>CM031240.1:413896609-415189109 GCA_018340775.1 Taxus wallichiana var. yunnanensis | reverse complement strand
ATGTGTCCTCCACTCACATTTGGAGGGTCATCTCACATGGGTTAGGTTTAGGGTTAGGTTTAGGGTTTTCTTATGAGTCATGCACTAGGGTTACTCAGCACCCTATATGTATCCCTTCATTTGACATTTATGAGTATGCCAAGACACTCTTTGTCTTTCTCTACATGTGTAAGCTTTGTTTTGTTATGCAAGTTATTCAGTTGTTGATCAATTCTTCCTTGTGATTACGTTGGAGCCATTACGATTCAACTAGAGTGAAACTTCATTATGGTGCATAGTTTTCAATACGATTCATCAAATCTTTCATGGTATCAGAGCTGAGATTGGGTAAATGTGCACTCATTTTTTTAGTTGTGATTACTCTTGTTTTTTCATTTTTGTAAACTCCTCGTGCAAGTTTTCGATCATTATATTCTAGTTTTTCCTTGCTAACGTATTTAACTTCTTGCTCTTGGAAAGTTTTTAGGTTTGCTGTGATCTTTGTGCATGTGCAGGTATTCCTGAGCTATTAGGGGTTTTGCAACTACATTTAGCTAGCAATAACTAAATCTAGTAGATCAGCAAAAAAAAAATAGGGTATTTTCCAGTTTTTTAATTTTTTTATTAAACTGAAATTCTTTAGATCTTTTTTTGGTCCTCTGTGTTTTTTGCATGTTTGTTGCAGAATATAGGTTAAAATTTGTTTTTTTGGTCCATTGACCTCCTTCACCAAGCTGGTCAAAATTCAGAGTGTTTTGATCTGTTTTGAGCGTGATATGCGTGACTTTTACCACGTTTTGGAGTCTCCAAAGTTGCTCACCATCTTCAACCTATGGAAGCTCTGCGTGTGTATCCTACTCTGTATCCTATTTGTAAAACATTGACTACGTGGTGGATATTTTTTATTCCTTGGTTGCATGGTCATGGTAGTGAAGTCGTGTGTGTGTGGTATAAAGTTACAGTGGCCTACGTGTGTAGTGGCCTGAGAGTTGTAGTGGCCCACATGGATGTGGTCCCCTTTCCGTCTCTCCTCTCTACTCCCAACAACCTTCTCAACATGCCAACAACAGACTTCCCTCCTCCCTCCAAATAGCAACGACAATGTGGCTGAGGTTCCTCTCCCCAATCTCCACATAGGTTTCCTTCACGGTTTGCCTTTTTGCTAGTTTTTTTGGCAACTTTCCCAATTGATTAATATTGCTTTTTTTATTTTTAATTACCATAAGTTTTTAAATTAGAAATTAATTCAAATTTGTTAGATTTTACTTAGTTTTAAATCTGACTTTCTTTAAAAAGGGGAAAGTATTTAAAATAATTAATTAGGATCTAATTAAATCTTAATTAGTTTTTATTGTTTGAAATTAATTAGATTTAATTTAATTAAATCTAGTTTTATTAATCTTTGAATTAAACTTCATTTACGTTTAGTATTTTTTTTAGATCTTAACTAGATCTTAATTAATTAGGATTTCATTATCTTAATTAGTTTCTATTCGTAATTAATTAGATTTAATTGTAATTAAATATATATTTTTTTAATTACGATCTCTTCCTTTACGATTAGATAACCTAATTTAAAATCATCCTTCCTTAACGTTAATTTATCATTTTTTTAAAGTCCTAATTGCTTTAAAATTAGCTAAATAGGACGTTTCCAAATGGTAAAATTTTAACGCGTTATTGTCAATTTTTTTACTAATCGTGTGCTCAATGTGTAGTGACCCTTTGAGCACTTTTTTGTCTTATGTGTGCCCTTCCAACATTGTAAAGATCATAGGGACTCTTTATGAGTTTATCTACACATTGTATTTTACCCTTCTTATTTTTGCGACTAGTGAGCACATCCGCCCATTTGTAGCAAGGGGGTATTCATTGCAACGTGAGACACTTTTTCTCACAACCAGGATTTGATTTCACCTCCTTCCTAGTTTTTATCAATTGTGCTTGTGTACGGTGTCACCTTTCTACGCTTCCCGAAACACGATTGTGGTCTCCTCTCTTGCGCATTATTACGTTGATTGCAAGGTGAGTTACCAAGTGTTTTCAAACACACGCTCGGACCCGATTGTATTCAAAAGCACTAAAATTTAAAGTGCCAAAAGTAGGGGTTTATTATATTGTCCTGTGTGGTTGTGTTTCTTTTCTGCATTCCTTCTCTCTCCTTTCACTATGGATGCACTTTCAATTCCTTTACTTATGTCGTTCAACTTTTCGAATGGAGATCGAAAATAATTATGAAACTAAGGGGTAAAGGGTTATCCCGCATCACCATGGGAACTGAGACTGAACCAGATGATGACCCTGAAAAATCTAAGTGGTTAAACCATAGTGATGAAGCTTTAGGTCTTCTTTGCATGTCCATTTCTCCTGACTTGTTCTTCCACATTGAGTCATTTGAAACACCTAAGTTTGTGTGGACAACGTTAGATGAAATGTTTGGAAAAATGATGACATGAGAGTGCATGAGTTGGAAAATGAACTATAAGGGTTAAATCCTATTGATATTGAAAACCTAGAAGCATTATTCTTGAATTTTGTTCACACTAGATCGTTGTTAAAGGAATGTCAGGTAGAGAAGAAATATTCTTAACTGATCTTGTTGGTTCTCTCTAAGTTAGGTCTTGAATATTCTGTCTTTGTGTCAACTTTTTACGCTACAAAAGTTTTTGTTAGTGCAAAATCACAGCACCCCTGGATGCAAATCAAGGTTCTAAATGATGTCTTAGGCATCCAGTGTGATTGCACAACATGGAAACCTCTCTCCAAGTGTGGGACTTGTGAAACTAAGAGAGGAATCTCCAGATTAGAGGCTGGTTCCTCAAACTCCTCTGATTTAGATCTATATTTGCACAACTACAGAGGTTCAGATCCTAATCCTACTCTAAATTGCAAGGAGACAGGGATAGAAATGCAAAAATTGAAACTAATTAAAGATGGTGATGCACCAAAAGGAGTGGTGAATATTTTTGTCATGCAAATAGACACAAACCAAAGATTGCAGCATAAAACATACACATGATGATAAGATATAATTTAGGATCTAAAATGAAGCAAATAATACAAACAAAGGACTGAAACTCATTCAAAAAGCTTGCATTATCTATTCCAATGTCAAAACCACTGCATTACAACCTTAGAGAGGTAGAAAACCTGTTACAGATCTTTGAAGAGGTCTGATTCTTACAACAATCACTTGCTGGAGGTGAAAGAAGAAGTCTGCTATGCCAAAAGTGTTCCCCCTTTAGAAATGAGCCAAATCTAGCTTTTACATTGCATGGGTCGAGCCCAGGAGAGAGAAAATGTACAAAATGTGGGAGCCCATTCCTCATTGACTGCAAATGCATTAAAATGGCATGGGGGACCTTACAAACCCATACCCTATCATTTTTGACCGAATTGGAGGAGAATGCGACCCATCCTGCATTAAATTTAGTTTTGAAATGTCATTTCTGGCCATGAACACGCGTCAGAGCTGTTTCTTAACTTTCTCTCTCTAGACTAAACCAAAATTCAAGATTGACCCGGAATCATGTAGAGAATTTTATAATCTTTCCAATGATATAAAGAACATGCAAAACCGAGCTTTGGATCGAAAGATATGGCGATCTAAAGATTTAGGCACAAAATGCAGACAAAAATGGGTTTTGAAAATTTTTCCGCGCTCCGCCACCCGGGACGACACGTGTCAAGGGGCTGATTGGATGAGCAATTCTCTCTCCTTCCCTTACTCGTGGGTTTTCCTCGAAAGTTTTGACTTTTTGTAATTTTAGAAAATTCCCAATTTTTCCCAGCGTCCCCGCCACTTGGGACATGTGGCATGATCTGGTTGGAGGACAAGGGCACGGGGTCATCCTTTACCTTTTAGTTTTTGGCCAAAACTTTTGCCAAATTCTCTAATTCCTCCCCGAGCTCCGCACTCCCCTTCTCCTTAGGACACGTGTCCTCTTTTTATTGGCTCGGGCCAACGCTTCAAACCTTGCCCTTAGAAATTTTGGATGTTTTCCTTATAACACATGGCGTTTCTCGATTTATCCGCGAGCTCTGCCGGTTTTTTTGCGTCCCTCGCGTCCCTTTGGCCCGGTTGTCCCGAACTGTCTGGGACAAATTCCTCCGATCCACCCGATTCGGGCTTCCTTGTCCCTCTTTGAGGTGAAGACACGTGGCATTATTTGATTGGCTCTCGGCTCCTTCGGCTCTCCATGTCCCATGCGTCCCTATGTCCCAACTGTCCCAGTGTAAAAGTTCTCTGTTTCGGCCGATCCGGTAGTTTGCATCCTTCGCGTCCTCGCGGCCCAGATGTCCCAGCCTGTTCTGCACAGCAGTTAGTCAATTTTGTTTTTACCTTCGGCCGGTTCGCCCTTTCACGTCCCACACGTCCCCATGGCCCGGATGTCCCTTTGCTACTTGCAGACCGCCTGGTGGCCTTTCGGCCGATTCACACCCCGACATCCCAACTGTCCCAACTGCTGCGAGGACTAGGACTTAGCCGATTTTCATGATTTTTTCTACCCCAAGCTTGTTTTTTGTAACTTTTTCACCCTTTTTAGAACTTGCTCTTTTCTTCTTGGACAAGAGAGTTAGAAAAAAGCCGAGGGGACCCCAGAAACATGATTTTTTGCCTTGAATCAATCTATCTTGCTCGGGACCGAAGAATTTAATGCATGTTATCAAAATTACCCTGGGGGGTGAATTTTGGATAACAATTTCCTTGGGAAAGGATTGGAATATGCCCTCCTTTGACTATTTTTCATCCCAACTCATTCAAGAATAGGACAAACTCATTCAAATGGGGTCTCTCAAGTCCAAGTCACATGCCCTTGTAGCAAGTACTAGTAAGGAAAAGAAGACTAAAAAGAAGAAAGAAAAAAGGATCAACCTAAGAAGGAAACCAAGACCAAAACTAAAATTAACACAAACACTTTGACTTCTGAGCCTAGAGCATAGAAAGACAGGTATTTGTGTTCCTATTGCAAGAATCTGGTCATAAAGAGCATACATGTATGAGAAAACAAATTGATCACCTTACTCAATTACTTGAGAAAAATAAAATAGGTGTTCTTGAGTCTATCAAACAAAATGCTCCGAAGGCCGAGTCTTCCACTGCAAAAGGTTCTAAATCTGATAAGAAGAAAGGAAAGGCCCTTGTAGTCATATTTGTTCCTTCATTGACATGGATTATAGATTCTAGTGCCTTACACCACATGGGTTCTTTACATGTTGAGTTCTCAACATCGAACCTTGTGGAATGTCCCAAATCATGATGGGTAATGACACGATAGTGTCGGTTTCAATAGTGGATCGGTAGAGATGGATGGGGGAACATTCAACCAAGTTTTGAGCATTCCTGATCTCTCTACCAATATCCTATCGATTTACCAAATTACTCACCTTGGTGAAGGAATGCGAGTGAAATTTGGTCCTAACTCAATTATTATTCATGAGATTAACGATGAAACTACGGTGGCTAAGGGAAAGGTAGATCGTCATTCATGGTTATATACCTTTTCCCACTTTTCTTTTGATTCTACACCCACTGCCTTTCTCACTCATGCAAATGAGGTTAGTAAGTTATGGCATGAGTGTTTTAGACATGTAAATTATTGCTACCTTGAACAATTGAGCCAAAACAAAATGGTCAACGGGTTACCCCGCGTTAAGTTTTCTAAGGGTCTTTGTGAGGGTTGTACCCTTAGAAAGCATCCTGAAAAGAACTTTGACAAAGGAAAATCCTAGAGAGCTACTCGTCCCTTGGATCTTGTTCATAACAATATTTCTGGTCCATTTTCGTCTCCTTCATTTACTAGAGCTCTTTATGTGCTAACCTTCATTGATGACTATTCGTGATATACTTGGGTATATTTTCTTAAGCTTAAGTTTGAAGTCTTTGAACATTTTCAAGACTTTAAGGTTGTTGCTGAGAAACAAGCAAAATGGTCTATCAAGGTTCTTCAAACCGACAATGGAGGTGAATATTTAAACAATAGGTTCATGGATTTCTACACTTCTGAAGGGATCTCCTTGCAACATACAGTTGCATATAGCCCTTCACAGAATGGAGTAGTAGAAAGAAAGAACCATACTCTTAAAGAGATGGCCACTTGTATGATTCACTCGAAGTCTCTTCCTCCATGAGTATTAGGTGAAGAAGTGAATTGTACTAATTACATTCGAGAACCATGTTCCACATAAGGCAGTAAGAGGGATGACACCCTTTGAAGCTTGGTTTTGATGTAAACCTGATGTTGAGCTCTTTCAAGTCTTGAGATCCAAGGCTATGGCTCGATTCCCAAGAATAAATGTAAGGCCCTAAAACCACAATCTAAATCTTGTATCTCCGTAGGGTATCCCGATGGCGTGAAGGGATATTGATTTTGAATCCTACTTCTCATGAGCTTTGTATTGACATAAGTGTTAAGTTTGATGAGTCTTCTTAGACTTCTACTTATCCACCTATTGAGGTTCTTCACTCATTGATTCGAATTCGAATCATCAGATGATGATACTGTTGAGTGTGCTCCTCTTCCTAATCCTCTCGACCATTATACCTCTCGAGTCTTTTGATTCTGATAATAGTGATGATGAGGAATTTGTCCCTTTTCACTCAAGTGAAGAATCTTCCGACTCACGAGCTTGATCCTCCCGGTCCTCTTTAGGCTAGGAAAACTTTACAAAGTCTTTGGAGATTTAGTAGGAGATACTTCATATATGAGACATACTTGCTCACATTTCATTGGACCCCACTCTTTCTTTACCTCTACTTTTCATCCACAATCGTTTTGAGAGGCTTCGGTATTCTTGAGTGGGATTCTGCCATGGATGAGGATTATTCCTCTCTCATGAAGAACGATACTTGGGATCTCACCCCTCTTCCGAAAGGAAGAAAAATCATTTGGTGTAAGTGGGTGTTCCAAACAAAGTATGGAGTAGATGGAGATGTTGAAAAGTTTAAAGCACGATTAGTAGATAAGGGTTTCTCCCAGATAATTGGGGTTGATTATACTAAAACCTTTTCTCTGGTTGTGAAGATGACTTCTATTCAACTGACCCTAGCCATTGCCACAACAAACAAATGGAAAGTCCATCAAATGGATGTTAAGAGTGCCTTCCTTCATGGTGACCTAGAGGAAGAGATCTACATGGAACAACCTCCGGTTATGTCCATGATCCCTCCCTCATTTGTAAGTTAAAGAAGTCTCTTTATGGCCTTAAACAAGCCCCTTGGGCTTGGTATGCCAAGATGGACTCCTTTTACTTACATCAAGGTTTACTAGGTGTCACTCTGATCCAAATGTTTATATTCTATGGAAAGATGATTCCATACTCATTCTTGTTCTCTATGTTGATGACTTTTGATCAGCAGTAGCTCTTCCTCTATCATTGATTCTATGAAGACCTCCTTGACCAACAAAGTTTTCCATGACTAACTTAAGTATGCTTCATTACTTTCTTGGGACACATATTTCACAATCTGACTCAGGAATTTTTATTTCACAACATAAGTATGCTCTTGAATTTCTTGCTCATTTTCAAATGTCCAATTGCAAGTCTTCTCCTACTCCTTTTCTTTTTGGGGTTAATTTGGTTTCTTATTTCTCTACTCCCTTGGTTGATGGTACCCTTTATCGACAGTTGGTAGGAAGCTTGATTTACTTGACTCACACTCAACCAAATTTATCGTATGTTGTTGGGATCATGTCTAGATTCATGTAGGAGCCACATGAGCTACATTGGAAAGTAGCTAAACAGATCCTTCATTATGTTCATGGCACCTATACTGATGGCATTCACTATCATGGAGGGGTGGATATTGACTTGATTGGGTTCACAAATTCTAATTGGGCGGTGACTTAGATCATCAGAAATCTACTTCTGGCTACAGTTTCTCTCTTGGTTCGAGTCCTATTAGTTGGTCCAACAAGAATCAGAATACAATTATGATATCATCTACGGGAAGAATACAGAGGAGTTAGATTAACACCGCCACAAAACCTATGTGGCTACAGGGTATTCTGACAAATTTTGGCATCCACCTTTGGCAGCCTACCATTATCTAATGTGATAACATGAGCACTATCTCTGTTTATAGAAATCGAGTTCAAAATTAGTGGAAGAAGAACATTGAGATCCATATGCATTTCATTTGAGATCTTATTCATGATGGTATCATCGACATTGAGTACATTCAGACAAATTGATCGATTTGATTTATTTACCAAGCCCTTCACTAAGATGAAGTTTCTTCACTTATGGTCTCTTGGGGTGAGGTCTTCTACAGCTGCTCATCTTCTTTGGGCTATGTATTCTTTTTCTTCTTCTTCTTTTAGGAAGATGTTTTTTGTATATGGGCACCTTATTAGGCCTTTAGTTGTCAGGCCCCATTGACACATCTTTCTTAGTTTTTAGGAGTGTCTTATCTTTTCGTCGACTCATCATATCCGTTACCCCGGCTTCAATGAAGGGGAGTGTTTGTGTGAGTTATATCCTATGTGTCCTCCACTCACATTTGTAGGGTCATCTCACATGGGTTAGGTTTAGGGTTTGCTCATGAGTCATGTACTAGGGTTACTCAGCACCTTATATGTATCCCTTCATTTTACATTTATGAGTATGCTAAGACACTCTATTGTCTTTCTATACATGTGCAAGCTTTGTTCTGTTATGCAAGTTATTCAGTTGTTGATCGATTCTTCCTTGTGATTACATTGGAGCCATTATGACTCAACTAGAGTACAACTTCATCCTAGTGCACGTTTCGAATTTCAGCACATTTTATTTTAGATAAATTTCATTCTCAGTAAAGCATTTCCCTTATGAATGTCTTCATTTTTAGCACGTTTCATTTCGAGAGAAATTTAATTTTGTAATGTATTTCATTTATGTAAGTTAGCTTTAGTAGAATAAATGTTATTTTTTAAAAATATATTTTATTTCAATAGTTTTAGAATTTGATTGATTATTAGTATCTAATTTAGTAAATAGAATAGACTCAAACAAAATAGGAAAATCCCCTTTTAAGACTAAAACCACTACCACTAGTTGCATATCCACTGTCTTTATTGCATATTGTCTTGGACACATCCTTGGTTAAAATGACATTAATTAAATTATTAGACATCACAATGGCCCATCATTTTTGGTGTCATTTTCAGCACAATTATGTTATTGAAGTAAAAATATGTAACTAGTAGTGATCCCAAGAATTTCCAAATATAAACTTAATGTGCATGCCACGAGGATGTTAGGGAAAGATACATACATAGTAACTCTTAACTGATAACATCAAGTGAGGAGACCACACAAGATTTTGATAACAAAATTTAGGGAATTGAAATAAAAATTGAATCTAATCTTCCTCTTGATGAGCCAACACCCTCTAATACTCTTGAGTTACACACTGTCTTCACAAACATGGGTGACCGAGAGTTGAAGATCCTCTCCTAGGGAATAGGCTCATGGGATGAACCTTTACTTATCCCATTCTCCTAAACAATGAGGAAAAAGAACCTATGAAGAACATTTCTCTGTATATAATACCTACCTTTAGTGGAATGTTAGCAGAAGACCCAGACCAATTTTTGTTTGAGTTCAAAGTCTTATGTCATACATATGACTACAAAACAGACAACCAAAAACTTAAAATATTTCCTTCCACTCTTAAGGACTCTACCATGAGATTGTTTATAGGATTAGAGCCTACTTCCATTCATTTCTAGGAAGAAATGGAAACCCATTTTTAGAAAAATACCAGGATTACTATAAAGGAATAGATAGGAAAGAAGAATTATTCCAAATAAAAAAATGAGAACTTGGAAGATTAATTAGACATATTACTTCTGTCCATAGAAGGATTGGATATCAGCTAAATGAAGAATTAAGTTAAATTTTATTTCTCAAAGGACTTGATGAAGAATCTAGGGAATCACTCAAATAAAATGGGAGGAGGAGATGCAAATAATCTTACCCTCCATCATATTTTTGAGTTGTGCAAGTTATTCTAGAAAAAGGGGAAGTATTAGGAAAAATAAAACTATGAAAAATACTTTTGGCACTTCACAACTTATGGAAGAACTTTCCAATATGAATAAATACTTCTTAACACAACTGAATTCTACTTTAGATGGGTTACAAGCCATAAGGCCACCAATGAACCCTTTGAATATATATTGTCCTAAATGTAGGAAAACACATCCTTTTAAGGACTATCCTGTGGACCACATAGACATGTGCCTAGTTTTTATGTCAATGAACATGATACTAATAAATATACCTTTCTTCCTCTTCTGAAAAAATTAAACAAAGTTTCTCAACCAACAGGAGAATTAAACTATGTCCAAAGAAAAACCAATCAACATTCCTTTCCTCCAAGACCAACTCCAAATCCTTGGTTAATGCAATGGGCCAATTAGACTCCTCCATCAACTTTGAGACAACTTGATTGGACACAAAAAAACTGTATGAGTTTTCCAAATCAACAACCATGGATACCTCAATTTAATTAGCAGAACTAGATGCCACCATTCAATCCACAACATGGCCAAATCAACAATGGTCTCTCAAAGAAGTAAAAATTTAATCAACCAAGAAAATATCCTCCATGAAGGATTTGATGCCACCACCTCAATCACACTTACAAGGAGGACAAGTAATTCAGACCCAAATTCTATCTAAACTTTTCCCAAATCCAAAAAATTGATAGATAACTTTAGTTAATGAATTTGGATAAGAAGGGACAATGCAGGTAAACTCTATCAATAACCTATAGTTGAGGTCAGGAAAAATAGTGAACAACCCACCAATTATTATCACATAAATTCCTAAGGATACCAAATAAAACTAAGGAAAATATTAAAATAGAGGGCAAAAGTGTTCACATCCCCCTTTCCAGAGAGAATAAAAGAAACACTTGCCAAGGAAGAATCTACCTTAGTGCAAGAAATGCGAAAATGACATATTGATATTCCACTTTTGAGATCAATTAGGGATATTCCAAAACTTAAACAAACATTTAGAGGGATTTTCATAAAATTAACAAGCAGAAAGAAACAATACCCAAAAAGTAAGTTGATGGAAAGTTAGTTGATCTATTATCGGAAAGTTACTTTTACCTAAGTATGGAGATCCAGGAAGTCTAGTCATTACTGTTACCATAAATGGAAAAAATATATCTAATATCTTTGTAGATCTCAGAGCTATTATTAATGTAATGACCATAAACACATTGAATCTACTATCTTTAATAGGATTACAAACAACTAACACTATCCTTTAAATGGAATACTAAACCATTGTTGTACGGATGGAGTCATAGGAAATGTAATGGTTATAATAGAATCATGAGAATATATGGTATACATTATGATCTTACAACCCAAATATTAGAAAATTGGCTATCTAATTATTTTAGGAAGACCTTGGCTTGCTACTATTGTTGCATATGTTGGTTGTAGATCTAGAAACATGACTATTTAAAATGAAATTAAAGGAAAGAACATTTCTCTTAATCCACCTTCTCAACTTTGTTTGGGAATGTAACATCATCATTTTAAGACTTCAATAACAAGGGATTTTTTTACTTTATGCTTCACGATTTAAATACCCATATATTTAAATCCAACATAAATCTTAATGTTCATTGTTCCAAATTCACATAATTTAGAACAACATTCATTTAGCTAATCCATCTCATAACAGTAAACCATATGCAACTGTCATGACTCGGTATTAAACGATCTCTCATGTTTCTTTATATCAATGTGTATACTAAGTATACTTGTGGTTTCCCTTGTTCCATTAAGGGTCAATCAAGTGTAAACCTCTAAAGATCCTATATGGGTATTTGTTACGGATACCCATCGACATCACACATCTTTAGCCCAGGTGAAATCAAGACAATGGAATCAACAACTTGTGATACTTTGGCCAAATTTTTAAGACAAGTATGCCATGATTTTATTCCTAGATGACATACTTGTCAAAGGGAATATGTCTTTCACCACACTTGAAATTGTTATCTAGATTAGAGCTACCTTGACTTACGTCAATCACTTAAGTGCAAGATTACAGATTTAAGTCTGCATTATTCTTAATCATTAAAGCATACAATTTCCATCAAAACACATAAGTGTCATGTTCTTATTTTCATTGCATTTAATGTAGGACAACAATCATACATTAATTATTTTCACACAAAATCCCTTAGGAATAGTTTAACTATTCATAACTATTGTGTTTAGGTATGTTTTCATACTTTTACAAAGTAACATAACCTATCAATGCAACTAAAACACACCAATCAAAATTATAACATTTTATACCATTAATTATCCCTTTATTTATAATTTAGTTATATCCAATAAGCATCCCCTTATACATAACTTCATTATAATCACTAAGTTATCACAGTTGTTTTAATTAATTAAACAATCATATGGATTAAGAGATCAACCTTTACAAGTCACTCTACATTGTACAAGTACAACTTGTTTTCATCCAAGCTAAGTAGACTTAATCTACACCATATAACTTGTCATATTTATAAGTTTACTTAGGCATTCAACCAATCTTCACTTATTTCATAATTGATATTTAATCAAATAAGGCATATAGTACTTCAATAGTGGTTACATTATTTTTAATATAACAACATCAACTAATGAAGTCTGCCTTTCTTTTACAAATGAAACACAACTAAGTTCAACACTTATCATCTAGTCACTTTCATTCAAGACAATATAATAAAGTGAACCCTCTTTATTTCATTCTGAATTCAATATCAAATTCATGTTTCAACAATTAATCAAAAACTTCTTTTCCAAACAATTACAATATAAGGCCATAGGCCTTTCTTATTTTCAGAATAAAAGTACATCAAATAATGAATACAATATTCATTTATTCAAATCAACTATCTTCAATCAATAGAACAAATGCAAATTTTTATACATCTTCCTTCTTTCCTCTTTCACGAAGTCCATCTGCAAGATTGTTAGCATATGTCAGTTCATACGAACTGAGCATGATAAGAACTAAATCTTGTAACAATATGTTCTATCTAATAATTTCATAAAAAGAATGTTACTTTTAAATGAAATTATTCTAAGGTTCAAAGAAAGCACACAACTCTTTTGATTGAATGTAATAAGGACTTCATACATGAAACCATCTAAACAAGATAAGATAACATAGTACATCATTCAAGTAATTCCAGTTAAGCATTTAATAAATACATCATAAGTAAGATGATCTAGATCAATTGACCAAATCCACCAGGTAGTAACAACACTAGAATAATAATACTATAGACATATAAGCCCATACTTATATCACTACAACATTATATTCACCAATAAGTTTAAATGACATAACATAGTTCAATCAACACAACCATTCACACTAACACAAGTATTGTTGAATCCCGAATAATAACATTACAGTCATATAAGCCCATACTTATACCACTATAGTATTATATTCAGTCCATTCGAAGTACGTAGAACACAACTTCAATATACGTCACTATCATGAAACAACCCTTCAATATATTATTCAACATATATTAAGTTATATATTAAGAAGTTCAATCTTCCTAGTTATATAACATTCTTGTATATCTTTTAATACAACATAACATAAGGAGTTTCTTCCTTAGTTTTTCATAGAAACTATGAATGAACTAAACATCCATAAATATATATAATAACTTAATTATATCAACCAATAGAGATTCATATCATAGATAAAAAAAACCTCATTAAACAAGTTATGAGTTCATTAAAGAAATCGAATGACAACAATAAATATGACTAAGTGTCCACTCCATAGTCACACCTTTAAAATGGATCAATCAAAACTTAAGAAATTAAATTAATGTTTAAATTCATGTCAATACTCAATCGATTTGAATAAAGACTACACAATCATCCAAATGAGAAAGATACATTACATGTAATAGTAACTAATGTCATTGATTGATCAACAATCTAAATTCTAAGCTCTATATGAGATCCAAAATAGTTCATAATAGGTAACAAGTATCTATGGTTATATTTCAAGTTAAGAGACTATCAAAATTTCCTTTGTTCGATGATCAATCAAGGATAAGGGATAAGTGATCTATAAGTCAAGGATTCAAAATAAGCTAAAAGATTCAAACTTCGCGGGACGATACAATATTTTTGAGAATGGGAAAATTAGTCTACCACTCCAAATGTATGAAGTCGAGCTAAAATCAAACTTCCCATTAACTTATACCATGAAATCATCCATTAACAAAATGGTATTGATCCATACAAGATTCAATAACAACTTAATAATATAAGGTTAAACAATGATATCCTTTTGAATTCGAGTGAGCCTAAGGCTCAATATAAATCAATATTAACTTAACTCGAAACCACAATAACCTTCATTATTTCACTAAGTGAAGGAGGTCCAATCACACAACCATCAAGTATTGAATCCCTTCCACAAAAAGTGAAAGTAAATATAGGATGCAACAATGATTAAAATAGTCAAGCGTCTATAAAACCACCATTACTCACCAAGTCAGTCAACCTAAGGCTTATTTTAAGTTATAGAGGCTTACAGTCATGGAGGACGAAGTGATGATACTTTGTTAATGTCTTAACCTACTCAAAGAATCTAAATAGATCCGACACAACTAGATAAGAAAAACCCATTCACTTTTCAAAGGGTGATAATAAAAGAATGAATAACTTGAGCACCTAGTAAGGATATTGATTCAACAAAGAAGTTCAATTCAAACTTTAGCCATAAAAACCAAATATACAGGAAATACTAGGCAAATGACTTGATATTCAAAGTTGAAAAATAAGTAGATTATTTGTAGAGATATACAAAAACACCCATCACCTTATCAAGTCGGAATAATGAATACTCAAAAACATAAAACCTATCGATTTTTATTCCCAACAACACCAACTTCCAGGCATAAAATAGCTCATGAAAAACATAAATTAAACCCTACGAAGGATAAGTACCATAAAAAATATGTAATGCCTCAAAATAGCACGTGAATGAAACTATCAAGGTATTCGATTATAAAAAACAAAACCCAATATTCTCATAAATCAAACTATTACTTCATCAGAAAACACACACAACCAAAAATAAATAATAACAAAATATAACATAAAATACCATTTCAAGAAAGAGCAAAGTTATTTTCATGAAGCCATTAATATAGAGAAAATTATTTAAAAGATTTAGAGCCTATCATTCCTGGTAGAGCTCTTGCAATTCCTTTCTAAGCTCTAAAAATTATTCTCAAGATTTTATGAAAAATCCCATAGAGAAATCAAAATGGTGTCCACATAAACCCTTCCTTCTCCATATTTCAGTTTCCACTATTTCCTCCACCATGCAATTGATAACTCTATGTTTATCCAAAAATGAACTATGAGTTTGAAAAATAGAAAATCAACATGCAGAGCAAAAGAGCTCGAAAGAACAAATGAGCAATGAAACCCAATTCCTTTTTTTCCTCCCAAAACCGTCATGCTTCTCCCATGGTGGTTTTGATGATTTTGGTGGTATGAACGGTTGGTGGTTTTGGTGATTTTGGGAAATTCGAGACACAATTACCAGTTTAACTCCCAAAATCCCACCAATCGCGTTCATTGCCAACTAAACTTGGAAATCAAACTATTAGCTAACCAAACTCACACTAAATTGTTTAACACTAGATTTAGCATGCATGACCAAGTCTAACTTGGTATTCTGCCAAAGGGTGGTGGTGGCCATGAATCAAAACATTTAAACCTACCAAGTATGAATATGGGTGGCACCCAACCCTTAACCATTCCACTAACCCCTTTCATAAATTCTAACCATAGTTAGGTCTTTAGGGTTAGGTCATAGGATCCCCCTTACATAGGTTAGGATATAATTTAATCAACATGAAAATATATCAACCTTAAGATATATATCAACCTTAGCTTAGGTTGTTAATAAATTTAATCAAATGTCCATAGGGTCACTCTAGTCCCTTAATAAAACTTTAAACATCACCATTAGAATAGGTTAGATTAGGTTTTCATCATATAATGAAAATAACATGACCTTACCTTGCTTAACATATCCACTTATACCATTAATCGAATTCATTAAATGAACCAAAACTTCCACATAGAAAAGGTAAACCTTAATCAAAGTAGCATAATCAAGTGATATATTACATTCACTTTCACAAGATCTGTAATTAAAAATTTCAATCCATAATCAATAAGAAACCATGTAATCATTTAATTTAAATTCATAATCGCATATCGATTTAGGAGAATACCTTGGATCACTAAAATTGATCCAAGGTGTTATCCTAATCCACTATTGATACCAAAGTAGCAATTATATCAAGACATTAAAAATCTTACTAGATTACCTGATCACTTAACTATTCCAAGAACCTGATTTTTACTTTCCACAAGTTGAATCACTAAGTCCATTTCAGAAATTAGTTAAGTAAGTACTTCATGATCAACAACATAAGTACTTTTACTGCCATAAGAATGATTAATAACAAGATATTATAAGCACTTGATATCATTCCAACAAACATGATTCAACAAGATTCAACAATTCAAGCAGAGCATAACTCGAACACAATCACATGTCAATATTTTCCAATCCACTCACAAAGAAGTAAGTATTGATATCAAAATGGAATAGGTATTACAGGGAATTCGTAAACACATGTAATTTGATGGACTAGATCATAATTATGTGAATCCTTCTTATTTAACCATGATTGCAATAAAAATACATGTGGATGAGATATAAAAAAACATATAGGAACCTAGAAGAGAATCATATTTTGTCTCTAGAAAGAACCATTCTAGCTCGAAAAGAACTAGTCTAGCCCCAAAATTTTATACTCTAGCTCCAGAAAGGAATAGTAGGATTCTAGAGGCTGAAACTTATAAAGAATGTCATGTTCAATGTATGATTATGATCCTTCTCAACCATGTGCTTATCATGAGAATAAAATATCAACTCGAATTTTGTTTCCTTTGACTAGAATCACGTCTTTTGAAAACATAACAATATTTCATAATTTGTAACATTATTTCTATCCTTTAAATTTGCTGGTGAATTAAAACAAGAAAGGAAATCTACCTAAGGTTAAGAAAATATCCATCCAGCTAGGAAAGGAATTGAACATTGGAAGAAATTTAAATAATGAACAAGAATCTCATGTCATTGATGTTTTGAGAAATCATTTTAAATATTTTGCATGGGATTATACTAATATGAGAGGAATATACCCAAACATATGTAAGTTCATCATATTTATATTAAAGATGTTAAACCAGTCAAACAACCACAATGCAGGATCAAACTAACACTTAGATAAAATGTTAAAAATGAAATTGAGAAATTGCTAAGAGTAGGATTTATCTATCCTATATCTAATAGTCAAGTGGGTCTCTCTACTTTTTATAGCTCCCAAAAAGAATAGTAAATGGAGAATTTGTATAGACTACATGGAACTTAACAAAGCTATAAAGAAATATTATTTCCCCTTTCCTTTTATAGACCAAGTTTTGGATACTTTTGAAGGTAAGAATTATTTTCATTTCTAAATGGATTCAAAGTGGATATAATCATATTTCAATAGCTCCGAAGATCAAGATAAAACCACTTTTACATGTCTTTGGGGAAAATTTTCATACAATGTTTTACCATTTGGTTTATGTAATGCACCTGCTACTTTTCAAAGGGCAGTCTTGGCTATTTTTTAGATCTCACTAATGACTATGTTGAGGTATACATGGATTATTTTTCCATCCATGGGGCTAATTTTCAAGAATATTTGAGTAATTTAAAAAAGTGTTAGCAAGATGTGAACAACACCAAATCTCCTTGAGTAATGAGAAATGTTTAATTATGGTTAATCAAGGGATTTTTTTGGGTCATCATATCTCTACTAAAGGTATTCAAGTTGATCCTAAGAAAATATAAATCATTACTAACCTTCCTATACCAACAAACCAGACTAATGTTAAAATATTTCTAGGCCATGTAGGTTACTATAAAAGGTTTATCAAATATTTCAACAAAATTGTTGCACCTATGTTCTCTTTACTTACAAAGGACTATGTTTTTGAAGTTATAAAAGATAAATAAATTCGACTACTTATCCAATTTTGAGAGTACCCATTGGGAGACACCTTTTCATATTCACACTGATGCATCCAAAATGCAATGGGTGCAATTCTTGGTCAAAAGGATGAAGAAGAACATATGTATGCAATTTATTTTATCAACAAAAACTTGACCCCTACAGAGAAAAATTACACTACAACTAAAAAAAGAGTTTTTGGTTGTTGTTTACTCCCTTAACAAATTCATACATTATGTTACTAGGTATAAAATATTTGTATACATAGACCATTCAATAATAAGATACTTGATGAATAAGCCAGTAGTATGGGGAAGGATTATCATATGGTTAGCTAATGTTTTTGTTGATTTTCTCTCTAGATTGAATATTTCAGGTGAAGGTGAACTTATTAAAGAACCATTTCTATAGACAAATACGTATTTGTAATTTCAGCACACTCACCATGGTTTGTTGATATTGTTAACTATCTAACCACATGGAAGTTTCCAATTTATTTTATAGGTAAATAAAGCAAAAAAAATTCATTAGAAATAGTGCTACTTATACATGGTGTAATGGAATTTTATTTAAATGTGGTCCTGATATGGTTCTTCGCATGTGTGTTAGGGAGGATGATGCATATGACATCATAAGATATTTCCATGATGAACCGTGGGGAGAGAAATTATTCAGTTAACAAGACAACCCAAAAATATTTAGAGATGGGTACTACTAGCCTTCACTACACAAGAATGTCAAAAAATACATATGGCAATGTGATGCATGTCAAAGAATGGGGAAGCCTACTTTTTCCATTAAAATTCCCCTTAATCCTCAATTGGTTTTAAGAACTTTTGAGAAATGGGGAATTGATTTTTTTGGACCAATAGACCCCCCATCTTATGGAAAAGAGTACCTACTAGTGTGCATTGATTATGTCACAAAATGGGAAAAATTTTAGGCCCTCCCTTCTACTAATGAAGAAGTTGTAGCTGATTTCTTATACCATAGGATCATGCAAAGATTTGGAGAACCTAAAGCCATAGTGTCTAACCAAGGACCTCAGTTCATGTCTAACATGATTAAGGAATTTGTAGGACTCTACCAGATCAAGAACCAGAATTCATCACCATATCATCCTTAGGCCAATGAAAAAGTTGAAGTCACAAATAGAGAATTGGAAAACATCTTGACAAATGTTGTGGATGCAAACCGAGAAATATTGGGTATTAAAACTACCTAAGGTAGTCTGGGCATATAATACAACATGGAAAACCACCAATGGCTTATTTATATATGAACTTGTGTATGGGAAAACCACCGCTTCTTATAGAGTTTGAGTTATAAACCTTAAGGATAACATTGGTGGTGGGAATTGAGATTGATTCATCCCAGAATGACATGATTCTTCAAAGTTGAATGAATTAGATGAGATGATAATGGAGGATCAAAAATAGTTTGAACTCCTCCAACATCAAATAAATATTTGGAATGACTCTCATATAAATACCAATAGATTTAAATAAGGATATTGGGCCCTTTTGTTTAACTCAAAGTATTAACAATATAAAGGAAAATTAAGAACTAAATGGTTGGGGCCCTATCAAGTTGAGAAAATATATGATAATGGATCAGTTAAGTTACTACCTATTGATGGAGATAATAGAACTATGTTGGTAAATGGACATAGATTAAGATTGTATCATCAGCCTCAAAAGAAAAGATGAGTTCACTAAGAAATTCAGTCATGTGTTGAATTTGGTTTCATGGAAGAATGTTCTTCCACCTTGATGAAAAAAGAAGTTCAAACTCCAATAAAGGGAGAAAATGAATTGGAAAAGATAATGTTCTATATTATTCCAAAAATACTATAAAAATGCATTCAAAATTTCAAAAAAATAACAACATGCAAGATAATAAATGGTAGGAATAGATGAATTTCATGGCACCCACACTAATTATAAATATTTTTCAAATGCAGGAATGTAGGACCAATGATAAGAGGAATACATGTTTTTGTAAGGTAAGGTGCATATATTTATCCTATCTAATACTTCTCTTTCCATCCAATCTAATGCATTTTATTTAATTAAAGAGTAAAAGAAAAATAATAATGGTGTCATTCAGTTCATGCATGATGTGTGGCATGAGGGAAGGAAGACTATGACATCATTTCAATGCATGCCAAAATGATGTGAAGTTAATCATTAAATTTTATGCCTCAAAAGAATGTCACATAAATGTAGGTATTAATTATCAATGGGATATCATCATTCCTATAATGAATATTGTTAGGTGCTTTCTTAGTGAAGGAAACACCAATTAAAGAGATTATTACTCATGAAAAAGTGTTTATTGTTTTTTAAAGACTTTACTATGTAGATTTATACAAAATGTGTTAAAAGAATAAATTAGAGCCCAAGTTCGTGGCATCACTCCTTCAAAAATTTGTAGTTAAGAAAATCTTCCATGATGTAGGTTGGTTGGATTTCATTAAAAAATTGAAGGGTTTGATGCTTAGTTAGTAGAAGAGTTTGTTTTGAACCTTAAAAAACTCATAAAAAGGTCAGAGGGGTGATAATTGAGGTCAATAACACTGTCATAAGTTCCATAAGTGGCCTCCCTAACTTTGGCATCAAAATCATATGGAACTCTTCAATAAAATACCCCATTCAAATCTTTCCTGAAGAAGGTTAACATCTTCCTAAAATCATACTCAACCCCAAGAAATTTAGAAAGGTATAAAGAGGGAAAACTTTCCTGAGCCTTAGAAGATTGTAGCTTCTTGGGTTATGAAATATTTTACATGTGAAGGGAAAAAATATGTGTTGGGTGGGGATTCCATGATGATTTTAATCCATTTGAAACATGGTAAAATAAAACCTAAACTTGGATTCAACCTCCCAAGTTTCTTGTTTGTGCCATCAGTACCATGTTAATAAAATATGCTAAGGGAAAAACCTCACTAAAACACCATGGACTAATTCAAATGATTTGCAAGCATCATTTCCTAAATAAACCAAGAAGTAATAAGGCACAAGAACCTTTTTAGGAAAATAATTGAATTATAAAGAAAGTAGAAGGCCCTTATTCCATAATTCATCCAATCCTAAGTTTGCTTCAAAATTTGTTTCTACCCATCGTAAAACCATTATTGAGATTTTAAAACCTACAATTATAAACCCAACCAAAATTTTGAGTAACCCGCATAACATGTACCTCATCATGAGTAAATTATGATAACATATTCAAAAGAAGAAGAAATGTGGGACCCTATTCTAAAGCCTCTAAAGAAAAGAATGAAAATGACAATATCTTCTTAGACTCCAACAATGAAGAGAAGAATACCTATGCTAACTGATGAAGGAGTTGCACAATTTTTTGAAGAATTGGCTCAAGTTGAAATAATTGCAGCTACAAAAACTTACACTGAAGCTCCAAAATTAAGTTATAAAGCTTTGGAAATGGAAGAGAAGGCTTTAAAGGGAAGAGTAGGCTCCATAAATATAAGAGATAGATCTGAAAATGAAAGAGTGGGCACCAAAATAGAAGAAAAAGCTCTAGAAATTAGGGAAAAACATCAGGAAGAACAAGATGTAGCTCCTTCCTCTTCTATATCCACACATATTATCTTAAAAGGAAATGAACCACTTTTTCTTACAGAGGAAACTAGCCCCTCCTCCCATGAAGAAGAAAGGGAAGAAGAAAAAAGATAAATTTGGCAAGTATTCATGATATCAAAAGTTGAAGCCACTATCTAAGAACAATAAAAGGAGATATACTTGCTAAAGATGAAATTAAAAGGTATGGAAGAAGCTAACTCTTCTTTACAAAATGATCTTCAAAAAACAAATAAATAGAGTGTAGAAAAATATAAAATCATTTCTGAGTTGAAATTACAAGTTTTTAGTTTAAGAAAACAAAGAAATATTAGGATCAAATCTTGGGATGATCCAACTAAAAATGGGAAACTAAATTTCGATAAAAGAAAAGAATCTTGGATGAAAATAACAAGTTAAGAGAACAAGATAAATCTAGTAAAGAGTCAAAAATAAAATTAGAATCCAAGCTTGGCACTATATATGAAATAACTCAAAAACTTCTAGCTTACAGGAGGTTAGCCTCAATGTAAAGTTTATTTCTTCAGAAACAATTTTATTTTTGGCATCTCACTAGAATCTGTTATAGCCTACCTTTTGAAGTAGTTGATGTAAATATTTTTATGGATGCTTACAAGACATGTTCCAAGGAACACCAAAATATTATTTATGAATTATTTTTGTGTAACATGGTTGTTCCTAATACACCATATTTTCTACTCAATTTGTATGTGGGAGAATTTCAGTTAAAAATTTTCCAATCCTTGTTGCATAATTATTACTCATGGTATAAAAACACTGATGATTTCATGAATAAGGAAAGGACCATTGGGTTCTTCATAAGGCCTCAACATGTAAATGCAGACTAAATGAGGATAAATTTTAGAGCTTACTATTACCAACCTGAGTTTCTAAGTATGCAACCACAAATTATGGAGGAATGCATTAACAACTTCAACTCTTATAGTTAAGCACATTATGAGGAAGATCTTGCTACATGCAATGCAAGATGAGAAACTTTAAATATTCCATTAAAAAGGAGGGAGGTAATCTCTCCCAGAATCTCACATGGAGCATGAGGAGAGAAAGAACAATTGTGAAAATCATTCAGCATCGGCACAAGAATAAAATGATGAATGAAGGGGATGAGGACTAGACCACCTTTGGTTCTTAGTCCTATGACATCATGGAAGAATACTACACCACAACATGAGGAATAATTTAAAGAATGGGTAGAATCATTCTATAACATAGGGGATTCAAGAGTACAACTTCAAGAAGATATTCATATTAGTATGAAGAATTCAATATGGCACAAATACTTGAGTAAAGGTTAATACAACAAAAAAATTTCAAGAGGAATTACAAAAGGTAAGGTGCAAGGGAGATGATGAGTCCATAAATTGACCCATTAAATCACTAATAAATGATACTTTTTCTTATGAAAACATTAATCAATGCATTGGATGGTTTGATTGATTAATCCCATATTTGGGGAATGATGTATATTATCCTTGTTGAATTATGTAGACTAATGATTAAGGTATTTTTCTAACTAATTGCTTTGAAAATATAAATGGTGATGTGTGCAGTTTATACATTCATGACAATTTTCAATGCAATGTATCACAATCAATAATTGGACATGGCATACTCCATCATGAAGATCAATTTAACAAATGTTAATGAATATTGAAAACAAAGAACTCGGTTCCTAATTCTTTTATGAGTCAGAATGAATCCCAAACTATTCTCATATCTATCCACCTAGATTCTTAGGTGTATGTTGGGAAACATTAACTATAAAGGAAATTTCTTGACTGAGTTGAATATATGTATGTATGTAATAATGTGTAGAATGTAATAGGATAGATAAGCACAAGTATCAATTACTGATTATTTCAGTTTATGTTATAATAAACTCATTTTTGATCAATAAAAAGCATATTGCTCTTAGAAAATCCACATCATCAAACCAATCCGAGGGATATCAAGGTCCAATTGAATTGATGAATTGGCTATTATGGTATTTAAATTTATGTTCTTCTTGCATTCTCAGATTTTGTAGTGTGCTTTTACAACAATTTCATTCTCAGTAAAGAATTTCTCTTCGTATGTCCTCAATTTCATCACATTTTATTTCAGTATAAATTTCATTCCACAAAGCATTTCCCTTCTGTATGTCTTCAATTTTAGCATGTTTCATTTTAGAGTAATTTAATTATGCAAATTAATTCTTTTCTATAAGTTGTATTTAGTAGAATAAATGTCATTTGTTGTTTAAATATATTTGCTTTTAGTAGTCTTAGAAGTTGATTGATTATCAATAGCTATTTTAGTAAATATAAGAGACTCAAACAAAACAAGTAAACCCCTATTTAAGACCAAAACCACTACCACTAGTTGCATATCCATTGTCTTCATTGCATACTTCCTTGGACACATCCTTGGTTAAAATGACATCAACTACATAATGGTTGATTAAATTATTGGACATCATAATGACCCATCATCCAATTTTGTATTGATGTATCTACTAAGTAAGATAAAACCAAAAAGAGGAGGGGATACTACACCATGACCTCATTAGGTGTTGTACTATTGAAACTAAGTTTATAAATTATGGAATATCAAGGAAAGGAGACCCATGCTCCAAAACCATGTTCTTGCAATCATGTTTGAGTAGTGTAGAGGAGAAGGAATGAAATACTCTTTACCCCTTATCATGCTATAAATTGAGTAATCTATATATGAAACTATATTAGAATCATGTAAATAGGTGATAGATTATGAGAAAACTAAAAATTCTTGATAATATGCCCCATGTTTGGGATCATCCATTGTGATTAAGAATGTACCCGGTTTTGACTGTATTTTCTGATTTTCACTTTCTTTGTATTCTATCACATTTTAGTATTTTTTTCTATTTATGAGGATATGGAATCTATAAAATATTTTTCATATGTTTGTAATCTTTTTATATATGTAAAATATATCCTAATGAATTTCTCTCTTTTGAGGTGTGTTTGATAAAGAATTTGAGTGCATGGCTCAAAATTATAGTTTTGTACTAATGTGTAATAAGTTTAATAATATGTGTAGGATCATATAAACTATTGAAATGGTGGCCAATATTGAGAATATTAACTTATAAAATGGGTTACATGTGGTGGAAACCATGACATAAAGAAAAAAACATGCAACATGCAACAAAGAAAATGCATGTATATATAAGTAAAAATAGTGATCAAAATTCTATCATGTCATAAGCCAATATAATAATATCATAAGTTCATCATATTATAAATCAAGTGTATCATAAAAAAGAGTAACAATACTATAGTATAGAAACATCAATATAGAGTCAGGTAATCACTAGTATAGAGACATAAAATCATAGTCACACATAGGCATAAAATTGCAAACATGGGACACCCATGGTGTTACAAGATAATCTCAATAAAATACACTTTTTTGCCACATACAGATAAACATTCGCATACACATAAGAGAAGAATAGAGCCACAAACATGGGATACCCACTATTTCACAAGAACATCAAGGCACTTATACTGTAAAAAGTAAGAAATCATTGAATTGTAATCAAGGAGTCAAACAATGCAGAACTCAAGCATATGTAAGCATTAAAACAATTCAATAGTCAAAAAGGAAATAATCCATATAATCAAGTAGTGACAATAATAAATATATTAATATAGAAAAGAGTGATAGTAAAAACAAAGATAAAAAGATAGGTTAGTAGTGCAATAAACATGTGTTAGTCTTGTTATCTCAAATATAAAACATAAATACTATGTATATAATCATATGTAATGAGGAAATTTAAGGTAGATATAATGAAACAAAAACAATTGTGTAGTGTAGGAGATCTCCCCAAAAATTATTGTCAATGGGAAGAAACCAGGATTACACATTTCATTGTGTTTCATCTTGTGTGTGTCCTGCATCATACTCAATATACCTCATGATAACGTCGTGTAAAGAGTATATAAAAATATGTTTTATCCATAAAACCAACGTGAAAAAAACATGTATAAAGTAACAAGTTATTTGATCAAACCATAATCATGTCCTGATTTGTATTTTTGTGGAAATATGAATGTTTTTGTATTATGTGATTATTTGAATATTTTTTAATTGATTTGAGAATAAATGTATACAAGAAGGGGGTGACACAAGATCTACCCAATAAGACCTTCATGAAGAGCCACACTACACTTTGAGGGTGAGGGAGGTGTATGAACCATGAGTTTCAAAGCAAAGACAAATATTGTTCATGTATAATTTGCATAGAAATCATGACATGTGTTATAGAATACCAAGTTTAAGAAGAACCATAATGAGGAATATACATTTTTAGAGGCCTAATTGAAGGCTAAGGGGCGAGGTGATAACCTAAAAAAATAAGTTATAAAAATATATAACAAATAAATATGTATTTTGCAGTGAAATACATACAAAAATTATTAGTGTACATATGAGTCAAAGTATCCAACAAGAGCAAAAAAAAAAGACAATAGTAAAGACATCATGGAAAAATACAACTAGAAGTAATGTGTATAGGAAATAAGATTTATGAATCCCATATGGACATATCAAGTAGAATGGAAGAGTCACCATAATAATCTTGATTACATTACCATTGTAATAAACATATGTGTAATTGTTTATCGACACATGGATATGGGGTGGAAGATATATTAGTGTAGTATCAGTTTCCCCAATATTAATGATGGATCTATGGTGGGTATAGTCATGATAGAAATGACCATGGGGATATCTTTCGAACAAAGGAAATAACAAGGTGTTAACAAATCAATAAACATAATAAGATGGTAAACATGTGTGAGAAAATCGAGTAAAAATCCAAGGAGAGAATGACCTTTGAGAAGTAACATATGAAGTAGTAGAGGGTGTAAGATACATTGGCCATGTAAATTTTTTCACCAAATGTTTACACCTTAATTGAATATATGTTATGGAAGTGCACAACAATAAAGAGGATGTAAGGGTTTAGAACAAGGGGATTATTCTTATATAATCAAATTACAATTAACCATTCATAACTAAAATAATGCATTAATACTTGCAACGATTGATAAAACAATAAATGATATCTCAAATACATAAGATAATAATACTTATCCATACCAATCAGAACATATAATATATGGATGTGCAGAAATGTGGAAAAGGAAGATCATAGGCTTAAGATGCTTCTTTATGAGCTATGGAATTGGAAACTAAGAAGGGGAAAAACCATATAACTTTTATACAATACAGACTGGAATTGTATGGTCTTATGTGTATTGTATGGTCTTGGACCCATTTGAAGTTGGCATCTAAAACTTCCTAAGTGTTTCACTTACTTGGAAAAAGCATTCTCTATTTATCAGTATTTTTCACAAAACTTTAGGATGACATGTAATCACCTGTAGAAAAGTGGAAACCATAAGAACCTACAATACGCTTAATCAAATCATGAGAAAACAAAAAGGAGAAATCATGTGTGTGTGGTGAGGATAGACTACCCTTAACAATCAACCCCAATTTATAAACCAATCCAAGTGTTGCATTACATGCCATCATGCAATATCAAACCTCGTGTATCTCTCTTAGGTGCTTTTGAAAGTGTGAGTGTAATCCGATCCAATCCCCTATGGGTGCCTTTGTGTCTCTTAACACAAATATAGTGGGATAATTGTATTGTGTGGAATATACCCAACACACTAATAGTGTGATATGGTGTGCCTCAACTACATGACCCATTTTATTCCTTGAAACCCTTTGAAAATGTTTAGAATGGATTTTTTCTTTACAATACATGGTTTTATGACCTTTACATGCTTAAAAATAGAGGAATATAGACTTTTGACCTGGTTGAGTGCTTAAAATTTTTATTAAGGACTACTCTAGTTGAAATCTGCAATAGGAGCTTGTAAGAGTGCCATGTGAGTTATAAAGTGGCATTGAAATTCTTATTTAGATTTTTTTACGCGAGGTATTATAATAAGGATGAAAGTAGGAAGATGGAATGGCACAAAAATATATTCAAACTAAAAATAGATTCAAATAATTCAAAATTGTAAGACCATACAATTTGACTAGGACGATATTTCACATCCTACCATTTGTATGGCCTATACAAGACTATGGTGTAACACAAAAAGTTATGTCATCATTTATAGAATTTGTTCACTATTTTTGTTTAATTTTTGAATTGATGACTGCATAGAGTGCAAAGATAAGTAATTATTAGAAGAGATACAAAGATATGTTTATTGGATTCTAAATGGGAGAAATTGTCTTAAAGAAGGGACCAAAACAAAAATTGGCATTACAAAAGGAAAAAATATCAATTTTTGTTTTTATAATGAGATGGGAAGGTATTCATATATAATTGGTGAGAATATATAGCTAGGGTGCAAGAAGATGGAATAAACATATATTTATATTTTGAAGTTAATAAGAGAAGAAATTTTTTCCAAAAGATCATGAATAAGTGGAGCATATATTTAACACAAGGATTAAACAAAAGGTAAAATACAATATGAATACTATCTAGTCAAGTGGAAGAACTAAGACATTGAGCATGTGACTTGGAGTACTGTGTTTGAAGTTACAAAAATGAATATTATCAATAGAGTCATAAGAAATATCTTATGACTTTATTTAATTCCTAAGGTTTACGATGCATGAGCATCTAAGTTCACTTGCGATCTTGCATCGCACAAAACATGTTATTCTTGGAAGTTTATTTAAGAGTTACATTGTGTAAATTAATTTGCATCAAGTCTATGTTGATTTTTATGCACCTATATTTTTACTAAATGTGTAACTCTCAGGTACAAGGAGTATTTGTATTATTTTACATTTTTATCAATTCACAAGTATGTTAAGCTATATTGCACCGATCTTTATGATGCACATGTGTTGTAACATTTCCACACAATATTTTAGATGTAGGAAAGTGTCATGTAATAGTTGATAGTTTCTTTATGATTATAGAGAGTCTTAAAGAGTTAGGTAAGGTTCATGTTATCTTCTTGATTCTATAGTTTCCTAGACGAGATAGTGTAAACATGTATGTCAATAACACAAGCATTAATGTTGTCCAACATGGTTATTCCATGTGTAGGAAATTTCCTTTCATGTGTATGATATCAGGTGGATAAAATTATTTAGGCTTGCATTACTAGAATGTTTTCATCTTGTTGACATGCATATACTACCAACACCACAAGGTCATTGGATCCATATTGCAACAATGTACAAGAAATTTACACACCACATTCACTCTTATGCATAAAATGACACACTGACCCTAAAGTGTGAGATTTTATGTGTAAGAGAGAATGTGTTGTGTAAATTTTATATACTCAAAAATCAACATTGTTAGAGGAAACTCACATGAATTCACCTAATTCATAATATTAACCATTGAGTCGTTTCATTTTATACTAAGTTAATCTATTATTTGGGCCTTATTGTTACATAGAATATTGGCACATACCTAAGGCCATATGTGTCACTACTTGTTTCAAATCATATTGTAAGATGGGTCTTTCATTTATACAATCATACCATAGTATCAATATTATGGAATAATCCCACACGAGCTAGTTTGAGAACCTAGATTAGCCAAATGAATATGGATGTTGCATGTTATAATTGCAAATAACATGAGATAGTGAGTTAATATCTATGGATATATTGTATTTTTTGAGCATCTAAACTTGTGAGATAAATACATGCATGAGTTTTTAAATATATTTATTTTGAAAAAAATAAGAGTTCTAAGTTTTGTGTCATAATTTGTGTAGTGTGTTGTTATTTATGAATTATTTTGCTAATTATTTGAGGGATGTGTGGTCTAAGCCATCTCTTAATTGATATCCCTAATCATGGATCCATCACATCAACAATTAGAGTTAATGAGACAAAATATGAGGAAAAGAAATGCTAATTAACATTTATTATAAGGTTGTGTAAGGTTTGATAATATAGTGATATGAAAGGGAAATTCAATAATGATATATCGTGATGTTTTACAGTTGGTCCGACCCAATCTCACTTGTATTTTCTAGGACATAAATTCAAATATATTAGTGTGACAATGAGTCATGCAAAATAAATTAATAGTAAGTGAAAATAAGGTGTATACATTTTTCCCACCCAAAGATCATTGAGTGCATTAATAATGAGCCACAAGTGGCTCTTTAGGAAAAAAACACAATTTACACAAATGAAATAAAATGGATGAAGTGAAGTACCTGATAAGATTAACATAAAAATACATACTTATCTTGATGTACATTTCAAAAAAAGTGAATGCATGTTTGAGACACACTCTTGTCAATATTAATGATATAAGACTACAAATAAAATTTCAAAATAAATGTACTTAGATTATTCTAAACATTAAGTATAAAAATATAAAAACTATCACAGGGGAAGGTGCTAGTATGAGTTCATATAACCCGCTAAGGTAAGCTAAATTAGGTTTGGAATGACCAATCAGGAAAGATAAAGGTACTTATAAAGAGAGGTTAAATTAGGTATAGTAAAAAGAGAGGCATGGATGCATAGATGAGGAAAAATTTCTCTAGGAAAATTGACAAAGTTATGTAGTCATGGTTAGGGTTCCTAATGAAGGGCTTCCTTATACCACACAACCATTCTCATAGTATATTTTACCAAGGAAAGATCACAAGCAAAACATTTAAACTTGAAATAATGATAAACATTTTTGTTAATGCAAGAGAAGAGATTACAACATAAGGAACATCACTAATTCCCTTCAATTAAATTCTATAATGATACTCCATAAGTTTTTTGTTAAAATATCCAATCCTTAACCTATCCTAAACTTGAAAACTTTTTAAGATTATACAAAACCAACCTATGAATCAAACTTATAAGGATATTTGACTTGATATCTCATACTAAGATTTGGGCTTCTTAAGATGCTTTACAAGTTTACACCCCCTTATACTTATGAACTTCATGGGTTTTCAGGTGGAAGAGTAAAGATAGCAATGCAAGTGAAAATACCCTAAAAGGATATTCCTTCATATGTCCTTGATTTTATATTTATCTTTCTAGGAATGTTACCCTTTATTGGGATAGGATTTGAACTAGATGGTCCAGATGGTTCTTGATTATGAAGGATGGATCAAGTCCCACATGTGATCTTTATAATTGAAGTGATGTTAAAATATGTTCAAGGTGTTTGAAAATACAATCATTTGATAAACTAGGAGTGGTCCCATAAAAATGCAATATGTGTTGCCCTCCAATGGCATCTAATGGTGGGAACTTGATGGTCATGAATGAAGAAACACATTAGCTACTTTGGTCGATCATTGGTAGTCTAGAAAAGTAGTGTATTTCATGATTGTACAAGGTGTGTGGAACTATATTAACATAACATTTCTATTCAAGGAGGCTTGGAATTTTATGTGGAAGTTACTCACAAAAAGAATTAATGGTTTGTATCTTGAGCTAATATTACATAGTGTTTGTAATGTTGTGACGATATTAACATTGTTGTATGACATATATAGTGTTGCAAGGCATCCACAATGTTATGCAACATATACAAGCAATGTTTCTCAACATATGTAGTGTTTTGTGGTATTTATAATGCTATGTGTACACGTTTTACCATAACATGATCGCATTTTATTTTTCTTGGGTTGGTAATTACCGAGCCTAAAATGCGTACGCGTTATAATGTTCACACATTTTAGTTAAGGAAAAAAATGATTTCTTTTATTATTTCTTTATACTTTTATTATTTCTTATACTTTAAATTTATTTTAGTAAATATAAGAAGTTAGGGTCACTCTGCACCTGATGGAAGTGGTCTCGTAGCTCCAATAGTTATAATCTAGAAGATAGTTTTTCAAAATCTAATCTGGTCAATACTTAACTCATTTTCAAGATTTCAACAAAGGACCTAAAACTTTCAGGGCATATATATTGTAGTCGAGTCTTTGTGTTGGGAAATAATATACTCGTTTTGTAGGTTTTTTTACCTTATAAATTGGATTTTTGCCCTATCACTACTTAAATTGGTACAATTTTTAAATTTGGTTCATAATTCACTTTAGTGACTATGAATCAACCGTATGATGCTTGTCTAATTCTTACTAAAATGAGATCCTCACTTTGTAGATAGAGGATTGTTCCATGAATGGGATTCATGTCCTATGGCAAAAATGAGGTGATTGTAATGCCTCCTCCTTAATGTTTGATCACATTACTAGGAATTGAATGAGTTTTTATGAATAGTAATAAGTGAATTGCATCAAGTAAACTTAGATGATTTCTCATTATTAGAAACATGGTGCTCTGTATAAAGATCATCCCCTCACCTTTCCTAGCTCTAAAATTATTCTTTCATGGAATCAAATTCACAATTCCATACATTTTTTTCTCATATGTCTCTCATGGAGACAAATGATGCCTTAATACTTCACACATGACGTTCCTTGATACCTCGATGACATGAATAACTAATTTTAGCTTGTTCGAAGGGTGTTCAATTATCTACAAAATGACCAAAATGGCCTTTTTAGGCCTTCAGAGAAAGCAATATCTCATCAAATCTAAATGAGTTGATAAATAATCTTATACATTATTCCCTACACACTGAAACACACTGGATGATCTTATTAGGACTTTCCTTTGAGTCAGGGTTTATGATTTAGGGTTTAGGGTTTAGGGTTTAGGGTGTAGGGGTGGGGTTCAAGGTTTAGGAATCAAGGTTTATTGTTTAGGGCTCATGGTTCATATTTTAGGGTTTAGGGTTTAGAGCTTAGGGTTTAGGGTTTAGATTTTAGGGTTTATGGCTCAAGGTTAAGGGTTGAGGGTTTAGGATTTAGTGTTTAGGGTTTAGGGCTCAAGGTTTAGGGTTTAGAGTTGAGGGATTAGGGTTTATGGTTTAGGGATCAGATTTTAGGGTTTATTGTTTAGGGTTTAGGGTTGATGGTTCATGTTTCAGGGTTCAATATTTAGGGTTTGAGCTTAGGCTTAGGGCTTAGGGCTCAAGGTTCAAGGCTTAGGGTTTAGGGTTTAGGGCTCAAGGTTTAGGGTTTAGGGTTTAAGGCTCGAGGTTTAGGTTTTAGGGTTTAGGGTTGAGGGTTGAGGGTTTAGGATTTAGAGCTTAGGGTTTAGGTCTTAGGGATTAGGTTTTAGGGCTTATGGTTTAGGGTTTAGGGTTTAATGCACTCATGGTTTAAGGTTTAAAGGTCAACACTCTGGGTTTAGGGGATAGGGTTTAAGGTTCAATGTTTAGGGTTTATGGGTTAGGGTTTAGGGCCCAAGGTTTAAGGCTTAAGGTTTAGGCTCACCCATTCACTCACTATTATGTTTTATGTCTTACCCATTTTTATAAGTATTAACAGAGAGTATTCAACTAAAAATGGTTCGTCTACTTTTATGTAGAACATTCAAATTTATTCATCACAATTTGATTCCTTTCATCTAGTAATATTTTGAAGGAGGGAAATGTCCGATATCCAAGAAAAAATTGGTACAAATAAATTTTACCTAATACATCTATCTTCTTTTCCCGTCGCATGGGAACTATTTCAATCACCGTAATGGTTTGTGTCTTACCCATCTTAATAGTATTAACAAAGAGTATTCAATTGAAAAGGTTCCATCTCGCTTCCCAAAGTGCGTAACATTTAAAGAGAGAAATCACAATTTGGTGTCTTTCATTTGTTGATATTTTAAAGGAGGGAAATGTTAGATATCCAGGAACAATTTGGTACAAAGAAAAAAATTTATGATCTTTTGAATAATTATTTCAGTTGCAAGTTTCCGTGAATGAAGGTTTCATTTGAAGAATAAATCTTGATATGTCCAGTGCTTGTGTAAGCTGGAAATTTGAGAGGATTTCTGAGGTTCAAGTTTATTTTCCAAGATTCATTACTCCAATGTTTGAAAATGTTTCTCCATATGCAATGACATTCTGATTCAGACACTCAATGATTCCTGAATGTCCAATCCTACCACAAACCCTAGTAGTCCTAGATCCTTGGGTATAAAGAGACACCATTACTTGGATTCCATTTATAATAATAGAGATATTTGTAAATTCATGTTATGACCTCTAAATCTATATGAATTTCAAGTTGTTTGGAAATCACATCACACCCTTCACTAGGATTGATGACTACCCCTATCTTTTTGAAGGCACTTTTGAAAGCATCCATGGGTTTATCATAGAAGGAATTATCAATGAATGGAATATCACTAAGTCATAGGTCGGTGGACTCCCATTAAGAACTAAATAAGAAAGATTTACTAGGGTATTGATAACTCCTTTGTATTCTCAAAGCATTTCCCTAGTTGTTATGGTTATTTTGAACACTTCAAAAGTTCATCAAATTTACTATCCATTCCAGTAATAGAAGAGCTTTCTCTTTCTCCAGAGGAGAGGATACTACAGGTAGTTTGGTTCCGATCCTACACCGCTACATTGGTATACTATCCATGTTTCTTCCATTTCCTTTGAAATTAATTTTTGTGCTTTGAGATGGTTATTTTTTCTAGCTTCTAATGGGTCATCCAAAGCTTGCATAATACCATATATAGAAATATTATTTTTTTAAAGTGTAAACAAATTGAAATTCAAGAACGCAAGTATATGTGGGGAGCAACAAGTTTGGCGAGAGATGTGTACTATGCATTTCAAGGTACAAGGTAGATGTCATATCCATTTAGTTTCTTGTCCCACCTCTCATGAACAAGGTAGTTGTACAAGAAGACAGAATGATGGTTCTATTCATAAGACTAGGAAATAAGGTCATAATATTGATATTCAAAAATATGAACTCACTCATAAGATCTACTAGAAATATATGAGGTTTAAATGTTATAGATTAGGGCTCTGGATTTCATGTTTAGGTTTTAAGGTTTAGGGTTCTGGGATTTAGTGTTCGTGGTTTAGGGTTTATTATTTTGGTTTTAGGGTTTTTAGGGTTTAGGGTTTAGGTCTTGTTGGTCATCAAAAGGGACTTCGTTGAGAGCAACATTCAGGGGACAAGAAGTCCCTCCTCTTTAATGGGAGAGGTTCCCTTATTCAAAATCAAAACTTATTTACATATGTACAATGCATAGTTTAAATGTGGAACTTGGATATCATGAAAGTGTTTTAAAATAAAATAGATCATCAATACAAAAGTGTAGAGGAATGATGGAGTAGAAAGGAGTAGAAAGGCATCTTCTAGAACTATAGATAACAAAGTAATTCCTTATGCATGCTAGAATAAAATAATTGGAATAAAAACATTTGCATTTGAATCAACAAGATGTTATTGCAAAGACACAAAGTTCTAGAAATAACATCCACAAGAATACAAAGCTTCTTGACATAATACAAACAAATAGTTCAACAATATTCAATGAATAACAAGATCAGATGGACAAAGGAAGAAAGTTTTTTTGTATTGATTGCTTTGCTGCTCTTTAAATTTTCAAAAAATAAACCAAGTTCCAACAACCCCCGAAAATGGAAGAGAGAGACCATTATATAATTTTACAAATTAGTTACACTTGGTAACTACTTCTTTAAACTAAAGTGTTTTAGTTAAAGGGATGCTTAACGCAAAACCCCAACTAATTTACAATAAGTCCAAATTTAGAAGAAGAAGAAAGAGAGAAGTTAGGAGGGGAAGACAAGCGATCATGATTGGGAGGGGCCCACTGATTTGAGGATCCATTGTCTAAACCTCTTCAAAGCCTCTGCTATGTCCCTGCCACATGGAACCGATGTGTTGGCAGTAGCCAGGGTCCAAGATCCCAGACATTTCTCCATCTCCTTATTGAACTCAATGTGTGTATGGTATTCCTTATTTACTTCCTCAATGGCAGACTAGAGGGAGAAGATTTCCTTATCTTATCCTTGATGATGGAATCCTCTTTTAAAAAGTTTCCTTTGACAAAAGCTCTGAATTGAGCTTTGATTTCCTGCAGAGAGAAAGGTACACCTGAGGTCTCATCATGGAGGTGGCAGTGGATATCCTTAAAAGTAGATATCACCAGAGTTTTGAAAGCTTCTCCCTTCTGCTAGCTATTCCTTAGTTCTCCCAAAGCCTCCTCCAACACTTTGATTTTCCATTCCACACTGAATACCCATGACTATGACAAATTATCCTTTACATCATCAAAGACCTTACTTGCCATCAAAATATTTTCATCAGTCTGCCCCATCATGCAAAGGTCTACTATGCAGCTGCTCCAAAGTTTGAGCTCTTTATCCATATTTCCAATTGTGGAGGAGAGCTTTTGTTACAGATTATTTACCTTCTCGTTGAGCTTGAAGGCTTCACTAATGAAATTCAACCCTGCAACAAGCATGTCATCCACCATGGCCTCCATATCCCTCCCATAGATGGAGTACTTGTGTATATCCTTGATGCTCTGGACTTCATCTTGACTGAGAATCACAGGTGGTGGGAGTGCAGTCAGTGGGGTAGGGTCTAGAACCTTATCTTTAGATAGCAATGACTTGATGAAACTAGAAAGTACTTGAGCCTACTCCTCCAGCTGCTCTATAGTTTTTGTCCCTTCTCTACCCTCCCAATGACCCCTCAGTGATTTGTTTCTTGAAGGTTGTGTATTTCACCTTCAGGAGTAGACTCTCCCATTGAGATCCTTGAAAGTTCCAGATCAGAGGCCTACAAATCCTACTCGCTTATCAACCTTGGGCTTAGCTATCTCAAGGAATTGCTGACCTTGGGCATCAGATACTATTCTTGAAGTGGTCATGGCTTTCTTGGTAGGAGAAGAAGGAGTAGTACCCAACAAGGCCGCCACAACATCAAAATTGGGCCCTGAGATCCGAGAAGAAGACTTCCTCTTCCTACTATCAACAAATGGTTGTACCCATGCAAAAGTGGAAGAAGAGGAAGAGGGAGTAGCAAGGGAACCAAGAGTGAGAGAACTCATGGCACAGAGAGTGTTTGTTGTTGTGGCCTCCAATAGGGATGTGAGTGGAGTAGATGAGGCATCTTGGATAGAAGAATCCACATTTCTTGGAGGCTCAGTGCTATGAATCTCTTACTCCTTATCCATTGTGGTTTCAGAAGCATCTGCAGGATTTGGCATTTCATTATCTTCACTCTCACTGAGAACAATGATGTTCTCTAGCCCAGAAGGCAACTCTGAATGCTTTGGCAGAGGGTCTTCTTCAATAGGCTCCTTTTGACCTCCTTCACCTTCTTTTGATAGACCTGAGTGGAGGAGGAAGGAGTGGAGGATGCAGGACCTTTACTTGATGAGGCAGGAGGAGTCTGTACAGGTACCTCCGAACTAGGTGTTTGTTCCTCCTTCCTCGGGGTCGAGGTGTCTTTGGAAGAGGATTCTCCTACATTCTTCCTCAGCTCATGAGCCTTTCTATCAATCTAGACTTTGGTCCTGACCAGGACAGGGGAGAGGATTTCAGCCAAATCATCTTTCTCTCTCTTAAACTAGTCCTAGATCCTCTAAAGGAGTGTGCTTGATTACAGTTTCATACTCATATGACAACAAGTCTGTGTTGTCATCCTGGAGTCCTTCAGGAATTTGATACAAGTTAAGCTCTTGAACTAACTGCAGAGGAAGCCTGCCATAATGCCTCCTTTTGGCCTCAAAATCATCTATGTAGTCAGCCCAATAATCTTCAGTGTCTGCCCTATGATGATAGTTGATTCTGATGTTCAACTCAATGAATTTCTTCAAGTCGAAGCAGGTTCTAGGCTTGAAGAAGTGGATAGTGATGGGAGCTAGGGCTCTCTCTATGTTTTGGGCATCCAGAGTCGTCTTGCATGTGTAGTTCCCCAAAGATATGGGGAAGTGTAGACCAGTGATCTTCTTATCCCTACAGGTTATGTGTAATTTTTCTAATTGCCTGCATACTTCAATCAGGGCCATCTTATCATTGCAAAATATGGGGAGCTTAAGAGGAGTGCTCTCATAACTTGCAAGCCTGATGTAAGAGAACCTTCTGAATTGGATGAAGAGGCTCAGAACTTCTAATCAGGCCCATGGCTTCATCTGAAAACCTTCTTGCAGTGTCACTCTCTAGAAGCCTTACAATGTACATGGTGAAGGCATCATTCACCCTCCTGAAATTGTGGTTGCTAGTGTCTAGGGTGAACTGAGGGCAGTAAGCATATATAGGATCACCCTTTTGAGCATCAATGTATGTAAAGCCAAACCACTGCCTGGATGTTGCTAGGGTATACATCAGGTAGGAAGTCATGTAGAAATTTTTTGTTTGCTGTACATGGGACAACTGCTCTATCAAATTCATACAGCTGATTTCTACCCAGTTGATGTTCTGGGTACCTTCACACACTATGTTGATAAGTGGGCACATCCAGAAGTGGAACTCGTTAGTAGAAGGCAAGCCCATAACCCGAGCTAACAGGATTATAAATTTTGATAGCTCCTCATTGAAATTAGACCTAAATAGGGCTTTGGATAGTCATGATGCCCCCTTCTTAGGGTTCTTCAACCAAGACTTTGCAATTCTAGCTTTGTATTTCTCGTTGTCCTGATCAAAAAGAGCCTATGCTTGATTTTGGGAGATTACCATGGAATTATCCATCTCGGGATTCTTAGGGCAAGTGGTAATGGTGGCGGCATCAAGCTTGGCAATGAGCTCCCGTGCACGTTGGTTAATTCACTCGAGTTGGGGTTGAAGTGAGCCTATCATCACCAATCTGGCACTATGATAATTCTTCACCAAGAACTCCTCGTGCTATGATTATTTACTAATGCATAGCTTTTAGTTTGGTGGATGTAATCTGGAAACACAAAAACATAACACAAGAATACCATAGACTATGATAAGAAGGAATGATGATAAATCTGAAATATAAGTGTAAATTATAATATCAACATGAAATTGTTACAATCTCACCCATGAGGTACTTCAAGTGTTACTGACTTCACTTGCCTTCTAACCATAACTATGGGAGAAACTTCACAATTACACCTCTTAATGGATTCTTTAACACACCTTCAAAATGATGGCTTCCTTTTCACACTTACTTATACAATATTTCTCACTACTTCCTTCTATGCTAAATGAGGGGGGTGGCCTCTCTATTTATAGAACTTCCAGGCTTATCCATCTTATCTCTAAGATAGGATAAGAAATCTACTCTGATGAATCATATTCCATACCTTAACTCTTATCTGTACATGTAAGCTTATCTTTTAAGATAAGATAAACCTTATCATTTCACATGGGTTCCACATTTTTAGACTTTTTACAAATAAAATACACAAAATATTTATGACCTCACTCCTTGTCCTTATTACCAATATAATATTTCTAATTCCTAATCATGTAGACCCTACTTCTCTACTTACCCTAACTTTGACATTTTAACATTACCAGACCACTTACGACAAATATTTACTTTTTACCACAACATTCCTATTGTACTTTTGACTATTACCGTACTATACATTATTAGCGGCGTTTGACAAAGCAGCGCCATTATCTTCTATCAGACGCTACTACTAATTATAATTAACAACATCCTATTCCTAATACATACATTAATGAAATAGAAATTACGGAGGAAAATTTTAGTGTTGAAAAGCCTCGTAGGTGAGTACCATGTCGCACATTATCCCAAGATAGGAAAACCAATAGCAAATGCCAAGCCACTATTGTAATCATTTGTGCCATTGGAGAGGGGTTCAGTCTGTCAACCTGGTCCAAAAATTGACAAAGTCCAGGTGACGAAATTCACTGTCCCGATATCGGGAATGGCAGACTCGAGTGGAGAAACCTACTCCTGACCTTGGAATTTAATCTTCATGTTAATAGTACTTGGAAAAGCAAATGTACAGCTTGAATCCGTGATGAAATTGTAGGGGAAATGAGGACGTGAGAAAATGGTTTCAATCACAAGGGTATGAGCAGATGTTAATGAGAAAGTAGTGTGTAAAAATGCGTAGAGGGGCAGTCTATTAAATATCCATTTTAGGAGAGAGAAGGTTATAAATGCGCATTTAATTCATATCCACCAACTCAAAAAGCAAGCATTGGGAAGAGCGGGAAAAATTATCCCAGATGGCCTTTGGTACATTTGGGACACGTAGGACACGTAAACGCGACTCGATCGATGCAGGTGATGCGGGGACAAAGAGCACAAATGCTTGGGAACATGAGGGAAAAAAGTACATGTGGGATGCGAAGTGCACGGGCAGCCACCGTGGGTGAATGGGGAACAGAGAGCCCAGGTGAACTTGGGAAAATTGGAACAAAAAGTTTTGACGGGCCCACAAATTAACAGATTTTGGAGAAAGCGGCCGATCGACGAACAAAGAGCCCGAATGAACTTGGGACAGTTGGGACAAAAATGTCCATGCCAGACCCCGCAAATCACACAAATGACTTGAAAAACGTAGAATTTTCCAAACTTTTCAACTTCCCTCTTTACCAGAACATCAGAAAATGGTGCCAAATCAAAATTTTCAATGTTTTACTTTCAAAGGAGGGGAAATTTTGAGAGGACAACAAGTATAAAGTTTAAGGGTTGAGGGTTACGGGGTTTAGGTCATAGAGTTTAGAGTTTAGGGTTTAGTGTTTAGGGCTCAAGATTTAGGGTTTAAGGTTAAGGGTTTAGGGTTTAGGGTTTATGGCTCAGGGTATAGGATTTAGGGTTTAGGGTTTAGTTTTTAGGGTTTAGGGTTTAACATTTAGGACTCATATTTTAAGGTTTAGGGTTTATGATTTAGGATTTAGCATTTAAGGATTAACGTTAAGGGTTTACTTTTTAGGGCTCATGGTGTAGGGTTTAGGGCTTAGGGCTTATGGTACATGGTTTAGGGTTTAGGGCTCATGGATTAAGGTGTAGGGTTCAAGGCTTAAGGTTTAGGGTTTAGGGTTTATGGTTTAGATATTAGGGTTTAGGGTGCATGGTTCAGGGTTTATGGCTCGATTTTAGGGTTCGGCGCTACGGTGTTTAAGGTTTATAGGTTAGAGCTGAAGGCTCTGGATTTAGGGTTCAAGGCTCATGGTTTAAAGTTTAGGGTTTAGATTTTAGGGCTGGGATTAGGGTGTAGGTTTCAAGGCTTAGGTTTTAGGGTTTAGGGTTTAGGGATTATGGTTTAGGGTTCATGGTTTAGGGTTTATGGCTCAAGGTTTGGGGTTCAGAGTTACAGGTTTAAGGTTTAGGGGTTAGAGCTCAGGGCTTTAGATTTAGTGTTTAGGGTTTAGGGTTTAAGGCTTAGGGTTTAGGGTTTAGGTTTTAGGGTTTAAGGTTTATGATTTAGTGTTCATGGTTGAGGGTTTATTATTTTGGTTTTAGGGTTGAGGGTTTAGGTCTTAGGTTTAAGGGTTTAGATCGTAGAGTTCAGGGTTTAGGGTTTAGGGCTTAGAATTTAGTATTTAGGATTCATTTTTAGGATTTAGGGTTTAGGGGTTGGGGTTTAGGGTTTAGGATTTAGTTTTTAGGGTTTAAGGTTTAGCATTTAGGGCTCATGGTTCATGGTTTAGGGCTTAAGGCTCAAGGTTTAGGGTTTAGGGCTCACGGGTAAGGGTTGAATGTTTAATGTTTATGGTTTAGGGTTTAGGGTTTAGGTTTTAGGGTTTAGGGATGATGGTTTAGGGTTTAGAATTTAAACGTTTAGGAAATATTTAGGTTGAATGTGAAATTCTAAAAATTTACCTGAAATTCTTAAAATTACCTATGTATTGACTAGATTATGCTATAAAAAACTATCTCCTAAATCATGACTAATGGAGTTGTGAGACTAGTTCCATAAGGTGCATAGTGGCCCTAATTTCTTATATTTACTAAAAACTTATACTTAAACATTTATTTTTGTAAATAAAATCATGCTAGAAGCACATATAATGTTCATACTATACAGAACGCGTACACATTTTATGTTTTATCTTTTTCCAAGCCATGCCTCAAGGCGGTTTAGATCCCCAAGCCTAAGGCATGGACCTATACAAACACAACAAACAACGTGTTTTTGTAGGAAAATGCAAAAATTCCACTTCCACCATAATAAATCAACATAAAATGATCGATTTGTTTTAAAAAATTATACCACGATGTAGAGGAAAGTTTCTTCTTTCTAAAAATATAATTTTTCAAATTTTTGACTAATATAAGGTTTCCATATTATTTATTTTCTAACTATGTATTTTTATAGCTTTTTGAAGTTTAAATATGCCTATCTTTCATCGTGTATCTTTTTTTTGGCTCATCAAAATTGAAAAAAATATAGTAGCACAAACTAGGCCTAATTCTATACATATTTTTAAAAAATGTAATTTTTGATATTTTTTGAGGTAGTTAGGGGGGGCATGGTCGGATCTCCATTATTTTTCAAAACTTTAAATTTTGTACGAGAAAAAATCATTGAAAAGTAAAGACTTGCTAAAAATTCTAGCACAAACTAGATTCTCCTAGCTATCTTTCTACAAAAGAGTTTTCAAAAATACTAAATGGTGCTCAAAAAATGGTTCAGGCACGAAATTCACTCTATTATGTTTTTTAACAAAAATAGGAGCACATTTTTGTATTTTAGTTATTTTACCCACTTAAACTTATCTATTTTCAATAAAATTTAGTAGCTTAGAAACTAGACTCAAAATGCTACAATTCATGGTTATACAACATCTTCCAATTTTGAATGTAACTATTTCAAAAAACTCATACAAGTTAAAAAAATTATTTTTCAGAAAAATGTGTCCACTTAAGACCCCCTTTTGGCCCCCCAACTTGGTGCACTTACCCAATGAAGTGAGATGATAAACTATGGTTTTGCACACCTAGAAGGGTACACTTGATCAAACCAAAATTGTTTGGAAATAATAATATGTTTTTTAATGCCTTTAGTAGGTTGGTGATAAATGGGGGTGAAGGAATAGAGTGAAAGAGTAATGTACATAGTATCAAGTCTATGTCTCATTGATATCACCAATATTGGGAAGATTGATGATTAGTTCAAATATTCTTTTATCAAGCTGATTAAAAAAATAGCCATGTGTGGATTCCAACTCACATGTAAGATGACCTAAAGGAGAATTAAAGGTTTAGTTTGAGTAACATGAGTTCCTAATAGCTATGTTTTTGTTTTTGTTTTGCAACTTGATTTAATTAACACAAATAATGAATGAGCAATAATTTTTACTTTATTTAAATCAAAATACTCAATAATAATTATTTTAATCTATTTAAATTATAATTTATTATTAAATTAATAAACTAAAATAATTATTATTCTAAGTTTTGTTCATATTTTCCAAATAATGCCTTTTAAATGAAATAAAAATAAAACTAGCAATTAACTAATGTTGTTGGATTTTTAAATTATTTGGAATCAATTAAAACAACTAGCAAGATAAGAAAAAATGAATAAAAGGAAACCAACAAATTTCCGTTTTGAGAATAAAATAAAACTAAATAGATGATAAACATGTGTATCTATATTTTTTTGTAAATTATTAATCTAAATTAAATATTAAATATTTTGGTGAAACAAATGTGATCTTGATATTAAATAGAAGCTTCTTACAAAAAAATTTACCTCGGTTTATCATGAGGGGAAGTTTCTCTAAATACTTTCCCTTTAACCTAAAAAAATCCTTGGTAGAATTTCCTCTCTAAATAAAATAAAAAATAAATCCACTGGAATACTTCTTTCACCATTTCCAATCTTACCCCAATCAATTATATGGGAGAAGAACTTGGGGATTAATTATCATCAGCGAGGATTTTCAAATCAAAGTAACCAAATAATAGAAGAAGGGAAATGTTTATATAGGCCTTTTCAATTTAATTTCTATGCAAATAAACCTCTACATATTTAAATATAAATAACAAATCTTTTCGAGATATCTTTCTAATAGCTATTATAATAAAACTAAAGAAAACAAAATGCATCCTCAACTTGGTCAAGACAATTCTATGGAATATTTATTCCAAGATTTTTGTGATGATTTCTCCTCATGTAATTTATGCTCCTTCTAGATATAGAGTCCAATATGATCTAGGTAAGAATAAATATAAAGAGAAACAATAATAATCAAAGATCCAATAAGAGTTGGTTGGTCCGACACAAGCAAACAAATGAAATGTATATAAAATATAGCTTAAGTAGAGTATTGATTGTTTACAATGGGACCTTTTATAAAATCAGTAGCATAACCCCTTTTAAAATTAAAAATCTAACCCATGAATGAACTAGAAGTGAGTTATTTTTAAGCCGCTAGAAGTGAAGAAATAAAACTTGGGCTCAAAGGTTAAAATGGATGGATCATTTTATGTAGAAGAAACCAATGAAATAAACACGGTAAAGATGAAAGTGTAACAAAATATGAATTCAATAATACTATTATTAGTAAATTTGAAAAAGTGAACAAGATAGAAATATGTTCATAACTTATTGGGTGATTAAAACACACATTTTTGGTGTCACACCTCACAAATTAAATAGATTTTCCACCACTATGATTGATGGTTGATGACTTAATTAATTATAAAAGTGGATTTAATATTTATGTGTATGTTATTGTACATGCTAATTTATACATATATGTATATGCTAAAACATATACACATACGTATATAAATGCATAAATAAGCATGTGTGTGTGTGTGTGTGTGTGTGTGTGTGTGTGTGTGTTTGTGTGTGTGTGTGTGTGTGTGTGTGTGTGTGTGTGTGTGTGTGTTAATGTTGTATGATTGTTTTGTTTTAATAACTCATATTTTGAAAAACATTATTATGCGATGTTGATTGTTAGATTTGATAGATTATACACTTATGTTTATCATATGTCGGATTGGAGTATGAGGATCAACTTAGAAATCAGTACACATCGAGTAAGGTTGCACTTCAATGGATTTGTGAACACTTCACGGAATAAGTAAGAAATCGAATCAAACCCAGAATCAAGTAAAGAAAGACACTGGATTATCGGAATGATCATAAATTAGAATGAAGGGATACATATAGGAATTTCATGTAACTCATGTACATGACAAGTGTACACTAACCCTATTGACCTATTCAACCAAGTGACATGACTAACCAAATAGGTGTACAATACATCGAATGATGAAAAGTCTAGTCATATACACCAAAACCCCTTCATCAAAGTTGAGGTAGAGGTCATGGACAGTCATAAATGAAGGATAAATCCCATAGAAAACTAATAAATATGTGTCAATGGGGCCCGATTACTAATCCATATAAGGTACCTGTTATATCAGAAAAGTAGCACCCTAGGATTTACACATTACAAAACCCTAATTTTGACTAACATGGGATTGTCTCAAGGTGTGGGATCCTTGTGATTGATACAAACCTCCAGATAATGTTGGTTCTTGACCTATTCTAATGCTAACCTAATCCTAAACTACCAATTCCAAGGGACCAGAGACAGAGAAATACATAGAATGTAAATCATAAACTAAGGGAGGTGATAACACCAAAACAAGACTAGAGAAATTCCTATTGAGTGAAATTGAAAGGAAAATGGGGAAGAAGAGGGCGAAAAAGTGACATAGTCCCAAAACACATTCAAACCTATAATTTTGTGGAGCATAATGAATTTCAACCCTATAAAGAAACATAATATGCACAATATACATGTAAAAATAATTGAAGGCAAGAAATGTAATATAAATCAAGTTAAGGAAAGAAGAGCCACAAAACACTATTTTTTTTCTTAAAATGATGGACAATCCATTACAATATAGGCACAAGGCAAGAATCCTTCACAAAATGCATAAATTCAAGGCCTGTAGCTCAAAAAAGTGTTGGAACAATTTTGGCAGAGTTCCTTTACAATACAGAATGTCTCCCCTTCAAATGAAGTGCAAATTACATATCTATAGAGAAAATGAGCTACCAACTGAAATCTTTCATTAATTTCTGTATGAGCTATGGGAAAACATACCAATTCACTTACAATTGTAATTTACTTGCACGGTGAGCATGGGTGCCATACCTCATTAATTTGGTTGTTGAGCTACCTTGTATGGTGCCATTAATGCCTCTCCATATCTAAAACTCCTTACTATCACCCAATAAGAACATGAAGAGTCGCCACTAATGAGGAAATGATTTTTCACATGAAAAGAAGAAATGATGTCATGCGACAACAAGGGGAGGCTGATGCACATCAGAAATAGGTGATTGACACGTGTAGGAAGTGACACCGACACGGGAAAAGAAGGCGGTGGTGATGGGGAAGGTATAACGACATGCAAAAAGAGGGGAGTTGTCACACGACAGAAAATTATGTTATCACATGAAAAGAGGAAAGTGGTGATGCTTGTCAAGAAGAAACAGATGACACATGACAATGAGGAAGCAATTGACACACATCAATGAGGAAGTAATTAACGTGTGTCAACGACGGCGGCGTTGATGCACATCAAGGAGGAAATTGTTGGCGTGCATCAATAAATGCATTGACATGATTTATGGAGGATGTTGTCATCGCAAGTTAACAAAGGATGTTGTTGCACAATAATAAAGAGGCAGAGACATGTGATAAGGGGAAGTCGGTTGATGCGTGGTTGACACACATCAGAAAATTGTGGTTGACGTGCGACATGAAGAGGGCATTGACATGCATCAAGAAGAAATGGTTGACGCATGACAACAAGGTGAAAATCCATACATTTTTCTAGCTTGATCATTAAAATAAAATCAGCTCCAAACCTTCTCTGTGGCAAGTTGTTAAGTTGCTCCCCATTCACTATCAATTCCCATACATCCGTGTTAATCCATTTTTTAAGGGGGAAATGGATAATAATTAGAGACTTGCAGGTGATCTACTTGCTAGATCTGAAATACCAGTTATTTTTCATCCATAGGGCATGGAGTCATTCTCATTGTTGAAACTTAACTGATGCTTGAATCCTCTTAAACATCTTAAACACTGTTGGGACATATTTCATCACCAGACCTTTCCTGAAACTAGAAAGTGCAATAGTATCAAACCACAACTATGTACAAATAACAAAGTCATACATATCCAAAATGGAACATGCAGAGAGTACACAAGCACTTATCTAAAAACAAACCTAACTACAAGAAAACAATATGCTACAAGGACTTAGAGGAATTAAGAACCTAAACTAGTATGTATAGAAATGAGATTCATCCTTGACAACAATGCTTTAAGTAGATCCCATTGAATGGAATATACAATTCTTCTCCATCCTAATTTGACAAGTGGAAAGCATTATTTTCTTTACACCCTGAGATCATGTAAGGGCCACTCCATATTGCATAAAAATTGGAATGTCTTCTTGGTTTGGTTTTTTATGCATCCCATTTCAAAACTAAGTCTCCTTCCTTGAAAGTTCTATTTTCAGATTTTACGTAAAGCTCATCTTGAATTGAGCTTGGTCATTATTGATTATTTTCATGGCTGCTTCGCTTCTTAGCTCTTCTAGCTCCATGATTTTTGCATACCGACTTCTATAGTTGGAACTTTAAACAACTCCAATTTATTGATAATCTCCAAATTTGGTAACTCAAGGGATATTGGCAATTGTGCTTCCCTTATATAAAAACATGAAAGGAGAATAACCAGTTGACTTCTTGGGAGTGATTCTATCATCCCACAAGGATGATTTCAATTTGGTATGCCAAGTCCTCTTATTTTCATCGAGGGTTATTATTATTATTCTTAGCAAGTTCTTGTTCATGGATTGTGCTTGCCCATTACCCCGGGGACTAGTAATTATAAGAAGTTCTCAAATATATGTCATTCCTAATAGCCCAATTATATATCTTTTCTCCAATGAAAACTAAGGTAGTATACGATATTATAGTGGAAGGAACACCAAACCTTATTGCAATACTTTCGTAGGAATCCGAATAGTAGCTTCATTTTCTTCCTTAAGTATAATTGCTTATGTTCACTTAGTGAAGTAGTCTGTGGCTGTAAGAATCCATTTTTGACCTAGGCTAGAACTTGGATTGATCACCCCAATAAAATCCATCCCCATTGCATGAAAGGTTGTTTAACTGAGATAGGATGGAGTAGGAGGGCTGCTAGCTTCTCTTTACTTGTGAAGAAGGCACATTTCTTGCATTTCTTGATCCATGAGTAACAATCATTGAAAAGATAAGGCCAATAATAGCCACCCCTCATGATTCTAATAGTTTTTTCTCTAGGGGAAAAATGACTACCTGCCTCTCCATCATAAAATTCATGCAATACCCTCTCTATCTGATCTATTTTGATGCACCTTAAGAGGACACCATTTACATCCCTTTTAAACAAAATATTATCTACAAGCACATATGGGATGTAATGAAGTCTGAAATACCTCCTTTTGGACTTACTCAATCCCTGAGGAATTTGACCTGTTCGAAGAAAATATACAATATCTTGAGTTTAACAAGGAATGGGTATACTACCTGAGTTTATTCTTAACTATCTTCTGCAACACCGTAACAACTTCTACCTCCTCTCTTGATTTAGCATGCTAGTTAGAAGCTAGTTTGCTCACAAAATCCTTTCCCCCTAACTAATTTGGTCACATTAATATCAATATCATATTCCATGACCTTGGTTATCCAACCAACTCTCTTTTCATTAAGGTCCTTATTCAAAAAAATTACACCAACATGTAAAATTAATAGATGAATTATGTTATTTGACACCGATGCCTAAATTTCTTTAAACTTCTAATCACAAAAAGGAAATAATTCTCAATGAATGAATATCTCACCTCATAATCCTAAAGGCCTTGGCTGAAGAATGCAATAGGCTACTCTAGTCCTTGATTTGGCTGCACCAGTATGGCAGATATTGCATTTGTTCCTACAAAAGCGTATAAGATAAAGTCCTTTGAGAAATATGGATTTATGAGGGTTGGAGCCTACGCAATGTCCTACTTTATGGCTTCAAATATTTCTTTTCCTTCAGTAGTCCATTTGAAAACCATGTTATTTTTTAGCATCAGTGTGAGTGGCTTGACAAGATGGGAAAAGTTAGGAACAAACCTCCTAAAAATTTAATTTTCCCCAAAAAAATTTGGAGAGCCTTCTTATGACTTGGCAATGTAAATTCTCGAATAGCTTCAACTCATTTTGGATCAATTTCCAACCCCTCCTTAGACATGATGTGGCTTAATATCTTACCTTCATGAGCTAAGAATATACACTTTTTCAGATTCAAAGACACTCTAAATCTCCTGCATCTTTGGAACACTTGTCTGAGGTGAAAGAGGTGACTTGTTGTGTTCTTGGAGAATACAAGTAATGTCATCTAGATACACAAGAAATATCTTATTGATCATGCCTTTTAATTCCATATCCATTTCCCTTTGGAAAGTGGCTCCGACATTTGATAATCCAAATGGAATCTTCCTATAAGCATATGTGCCCCACTTTGTAATGAAGGTAATCTTGAATTTTTCTTCCTCTTTCACAATGATTTGATTGTAGCCAAAGTGAAAATAGTTCTGATCTAGCTACTACTTGCAAGATATAATCCACGAAGGAAGTGGATAGTGGCCTTTGAGAGAGGCCATATTTAAGTCTCGAAATACACACATAACCTTATTTCCTCATTTTTCTTCCTAATCCAGCACTAGATTCGCTACCCATGAAGAGTGTTTGATAGGGAAGATGATGGTTACCTCTATGATCTTGTTCAATTCCTTCTTCATGAGAGGCTCAATGTGAGGGTTTACCAATCTTTGTTTTTGTCTAATGGGCTTGGATTCTGGATCTAGCTTAATGGTGTGTTGTGCCAATTTTGGATTAAACCCTCTCAGATCCTCGTAGCTCCAAGAAAAGATGTCGGGAACTCTTGACAAAGCTGTATGAATTCATATTTTTCTTGATTCATGCTCACCTTGCCAACTTGGAGCATTTTACCCTCTTCAACCAAAATGGATTCTGAATCTTCCCTTTTTACCTGAATGTTGGTCTTCTCTCTCGAAATTGATCATTGGGATTGAATATTGACTCTAGAGTCACTAAACCCTTTGGCAATTTGTTTGTTCGTAGTTGTACCACTTGATCCTTGTACTGCTGCTCCAATTTATATTGATTTTCATCGAGAACTCAGCCTCCTCCTGTAAGAAATTAATGATTTGTTGATCATTCTCAAATACTTTCCATCTCATGTTATTAGCTGGTACAACTGGACTCACAATTACATGAATGTGTGTTTACGCTTTATCTCTTTTAATACTTGTCCACCACATCAAATGTTGCTCCAATTGTCGCAAGCTTGTCTGTAGCCTCATTATTTTTCCTCGGTATGGCTTGAATATTGAATGCTCCAAAATCATCAATTTAATCCCATACCTGATGATTGTAGGTTTTGATCAGATCATTCTTAGTAGCATGTTTTCCCCAAACTTGGTTGACAATTAACTCACTATCCCCATACACTTGCAAGGTTTGTATACCCCTCTTTCTTTCCCAATTTAATCCATGTATCAATGATTCATACTCAGCTATATTTTTTGAACAAGTAAACTAAAAATGGAAATTTGAGTAGAACTTCATACCTTGTGGAGATAAAAGCATTACTCCTCCTCCAGCGCCTTGCCTACTCCTTGAGTCATCAAAGAATAGCTTCTATATTTCATTATCACCCTTATTATCCAGTTTGGTGAGGCTAGGAAGAGGTGTGTTTTCCTCGTGTAAATAATAAACTCCTAACTCATCCTCCTCTATTTCCTTGTATGGATCATATATGTGTCTTTTGTTTTCCCATTCATCAAGAGTCAAATCTAGGATGCCGCTGACTTTTGGTATGCGCTTCCGAGTAATTGGGAAATACTCTTGATCAAATAATGAGAAATTTGTGTTGATTAGGCTTCGTAAATGAGGCTCAATATCCAAATTTGTAATAGGTTTAGACTGGATTATAGCCTTAACTCCATATCTTGTTCAAGAGAATATGTGACCAATCCATTAATAATCCACCGATAAGTAGCCTCCAATTTTGGTGGTGAAGTCTCTTGACAAGCACAATGCAAAGAGTGGTGGCAAGTCAATAAATGATGTATCCTTCTGGACTATGACATTAGGACATGCATGTAATGTGAGGTTTAAACATTTTATGATCCCAACAAAGTCCCCATTATTGTCCCATCTAATTGTACCACTCCTTTGGAAACCAGGTCATATTTCAGGCCCAACTAATATGTAATTTGTTTCGGCATTACCAAATTTCTAGCCCTGAGTCAATCATGCAATTGTGTACAAGGTTGTTCCCAATAATTAGAGATATATAAAATGAAGGAGGCTTCATGTTTTTACCTTGCTTACCTCCATGAACTCCTTATTTTGGAGTTTTATCAGTGAGCACAATCTCTTGCTTCTTGGACAACTCATTTGATGCTGACCAATTTTCCATGGCTGCTTTATACGAATCTCGTTGGCCCGAATTTTCAATGATTCCCACATAGAAATGCTTACATTGGTCTTCTTCATTTGATCAATAATGTTAAAAGGAGATGGATTCTCCTTCTTCTACCCCTTACTTGGCATGAATTTCTCCTACACATGGGCTACTGTAACCGGTACTTAAGTTGGCTTAGAAGGTAGTTTGGGCTGATTTTGAATGTTTGGGGCTTCACTTGGATTGTTAATACCCCGAAGTGTGATACGACGATGAGAATTAATTGGATTAGATGAATTCCCTTCTATTCCTCTTCTTAGACCTCATGTTCACTACCACACTTTGAGAAGGGGACTAATTTATTCCACAAAAATCCTCAACTTTCCAATTCACAATTGTTATCTCGTTTGGAGGTGCTTCCTGATTAGATACCTCCTACTGACTTTCTTCCTTATTTAGTTCTTGAGGAACACCCATAGTAGTCACCATCAATGCTTGATTTAAAGCACCATTAAAGCATGTTGCCTAATTGTGTGGTTGGATGCATGGGAAACACCATTCATATTCTTGTGTTATTTTTTTGAGTTGGAACCAAGGCCCTAGATGTTGAAACTGCATTAGGGTTATATTCTTGGAATGGCTTAGCAACTTGGGGTTGTCCTTGGTTCTGGTTAGTAGCTTGAACAAGGTGGCTTATTTGGCTGATATGGAGGTTTATTGGGTTGGAACTAAGGCTGATAAGGTCTATAATTTTGAGCTTGTTGCCTCTTAAGAGTTACCAACTCATTTCCTAAGTTTTACAATTGTTTCATAACCTCTTGGAGTTCATTTGAAGGGCTAGAAGAAGAAGTGGAAGCTTCATTTGAAATCTGATTTCTTGGAGCAAAGTTGATGGGGGCTATTATAGGTGTTTAATTAGGATTAGGATTCCCCATATCTAGATAGAGAGGCATAGGTGTCATAGGTGTAAGTTTCTTGGATTTAATTAAGCAATTCTCATCTCTAATGGCTATGGCATAAGCATCTAGTAGGGTTATTCCTCCCATAGATTGTATCATAATAGATATATCAAAATTTAGAGATTTAAGAAAATAGAGAAATGCACCTTTATCTTTTTGTTTAACCACAATTGGGATCCTTTCCTATGTTCTTTGGAATCTAGAATTGAATTCTATCATCTTCTCAGTTAGTACCCTTTTGATTGTAGTCATTTTCTCCAAAAGGGATAAATTGTCATCCCTATCCCCAAACTGGTCACAGAGAGATGTGCAAAATTGATCCCAATTCTGAATTGATCCTACTCCTAAGCCTCTAAACCACTATAGATATTTTCCTTTGTAAGAAGAAGCCAACAAATTGACCACAACATCCATCTCAACAATCTCATGTATGGCACAGACATTTTCAATGTATTGAATGTGGTCGATGGGAGTTGTGTGATTTTCTCCAGTGAAGTATGGGATATTATTTAATGCTATTATCGGGACTAGATTTTGTGCATAAAGGGCACGCGGATTGTTTCTGTGAAATTTGCATAGGGGTTTGGAGGTGGCTTATTTGGTGGTTATTGATGAGCCATCCTAAGTGGCCTAAGAACCCTAGTCGATTGAAGAAAGGGTCTACTAAGTGGAGGTGTGGATAATGTTCTATTTGGTGGAGATGGAGACCTTTGTACTCTTCTTCCTCTCCTTCTTATGCCTGGAGATAACTGCAAGTATTCAAAGATACCTTCTTCTCTTGCTCTAGATTGGGTTTGCACTCTTCTTATGAACTTGATAAACTTGGGTTGTTGAAACCACTAGATTTGAATGATGGAGTTACCATATGTATTGTTGTAAAGCCTCTAAAGGTTGGAAATTCACCAAGACACACACCCAATCTTGATAAAATGAAAATATTGACTTTTTCCCACCGGGCGTGCCAAAAGTGTTATGTCGGAAAAGTAGCACCCTAGGATTTGCACATTACAAAACCCTACTTTTGACTAACATGGGATTGTCTCAAGGTGTGGGATCCTTGTGAGTGAGACAAACCTCCATAGAAGGATGGTTTATAACCTATTCTAACGCTAACCTACTCCTAAACTACCAATTCCAAGGAACCAGAGAGAGATAAATACATAGAATGTAAATCCTAAACTAAGGGAGATGATAACACCAAAACAAGACTAAAGAAATTCCTAGTGAGTGAAACTAGAGGAAGAACAGGAAGAAGAGGGCGAGACAAAGTGTCACGGTCCCAAAACACATTCAAATCTCCAATTTTGTGGAGCACAACGAATTTAAATGTTATAAAGGAACACAATATACATAATATACCTGTAAAATATAATAGAAGGCAAGAAATACAATATAAATCAAGCTAGGGCAAGAAGAGCCACAAAACACTAATTTTATTGCTTAAAATGATGCACAATCCATTACAATATAGGCACAAGGCAAGAATCCTTCACAAAATGCATAAATTTGAGGCTTGTAACTCACAAAAGTGTTGGAACAATTTTGGCAGAGTTCCTTTACAATCTAGAATGTCTCCCCTTCAAATGAAGGGGAAATTACATATATATAGAGAAAAGGAGCTACCAACTGAAATCTTTCATTAATTTCATGTACGGAGGTATGGGTAACCATACTATTTTGCTTTCCAATGGTACTTTTCTTGCATGGTGAGAATGGGTGCCATACCTCATTAATTTGGTTATTGAGCTACCTTGTACGGTGTCATTAATGCCTCTCTGTATCTAAAACTCTTTGTTATCACCCAATAGGAACCACTTGCACTTGTATTGAATGAAAAGAACATGAAGATTCACCACTGACAAGGAAATGATTTTTCACATGATAAGAAGAAATGATGTCACATGATAGTGAGGGGAGGCTGACGTGCATCAACAAAAGGTGATTCACGCATGAAAGGAAGTGATGCTAGTGCATGAAAAGAAGGCAAAAATGATGGGGAAGGTACAATGATATGCAAAAAGGAGGGTATTTGTCACATGACAAAGAAGTACATTATCACACGACAAGAGAAAAGTGGTGGCGCGCATCAAGAAGAAATGGCTAACGCATTGACAATGAGGAAGCGGTTGGACGCACATCAATGAGGAAGCAGTTGATATGCATCAATAAGGGCATTGACACACATCAAGGAGGATGTTGTTGACATGTGTCAAACAAGGTGTTGATGTGTGTTAAGGAGGACCTTGTTGATGCACGTTAACAAAGATGTTGGACGCATGTCAAGGAAGGCATTGTCATTTGACAAGAAAGAGGTGGCAACACGTGACAAGGGGAAGGTGGCTGATGCATGGTTGATGTCCATCAACAAAGTGTGGTTGATGCATGACAGAAAGTGGTTTATGCAAAATAAGAAGAGGTGTATTGACATGTGTCAAGAAGAAATGGTTAATGAGTGATAATGAGGTGAAAATCCATACATTTTTCTAGATCAATCATTAAAACAAACTCGGCTCCAAACCTTTGTTGTGTCTCACCATCTCACCATGAGATACCTTGTAAGTTGTTTCCCATTAATTATCAAATCCTAGACCTTCAAGTTAATCCATTTTGCAAGAATGGGGTGGGGGAAATGGATAACTTGATACCCATGTACAAACAACATCTTCCTGGAAGTAGAAGAGAAGAATGGGTCCCAAAAACTAGGCCTTATGAGGTACATGTGTACCAAAAACTCTCAAAAGATGGAGTGAAAGGAGAAAAACCAGTGGGAAAAAAATCCCCCTAAAAGAGAGAAAAAATCACTCAAGAATATTGGAGAATAAGGATGATAAATGGGTCCAGAAACATGTCTTGATAAGGTACCCAAATACAATCATACTCCAGAGAAGAGAGAGAAAAAAGAGAACAAGAAAGTCCTCCAAGACTGAGGGAGAAAATCAGGTTGTTTGTTTATAGGTCTTAGACCATATTGGCTTTTTTAGTGTTAAAGGTTGGTATTGATCAAGTTTATTGGTCTTAGACCATAATGCAATGATTATTGTCAAACTGATTTGATAAAAATATTGAACCATGAGGAGATTAAAGTTTTTAAATTTTTAATGAATTATTGTTAATAAAACACTGGGCATTGACCATATGATTTGACAAAGGAATGGATATAGTTTAAAAGGTTTTAATGATTAAATAACTTAAATTGACCTTAGACCAAACTTTGCATGTAAGTGGCAAGTAAGCACCTTACGCATTGCTTGTGGAAAATTGGAAAATGGAGGGAAACTTAAGGACTCATAGATATTAAATGCAATTAATAAATCAACATGGTTTTCAGGGAAACTAGAATCTTGTTAATCAAGTTGAGGCATGCATCCATTCTGCCATACACATTTTTGGTATTGATGGTTATTTTCCTCTACATGAAGGAGAAAAATAGGGAAGTTTATTTTGGTGGTTGCATGCAAAAATATGAAGCTATATCTAATGGTGAATTGTGTTTATCATGGTCATTTTGGTCTTGGAGAATCTAGTAAATTTGGATGGAAATGTGTGTTATAGATTTGTGAAGAAAAGAGGAAAAATAAAGGACAAGGAAAACATTAAGACATGAGTTATTTTACTTACACTCTTGTTGTTTTTAATATGGAATTAGTGAGTAAATTTTGGGTTTCCTTAGTTGTTTAAAATATGGGATGTTCTCTTTCTTATTATGAAAATTTGGAAATAAAATGGTAGGAAATTGCAGATAAGAAATGGTTCTTTGTGTGTGAAGTTAAATCTGATTTTTTTGTTATTTTATCATTTCGGGTCTGTTGTTTTTTAACGAGTTTTAATGGAAATAGTTTTCATTTACTAGCTCAATTTGAGCCTCTAAAGTCGACTTGAAATGGGTATTTTTCTTGACTTAGATTAAGATATTTTTCACCTACGAAAATGCAATTTGGGTCATTTTTAAACCTCTATTTTGAAGATTTTTTTAAAGTAAAATTCTGGTTTTCAATCTTACATTAAAGTAATGCTTAGATTTTGTTTAATATCTTGAGTCAAGTTTCTAGTATTAGACTAATGTTTGGGATTTTTACTTTTATTTAAATGATTATAAATCTATAGTTTCTCATTGATTTTCAGTATGATATAATGTGAAAAAAGGGGTAAAAGGATTGAATATATTGTGGGTTTGTTGGGAAATATCCCATCTGTAGACTTTTGATATTTTTGGATTTTGGATCGGTGTCTTTATGGAAAAATATGGATTCATATAGCTATAAAATATGATAATAATTAATTTGGTCGATTATTATTGTTTAGATATGAACATTATTATTGGTATTCCAAATAATAGTATTATCAAACCGAATGATATCCTTTTGTAGGGAAAATTTAAGGGTCCCACAAAAAAACCATAGAAAGTATTTGGAAAAATTTTAAAAACCACTTTCGAATGTATGGTGAATCATAAGAAAATTTGTTTCATGGGGAAGGTGATTTTTTTGCATCATTTTGGGAAAGGTTATTGTGGAAGAAGAAAGATATTTTCACATGCTGCCACGACTAGTAGATATATACATGATGTTTTCCATTAGCATTTTCCATGCTAATGGCGTATAACATTAGAGATTCCATCGCCAGTAGCATCGACCATGCTATCGGTCGCAGTAGTATTGTATATGCTATCAAACGGTAACATTGGAGATGTTGGCGATCGGTAGCATTAGAGACATTGTCAATCAGTAGCATCTCAAATGTTACTAGTTAGTAGCATTACTCATGGTACTAACCATTAACATACCTAATACTATCGGCGGTAGCATGCCCAATATTGTCGAACGATGGCATTTCCCATGTTGTCGATCGATAGAAAATTTATAATTTTTCCTATATATAGACGGATGGTATAGTCATTTTAAATTCATAAAAATAAGAAAACAACCTAAGAAAAAGATAAAACAACCTCAAAAAACAAGAAAAATTCTCGGGAAATAAGAAAAGGTTGTCATAGAATCCGGACTCCAAACAGAAGAAAGATCAAACTTTCAAAGGACATCTTCAAATAGAGGTAATCTCATATTCCACATAGGTATTAGGAAGGAAGGCCAAAGGTCATCTCCAATTATCTAGACTCCAAACGGGAATAAAGAACATATCCAATCATGAAGGAAGGATTATTACAATTATTGTAAAAATACCAAAAAAGGAAGTCCATTTCAAACAAAGTTGCAACTATGTCAAGAGCTAATATCTCGAAAGTTTTCATTTAATATACTTGTATTTTTGCAACTATACACATTCCTAAAAGATCCCAATTATTTTTTTCAATGGATTGAAGCGGCTAGTTTCATAGGGTTAGTGTATATGTCCCAGTTTTTTGTACAGACTCAAAAACACTTAAGAACCTTCTAGCCAACTATGAAACTTCCACTTTTATATTTCATATTCAACTCCCATATCATAAACAATAATTTGGAACGTCACCTAAAGACATTGAGCATCTGATGGGACTACCACACAAAGATGTGGATCTTGTCACGAAGAAGGCTATTTTAACCAATGAAGATTGCAAGTATTTAGAGTCTCACTATGAATTTTCTATTGATGTAATTGCAACTACTGGTAAGTTTATTTCTATTTACATCATTTTGATTTTGATTTTGTGTTTTAAATTTTACTAATTTTTATTTTGTGTTTTTATTGAATATTAATAAAATTTGTGTCTCCTTACATTTACAACTTCCCTAAACCCTTCAAAAGGGGAATTCAACTCAAGGATTTCAGTCACCCATTTCTACAGGTCGTGGTGCAATTCTTCCAGATCATAATTATATTACAAGGTTGATATACGGATATTCTATGGTGGGCATTGGCTTATATCATTTACACCCTAAGTGGGAAAAAATTTGATTGGTGTAGTTTCTTATCCTCTAGGATAAGAACTGGCCTAGCTAATATTAATTTGAATGAAAATGTTACTATTAGTTCAACAAATTTTATTCTTGGTTTATATTATGAATCTCTCTACAATTTACGTGGCACCACTCCTCGACCACACTGCACGTAAAGCTATCAACTTTGTCTTTAACAATTCAAGAGCAGGAGGTGAGTCCCAATTTTTTTATTATTTTCTTTTTAAGTATCATCCTTAATTTTCTTAATATTTATATATTATATATGGGATTAATAAGTAGTTTAATTTTGAATTATAATAGGGGATAGTTGTTGCGGCTACATCACAAATAAATGTTGCTATCGGAGGTTATTTCCCAATAGATTTGAGAGATTTTGTTAATCTTTCGGATGATTAGCACACCGAGGAGGACACCACTCAAAAAAAAGCACTTATCAAGTGAAATGGATGAGTTCCTTAACTCCTCAAATTAACACATCCACCATGCCACTAATTGTAGGTATTTATGATTTATATTTCAATATGTTTGAAAATAAATGTAATTTCTTAGAAATATACGTTAAAATTTTATAACTTGTTTATATTTCTTTGCTATAGCAACCTCTAGTAGTATATGATTATATCATCAAGCTTGTGGTAGCCCAACAAAACTTGTATATGAATTTGATCAAACACATGATCTAGGAGTATCTTCATTACCTTACTTTGATGCTCCAAGTAGGAATCTCGATTAAGTTGTATTTTTTAGCTATATTTTTTTAAATGAATATTCAAGAAGTTGATAAATTATTAATGATTAATTACATTTTATATCACACCTACCATTACCACTCCCAGTATTTTCAAACTACTTATCTACAACAACCACAACAACTACAACAGGCCCGATCTGCACCTCATCTACAATCCACATAACAAAGTAATTTTTTAATCATAAATGATATAATTTTATATTTATTATTATTTCATTCTTATTATGTTTGTCATTTTAATTTTATCATGTTATTTACAATTAATTGTTGCAGTGCCTCCTCCACCTCCAATTCAAACTACATCTCCTATTATGAGTAGGAAGATGCCACCGCCACCACCTCCACAAAAAATTTAGGACCATGGTAGTGGAAAATATATTTCATTCACTGCTCCAACTTCAAATAGGGTACCCTTAATTTTGTAGCTGAGTTTCTAACTTTATCGTTGGGAAATGTTCCTAGTGCGAGGGTTTTCTTTGTTGAATTAAATTGATTTGAATGAGGAATATCTAGGGATTAAAAGTGGGGTTCAGACCCATAGAATTTTCAATCCCCAAGATATGATTCATGGGACAAGGAAACCTTCTCCAACAAGAGAAGAAATATCAAACACACCTTCTCCAGTAGAAACTACCTTAAATGATGATCAAAAACCAATTTTGCACTTGATAGTCTTTTGGATGACAATTGTCAAGCCATTTTTAATGATATTTTATCCAAGGATATTGAACAATTAAGATTGTGGGAGTTTAGGGATAAATTTATGATTAAATAAATAAATTCTAGATTTAAAAACCACTCCCAAAGATATATATTGTATTCTTTGGTTCAAAATGAGCCAAAAAAGCTTGATATTTTGTTGAATCAAGTTGTATCTGGTTTTGTATCTTTTACAAATGATTATGATGATGAAGTGTTAGATATAATGTTGAATAGAATTGAGAATTTAAATACAAAATCACAAGCCTACCATAATATGTGGTCAAGAGACAAAGGCCTTGTAGTTATTGCAAATGCAGAAAGGGATAAGGCATTGGTAAGTCTTATTAAATTTTCAAATATGATTTAGTGTTTACAATTTTTTTAAATTTTATTAATTATTTTTCTATTTTGAAATGTAGTCAAAGTACCAAAATTTGAAAAATGAGGCAACAATGTTTGATGTGCATTTAAAAAGTGCAAGGAAAATTTTAAATGCAACAATTGATTTGAAGCAGAAGCTTGTTACCTTAAACAAGCAGAATAATACCTTAAGAAGGATAATAAAGGAGAATGGAATGGATCTAGATATATTGTTGAAGAAGAAAACAAAATAGGATCCAACATTATTGTCTTTTGGTGATGCAACAAATCTAGAATGGGAAATTCTTTCAAATATCGATGTAGCCATTAAGGATCTTGTTCATTCAGGTGTTTTTAAAGAAATTTTTGGTGTGCGAGATGAGATAGAAAAAAACCAAAGAATCTACTTCTTAAGGATGAAGCTGTAAAAATAAATTGTCAAATTTGTAATTGTCATTTGAAAATATTGTTGTAAAACTATTTAATATTCAGACTATAAATATATATACTTTTTGTAATTTTCATCTTCTTAAGTTCTTCATTATATGAAAATATTGAGAGTTTCAAATTTCAATCGATGTGGTGTTGTAATTTTACTATATTAATGCATAAGTTCTTCAAATAAAATCATAATGTGATTAGAATACTCAATTATGTTTGGTATTACTATTACATAATACATTATTGATTATTATCATTTTCAAACACTTTTTGTCGATAGAAGTTGCATTTTCAAAGATTATATAAAAATAAGTATTAAACTTCTTGACTAAATAAATCTCAAAAACTAATTACAACATTGAAATTATTATTCAATAAATAACATGTGTATGTACTAAACAACAAATTACATACTTAAAATTTATAATATGATATAAAATTTGTTTTCTAGAAATACTATGTTGACTAAAGATGTATCATGTATTTCAGACTATAAATAAATATAGTTTTCTAGTAATTTTAATCTTCTTCATTATATGAAAATATTGAGAGTTAAAATTTATATGGTGTTGTACTTGTATTATATTCATGCATAAGTTCTCCAAATAATGGTATGATATTATTTTGATTTAAAAGACAATAGAAAAATAAAGTACAACATTTCTTGATTAAAAATCTAAACAAAAATTACAACATTGAATTCAATAAAGAACATGCATATATCAAAAATAACAAGTTACATACTTATAATATGATATGAAATTTGATTTCCAGAAATACTATGTCCATACATACTTCTTTACTCAATATCAGGTAGCTCAAACATATCTTGAAAATTTTGGTCTCCAAAACTCAAATTGTTATCTAATCTTTCATTTTTATTTTCAGTCACAGTTTTGATGTTATCCACTAGCCTGTATTAGAATTACATAGCCCTCTCCTCTCTACAAGAGAATTTCATAATGCCATTACTCGTTCATAAGGAAATGTGTCCACATCATATCGTGAAACATACAATCTCAAGAAAGTATCAATATTTTTATTTAGTTTGTTTCGATATTTTGATTTAATAAATGTTAATGCGCTAAAAACGCTTTTGTCTTCAACTGATCCCAATATAATTGTTTAACACAATTCATATAATTGGAAATATTCACTAATGATTTCACGAAGGATGCTACTAGGATACAAATTTTTCCATATACGTGTAATTTCTCCATTATCTATTGGTTCACTTAGTAAGTCAAATTGTTCGACCATTGTGATGCCAAAATGAGTTGATTGACATGAAATTAATTCCTTTTGAAGAACACCCTTAATTTGAACTTTGTTACATTCAATTGATTTTCCAAAATGCTTAATGAGAGTACCCATGTGTCTTTTATATGTATCACTTAAAGCTTTGTTACCTGTTGTAGGATTCCAAAATATAGGATTGACCACTCTCATGGCCTCAAGAATCTCATCCCTTTTAAAGCAATCTCTGATCTCACTAGATAAGCATTGTGAAATTTTCTACAATTTGATTCTTGTTTGAGATATAAGATATTCATATAAATTACGTGTTACATGTACTTCAATGTTTGATCCAACAATATCCACTCATTTTTGGAAAGTGTGCATTTGAATCTCGTTCTCATTTATAAGGATACAAATATGACCACATATATTGAATCTAAAATATATTTTAGGATCCTTTAAATTTTTCATTTTTTCCAACTACTAAATACATGTCGTTGAAACATTCATCACAATTTTATAACAAATCTAGTTTTTGACATGCATGTTTTCTCAATCTAATGAAGTCGACTATATAGATGGATCTTTCTTGAGCATGCTTTGTTAATCAATTGATTTCATTCAACATGGGTAGAATCATGTATAGTGTAAATAGTGTTTCCAAATCTATTAAGTGGTAAATCAAATCTTTTTCCTTGTCAACATATATACAGTTCTTAAACATGAAACCAGCTAATGATGGATATTCATCAAAAATTATGCATGCAGGCTCATACATGGAAATCCATCTTGTATCAACATCTTTAAATTTTTACCATTTGTCACTCTAATTGAAAATTTCTGAAACTCTAGAAATATTTTTGTATTGCTTGACATATATGCATGTAATTCATGGATAAGCTCTTCAAATTTTTCAACATTTTCAAATGTGCTTACTATCATGTATGCAAGATTCATCCTATGATCCATGCAATGAATTGAAATCATATAAGGTGCAAATGATGTTTGTAGGCAGATACATAGACCAATTATATGACCCTACATTACTAATGCACCATCAACACCAACACATATAAGATTTGTAGTTATTTAATAATCATTCATTCATGTTATATCCTTTAAATTAGATATAACCAATTTGAAAATATTTTCAGCATTACAATTTTCCTTCATTTTATGAACAACTAGAAAATGAGGTGTCCTTTTATGGTTCTAGAAAGTATAAACATGCATACAAACCCAAGAAGTGTTGTCAACTGTTGTAACCTCATCAATGGAAAGGGAGATGAAACTTGCATTCTTGACCTTCTCTTTCAAATCCTCTTTTTCAATCATTACAAGACATCTCACCATTTCCCAAGCACTGCTCTCTAACCAATGTGATTGTGGAAGGTTAGGAAACCCATTGAACTTAAACAAATTTTTAAATTCTGAAATAGGTCTGCCCATTTTAAGAATAAAGAATATGGTTGAAAATTGTGTAGTTTTTTCCTTCAAATTTTCATTTACAAATTTTCCAAAATTTGCATTAATTGTTCCTCCTTTCTCCTCAAGTTTTCAACAATGTTTCATCTTATTTTCATACTCCGCATATCTTACATGCATGCACTCTTTCGTAGTTTTCCATCTATGAGTATTTGTTATTTTTCCATCATTTTCCTTGATTGTGACATATAATTTTCCACAATGTTTCTCAATTGTGTCCAATTTAATTTTTATTTTATGTTCTTTTCCCAATTTCTAACTACAAATCATACATCTACATTATTTTGGAGTATCATTATAATTTTCTTTCTCTATAGGTTCAATGAATGGGTATTTTTTTCCCAGTCTACTTGAAAAGACCTTCCAATTGTCCAGGTAGTTTTCTTCCTTCTCACAGATTTTATTTTTTGAAGAGTATTGTCAATATCATCTTCTGCTTGAATATTTTCATTAGAACATTCATCTATTAGAGGCATTTGGTAGTGAGGATTTTCTTCCAACTCTGACATGTCATCATAAATTATATATTCATCTACTAAATTATTAATTGTTTCTTTAGGGTATATGTTTTGGTTTAGTTTTCCATACTTAATACAATTAACAGTAGGGGTTTCTGTATTCAAGCACAAAAATGTTTGATTGTTACAAAGATATTAAAAAAAAAACTAAACCGACAAAAGAAGTTAATGATAATTTTTATAACTTACCAGTGCCCGTGTTACTCTTTCCAATGGATGCAAGTTGGGTCCTCATTTTTTTGGTTAGTTTAAATAATTTAATATGTTATTTTTTCTTTTTATTTGATCTTCCTTGTGTTCATTGTTCACAAAATCAATTGTACCTATCCAAGTGCAATTTTTAAATAGGTTTGTTTTTTAAGTAGAATATTTAAAAAATTGTAAATCTGACGCTAAAAGCAGTGGAATCATACACTAATCTACCAACGAAAGCATTGTGTATGCTACTGGCCGGTAGCTTAGTGTATGCTACTAATAGGTAGCATTATGTATGCTTCCATATGGTAGCATTGTGCATGCTACTAGCCGGTAGTATACACAATGCTACAAGCGAAAACAATTTGGATGTTATCATTCGGTAACATTGTGTATGCTACCATCAAGTAGCATGCACAATGATACTAGATGGAAATATACACAAGCATTGTGGCCCATAGCAATAGCACACAATACAAAACCATAACAATGAAAACTACCTTAATGCAACATTGCAATTAATTTGCATATGGAATAATGAATTATAAATACTTAAATAATATGTGTTTGTGTTAGGAGAATTTGGCAAATTTTAATTTCACGCTAAAGGATATTTTAATGAAAATAGTCATCTATTGGTGTAAAATTATAGGTGAACAAAACCCTAAAATTAACTTGTACCCAAAAAAATTGGTGACCTGGTCCTAATTCCTACACTAAAAATTTGTCAATTTCAAGTTTTAAAAAACTAGAATATTCATGAATTAACAAATATTCACTACTAAATTTTTCCCTTATTTTTTGTCTCGTTTAATTTTACGTTAATCTCTCAAGGAGCCGGACTAATAATATTATTTGTATTTTTATGGTTTCCTTTATTTCTTTGTACAGACAAATGTTTGGTTCTTTGGCTTGTTGAAATCTCTTCTTTCAGCATATGGGTTATCACTATGGTTTTTGGTTTGAGTTAACGAGAGTTAAATCCTTGTTACATAATGCAGGAAATATTTCCTTGGCGGTTAACAAACAAAAATGTTAATTATACTCATATCAATATTTGTTTAAAACATTATGATTGAATATTGGAATCATGGAGATATAAGTTCAATGCAATAAATATGGGGTGACCTTAAACATGTTTCTAAGTTTCTTGAAAGTAATGATTTCATTCTTACCTTCATGATTATTTTGACCTTTTGTTGGAATGAGATAGCAGGAAACTATTGGAAATTTAGGATTATGAGCATAACATGATTTTGCTTCATCTCCTTAACAATAAAGTGTTAGTTTGATTTACCTATTATTGAATGTTGAACATTAAAGAAGGTTATTCTATTGATTTTATTCTTATGATATGATATTAGGAAATAAATATTGTATGAACATGGTCTTACTAAATTTTATTGCAATTGTTCAAACAGATTATAAATGTATTTAATTATTGATAACCAATATATTAAGAGATAGCTTCTTTTGAATTATCATTTTATATAAACAATGGTTGCAAAGTTTGTAAGCTATTATTTAAGTAAATATTAACATAATCATTTATTTATATAAACAACAAGATTATTAGTTAATATAACTCATGCCAGTTCATATAATTTTCCATGTATACATTCTCTCTCCTACAGTGTGCAGGACAGAGTGATATTGTGAAGTGAATAACTGGATTGTATACGCATGATTTTTTCATATTTTATTGTTCAAAAATCTACTTTGGATTATTTTATTTCATTTTAATATGAAATTATTATTTTTGTAAGTTGAATTAAAGGCATTTCCTATTTGTACTATTTTAAAAATTTATATGTTATCACTTGGGAAAACTAAGGATTTATCCTTACGAAGTTTAATTAAAAAAATGTGTCACTTTTTGTGAGTTATAAAGGTTTTTTTAATGTTGTTTTAAGCGAGAATATGAATTAAATTCAATAATATTATTTTACAATATTATCCTTGGTTTGTTGATTCATTACGGATGAAATAATATGAAAATTTACAATAGTAATATGATATGGATATCATTACAATGAAAACAACATTTATAACCTTATTGTTCTACATTAAAATGAAAAGCATTTAAAAGTTGTTATTAACGATAGCATATGAATATAAGTTATTGTTATTGTTCATTATTCATTACAAAATTTATAGATTCATTATCGATGAACAAATATGTCATTCTTATGTAGTACGTTATGGGAAACAATTATATGAAAAAAATTTATGGTACCTTCATACCTTATTAAAATAAAGTACACTATTTATGATATAATCACGACATACGAGTACATATATTGTTTCAACAATTATTAAATGGATTTAACTTTTTATGATATGTGATCAATTAAACCTACATTATATGACAACCATAAGTTGTTCTAATTATTAATGAGATAATGAGGCAATGAGAGTAAGTGAATCTTTCATAATGAATGATAGACTTATGAGAATAAAATAATACTAACTAGGGTGTGATTAGATTATTTAAATGTGAGACATAATTAAGTAATCCTATCCTTAGAAATTAATGATATGTTGTGATATCATGACAAGAGATACTCAATAAAGTTTGTAACACAACAAGATAGTATAGTTCTCTATCGAGAAGAGGATAACATGTCTTGATACCTAATATCCTATCATAAGATGTACCTAGTATTAACTTTAAAGATAGAAAATAGTGTAAATGAAGTGTGGGTGTTATGACCCCGCATTCCATTCGATAAAACCCTACCCGTACCATCTTAGGGTTTTGTATGAAACAATAGGGATCCTATGATCTTTCCCATAGGGATCCTAAGATGGGATCGATAGCATACTTGATGAAACATAAATTAAATTTATTAAATAATGGAATTGATATCTAGATAACTAATTAGATTGGTTTTGTGGTGATGGAGACAAGTTTTGTTGACTTATGTGTGGTCACGAAACTAATCTTGCATTGCTCACTTGAAAACTTGGCCAAGTAATGTAGCTATCTAATTACATTATTTGTTCACCATAACCCTAATTTGTAGTGTCATATGATTAATGGATTAATGCTTTGTCGGTATTACGAGTTGAAACTAAGGATTTTCACATAGTTCTCAAGACTTTTTAAAAGGGTTTAACCAAAGTATACAAGTTATTCTCACTCAGTTAGACTGATTATAAGGGGGTTCAGGTAGATCTAATTGACCGTTATAGTTGCACATGGTTATCATTTGTTATCATATGGATTATAATAATTTAGTTATGTTTTAATTTAATTCTTTGCAAGTGGAAATCATTCAAGGTATTAATTGTGATAAGGTGTTTGTTTTTATTTCAAAAAAACATTAATTTGGATGAAGTATAACATGGGTGTTACATTTTCGTATCGAACTAAATGTTATCATATATTGGACTTAATGGGTTCATAATGCTAACAAAACATATTATTCTTGTTCATAGAATACGATGGTTATAACAAGAGCAAATAATGTGGATGTAGTTACAAAAACCAAAAACTAGATGAAATTCTAGTGGTACTTCAAGGTACACTGAAACCAAATAGTTGTATTGGAACAATAGGTGATGGGTGAGGAATACGAAGAAAGTGATGTACAATAATTTTTTTAGTCTAATGATGAAGACCTTAATGTTAGAAATCCCAATATGAATCAACCAGTAACAAAAATCCCACTTGGCAACTAAGATGTCAAGTGATATTAAACGTATCAACCCACTCATGTTTGATGGAACAACCTTGGGAGATGGAGCTGAGAACCAGCTGAGAGAAATGGAAAAATACTTTGAAATAAGATAATTCTTTGAAGAAACCAAAGAAATTTGGGGTTCTTTTTAGATATCTAATTAATCATCTTCGTAATGGGATAACTGCAAGATGGAGTTGGGATTTGACCATACCAACATCACTTGGGAAAAATTTAAATTTTACTTTTTCCAATGTTGGTTACCCCAGCTATACTTCGATCAGAAGATGTCTGAATTTCAAAACCTAATTCAATGTAAACTGAGTGTGACTAAATATTGGAAAAATTCACCAAATTGTTGAAGTATGTACCGCATTATCAAAAGGATGAAAAATTATAAATACATAAATTCGTTATGGGGCTCAACCCCATCATGAAAGCCTTCAGGAAAGAGTAGAAGATAAAAGCAATTTCTTCTCATAGAGATGAAAAGTGAAAGAAGAACTTTGTTTCACCTTCTCCTTTGGCACCTAGGAAAAAATGGTGCAAGAATGTTGGCAACAAAATAAATAAGGGTAAAAATAACATAACAGCAAAACATGTCGCAAATGCAAAAAGAAATGGGCATAATAAGGATGCGAGAAAATGATAATAAATTTGAAAAAGGGGACCTTTTTTTGGATGTTTCATATGTAGTGGTAACCACTATGCTAATAATTATCCCCAAAAAATCAAGGGAACAATCGGAAGAAGAAGATACACATTTGTAATGGCTAAGCGCTAAGCCGAGAAACAAGCTACACCATATGAAGTACTAAGTAAGTTGTATGGAATTATCGTTACTATTTTATTTGACACGTGCAACTAAGTGCTTCATTTCTACAAAATTAGCTAAAAATAAATAAATAGCTTTATTTACCTTTATTCTATTTATCCTTACCCACTTATGTGTGTGGATATTTCTTTTTATTTATTTAGATATCAAGGGATATTACCTAGTTGTTAGATATAGTTCTTTTCTCAATCTATGGTATTGACTAGATCCTTGATGTATAGTTATTTCCTAAATCTATGGTCTTGACTAGTTCTTTCCTTGATTTATGGATTGATCTATGACCTTGACTGGTTCTTAGATTGTTATTCCTTTCCTATATAAGCAAGGCCCATTCTCATTGTATTTCATTGAGTTCCATAATAATATATGATATTGTTGCTCATTTTTTTGCAAGGGTTTATGTAAAGTTATTCTAGTGAATTAATTTCATCTTATTGATCATGGTATTTGATTAGCATTTGTGATCTTTTCTTGGTAAAATTTGGTTATCATTCCTTTTATGGTATCAGAGTGAGAGATTGTTATTGACATATGTCTGTAAGTTTCATTTTGTAAACATTTTTTTGTATATTCATATATTTGGGATTTGTCCGCATTTTGTTGTTGCATATGTTTTTATGCAAAATAGAGCCTTCCATTGGATCTGGAAGGCATAAAAACCGTAAGATCGACTGTAAACTTGACCATTTCTGGAGGCAATCATTTTTTAGGTTTTTTGTTGTTGTAGAGACACACGTAGGTTTGCCTCAGAATCTATGTCAACCCATTGAAATCCTTATCCCCTGGTCATATGGGGGCTTAAACTTTTGATTCCTACTAGTAGGTTCTTAACTCCAACCCCATTTTATTTTATTTGGGTGGTGAAGGCAAGAGCATTTTATTTTGTTTTACTGACAACTAAAATAAATAGTAGAGCATAAACTTGTAAATATTGTATCTTTTAATCGATGGTTTTTTGAAAAAGTGCTTTTTTATCGTCTTTCCATTGGAAATATCTATTTTGAGAATCAAACTATAATTGTAAAGTGTCATATTATAACAAACACTCATTATAAAGTACCAAATATGGAGGGGTGTTGTAATCTCTTGTGGACGTAATTTTGGTTGAGTCCGACGTCCTAAGATTTTGGGAGTTACATTCTTGTATCTATCATGGATTTTGAGAATGATATGATTTTCTCTTAAGTGTGTGAACTTCAAGAGAATATCTTAAAATTTTTGGAAGAAAATAGATCACTCAAGAAGTAAAAATATCTTCTACAAGCACTCATTCACGATAAGGATACACTAATACACTCCCTGCAGCAAAAACTTGCTAGCCTGCAACATCACCATCATATTAGGAACATTTATATCCAAGCTCCTAGTCCACTTGCAGTTATTTCTCTTGTACCCAAAGTGACCTTGATCTATCATTTTTGAGTCTACTCCTGCTCCTGATGCTCTTAAGCCTATTAGGATTATTACTACATGTTCTTTTGTGTTTGTGCCTACATTAGTTCTTGTAGTGCCCACATTTTTATAGCTCCAGTTATCTGTTGGTTCCTTTACTTCTAGACATGTTTTGATTGAGACTCTGATAGACTTTGGACATTTTACTATGATATTTTATCCTCTTGGACATTATGGCATTTTGGGCGCATAGCGCCAATTGGATTAGATTCATATACTGATATATTTCGTATGATGTGATGACACTAACAGGGTTATATGATAAACGTACCAGTTAGATGTTAGTCTCTTGTGGTTAATTTGATTGATGATATAGTGTTTTGGATTTAATAATGGTGATTTTCATGCTAACCTAAGTGTATGTCGTTATAATTTTAATTGTGGATGATTCATGGCAAACTATGTGGATAATTGGATGCATTGCACTATCAATTGTAAATTATGTTCGGACATTATAAGTTTGATTGATATTGTGATGTATAGATGATGTTTACTATATTGGACAGGTGCGGTTAATGTATGCAATGAGTGTGCAGTGATGGTATAGGAGAGCATGGGTTTCGGGACAGCTACGCAATTGTGCACAAGCGGCCCATGGGTGAGTCCTAACCATGCTAAATTGTTTGAAGCCTTAGATTAGATGTATTTTAATTGGGCACCATGGGTGAACCCTCAATTTGTAATGTAATTGTGTCTTGTAAAATTAATTAGGTTTAGGATGTATTTGTATTAAGTAAACTAGCTTAGGGGTTAATAATCTTATCTTAAGTTAAGTGTTGGTTTTGGGAAGTGTGTGTGTGTTGGTAGAAGGGATTGGGGACCACATGTGAACCTTGGGTGAACCCCACCCTCTACCCTTGTGCCCAAGCATGCCAAACTCGAAATTGGGTTATTTTAGGTAATTTTAGGGACCCCTTTTGAGTTTGGGGGTTCCTTAGCATGAAAATGGGCCCTTGGACCCTACCTAATAGGTAGGGGGCCTATTTCAAGGTTTGAGGAGTTTCCTCCCATTTAGCCCTCTTTAGTCACCATCCATGTAAGATGGTTGGATTGTGTGAAAGTGTTAAAAGTTGCTCCACTTTGTTTTATTTTAGTTTTTAGTATTTTGGGTGAAAAGGGATAAAAGGTGAGTTTACTCTTACTTATTTTGTTTTTGGAATCTTTGACTCTTGAGAGGAGAGGGGGTGACACTTGTCACTTTCCCATTGGTGAGGAAACTTTTGGGATCCTCTTTTTATTCTTCCTCATGTGGGAAGAATGGGTCTTCTTGGTTCATTTTTTTGGAGCACTTGGAGAATTTTGGGAGCTTGGAAGGGAGCTTGGACAAAGGGGAAAATCTTAGAGTCTTGGAAAGCATTATAGAGGTAGGGTTCTTAACCTTCTTCTTCTTAGTTGTGCTTATATTGTATGTATGCTTGATCAATGAAATAATGTGTGTGAAATATGTGTTATGTAGTTGTTGTTTGTTCTTGTGGTTTTTCTTGTTTTCTCTCCACCATCATTTGGATTGATGGTTTTTGGAGAATGTAGGGGAAGAGAGAGGGATTTCCCTCTCAAACCTCATGGTTGTTGGTCAAGCCATGAAGGTCCCTTCTCATCCCCTCATATGGTTTGAGGTGGGAGAAAGGTTCATATGGCTTGATCCTTTCCCCATTCTTGGTGAGGAAACCCATGTGGGTTTGAAAATCCTCCCAAGAAGGATTTCTATAGTATAAGGAGGAATAAGGAGGATGTATGATTAGGAGGTATAAGGAGTTTTTATATATGTATTTATTGGTGCTCCTATGGTTGGACACCTTGATTTGGGCATCCTTCTTCCTCTCTTCCCCCTTGTGAGGTTGATCTTATTCTCCTCATGTTGTGGTTTTTCATTGTATAGTAGGTCTAAGTGGTTGAATGGTCTTATGTTTTCTCTTGTTGTGTGTTTAATCCCCATTACTTGTGCACATTGTGGAAGCTAGTTCCTCTCTCCCATGGGCTTGGGGGAGGCTAGCATGACTTCCAACCATGGAAAGGCATGTGATGATGCCTATTGGTTGGGTGGTAAACAAGCCATATTTCTCTTGGAGTTGGATTCTTGTAGGAGTATTGGAGTTGGAGCTCAAGTTGGAGATAGTAGAGCCTCTTGTCATCTTGGACTTACTCATCTTTTGTGGGCATTACCTTCATTTTGTAAATAAATGTAGCTTTGTAAAGATTTATACTCTTGTAAAGACCCATTTTGTACTTATTGTATTTGATAAAGCATTAGTCTCTATTAAGGAAACTTTTATTTTATAGTTGCAAGAAGCTTGTAAGATTGTCATTTGAATTTATAATGAAACCAAGAACTTTTTATTTTCAATGCCTTCATTTGGAAAGATTTGTTGTTTTAGAAATATGCAATATAAATGTGCATTACATATAAAATCTGAAAGTTTAGTGTGCTTGCATTGTATTTCATTTTTTTAAAAAAAATATGGCACTACATTTGGTATCAGAGCTATGGTTCAACACACGGACTTTTGGGTAATTTGAAGATGTCTTAGTCTTGCATTTTAAAAAAAAAAAAAAAAAAAATATATATATACATGGATGTTTTAATATAACCTCCTTGCATGAAAATCTGAAATATTTAATTAGTTAGTATTGCAAAAAAAAAAAAAAAAAAAAAAAATTGAAAATACCAAGGAAAATTAGTGTTCATTGTGTTTTTTTTTTAAATGGTTATATTATCTTTTTTTTTGGATTTAGCTGCAAGTTTGTTAGTATTGATCAAGAAATGAAAATAAATTTAATATAGTTATTTTATTTTTATTTCGCTTCCTATTTATAACTATATTTTCCTAGAATAAACAAAAATTAAAAAAATAATAAAATAAATAAAATAAAATCAGTTTGTATATATATATATATATATATATATATATATATATATATATATATATATATATATATATATATATATATATATATATTTTTATATATATATATATTCTATACTAAATAATATATAAATTTGAAAATATACTTATACAAATTTGTTATATATTATATATATATTCTATAAATAATATATAAATTTGAAAATATACTTATAAATTTGTTATATATATATATATATATATATATATATATAAATTAAAAAAATTAAAAAAATTAAAAATATATAATAAACAGATTTTAGTTATATTATATATATATATATATATAAACATATAAATTTAAAAAAATAAAATAACATAAAATAAAAATAATAAATAATAAATAAAAAATAATAAATAAAAAAAGCCCCCAATTTGTTTGGGGGCCGAACCCCCCAAACCCCCCGGCCCAATCCCTGCTCGCCCGGCCCCTGTCCCCTGCCCCCCCGTCCCTGTTCTCCCGACCAAAATCCGGACCCCGACCACCTGCGCCCTCGGCGAAACCCCGACCCCGCCCCTTCCCGACCCCCCCCTTCCCCCCCCCGTCCCCTGCGCCCGTCCCCGCGCCCTACCCCGCACGCGCTGCCGCGCCGACCTGCACTCGCCCCGCGCCACCAGCAACACAAAAAAATAAAAAATAAAATATATATATATATATATATACATGATCAAAAATAAAAATAAAAATGCATCGCCTTTTGGAGTTTCTTTAAAAAAATATTAAAAAAAAATAAAATAAAGATAGATGTATATATATATACATATACATATACATATTCTCTGATGAAAACAATTTTTTTTTGTTTTATGGAGAAAACCCTCCATAGTTTTTTTCCAAAAAAAAAAAAAAACATGCATGGATGTATGGAAAAAAAAAATATATATATATATGGATTTCTCAAAAAAAAAAAAAAGACTCCATGAAGCCAATCTCCCTATAGTTCTTCAACCTGCACATTCAAATGACAACACAAAACAAAATGAGAGGAAGAATTAGAAAAGAGGGGAAAACATAGAGATATTTAGGGCAACTTTAGGGTGGATTTGAAATCAAGGGCCAAGATTGAATTAGATCCTAGGGCTCTCATTCAACCCTACTTTTCTTTAAAACATGAATTTTAATGGGATTGTAAAATAAAATTAAAAGGGGGAAAACAAATTAAATTAAAAAGGGGTGTGTGGTAAAATTAATTAAAAGGGGGAAGACTAATTATTTACAAAAAGTGTAAATTTTTATTTATAACCCTAAGGAGATTAATAGATTAAAATAATTAAATTATTGCGGGACGGTATTAATTTATTTCGGGAAAATAAATAAATTAATTAATAAATTAATTATTATTATAAATTAATTATTAATGGGAAGGGGCATTGCATTTAGTGTTGTAATGATAATAACGATAATAATAATAATTAAAATAATTAAATAATAATAATATAGCACTTCCAACAAACGTTTAGAAGGTTTATAAAACATTTTTTTATTTATTTTTCGGGCTCAGGATGGCACCCAAGAGGGGACGATCGGCTCGAGGTTCGGGACGTAGTGCACCTACGCGGAGCCGCCGGCCCCGATTTTGGGCCTCAGATATTGGAGACCCTACAGCAGCTGATAGGTGTCGTACAGGAGCGCCTTCCACCACCGCAGGTGCCGAGAGAGGAGGACATTCAGTTAGGAGATGAGGAGTTGATTGGTGAGGACGCACATCCAGAGCCACCTGAGCACGACATTCCGAGACGAGAGAGGTCACGCAGCCCTTCCATCCTTGGCGAGAGGGTGGCCTCGTTTCGTCACAGCCGTTCACACAGCTTCGAGGGACCTTTTGGAGATATGCGACCCCTCTCACCTGTTAGACCACACCGTCAGGATCGAGACACAGGCAGTGTGATTCGAGACCTCCTTCACCTGCAGCCGCCTACGTTTACTGGTTCGACAGATGGTTTTGGGGCGGAGTCCTGGCTTCTTAGCTTGGATAGCTGCTTTGGTTTGCACTCTCATGAGAGCAACGTCAAAGCCAGGTTCGCCATACACCTCCTCCGAGACGCAGCAGGCGTTTGGTGGAGGAATGAGGAGCGGAAGCTCCATTTGACTCGGGATACAGTGACATGGGAGTTGTTCGAGGAGCGATTCAGGGCCCGGTATATGTCAGAGCATTTTGTGCAGAAGAGGATCGATGAGTTTCACGACTTACGACAGGGTTCTGGCTCAGTGGCGCAGTATGAGAGCAGGTTCTTGGATCTCTTGCAGTATGTAGACTACCTGCAAGATGAGAAATTACAGGTAAACAGGTTCATTCGGGGCCTGAATGCAGATATAGCAGGAGCTGTTAGGATGTTATCTCCTCCCACACTCGAGAAGGCCGTTGAGAAGGCCTACTTGGCTGAGGAGAATAGGACCAAGGCTCAGGAGCACAGAGAAAGAAACAAGAGTAAGTTTCAGGATAGGATTCAGGCATTCCAGAGTCAGAGAGCATGGGGAGCAGTACCACCCCCTAGAGGAGGATTCTGGTCTTCTCCAGCAGCATCGAGAGCTCCTCCACACCCACCACAGCAGACACAAAGCATCAGGGACACCAGCATCAGAGGGGTAGACAGACTCAGAGTTTTCAGTGAGGTGGGTCTAGAGGTGGTTTTGGTGGGTCTAGAGACAGGAGGCCGGGTACTCATCACTCCCAGCCAGCCCGCTCGCAGCAGTCTACTAGGGTTGGACCGGCAGGTTCAGTTCGCCAGAGCACAGGAGGGACCCCATCTCAGAGGGGTACAGGAGGATGTTTTATTTGTGGGGCTCCAGATCATTATGTGCGTATGTGTCCGCACAAGCCCACTACTACGGATATGCAGAGAGCTCCTAGATCCGAGCAGATGGTGGGTGACGTGGGACGCGCCCATCGTGTGTATGCAGCGGTTGACAACCGCCAGGCTGAGCATCAGGCCACAGTCATTGAGACGACAGGTACTATCAGGGGTATTTCTGTCTCAGTACTTTTTGATTCAGGTGCTTCAGATTCCTTTATATCACCTTCTATAGTGGACCAGTGTGGGCTAGTGGTGGCTAGGCAGCCAGATAGTTGGCAGGTTGAGTTGGCCTCTGGGGCTAAACTCGCCATGGACTCGTATGTGGAGAGTTGTGTACTCGATTTGGGAGTCTTCTCCACTACGCTTGACCTCCGAGTTATTCCTTTAGGATCCTATCAGGTAGTGTTGGGTATGGATTGGCTCGAGGCTCATCGAGCCAAGGTGGATTGTAGAGAGAAGGTCATTGAGTGTCAGGATGATTTGGGTAGTGCAGTTGTGATTTCAGGGATGCAGAGACCCATTTCCTTGCGTATGATCTCGGCTAAGCAACTCAAGCGGAGCATGCGTAAGGGTTGTCAGTTGTTTGCTATCACTATCAGTGATCGTTCGGACAGTACTCCAGAGCATTCACCCCTTGATGATCATGCAGTTTTGAGGGAGTATGCAGATGTGTTTCCAGGAGAGCTTCCAGGTTTACCACCTAGTAGAGAGGTGGATTTCACCATTGACTTAGTGCCTGGATCTGCACCAGTTTCTAGGGCACCCTATCGGATGACGACTTCAGAGCTTCATGAGCTCAAGATTCAGTTAGAGGAGTTGTTAGAGAAGGGTCTCATTTTCCCTAGTGTATCTCCTTGGGGAGCGCCAGTCATATTTGTGAAAAAGAAGGATGGTTCTCTCAGGCTTTGTGTAGATTTCAGATAGCTCAACAAAGTCACAATAAAGAACCGTTATCCGCTCCCTAGGATTGATGACTTGTTTGATCAGATGCGGGGAGCTAGAGTGTTCTCCAAAATCGATCTCAAGTCAGGATATCATCAGTTGCGCATTTCAGATGCAGACATTCATAAGACAGCATTTCGCACACGTTACGGGCATTATGAGTTCACAGTGGTTCCATTTGGTTTGACTAATGCCCCAGCTGTCTTCATGAGCCTCATGAATGGAGTATTCAGGACATTTCTGGATCGCTTTGTCTTAGTGTTCCTTGATGACATATTGATATATTCTCGTTCCGAGGAGGAACACGAGGAGCATTTGAGGCAGGTACTTCAGGTTTTGAGAGAGCAGAAGTTGTATGGGAACTTGGAAAAATGTAGCTTCTTTCAGACAGAGATTCAGTACTTGGGTCATATCATATCAGGCGAGGGTATCTCCGTAGATCCCTCTAAGATTCAAGCTATCTTGGATTGGCCAGCACCCACATCAGTCACTGAGGTGAGGAGCTTCATGGGTTTAGCAGGGTATTACCGCAGGTTTGTGCAGGACTTTTCTAGGATTGCTCACCCTATTACTTCTCTTCAGAGGAAAGGGAAGAAGTTTGATTGGTCAGAAAAATGTGAGCAGCATTTCAATTGCTTAAGGAAAGGTTAACCATGGCACCCATCTTAGCAGTTCCAGACCCAACAGAGGATTTTGTTGTTTGCACTGATGCATCACTAGAGGGTTTGGGAGCAGTTCTTATGCAGGAGCATCGGGTTATTGCTTTTGAGTCTCGTAAGCTCAAGGACTATGAGCTTAACTATCCTACTCATGACTTAGAGCTTGCAGCAGTTGTTCATGCACTTGTGCGTTGGTGACATTTCCTTTTGGGTAGACCTTTCATCTTGAGGACAGATCATTGTAGCTTACAACATATCTTCTCTCAGCCGAACCTCAACGCTCGTCAACGGCGTTGGATGGAGTTCCTTTGTGAGTATGACATGGAGGTGCAGTATATCAAGGGAAAGGAAAATGTTGTTGCAGATGCACTTAGTAGACGACGGCATGTGCTTGCTTCTTTGACACTGCAGTCAGATTTGAGAGGCAGGATACTTGAGCATCTTCCAGAGGACAGGTTTTATGAGGGTGCTAGGCAGATGTTGGATTCTCAGGGTTCTTTTGAGGGCAGATATTCAGGATGCATGTTAGAGTCAGATGGTTTGCTTTGGTTCCATAGGCGCATTTATGTGCCTAAGGCAGGTGATCTGCGTAGTTTCATCCTTACTGAGGCTCATCGAGCCCCATACGCAGCACATCCAGGAGTGAAGAAGATGCATGCCGATTTGAGAGAGTTATATTATTGGCCAGGTCTTCGTCGAGACATAGCAGATTTTGTAGCACGGTGTCTTGAGTGTCAGAGAGTCAAGGCAGAGCATTCTCATCCCGCAGGACTTTTATACCCTCATGACATTCCCGAGTGGAAATGGGATGTGATCTCCATGGATTTCATAGTAGGACTTCCTATGTCCTCTTATCGTCATGATGCCATTATGGTCACTGTGGATAAGTTGACCAAGGTTGCGCATTTCTCGCCAACCAAGGTCACCTATAATGCACAGGCCATCGCCAAAGTGTTCATGGAGGATATTGTCAGATTGCATGGGATTCCGAAGACGATCATTAATGACAGAGACACCATCTACACATCAATTTTCTGGACTTCTTTTCAGGAGGCCTTGGGTACACAGATTAATTTCAGTACGGCATATCATCCAGAGACAGATGGGTAGACAGAGAGGGTTAATCAGGTTCTTGAGGACATGTTGAGGATGTACGTGATGGACCAGCAGAAGAAGTGGGAAGACTATTTGCATTTAGTTGAGTTTGCCTACAATAACAGTTATCATAGCTCCATTGGCATGGCTCCCTATCAGGCTTTGTATGGACGACCTTGCAGGACACCTTTGAGCTGGGACAGACTAGATGACAAGATTATTTTGGGGCCAGCTTACCTTTAGGATTTAGAGCAGTAGGTTGTTCTGATTCGCGATATCTTGAGCAGGCTAGAGCACGCCAGAAGGCGTATGCGGACACCAAGAGGATCGATCGTCACTTCTCAGTGGGTGACAAAGTCTTCTTGAGGGTTCGTCCTCATAAGAGTCCGATCCGTTATGGAAAGGGTTCTAAGCTATCGCCTCGTTTTGTGGGGCCTTTTGATATTCTTGAGGTCATCGGTCCAGTTGCCTATCGCCTAGCTTTGCCACCACGCCTTGCACGGGCCCACGATGTTTTTCATGTTTCTGTACTACGTAGATATGTACCAGATGTTTCTCATGTTTTGGATTGGTCGGCATTACAGGTAGAGGATGGAGGGCAGTGGAGATTGGAGCCCATACGCATACTGGAGCACCGGAGGTTGGCCCTTCGGGGTCGAGATTTGGACCAGGTTAGAGTGCAGTGGGACCGATATGACGAGTCATCAGCTACCTGGGAGGATGCTACACCACTGAGGGCTAGATATCCCTATCTCTTCCAATGACTTCCAGGAGGAAGTCTAATTCTAGGAGAGGGGGATGTAGTGCCCACATTTTTATAGCTCCAGTTATCTGTTGGTTCCTTTATTTCTAGACATGTTTTGATTGAGACTCTGATAGACTTTGGACATTTTACTATGATATTTTATCCTCTTGGACATTATGGCATTTTGGGCGCGTAGCGCCAATTGGATTAGATTCATATACTGATATATTTCGTATGATGTGATGACACTAACAGGGTTATATGATAGACTTATCGGTTAGATGTTAGTCTCTTGTGGTTAATTTGATTGATGATATAGTGTTTTGGATTTAATGATGGTGATTTTCATGCTAACCTAAGTGTATGTCGTTACAATTTTAATTGTGGATGATTCATGGCAAACTATGTGGATAATTGGATGCATTGCACTATCAATTGTAAATTATGTTCGGACATTATAAGTTTGATTGATATTGTGATGTATAGATGATGTTTACTATATTGGACAGGTGCGGTTAATGTGTGCAATGAGTGTGCAGGTGACAGGTATAGGAGAGCATGGGTTTCAGGACAGCTACGCAATTGTGCACAAGCGGCCCACGGGCTGAGTCCTAACCATGCTAAATTGTTTGAAGCCTTAGATTAGATGTATTTTAATTGGGCACCATGGGTGAACCCTCAATTTGTAATGTAATTGTGTCTTGTAAAATTAATTAGGTTTAGGATGTATTTGTATTAAGTAAACTAGCTTAGGGGTTAATAATCTTATCTTAAGTTAAGTGTTGGTTTTGGGAAGTGTGTGTGTGTTGGTAGAAGGGATTGGGGACCACATGTGAACCTTGGGTGAACCCCACACCCTCTACCCTTGTGCCCAAGCATGCCAAACCCGAAATTGGGTTATTTTGGGTAATTTTAGGGACCCCTTTTGAGTTTGGGGGTTCCCTTAGCATGAAAATGGGCCCTTGGACCCTACCTAATAGGTAGGGGGCCTATTTCCAAGGTTTGGAGGGAGTTTCCCTCCCATTTAGCCCTCTTTAGTCACCATCCATGTAAGATGGTTGGATTGTGTGAAAGTGTTAAAAGTTGCTCCACTTTGTTTTATTTTAGTTTTTAGTATTTTGGGTGAAAAGGGATAAAAGGTGAGTTTACTCTTACTTATTTTGTTTTTGGAATCTTTGACTCTTGAGAGGAGAGGGGGTGACACTTGTCACTTTCCCATTGGTGAGGAAACTTTTGGGATCCTCTTTTTATTCTTCCTCATGTGGGAAGAATGGGTCTTCTTGGTTCATTTTTTTGGAGCACTTGGAGAATTTTGGGAGCTTGGACAAAGGGGAAAAGCTTAGAGTCTTGGAAAGCATTATAGAGGTAGGGTTCTTAACCTTCTTCTTCTTAGTTGTGCTTATATTGTATGTATGCTTGATCAATGAAATAATGTGTGTGAAATATGTGTTATGTAGTTGTTGTTTGTTCTTGTGGTTTTTCTTGTTTTCTCTCCACCATCATTTGGATTGATGGTTTTTGGAGAATGTAGGGGAAGAGAGAGGGATTTCCCTCTCAAACCTCATGGTTGTTGGTCAAGCCATGAAGGTCCCTTCTCATCCCCTCATATGGTTTGAGGTGGGAGAAAGGTTCATATGGCTTGATCCTTTCCCCATTCTTGGTGAGGAAACCCATGTGGGTTTGAAAATCCTCCCAAGAAGGATCTCTATAGTATAAGGAGGAATAAGGAGGATGTATGATTAGGAGGTATAAGGAGTTTTTATATATGTATTTATTGGTGCTCCTATGGTTGGACACCTTGATTTGGGCATCCTTCTTCCTCTCTTCCCCCTTGTGAGGTTGACATTGTTCTCCTCATGTGTGGTTTTCATTGTATAGTAGGTCTAAGTAGTTGAATGGTCTTATGTTTTCTCTTGTTGTGTGTTTAAACCCCATATATACTTGTGCACATTGTGGAAGCTAGTTCCTCTCTCCCATGGGCTTGGGGGAGGCTAGCATGACTTCCAACCATGGAAAGGCATGTGATGATGCCTATTGGTTGGGTGGTAAACAAGCCATATTTCTCTTGGAGTTGGATTCTTGTAGGAGTATTGGAGTTGGAGCTCAAGTTGGAGATAGTAGAGCCTCTTGTCATCTTGGACTTACTCATCTTTTGTGGGCATTACCTTCATTTTGTAAATAAATGTAGCTTTGTAAAGATTTATACTCTTGTAAAGACCCATTTTGTACTTATTGTATTTGATAAAGCATTAGTCTCTATTAAGGAAACTTTTATTTTATAGTTGCAAGAATCTTGTAAGATTGTCATTTGAATTTATAATGAAACCAAGAACTTTTTATTTTCAATGCCTTCATTTGGAAAGATTTGTTGTTTAGAAATATGCAATATAGATGTGCATTACATATAAAATTTGAAAGTTTAGTGTGCTTGCATTGTATTTCATTTTTAAAAAAATATGGCATACCATTGCATTCGGTTCTCGCATGCTCCATTCTATGGGTTTCACTAGTGGAGGTATTGCGAGATATTCACACAAGTATTGTTTCTGTATTCCACATGTTAAGTGGAATTCTTGCCATGGCATTGGTTTTCAAGTAGGTACTTCATTGGGATTACACATTGACAGAGCTCCTATTTTTGTTAGCTCGACTCTTTCCAAGGATCATGAGAAACATGTGATTTCTGCACCTTCACTCAGGCTTGAGAAATCTGATATTTTAGTATCGGACATGATCAACCCGACACACATTTTAATGCTCCTTTGCTTGCACCCATTTTACATTTTACACCAAATCATATGCAGGCATCTTCTTCATCCATACGTGTTGATTTGGATTGGATATCGATCACTCATGGTGGTGACATAGGAATTTGTTGAGAGGAATCTACATGTGTGGTTTCCTCCACCATTCGGCCTCTTACTCCACTTTCTATACCTTATGCATTGTAATGCTCCTTTTTTAAGCATTTTCTTTAGCAGATGTAGTATATCTCTCTTATTTGTTGAGATATTTTATATATGTATTTTTGACATTTTTGGCATGTTGACAATCTCTCTTGTGGGGAGATATTCGATGAAGTCTAGTATTAATTTTTCAATGTTTAAGTAGTTATTTTGACAACTCATACAGATTTGTAGCATCACTCCACCCATTCAACAGTATGGGAGGGTGTGGTGTTGATCCTTCTTCTTCAAGTTTTGTGTCTTTTCTTTGTTACCTTATCTTTTCTTATATCGTGACACTCTAGATATTGTGTCCTTGCCTTATTGCTTTGTTTATTGTTCTTAGATCGTGGCACACCTATTTGAGATTGATCAAATTATGTTTTTCTTTGGGTTTTGTGTCCTTTCCTTGTTACCTTGGATTTTTGGATCGTGACACACTAGATTTTGTGTCCTTAACTTTTTCTTTGGTTATTGTTCTTGGATTGTGGCACACCTATTTGTGATTGATCAAATTATGTTTTGTGTTTTTTGCACTTTCCACATCACTTCGTAATGTCTCCTTGTATGGAGCTATTTTGGTCAAGCCTAGTGTCGGTTATTTTTATTTTTGTGATCAAGTAGTGGATTTAGACCACGGTGCACACCAAACTTCTTCAACATTGTACAAGGTTTTTAGCCAAGCTTCTTGGGATGCCTTCTAGTGGATTTTTGTTCTCTCTACTCTGTTGTTACTAGTTTTGGGTACCTTGCGGCGTCCTTTTTCCCAGTTATTGTACATGATTACCTCATCGGGCCTAGTTATAGAGACTCATCTTTGTGGACATGCCACTTTTATTTTGGCCCCTAACTTCACTTTAGAGGGAGTGTTAGAGTGGGTATTTACCTTAGCTCATGTTCACCTATGTACTTTATTTACCTTTGTTCTATTTATCCTCACCCACTTGTGTGTGTGGATATTTATTTTATTTATTTAGATATTAGGGGATATTATCTAGTTGTTAGGTATATTTCTTTCCTTGATATATGGTATTGAATAGATCCTTGATGTATATTTGTTTCCTAAATCTATAGTCTTGACTAGTTCTTTGATGACTAGTTCTTTCCTTGATTTATGGATTGATCTATGACCTTGAATGGTTCTTAGATTGTTATTCCTTTCCTATATATAAGAAAGGCCCATTCGCATTATATTTCATTGAGTTCCATAATATTATATGATATTACTTCTCATTTGTTTGCAAAGGTTTATATAAAGTTATTCTAGCGAATTTCTTTCATCTTATTGATCGTGGTGTTTGATTAGCATATGTGTTCTTAGCTTGATACGATCCGGTTATCATTCCTTTAAGAACTGGACCTATATGTAGCTCCTCTAAGGTCATATGACATAATTATTGGTGTAAATTGGTTGTACCAACATAAATAAATTTTAGATTGTATATAAAAATTAATTGAATGCATAGATGATATGTAGAAAATAGCAAACATACATAGGCAAAAAGGAATTTTAAAGTTAGGTAGATTTCTACTATGTAACTCAAGGAAACTAAAAATAAGGTTTGTATGTTATATGCAATTAAAATTTATAAATTTAGTGAATAAGGTAAGAATTACTTAGAGGATTATCCTCTATTACAAGATTAAAAGGATTTATTTCCATAGGAATTACCTAACCTTCCTTTTAAACGTGAGTTTGACTTTACCATTGATATCAAACATGGAACTAAACCAATCTCTAAGGCACCATACATAATGACAACAACTAAGTTAGTAGAATTAAAATCTCAACTTCACAAACTTATGTCTAAAGGATTTGAGTAGACAGAGTATGTCTCCTTGGGAGCATTTTTGTCATCTTTATCAAGAAGAAATATGGAACGTTAAGACTATGCATCGATTATCGCATGCTTAACAAGGTAATTATTAAGAATAGATATCCTTTACTAAGGATTGATGACCTTTTCAATCAGATGTGAGATGTATTTTTCTATTCAAATATCAATTTATGATCATTTTATCATCATCTTAGGATAAAGGATGAATACATTCATAAGACAACGTTCAAAACAAGATACAAGCATTATGAGTTTATAGTGTTACCTTTTGGACTCACTAATGCACTAGTTACATTCATGAACTTAATGAACAATATTTTTTAGGAATATCTAGATAAATTTGTGCTAGTTTTATTAGATGACATTCGATTTATTCTAAGAACATGGAAGAACACAATGAACACTTGAGAATAGTGTTGGTGTTCTTAGAAAGAGGAAAATATACACTAAGATATCAAAATGTTCATTCTATTATAATGAAGTGTGGTACCTTCAGCACATAATTAACAAAGATGATATTTTAGTTGAACCATTAAAAATCAAAGCCATAACGTAATGGATAACACCTAAGATTGTACATGAATTTAGAAGCTTCATGGGATTGGTTGGTTATTACAAAAAAATCATGAAATATTTTTCTAGAGTGGCTACACCAATAACCTCTTTGCAAAAAAGGACAAGAAATTTTTATGGAGTGATAAGGGTGAAATAAAATTTAATATGTTGAAGGAAAATCTTACAACAAAACATTTTTGAATGTTCGGATCCCAATGGAAGTTTGAAGCATGGTAACTGATGCCTTTAGTGAAGGTTTGGGTGGAATACTTCTGCAAAACAATCACAAAATTTCTTATGAAAGTATAAAGCTAAAGGTGCACGAGTATAAATATGCTCCCTATGACTTATAACTTGGTACTATAGTTCATGCCTTGAAATTTTGGAGGAATTACTGCTAGGAAATCCTTTCAAAATGAAAATAGACCACTTGGGGTTGAAATATATCTTTACGCAACCTAATTTGAATGCAAGACAACATAGGTGGCTTGAGTTTTTGTCTCAGTATGATTTTGACATAAGTTACATAAAAGGAAAAGAGAACCATGTGGCTGATGTGTTGAGTTATAGGAAGCATGTTTCCATTATTGTAACCATTATAACATAATTTAAAAATGAATTATTGAAATAAGTTCAAACTGATATGTATTATCTACATGTAAAAATTGTGTTAGCAACAAATCCGAATGATAGAAGGTATGAAGGTTTTAATTTTGATAATGAAGGAGTCTTGAGATACGAAAAATAGATTTTATGTTCCTTTGGGAAATGACCTTAGAATGAAATTCATGAAGGAATTTTATGATGATCCTTATTTTAGACATCCCATAGTGATAAAAATATTAGATGATGTAAAACAACAATACTTTTGAAATGAATGAAAAAATACATGACAAACTATGTTGCTCATTGTCTTGAGTGTCAATGTGTTAAGGAAGAGTACATGCATCCTAATGGTCTATTGTACCCTCATAGCATTCTACGCATTACAAATGGCAAGTAATTAGCATGGATTTTTGTAAGGACTACCAATGTCTAAAAGAAAGCATGACATAATTTTAGTAGTGGTTGAAAAACTGACTAAAGTATCTCACTTCATGTTGGGTAATCTAAAGGATGATTCACTCGTACTTTTGAAACCATTTGTACATGAAATTTTTTAGATTGCACACGCAGTTCTAGAATAATTATTTCTAATAAGTATCCTAGAATGACCTCTCAAATTTGAGAAACTTTAAACTCAACTTTGGTAACAAAACTAAATTTTAGTTCAACTTACCATCCAAAAACTTAAGGTCAAATGGAAATATTTAACCAGGTTATGGAGGATATGCTCATATTGTATTGCATGGATCAGCAATACATATGGGAGTAATATATTCCATTGGCTGAATTTTCCTAAAACACTTATCATTATTCGTTGAAAATATCACCATTTTAAGCATTATATGGGAGAAGGTGTAGAAATCCTATCATCTTAGATAAAATGAAGGAAAAATAGATAATAGGATCAGAAATGTTAACAGAAATAGAAAAAAGAAGTAAATCTCATTTGTGAATAGTTGAAAGAAGTAGCCAATAGGAAGAAAAGCTACGCAGATCTGAAAATAACTAACATGAAATTTGAGCAAGGAGATAAAGTCTTCTTGAGGGTAAAACCCAAAAAAATATCTCAATTACATTTGGAAAGGATGCCAAATTTTCACCTAGATATGTGGGACCTTTCAATATTATGAAGGTTATAATTCCAGTGGCATACTGATTAGCATTACCTCCGCATTGTCTAGAATGAATGATGTTTTTCATATTTCATTACTTAAAAAGTATGTTTCAGATATAACACATGTCCTAAATTGAAATTCTTTACAAGTTTAGGACCTAGGAATCATCGTTATTGAACCTATACGAGTGTCAAAAACTCAAAGGTTGCATCTCATAAATAGAGATATAGCACAACACAAGGTCTTATAGGACCAATATTTTGAAGATAGTGCAACTTGGGAGAATTTGGATGAGATAAAAATTGTGTTTCCTTATCTGTTTCAGTGATAAAAAATAATTATTTGATTATCTACTATTGATATATTAATTATTATTTGATAATAATTTTGACTACAAAGGAAAATTGTTGATATAAGATGACTATTTTACAATATGTTTTGTTGTTTAAGGTGTTTTTTGGTTAGGTGCTATTAATGCAAAAAATACCAAAAATCAAATAAGTAGGGTTTACCGATACTGTGCTAACAATCACAATGTCAAGATGATGGAATGTAGACAACGAGAAAATGTTCCTCCTTTATCGAGTGAAAAAAATTGTAAAATGATAGCTAAACAAAGAGATATTAGATAAATATGATAATGATTTTCTCAGAAAATGTCAATCCCAAGAATCCAAAGGGACTTCCTTGAAGGGTGTCAACTTGTTTGATATAATTAAGTTATTTTGATAATGATAAGATAAATAATGACAATTAATGATTTAAAACTCAAGAGGGATAGTGAGACCATGTTTAGCTTTGTAAGTGGCCTAGGCTAGGGAGGTGACAAGCTCAAAGTCCTCGAAGTAGTTGTACCATAACTCTTCGATAAATTTTTTCTATTTTGGGATGATTTTGATCTGATCCTTGATGTCCTTGATGTTTGGTGTGAACGTAATGGTGCACAGGCTGAGTTCATCGAAACTATCAAATTATTTCCACACGAATGGTTGTTGGATGATTGGAAGATTGTATATGTTGGTGATATGGTGTGATAGACCTAGAATAATCATCTCCAGAGGATCCATCTTACAGAAAAAAAAATTAGACTAAAATCAAATAGATGTAAATATGATGATGCTAGAAATGATATGAAAATATAGGGATCAACGGAAATCGAGGATCGACGGTTCTCAGATACAAGATGATTGTTTTGATAAAATGATGAATAAAATAGACTATATCAAAGTTCAAAGACATGTGTATGATACTAGAAAATATTATGAGAAGTCTAGAAGTTTTGCAATTCAAAGAACAAGAATTTAGATGTATTTTTAAGGACAATGATAAAATAAAATTTTATGGATACCAATCAACGATGATCAAGATTCGACATTGATTGGGAGGCAATTTTTTACTTTGATAAAAGGCTTGATAATATAGTCACTAATGGATAACATATGGATTTTACACTATTGAGATAAACTAGGACAAGTCTAGAAACCTATGGGATTCTAAAAATAGAGATTTGGAGTTGCTCGGGAAGCTAATGAAAGAAGAAAAGGTCCTGGGAAATGATCAAAGGAAATCATGGATCGATGACGATATCTATGGAAATCACAAATTTTCTACAAGTGGTCTAAATGATTTAATAAGAGGAAGATTTTAAGAATACTATGTAAGATGATATTGACAACAAGTTGTAGACTTTAACTTTATATAATATAAAATGACAAGGTGGAAGAAACATAGATACTAACCTTGATAATGGGTTGGAGGTGATAGAGCTCTCCAGTGGTCAACAATTTGGTGAGGATCTGTTAGCTTTCGTGAAGGGTGTGTTGATGATCTTGGACATGGTGATGTTATTACAGTACAATAGTTCATCCTCAAACTCGAATTATGACTAGTTAGGAAAGGGAGCTAGAGGTTGGATGAATAGAATCGACGGTGTCCGCAATGATCTTCATTGATCGCAAATTTCCATCAATGTGTATCAAGAGGTTACAAACCAACAGGGAAAATATGGCAAATGGTTAAAACCACTTTCCATCCAAGATGTTAGGTTATTGGATGGACGGTGGGAGGTTAGGGATTTGGGTTGTGAGAGGTTAGGGGGTTAGGATGGGTAGGATAAATAGGTTAGGTTGGTTTTTAGGTGGTTAGGGTAGGGTAAATATGATTTACAATAGTAAATGGAGGTTTATGATGGTAATTTAGAAGTGTACTTAGGATAAAGAGAATAATGATGTTTTATGATAATGTACTTAATGTTTGTTGGGTCACCTAGGGGTCAAAATTGTGGTATTTACATTTCCCCTTTTTGTTGAGTTGTTTATAGGCATAGGATGAGAGAAAAACTAGTGTGAGGATGACCTAGTCTTGTGATAAGGATATTTTGATATATCCCCCCCACCCTCTAGGTAATGAGTGATTATGTTGGTCATTGGATTGAAGAGAGTTGATTGTTTGGATAGGTTTTCTTTAAGATGCTCTAGGATTTTGATTGTAGTATGGAATTACCATCTTTGGAAAGGTTTGTAGAGATGGTAGTAATATGGGACACACTTGGTAGGTGTCGTATAACATGGACCACCTACAGAGGCATGCTTCAATAAGAATACTACATGGAGAGGATCCAAAGGGAGAACTCTCATGGGGATGTGTTGAGTTGTGAGACCAAAGGGTCAAAGGAAACATATATGGTCAAAATAGATTTTTGGTAAGATGTTGAGCATTAAATTAAATGAATGAAGATTTTGATAAAGGTTGTGATGTGATAAAAGAGGTATAAGTGATCAACATTGATAAGTTTTGTAAGGAGGCCTAAAATCTATGGTGATTATGAATCATCGATGTTTGGGATAGGAAATCGGTGGTGATTTAGGGTCACTAGTGATTTCAAAAATGACAAATATATAAGCCAAGTGGACACAAAAATAGTTCATATGTGATGTTTCTAAGTGTTATTTGAGAGCTATAATTTATGATTTGAGTATTTTTTTAGAGATAGAGGCAAGCGGTAGGATCAAAAAGAGGTAGAGAACCAGGAAAGGGGTAAGTAAGCTTGAATTTGTGTTTTATTTTGAATTTTTTGCTTTTTTAATTTTTTTCAATTTGGGGGAATACCCAATCGGAACCAATTGTACGATTGGCAATGTTCAATTGAGTCTTTAGATATTTTTGTAATGTAATCATCACTTATTAGCAATCGACAACAATTGGTGTGATTTTTGTCAAATTTATTAACAGATATATTTTTTTGTTGTTTTTATAGGTGAGGGACACTATTTATCTCTGGGATAGAGTTCCCAAAATGTTTTGAGAGGATTTAGGCTAATGTTAATGGTATAGAGTGGGACTATGCATCCGTTGTTAGATCAGGAGGATTCCACCACTACTAATGAATACCTCAGGATGTAGGGTTGATGATAGATTTGATTGACATATGGGATCTAAGAAGTGGGACATTTTGGTTCCCCCGGATGAGATGACGATCAATTTGGAGGATGTGTACATGATCCTTAGGTTACCAATCTAGGGTGAGCAAGTGGTACCAATCACTGAGAGGCTGTCTTGATACTATGAGGTGGTTATATGGTGATGAGGTTGTGGAGATAGAATAAAAGCGGGGGCTTCCATATTGAGTCTTATTATGATGCAGATGTGTTGGGTAGCTACTTGATGTCGGATTATTATGTTGGCTATATCATGTTATGTATTAACACACTCGGGGAGTGGTAGATTTCCATGGAGACTTGTGGGTGTCATTGCATGGATCATGTGGAATCAAACTATGTATGCTTGGGCTTGTGCACTTTTGGCACAGTTCATTATGATCTATGGATATTCATTACGGGGAGGAGATATGGGTTGGATGTGGGGTTTCTATTACATTGTTGGTCCTATGAGCATATAATCATTTTGAGGCCACGGGGTTGTCGTGAGGGCAAGGTTATCTAGAGAGTATGTAGTTGGATTTTTAAGATGGAATTTTGATTGGATGAGAGATGATGGGGTTGAGAGGGCCTAGACCTACTACAATGATTAGATATGAGGTTTAGTTGTATATGATTTAGTTTGGAGGCCTTATGTGAGCTACCCTACATGGCTAGGGATGGATATTGAGTTAACGGGATTGAGGAGGGTGATGTGGGTGTAGGGGAGGAGAGCAGAGATTATAGAGGCCATTAAATTTCCTCGAGTATGATGACAATTTAGATTTCCTCAACTAATTTGTGGTGAACCGGTAGTATATCATTGTGATGATTCTAAGAGATACTTACCCACACCGGTAGTAGATGAGGAGGTGCTAGCTAAGGAGGCAAGATATCTAGAGGGGATTGATGAGAATGATTTTGGAGAGGAGGGAGTTATAGCTTCATGGCCACATTAGTGTGTTGCTTGTGGAGATAGGGTGGGTAGGAGTCAACAAGGGGGTAGAGAGGAGGAGGAGGAGGGTGATGGTGGAGATGAGCTAGCTATGATGCATGTAGCTTAAGATATGTTTTAGGTGGAGAGGGATAGACATGTGGAGGAGCATGATGTTGTTTGACAGAGCACGATAGGTTACAACGGGAGATAGATCATATCTACCTAGATCATGATATATATTTACAAGCAATGAGATTGATATCATTGGTAGGTGAGAGGCACTTGAGTGAAGTATGGGGAGGTGGGTATGGCTTTAGATGTAACTAGGAGTGTAGCCCGGTGAACAAGACCTAATGCGAGGCAAGTGGTGGTACCTACGGTAGGAGTGCCAATGTCGGGAGGATAGATGGGGCCTCTAGTTTTATGACCGTTGAATAGTATAGGATGTTGGGAGAAGAGATGAGGTATTATGAGTGCTTGGTTACATAACGGTTACTTTGTATGCCTCATTATTGGAGCATAGAGAGAGCTAGTAGAAATCATCTTGATAAGATACATCAATGAGAACTATGAGTGTCACTCAGCCACGAAGAGATTTGGGGCTAGATGCATGAGCCGCAGGAGGCTAGGGTGTTGAGCATATATCAAATTTTTATTTTACCACATAGTATGTGGGTTTTTTTATATGATTTTGTATATGAGATTTTTTTAAGGCATTTTTATAGACATTTGATGATGATATGATGATGTGTGTGTGTGTGTGTGTGTGTGTGTGTGTGTGTGTACACACACACATGTACACACACACACACACACACACACACACACACACACACACACACACACACACACACACATGTGTGTATGTATATGTGTGTATGTATGTATGTATGTATGTATATGTATGTATGTATGTATGTATGTATATATATGTATGTATATCTATATGTGTGTGTGTGTGTGTGTGTCTATAATGATTAGGTTTTGGATTCATGTTTTGTTGATTTTTTTATTTTTGATGTTCATGATGCACTATTGAGATAGTTTTAGATATATTTGATTGATGTTATATGTGATGTTGACATGTTTAGATGTATAAATGTTGATTTTGATATTTGGATGTGATGTTTGATAGTGACTTACAATATATATATCTTGGCATATGTTTAAAAAAAATCATGGTTGGGAATACATGTGAAATACTTTATTTTGGAAAGGATTTAATACATATGTGATCTGATGGTAAAAAATATATATGACAATGCACTTGAGGTCTTTGTTAAAAAAACTTAACATATAACTAACAATAGTTAGTAACATGTAGATCATGGATATAGATGAAAATGAGTTTATATACATTCTTACAATATGATAAGGGTTGATATGTAGTTTGTAGGGGAGATTAGGTTCTTCTTTGATGGCTTGTAATCTTATGCCCCAGATTATATTTTTATGTGTGCAAATTGGTCGATGTGGGAAGTTTGATTTGATGGGAAAGATGATCAATGTGGGAAGCTTTCTTATGATGCTTTTGATTTTTGTATTTTTGATGGCTGATCGATGTGGGAAGCCTTTTTTTAATTATATGGGTAGCCATGCTTCAATGGAGTGGTCTATAATTTTGTATTTTGGATAGCTATCATTTGAGGTATCGGTCTATAATTGATAGATAGTTGTCCTTCAAGGGATAATTTCATTACTATTATTAATATTTGTCCTTGAGGGATCGTTCTATACTTTTTTTGATAGTGTGCATCCGTATGTATAGTTTTAATTTTGAATTCCGAGGGAAGGCCTAGTAGACCATAAAAGGAGGGGGAGGACATGTACAACTACACACATGATCCACTAGCATGTTTTCAGTTGGTAAATAAAGGGTATATGAGAGTAATGATCATGGGACTCTTATTGAGGAGGAACATGTCCATGTGAAAGATGTGATGAACAGAGCCATGGTGCTCATATTTAAGGTCATGATTTATATGATATTGATGGTGGACCACATGCTTCCAAATCATTATGATAGTGAATGATAGGTTAGTGGTGGAATAAGATCTTTGATATGACTAATGTCATGATGGTAAATATGTTAATAGTAGAAAGGATGCAAGTGCAAGGCATTTAAAGGTTCCTTTTAGGTTTACCATCAAGGGAGGCTAAATGATAGGCTCCCAACCCATACTTGTGAGTGATGACATATGGACCAATCCAGTTAGGGGAAAACTTTCCATGTTTACTCCTTTCCAAAGTAGTGACATTTTTATTCTCTTTGAGGACAAGATCACTAATGTTGAAGTCACATTCTTTGACATGTTTTTTATATTCTTGTTTGATGTGTTTTTGATAGACATGATGATGTTCAAGGGCTGTTAGGAAAAGTTCATCTAACAATTCAAGTTGTGTTAGATGTTCTTGATGATAATCCTCATCAGAGATAAAATATCTGAGGGACACATGGAGAGATGGAATTTTAACTTAAAGGGTAAGACCACCTCGGATCCATAAACTAAAGAGAAAGGCGTAGCACTTGTAGGAGTATGGATGTTAGTTAGGTAGGCTTAGAGAGAAAATGAAATTTGGAGATGTCAATTCCTACCTACTTGGTTGATGGTTTTCATGAGAATTTTGTTAAGTGTTTTGTTAGAAGATTCTGCTTGACCATTTTATTGTGGATAATAAGGTGATGAAAAACTTAGTTTGATGTTGAATAGTGTTACATAATTTATTCATTTCTTTATTTTTGAAATATTTTCCATTATTAGTGATAATTTATGAGGGATTTCAAAGTGACATATGATGTGTTGATAGATGAAATTGACAATTTTATTTACTTTAGTAGAGACCAGGGAATAGCCTCCACCCATTTAGTGAAATATTTAGTAGCGATAATGATAGAGTGATGTCATTATGATGAAAATGAGGGTTGATAAGGCTAATGAGGTCAAACCCCATTATGAGAAGGGCCATAAATCCTGAGTGGGTTGTAGGGCCTGACTTGGGATGTGAGTGAGATTGGAATGTTGTTGACACTTAACACATTTCTTGATGTATGTGCAACAATATTGATTAAGGGTGGGCCAGTAATAGCCCATCCATAGGAAACTTTTAGCAACAACCATACCATTGAAGTGTCCACCACATATACCATCATGGAATTCTTGGATAGATTTAGTAGACTCATGGATTTGAGGCATCGTAGTAAGAGACCATCAAATCCATGTTTATAGAGAACTCACTCCTCCTATAATGACATATCAAGTAGCATGTTGAAGAAAAGATAATTTAGCATTTTTAGATAATTCAGATGGTATTTTTATTGAGAAATATAGTCATATATTTGAGTTTGTTAAAGGCTCATTTGATTTTATTCGATGAGATTGATAGAGGGGAGTTCATTGGTGTGAGATGGTTGATCAATTCTATGCACAACAATGAATAATTTGGAATCGTTAGTTGATATGGAATGAGTGAGGCTAGAGAAGCCATGGTATCCATGAACTTATTAGAAGATTGTGGAATTGTTTGGATGGTGTATTGATCAAAGGATTCTAAAAGGAATTCAACAATGTTTTATATTTTTGTAAAGTTTCATTCTTGCATTGATAAATTCCTTTGATTTGATTGATGACAAGTTGAGATTCCCATAGATGTCAAAATTTGAACACCAACTATTGTTTGGAGACCCATGATAAGATCTTTGTATTCAGCCATGTTATTAGTGCATTCAAAGTTTAAGTTTAAAGGATAGAGGGATAGGATTCCCCAAGGAGGTATGATGATGATACCAACACCCCCCCTACTGATACTTAGATCCATCAAAGAAAATTTTCATTCTGATAAGAGTATATTCTTAATCGATGGTGTTGATGGATTCATCAGGAAATTGTTCATGAGTAATTAATTGTTAGGAAGGGGAGCTTATGGGATTTGATCATGATGGCTTCCCCTTGATGGATTTATATGATATGAATTCTAGATCAAACTCATTCATGAGCATAAACCAGTGAGTGATGTGGTTATTGTGATATGGTTTAGAATGCATATATTTGAGAGGATTGAAACTGGTGACAACATATGTTTTATGATTAAGTAGATAGTGGTAAAGTTTGGAAGTCATGAAGTACAAGGAACAACACAAATTTTCTACTTTGGTATAATGGGTTTCATAGTCATGAAGTATGTGGCTTATGTAGTAGACAAATTGTTCTCTACCATCCTCATCTTGATTTGCTAGCATAACACCTAGGGCACAATCAGTAGTGCATATGTATAGATAAAATAGTTCCTCTCCCATGGATGTGTGAGAATGAGTGGTGATAGAAGGTATTGTTTGAGGTCATCAATGGTTTTTCGACATTTATTATCCCATTTAAAATGGAAATCCTTGTGAAGGAGATGGTGAAAAGGTTGAAAATGATCTAAAATTTGTGAGATAAAATGACGGACTCATTTAATTCTACTTTAGAGACTATGAATTTTTTTGAGGTTAGAAGTGGGAGGCATTTAGATGATGGATTTGATTTTGGGGTCCACTTCAATTCCTTGATAGAAATGATGAACCCTAAAATATTTTTGGTGAGGACACCAAATACACATTTAATGGGATTAAGGTGGAGGAAATATTGGATAAGATAGGAAAAATGATGCATCAAGGATGATGAGATGGTCTCTACGTTGTTTAGATTTTCCTAAGAGGTCATCAACGTAGTCTTCCACATGGTTTTATGAATGAGGTCATGGAAGATATATGTCATAGCCCATTGATAGGTGGCCCCTATATTTTTAAGTCGAAGGGCATAACATGATATAAATAAGTCCCCAAGGAGTAATGAAGGAATTTTTATGTTGATCATCAAGTTGCGATAAGGATTTGATTATAGCCAGAGAATCCATCCATAAGAGAAAGCATTTCATGGCCTGGTGAGGTAGATGATTGATCAATGTTTGGGAGAGGGAAGTCATCTTTAGGATAGATGAGATTGAGATCTCAAAAGTATGTGTAGATGCATAATTTTCCATAGAGGCTTTAGTTATGGGTATGATATTAGAAACCCATTGTGGATATTCAATGGGTAATATGAAGTTAGTAGAAAGAAGATATTGTAATTATTCTTTGATGAGGAGGGCTATGTGAGGTGCATCCTACATAGTTTTTTTTTAATAGGTTTAGTGTTACAGATCGTGATGATATTCTGAACAAAAAAATGTTAGGTCAATACCTAACATGTCACTATATGACCATGTGAAGTTCTGACTGTGTTTTGAAAGGAAAGTGGTAAAGTCCTTCAATTCTTCTGAATCTAAGGATTGAAACTTTAACTATGTGAGGGTCTTGTGAAGTCCCTATGTTTATATTGATGGTAGATTCATTAAGGAGTGTAGATGTGTCAGGTGGTAGAGTATTTTGATGGTAATTTCCTTTTCCCTATATAGGATAAGATGGATTGATCATTGTGGCATTGAAGAATATCGATGGTAGGGAATATTCCTCTACCATTTCAATTGTAATACAAGTGGAATGGTCTTAGTGTCATCATTATTATGATAAGTAAGTGGTCATAAGGTAATCGTGTTGACTAAAAAAATTCATATGGGATAGAAACGATGTCATCCATGTCGATAATATTGTCGATGATGAAGGGGTGACTCTGGTTCTATCATAGGCCCATACGTTGTGTTTGAAATGTATTTGAGGATGGTTTATCAAAACCTAATCTACATTTTTGTGAGGATTACAGGGTCTAAAAAAAAGTCATGTATTCTTTCTTCATAATGTCCCAAGCCAAAGCCTTTCCAGGCATAGTGATGGAGATACATTTGTGTGAAGGATTGGTTGTATAGAAGGAGAAATATGATATGAAAGGTTTAACATGATGTTGATCATCATGATGTGGGGAAGGATGATTGATCCCTGCATAAACAAGATTATATTTAAGATGAGGAGGCAGGAAGGAGATGATATCTCAAACATTGGGTTTATATATTGGTTTTTTATCAGGCCTTCCATATGTGTTTGGTGTAGGAAATAAATTAAGAGAAAGGAGGTGATACTCTCCTAGTGAAAGCCATAGCATGAAATCCTTAAAGGAGTGTCATCTAGTAACTTAGATGCAAAGATGGAAGAAATAGTAGAGGTTTGATTAGAGGATCTTGAGTTCATTTTTGGTATGAGCACGTCATTTGGTTGATAATTCATATGACATGCTTTGAAAGGATTCGCGTATGTCTCAGAATAGTGAAGGTTTTACCTTCATGTTCATATTTCAAACATGGATGTAAGTGGATGGGATACATCACATAGCACATATCCAAGGTTATCCTAACATCATATTATATTAAAAATATCCTCCTTTATAATATATAAGATTTCATGAAGAGCATTTAACACCTACTTTAATAGGTAAATAACCATGCCCTAGTGTAGGGAAACATTGTCATTAAAGGCTCGCAAAGATTGCAAGTGACTGAGTGATGATAGTATTAGGTAATTGAATCTTTTTAAAAGCATGTGATGATATTATATTTATGTTAGCATTATTTTATCATAACTCTTTTTACAAAAGTATCATGGATTTGGGCCATGACAAAAGTGGGAGATCATGATCTTCGGGTTATAAGAAGGGAAATAGAAATCATGAAAGAAAGATTCATAGAAATTTTGAGGGTGTCAACCAGGGTTTGTGAATGGTTTGGGAACATCAGATGGTATTGATATATAAATGAAGTTCTTCAATCATTTTTTTTGATGTTGTGGTGAGGTTTGAATGATTTCGTAAAGGGAAATTTTCATGGGGGCTTGATGGAGTTTCTTCACGATGGTGTTTTGTAAAAATGAGGTGGATTGGTTTGTGGAGTGGTAAATATGGATACCTTTTCCTTAGAAGGGGTAGAGGACTAGGTGATTTGGGTGTAAAGATGATATATATACCTTTGGTATATTTTGATCTAAAGCCTTAGGTCTTGTGTGTGGGCTCTAGTAGTTATATGGAAAACGTCGATCTGATGGAGCGAGGATTTTCTTAGAAGAGTCCTCACTTTTTTAGATGTGGTGTGATGTTGGATGGTGGTTTAGAGTGTGGTTTAGGGGTTTTATGATTTTTTGTGTTGATTTTATATTTTAGATCTATAAGAAGAATCCCTTTGTTGGCGATACTATGAATGGCGGTGTGAAGGGCTTTACAATCCTCGATAGAGTGTCCTGAAGTATGGTGATACTTACAAAATTCTTTGAAATTATATCAAGAGGGTTCCACCCTCGAGGGATAGATGATTTGAGAGGAGGTAATGCTATGATGGATAGTTGGATGATATTTTCAAGGGTTCTCATGTACTACCCTATCGAAGATGAATGTTGAAGGAGTTTTTGTTTCATCTGATGGGTTGGAAAGTGGGGTGGATGAGGTCATTTTTTGTGAGACATGTTTAGGTGCTATTCGAGGGATGAATTTAGATTATGTGACAGTGATTGTAAATTTGGATAAAGGATGAGGCCCTATGATGGAAGTAAAGGGATTTATATGTTGTGATGAGGTGGTTTGACTACTTTGTGATACATTTTTTTTTTTAGATGGATGATTTGTAGGTTGTATGGTAGATTTGTGAAAATTTTTCAAGTGATGTTGGGTGATGTGGTCATGAAAGAAACATAATTTTCTTGGGTTTCTTTTCTGGGGTATCATGAAGAGGCCATGAGTGGGTTTGAAGTAGATGAGGTAGATGTCGAAGGGTTTTTGGTCTTGTGGATGGCAAAACTAGAGTTGTTGGGTGATTCAATTGGTGTTTCTATAGCATAGAAGCACTAGGTGTTAGAGATGTAGGTGGAGGTATTTGATGGTATCAATGGTGTGATGAAAGTTAATAACATTGGATTGAGGTTTACTAGTGGATGGGGCATGATTAGGAAAGGTTTGTTTAAAGACATCCAAATTTTGATTTGGAGGTGCATTCAAATTATCAAGTTGTAAGTCACCTTTGTCGATAATATCTTGAGGACGTTTCTAAACAAAAAACCTTTCGATGTCATGTCTTTAAACCGATGGTATTAATAATCATTTTCTCGATACTATGATGGTTTTGAAATGGATTCATCAATGGGGAGAATAGAGGAAGCATGATCATATACACAACTAAGATATTTTCAAATACCACGCTATAGGACTCTCTTATGGGTGTATAGTAACATTGATGGTGGGTGCATTCAAAATCCATATGAATTTTAGATGCAAATTTTATGATGATTGCATTTGTTGATCCTTTAGATTTTTCATTACTGAAGAAGGTTTGAACGAGGACTCAATTTTGGGTTTCTTCGATATAAGTTTGACTTTACCATCCTCGAGGGCATAAATTTATAATTTGTGGGCCATGGTAAAGGCTTCATAAATATCTAGAAAGATTGAATTTGAAGTGTTGATGATATGTGTTTAACACACGACTGAAGAAAAAAAATCAATTAGTTCACTTTGTGGTAGTGAGAAGGATAATTGATTGATGATCCCATGTATACTGGGCGATGACAAACATATTTTTCTTCAAAAATTTTGAGAGCGTAGAGTTTGTAATGGATATTTTATGGGTGATGTTGATGGAAAATTGTTCTAAGAATAGTTGTGCAAGTTGTGTAAAGAAGAAAAGTGAATATTGTGGGATACTATTATACCAATCTAATGTGGTTCATGATAAGGACATGGGAAACATCCTTAACATGAGATCTTCATCTTGTGCAATAAGATAAAATATATGGTAGAAGGCTCGAATGTGTTGTTGAGGGTCATCCTTACAATAGAATTTAACCAACTTCGGGAGTTCCTAGTTTGGGGGGTAGGATTTTAATGGTACAAATGTATGAATAAGTTTGTTACAGATTTGTTTGTATCATAGAGTGTTTTTAGGACCCATGGAGGTAGATTCAAGACTATAGATCCTATTCATGAGTGCTTGTAAATGATTGTTTTGTGAGGATTGTTTTTGGTGATTGAATGATGAGGGGCTGATTGCTATTTATGGACATGTGGATTTGGTTGATATGACTGGTAGGGTAAAGGGATGTTATGCTAGAGGGAATACTCATGGGAATATTGTAAATAGGTTGTAAAACTGAATGTTAAAATGGTTGAATGTACTAATATTAGATAGGAATGGAAGTGTTAATAACATGTTATGATGGTTGTGGTATATATTGAGATGGTATAGAGGTGTGGATGAGGGGTTGAGACAATTGTGAGATGTATTGAGATGGTATATAAGTGTTGATAAGTGGTTGGGATGGTTGAGGTATATATTGAGAATGGATTTGTGAGATGGGGACAATTGATGCTTGTTTTGAATAAGGATGAGTGCTAGCCATATAGCTTATTTTAATAAGAAACTTATACATACTAGTTAATGAGGTGCCACTTGAAGAATCAAGAAGTTATATGGGCCTTCTTCCTTCACTTATATTTCAAGGTTCTTGAGATTACTTCAAGGTTGGGCATGATAGCTTGTTATGTTGTTCTTGGCTCACTTTCAAGCAATTCTTGATTCCATGGGAATGGATGTTTAAGAGCTAACATGATGTTGTTTAACAGAGCGCTTTCATGAACTTGATGCAATATCACTTCTTTTTCATTATGGGAAAGCTCCATCATTGGGGAAGACATACCTATATTATTCTGAAGAGAAGGATGTTGCAATGGATCACTCTTTCTTTACTCAAGAATTTATGTGGGATCTACAATGAGCTTCATCTTCTTATAAACTCTCCTAGAATATGGAATCACTTTGTGCTCTTTTTTCATTATCTTCCCTTTTGAAAACTCATGCTTAATATATCTTACTTGCAATGCTTCACCTTTGGAGGATTGATCATACTATTTGATGCTTTATTGAGTGTTTAAGAAACATTGTCGTACAATGTTGTCAAATGAAGCTTGGATGGTTTCTCATTCTCACATACAAGGTTCCCCAAGTGAAGATCACTTATCTAACTTTCTCAACACAAGAGTATATTTGGAATGAAATAAAATTTAAGGATTTTTTCATACCTTGTATAGGAAAAGTTTGAGCTCTTGATCATTTGCGTATAATGGCTTGAATGCTCAGATGCTTTGACTAGTTCAATCAACTCACTTAGCTCACTTGGCTCAACCAGCTCATTGAAGAGATGATGGTGGATCCAACTTGATAGATGAGTTATGATGGAAACCTTAGCTTGAATTTCAATGGAGATCATGACTCTTTTTAAATAGTTTCCAACTACACAATGTATCGATATTTCACCTGTTGGACCTTGAGATGTTTTGTCTTGATCCTGGACATAATTTTGACCATAATGATTCTTTAGGATCCTCATGCAAGGTTAAATTCCTTTTTTGAGCTATGAAATCACCTTACCACCCTTTGAAGATGTCAAAAATTAAAAATATGGGTGAAATCAGCACCAATTGCAACTTTCTGCATCCAAAATTGAGACTTTCAATTTTTGGCAGGTTAGACCAGGAGTTGCTATTTTGGGTCATCTTACTTTTTTTCTCAAATTTTATCTTCTGAGTATTTTGGCACACTCAATTAAATTCCTCTGATGATTCTTTACCATTCTGGTAATTTTCTATTTTTACCAAGTTACTTTTTTTCAGACTTATTATTTTGCGAAAATTGCCAATTTTGTCATGCCTACTATTTTAAACTATTTCGGATGAGCTTTGTGATCGAATATTCAAATTTGAGGGACTTACTATTTTTAGAATGTGAATGGGCATGGCATATGCTAATTTTAGTAACTATTAAAAATGGTTTTGGTTTGCATCGAAAACATCATTTTAAGATTTAGCTCCTCATTGTGATCTCATGCTCCAATTTTTGTTGTGTTCCACTTGCTAAAACTCTTGGAAATTAAGAAAAAAATTTCTAAGACACAAGCATCATCTTTGAAACTGTTATATTTTCTATTAATGGATTTTATGATTCTCAGGGAACCCAAGATGGTGATATGCAAAGTGAAAATCTCACCAAAGTCTACTTTCAATTTTTAAACTATAAATAGATCATTGTTTTTACACTCAAGAATTCCCGGAATGATATTGATAGGATGGTTGCTGCGTTTATAGGTATTTTTGGGTTTTATATATTTAGCAATGGCAAAAAGGTCAAACTATAGGAAGAAATAGACTTGAAGATAAGTTACTTTGAGTTTTATAGCAACATGATAGTTAGTTTTTCTTACATGGATGAAGTAACACAGAAGTTTCAAAGTTAGGATTTGCAATGGCTTAGAATGGGGAAATTTTTCTATCCCCTTAGGAATAAAGGAAAATAGGTGCAAGAAAATGCACCTCAAGGATATGTTGTCACTTTTCAAGTTGTGGATACATGAGGAGGAGATGGAGAAATCTTGTTTTAAGCACCAGGAACCGCAACTTATGCATATGAAGAACCTTGAGAAGGGGATTAAGAGAGGAGAATTTTTGTGTCCTCTATCCCCTTGGAAATGGGGATAAGATGTGCACAAAAATTTTCCTCAAGGATATTGTGCTAATTTTTAAGAAGATATGCAAGATGGGGAAGGTGAGATAGAACAGATAAGCCATCTAGATTGCTAGAATTGGTCATGTGGAGAACCAAATAGAGGGGTTGAGAAGAGATGAATTTTTGTGTCTCCTCTATCCTATTGGGAATGGAGAAAAAAAAGGACACAAAAATGTGCCCTCACTTGGAGGTGACATGTGTCTCACCCCAAAAATTACTAAGTATGAAACACTTACCTTACAAGAGAGAAAACTTATTGACGAGATTCCAAGAGCTCCAGATAGAATTATAAACACAAAAACACATATTAATATTTTACTATGACTTCAAGTATGTTTTTATATGTTTGGATCTTAAGCAAGAAAATTATTCATAGGTGAAACACTCCCCTAGTCCATCCACTTGTTTTGATTGTTGTTATTATCTTTCTCTCTCACATTTGTCATTTCTATACCCAGATTTGGTCAGGTCACAGGGATCCCTGTCTATCTATATTTTCATATTTGTTGTCATTTATCCCAGGACACCAACACCCATTCTAGACACTAGCACCCAGAACTCTTGTCCATTATGTGTGATTTTGTCCTCTTTTTCTTATTTACTCTTTTGACATTTGTGGTCAACCTTTTTAGCTTTCTTATCCTTATCCCGAGATCACAAGTGGGCATGTTGTGTCACTAGTTTCGAAATTCAAACAAGAGATCCATATATATACACAACATACACTCTATTATTCTAGATAGAAATTCTAAGGGGAAATAACATCTACATACTATCACTATTATTAAAGGGACTACATTTTTGGTTGCATACACCACATAGGAAGGGGAAGTGTTGAATACCATCTCACACATTTGCATCAAAGATATCTATATCCCATTATCTTGGTGTCATTGGAGCGAGGAAAACCTAAGGGCACAATTCCACACACAAACACAAAGAATTACATGGATTCTGGAATGTAGTGTGATGCTCGGTCATAAGTTCACTCTTTGGGTGACCGTTGGGGTAAGTTCAACTTCACATATTACATTTTCATTCCAATTTTATGTGTTTGTGAGCTTATGTAGGTAGCTAGGGTTTATTTTATAGGTTACAGGTACCCCTAGTGATCAAAATGTGACTATTAAGTGATCAATAGAGAGTAAGTGTGAAACTCTAGTGACATAGGAAAAATAAGATTCTGAGCACTTGTGCAGTCACCAACATCTAGAAGTGGTCTCTATCACCCAGACACCCTTTCTCTATCCTAGGATGCCCATGTTTGGCTTTGTCCATAAAGTGAAAAATTTATTTTGAGAATTTACAACACCCTACCCAACCTATTCATCAATATTCCAAGTTCATATTTGTTCCAGATTAAGTGTAAATAAGCTAAGTATTTTATCTCTCCTATTTTCTTACAAGGTTACATCATTAGAGTGTTTAACATTTGTACTTTATTGTATTATATCATATTAGTTACTCTGAAATTAGATTTAATTCAATTTTTATTAAATCATTTGGTGAACCCATCTCTTGTTCAAACATTTTTCCCTAGGATCCCAAAAAACACTAATGGCTAAAAAGATATCCTCTTTTCCCAAGAAGTGTATGGATTATATCAGTGTGTAACCTATCTTTGATGATGATGCTACACAATCTAAACTTTGTGATCTCTATTGCAATGCTAAATTTGATTCTCGCAACCTTCGCTAAAAAGCTTCTTGCTTTCTAAGAAACCATTCATATTATCCTTGACACCCCTCATATTTGTATGCTCTTTAATGACCAAAGCTATGTTACATGTTCTACCTCATATTCCATAGCCACCCATGTTGTTGCAACTTCTTCTCCTCCTCTTGTAGTGCATGATAAATTTAATGTAGATAATTTTCTTAGTGATATTTTTTCTTGTATAGATGTTAATAAATCTACTTCTAAGGTTACAAATGTACATGTGCATGATGATGTTTCCATTAATAGTACAAATGAATTTAAAGCTATATCTCTTACTCTTATTTCTGAAAATGTTTCCAATGATTGCAATGATAAATCTCATGTTAGCGCTCCTACATTTCTTTATATGTTGATGATACTCTTGATGAACTACTTGCTTGTGAAAATATGACTGATAGTGATGTTGATTATACTTCTAATCATGAACATGTTAGTGAGGATGTTACTTCTCTTAAGACTGTTGAATATGAATTTACCACTCCTCTTTCTTCTACTTCTGAGGTTTTTCTAATATTATTCATGATGATTCTCATCCTTCCATTAGTGCACCTCTTATTGTGAATCTTGGGTCTACATCTAACATTCCCATAGAGCCTCTTTGTTCTTCTCCTCCTCACCCACCTCCTTCTCCTCCATCCACATCCACTCCTCCTTTTCAAGTTCCCATGATTAGCCTTAATAGAAAACTTCAACCTCTCAATGTGTCTCTCACTTCTTATACCATTCCTTCACATGATATTTTATCCCTCATGCATGTTGTTGGTAATTTGCAAGCTCAAGTTCATTCTCTCACTCTTGAAAGTAAAGCCTATTATGCTTCCATTGATAATAATTCTCTTACATGTAATCATGTCCCTAAAAAAATTCACAATTCAGCTTTCCCTAAGGGACTTCATCATGCCTACCTTTACAAGTTTTAATGGCACTAAACAACCCTTATTTTTATCTCAAGCATTATTTCTTAGCTATGGATTCTTATTCTCAAATATTTGCTCAAATATTTTCATCATAGTCTTGTTTATCATGCTCTTCAATGGTATACTCATTTTCCTTATGGATCTATTAGTACTTACTATGATATGGAGGATGTTTTTCTTAGGCATTTTATGGTTAACAATGGTCCTAGAGTTACATATGATCATTTACCTACTTTGCATCAAGGAAATAAAGAACCAATTATAGATTACATTTTACACTTCAATTCTTGCATGCATCAGTTATTATTTCATCCCATTGATTTAGAAATGCAATTTATCTTTTGTTGTGGTTTGATTCCTGCATTAAAAGAAAATTTATTATATGATACATGTGAATATTTTACGCTTTTGTGTTATAAATTCATTGATCTAGAACAAGATTTAATTACAGAGATGTTATTCCATATCCTTCTACTTCTTCTACTACTCCATTACCCACTACTTCTTCTCCTCTTCCATCAATTGAGCATCCTCCATGGTCACCATATCCTCCTCCATGTGTCTTCCTTCCTCCACCGCATTGGTCTACACCTAAGTCTTCTCCACCTCCTTATCATAAACCATTGCACTTTCCAAAATGTTTTTATTCCTCATGATGTCTTGTGTACTTTTCTTGATAAGCACATAATCCACTTGCCTTCTAATCAACATCATCCTCCTCAATGCAAGCATCGCAACGACGCGATCGGCTATTCTACAATTTCCATCAAATCAATGGCCACTATGATAATTAATGTTGTGCTCTACATGAAAAATTACAAAAATTATAAGATAAAGGTGTCATTTCTTTCAGTTCTCTCTCTCGTGAGCATTCTCTCTCCCATTCCACATAAGTGATCTTCACCGTTAGTTTCCACTTGTATCCTTTCCAACTTCCTAAGGTTCTCATTCATCTACCTCCCAAGGTTATTATCCATCCATTCGCTCTATCTAGCTTACCTATTACTACATCATCCCACCCTCCTCGCATTGTTATGACATCCCATTAGCTTCCTAATTTGTTGGAATTTTTGCTTCCTGTACACCTCCCATCATCGGAACCATTTCATATGACATACAATTCATCTCTTACTCTCATGTCACTACCACTTCACATGCTTCCAACATCCATCCCAGGCCTCTCCATCTTTGGTAGGTGATCTCCATATGATCATCTCATTACCCGATGACACACTCATGTTCTTAAGGTTCTTACATGACTATTGAGGGATATGTTACAAAAATGAACCCTCCTTATCACACCGGGGGGCATCGATCTTCTTCCCCCACTTCTCATCTTCATCACATGTAATTATAATAAGGGTCTTACATCTTGGCATTATACACCTATCAACATATCATTATTCTAATCTCTTATACTATCTACATTACATTACCATTTTACTACTCTATCACATTACATCATATACATACATTCTTATCATCATATCACTATACTATTTACTCTCATTCACATACAAATCCTATACAATTCATTACTTAGCTATTATTTCCACATCATGATATGTTTTAAACATTCAACAATCAAGACAATCATTTCAAATGCATACAACATCTAGCAAATCAAAGTGCAAATGAAAACCATCACATCATATACCAATGCAAGTAAACAACACATATGATATCTAATACATGTCTCTCTATATATCTCATCAAAAATCATAGTTACTAAAATACAATCACTAGGGAGAAATCACCCATACATCACCACAACCATATACATCATATATCATCCTTGTTATCACTACATATAATCATGAGGAGCTCTAGAACTAGATATTTCACCACTCATTATATGCCACTAGTATTTTCCTTTATATCTCTCTATCTATCACCTGTAATATCACCACCTCAATCCACCTATGGCCATTTTCTCTACAAATCAGCTATGTAGCTCCACATATCTCTCAAATACATCCTGAGCTAGGGATCCTCCTCCTATAGCATGTGTATCTCACTCAAGATCTACACGAGCCTCATCGTGCTCACTCAATAACATGTTACAAGTGGTTGTTGCTATCACCACTAGCTCAAATAAATGGGCATGTTCTCCCGCAAGCGCATCCAATCGCTCTAGCATACCTCCTCCCACAATCACATATAGGAGGCACATTTTTGTTGTCATGTGTATCGATGAATCCATAATCAATGACCAATAATAATCACCTATAACCATAAAACACTACATTAGTTACTACACACATTTACAATATCTAATAACTACACAATAACTAACAAATTGTAATAAGCATTAACTTATACTTCACTAGTTCCATTGTTATGCCATCTCCATCAGGGGCATGTGTTTTCCCTCTACTCCTCCTAATATTGTCCCCTGTTGTATCTACAACAATTGGAAATAGCAATACCAAATAGTGTTCTTCCCACCACTCACTATATACATGGGTGCACCCCTCATCATCCACCTGTATTGGTTTTATGGCCGCATGGCCATCTATAGATGACCCATGTAGGCTTAGCCTAGCTCTTAGCCGTCTCACCACTCTAGTAGATTTCAACCATACATATAGCTCTAGGGCACATCCTGAGCCATACCAAACTACCTAGATACATTTTTTTCTGGGAATAACTTTTATCACCCCCGTAAAATATTCCTCTAACCACATTATGTGCCGAATGCATCGCAACTCTACACCATCCTCCACCTAACCCCATAGTCTATATATAGCTCCATATGATAGTTCCTAGACCCATCTAATCTAGCATTGACCTATAAGTGGTCATGTCCATCCTCCTACTGTAGGTCCCTACCCACCTCACTATAAAAATATCTTGTCAATCCCAATTACCTAGCGGCTTGTTGAGTGGCCTCAATATTGTTATATGCTCATATGCCCATATGTGTAACAAAGTTGTGGCTCTAGCCCACCCCATGATCCTCCTGTGTGAATCTATACAAGTCTTTATACAAGTGGGCCAATACACATCGCGCCCATGCATATCTCATCTCATGCTCCACTATCTAATGATAAATATCATGCATATTAAACAATATACCAACCCTACCACCCTCTACTGCCACTACAGATGAAGCTAGAATCATTCTGTGATAAACTTCACGTAACCACGAAATGATAGATCTCAATATAGCATCTATAATTATATGAGTCTCTACCTATACTACCTCCTCGTTAGCCTCATCTAACTACATGTGCATCCACTATACTCATGACCTATACCCTCTCTCCTACAATCAAAAATCAAAATATCTAATACACATCCTCTAGAGTCATTGTCATCTCACCAATACGCAACCAAAATGTACATGTATCTGCACCATCTATCACATAGATCGATCAGTCAACATATGCATATTATGGGAACTTCCCCAAATCAAGCAATGTGTTGCGGGACAACACGGTCAATATATCTCATTTAGAATCTAAAAGCCCAACATGAGAAACATACTCAAATGACGAACCACACGAAACTCTCTAGAGTGTATATCCCTCTCTGCACAACATAAAAACCAACAAAATTCTTACATTAGTGCCACATACATACTGAAAAATAGCTCATCATAGTACAAAATTATTTAGAATATAATAATTTCACATTATCAGATCGCCAATAACTTGTCTGGGATGCCAGGGAAGGCTGGAGCAGTCTCGGGTGCCACGAAATAGATCACTAGTTCACTCGGAACTAGCACCGGTGTCCCACAAGATGTAAATTCCACGGCTGCTCCCACCCAGTCGAAAATGAAAAAAAAATGTAAAAAACACAATTTTTTCTAAAATTGATGAAAACAAACTTATTGAAAAAAAAATCCAAAAATATTCATACATACCAACTCATCATGCCTCATCATGAAGCCACATCACCTGCTACTTTCTCAAATCTCGTCAAAATCGTTGCTCTAACACATGGCATCCTCACACCTCGAAGCTCTAATTTTCATTCTCACACACAGTACAAATGAAATCAATATTCACATTTCACTATTACTATATATAGCAATTCTAAATTTCCATATACTATAGTTACTATTTATGGTTATTCTTCCAACTAATACACGACACATTGTTTCACTCATATCTTGAGCCAAGTTACTCTTTTTTCCTCCATGTTCATTTCTTTAGATAAAATTTTACTCTAGAATCGTATTATACACATTTCACAATTCTATATTCAAATTTGGAACATGTACTAATCAATCTACATGCAATATTACAATATATTCTATATTATCTCTTATTCACTATTACCTCTATATAACCTTAATTTCAGCTCAAGTGCTCATTTCTCCTACCCCTCACCCTTTCGCTGAAAGGGGGCATACAATGGGATCACCTTATGATCCCTCTTAGGTTATAATATAATCAATTGATACTCTTAACACATCACTATTACAATTTTTCTCTAATTCTATTCAAATAAAGGTATAAATCATTCTATTCAACATTCAAACACTTTCTATTATTTCAAATCTATTCCCCCTAATGACCTAATCTTGGGGGAAAGCAAAAATCTCTCCGTGAGTAATCTACTAGATACATATTATTTCAAATCAATATTTTATCACTCAAATCAAATCAATCAATTGGTACAATAAGCACATTCTACTATCTCTCCCAGATGACCTAACTTGGGAGCTACAATACATTACTACTTCTCCCAGATGACCTAACTTGGGAGTTACATTACATTGCAATTGCTTCTAGATGACCTAACTTGGAAGCCATCAAATATTATTTCAATCGGAACAAACAATTTTTCAATTGGAACTAAATTTGGTCTTTATCTTTCTCGCAACAATTGGACCTTTTGGGGATACATTCATAGATGGAGAGAAAAGCTAGACCTCTTTCCCTAACACTCTTCCTATGATAGAAAGACACCCAAATCCTCCCATTTTTAAATAAACAAAATTGGGTTGGGAATCGATCACTCCCTACCTCTTCAACCTCCATTGGTAACAATTTAAAATTTCCAATTTGTACAAATAATTTTGAATATTTCTCTAATTTATCCTTACGATAGTTCACTATCTCCACTTACACCACATGGATCAAAAAATTGATCCTTAGTTTGCCACACTACAATTTCTTACACTCTATACACTCTTTACAACATGGCTTCTTCAAAAAATTGTAGGTATGTTCCTTAATTCATTTACGCTACTTGAATTTCATTCAAATAGCATAAATGGGGGGAAAATATAGACACAAAATCATATACATATTACAATTTTACTATGTCATCAAGTATGTTGTTATATGTATGGATATTAAGTGAGAAAATTATTCACCTTGGTGACACACTCCCTAGTCTATCCACTTAATTTGATTGTTGTTATGTATTTCTCTCTCACATCTGTCGTTTATGTACCCAACTCTAGTTAGGTCACATAGATCCCTCTCTATCGACTTTTCATATATGTCGCCATTTATCCCGTGGCACTCGCGCCCATTCTTGAAACTAACGCCAAGGCGTTCTGTCCATTCTCGGGCACTTCGTCCTCTTTTTTTCTTGTTTATATTTTTTACATTTGTGGTCAGCCTTTTTAGCTTTCTTATCTTATCCATAGGTCATATTCAGCATGTCGTGTCACTAGTGTCGAAATTCAAACAATAGATCCATATATATGCACATACAAGCATACACTATATTGATCTAGTGACAATTTTAAGGGAAAATCACACCTACATACTATCACTATCATCAAATGGGCTGCATTTTTGGGCTATATACACTACATATGAAGGGGAAGTGTTGAGTTTGATCTCACACATTTGCATCAAATCTAGCTATAACCATTTATTTTGGCCTCATTGGCCTAAGGGCAACCTAAGGACATAATTCCACACACAAGAACAAAGAACTACATGTATTATAGAATGTATTGCAATGCTCGGTCATAATTTCACTCTTCATGTGACTTTCAAGGTCAATCCGACTTCACATATTTCATTTTCATTCTAATTTGATGTGTTTTGAGCTTTTCGGGTAGTTGGGGTTTGTTTTACGGGTTAGCAAGTACCCGGAAATCAAAGTGTGACTATCATATGATCAACTAAGAGTAATTGTGAAACCTAAGCGATGCTTGAAAATGAAAATTTTGAGCATTTGCACAATCACTGGTGCCTAGAAGTTTTCTCGGTGTGCAAGCGCCCTTATCCTATCCTAGGTGGCCGTGTTCGGCTTTGTCGTGAATTACATAATTAATACTAATCATTTACGACCCTTCCCAAATTTTTCATCAGTATTCCAAGTTCATATTTATTCCAAATTAAACCTAAATCATCTAATTCTTGTATCTCTCCTATTTTCTTACAAAATTACATCATTAGAGTGCTTAGCATTTGTACTTTATTGTATTGTATCATATTAGTTACTCTGAAATTAGATTGAATTTAGTTTTTATTAAATCAAAACTTTTCCCATGAAACCTTGTATAATTTTTACTCCTAAGACAATTTAAATAACAATGGGATGGTTCCAAACCTTAAATTATTTCTAAAACTTCCTAAAATGGATCCATTTTCCTCGGGATATCAAGGTGTGTCTCGCATTGCATTAAGTTTCCATGAGAATTAAGCATTTCTTGTAAAAATGTGTAGCTTCCAACAGGAAGATAATTTATCTATATTTTTAATGAATCCTAACTCCTTATGAAGATCCCGAATCATAAGTCCAGGATACAATTTTATCTATACACTCCTTGCACCTTGGAAACTCGTTATTATACTGATTGTCCCTAAACCTCCAAATCTTACCTAAACTTTCCTGAATAAATTACAACTTGTTCAAATTCATATCTCTTTAATAACACCTCTAGATGATATATCCTTCACATAGGATGTGCGTCAATCCTAAAAAGGCCAAAATTAGCCTTTCCAAGCTTATCAGAGAACTATCAGTTAGAAGCACTTTAGTGTATGAGATGAATGACCTTATTATCTCATTTAAAACACTAGGGTAGGATTATTCAACACATGAGGGGGACCTAAAAGGTCATGATGAGCATGATATAGAAGGAAAATTGATCGAGAGGGGTTCGGGAAGACTCGGGAGCAAATTTTCACATTTGGGTCTAGTTTTCATGCTTGAAAGTTTGAATTTTGCATGTTACGCGTTTACATGACAACAAACTGTTTGTCTAGGTTTTCACGGATGAACTCACCTCACCTAAATAATTTATCATGATGGTGAAGAATTGGTACATCTACCCTTGGAACTCTTTCTCCTCGGGAAGTGTGATAATATCAGATTTGTACACTATGAAAGGTACAATAACATTTATCATGGGGATGAAATAACCCCTACGAAAGGTATTTGAAAATATATTGATTATAGGCTTGGGTTTTAAGAGAGAATTTTTATTAATATGCCTAATCTTATATGTTGTATTTTCATCCCAATCATGTTGAACCTTCTTGATATTAGTATCTATGTATACATTGAGATCAAGAAACTTGAGGATATCCTCAAAATATTTTGTGTCTAGACTGATCACCACTTCTCCATTTCGGTTCTTCACCAATCTAGATTTAGCACAATAGTTACTCACTACTACAAGAATGAACTTTAGAAACTATGCGGAGATGGGAAAGGCCATAGCGAGATGCAATATTTTATCGTAAATACATTGCATCCATGTTGTCTTTGAGGGATATTTGATTCTATCCTAGAAGCCTTCATGTCCACATGTTCTAATTTTTGTATCTTTGTTATCTACATTGGAGTCAATGTTGGAAGGGGGAACAACCCCTTGATATTTATACTTCATATCCTTTTCCCCTCTTGACATGTCTATTTTGATATTTCTTTTCCCTAATTCAGACATCGAAGGATGAACTTAAAAAAAAAATCAATAACTCCTCTAAATAATCAAAAAAATCAACTATAACTTCCACCTTGTCCTATAACCCGAAAATCCCAAAAAATCCTTTATCAGGGTTATGACCTTTCTTAACGCCTTACAAATTCTTATACACTATTTGTGAACTTGATGATGTTATGCACCTTGAGATTTCTAACACATTGTTGAAGAGTTATACTTTATGTACACCATTTGAAACCAAACACACTATCGTAACTTTCTTGAAATTTGACAATTCAAGATTTCCGACTTGCTTTATCATAAAATGGCACCTATTCCACACCTTAAAATTCCAAAACAAATAAGTGATATTTCAAGGCTTGTCAAGTTTTTAAGAACATCAAAACACCAAGTTGGTATTTTCAAGGTTCAAAATCCGACCTATTTATGTCAAGGTGTTAAACATGATTATCATGGTGAAAAACCCCACTTAGATGTCAAAACATGATCTTTATAGTAAGATTTATTTTTCTTATCATGACAATGAATCAACATTTGGGGAAATACCCTAAAACTAACAAAAATATAAATAAATAAAGTAGAAACAATAAAAATCATTTCAAATAGACATGGAAAGGAACAAGTCCAAAATTAACTTCAAAAGTCATTAAAACACATGGGAAATATAGAACATACTTGAAAACCAAATGGGATTGAATAAAAATGGAGAAAAACATTCAAAACACCAAGAAATTCAATTTTCTAAAGAAGGGTATCTGTAAGCAATTTCACGAGGTGAAATTCAAATTTGTACATGTGCGAATGATGTCAAAAATATGATTATATATAACCTAAAGTACATTAATTACACATGTGGGATCTAACTCGACCTAGAATTTATTTCGTTGACCAGGATGGAAATTGATTGCAAAAAAACATGACATATTTTATTGTCGATGGGTCCAAAACCCTAACACAAAGGACATTCGGGATTTGGATTCGAAAGATGCATACCAAATGACATGCAAAGACCCTAGGGTGTTCCAATGCATAAAAAGTTTGAAACTTGATATACTACAATTTTTTCAGATTTTGGGTTCATTAAACATCGAACATGAAGCATGTTTTTATCGTGTAAATGTTCTAATGCTTTAAAACCCAAAACCCGAAATACTCTAGTGTATCAGTATTGGGGTTAGGAAGTATATGACATATGACATGAAAATATGCTTGTTAATCCCAAAACTTAAAAATTACTTAGAAAAGATAATTTGAGGATAAATTTTGGATTTTCCAAGAAGGTGAAAAAAATTCTAAGGTTCCCATAGATGAAAAATTTGATTGGTTATCTCAATTTTATCTCAGAACTCACAAATTGGGATAATAATTGGATCTAACTGGGGACTTATTTTGGGTTATGAAACCTCAAAGGAATCTAATCCCATATTGTAAAATTTCCTATCCATTAGGCCATGGAGTTTAAGAGAATAGGAATAAAAATACGTGAAAAAAAAAAAAAAAAAAAAACACAAAAGAAAATTTAAAGACCAAAAGTAAACAAATTAAACACACACCAAATGAAAAGGGAAACACATAACAAAAGGGAAATGGGGAAATGGGATATTTTTTCCATTCATGTAGGATAGATAGAAACTATTTTCTCTACACAAGAGGCGTATCTTAAAAGGTCCTCTCCATAAAGAGTCAAATTTTCCATGTATTCCCTTTGGCTCTCTTCTTTTGTCCCATAAAAGGACCAAGTCACCAGCTTGAAAATCCCATTGTTTGGCCTTCTTGTCAAAGACCTTTTTACCTTGCTCTGGTGCTCTGTGATACTATCAACCGCCTTGGATCTCTTTTCCTCCAACTCTTCCAGGTACATGACTCTCTTCTCAATAGAGTTTTGAAATGTATCATCTTCAATTAATTTAGCCAACTTTAAATATGGAAACTCTAAATATATCAAAATATCAGCATCAATACCATAAATAAATTGAACGGGAGACATTCCTATGGCCCTTTTAGGGGTGATTTAGTCCACCCACAATGCATCATGTAATTCCTTGTTCCATATCCTTTGATTATCATCAACAAGATTCTTGGTTATAGTCACCAAATTTTGTTGTTTGATTCTACCTAACCATTTCCTTGAGGGTGGTAATCAAATACATGAGCCAAGGTGATATCATAGCCATAACAAAACTCAGTGAGCTTATAAGATGATAAATTTGAATCATTGTTGGATATAATCTTATGAGGAATGCCAAACCTTACTATAATGTTCTCCTTGGTGAAGTTGTAAACAACTTCAGAGGTAGCGTGCTTCACAAGAATATATTCTACCCACTTGGTGAAGCAATTAGTTGTTATTAGGACATAACAATGTCCAACACTATAAAGAGGATTCAATGCATCAATAAATTCAATTCCCTAAATATTTAAAAGGTTCATATCACCATTGTCGAGCAAAAGTGCTACCAATTTAGGATGACCGGTGAATTTTGGAAAGATTTACATTTTTCCACCCATGTCATTGCATCTTGGAATAAGGTGGGCCAATAATACCTTATCATAGTATATTATGAGTGGAAACATATGCCAAAAATGACTATGTAAGCCAACTTATGGTAAGCTTATAAAATCTTTCATTTCTTATATTTATCCATGCAGAAGAAGAAAAACTTCGTCAATTCCTCTCTTGTATAGGCCATTGTCCCAAAGCACGTACTTAGTTGATCTCGTATTTAAAATAATTTTTTATTTTTATTTCAAATTCTTAGGAAATTCTCCATTATTGAGGAAATACGTTATATTTGAATACCATTCGTCTGTTGTGCTCACGAACATCACCATGGGCCTTTCTTCCCCATCATCTCCTATAATATTTGCTTCTTCCACTAGGTTTTTCTCAACAATGAGTTGATAGAAACCTCTCCCATGTACAAGTTTAGTAGGTTTGATCTATAAATCATACTCTTGTACTTTTATGATTCGATTACCTCTTTGATTTCCTATCTCTTGTTGAGTTAGAATGGGCTTGACTGTAGTATCATGAATTAGGACCAATGTGTGAGTTCAGGATGTAATACCGAAATGTTTCACTTTTTAGACCATCATGTAAGTGCATTTATTGATCCGTGACTTTTTAATGCTTGATCTGTCAAGGGAAATTTCATAAAATTAATGGGAGACTCAACTCCATCATTCTTTCAGACCAAGATGGTAGACACAGTATGGGAAAAGGCATAGTTGTATATGATGAAATCCTTCTAAAAAGTGGGACATATCAGGATAGGGTCTTGATCAATGGATTCCTTGATCTCATTAAAGTAATCCTTCTCACTAGCATTCCATTGAAATGGAACTTTACCCTTCATCATATCCATAATGTGTCGAGTCTTGTCAGTAAAATCTATAATGAATATTCTCATAAAATTAACTTTTTTTAAGAACGAATGCATGTTGATTTTACTAGCAAGAAGAGTGAAACTTTGTATAGTTTGTAATTGTTCATATCCAATTTTTATTCCTTCTTTAGTCACAATATGTCCCAACAACTTACCTTTTGTGACCCCAAACATGGATTTCTTAGGATTTAAAGAAATCCCATGTTGTCGAAACCTTATAGAACTGCTCCAAGTGATCAAAACAATCTCATTTTATCTTAGATCATCCAGACACAACAAAATGATATTTCCCAAAGAATTCTGAAAGGCCATGTCCACCACTCTTTGAAAATTGGCTCTTGTGTTGATCAACTCAAATGAAATCCTTTGGTATGCAAAAGTACCCCAAAGAGTAGTGAAGGCTATCTTGTACTGATATTTAGTAGTTACTTTGATCTAATTGTATCTTGAAAAACCATCCAACATAGAAATTATTTCATAACCATTCACTATTTTTAAGACATGATCCGTAATAGGAAAAGAGTAGTTGTCTTTAAGCGAATCCTAGTTGAGATTGTGGAAGTCTACACAAATACTAATTTCTCAATTCTTCCACACCTTTGAGATAATTTTATTGACCCACGTAGAATGGTGAACATGAAATATGATCCTCGCATCCAACATCTTTTGGATTTCATCAAAAATCATGTTAGAGAGAAAGGAGGAACTGGCATCGGTTACCTATGCGGGAATGTTTTAATTAACTCTCGGGAATTAGATCTATTTTTAGCATTAAAGTATATCTATTGATTGTAATTACATGGCTAAGTGCCCTAAGTTTATAAATGCCTATATAAGCATGAAATCTAGGGTTTAGAAGTAATATTAACAAGAATTAAGAAAAAAATTTAAAAGTTGGTGAGAGAGAGAATTCTTGGAGGAGAAGCAAAAGCTTGAGAGAAAGAAAGTATTGTACATCTGAGAGGTGTGGAAGATTGTAAATCTTCAATTGTATATCTTATCAAAGCTTTGGATAATAGATTGGCTTGTTTCTTGGTGGATGTAGCCCACCTTTGGGTGAACCACATTAAATTTGGTGTTGATTTATATCTCTTGTTTTGTATATTTCTTCTGGTAGAATATCCACTTTTATTTGCATGTATGCTTAGATATGATATATTATTCTGTACAACCGGTGTGCTAACCCCAACAATTGGTATCAGAGCTTTGTTTGAGGGTTTTGTGTGTTTGATTTACTCACGAGAGGGTTTTTGATTGAGTGGGAGCTATAACAATGGTAGAAGAAAACAAATACAAGGTAGAGAAATTTGATGGCGAAATTATCAATTATGGAAGATGCAGATTGAGGATTATTTGTATCAAAGAGATTTGTATTTACCATTGGATGAGAAGTCTAGACCTACGAAGATGACTGATGAAGAATGGAAGATTCTTGATAAAAAGGCTTTGGGATCTATAAGATTGAGCCTAGAAGCATCATGGCTTCAATATTATAGAAGTGACTTCTACGGTAGGGTTAATGAAATCTCTTGCTAATTTATATGAAAAACCTAGTGCTTCAAATAAATTTTATTTGATGAAGAAACTATTTAGTTCTAAGATGCATGAAGGTGGATCTACATCTAGTCATTTGAATGATTTCAGATCTATTGTAAATCAGTTAAAATCGGTTGATATACCATTTGATGATGAAGTGAAAGAACTTTTATTCTTATGTTCTTTGCCTGATAGTTGGGATAACTTGGTAATGGTTGTTAGTAATACAACATCTGCTAATAATATTTTGAAGTTTGATGATGTGGTTAGTATAATCTTGAATGAATAAATTCACAGGAAGAGTACAGAGGAATCATCATCTAGGAATGCTTTGAATGTAGAAAGCGAAAGGGAAGAAGGAGAGATCAAGAGTAAGAGTAATGGGAAATCAAAGTCAAGGGATAGCAAATCTAAATCCAGAAGTAAGGGAATTACTTGTTGGAAATGTGGAAAGAAAGGACATGCAAAGAAATATTGTTGGTCAAAGGATAAAGAGAACCAACAACCAGAAAAGGTAAAGAAGAAAATCTTGCTACATCAGAGGTAATGCAAGATGCTCTTATTCTTTCTTTAGATAATAGAATTGAATCATGGGTTTTAGATTCAGGAGCTTCTTTCCATGCAACCCCTAATAAGGGTTATTTTAGAAATTATGTCAGGGAAATTTTGGGCATGTTTATTTGGGTGATGATGAACCTTGCAGTATTACTAGTAAAGGGAAGTTCATCTAAAATTGTAGAATGGAAATACATGGGTATTGAAAGATGTGAGGCATGTGTCAAGCCTCTAGGAGGAATCTTATTTTTGTAGGGAAACTAGGTGAATTGGTTGCATGGTTACTTTTATAGGAGACTCTTGGAAAGTCACCAAGGGTGATTTTGTTGTGGCAAGAGGTAAGAAGGTAGGAACATTATATTTATCTACATGTGTTATTGATTCCTTTTCTGCATTATCTACTTCAGATTTAGATGCATGCATGTGGCATAACTAGTTGGGCCATATGAGTAAAAAAGGAATGCAGATCTTAAAGGCTAAGGGTAAGTTATCATATTTGAAAGATTTAGATCTTGATTTATGTGAGCATTGTGTCTTTGGAAAAAAAAAAGAGTGAGATTTCTCAAAGTTGGGGAAACTAAGAAGGAGAAAAAATTGGAGCTTGTACACTCAGATGTGTGGGGACCAGCTCAGGTAGCTTCTCATGGAGGATCCCAGTATTATGTTACTTTCATTGATGATGCTACAAAAAAGGTATGGGTTTATTGTATTAAACGTAAATCTGATGTTTTTGAGACTTTTAAAAGATGGAAAGCCCTTGTTGAGAATGAATCAAATTCTAAGTTAAAGTGCCTTAGATCTGACAATGGTGGTGAATATTGTAGCAAGGATTTCAATGATTATTGTTCAGTGAATGGGATACGTAGAGAAAGAATGGTTCCAAGAACACCACAGGAGAATGGTGTTGTAGAAAGAATGAATAGGACAATCATGGAATGTGCTAGAAGTATGAGGATACATTTTGGATTGCCCTTGTAGTTTTGGGTAGAAGCAGTTGATACAATGGTTTATTTGATTAACCATGGGCCTTCAAGTTCACTAGATGGAGGAATACCAGAGGAAGCTTGGACTGGAAAAGAGGTAGATCTTTATTTTCTTAAATTTTTTGGTTAGAAGCTTTTGTGCATGTTGATAAGGAAAATAGGAAAAAGTTGGATGCAAAATCCAAGAGATGCACTTTCATTGGTTATGGATCTGGTGATTTGGATTCCATTTTTGGGATTTAGAGAATTCTAAAATTATTAGGAGTTGTGATGTTGAATGGAATGAAAAGAGAATGTATAGGGATCAAATTTTGGTACCCAAGGATGAACTAGTTGAGAATTTTGTGAATGAAAATGAACTCTAGATTTAAAAGTAATACCTACATGAGGGTTACAAGAATTGGTGTCATTTTACCCCTGAGTGGCATCGGTCATCATAATCGGTATCGGTTATAGAAGATCCAAACTAGCACATCGGTTAGAAGAATTGACATCGGTTACAGGTGATTGATGTCGGTCACTGTCAGATTTGGATACAAATGTCAGGAGGTCCATATTGAGCCTCGGTACCCCAAACTCTGTGAGAAGGTCACAAAGGGTAAGTAAACCTCAAGAAATATTTACACCTTCTCTATTTTATTTATTATTGATTGATAATGGTGAACCAAAATTTTTTATGAAGAAGCAATGCAGGATAAGACCCATGTCCAGTGGGAGCATGACATGGATGAGGAGATGGACTCCTTGGAATAACAGAACCAGACTTGGGATTTGGTTAAGTTGTTAGTAGTAAGAGGACATTGTAGAACAAGTGGGTTTACAGGATTAAGGAAGAAGAGGGTGGACAGAAAAGGTACAAGGAAAGGCTTGTAGTAAAGGATTTACACAAAAGAAGGTATTGACTTTGGTGAAATATTTTCTCTTGTTGTTAAGATGACTTCTATTCATATTGTATTGAGTTTAGTTGTAGTAGAAGATTTGCATTTAGAGAAACTAGATGTGAAGATGGCTTTCCTTCATGGTGATTTGGATGAAGAGATTTATATGTAGTAGTCACTTGGGTATGAAGTCAAGGGTAAGGAGAAATTAGTGTGTAGGTTGAAAAAGAGCCTATATGGGCTCAAGCAAGCTCCAAGGCAATGGTACATGAGGTTTGATAGTTTTATGCATGAGCATGGTTACTTGAGATGTGAATCTGACCATTGTGTTTATTTCAAGAAGCTTGAAAATGGGAGCTATATTATTTTGTTATTGTATGTGGATGATATGCTTATTACAGGATCTAGTATGTAGGACATTGGTGAGCTTAAGGAAAGCTAGCTCACACATTTTCTATGAAGGATTTAGGAGCTGTAAAAATAATCCTTGGCATGAAAATACATAGAGACAGGAAAAACAAGAAATTGTATTTGTCTCAGGAGGATTATATCTACAAGGTGTTAGAAAGGTTCAAGATGTAGAATGCAAAACCTGTTAGTACACCTATGGTTGGACACTTCAAATTAAGCAAATATCAGTGTCCATCATCACATGAGGAGGTCAAATACATGACATGAGTGCCATATGCTTCAGCAGTTGGGAGTCTCATGTATGTTATGGTTTGTACCAGACCAGACATTGCACATGAAGTGGGAGTTGTGAGTAGATATATGGCCAATCTAGGTAAAGAGCATTGGAAAGTAGTCAATGGATACTCAGGTATTTGAAAGGGACATCTAGCATGTAGTTATGCTTATGGAGGTTTGGATATTTCATTATGTGGCTATGTTGATTGGATATGGTTGGAGATATGGATGGTAGAAGGAGCACTACTGGATATATTTTCACAGTAGGTGGGATGGAAGTTAGCTGGATTTCAAGATTGTAGAAGGTTGTGGCTTTTTCTACTACAGAGGAAAAGTATGTTGCAGCTACAGAGGCTAGAAAGGAGATGATATGGATGAGTAGGTTCATGGAAGAGTTGGGAAAGGAGCAAGATGATTGTAAATTGTTCAGTGATAGTCAGAGTGTAATTCATTTGGAAAATAACTCAAGTGTTTCATTTGAGAACAAAACACATTTAGTTGAGGTATCACTTCATATACGGTAGGTATTGGAGGATGGGACAGTTGAATCTGGAAAAGATTCATATGAGCAAGAACCCTGTGGATATGCTAATGAAGCCATTAGCAAAGGAGAAGTTGGAGCTACACTCCACTTTTATTGGTCTTGAGTTTGAGACTTGAAGAGGAAGAAACAAAGCTAAGGAAGGATCCAAGAATGATGTTGTACAGGTATGGTGTAGTAATTAATCTCCAAGTGGGAGATTGTTGAGTTGTGGAGCTCAATTACTTTAGATTAGCATGTAATGTAAAACTTTCTAGAAAACACAGTAACCATCATCGTTAGGAGGGACTGGCATCGATCACCTAGGACCGACATCGGGGAAAGGAAAGGAGGAAACATCGGTTAGGGATAACCGACATCGGTTACCTGTGTGAGGATGTTTTAATTAACTCTCGGGAATTAGATCTATTTTTAGCATTAAAGTATATCTATTGATTGTAATTACATGGCTAAGTTCCCTAAGTTTATAAATGCCTATATAAGCATGAAATCTAGGGTTTAGAAGTAATAATTAACAAGAATTAAGAAGAACTTGCAAAATTTGGTGAGAGAGAGAATTCTTGGAGAAGAAGCAAAAGCTTGAGAGAAAGAAAGTATTGTACATCTGAGAGGTGTGGAAGATTGTAAATATTCAATTGTATATCTTATCAAAGCTTTGGATAATAGATTGGCTTGTTTCTTGGTGGACGTAGCCCACACTGGGTGAACCACGTTAAATCTGGTGTTGATTTATATCTCTTCAACAAAAAAATTTTGTATATTTCATTATCTCTGGAATGAAGTAGATTCATAACCTTCAAAATACCTCTCATTGAAGTTGTCATACTTTTCAAGAAAAGTAATGATATGTGATCATAATTAAAGACCTTCTAATGGATATGTTTCTAAAGTCTATACTTCATTACAATCTCCTTTTGTGATGGATGTAGAAGAAAAAAAAATTATATGAAGCCATGAAATATGTACCTAAACCAACATCTTTGAAAATAATATGTTCCTTGGGATCATCGATTTGGTGACAAGATATTTTCTTGAACTTCAGATTCAAGCATGCACATTAATCCATAAACCAAAATCCATGCTTTTGACTACTCCATATGAATTTATCCTCCTACATCTCTACAAAAATATTTCCAACAATATTCCATAACCAACTAGAATATTTTCAGCCATGATCATCATCTTGACCCTCTTCTCAAGAAATGCAACAAACACGAATTAAGCGTCCTTGATTTTTCATATTAATGGAACTTACTTCCATTGAGTATAAATTCCCAAAGATTTTTCAAATAGTGATCCCCAAGGCATGATCTACATTGGTGGGCATGATGTTATTTGGTGATCTTGAATCTATGATGAAATTGTTGAGCTTAAAACCATTGATAAACAATGATAAATAAAATGGCTTAATTTTCCTAATAAAAAGGTTGAAGCCGAGATAATTCTAAGACATGGAATACATGGGGTTGGGCGGGATTCCCTTGGAGGAAGTAGGGGAGGTAAAAAATATTTTATTTTAATTATTCAAGTCAATATTTTGAATTGCTCAGGATTAGACTGAAGGTAATCTACTTCTAACATCTCAATTTTATTTTTTTAGCATCATTGATAATGTCAAAATTTGTATAAGAGGGAGCTAGTGAAGGTTTGTATCCTTCATTACTTACTTTCATATGAGAGGTATTGGCCTTAGGATTGGTAGAAGAAGAGGGATTAGAAGTGGGAGTATCCTTCTTTACGAGAGGTTTCTCTTTTGATTGAATGAGAAAAGGAATACCTCTTTTAACAACATTATGAATGACCATTAGGTTTTCTTTTTCTTTGGCCTTTTATTTTGGTTTCTCCACTTCTTTCCTTTGGTTTTGTGAACAGGTAAAAAATAGAAAAGGATTGGATATTCATGTTGTTTACTACATCATCATAATCATATCCTTCATATTCCAGGAACCTGATATTAGATTCGCTATCCCCTTTGTCATAGTATTCTTCAACGTTACTAGCATCTTCATAAAAATATTCATCTTCATATTCACATGTTTGAGTGTCTCTTATCTTTCGTTAACCACCTTAATAGTAGTGTTGACAGGGAAGCTTCAATAGGTAACCTTGGATGAGAAGTCGGTAGCCGGTTCCTATCTCTCATGGGAAGATTATTGTTATTGAAATTCCTCCTTGGAATATCTTGGTAAGGAGTATTAGGTACATTCTGAGACTTTGTTTTTTCAAAGCCAACAAATCATTATCCAATCTCTGGATCATATAATCAATAGAATTTTGAGACGTACTCTAATTTTTGGACTTAGGAGAATCTCTCCTTATTTTTTCATCCATGATAAGATCATCATCAATATTGTTATTTTTTTATTATGCGGTGTATAGATCAAATATTTGACCTCCTTAATAATAAGCCAACTTTATGTAGTTGACCGTTAACAAAGAAACACTTTTTATTTTCAGGAGTAGGGGTAGAACACTCTAGAATATTATGAATCAATTTTATGAACTTTATAACAAAATCATGTATAGGATCATGTGGTTATTTATTCATCTAACTCGATTTGATCCAAGAATGCATGAGCATCTTTATTGGATTGAATCTGGCTTCAAACCTTATTCTCATGGTAGCCTAATTATTTATGGAACCATGGGGTAAATGGTAGAACCATTCAATAGTAGTGCCTTGGAGAGTTGTGATGAATAGGAAAACAAACACACCCTCATGAGAAACACACATAATTCCACAAGCCACAAAGAATGCAGCTATGTGTTCATCAGTGGTGTTGCTTTCCATCACCACTAAACTTTGGGAAGTTTTTCACGAGCCATGTGGAAAATGATGCAGAGGCTGATCCAATAAAAGAGGTCGATAGTTGGTCTCCAAGGTATTGGAGGTGGAGGTGGCACAACCATTGCTTGAAAAGATGTGTGCATAGGAATATGAGTTCCACTTAGAAAAAAATCTTTGCAAGTAGTAGGTGTGCCTTCCTCTTGTATGGTATGACTTGATCTATAGGTGATGAACTATTAGAATTCCTAGAGGAACATATTTTAGGAGCGAGGTTGAAGTTATGTTGTTACAATAACTTGAATGTAGGATCCACTATTCCTCTTTCTCAACTACATCGAGTGAAAAAAATTCCTATCAGTTTGACTAAGGAAACAAACCTTAGAGCATATTAATTATGGATCATATAAAAGGTGGGATAAATATTATTTTTCACATATCCGTATTCCCTCGTGGATTCACTAAAAACTATTGGTTGGATAATTTTTGGGGAAAAATAAGAAGTTCAACCATAGCATGCAGGAAAAATACCTCCTTAAATAAAGGGGAGGCACCCTTTTTATTATTATTCTAGTGACACCAAAGAATATTCACAATATTTACACTAATATAGAATTGGGGGTGAGGTCTCATCCTAGTAGATTTATTTCTTACATAATGAAAATAGATTGAGAATGGAGGAAGGTTTTTATAAGTGAAAGTAGAAATTAGAAGTGGAAAGAAAGGAAAGTGGAAACGTGTTTTTCCTTAGCAAACATAGATCCGAGATACTAACATGAGATAAAACAATAATAAACTTTGATTGAGATATTATGAACAATGAACTGGAATTTAAATAATAATATAATGCATTAAACTTAAGAACAATACATTAAACAAAGAGATAACATTCAACACTTTTAATGTGTCTTTTTTTATTCCTTATAGAAAAAGATTGAAAACACAGTTTTTTCTTCTCTTTACAATTCTATCCTTCTTACTTTGTCCAAAACCTATCTCCCCTTCAAATGCCTCAGCATTTTACATTTATAGAGATAATGAAAGAGAGAAAAAGGGAATTTGGATTATAGTTTAAAAATAGGTGTAGTCTTGTTTTACCCAACCGAGTTATGCACGTTGGCACCTCATCCATACAAGTATGGAAGCTCACCCAAGCATTTGCAGCCACTAGGTCCCTCCTTTATTATTTTTATCAATATGTTAACATCCATGTTTTTAACCATTCAATCAAGAGATACATCATATCACAAATAGATGAAAACACATATAAGAAGGAAAATCAATCAACCTAGAGAAAAACCAACACTATCTGGATCTCGTAATTACATGCTCAAATATAGTCAACTTAGCAATCCAAACATAGTTATCCATTACAAACCATAATCAAATGCATAATAGATAATATTATTACACTAATACCCATACCCAAGTACATCCATGCGTTGGACCATGCACACTCCGCATACTTCAAAACCTGGATTGTTGAATCTTAGCTCGACAGAATCCACTCTTTATTTGCACTCACTATGTAAGCCTCTAGAAAATACGCATACCATATATTTATACTCGGTGGGGAATTTCCCTTCACCGCCTACATGCACCCTTCCTAAAAAAGGCATACTTACAATAGCTTGCATACTTTTTACTTTGTGTTAATAATAGACTAAGATAAATATATTACATGCTTTAATCCTATTATTAGACTTCTTCATGTGTCTTATTTGTCTTCTGATCCACACGTGCTTTTCCCAATTATAGCCCTTTCTTAGAAGCCAAGTCATTTCTCTTTTGTCTATTTTCATACCTTGCCGAGCAAAACTCCAACTTTTCTTTCTTATTTTTAGCCTTCTTGGAAAATTGGCTAAGTCACCGACCTTATGCATGCATGTGTGCAGCCTTGTGCATTATCCTGCTTCACTATTGTATGCACACCTTATGCACCACTATATTCCTCCGCATACACACCCTTTCATGTAAGCCTCTATGCTCCACTAATACTTAGTCAATTTTTCTCGACAACCAATAGGAAATACAAATTAAATCTCTCTTGACTGGTTCTTACAAAAATGACCAAGTCAACTTGTTAATCCAAATGATGTCTTGACATCTCAAAAATTTACATGCTTGATGCTAAAATAGAAAAACACTACGAATCCTCAATCATACTTTTCCTTATTGGTTTTTCACTCAAATTCCTTGTTGCAATACACGTGGAAATTTTGAATCATATCTTGTATTTATGTCTTCATGCCCACATGAGTATTGATTCATAATATCATGTGTTTCAAGAACATTGATCAATCTTCCATGAGGCTTCTATATTCTTTGATGATTTTGGAAATATTTCTTAAAACATTTTGATATAAGATCAGTTTGGAAATTGATTTTAAGTCAAAATCACTCCCTTCCATGGAATCCTTTTCAACCAGATCTTTGAATTATTTGAAGATGTCATCTATGGGAAGCATGTTCAAATCTTTATATAAGACATGGTAGGGAAATTTGGAAAACTCATCACCAATATCGGTGGTGGAATTGATTTCTTCTTCCCTAGCCTTCTACAAACTTCCCTCTAGCCTCCCTGTAAAATCTTGACCCAAAATTCAATGGCTTTGTAAAATTCAAAATGCTTCTCCCTTTTTCCAATTATCCCTTCTTGAAAAAGGGTATCAGCATCAATATTTTTGAGCTCACTCAAGGCTTTGAGATTCAACTCCTAATTGTTGCATTCTTCTTCAAGCTCATTATTCATTCTTTTAATGGCTGATTTTTCTCTCGCAATTTCATTATGGACCTCAACACAGCTTCTTGATCAACCTTTTACCTTAACTCGAGATAATTTACATCTATCTATCCATTTTATAACCTTTTTTTCCCAATCTTCTCTACCTCTGATATGGATGATGTATCAAAATTGACTGGAGCTAGAGAGGAGATCAAAGTTGGTTTAGAGATCTTGAGGAGGATGGTTGTCAACTGCTCCACTTTTTCCTTTAGTTCATCTTTGGTGGCCTTTGTTTCTTTGAGTTTCTTGAATATATTATCCACGACCACCTATAAATATTGTTTTCTTCCTTCTATAGGCACTTTCATGAGTGCTACTTTGGTTATTTGATAGTCAAAATCATTGATATCTTGCTTACTTTTTTCCACAACAAGCATGAAAATCTCAGAAACCCTCTCCTGATGAATCAATGGTGATGTGAGATAGTTTCTTGGGATTTTTAGATGCACAAGAGGGTGAGAGTTAGCATGCTGAAATCAAAGGATTCATGTGGGGGTTTGGATTATTATCCAAAATGGGATCTGAAGAAGAATGAATTTTTCTATAGGATCTATGATCATGAGTGTAGTACCAGGAAGAGTAGGCAATGTGCATACTAAGGGGGAAGGAGTAGAGACTATATCCATGGTGATAGTTTAAGAGGGAGGGGGAGAAGAAAGAATTGAATAAAAGGAAGCAGATGGTGAAGGAAACGGGGTTTTATTAGAAGAACCCAAGGTCATACTAACTCATGTTGAAAGAGGATAAATGTATGAAAATAAAATTAAGGAGATGAGGGAGAAGGGCAATAAATATGATGGTACCATGTGATGACAGAAGATATATGGAATGATGAAGAAGGTGGAGGAGATGGAGAGTGAGGAGGAGGAGTAAAAGACACATGAGGAGGGAAGTGACCGAAGGTGAAACATGTGGGGCCAAGGTCACAAGAGGGACCGCATGAGTGATGAGGAGGGAGGAAACTGGAAGATGTTGGGCAGCCATGGTGTTGGTTGATTTTTATTTTCCTCACTAAGGAGAAGGGGAATTAATGTTGACAATGGTGGTGGATGGAGCGAAAGAAGGGGGAGGAGACTTTCCTCCACTACTAAAAAACCTAAAATTCAACTTCTTCCTAGGTACTTCACTTTTATCCTTGGGTTCCGGGGAGGGTCCAACTTATGATGTAGTGGTCAATTTTCATTTTGGGAAATTGGGATCCCTTTAATGAATTTTGTTAGAAAAGATTGAATGATTGGTTTGAATCAAGATTTGAGCAACTCGATCCTTGATAAATGTGACCTCCTTGATGAACAATCGATTTGTGGAAAACCCAAGCTCTCCACTTTCATTAAATCATTTATTTGATCTAAGACATCCCCATTGTCAACTACATCTTTAGGAATGTATATGAGGTTGTACTTAGTTTCTTCATCTAGAGTTGGTTGTAATCCTTTCTTATTATGGTTATCTCATCCTTACAATTGATTCATACATCCTTAAGCTTAGGGACTTGAATTGTAAGGTTCTAAGGCTTCTTAGTAATCCCTAATAATAGAAGTTAGTCCTTGGATGGAAAGGATTGACATTCACCCCATGCATTTCGATAGAAATATTCTTTTCATTGATCATCGATGTGCAAGTGTATTGTCCAATTGATATTGGTAAATTAAATCCTTATATTTTATTTGTTGGAACTTGTGAAGGTCCAAAAATTTCCTTACGAACTCCATCAAAATTCTTTTATCACTCGGAAACCTTGGTAACAGAGATATGGAGAACCCTAAAATGATCCCACTCGAATGTAGGTGAGTGTTGGGAATTGGAGGAAGATATACCCCCAATGAGATACAACATTCAAATCCACATCATTACACTAGAACTTGGAAAGATATTTATCTAACTTGCAAATGATGTTATAGAAAAGGCATCATTTACCCTTTGGAAATGGCTTAAACTTTACTTTAGAGACAACTAGGGGAATAATTCGTATACATAAACCAAACTTCTAGTCCCTTGTGTGTTCAACTCAAAGTATATGCTCCTTCCTTTGTTGTGTATGTGACATATGATGTCATATAGAATTTTCTTGTCATATGTACTTCCTTCTACTTCTTGTCTAGGGTGTCATTGATGAACTCAAAAATTTGAAGAATTGCTCATTCTTCCTCATGATGATGATTAATTAGTACATCCACCCTTGGAACTCTTTTTCCTTAGTAAGGATAAAAACTCTACTTAGGCATGTGATAATATCATTGATCTCTCGGATGAAATCACTCCTAGGCAAGGTCTTTGAAATTTGTTGATTACAGGCTTGGGTTTCAAGAGATAAATTTTATTAATATGTTTGATACAATTTGTTGAATTTTCATCCCAAGCCTATTGAGCCTTCTTGAGATCAGTATCTAAGTATACATTGAGATCAGTCAAATTCAATATATCCTTGAAATATTCCATGTCCGGTGGATCACCACTTCTCCATATTAGTTCTTCACATCTTTGCATTTGGCATAGTAGTGACAAGTTGCTACAAGAATGAACTTTAAACACTATTCGAGAGATGGGAAATGCCACGGTGAGAGGTAATCTACTATCATAAATTCATTGTGTCCATGTTTTCTGCGAGGGATATTTGATTCTTTTCTAAAAGTCTTCCATATTCACATGTCCCAATTTTTTATCTCTAATATCAACATTGGAGTTAATGTTGGAAGGGGAACAACCCCTTGATATGTATACTTCATTTCCTTTTCCCCTCTAGAAATTTTTTTCTTTTGATTTCCCCTTCCATGATTCGGACATCAAAGTATGATCTTGAAAATTTTTCTAATAAATCCTCTATGTACTTAAAAAAACAACTAGAACTTCCACCTTGTCATGCAAGCTAAAAAGCCCCAAAAATGTATTTTTCAAGGTTGCGTATATTGCTTAAAAACTTGCAAATCCTAACACATTATTCAATAACTTGATGATGTTGTGCAACTTGATATTTCTAACACACTATCGGAGAGTTGGACTTGATGTAAACTATGTGAAACCCGACACGTTGTTGGAACTTCCTTGACATTTTACACTTTGAGATTTCCGACACACTATCAAAAATGGAACATGTTTTGCACCTTAAAAATTCTAAAGAAAATGAGTTAGATTTCAAGGATTTTCAGTTTTCAAGAACTTCAAAACACCAAGTCAAGTTTTTCATATGGTAGACAAGTTTAAAATCATGACTTGTTTATGTCAGGGTTTTAAACATGACTATCATGGTGAAAACCCCACTTAGATGTCAAAACATGATCTTTAGGTAAGAGTTATTTTTTTATCATGAAAATGAACCAATATTTTGGGGAAAACCCCTCAAACTAATAAAAAATAGAAAGAAATAAATAAAACCCTAAAGCATCTCATGTTAAACAGATAGAGAAAGGGAACAAGTCCAAAATCAACTTCAAAACCTACTAAGAAACATGGGAAGTATAGAACATACCTAAAACCAAATGCGATTGAAGAAAATGGAGAAAAACATTCAAAACACTAAGAAATTTGACTATCGAGAAGAAGAAAACTTGTAGGAAAGTTCACAAGATGAAATTTAAATTAAATGCAGTGAAAATGACATGGAAAATCGACTATATATAACCCAATGCACATTAGTTACACGTTGGATGACATGTGTGGGACCTAACTCAATTGGAATTCATTGCATTGAACCGAGGGCGGGAAATTGACCACACAAAACATGACATGTTTTCAAGTCATGAGTCCCGAAAACTCGACACAAAGGACATTTAGGTTTTGGGGTTTGAGAAGCATATGTCATATGACATGAAAATATGTTTGTTGATCCTTAAACCTAAAAATTACGTAGAAAATATACTTGAGGCTAAAATTTGGATTTTCCAAGAATGTGAAAAAGTTCTAAGGTCCCCAAAGACAAAAAAATATTATTAGGTATCTCAATTTTATGGAGAACTCAAAATTTGGGATAACAGGGGAAAAAATAAATCTTGGATTTGATTTCTTTTGAGGAAGTATATAAATGTAGAATTGATCGCCTATGAATTAATAATATTTAAGATATAAATCTATGTAATAAAATATGGGTGGCATTGGCTTGAATTAAATTCTTCTCATTCTCTATTTTCCTTTTCTATCTCTTCACAAGTTTTATTAGTAGAGATATTCCTTCTACATTCAATAGGTTTGGTTGGTTCTTTATCTTGGACCCACTTGGGACACATTTTATTTCTTATTGTCTTCACCTATTCTTTGTTTATGTCAAAAATTCAATCCTTTGTATGACTAATCTATAACTGTGTATATACAAGTATTAATATAAGATATTGTAGTTTTGTTATATCTCCTCTCATCTTGTGTTATTACTCTTTCCTACACATTTGTTTCCAACTATTTTACATGTCCATGAGTTTTTTTTTCATCTTCAGGTAGGGAAGAAGCTACATAGCCTCAAACTATCGTGGTATATCAAATCCTTTTTCACATTTCCCCTACGGTTAGATTAGATAAGTTATTAGAGTATAATTACAATGTGTAGGTGGTGATAGCATTAGTGTTATTTAACAAAAAAATTCAACTATCTCTCGGAGGTTTGTTTCCAAAGTACAAGTGTCACACTTGAATTGTTCCCATTATTGAACTGAATGTGAAGGAAAATTCACAGATATACATATTCATATCTCAACAATTTATGACACACCTAGTGGGACGAGATACATAATATTTTCATGCTTTTATCATTAATAAATTTCATTAGGATGCAAATACTTTTGTTATAAATATATTTGTCTTTTTTTGGTAAGAAAAATCCTCTTAAGAGAAAACTCTTTACTATTTTCATATTTGTTATTTTGGTGACACTCTTGATCACATGTTTCCTAAGAAAATTCTTATCACCTAGTGACTTGACTAGTTCTATGAAGTCAAAATCCATTTGTAAATAAGACCTTGTCCTTCCTTATTAAAGATTTCAATATTTTCTTTGAGAATAACCTCTTTCTAGTTTCCTCAAGTTGTAAAACCACTATATTTCTACAACATTCCAAAGATATTTTCCATTTTCTTCATGGGATTTTTGTGGTCCTTTAAAAAAATTCAACATTGTGTTATTCTACAAAAAGTTATGAAGTCCCTTCATATATTTGTTGGAGATGGCATTTTCGACCTAATGGACCATATCCATGATGTTATAAACCCATAGGTGCTCACTTAGTAAAATAATGTCCAAAACACATACAAACATAGGCCTCTAAATATTACCCCTTATGTTTTGGATTTACCACTACATACTTTGATTATTGGGGACCCCTTTTAAAAACTATACATATTTATACCGATATATTGGTGTAGTAAATATAAATATAAATTTACCCCCATGTGATCACATGTATCATAAACCACCTTACCAAGGTGACCCCCTCATGAAAAAACTTATGTAGAATCCATCATGTAATTGAAGAGGATGTAGTGCTCAAGCTTCTTTCTTATTCTCTTTCAATAAAAGCAAAGAATTGGATCAGGTATTTTTTGTTCTCAATTAGTTACAACATGGTATGGATCAGAGAGGATTTTCATAACCGATTGAAAAAAGGATGTGTACATTATATCACTCATGGAGAACCTATATACAATCAAAATAGCTTTCATGGAGCATATTACAAACTTCAAGTTAGTATTCAAAATAACTTAAGAAATAATATTCAAAATAAAATGGGAAAGAATTCATTTTTATTGCAAACCACGATTAGCTATTTCCTATATACACTATTTAATATATTTTGAATCGATTAAGAAATATTGATCCAATCATTAGGTGGAAGGACCCTACTTAAATATTATAATCTTGTTATTTTTTGTTGATAGTATACTCAAATAAGTAGGGAAGCTTACTCCAATACCTATAACATCTATGTTTCCTAAGTTATAGATGTCCCAAGTCCTCAAATCATCCTAGAAACAACCCAAGAACCCTGAAGACAATTCATAGAACAAATATTATTGGTTGATATTAAAATCCTTGTCGCAAATTTTTCTAAAGAGTTTATATATTTTAATAAATATCTAGCCATCCAAGAGATGTAAAACTAGTTTTTTTCCCAAAGTGTTTCCAATTCTCATCACGAATAAATTCTCGAACTTCATCCAGAATTTATACCGAGGGCATTTTTTACATGCCCTCTACAAGTTGAAGAAGCCTCTTATTATTCGACTTATTCCCTAAATCATGTGCAAACTTAAATACGTAAATGAAACCAATGTATGAGAATCCATCTTTTGTCCTTGAGAATATAGCAACAAATGATAGTGTTTTCTACCACTATGAGAAAGAAACAAAAAAAAATGATTTCATAAAAATCCCAAAGTGGAATGACAGCGAAGAGGAAAAATAACGTATCCATGAAAAGGTTGAGCTTAAGCGATGAGTTTCATTGATAATTGGCTTATGAAATATGAATAAAATTTAAACATGGAAAAGTTAATCGAGCAAGAGAATATTATGTATGATTTTTGTATAACCATTGAAAAAAATGAAAAAAATTCTCATATAGAATACTACATTGAAGATAGGTCAAGGAACATTAGTTATAAGCATCAAGAAGTTGCAATTGATTTAGATTTGGTTGATCAAAAATATCATTCACAATAGCAAGATGAAAGAGAACTTATCGTGGATAGGTTGGTTGAATATGGATACCTAGATATATTCTCGATTATAATGAGTGGGAGAAATAATGAAATTGTCTCTTCTCATAAAGAACTTGTTAGAAAATTAGCTTAGTGCTCACTATGGGTTAGTATTGTTTGTAATATGAGTTGTATTTACAACTCATATAGATATAATATTTGTGAGTACGATAATATTGTTGTAATATGTGAAGTTGTACTATTATATAACTCACATATCTATTGAGAGTATGGAGAGAATAAAGGCTTGTTAGAGTGACTTTAGAGATAAGAGAGAGATATTGTAGTGCCCACACTTTTTATAGCTCAGTAGCTTGTTGTTTCTTTTCTCATAGACATGTTTTGACAGTGATTGGTTATATCTTGGACATTATATTTAGATATTTGATCTTATTAGACATGTGTGGACATTTAGGCGTATAGCGCCAATTTAGCTTAATTTCTATATTGTCGCATTTTCTTATGATGTCATGGATACTAATGGATATGATGTTGTGTTTGGAACATAATTATATTGATGGATAGTTGTTGCATGTGGAATTCCATGGTTATATGTCACTTTATCATCTTGTCTAACTTTTGGAATATTGAGTATAATTGTGCACGTTGTCGCATTTTGATTTCAGTAGGATGTTAAGCTAGTTTAGAACTTATTGATATCTTACTTGTGTTGTTGTTTTATATTTTATCGGACAGGTATGGTTAATGTGTGCAATGAGTGTGCAGGTGACAAGTTTACAGGAGAACGTGGGATTCAGGTTAGCTACTCAATCTTGCACAAGCAGCCCACGGGCTGAGTCCTAGCCATGTTCATTGTGTGAAGCCATAGTATAGGAGATTATTATTTTGGACACTATGAGTGCCCCCAATTTTTGTAATGTATTGTGCTTTGAATTATTAAATTGGTTTAGGGTTACTAGTGGAGTTGTAAACTTGTCTTGGGAGTTAATAATCCCACTTTCCTTTAAATTTTTGATTTTGTTTAATGGGCCACTTAATCACAAGGGTTTAGGGTCACATGTGAGACCCTTGGGTGGTCCCCGCACCCTCTACCCTTGTGCCAAAAATGTAAAACCCGAAATTAGGTTATTTTGGGCATTTTTGGGGACCCCTTTGTAGGCTTCGGGAGTCCCCTAACATAAAAATGAGCCCTTGGACCCTACCTAATGGGTAGGGGGCTTATTTTCAAGGCTAGAGGGAGTTTTCCCTCCCTTTTTACCACTTGTTTGGTCACATCCATGTAAGGGATGTGGATTTGAGTGCTTATTAAAAGTTTCACTAATTTTGTCTTGCTAACATTTAGGGGAATTCGGAGAGAAGAGGGCAAAAAAAAATTTACTCTTTCTCTCTTTTGTTTTGGCATCTTTGACCTTGATGAAGGAGAGGGGTGACACATGTCACCCCCTCATTGGTGAGGATTCTTGCTTGCTCCTCTTCAAATTCCCATTCATGGGAAAAGAGAGGGACTTTTTGGAAACTTCTTGCTTGGGATGCTTGTGGATTTTGGAGCTTGGAGATTGGCTTGAGTCAAGGTGTGGAGAAATTTGAAGTTGGAGAGCTTTTTGGAGAGCTTTCCTTGAGGTAGGCTCTTATGTCTTTTGCTTGTATTGCATTTATCTTAGTTGTTAGATGGGTTGCATGGTTTTGTTATTTGGTTGTTGTTGTTTGTTTTACTCCCTCCATCATATGGCATGATGGAGTTTTGGAGTGTGGGGGAAGAGAGAGGGAATTTTCCCTCTCAATCCTCAAGGCTTGATGGACAAGCCTTGTAGGGTCTTAGTGTTTCCCCTCAATGGTTGAGGTGGGGAAGTTGATTCATTTGGCTTGAATCTCCTTCCCCATTCTTGGTAAGGAAACCCCTTTGGGGTTTGAAAATCCTTCCAAGAAGGACTTGGAGAAAGGGTGGAGGAATAAGGAGGGTGTGGATTGAATTTAGGAGCAATAAGGAGGGTATGGAATTTTATTTTTTTGCTTTGTGCAAGCAATTTAATGTATAACTTTGGAGAACTTTCTCCTCTCTTCCCCACTTTTGAGGAAGAACATGGGTTCTCCTCCTTGTAAATTTTGGAGTCTTGTTTTGTATTTATCCCATTTTTGTGTGCTTGTATCATTGTTAGTTCACCCTCCATCTTGTGCAAGTTTTGGTTGGTTGACCTCTTTCCCATGGGCTTGGGGGAGGCTAGCATGCATCCCAACCTTGGGAGAGGCATGTGATGATGCCTATGGTTGGGTGGCAAACAAGCTCTTTCTCCTTGTTGGTTTCCTTATAAGTCACTCTAGTTGAAGCTCAAGCATGGAGATGGTTGGATTTGTGGCATCTTGGTCTCTCCTTATTTCCTCAAGTTATTGTGAAGCATTACTTTCATTGTAACACCTTGGGTGTGGCTATTTTCGGAAAGCTCTTTGGCATGTAAAAGTTTTCATCTTGAGAATTGGAGTCACTTGGAAGATTAGTTTTCCATTGGCATGTGAAAGATTTCTTTCAATCTTAGAAGGGAGATTTGTTATGTCATTTCTCTTATGTATTTTAACAATTTGAATTATGATGTAATTATGAACTTGAGATCCTTGTAAAATGAGTCTTGTAAAAATGGTTATATTTCTTTAATGTGCATTATTTAAATGTCATTTTGAAAAGGAAGATTGCTTGATGGAAGTAAGATTCTCCCTAAGAAATGATGTTATTATTGTTGGTATCTTTGTTGGAAAATCTGAAATGAATTCTACTTGGTTATAAGAAGTTGTTCTTGTTTTAACTTTGGAAGAAACTATTTTTAATTATAAAATGCACATCTCCTTTTATATCAACATGGTTTTAGAAATCTTTTTTTTATTATTATTATTTTATGCAAAAGAAATTGTACTTGGAAATGTGGTAGTCTTCTTGATTTTTGTCAAAAAAAAATTAGGTATATAAGGGATTATCAAATTAAATCTTAAAATATATTTGTATATATATGTATTATATTTTATATATTCTATATTATATATATTATATATATATATATATATATACACACACATTCACATGCGTGAAAAGATACAAATGAAATATAAAAATAAATAAATAAATGTATATATAGATATAACAACAAATTTTATTTATATATATATATATATATATATATTGTATATAAAACAATATTTAAAACAAAATTAAAAAAAAAAAAACCAAACAATGGCGGGGATCGAACCCCCCGCAGCCTGTCTTGCCGGCCACCGCCCCTGTCCCGTGCCTTAGAGTTTTCCCCACACAAAACCTCCGCCGCACACTGCGGCCCTATCTCGCCGCCCAAACCCCCTGCATTGTTCCATGGGTGCTCCCCCACCACCAAACCCCGCACTTTCCTCCTACACTTCCCCCACGTCCTCCCTCTTCCACTTCTCCCCACGCTGTCCCATCCGCCACCACTATCCCTGCCACGACCCCCTCACTATAAATCCTCTGCCTCCCTCCCAAGTGCGGCTGACCCCTTTGGGGTTTGTTTCAAAAGAAATAAATATACATATTTTTACAAAAAAAACAAAAAAACAAAAAAAAAAAAAAAAACTTAAAAGGAATGTTTATTTTCCTTATTGTTTGAATCTGCCAATAATACAATGCAAACCCAATAAAATCCCATAGCTCCTTCCCCCTGCAAAAGACCAAACAAAACAAATGAGAGGAGAAATGAAAGGAAAAGAAGGAAAATAAGAAAGAAATTTTCAAATGATAAGAAAGAAAAAGGTAAGGAAGTTAGGGCAAACTTTAGGGTAGAATTTCAAATCTAGGGTCCATATTAGAATGATCCTAGGGCTCAAAATAAATCCAACACACTTTTGGATATGGGAAATATTGTGGGAATAAACATATTAAATGGGGGATGAAATTTAATTAAGGATGGGTAGTTATTTTCTCATGTGGGTGAAATTTTGCAATGAGATATATTATTTTAAATGTGTGAAATTTATTAGAAGCTAAATAAATAAAATTAAATAGAAACAAATGTTTTAGCAATTTGGTTAAAATTATATCATTAGAAATTTAATTACTTAAGGAGAATGGTTAGGCGAAACATTAGTTCGCACTTTAATTAAAAAAAAAAAAAAATTACCAATTTTTTTAGGTACATTCTATGTTGTCCGAGGCGGGGCATTACAGATATGAGGAAGACTAAGTGATAAGACTTGACTCCTAGATTATAGGATCAAGCATTTGCATAAGAAGTTATCTCTAGATGAATACAAAGATTGAATACAACATCCCAAATGAATTCTATTGTGAATTATATTTGTATTCGGTGTTATTTAGTTTAAATCTTTGTTTTATATACATACAATCTGAACCAAATTAATATTTGGTATCAGAGCAGTGTTATAATCTTGTGGATGTGCATTTGTGGCTTTGGATTCAATAATTCCCGTGTAAAGATCAGGTCATAAGTTCGTTTTTACGATCTGGGTCTCTGTGATTTTTAATGGGTTTGAAGATTTATATCTGAGGAAACTACTGTTCAAATTTCAGCCGAACCCACATCATGGTTTAAGAGAAAATGTGAAAGATATTCTGACATCCGAAGCAATTTCTGGAATTTGAGACCACAATTCAGATGAATGTTGCATAATCCTTGCATAGTGATCTTTTACATCAGCTTTGTTTCTCACAGCAATGGAGCATTACTCAGGAGTATTTAATTGTAGATTTGATATCAGTATGACATAATTTGCGCTATGTGCATTCCAATTACAATAAATAAACTGCATGAACAAAAGCTCTGCATGCGGATACAAAATTGAAATCTTCCATCCACACATTCATTTTACGAGCCACATGTGCATTTACTTTGTCCTTTGTAATCTGAAATTTGAATCTTGTGCTCTGTCAAGATAACATAAAGGTGAAGTCAATGATATATTCAACGTTGGGATTTATTGTTGTTGGTCTTTATATATATATATATATTCATTTTTAATTTAATCTTCTTTGTGTGTCGGGTCTTATTATAGTGGTGAGTATATAAAAAGTAATAGTTTGTGTTTAATTTTTAAATATTTTCTCTTTTTCATATTTTAGAGTTTGTAGGTTATGAAATTTCGTTTCATATTCCTTTTTTTACTTAAATGTGGTCAAAGGAATATTTAAGGTTTATTTGTAGTGTTTATCTATAGTTATTGTCATTATAAAGTTTTGTAATTCAAAAGTTAAATTTTTTTACTTAAGTATAGTGTTTTAAATTTTTAGCTTTTAGATGATATTTTATTATTTAAATGTTAAATTTAAATGTTGGTTTTGAGTTTTTAATTATTATATTTTTAAGTATGGAGTCACCGTCATTTTAAAATTTGTTATTGACATTTTTCTATTATTGTTTTGTGTGTCACTGTCAAATAGTCGTTATTTTGTATCGTCTTAGTGTATAAGAGTCTAAAAGTGTCATTTAGGTGATTATTAGGAAAATTATAAAATAAAATAAAAAGTTGCCCGCATTTCTCCTGGTCACATTTTCACTTGTTGTGCGACCAAGTTCAAATTGAGGGGGCATTTTATATTGAGCTTCATTTTCAAATTTGCTGAGTAACTAAGCAATTTGGATGGATGATGGAGGCTGACAAAGGAAGGAGGTCAATTAGCGACCTCCTCGCGGCCCTTGGCATGCGACATGGCCACACAATGTTGTTATGGAATTTCATTTGCGGTTGTGTATTTATTTTTTTGCAAACAAGAACAGATGATTTATACATGTTCAACTATTGTAATAAGTGATCTCCTGCGTGAGCGATATTTCTTGCATTATCCTTTGATGTCATAACATTGTAGAAGATCAGAAGCACCAATATAAGTAAGTTTGTGGATCTTGAAAAGGTTTGTGAGAGATCTATAAAACCACATGAGGTGGACAGTTAATGGTTCCTATCACATCAAGGTTTGTGGTAAACATGTTTAAAACCATGGAAGGAGAGAGCCTTTCTTTTGATTAAGGTCATGAACCAAGTTGGGCATGCCACATGGGTGAGCATACTACAAATAAGTGTGTGAATGTTTTTCCACCATGTTCGCACTAAGGGGGAATGTTAGGAAATTAGCTTAGTGCTCACTATGGGTTAGTATTGTTTGTAATATGAGTTGTATTTACAACTCATGTAGATATAATATTTGTGAGTAAGATAATATTGTTGTAATATGTGAAGTTGTACTATTATACAACTCACGTATCTATTAGGAGTATGGAGAGAATAAAGGCTTGTTAGAGTGATTCTAGAGATAAGAGAGATATGAGGAAGACTAAGTGATAAGACTTGACTCCTAGATTATAGGATCAAGCATTTGTATAAGAAGCTATCTCTAGATGAATACAACATCCCAAATGAATTCTATTGTGAATTATATTTGTATTCGGTGTTATTTAGTTTAAATATCTATTTTATATACATACAATCTGAACCAAATTAATAGAACTGACCTCATGACTAATAATTTAAGACCTCCTAGATCCTAAGGAGAAAACTTATGTAAGAAACGAAATGGGAAAGGAAAGGACTTAGGAAATAATTGTACGCGATATTGATCATGTTAATGACTTTGTTCTCTCTTGCAATAATGGATATTTTTATTTTTCTCGTTAGGATTGCTTCCTCTTTGAAGAGAAATACGATGATGTTATTTCTATGATTCATAATTCTTTACTTTTTTCCTACGCTCTTTTTCTATCTCTTCACAATTTGTATAATTAGAGAGTCTCTCTAAATTTAGGAGGTTGGGTTATCTCTCTTTCTTGTACTGTTTGGGCCACATTTTATTTCATTTTTTTACCTCTATAGTGTTCATGTCAAAAATTCAATCCTTTTATAACTTATTTTTAATTGTGTATATTCAAGCATTAATGGAATCTATTTTAGTTTTTAATGTGACTTTCTAACTTGCATTGTTGGTCTTACTTCTTAATCTTTCATATATATCGTCTTTCCAACTATTTTGAATTTCTATGATTTTTATATCATCTTCAAGTTAGAGAAAAAGTCACACAACCCCAAACCATCTTGGTATAACACCTCCCCTCTTTTTCTCTCCCTTTTTTCCTTTGCAATCTCTTAGATTAGCTGATTTGTTTGAGTATCCCTATGATAGGTAGATAGTGATATCAATAGGATAGGAATTAGTTTAGTTTAGCATGATAGGTAGATGGTGATGGAATTAGTTTAGTTTAGCATGAGATATATATCTTTCTACATGCATGCTTCCAAATTCCAATTCCCACACTTGGAATATTTTATATTGTTGAATTCAAGGTGAAGGAAAATTCACATATGGACATATTTAGACCTCAATAGGAAACCAGGAGGAATTTGTGTGTTTTTCTTGGTTTCAAAAAAATTCCATGATTTTAAGGGTTTGTGTCTCAATTTTTCCATCATATGTTATTTTAGATAAGGACTATCTTGATTATGAGTTGTAAAAAGAACTCAGTTGAAAAAAATACCTCAGCTAGAAAATTTCGAGGCATAATGTTTTTTGAATTGAAAATTTTCTAAATATATCTATGTTGTAATTGAGAATATTTTGTTAGAAATTTTGCATCATAAAGTTTACTGAGAAATCGAAAAATTCTTAAATCGGATATATGAATTTATCTCGAAATTTAACCAACATGCAATAAATCAAAAGATTCATTTCTATATTTTAGTATTCTAGACCAAGTATTTCAAATTCCATATTTTTATCAACAATATATTTGAAAAAAGTAGAGGAACAAAAATGTAGGTATAAGTGGTCGAGAGGAAAATGGATCCTTTATACAACTTGGTAATGGTTCTTGCAAATTTATTTATCATGTTTATCCCCTTAAATTTGGTAATGTATTTTACATTAATATTTGTTCCTAAAACACATCCCTCGACAAATATTAGAAAACGTAGATATAATTTTTATTATAAAATTTGATCCATTCAGGACCATTTACAAGGTCTTAGAGCTATAAATAAATTGTTCTCTCCATAATAAAATATATAAAGATGCATATTTTACATGATTCCAGTGGAGGAGCTTAAAAAAAAAAAAGTAGGTTCTTACTTGGGATTGTAATGTTGTCATTTATGATTCTCCTTCATGTGTTTACTTATTTGGATATCTAAATAATAATAATATTATCTTAATAGGTGATGGTGGCATCTCTAATGCCTTCTCAAATTACAATGATGTAATGTGGTTTTCTATGGGTTCCTTTGAAGGCGTAAGTATATGATAAATTATTTTTATTACTAAAATCCATGATAGCCCTTGGCGAACCCTCCCTCTAGTTACAAGATAATTTTGTATCTCCACCTTCTATCATTATACTCATAGATAAAGAAATTATACATAGACCAAGAGGTGTAGCTTGTTTGGTTGGTACTTCCTCTAGTCTAATGTATCACTATTAGCTTATTATGAGCATTCTAGGTTCATGTACCTTTGAGTTCAAAGCCTCCATCCTTTTTATATATCTTCATTGTAATTTCTAATTTTCCTCAACATCATCGCCCCTTATTATCCACTTTGATGGCAATCTCTAGAAATATCATGTACTATAATTGTGACTAGTATCATGAATTCTACCAAAAATGGTCCTTATAGGCCTATTTTCCCCTATTTGAATATAAGGGGTTGAGTTTCCATCATTTATATACAAAGTTAGATATGGAGAAACACTATCTAAATAGTGTGATCCTAAGAACACGCTAGATCAAGAGAGTTCTCCTAATTATAGATGGAAGTTAGTCATGACCCTTGAGAAACAAATTCCATTTCTATAGTTGTATTTGTAAACACAAGTAGGAGCCCCCTTCTATTTCACATTATTCATCATTTGGTAATGTCATTCATTTGGCTTATTTGAATGTTCGTATAGGGTTTTTACATACACTTATACTATATATTACAAGCATATATAGGGTTATCATTTTTCCAATATTCTATCCATTTTACTTGTTTCCCCTATAATGAGGGCACAAGTGTAGTGGATAATGTTCTCACTAACATGTTACTAATTCCCCAAAAATTATCTTATCTTTTGTTTAAGTTTTGCCAAAAAAACATATTAGATGTGAAAGCTCATTAGAAACATGGTTCAATAATGTATAAGTGGTGTGAAAATTATCTGAATGTGGAAATGAGGTTATTGAGAAAGAATAAAGTTGAAGGAACAAGAAAAACTACACCTTTATCTATTTTTGAAAAATACACACACTTATAATTACCTAAAGAGGTAATTAAACACTTGCACAAATCTAAAATATCAAGCTAAGACATTGTATAAAGAAAATAGGAATTCAAGTGAATTCAAAAAGTAATGATGATATAATATAGAGAGACTTTATTTAATTATGATTCATAAGAGAAGAAAAGCTGTTGTTGTGCAAGTAGTCAGCCTAAAAATAGGTTTCTAATTTCAAAATAGATTTTTAGGATAATATTTGTGTTTTTGGATAAATCGGTTGATTTTGTTTTAATTGTATCCTTATTTCTAAAATGTGTGGTTAAGAAATTCTTGAGAACCCTTGCGCACACTCTAAAAAAAATGCATTGATCATATAGTTTTGTCTAATGTTTGAGGATTAAAAATAATCCATTCACTCTCTTATTTTACTACTTATAGATTTATCCCCAAGTAATAATTCTAGAAAATGTTTCATCCTAAATATTCTTCACTTGAGTTTCCTTTTATTCTAATTCTCCTACAAATCTGAAATGACGACGGAGTTGGTTAAATGTAGTAGATCCTTCTCATTTGCAGAGTTAAACATAGTGCAAATATACACAACCACGCAAGTTTTTATTAACTTAAAATACTTAATGTAATCTACAATGGTATTCCCTCTTATGGGGATATTATGATGTTCAAGACAGCTTCTAAAATCATACACAAGTGGATTTACACTTAAGGACTCCCGGCTCACATGGACTCTGGTTTGGCTCATGTGTTAGCTTATTTATCATACTTCAACTTTATTGGTGACTCAACAAATCTAAAATTTTATGTGAACCATGCCTTTTATAGGTGTCTCTAAATCCATTCCATAACTTTCTCCTTCCTTTCCGCTCAAATTGTTTATTAATTATTTCAAACGATCCCGATCTAGTAGTTGAGAATATCTCTTAGAAGTGTCCATGTCAAAAAAATTTAATGGTTTAACCCCTTAGTCTTCCCCATACTCTTCTAACAAAATTCCACCTACCTTCTTTGTCATTTTTGACCTTGTCCTCTATTTATTTCAAACTATTACACAATCCTACCTTTGCATAGTCTTACACACACTGACCTTTGAAAGATCCACACACTTTACTTACACCTCTTGTAAGCTTTGTGCACTAACTTCGTGCACTTTGCCAAACCTCCTACACACCCATACTTTTGACAAAACATTATGCACTATGGCACATTCCCTTCCTCACAATCTTATCACGCGATGTTTTTGTCACACACTTTATAATACATATTATTGTGTAAAATATTTTGCACACTCGCACTCAATCACCCAAATATTCTAACATGTATCATTCACTTTATTTTCCCTTATAAACCTTGTGCACACTTTAACACTTAGCCAAAATTTAAATTGTGCAATCTAAATTCTCTCATGATGCTCCCGCATCAAATACCTTTCAGGTTAAATAAAATTGAGCTCTGTCTCATGAGATTAAAGTCTTCCAAAGTATGGATCAATCTCCTTTACAATCATCCATGTCGCATCTTCTTCTTTTTTATTATTCCACTTCACTAAATACACTGTGTATTCCTTTCTATGAAAGTTCTTGACTACCCTTGAGTCTAATATGGCCTCAATCTCTTATGTGTCCTTCTCTAGTATCTCTTTTCTCCATTCTAAAGAATCTTTTATTTATTGTGCGCCCTCACCTGGTTTTGATATACACTCGTCTCTTTCTCCTTCCTACACACTTCTCTTGCCTTCATGGAACTCATATAGGTCGGTATCATTGAATCATGGTGAGATATCCAATTTCTTTAGAACTCTGTCTTATAAGCATTTGGTCCTAGTTTTAGCAACACTTTGCATGGTCCAACATTCTTTAACTTCATCTTATTATAAGTCCCTTTTGGAAATATATCCTTGTGAAAATGCTCAAATACATAATCTTCAACCTTAAATTCCTTTTCTCTATGCCTTTCATTCACATGCTCCCTATAACCTTGGTTACTCTGCTCTAACCTATCATGCACTTCTTCATGCATCTTGTGAATATACTCTACATAGTGCTCTTCTTTTATACTCCTATTATCCATTTCTTTGTGAAATTTCATGACTCCTCTTGGAATTATTCCATCAAAAATTGGAATGGAGTATTTCATGTGATTCTATTCACTAAGCCATTATACGTGAATTCGTCTTGCACTAACACTCTATCTCACCATTTTGGCTTATCTCTTACCAAGTTGCACAATAAAATTCTATTCACCACTTTTGTATGTCCATTGGTTTGTGGATGATATGATAAAATGAAATTCAACCTCATTCTTATTTTCTTCTACAAGGTCCTCCAAAATGACCTAGGAACTTTGTATCCCTATCGACATTATGCTTAGTGGAAATCCATGTAACTACATTGTCTTCTTGAAGAATATAATTTATATTTCTTTTGCAAAACTAGTCTTCTTACACGCTATTAAATTTTCCATCTTCAAAATCTATAAGCTACCACAAATATGGAGTCATTCCTCCTCTGTATTCTTGGAAATCCTAGCACAAAATCCATGTTGATATTGTCTCATGGCCTCCAGGTACAAGTAATGGTTGATACAACCATGTATTGTTCATGCACCCTTTGGATAACTAGAAATGTCTACACCTTACACATATTTGTGTATATCTGCGCTCATGTTTTTTCAATTGTATTGTTCCTCCAATTGTGCTAAGGTTGTTCACCTACGAAGTGACCTCCTTAGCCTCCACTATGTTTTTTTATCAATTTATCATGTATTGAGCCCTTGGGTATACACAAGTGCACTCCTCTCGAACAACATTCCCCTTGGATGAAGTAGTCCAACCACGTATTCTATCCACGTGCACGGGTTCCACACATGTCTTACGTGCTTCCTTAAAGTCTTCATCTTGCACATATAACTCCTTCATTGTGTCAAACCTTATGACTTCATTACACATTTCCTTTAATAGTAGCACTCATCCGCTTAAATTGTGTGCAAATTTTTGGACTTCCCACTTTTATGTTTTAAAAAAATTAATAACTTTACAAAATTTTCACCCACTTCATGTGCCTCGGTTCATCTTTTCTTGACTATTGATAAACTAAAGTGCATGATGATCCATGTACAAAAAAAATTGTATGGAAATAAGTAATTCCTTCACTTCTTCAATGTTTACACTATCGCATAAAACTCTTGATCATAGATTGAATATCTCATCTTCATGTCATTCAAAGTTTCACTAAGGTATTCAATGGCTCTCCTTCTTGACTTAACACATTACCTATGGCTTCTCTACTTGCATCAAAATAAAATTGAAAAAAAATCAAAACTCAGCAATGCTAGCAATGGTTGCAATGTAATCATTCGATTCAACTCTTAGAAGTTTCACTCTGCTTCTTCTATCCACACAAACTCTTTTTGATCTCCTTCATTTTATTCATGATTTATACACACACTCCATTTGAGGTTTTTAATGAACTTCCTATAAAATCTCACCAACCCTTGAAAACTTTGTCCCACAATCACATTCCTCGACAACAACCACTCTACTATTGCACACACTTTTTATGTGTCCATTCGCAATCCTTCTCGGGATATGATGAATCCCAAATAGACCAAATCTTTGCATAGAAATATGAATTTTTGTATGTTCACCATCAACTTCTCTTCTTGTAAATGCTTCATCACATTTGTACAAATGATCCAAATGATATTTTATCATTTTGTTATACACTAGTATATCATCTCGATATACAATCAAAAAAATTCAAGGAATGGCTTGACACTTCATTCATTAACCTCATAAACATGCCCGGGAAATTTTTCAACCCAAATGACAGAACCAACCATTCATACAAGCATTCCTTTGTCTTGAGCGTTGCTTTCCAATCATCTCTATCTTTGATGTGGATTTGGTGATAACCAATCTTCAAGTCAATCTTTGAGAAATATTACATGCCACTAAGGAAATCCATTAGGTCGTCCATCCTCGAAATAGAAACTTATACTTAATTTTGATCTTTTTGATGGATCTAGAATCAACACACATGCACCATTCTTATCCCTTCTTTTCGTTCAAGACTTGTGGGTTCTACGCTCGGACTCAAACTTTTTTCACTAGTCATCTATCCAATAGCTCTTGTACTTGTTTTTGTACCTCCATATTCTCTTCTAAATTCATCTTATATGGTGATTTTTTTGGAAAACTCGACACTATTATTAATTCAATATGATGGTGATACTATGCATTGGTGGTAATCCTTACAAAGCAAGTCCTCATGTCACTATGTCCACAAACTCCTTCAATATTTCACACCCTTCGTTTGGGATCTCAACCTTTACAAAATATTTGTGAACTTCCTTTAGCACTTGCACATAACATTCCCTCTCCTCTTCATTTCTCATAGGAATTCATCCCTAACACAACTAAAACTCTTACGAAAACTCGGTTGTTCACTTCTCCTTCATCCTTTTCTTTCAACGGTGAAAAGTTTAAATTTCTTCCAAATTTTTCAATGTGAATAACATTCATGTACCCATCATGGACATCTTGTCGATCATATTATCAAGGCCTCCTAGCAACAGATGGAAAACATCCATTGGTGTCACATCGCACAAAACTTCATCCCAATAATTTCCAATCTAGAACTTGACTGGAATTTTCTCATTCACCATAAGTTGGTTCCCTTTCTACAACCATGACATCTTGTAGGGATTTGGATGTGAAATATTCTTCATTTCTAACTTATTTACCATTTCAAATGAAATAAGGTGTTGTGTACTACCACTATCGACAATCACCTATGCAACCCTTTCCTCCCAACTTACATATAGTCCAAAAAAAACTTTTCCTTTTTTCAATATCATTTTCCTTAGTGTAGTCTTTAACAACACTTTTATTATCATCAAAGCATCCCTATGCTCTCATCCTTAAAAAAAATTTGCGTATCATGTTGATTCCACCTCTCCATATGCTACATGTGTGTCGATTCTATATTCTAATCGTGACATCACTCTACACACATGAACACTTAAATGTGTGATGCCAGAAATTGTTTTTCACTTCAAACATGTTTCAAGAATCTACCCCAACTATGTGTTACATACTTCCTTGATGAGTAAGATGTTATTTCTTCACATGTACTACCTTGTGTACAAATTTTAACAATGTTGCACTCATATTCTTATGGCTTGTTATATCCATGACCACTTCCTCATCTACTACACACAATGCAGATTCTTCTTGGGTTACGCTCTAAATTTTGTGAACCAAGATGTCTTCCACTTTCAAGGATATCTAATAATGTTCCTCCATAATTTGAAAGTAAATAAGACTTATCTCTTCCTATATGCCAAATCTCAAACTAGTTATGTATCTCGCAACCGTCTCTGGATGACTTCAATATGTCCAGACCTTATCATGATCCTGTGAAAATTCTTAGTGTAATCCTTAACCGATATATCATTTTTCTTTAAGTTTTGAAACTTCTTAAATAATGACATTTGATAATCAAGGTCAGAAACTTACTCTTTATCTTTACAATCATTCTATCCCAATGCACTATCTTGTCTTTGCCTCTTCTTTGGTGCCCATTTTGAATATCATTCCACTATAGTGTCATGTGATCTTTCAACGTGGTCTATTCTACCTCGATGTGCGATGGGTATGTTATGTCTTTAAACTCAAAATATTCCTCCATACTTGTGAGTCAATTATGAATTATTTTGGCTACAATCTTCCGGATAATGGTGGGACATCCATTCACGGTCATCAACCCTTTCTTGAGACATCTCTCAAAATTCTTGTTTCTCTTGCATCTATAGACTATGGATTCTTCTTCTTGGTCTTCATCTGCAGCAGCTCTTTCATTTCTTTCACCTCTTGTTGCTCCTTCATCACCGCTCTAATAATCTTGCACCATGGATCATCTTCATCTATCTTCCTCAACTACCTCAATCATATTCCTTACACCCCTCAACTTATTCAAAACTTGTTCTATCACACATATGATAGCTACATTCACCGCATTTTTGTACCTCCATGTACAACCCTTCTTGGTGGCATATTTTCTTCTTGACCATCTCGCTTCACAATTAGTGATCTACCAATATTTTCACTCCTTGCAACCTTCCTCTCCAAGGTTTTTATTTGCACTCTAATACCACTTGATGATGAAGATGGTAAGACCTAGAAGATTATGTCCATTTATAGAGTTAAAAATACAGTGGAAATAGACACAAAAATAACTTAATTTTATATTAACTTAAAATTGTTAAGGACATATACAAGGGTCTTCCCTCTAATGGGGCTATTACAATTATAAATACATCTTCTAAAATCATACACATGTGGTATTCACACTCAATGAATCCCCTAACTCGCATAAACTTTGTCTTGTATCATGCCTTAGTTTATTTCTCAACCTTCATCTTTCTTAGTGACTTGACCACTCTAAAATGTGATGTTAACCATGCCTTTTTATATGCATCTCAAAATACCGCCATAACTTTCTCCTTCCTTCTCCCTCGATTTTTCATTAATTACGTAAAACTACCTTGATCTAGTATTTGAGAAGATATCATAGAATTGTCCATGTTAGTAGATTGTTGAAGTACTTCCCCTTATTAAGTCATGTACTCTACCTACCAATTTCCACCTACCTTCTTTTTCATTTTCTAATGTTGCCAACTAGTGCCTTCAAACTATTGTGTAATATTGCCTTTGCATAGTCTCGTGCACTAACCTTTGAAATATTTGTACAATTTGTTTACCCCTTACACAATATTTGTGTGCCACCTTTGCATCCTACCAAAACATCTACATGCACATACTTCTAAAAACATTAGAACTATTAAACACACACTTCCTCACAATCTTGTTGTACATCATTTTTTTGCGCACTTAGCAATACATATTATTGCACAAAAAATTTTGCACACTCATGCAAAATCTCCCACGCATTCAATCGCACATCTTTAGCATTTCCTTCCCTTATAAACCTTGCAAACATTCCAACACTTACCCAAAATTACAATTATGCAATCTCAATTTCACAATGATGCTCCTGCATTATTAAAGGAGAAAAAATAAGCGGATCAATTCAAGTACTTGTATTATTGGATAAAGAAATAAGGTGGATTTAATCCCTATCCGAGTTTGGAACTCGAGGTGTAAAATAGAAATATGCATGATGATTTGGGTGAAAAAGAGGATACCTCAATCAATTTACGTCTTGATCATGATAGATATAATGACTCAGACATTTATTGCGAATGCATACCCCATTTTCGCACAAACAAGAGTGAAAATCCTTGAAATGAGGCTAGACATGTTATACGTGTCAATTGTAATTTGGTTTAAAAACTTGTGTTGATCCATAGTTTGTGATTCTTTACCATTTTTGAAGCAATCGCTAAGATCCCCTATGATAGGAAAATAAAACAAATTCTTACTAAGTGTAAGAAAGGAGCTTTAAATGTAGGAATTGTTCTTATTTACAGAAGGCTTTGAAATAGCTCCTTAGATATTAAAATCTTTAGAATTTTTTTTTATTAAAATTGGTACATATCTTAAAACTGGTATATGTCTAAATATATTCAAAACTTGAAAAAACTTTTTGCTTTATTAATTAATGAAAGGAAAAATATCTCATTAATTCTCATCCACTCACTCTAATCTCTTAATTATATTTAAAATATTTCTATAAATGGTTACATTTACCCATTACAAAAATTAATTAAATAAAAAATTAATCCTTATTTAATATGTATGCAATATTTAAATTATATAACCCATATATTTAAATTGTGTTTGTTAATCATTTAGAATTAAAAGGTCAAGAAATCAAAAGAACTTGGAAATATTACAAGTTTTCAAATGTGGGAATTTCTTATCATTTTTGGTGTCTCTCAAAGGAAACATGTCTACATGTGTGGAACCATAGAATATAGCATGTGTCCATTGGGAAAAGAGCCAATTGGCATCAAAACCTTCACACAACCTCTAAACCTCTGTAACTTTGAATCTAAATTTGAGAACATGCATCCAACTTGTTGCAAAGTGTTGAAGAATGAAATCAAGATCATAATGGCGGTTGTTCTCGAGTTTAATCATAATCATATGTTTAAACTTTCATTTTCTCTTCAATTTGTCCTTTCAAAATTGATTTTTTTGTCAAAATCTCTAAAAAAAAATCCTCATGAACCTTTATATTTGGACCACGATAAGAGATGAATAAAACACATACAAATAAAAAAATCCAATTGAAACCTCTGTATGGTGATTTCAAGCATGTTGGAGCATCTTATTTTACGAAAACAAACTAATCTAACCGTTGAAATGGGAAACCTATATTAACACAACGAATACCTTTACGAACAAACCCAAGAACTAGTATTGGGAAATAATGCACGCACCTCATCAAGTTCTTGCATTCATTTCATTTGGAGACTCCTTGATCTGTAATACAAAATGCATTATCAAGAATAACAAGAACTTATACATTTTGGCTTACTTATGTTTTGTAAAAAATGGATTTATTTTGTAGATTTACGCTTTTTTAACAAAAATCAATCCTTTGTTCTTTTTTAAAGTGGTAATCATGTTTATTTCTATTGAATGCTAACTCTTTGCCGAACTCAAAATTGACTACTCTTATGGTTTTTTCTCACTAAAAGTGTACTCTTGTTTTTTATGATTATATGTGTGCTTGTGGACTAAAAGACTTGGCATGATTAAGATTGGGTTTATCATTCAATATGGGCATCAAAGAAGCCAAATACTAGATAGGAAGCCCCTTTCACATCCAAAACTCGTAGAATTCTTACCAATAATGAATCCTAGTAAAGAAATTGCATGTTTTGTTTCAAATTTTTTATCAACTTGATTTCTTGAAATTGAGGTTTCCTCATTGTGAAAAGATGATTTTTGATGCTCCTAATCTTTTTGAAATTCTTCAATCCATGTTAATCTTTCCAAAAGAGATGTAGGAAGATTTTCATATTTGAATGCAACTAGGAAATCATGCATGATGTCCTCTTGTTCAATAAATTGGTCCATGTGATGTGAATATCCCTCTTGATCACCAATCTTGCCTTTTGAATGTGTGTCTAAAATGATAAAGCATTTATGCCCTTAGCTATCTTCATAAAAAAAAAGTGAAAAGTTTTTTAAATATCATGAAGATCTTTCACAACACTATTGAAGGGTTTAGAATCATTGAGAAAGGGAGAAAAATATTTAAAAACAGTTAAATAATGCTTATCTAATATCAACACATGCTTCTAAACCCTTTCTCCCTAAAAACATGCTTTGTCTCAACATCAACTTTTTCATCAAAAACTTCTCTAATCAAGCTTTCTCTTTTTGGGTTCCAAAGGTTCTACAAGATTCCTTTTTGGTGCAAGATCCTCAAGTGGAGACAAGGTTTCTTCTTCATAAGTATTACCGGTTACAAACAAAAGATATCAATATCTTAATTTTAATTAGATTTTCTTCATACTTAGTTTCTTCTCATTACCATCCAAGTTTTGCAACTTATGCATTTTAAAATCAACATAAAATTATCTTCAATATAATAATCAATCAAATCGATATGTTTACCCTTGAAGCTGTCCTCTATTTGATTGTCAAGTACATTTTCCCACCTAAGTTCCTTAGAGAAGACAAGAGATCGTCTTCATCTCCTAATGAACCAAAAATTGTGTAATCTATTCCACTTCAATGAACATGTTCATGTTATGCCCATCTTCTACAATGTTTTTTTTTGTTTTTCAAATAGAAGAAAACATCTTTGTTTGTTCGATCATATCCTATATCAAAGGCTATATTCTCTACCACTTTTGTACATGTTGAATCTTGAGAGGAGTCTAGATTGACATATACAACCTCTTTTCGCGCATGTGACATGGGAAATCTGGTTTTGAGGATTTTGTCATGTTTTGGACAACAATCAACTAGCAAAAACTTTGGGTAGGAAGTTGTTGGACATGGTTTTGAAGGGCTAGTTGTCTTTTAAAGGCTAATAACTCATCACAAAATCAGAAACTAAGCCTTTTGTATCATATATTGTATTGAAATTGATACTCGTGTTTGTGAGCTCAATTTGGGGTGGATGGGATGAGATTTAGATTAATACATGAGAGTTTGAGGTATTATCACAATGCTTGTAAATTAAGGGGTAATGGGCATCGACTCAATCTCATAGGTTGTACAATACTCATGTTCCTAAATAATTACACCATATGCTTAAGAAATAGTACTACCTCCGAGAGACTTAACCATTATAACAATATTAGGATTAAAAACATCAAATAATGCAACTAAACCATATTTAGATAACGTCTTAAATTAGTAACGTTGTTAATAGGCCAAGGGTAAATCTTACAGATTAGAAGGAAATAAGAAGGATAATTCAAAGTGGTTCCCACCCAAATCATATTGGTTCAAGTTGAATAAGGATGGAACTTCAAGGGGCAATCTTGGAGTATTTAGACCTAGTTGTATTATTTAGGATTGTTCAAGATCTCTTATCGAGTGACATCCCTTAGGATTCCCAATGGAACCAATAATGAAGTTGAATCTATTGCACTACCGAGAGGAATCCAACTAGACATACAATGTGTTATTGACCGCTTGAGAAGAAAATGTGATTCCCTTATCATGGCAAGGCAATAAAAGCAAGGAATTCTAAAACTTGGAAATTTTTATAATATTATGAACTTGACAAGTCGTCACCTCTTAGAATTGATATATGCAATCAATTTCACAACATTGTCATTACAGGATATGTTCAATGAGGAGTTGATAGCTAAAATGGGGGACTTCATCATCAAGACTAACAGAAGAAGATCAAAAATGATGAAAATAAAAGAAACTAGTTTTACTGTCTCATAGGCTATTTTTAGCCTCGTGGATGTTAAAAAGTTTTCATTTCATTTCGGGATATAAGCCTTTACTACAAGGAAGAAAATAGGGTTGTAAACTTCTTGCCCAATGTTGGAACTGATCAAGAGGATCATATTGTGTTCGATAACACATTTGACTCACGGTCAAAGCTTCTAACTCAGTGGTGCCATGATTACCCCTCGAGTCATTCATCTCACATGTTATCACTTTAACACATTGGCATCTTATAATTAATTAAACATCTCCCTTGTGATTGACTTCTTGAGCATGCAATATCCATTTCCTTTCTGGGGCATCATTAGTTGGTCTCACCATCATTTCACACGTGTCACTTTTCCTTCATAAGGCCATCCATTATTCATTATTATTACTCGCATTTTTGAAAGTTTGGATTCCCTCAGTCTCGCCTATTTTCATAATGTCTCGTATTCTCTATCCCAGGTTCTACCTCTCCGGAACTATACCGGAAATGGATTTTTCTCAAAAAAATAGAAGGGTGTGTGAAGGGATTTTCATTCCACAATCAACGAAGCTTCAGTTCCCTTACTTGAACATCCTAGAATTTGAATATTTAGAATTGGAAGGAAGGCCTCGCATCGACTCAAAGATTGTATCCATTTACATAAATAATTTGCTGAACGTGGTGCTAGACAGATATGAAGCTCTTGTCATGGGAATTATCTTCATAAAACTCAAGCACAACGATATGTTGGATCACGTTCTGGAGAATCTGTCATCTCAAGAGCTTTGTTCTTGCAGCCGCTTACACTCAATTGGAGACGCGCTTTTAGTGGTAATGGACTATCTCTGCAAGCTTTACCAGAGACTGAATTCCCCATGCTCTCCCACCACCATTTTAAACTTAGATTTAGAAAATTTGCAAAACCCCATTCAGGGAAAGTTTTTGAGCTCAAGGGTGATCACCTGCTAAAGGCCAGACAGGCTTATAAAATCTTCCTACATGCAGAAAAGGAAGGCCTCATGTTTTCGGTAGTGATAAGATGAAGGCAGATGAGTCACCTTCAAAATGGGGGATGTTTCTCTTCTTTTGTTTAGGCTTTATTTGGTCAGGGGGTAAAAAATTCCCAAATTTTGTGTGTACATAACTAATTTGGCATAGGCTTTCAAATCCAAATCTAAATCTAAATTTAGCTTAAGAGGCTTATTATGCATAGGCACAACATTATCCAGGCTTGGCCTAATGTAATCAACATATGAGATGTAACTTTTTGAAATATGAACATAAATGAGAAAGGGACCTGACAACCCTTGTTTATCCATTTTTTTAAAGGTCTAAAATCAGTAAGTATTATGTCCTAAATATACTTGAATCTAAGGTTTTAATCTAAAACATACTTTGTGGAAGCTCTTCTAATGGTGTTGAGGTATTCCATGAGATATAATGCATTTGCATTCTACTAAAACCAAGTATTGAATTTCTCGCCCATCTCATTCTATGATGAAACTAAGTGTGTACCTAACCCTTTATATCAATCAAGTGTCTTTCCCTAAGTGATGATGCCAACAATTTGAAAGCCACCTTCGGTTATGTGATGTGATGCACTACACATAGATTTGCCACATTTTAAATGTGTTCTATAAGGCTTGTAGTACCATATCCCATGTATATTGCAAGTTCCTATAGAGTTATCCTCAAAATCTCATGCCAACATTGTAGATGAAAAGGACCAAGAAAATCCTAGTGCAACGAAAGGATGAACTCTTGGAAGTGGGCAAAGGTTTGCTCTACATTTGAATATGAATCTAAATCCAATAGAGTACTCAAGTGGATGATATGTTCTTCAAATGAGCACAAAGAACCATGTGGTGACATAATGCTTCAAAAAGTAAGTAAATCTGATATTTTCACCAAAACCTCAAATGAATAAAAATTGAAGAGAAACAATAAGATTTAATTCATGTCCAACCCAATGTAACAAAAATGTCAATACTTTGATATATCTAATCTATGTTTCCACAATATCAAACATAACATGGAAAACTCTTAGGTGTGGGAATACTTGTTAGCAAATACAATCCTCAAAGACTCATTCTTTTGCTTAACATAATGCTACCCTAAAATTTACGAAGAAAAAGGAAAGGGAAAAGAAACTAAAATTGTGGTGATGCACCATAATGGGTTTGATCTACTCTTTTGTCTAACTTAGCACAAAATCATCTTAGATATGCAATTTAATTAGCAACATGGTTCAACAACGTATAAGTAAAAGAAAATAACGCAAATATGGAAACGAGGTAAATGATCAAGAAGAGTGTTTAAGGCACAAAGACACTCCAAAAAAGAAAACATGAATTTAAGTAAATTCGAAAAGTTGTGATTATAGAATATAGAGAGTCTCTCTCTATTTATTACAATTTAAAAGAGAAAATAGAATATTGTTGTACAAGTAATCAACATAAAACTAGGTTTCTGATTTCAAAATAGAGTTCCAAAGTAAAAGGCGTAGTTTTTAAGATAAATCAATTGATTTTGTTCTATTTTTAATCCTTCTCTTAAATTTGTGGTTAAGAATTTATGAGAAGCCTTAATTACATTATAAAAATAGATGCATTAGTCACTTGCTTTCATCTAAGAATAGATTTATAGCCATGTTTGAAGTTTAAAACTAACCCATTTATGCTCACCTATTTATAGCTTTATCTCGTAGTAAATAGCCTAACAAAAGCCTTCATCAAAAACATTCTCCACTTAAGTTGTGATTATTTTAATACTAAGAACTTTAACTAAGATTTTAAATTAAAATTAGTGCATACCCGAATATATTAAAAGCTTCAAAAAGTTTTTAATTTTATTGATTAATAAAATCAAAAATATCTTATTAATTTTCATCTGCTCATACCATTCTCTTTTTTTCTTTGAATTAATCTAAATAAATGGTCATATTTATCCATTGCAACATTTTAATTAAATAAAAAATTAATCCTTATCTAATACATGTGCAATATTTAAATTGTGTAACCCATATATTTAAATTATGGCTTTTAATTTGAGAATTAAAAGGTTGAGAAATCATAAAAACTTGGAAATAAATTACAAAAGTGTGGAATTTTTCATAACAATTGTCAATAAAGTCAAGTTAGTCCCTCTTTCATAGACACTTGCATTTACATATATGAGCTTGATTATTTTCTTCAACAATTCCATGCTAACGATAGTTCTATGTTGCTTCATATTTTAATTGAAGTAATACATTTTAAGGATGATCTAGTCCTCTCTCATTATCCTAACAACCTTACAAATACATATTAATGATCTCACATACTTTTGCGAGTTTTTCCAATTGCTAGAAACATTCTTGGAGGCTTTGACACCTCCAAAGGATATCCAAATTTCAATCCTACAAAGGAGACCTTATCGATATCACAAGTTATAGATACTTTAGTGTAAAATGTAGTATACCATCTTTTACTCTAAAGCATGCCTCATAATTGTGTCTTTCTAAGGATACACCACACTTTGTCTTGGAGCACTACTAATTTCATGTATGTATGTATGCACATACATACATGTGTGTGTGTGTGTGTGTGTGTGTGTGTGTGTGTGTGTGTGTGTGCGTGTGTGTGCGTGCGTGCGTGCGTGCGTGTGCGTGTGCGTGTGCGTGTGCGTGTGCGTGTGCGTGTGCGTGTGCGTGTGCGTGTGCGTGTGCGTGTGCGTGTGCGTGTGCGTGTGTGTGTGTGTGTGTGTGTGTGTGTGTGTGTGTGTGTGTGTGTGTGTGTGTGTGTGTGTGTGTGTGTGTGTGTGTGTGTGTGTGTGTGTGTGTGTGTGTGTGTGTGTGTGTGTTTATACACATCTATATATATACACATATGTATATATAGGGCATCCATATACATATGCACCTCTTCAATATGATTGTAACACCCACAACTCTTTATGGGTTAGATATTTGAGGCCTTAATTTACAATTCGGTGAGAGGAAATGTATTGAAAGGGGTCAAACTATCATACTTTAATGTATAATCTATTGCAAGTATATGGTTCTTTGTGTATAAGCCACAACTCTTTATGTTGTACACTATAGTAGACCATATTTTACTTTAAAGCATGCCTCACAATTACATCTTTCTAATTATAAACCACACTTTGTGATCCAGAGGATTTTACACACTTCATATATTCACAAAAATTCCCGAACTTTTTCCTTATGGAAGAGCTCGAGTCATCTTTTGAGTAGATTTTGAACGGTTCAAAATGGACATTGTATGCTCCAGATATTGTTTGCACTGACAAGAATAGTAGTCGCATGGTGAACTAAAGGCATAGGTGTGACGCAGTTGACCAAGTACGTTGCAAGATGACTAATGGATCAATGTTTATTGAACAAAAAGAAGGTCTAGTTTTTACCGCTGGTATTTGACGACTTCGGTGAAAAGGGTTTTCAACTATGGGGTTCACTTTTATTTCAAACGGGGACTCGACCACCGTGAAATTTCAAGTAGCCTCATTGAACTAGCAACCAAACTAACATAGGAAAGTGGTTGATTTTATAACCAAGTTTTCAACTGAGCTATATGTCGAGCTCTTGGGGTGATCCAACTCACTACCGACACACCAAATTTGGCAACCACCAACTCACCCAACACGCCAACCAACTCGACCACCTAAGTAGTCAAATCAACACCGACACTTCAACAACTCGCCCCACCGATCGAGCTAGCTTAATCACCTACACAACCTCCCGTCAACATGCCAACCATGACATACTCACAACACACATGCCCACATGGGCCTTCACAACTCAACAAAAGTCGTAAGTGTGGCCACATTCATGAGCAAGTTGGAGTGGCCAAGCGTTTATTAAAGCTTAAAATAAACTTGCCCTACAAAGGTGGGATTTTAATCCCAACATAAGAAAACATGATTCGGTGGAGGTTAGAGGGGTCGAACCCCTAACTTGCCTTGTACCAAAAATATAACCAATCATTATACCAAGTAGTGGGAACAAGTCTATAAATACACAACTTGGTTTTATCAAGGTAATGATGCGGACTCTGATCAAGGATAACAAGGCAATTTTGGAAATTTTCCTTTATGAGAAACTTGGGAGCATTTGGGACCTTGGTATAAAATAGAAATTTGTCCAAAATTCCAAGACATGTACATTACATACCTCATTTTTGAAATTGGGAGTTATTTTGATGTTTTTTTAAGGTGCGAAGTTGTTTGACAAGGAACTCAAGAAAAGAGATTCTACAAGTGTTTCAAGAAGGTGGAGGACAAACACTGAGCTTTGACAGAGTCCTTCGAAGGTTTGAAGACACAAAATTGCAAGTTTTGGATCTATTAATGTTTATTTTGAGTTGATTGTACTTGTAGTTGAGACATTGTTTAATAGATTAGTTCGAATGAACCCGGGGACGTAGGAAATTCCTAAACTCCATAAACAAATTTTGGTGTCGTATTATCTTCTAATTTTGCATTATGATTTTCTGATTTATTTCTGCATTTAATCAATCAAGTTTAATTTCATAAAATCATTTTTATCGGGCCATTTACGACACTTTACAAAAAATCGGTAAAATGGAAATTTGGATGGTTTGATCGAATTGTGAATAACGTTGATTTTGGGAATCATTAAATTTAGTTCTAGATCAGTCTATAATCATTTGTAATTCAAATTTTGATCAATTTTACATTCATTTAAATCATGAAAGTTGATAAATTTAAAGTATTTGTTGAAACAAGTAAAACAATATGGGGTTTATTGTCATTTACATATCACTTTGTATGGGAGCACTATTGCTCGATGTAGACACCTAAATCTGATTATGCAATTTTAATACTAAAATTTCACTAATTATCCTCTTTCCTTTCATTTCATTATAACTAGTGATTTCCGCTAATTAGCCGACATTCCCCTTCTTTTTGGTCAATTAATGACACTTCATGAATTAACTAGCTTTCCCCTTTATCGTGGATGTCAATTAACGCCGCTTCATTAGTTATAATCCTCTTTTAATTAATTAATTATTCGTTTCAATCTATTATTTAATTAATAAATCTTCTTATTAATTAAATCCCCCTCTCAAACCCTTCAAATTCTACTAATTTCTTTCTAAATCATCTTCAAATAACTTCTATAAGCTTAATTTGGCCTATTAATTAATCCTAATTGATTAATTAAATCACCTCCAACACCCATGAGTTGTTAATCTCTAATTAATCTCTTCTAATCATGTTTATCCCTTTCTAATTCTACATTCCCTTTATCCCATATTCACTAGGTTGCAAGCTTATCCCAAATTGGAAAGCTATATAAGAAACCTTGTACCTTCCTATCATTCTTACACCATGTCCCGGTAAGACATTTTGCACTTGATAAGAGCATTTTCATGTTATTTGGAAAGCTTGATTCAAACCCCTTTTCTACTTGGCAAAGAGTAGTAAGAGAAGAACTAAAATGACAATCAAGCCATATTGGTGAGATCTCTTCCTCTTCCTTAGAGAATTTCTTGATCGTGCTTAGTTGTGTTTGGTTCACAAAGGATATATCTACAATTACAAAGCACATCCAACCAACAAAGGAGGTTTGCATTTCTCATTGGATTTAATGTTTGATGCACATTAGATAAAATTTCCATAACGTTTTATCATCATGTTTTTGTTTAATTAATTGAGTTATGAATCTACTTGGTGTTAGGTTCATTTCATTAACTTAGATTAGTTGCGTATAAGTATACACTAGCAAACAAAAATTTAGGATATCCATTTATAGATGTCACTCTTAAATATAGTTATAAAACCCACAACTCTTTATGGGTTAGATATTTGAGGCCTTAATTTAGAATTTAGTGAGAGGAAATGAATTGAAAGGGTTCAAACTATCATACTTCAATGTATAATCCATTGCACGCAAATGGTTCTCTTGTGCTTTTTCATGACCAAGTTTTTGCCTATCCATTTCACCTTAAAAGTATAAGGTTGATTTCTACATTCACAAACTCGAAACCTTAGGCGATTCACCCTCTCCTTGATAGATTCCCATATTTGGCATTTGTTCTTCAAAATTAGTTGTCTCCCTAGGTCTCAAGTCTTGATGTGGTTGGTATATTGAGGCCATTATGTTCCTTTAATTCATCAATATTTTACATGATTGACTACCTCCTTATAGATATTCCTTGGATGCATTGTTGTGCCTTGTAATGCCCACAAAATCGAGGCACAAAAACACCGCAGTAAAAATACCAAAATAATTTTTTTACTTTCATTACTTGATACATGACATCACATGAAATCACTTAGGATAATTCAACATCACACAAGACATTTATACCAACATAGAGCCAAAATTACCACAAGATAAGAAGTGATTTTTTTCACAAGGGAGGGCGATACACATAACCAAGCCTACCTAAGAGGCTTTCATATGGGAGAGATCATCATTGCAACTACCCCTTATCCCTCCAAGAAGGGATCCGATTAGCCTTTGGTTCCTCCAAAGTATACACACCACATCAACTTCAACAAGCCCCCTTATCCCTCCATTATAACACATTTTTATCCCTCCACTAAGACTAGCCATGAATCCCTTTGTTTCCTCCAAGACAAACACACATTACCCTTATTCCTCCCTTCACTAGCTACACCTTATTCCTCCAAATAATCAATGATGAACCTCACCCAAACAAAGAAAACATAACCACATGAAACACATGATGCACAACATGACTACATTTCCCAAAATGGAAAGGACAACAATGATCACATTTCCCAAATGACAAAGGACATCAATGATCCAACTACAATATAACTCATGGTTAGGCACTTCCCATGATACAATACTTTCATGGTTCATAATTATTACAATCATTTTTCAATAATTAATCTTAATGATTTGGAAAGCACTTAATACATGAACATACATTTTTATTTTTTATTTTTTTATTTTTATTAAATTTCCTTTATATCATTTAAGAATCAACTTTAAAGGGTTTCATTTACTTTGGTTAAGTTACCTTATTGTAATTAATTATCTAAGGAATTGGTTAGAAAGGTCATTTGTATACAAGCGAGGCTATTAATTCTTGTCCTATGATTCATTTTTAAAGGGAAAGTTTACTTGATTTAGCATCATACGTTCATTACACAAAAGGAACTAGTGTAAGGTCAAGATGGGAGAAGTCCATGGTTTGAGGATTAAGGTTCCAATTCCCTCTCTTTATCTATACTTTAATAATTTTATTTAGGTTTACACGTCACGAGTTCATTTTTCTCACAACATAAGAAGGATTAAAACAAGTTACAAGAAACATCTAATATTCACTTATCTCCTACAACAACATCCCATGATTACATTTACAAGGCTAAGCATTACTTGCAATTTTATTATTTTTCACAATTAACTCTCAATATCGTGATAAGGGGAAACCAATTTGACACTGATATTAGAAGTGGAATACACACAATCCCAATCCTCAAAATCTCTTTCAAGAGTAACTCAAATCTTGGCACCTAAAACCCCTCATTTACTCGTATGCCAGCTTAAGTGGCTTGCATTTGATTTTAAATTAGATTCACATGAGGTGTTAACTAAGAGAAACTATTCACCCTGTTACACACATGATTACCGTAACTAGGGGAAAAGACACATTCTTAAGACAAGGTTTAACTATAGTTATTCCTACCGAATGGGTTCGCGACAATGTCGCTAAGCGTACATAATATGATGATAATCTCAAACTTGGGCTCTTATTTCCTTAAGCTAGAAGGTGCCATCGAGTATAATGATTTAGGTTCACCTTAAGGTTTTAGTTTTCTATGTTATGAAGGATCACACGAGAAGGGTAGTCATACAAGGGTTTTATACTAAGGTTGACTTTTTTATTTAGGTTTTATACATTGAAAATGCAATATAAGATGTCAAATTCAATTTCAGTTAACATAAATATCCAACCTTTTACAATTCATAATTCGAATCAAAATAACACCCATGATTAAATATACATTTCCCCAAACACCCCAAAACAATGACAACTCATACTTATTACAAAATTCAATAATAAACATTTCGATATATAACAATATTGTTGATATAACCTATACAATTACATTTTTCCAAATAACATGTTATTATGAAATCACTAGTACACTTCTTTCTCGTGTGTCTCGATACCTGCAACCACCGCATGGTCAACACAAATGTTGGCATGGCATCCACCTAAATCTAGCATAATTAACGTTTTTAGTTTTCCATTCACATAATCAGAATACTTCACACACAACCAGAGAGGGTTAGAGATATATAATCATTTCATTTCACTTCATTTCTTAATTAAGGGAGGAGTGAGGAGGAGATAAAGGAGAGAGAGAATATTATTTTCCTAAAAGTTAGATTATCAAAATAAGCCAAAAAATAGATTTTCATGCAGTTATTGATAAGTGTCAATAAGTTTTCTCATCGATTTATTGACTTGACTAGGGTCCTACGGCCTTCTTTTACATTTTCCTACTAGTTTGCGAAAACGTCCAATTTTAGCTCGGAGGCTAAGGAACCGCGTTCAAAAACTAACTTCCAATAGCAACCTTACAATGGGAAAAATTCTTACACGCTCTCTTATATACCGAGAATTCACAGGAGTTGACGGAACTTAAAACTGAGAAATGGTTTACAAATGGCGACTAGTTTTTGGAGCTAGTGGTTGTAATTGGACTAGTTTGATCTAGTCAACAGCGACCAGAGGCCTACAAAACCCCTTCACAAAACTAACTAGCAAGGTGTTTTTCTCTGAAGTAAGGATTGCGAGTGATTTTCATGTAAAAATACTAGAGGTTTGTGAAAGCAAATATCCATTTCCTTGTTGAGGGTCAAAACGGAAATCCAAAATGAAAGCCAACTTTTAACTTTAATTAGTTACCCGACGCTGCAAACAAGGTCAACAGGCTCCTAACATGCCATGTAAAATTATAAAAAAATTGATTTATGGTGTTGTAATAGTTGTTAAGGCATCTCACGATGGCAAGGAACAAGATCAAACCTTGACCATTAGGGTTGGGGTTTCAGAGAGGTATTTCACATGTTGATGAAAATTGTGATTTACTAACTTTTGCAAAGGAATGATTTAGAGGTTTAAAAGGGGACTCAAACACAAATTATCAAATCGAGTGGTTATGGCTATCTAGTCTGGTTACTTAAATTTCCCAAACATCCCAAGAGGGGTTTAAGAGTATGGTTGACATCCAAATTTCATTGGGTTTTGTAAGTCGCGAGGTAAAGTTTTATTGTTTTGCACTATAACTTCATTTTAAATAACCAAAGTAAAAGTATATTCCAAAGGTTTAAATTTCCATTACGTTGAAAATGAAGAACTAGAAGTACAAAAGTTATGAAAGAAAGAGGTAGAAGACCATGCCTAGAGGAAATTGAGATGGTCAAAGTTGTGGAGCTTGGCTCCACATCATAAAGAGGCATTTCATCGAACGGTTTGTGTGCATCCGAACACTCCTCCATTTGCCTTTGCTTGAAAGTCTCTAAATCCGCTTCAACAAAACCATTTGTGCATATCCAGAAACGAAGCATTCCATGAGGCTACATTTTTCTAAGGCATTTTTTCAAACAACTCACATGTTATGTGCATGCCTCCATATTTTATAGATCTATTATCTTGTTCCACTTTAGAGACTTGGTTGAGCTCATATTATTCATGTATGTGCAAATAGCTCTCTAATTACCAGGAGGGATTTTTACTAATAAAACCATGTAATGTCCAGGTCTAAAAGAGATTCCTTTCTTTCTTAATTTAAGATACGATGTACTCCCTCTAGATTAAAGCAGATGATTTCTTGCCTAGTCTAGCTGAAGAGTTTGCATTGGGCCAACTCCAACATTTTCAACAAACCATTTTGTGCTTATTCTGTAATCTTCGCTTTCCATGAGACCACTTTTTTTAGGTATTTTGTCAAATAGTTCGCGTGGCTTGTTCTAGATCTCCGAACTGGCAAAAAACAACTTTTCCATTATGATTTGATGGATGTCTATGTCATGTCCCAAGGTGCATATTTTGGCAAAAACTGGGAAAATGTGTGCAGCAAGCAAAAAGTGCAATGCCTCCTTGAACCGCTGGAGGCTACCCATCACTGAAAATGCACCTATGTATGGTGCACCGGCTGCATGGTCCCCATGGCATATGCCCCATCCTCGTAGTCGGTCTCCGTCGGGAATTTGATGTCAGCGTGCCAGAAACGAACCTCGATCGATGTGGAGGCCAAGTGGCATGGGCGGTGGGAAACAAACAAATTTTAATTATAGTAATTAGTGTCATGGTTCCCCTCTGCGCCAAAGCATCATTCCCAGGGAGGACCTCTGAATCATTTCCACATTGGACATCTGTTTTTATAGTTTCATTGATTCATTGCTGAAAGGTCTAGTGAAGGAGAAATTTCAGAGCATCCTTCGAAGCATCTCAGAACCAAGGAATCTCAAAGCATCCATTTTGTGAAAGCGTTCGAGGAAGAGGAAGGATCCATCGCTGTGATTTTGTGAAAGCGTTCAAGGAAGGTGAAGGATCCCACGACAATAGTAAGTGCCCATACCCTTTATCCATTTCCTTTGAATGAGGATGTTACCAGTCGGGGCAAAAAAACTTTGTTTTTCTTTATACATTACCATTGAATCATTCACATTTCTTTGTTACCAATCGGGGCAAAAAATTTATGTGTTTTTCTTTATACATTACCAATCCGCATTAAGCATTTAAAATGGAAAAAAATTAGCAGGTAAAGCCTCATCTAGAGCACCATTTTGTACATATCCTATAACCATAGCAGTCCCTGAAACAAGATTTTTTATTTTCTGATGGATCTCCATACCCTGCTCCGAAGCCATCGTTTATGCCATAGTAGCAACTTTCGTACGGAGAGTATTAAACGGTGGACACAAAATATGGAAAAAAATGGTGCATAGAAAAATACGATAAATACGAAAAAAATACGGTAATTTGTATCTATAAAAAATATGATAATTTTAATAATGAAACACACAACTATACAACAAATTAAAAATTATTGAAGTTGCAAAGATTTCTGGCTTAAACTTAAAAGTTAAAACATATATGCATTAACTAAAATGATGGAAATAACATATTTTATGTCTGTAACTGCTTTTTAATTAATATGGTACGGGCTATTACAAAAATAACAACTTCCAATCAGATTGGCTGGATTCTAGATAGTTCCACGATTTTTGGCTTTTGCTTTTTGGTGAACAGATTTGTTAAATTTGTAATTATTTACAGCTGCATTTTTCCTGAGCTTTTTCTAAATTTTTAACAATCAAATTCCGAAATTTTCGGAGTTCCATACGGTGAGCTGGGGAAAACGCAAAAATACGGAAAATTTATAAAAAACGGCCGTATTTGGTAACTATGGTTTATGCACATGTTGGAAGGATGCTGGAAAATGTTTCTAAGTTTGGATTTACACCTGCAAATGCCATTTGCATAAAAATATACACTTCCTTATCGACAAGCACATTTTTTACATATCCTGCAATCATAACATTCCGTGAGATCACATTTTGTTGTGTCATTTTGTCAAACAATTGACGTGCCTTCTGTATACTTCCTCATTTCGCATACATGTCTATCAAGGTAGTCACGACTACAAAATTTGACAAAAATCATGTTTTGATTATACACTTATGGTTTATCTGTCATCATGCTATAAGATTCATTTACATGCTTTTATAAGTTTCAAGGAGTTTCCAGGCACCCTTTGTGCTAAATTACATGCTTCAACCTTTCATCAATAACATCAAAATGTACTCCCCATCAGTAATCTCAAGTGCTAGACCTATCTATAGTCCTATTCTTAACTGTTCTGTTGGGATAATCATGGTGATTTCATAAGTGAAGACTATTGTCTAGGTACAACTGTCATTGGCTCTTGTAGATCTATTACCTACACATAAACATATTCATAAACATCATTCTCCATCAATGCATCCTTTATTAACTTCAACCAAGAACTTGTATGGACCATTAAACTCCAAAACTGTTATATAGCAAGTTATCTCCTACATCTCTAGTCTATCCTTGGACAAGTGCATTCAAGCTAAGAATGAGGGAATGTCAACACGTTTCACACTTATGAAGGGTGATTTCATCATGTTCTAATCCTACTCACATTCCATGACATCAAAAACTCCCCCAACAAGCATATACTCTGCTCCACTTTTCCTAAAAGGCTTATTTTAATCCTCTTTAGGTATAATTCTTTAGTTACTGAGTTTCACAGGGTTGTAAGAGGATTTAAGAGTGTCCTTTATGTATCCTTAGGTCATGAATGAATTATTCCTAGGGTCCTTTATGGAATTTATCAAATAATTATGGAGTATGCAGTCCACTTTGTGAGTCTAGCTCAGAGATTCTTCAGATGATAAACATAATCAACTTCTCCACAATCTTAAATCCTTATAAACATCTTAATCATACTCCAAGACACAATGTTCATTTATCCATCTCTATTAATTATAAATCTTCTTAATCGATATTTTTTCAACTATGTCAGGAGGCATTTCTACAATGGAAACCAAGATGTAATGGCATGCACAGTTCACTTTTATTCTCGACATTAAATTTAACATCCATTTGACCATCACAACATAATTTACGCTCAAAATTTACAACTTTTTTATCGTCATTTACTCGAGGAAGTCAATAAAAAAATAGTAATATCTAGATCTTATGGAAGATTTTGGAGCCCCTTTTTCCCGGATTAATCAGTTTGAGACTGACATAATGTTATAGCTAGATTGATGCAATTTATCACCACTCAATGGGAAATTAGTACAAACTCGTAATGTAGTTATTAGTCAACATGATATGTGGAAAATTGATATCTTCAAATTGATATCTCTTAGCATTTTACATAAATGTTTATAAGATATATGTACTATTTTATAATCTGTTTTGCAAGTATAGCAAGGAGTAAATGTGTTCACTTGCACATCTATGTATCTTGTCTTCTACACTATTTGAAATTTTGTCATGTATTGAACTGATTAAGAGTTAAACTTTGAATTTTTTTGTAATTAATGAATGAAAATTGGGCATAATCTGATGTTTACATTTTAAGAATGTATTTTTACCGCAACCTATGCATGATTCATTACATGTAGTTAGGCAATCTGTGTAGCTTTTAATGAACTGAATGTTAGAGTGTAGTATTAAATTGGTTTCATTGTTATTAGTTTTAATTTGACTAAATTGGACTAACCGTGATTTTAGTCATTATTGTAGCTTTATAAATTGTGAAGAACCAATTTACATTATTTGTATGGTTTAATCTTGTGTATGCAAGAATAACTTTTACTCTTCCTTAGACTCACATCTAATATTCGTGAGGATTTGAGTAATGAATTGGATTATTTAGGTCTTTTTTTTCTCTCATATTAGGCTTGCATTGTTTTCTTCATGGTTAATGTCAAGATGAGGCTAACATTTGAATATATTTTCTTCCCTACCCTTCCTTCTCTTTTGTGGATTTTTAATGCTCCAAAACTCACCTTGTTAATAATCATTGTGAATACCCATCTTGTAAAGTCCTCCACTTAGATAAAAACAATTGTTAATATTTAGTTTGTGTCCCAGTTTAGAATGATTAATCAGAGGTTTGAATATTCGTGTTGGTTATTCAATTTTGATGATTAACTTCTCAGCATGTAACAAAGGTTGCATAAATAAAACTAAGTTATATGTCCACCGTATTAAGTACCTTGAACCATATTTCCAATGGGGGCTCTAAAATTAGTGAGATTAAATTATCATCTTACGTCAGATCCCGTGTACAAAAATGCATCAATATTTACCTTTTGCGGATTTTTATTTATTTCTATTTGGATATCAATGGAGTTTTATAGGTATTTCACTAGGCATACCTCAACACAAACTTGTTTATTTGATAAATCTAAGAAAAAATGATTGGCTTCGTTACATATCACTCGCGTAATGGGTTTTACTATATTGAGGATTAAAAACCATAGAGGAACAGTCAAACTAAACATATTGACCCACATGGAGACATTTCGAGAAAATTTATTAATGTCTAGAACTCACAAATTTTGTAAGGGAACATCATCAAGGTATTAAGCAAGAACCAATACCTCAAAATAATGACAAAAAAATTACACTTTTGAAGGTTCCTTAAAGGAAAATAGAAAAATACCTTGGTGAGGTTCTAGGCCCTAGTAACCTCGATTCCACTGGCCTCTCAAGGGTGTTTAATCCAATTTTATCGATCCCTAGAAGCTGAAGTAGATGAAATAATAAGAAATAACACAATTATTCTCATACCATTTAAATAATGGTTCAATAGATTCAACCTTTAAAATAACCTCAATCGATTGAGGAGGAGTTACAAAACACATAAACCCATCATATACCTATAGGAAAAATTTATGAGTTTGTTTGCTTATCAATTTTCCTACAATCTACAAAAAAAAGTTGCAACTAGATGGTTGAGTATCATATTTATATATACTTTAACCACCCAAAGGGTGATGTTAATGCTATATTTAATATGATAAGTTCTTTAAAATCCTACAATGATTTTTTGTATAATGCTATATTTAATATGGATTCAATTTGGAACTATGTGACTAAGTGTTAACTTGTGGAGTTATTTGTGTGTTTGGGTTAATCACATATTAAAACCTTGATTTTTGGATCTATATTATCCTAATATGAATTAAGTTCAACCTTTAAATAGTTATAATGGTTATAAATTATTTGGATCTCATAAAAACTCAAAAATGAGGGAATGGAATGGTAGAAAACAAACTAGATTCTTTCTTTCAATTTATAAGAATAAAAAGCACCTTGTTCTCAATCAAACCACACAAAAACATTATTTTGAGGCACATCTATAGAAGTAAATATTATTAACTTCTATATGATATAGTTAATTTATTGTTGTAATTTACAACACATACATTTGAAATGTTGTACACTTTAAGATTCTTATATTTTATAATTTATCTTCTTATATTAAACATGCTTATATTAGGTATGTGTATATGCGTAGGTTTGGTCAGTTCATTAATATTTAGTGATTAACATTTACTCCCACATACCAAAAGCCCAAATTCACATGAAGAATTTTTTTCTACAAACTAGAGAATGACACAAATATATTATTATTGAACGGTTGGATTCTCATGAAACTATTAAAGTATTTGAAAACACTTATTCTGATATGATTTTATTATTAGTATAGAAGCTGCAGAATTGATTTATACTTCTATTTTGTTTATACAAATCAATAAAAAATATTGAATATAAGTATTTATGTTTTATGATACTATTACCTATTCGTTCAGTTAATTTTGAATATAAATTTCACCTCATACGTTATGGATGATTGAGTTGTTTTTATAGTTGAAGATATTCCTAATTTTTAAATAATTTTTTTGTAAGTTGTTTCATTATTATTTGTATGATGGCATAATAAATGGCTTTGAAATGTAAATATTCATTTTTGATGTTATCTATTTATTGTGATTATTCCAATTTTATTATTCATGTACTATTTTGGTTTGATTTAGTAATTTATCTTTGAATAGACATAGTTGTGACTAGTTTTAATTATTTTTCGTAATATAATTAATTGTAAACGTTAAGTAATTTTTTAATATGATTGAGAGAACTTAGTTGTGTTAAATTGAATAGCATTAGAGTAAGTTTGATTTTTTTGTACTAATTATATTTGTAGATACTGGTAATGCGCATATATAATTTTTATATAGAGAATTGTTTAATAGGTACATTTTTTATGATGTGTTTTGAAGCTATAAAAATAATGTGATATGATACCCTAACTCTCAAATTGGCATATGGGGGCAAGTGCCTCTGCAAAGACAAGAATCGGTGCGTGCTGAAGGGGCTTGCCCCTCAGGATGCCACATCGATATGCCCAACTATCGTTGTGTGATGAAGGGGCTTGTCCCTTAGGATTCTCGCATCGATAGTTGGGTGGTATATTGTGCTGAGTAGAGGTTTTTAAAGTCACTGCCGACCTTCCACTCAGAAATGCACCCTCCCGTAATATCACAACCGTCCCTTTTATAATGGATGGTTGTGATATTATGGGAGGGTGCATCTTGGGTGAAGGATAGCCGTTGGCATTTATCGATACTTGAATTTTTCATGGATATGAACTTTCTGTTGTTGTGATTATTTTATCATATTGGATGACATATATTTGATTTGACATGTACCATACTAACGTTAATTGTATATTTTTGTTTGCATGTGTGTTGTTGTATTCAGTTTGTATTTTGCATGGGGAAAATGAATACACGAAGTCTAGTTCCTGCGAATCCCGTAGGGATAACATTAACAACTCCCAAATTCCAAAGGGAGGAATGTTTTAGGAGGTCCACATTTGTGGTGTATATAGACCATCATCAACAGTCTAAGCCGCCCAAACTAGAAATTGCAGTGATGGTTAAGGCCCGACTCAATTTGCCGAAACTTCTGTTATTTATTTATCTAAGTTCCGCACTATAGGGCCACATTCGTGAGGATATGGTCTAGCGTATGACACGATGGAGGATGCCCAGAAGTACGAGCCTCCACATAAGCTGAGAAAGATGGGAGTTCGGTCATAAAACCGGTGATAGATCCAAAAAATTGTGCAAAAAGATTGCACATGGAAGCAACTCCAAGTTTGCTGCTAAGAACAAAAAAATAGTTACGGTTTTTTATGTTTTGTTCTAAAAAACTTATGACGTGTTTGAGAAAAACCTATATAAATATTTATTTTTTGTCGGATGTCGATTCACACCAACATAAACATATTTTGTTTTGTTGTTCGAATATATTCTTGATTAAATATGTTTTCCTTAGTATTAATACGTGTTTCTATGGATTATAGTTTTAAAATTACTAATGTTTAGATATTTGTATAGCAAGTTTAGATTATTAAAATTCATTTATGTTAAAATTATATTTTGGTAGGAAATGTGTAATGGTAACGATTTTCTAATTCACTAAGTATGGGATTATCATCATTTGTCCAATTTAGGATTGTATTGGTGCAATTATCATTTCCCATCGTTTATTTATGTGTAAAGAGTGTTGTTTTATGAGTTCAACTCATATACAGATGCACCTGTAGCCAACTTAATATACATAATATAGAAAACCAATATTGTTTGAAAAGGAGTTAATTCTAGAGAACTCGAGTACTCATTGAAGCATGTAATTTAAATACTAGATATACATTACAATGGTTATTTAGTGAATAAACTATAACAATTATTAGAATGTCGTTCGCAATACTATAGGCTATAACAATTATTGGAATGTCGTTCGCAATACTATAATTAATCAAATGTTTATAGATATTGATATTGCAAATAGACTGAAATCTATCTATTCATAATATACTAATCAATTTATTAAGTGATTTATTCAAATTTAATATTTACCCATTACATTTATAAACTCGTAATTATCGGAAAACATATCTTTAAAAAAATGTAAATTGTGTTTGTATTAATTATATGTTAGCAATATAAAGTTATCTATTCAAAAAATGAGTGGAATGGACCCAAACTCGTGATTACGATTCTAATATATTCCAAAATTTATTTGCACTTTAGTCTAACATACGAAATACGAAGTTTTAGTATTGTAAGGAAGTTTTAGTTTTAGTAGACAAAGTACTAACTCCATTGACTCTCTAATAAGAAATCGTTATTAATGAATGAACTCAGGAGCATATGTTATAGGGCCTTGTCATATGTTAAATTATAGATGTTTGTATTGAAAAATTCAAATTAGAAGTGTTCATTCTATTTTTTTTAATGTTTTCTTACGATATATTTTTGTCCATTGTAAAGGTAAACATGGTTGAAATTTGGAGATTGGAAATTCATGGAGTGTCGAATACCTCCGAAAATCTAGCATGTTCATCGTTCATATTATACGGCCCTGATGGAAGCAAGATAGTAGAAAGAGGTACAATTGTTGGAAATGCCACTATGACCTTCCACCAGGCTGAGTATAGGGCGTTGATATTGGGTCTTGAGGAAGCGATACGCCACGATGTTCGGAAAATTTGTGTGTTTTCTCATGATATGCTTGTTGTGAAACAAATGACTGGTGTATACCAATGTAACAATGTAAATATTTCAATTCTTCGAGTTCAAGTGCTAGAGATTGTATCTCGCATTGTGAAATGTTCATACGTGCATGTAAAAGTTAACAGAGGTAGGTTAGATGTATGTCAAGTGTCTAGGGACACTATAAACCAAGAAGTGGTAGCTTTGCTAGCACTTGCCATGGAAGACATTTCAATATGATATATGTGTATTTCCTTTTTGCGTAATGGTAGACATACATTATTTATTAGATTGTGAATAACTAATATTATGTGAATTGTCTCTAGCGTATATATTATATATTTTGTGGATAATATGATGTTACATCATATAGTGTTGGTTGATAAACCGAGGCATTTTGGATACATCATGCTTTATCCTATAATCTCTTTTAACACACTTGCAATTCACATTTCATGTTTAGTTCGGAAACATCTAGAGTCAATTATCCAGTTTTGAAAAAAAGAATGTGTGCGGCTAATTTCATCACAAATCGTTTATTGTGCGACTTTCTCAATATGAATGCAAAATATGAATAAATAAGTTCGTGCACCATTTGTTTCAGTTTAACTTGTTTTACAATGCATTGCTTCAATGATGGTTATGACAATGGACATGAACAAAACATGTGGAAGCTCGATGACATGGGCCGATCCATGTTCACAATCCATTCTTATGTTTTCGGGGAAGACATAAATAATGAGACGGTAATATATAACTTTGTGAACATTAATTGTTTGTCCTAGTAACAATTATGTCATTTGTTGAGATAACAATTATGAAATTGATGTCTTTTCATACAGGTTTCTTCACATTCCATGATGATAATATATGAATATGTGAACATTACTTTATTTGCAAAATACTTAATATTTTATGTTGGGCTAATAGTTATGCACTTGGACTCCGTAGATACAAGTACCTTCACATAACATGGCGCGTACGCATTTTGCAAGCATCACAAAGGAAGCAAAGGGAGATGATCCTCCAATAGTTGATGACGATACGACAGATGGTCCTTCGGAGCCCATTCACTCAGATATCCATGAGCCACCCGTAGAATATAAAACTGAATATGTTAATGGTCGTATTCGTTATGTCTGTCAGCATGGATCATGTGTTGATAGTGGGGATGTTAGGTTTTCCGAGTTGCATAGACTAAATAGACATCGCCAAGTAGAACACAATCTTCCCTCCGTTGAACCTTGTAAGTGTGGCCGTAAGCATACGGGGAAATGAACACCTATCTCTCAAGATAGAAGCAGGGCATACGTGTAAAAGAGGGAGGCGGATGTGAACTACGTCCTAAGGAAACGATTCTACTTGCAGCGGAGGAGGGTTATTGATCGTGTTTGCAAAAAAGAATGCAAATATTGATTTGAGGAGTTGAGCCGAGAAGGAAAGAGGGAGGTGGATGATGCAATGCGTGCCTACGATTCAGCGGAGATGAGAAAGGCGAGAGAGGAGCATTGGTTGAGAGTGAGAGGAAATAAAAACTCAAATATCAGAACAGAGGTAAATTTAAGATTGGTATAGAAATTTAAATATAATGTTAGGTTGGAAATCAAAAACTTGATATTCTGTCATGCACAGGAAGCTAGAGAAGAGGGTGGAACAAGTAGCAAAAATGTTGATGCCCCTACGAATGATAACGTAAGTAATTATTGGTCTTTCGTAAGTAAAGATACAATGTAGTTTTTGTGTATTTTTGTATATACTAACTGTATGCATGCGTAGGATTATGACATTCCCTTGTGTCAACTCTTATCGCTGACAGAGACACACACTTGATTCGTAGTGTGCAAAACAAAGAGGTAAAAATCACTTAACACGCTCTCGAAAAATGTATGTTGCCTTATGTTGTTGATACTTTGATTGTCATGATGGCTCGATTGTTATAGGTGGATGTTTGCGATAAGACGCCCCCTTCTCAATCAACTGTGGTCTCGATCTTATTGGAGAGATAGCTTCACTTGAGGTAAGAAAGGCGGAGATGAAAAATCCGGAGTTGAAACTTCTTTTCCAGTCGAGGAGAGAGAGGGTTATGATGGGAGGCACATGAGGAGAGGGACACAAACACCATTGCTGGTAGTACGAGCGAGGGTGGAACTGGACTGGTAAGTTATTGAATGTTCTCATTTGTTTTTCTGTATTCTTTTTTGGTGAAATTAAGAAAAAGTTATTAATGCAATTGAGATTGTCATTATTATAGGATTTTCCCTGAGCGGGACCAAAGTCAGGTTAATGTCAGATAATATGGTTGTCACGAGAGGAGTGGTTTGTGATAGTACCCCGCACACGAAGTGTCATGGCATCACACTCCCCAAATTTACTGTCAAAGTGATTATTTTTAGGCCATTGTTCCCACTGCTCCATTGCCCTACCCTAATACATTTGCAAACACTTTGGCACAAGAGTGTGTCAAAGGGTTTGCTATTTGGGATCTCAGTGATATCAGACTTGACACTCCTGAAGAGGCGAGTAGTTAGACATTTTGGATGAATGATATAATTTAATTATGTGTTTAACTAAGAGATTCATCTACGTTCACTTATTTACTACATGGTTGGCTTTCAGGATGATGCAAGTACACGCTGAGACAACATGCCATACTCGGATAAAGACATCAGATGTGCCACCCATTCTTGGCATCACGCCAAATTTTGTTCATAGAAATGAGAAGAAACGTATTAGATTTTATGATGGACTATTGTTTGTCGCTAACACTAGGCAATGAAGGAGATGAAAACCTTTATGTATAACATTGATTGTGAGGAGTCAGATTAGTATATATGTGTATATGACGATGATGTTACTTTAATGTGTTTGAGGTTTACGACTTAGTACTGCATTATTGATATATTGAATATGGTTTGTGGTTATGGGTTACATAGAGTTATCCATTTACGATCTGTTTATAATGCATTAGATTGTTTTTATTCTTGTTATGTGACATTCCATTACTGTATAAATGATGATGTTGTCACTGTGTATCTGGTTGACGTATTAATGTGACTATGGATTGTGGATTACGTTTTTGGTATGTGGTTACATAGTTGAGTTCTTATTCCTTGTATGCCTGCTTGGGTTTGACGTGTTCAGTAATTAATCATAGATAATTCACATTTTGTTTTCAAATTTTGTGTATTATGGATTACGGCTTGTGGTTTATCGTTACATAGTTGTGTTCTACATCCATGTATGCGTACTTGGGTTTGATGTGGTTATGAAACTTTCATATATATTTCATCGATGATAATATTTTGTTACGTATAAGTTAAGTGCATTATTTCCTTTCTAATTATGTTTGAATGGTAACAAATAATAATCGATTGTTATAATACAGGTTTATTTAGATGGCAAGACTAAAGAAGACTGGAAAGTGCAAGGCTGCGCCAGTGCAAGAACCAATTGACCATGAATCATTCGATAGTGACACTTATCCGTACAAAAAGAAAGCAAATAACTCTACAAACAAAGATGTCGGTGCTACACAAGAAGACGTGCCTTCCCCGTCAGTTCGTATGGAGTTAGAAATGAAACTTGTAACAAAGAAGACAAAGATATATCAAAACCAGTGTGAAAGCTTTGCACTGGAAAATTTATATTTTACGAAAAAAACAAGGAAATATTGGATGAAATAGGAGATATTGCCTCAAGGTAGATGGAGTTGGAGGTCGAGGTTCAAGAGTTAGAGAATTGGGAGACAATGCGTGAAGCAGAAAAAAAAGTGATCACAAATCATGTAGCCAACTTTAATAACGTTCTTAAAACACACGAAGATCATAAGGAAGTATGGAAGAAGATGTACATGCAGGCCAAGGCGGCATTTGATGAAAAAACAACACGCACTCCCACCTAAGACAATAATAACAAATGAATATTCCAGTCATAGAACTTTTATATTTCACTTACATATTTGTCAAGTTTTACTTATATATTAGACATATATGTATAGATATTGATTATGTGGTATGCAACAAATTAGTTATATTTGATGAATATTTGCCTTTGTAATTATAATATGGATGAATATGGTTATAATAGATGATTATTAGCGTACGTGATTTTACACTAATATGGTTGTTTTTCGGTTGATGTTATGATGTGCACGTTAATTAGTATTTAGATCATGTATTTCAATTGTTATATCTGGTATGCGATGTGATGAATGAGGAAGAGTAATACACCGTGTGATTAGAAGACAATTGTATATATGTGTGATGAGGTTGTTACTTTATTTTGTTTGACGTTTACGATTTAATATTTCATTCTTGTTAAATTGAATATGGTTTGTGGTTCTGTTTATAGCACATTAGATGGTTTTTATTCTTGTTGTGACATTTCATTTATTGCATAAATAATGATGTTGTGACTGTGTATATGGTTAATGTATTAATGTGACTATGAATGTGGATTACGGTAAATGGTATATGGTTACTTTGTTGGGTTCTACTTCCGTGTATGGTATATGGTTACAATTACATTTGAATGTTAACAAATAATAATTGGTTGTTTAATTAGATGATGAGAAAAAAGAAGGTTGGAAAGCGCAAGGCCTCACCAGTGCCGGAACCAAAAGACTATGTGAAATTCAATAGTCCCAGTACTAATGTTTTAGGAAAGACTGAAGAGAGCACCTCAAACGAAAATTTTGAAGTTGGACACGAAGATGAGTCGTCCCCGTCAGTTCGTATGGAAGTAGAACTGAAACTTGCAAAGAGCAAGGCAAAGTTTTATAAAACCGAGCGTGAAAGACTTAGACTGCAATATGTAAAATTGTCAAAGATAAATAAGGAATTATTGGACCAATTACTAGTTGCTTCCTCGAAGAAGATGGAGTTGGAGCTTGAGGTTCTAGAGTTGGAATTAGAAATTAAGAATTGGGAGACAACGTGCGAATCCAACAAAAAAGTTTTCGAAAACCAAGAAGCAAGTTTTAATTCAGTTGTTAAAATTCACGAACATCACAAAGAATCATGGAAGAAGATGTACATCCTGGCCAAGGCATCTACTGAGGAAAAAGTACCAGTCGCTCACACCGAAGATTGTCCAAGTGACCTTTGACATAAAATATGACTTTGTAATAAAATGACACTTTCCATGTGACCTTTGACATCAACAGGTGTTGGTTAAACGTATATTCTAGTTTTTGAAAGAGTTAATAATATTTATACCATCAAAACATAATAAAAAATAAGAAGGTTTTAAAGTCTAATAAAAAGATTTAAATTGGAATAAGATTTAAAATGTGCGAGTATTGTGAATGTTACTTTTAGTTAATGTACATTTTATAGAGAATTCAAATTTCAAGTTCTCATTGAAGCATGTAATTTTCATACTGTGTATACATTACAATGGAATGATCTTAGTTTAAATGTGTGTTACCATTCATTAAGACTACAAAATAGTTTTCATTGGTTCAAGTGTAACTTCTCATCTTCTCATACTTTATTTGCAATGTTATACAGATTCAATGTAAATGTTATGGTGTAAATGTATAAATGGTTTTTCAAAGTGCTAAAAAACACCATGCATTTTTCAATGTGGCGGAAAATGCACCCCACTTTCCATTGCATTGAAAAAATCAACCCTTCTCCACCTGACAAGTTGTTGATGTGGAGTCGATGTTTGTGACAAGGAGGAAGAGCGTGGCGGGTTATGCCTTTTGGAGAATGTGGTTAGGGTTTTCAAATTCTCTGAAAAACACCGTGCGTTTTTCAACGTGGCAGAAATCACACCCCACTTTCCATCGCATTGGAAAAACTCAACCCTTCTCCACCTGACAAGTTGTTAAAGTGGATTCGATGTTTACGATGAGGAGGAAGAGCATGTCTAGTTGCGCCTTTTAAAGAACGTGGTCGGGGTTTTCAAACTCTGAAAACACCGTGCATTTTTCAACGTGGTGGAAAACACACCCCACTTTCCATCACATTGGAAAAAACTCAACCCTTCTCCACCTGACAAGTTGTTCAAGTGGATTCAATGTTTTACAACAAGGAGAAAAAGCAATATGTATGCAGCCGGTGGCGCCTTTTTGGAGAACGTGGTAAGGGTTTTCAAACTACTGAAAAACACCATGCATTTTTCAACATGGCGGAAATCACACCCCACTTTCCATCGCATTGGAAAAACTCAACCCTTCTCCACCTAACAAGTTGTTGATGTGAAGTTGATGTTTAAGAAAAGGAGGAAGAGCATGGCGGGTTGCGCCTTTTGGAGAACATGGTAGGGGTTTTCAAACTGCTGAAAAACACCGTACATTTTTCAACATGGCAGAAATCACACCCAACTTTCCATCACATTGGAAAAACTCAACCCTTCTCCACCTAACAAGTTATTGATGTTGATTCGATGTTTACGACAAGGAGGAAGAGCATGGCTGGTTATGCCTTTGGGAGAACGTGGTAGGGGTTTTCAAACTGCTGAAAAACACCGTACATTTTTCAACGTGGTGGAAAACACACCCCACTTTCCGTCGCATTGGAAAAAACTCAACCCTACTCCACCTGACAAGTTGTTGAAGTGGATTCAATGTTTATGACAAGGAGGAAGAGCATGGCGGTTGCGCCTTTTGGAGAACGTGGTGGGGTTTTTCAAACTGTTGAAAAACACCGTGCGTTTTTCAACATGGTGGAAAATGCACCCCACTTTCCATCGCATTGGAAAAAACTCAACCCTTCTCCACCTGACAAGTTGTTGATGTGGAGTCCATGTTTGTGACAAGGAGGAAAAGCATGACGGGTTGCGCCTTTTAGAGAACGTGGTTGGGGTTTTCAAACTGTTGAAAAATGTGTGCATTTTTCAACGTGGTGGAAATTGCACCCCACTTTCCATGCATTGGAAAAAACTCAACCCTTCTCCACCTGACAAGTTGTTGATGTGGATTTGATGTTTGCGATAAGAAGGAAGAGCATGGCGGGTTGCACCTTTTGGAGAATGTGGTGGGGGTTTTCGAACTGCTGAAAAACACCGTGTATTTTTCAACGTGTGAAAACACACCCCACTTTCCATCGCCTTCGGAAAAACTCAACCCTTCTCCACCTGACAAGTTGTTGATGTGGAGTCCATGTTTACGACAAGTAGGAAGAGCATGGTGAGTTTCCTCTTTGGAGAACGTGGTCGGGGTTTTCAAAGCTTTGAAAAACACCGTGCATTTTTCAACGTGGCGGAAATCACACCCCACTTTCCATCGCATTGGAAAAAACTCAACCCTTCTCCACCTGACAAGTTGTTGATGTGGATTCCATGTTTGCGACAAGGAGGAAGAGCATGGTGGGTTGCGCCTTTTGGAGAACGTGGTGGGGTTTTCAAACTGCTAAAAAACACCGTGTGTTTTTCAATGTGGTGGAAAATGCACCCCAATTTCCATCGCATTCGAAAAAACTCAACCCTTCTCCACCTGACAAGTTGTTGATGTGGAGTCCATGTTTACGACAAGTAGGAAGAGCATGGTGAGTTGCCTTTAGAGAGCGTGGTCGGGGTTTTCAAAGCTGCTGAAAAACACCGTGTGTTTTTCAAAGTGGCAGAAATCACACCCCACTTTCCATCACATTGGAAAAAACTCAACCCTTCTCCACCTGAAAATTTGTTGATGTGGATTCGATGTTTATGACAAGGAGGAAGAGCACGGTGGGTTGCGCCTTTTGGAGAACGTGGTGGGGGTTTTCAAACTGCTGAAAAACACCGTGTGTTTTTCAACGCGGCAGAAAACGCACCCCAATTTCCATCGCATTCGAAAAACTCAACCCTTCTCCACCTAACAAGTTGTTGATGTGGAGTCCATGTTTGCAATAAAGAGGAAGAGCACGACAGGTTGCGCCTTTTGGAGAACATGGTCGGGGTTTTCAAACTGCTGAAAAACACTGCATTTTTCAATGTGGTGGAAATCGCACTCCACTTTCCATCGCATTCGAAAAAACTCAACCCTTTTCCACCAGATAAGTTGTTGATGTGGAGTCCATGTTTACAACGAGGAGGAAGAGCACGATAGGTTGCACCTTTTGGAGAACGTGGTGGGGGTTTTTCAAACTGCTGAAAAACATTGTGCATTTTTCAACGTGGCGGAAAATGCACCCCACTTTCCATCACATTGGAAAAAAGCTCAACCCTTCTCCACCGACAAGTTGTTGATTTGGAATCCATGTTTGTGACAATTAGGAGAGCACGGCGGGTTGTGCCTTTTGGAGAACGTGGTCGGGGTTTTCAAACTGCTGAAAAACACCGTGCATTTTTCAACATGGCGGAAAATGCACCCCACTTTCCGTCACATTTGAAAAAACTCAACCCTTCTCCACTAGACAAGTTGTTGATGTGGATTCGATGTTTACGACAAGGAGGAAGAGCACGGTAGGTTGCACCTTTTGGAGAACGTGGTGGGGGTTTTCAAACTGCTGAAAAACACCGTGCATTTTTCAACGTGGCGGAAAACACACCCCACTTTCCATCGCATTGGAAAAATTCAACCCTTCTCCACCTGACAAGTAGTTTATGTGGAGTCAATGTTTACGACAGAGGAGGAAGAGCACGGCGGGTTGTGCCTTTTGGAGAACGTGGTCGGGGTTTTCAAACTACTGAAAAACATTGTGTGTTTTTCAATGTGGTGGAAAACGCACCCCACTTTCCATCGCATTGGAAAAACTCAACCCTTCTCCACCTGATAAGTTTTTGATGTGGATTCGATGTTTATGACAAGGAAGGAAAAGCGGTGGGTTGCGCACCTTTTGGAGAACGTTGTGGGGGGTTTTCAAACTGCTGAAAAACACCATGCATTTTTAACGTGGTGGAAAACACCCCACTTTCCATCGCATTGAAAAAAACTCAACCCTTCTCCACCTGACAAGTTGTTGATGTGGATTCCATGTTTACGACAAGGAGGAAGAGCACCATGGGTTATGCCTTTTGGAGAACATGGTCGGGGTTTTCAAACTGTTGAAAAACACCATGTGTTTTTCAACGTGGTGGAAAAATACCCCACTTTCCATCGCATTGGAAAAAACTCAACCCTTCTCCACCTGACAAGTTGTTTATGTGGATTTGATGTTTACGACAAGAGAGGAAGAGCACCGTGGGTTGCGCCTTTTGGAGAACATGGTCGGGATTTTCAAACTACTGAAAAACACTGTGCATTTTTCAACGTGGTGGAAAACACACCCCACTTTCCATCGCATTGGAAAAAACTCAACCCTTCTCCACTGACAAGTTTTTGATGTGGAGTCCATGTTTATGACAAGAAGGAAAAGCACCGTGGGTTACCTTTTGGAGAACGTGGTTGGGGTTTTCAAACTGCTGAAAAACACCGTGCATTTTTCAACGTGGTGGAAAACACACCCCACTTTCCATCGCATTGGAAAAACTCAACCCTTCTCCACCTGAAAAGTAGTTGATGTGGATTCGATGTTTACGACAAGGAGGAAGAGCACCACGGGTTGTGCCTTTTGGAGAATGTGGTGGGGGTTTTCAAACTGTTGAAAAACACCGTGCATTTTTCAACGTGGTGGAAAACACCCCACTTTCCATTACATTGGAAAAAAACTCAACCCTTCTCCACCTGACAAGTTTTTGAAGTGGATTTGATGTTTACGACAAGGAGGAAGAGCACGACTGGTTGCGCCTTTTGGAGAACATGGTGGGGGTTTTCAAACTGCTGAAAAACACCGTGCATTTTTCAACGTGGTGGAAAACACACCCCACTTTCCATCGCATTGGAAAAAACTCAACCCTTCTCCACCTAGACAAGTTGTTGATGTGGATTCGATGTTTACAACAAGAGGAAGAGCACGGCGGGTTGCGTCTTTTAGAGAACATGGTGGGGGTTTTCAAACTACTGAAAAACACCATGCATTTTTCAACGTGTGAAAAACGCACCCCACTTTCCATCACATTGGAAAAATTCAACCCTTCTCCACTTGACAAGTAGTTGATGTGGAGTCCATGTTTACGACAAGAAGGAGGAAGAGCACTGCGGGTTGCACCTTTTGGAGAATGTGGTGGGGGTTTTTCAAACTGCTGAAAAAAACCGTGCATTTTTTCAACGTGGCGGAAAACGCACCCCACTTTCCATCGCATTGGAAAAACTCAACCCTTCTCCACCTGACAAGTTGTTGATGTGGAGTCCATGTTTACGACAAGGAGGAAGAGCATGGCGGGTTGCACCTTTTGGAGAACGTGGTCGGGGTTTTCAAACTGCTGAAAAACACCATGCATTTTTCAACGTGGCAAAAATTGCACCCCACTTTCCATCGCATTGGAAAAAAACTCAACCCTTCTCCACCAAACAAGTTGTTGATGTGGATTCGATGTTTACAACAAGGAGGAAGAGCACGACGGGTTGCGCCTTTTGGAGAACGTGGTCGGGGTTTTCGAACTGCTGAAAAACATTGTGCATTTTTCAACGTGGTGGAAAATGCACCCCACTTTCCATCGCATTGGAAAAAACTCAACCCTTCTCCACCTGACAAGTTGTTGATGTGGATTCCATGTTTGTGACAAGGAGGAAGAGCACACGGGTTGCGCCTTTTGGAGAACGTGGTCGAGGTTTTGAAACTGCTGAAAAACATCGTGCATTTTTCAATGTGGTGGAAAACACACCCCACTTTCCATCGCATTGGAAAAACTCAACCCTTTTCCACCTGACAAGTTGTTGATGTGGATTCCATGTTTACGATGAGGAGGAAGAGCACAACATGTTGCACCTTTTGGAGAACGAGGTCGAGGTTTTCAAACTATTGAAAAACACCGTGTGTTTTTCAACGTGGTGGAAAACACACCCCACTTTCCATCGCATTGGAAAAACTCAACCCTTCTCTGCCTGACAAGTTGTTGATGTGGAGTCGATGTTTAAGACAAGGAGGAAGAGCACCACAGTTACGCCTTTTGGAGAACATGATCACATTTTTCAAATCATGAAAAAAACTTTGTGCATTTTTCAACGTTTGAAAATCGATATATGTTGAAAACCCCACTTTCCATTGCATTCGACATGAAAAACTCAACCCTTCTCCACATACATCATAATTACATCAACTTTTTGTTTGTTAAAATATTTTATACTATCCATATATTACGTGAGCGGTTCTACGTTGGCTAACACCACCAAGCACTTTTTTAAAACACTCTAAAAATAGTCAAAGAGTAGGTCAGTTGTACACATTCCATATTTATGTATTTTAAATATACGCAATGTACAATCTCATATACATGAATTGGCAATGTTTACAATTATAATTTAGGCCCACTCAACATGCCATACATTTACTTTCCAAAGCTCAACCTGCTCATTCTGTAAGATACACCATTTGCATATCCGTTGCATCTGCAACACAATGAATTAAATATTAGACAAGGTATCAAAGGATTTTTACCTTACATATAGTAAATAAATGTTATGATATTAAGGACATTCAATACACACCTTGCATAGATGCTAAATTGTTGAAAGATAAGCAGCGATGGGGAGATGTTTCAGCTGCATTTGAACCACCTGCAAAATAAATGATCAATATGTTAGTCTTCGCCTCCACAATTAAAATTTCTTGCGAATAGTTCACACTAATAGTTCAATGTTTTAACCTGTATGATCCATTTGTGTGGTTTGTCTCCTCTTTGCACGATTGTCGATTGGGAAATTGGAAGCATTCGTAGTCTTCAACGTGATTGTTCAAATCTTCTACAATGACTGGCCTCTTACTCACACTGCGGTGGCATTTTTTACTCGCACTAAACCATGGATGCATGCGGGTGGTGGCAATCTCATTGACATCTCCTTTGAAAGCAACATCCAACATATTTGATGCTTCTAGGTCTCTCCTAAACCTTTGAACACATTCAAAGAATGTTTTTTTTTGTTCATCTGTACTCAGTCGTGTATCAAAGACTGACTTCAAGAATTCTTTGGATGTGTGTTCCATAAAATATGGAATCGCTTTCTATCATCAAACCACCAACCCCAATTGTTTTAGGAGTTCTGTGATGTATAAGACATTATAGAAAATTATTTATTTATCACACTAGGTTTTTTTCAATATCGGTATGTACACATGAGGGGCCATCCCATACACATGCCCACCTTGTCTCTATAAATATGTTACATGAGCAATGAAAACATTTTCAACACGATGCTTATTTCGTTACAACTTATTAGCAATCTATATGACTACTTGCCACATACGATGACATTAAATTACCTTCAATCTAATGTTGGATAAGATGAAGAGGGCCGTGTGGGAAGTGTCTTCATTTACCCTACTTTTCTCCCCATAAGGCCTCCCGCACGTGAAATGAAAAGAAATTCAACACGATGCCATCAACTTATTCAATGCCATGCAATCTATATGACTACTTGCCACATACGATGACATTAAATTACCTTCAACTTCTGATGTTGGATACGACGAAGAGGGGCCATGTCAGAACGTGTCTTCATTTACCTTGCTTGTCTCCCCATAAGTATTGCCTCTTGCACGAGCAATGAAAAGAAATTCAACACGATGCTTATTTCGTTACAACTTATTCTTAGCAATCTATATGACTACTTGCCACATACGATGACATTAAATTACCTTCAACTTCTGATGTTGGATATGACGAAGAGGGGCCGTGTCGGAACGTGTCTTCATTTACCCTACTTGTCTCCCCATAAGTATTGCCTCCTACACGTGAAATGAAAAGAAATTCAACACGATGCTTATTTCGTTATGACTTATGCTTAGCAATATACATCGGTAACATATGATGGCATTGAATTACCTGTCACTTCTGGTGCTTGATATGATGACATCGACACATATTGCTTGTGAAAATCCAACGCCTTCAACACGTGCTTACATGTGTTTCCTCTGATAGCCCAAGCACATTCACAAACGTCCAAGGCTCACATTTCATTACCAAATACCATGAGCTTCTAGTTGTTTGGCTCCTAACCCACAATTGATTGCAATCAGGTGCAATTGCAAGGCAATCAGTATCAGGAATACTCTTTTCTCTCTCAACCACTGTCAATAGATGTCTTTCTTTTTTGAAATTGGTCAAGAAGCCGGATTTTTGTAACTTCCTCTTGTGTTTGTAAAATGGCTCCACCTTGTACACAAGTGTGTAGAACAAATAGTCCATCCGGTGAGTACATTTCTTTTGTCTATCACACAAGTATCTAGTCTTCAAAAAACAATGGTAGGACTCGATAGATGTGTTTGTTTCTTGATTCGCATGGGAGAAGTTTCTAAAATTTGTTGCCCACATAGCTGTCAAGTGACACGGATTGAAAATCAGTGACATTATAAACCAAGAATTATAATTGATGATAATTAATAAGGAAACACACAAAGGATCACACTCACCAACACGTTCTTTGCTCTCACACCATGTATTCCTAAAGTACTCGAGGAACTTAGTTTCCTCTTTGAATTCATTAAAGAAGTCTTCAATGATTCGAAATGTGTGCTCGTGATGAATTTCTGAACCATACATGATGGTACCTAGTCTCTCAAAAATCTTCCACCTAGTCTCTTTGCTACAATACTTGTGCATGTTTTTCAACCATGCCCTGTGCATGTGCCATAAGCATAGCACTACACGACAACCAAAAACACACCTGATGGCTTGGATTTCAGCCGACGCATCATCTGTAATGAACGCATTGATCTTCCAATCAGCACGAAGGTGTTTTCCTCATTTTTGGACTTCCGCCAACCACCCGTAAATATCTTCAATTTTATTCCTCGAAGAAATGGCCCATGCTACGGGCACCCCACTTCTTGCTCGTCAAAAACAAGCAATGTGTATAATTGGTACTGCAAGAAATATGACATCAAATGGTAACATGGAGTTTAATATAATAAAAGGAATAATATTAATGATACGTAAATTACACATCATTTCAAAATTCATTCCAATTACTTACGCCATATTTGTTGGTAGCAAACATCGAGTCCATGGAGATTATGGAATTGTGCGAATGTTGAACCATTCTCTCACACATCCACGGTGTTTGCAACCCCATAATGAATGGAACGGTGGTTCCATTTGGGCGTTGATAGTAGAAAAATATGTCTCTTTCCTCCGCATGCCATAAGTTCACGCTCATGGCATCATCGGAATGCTTTTGAGACCTTCTGCAGTGAACTCTTTTCCATGCGTTCACCATGTCCTTTCTTGTCATGTATTCGTCTCTCCTGCTCGATATACCCACGTTTGATGGATCCTCTATATATTTATCATACACCATGTCCACGGTGACTCCCATTAACAAAAGACTCTCAATATAAGTTTTGCATTCATTTGATAAGTACGGGGCAACATTCAGATGAGGATCATTAATGGTATTTTTGTTCTTCCCATGACAACACTCACCATTTACATCACAATGAAATGGATGGTTGTATAATATTATCGCCGTTGTCGGTCTCCCATAAAAAACCTTCACATTGAAATGACATTGGCAACCCCTTTTAATTATACACCTACTCACTTTGTCACTTGTTACTGACTTATTTCTATTGTCATTTGGACCATACAGAACACCAATAGCTGCATTAAAAATGGTAACATCAAATGTTATACAACTGTTTACGAAAAGAACGTACAAAAAAATATTTTGTTAGTGAATTTCCAAACCTAGAATATGACTTGGTTGTATGTGGTTTTGGATTTTCTATATTTGTTGACGTGTGATTTGTGTGGGTGAAGGTAGTCTCAAAACTTTTGTTAGAACCTTCCCCCTTTAGAAATGCATGTAGTCTTGCGAGCGGTATGGTGGCACAAATGTCGATGCGTTCGGCTCATCCCCTATTGGTGTCCATTCTAGGTCATCATATGAAAACTGACTCTTTTCCTCTGTAATCTCTTGGACAGGAAGATCGATCATGCTCTGCCATTTGGGCCTCCTTCCCATCCTAAAAATTATTACATGCAGTTTTGTATCGTTAATGAAATAATTATTTCATACTTACCAAAATAAATTTTGACTTGTGATTCATCATCAACATGAATACCATCTTAAAACATTGGAAGCATTCGAATTTTTGTCTAATTCAAAAGCCACGTGTATAAAAGACAATATTGAAATGCAAGGAAAATAACAATTTATAAATCTGCTTGCACAACTATATCACAATATGGTCATCTATAATGTGACAAAGAATGCGACATTTAGCTAAAAACTATCAAAACAAGAACATGTTTATTTAAAACAGAAGTTACAAATAATAAAATTAAAATATTAATTACATCTTTAAAATATATATATACATTTATGCATGCCAAAACACAATAAATAAACAACAATAAAATAATAATTATCACAACACCCACATACCGTTCTTTTTATCAGGAATATAGGAAATTTTCATAATATAAAATAAAAGAATGCGACATTTGCTAAATTTTGAACTATAAGAATTGGTGCTAAAATTTTGAATTTAATTCTTATAAAAACTTTTGCATATGAACATTCATCTTGAATTAGATACAAACTATTTTCACACTATTTAATATATAATTCTATAAAACGTAATAAAAAATTATTTGACTATTTTTAGAACAACTAGTAACTCTCATTGAATTTTCAAACTATTTATAATATACAATAATTTATAAATTGTTAATAAATTGATGACTATTTTTAGGAACTTGCAGTTTTCAAATGTGAACACCCTTCATCTTTATCTTTCTCATATTTTCGTATCTCTCCGTTTTACAAACATGATTGCGAGATATTAGGCTCATGGTATTCATATTCACTTGCACAAAAAGAGTAACTAGTACAAAACAAAAATATACAATTAACGTTAGTACGATACATGTCAAATCAAATATATGTCATCCAATATGATAAAATAATCACAATAACCATGAAAAATTCAAGTATCGATAAATGCCAATGGCTATCCTTCACCCAAGATGCACCCTCCCATAATATCACAACTGTCCATTGCAAAAGGGACGGTTGTGATATTACGGGAGGGTGCATTTCTGAGTGGAAGGTCGGTGGGTGACTTTAAAAACCTCTGCTCAGCACAATATACCACCCAACTATCGATGCGAAATCCTAAGGGGCAAGCCCCTTCATCACGCAACGATAGTTGGGCGTATCGATGTGGCATCCTAAGGGGCAAGCCCCTTCAGCATGCACCGATTCCTGTCTTTGCAGAGGCACTTGCCCCCATATGCCAAATTGAGAGTCAAAGTATGATATCACATAATTTTTATAGCTTCAACTTTCATTAAACATTCACAACATTACAATTACCAATATTTAACAACTAATAAAATATATATATACAAATGATCTCCACATTCGTAATATTTACAACTATAATGCATCCAAGAAATCAAACTTTTCCTAATGTATTTAATTTAAAACAGCTAAGAGCAATGAAATCACAACTAACAGCTCGAAGATCGCATGCATATTTAACCAATACCAACATAATATCAACATAATTAACTAGTCTCATACCAATGATTAATAAACACAAATTGTAGAAATTATCAAATCCTCTATCATTTATTAACAAATGGGTTGAATACAATAATACCATAATAATAAACTAGTTCACACTATTATTTAGTGTCTATATACTAAACAAAATATTACAATAATAAAATAGTTCACAATATTATTTAGCGTTTATTTAGTTGTTTTTTGCAATGTCACTCCTAGTGTTTTGCAGTTACTTGGAACACAATAATTTACCGAGATTTCACATGCGCATGTCACATGACACTATAGAGTTCAAGACATGTGGAGCAGAATATATCGACATCACATGTTGAGCTGATGTAACTTATTTAAATCTACTAACCATAGAACATAGCCTCTCAGGTTGTTTGTGCCATCTTTCTAGACCATTATCTAGGGCCATCCTCCACGCATTCCCAAGCAACTATGTAAAAATTTTCCACAAGTGTTTTCTTAAGCCATCCATGTGTATATCGAGAACATAAATTTGTTCCTATTTTCACTGTATTAGGTAATAGATATTTTTCATCGATCCCACTTATTAACATACAAGTGTAATTCCTACTTATTCTTGGAAAGATTATATGATCACTAACTTCATTTAGATAATATTGTAGATTTGATTTGTATTCCTTCCACATAACAAAACATTTAATTTTTTTGCATGTTTGTTTATATAAAACGAACAATAAATTTACAAATTGTTTATAACATTAACATAACATCTCTAGAAGTATTAGCTAAAAGAATTCTAATTCTAATGATGAATGGAAACATAATATTAGCTATAATTATTCTAATTCTCTCACCATAAATAATATTAAGTCACCCACATTAAATTAATTTAGGACACTTTAAACACTTATACGACACCTTTGACACTAATTAGTCACCCCACATAAAATAATTGGGATACACTAAACATTAATTTAACACCCTAAAGACTGATACAATACCCTAAAGATTGATGTGGTGTATCTTGTTTTGAAATTGTAAGATAGTTTATAGTATATGAAATTAATATATACTTTCAGTGTCAAGGTTTATAAGGTCATTAAGAGTATATGAGACTATTTCTTATTTTTAGTATTTAAGTCTATATTTTGTATTTTGGTATATATAAGAGTCTATATTTTGTATTTTTGGTATATAGAAGATATTTTATATTACATGTGACCACTTTGTATAAAGTGTCTTTCGTGTGATTCAAACTTGGAACTTCTTTTTCAAAAGTATGAGTTCTTCATCATTCAGACTCACTAGAGAATATATTAGAGGGTAAATTTTTTAAAGTTGTTTATGTGTTAAGTGAATCATTTTATCTTGTGATTATTATCGACAAATATTAAAAAATTATTAATGTCACGATTATTTAGAGGCCATTTTGAGATAAAACACACAAATGTCAAATTCCACAAACATTATAGATTTAATTTAGGAGATGTTTGTAGTGTTGGTCGGTTTAGGAGATTCATGTAGTGTTATTGAGTCATCAACTAAAGTTAGCCCAATTAACTATAAGATCGTGTTACATGTAGTATTGTTGAGTCATCAACTAAGTTTAGCCCAATGAACTATAAGATCATGTTACATATACAATGACTCTCATTCAAATATCTTAAAGTGAGATCTCCCTTCCATGCGTATAAGGGCCCACTCATGGTTATGAATAATTTAAAGAAATGATTCTCAAGGGATTCTCTACCAAATCCTTAAAAGTCATGAAATTTTAGAGGTGGAAATTAGGCAACTTATGTTAGACAAGACCAATATTAAGATTTTTGAGGTTTACAATTTCGGACCATAATTTCTGAGGGCATGGTAAGTACCAATGTGTTGTGAAAGAAAAGATTGACATTAAGTTTTGCAAGGTCATAACAAGATCATAAAAGTATTAGGATAGAAATTAAGCAACAATTACTTTTGTGGGGCTATAATAAGGACACCAAAGTTCTAGGATGTAGCAATTAGGTAATGTGATATGTTTGGACAAGACCAACGCTAAGTTTTGCGAGATTACAAGATTATGTTAAGGACACTAACTCCAGAGGAGGAAGCAATTAGGCAACGTGTTATGTTGGACAAGACGACCACTAAGTTTTGTTAGGATGCAACAAGTATGGACTAAGTTTGTTAAGAAATAACCTTGACTCGCTAAAATGCCCTAAATAGCGTGCTACTGACTGCTTGTCAATTAGAGGTCTAAACATTTATGCCCCTATGGTCTACCTAACTCCAAACTAAGTTTATCGAAAAATAACCTTATTCACAAAATAAGCAAAATAAAATTCCTAACTTGCATCCTTATTAGTGTATTAGTGTAGTAAATAGAATAAAACTCACAACCTACACCCTAATTAATAAACTGAAAACTCTCTCCACACACATATACATATATCACTTGCCATTATTATCTTCCCAAGTCTTGTATTTATTCCCTTTGTACCATTTACTATAATACTCTACATTTGACAAATTGAAATGGAAAAAGATCAGACCGTATAAGGTTTTGAGGAAATTTACAACCAACACATATGAGATAGTGTTTCCTTATGGGATAGTTATATCACTTATCTTCCATGTTCTTGATTTGTACCCATACATCGAGGGAAAAACAAACATAGAATGATAGTGCAATCTCTAAAGAGTTGGATTGGAGACAATGATTGCTTGAGAAAGTGTGTGAGGAGAATGAATAAGATATTGAAACCATTGTAAGAAAACGTGTAGAAGGGAATATCAAGAGTATCTAGATAAGTGGAAAGGAAGGTAAGTTGAAGGTGTAACATGGTTAAGTGTATGCAAACCTGCTAAACATAAAGGATCTATTGAAGACCTCGTGGAATACACGAGGAAGATTTCATGGTTCATTTCTCTTACCTAAGTTGTATGATGTATGAGCATAAGAATGTGCAAGCAATGCACATCACACAAAAAACTTAGGGACAAGTGTTTTATGCAACATAGTGCATGCACAATGTAGTGTCATAGAATAAAGACTTTTGTTCTTATAAATAGTAGTCATCTTGCATAAAGGTTGGAGTTACTCCCTAGGTGTAGAAGTGTTGAAGCATGGCACAAAGGTCCAGCTTGTGCATCATAATGGGAGTATTATGCACTTACAACATCTTACAAAATGGGGCATGCAATGGGTTAGAAAGCCTTAAGTGCAACTTTGGTTACTTGCACAAACTTGAGCAGATATGAGATGAAGTGACATGTAAGTGTCATATTTTGTGTTGGTTAAATGTCGTATGTCACACAAGGAAGACCATGATGGTTGAGAACACACAACGATCAAAATGTGATGGGTCACATCCAAATAGTTAAGAGGATTATGAAGGTGACCCACTTCAACTGTTGTAGTTACTTCTTGTGCCTATAAATATGATGGTTGGAGTTACTTCTTGTGCCTATAAATATGTGCCTATAATACATAAAATTCAATTTCGTAAATGAAACTGTGTGGAAAACCATCATGTTGAAAAACATAGTGTGTTTTTCAGCATGTTAAAAAACACATTGTGTTTTTCAACATGTTAAAAAACACACTGTGTTTTTCATCAAGATGGAGAACAAGCTGTGATTTCCTCGTGTTAGTCATCGACCTAATCAATCATGACAAATCTACTCTCCCTTGTATGTAATATTCTTAACATTTATATTAAAATAACATGCCTTGATTCAAACGCGTCTCTTCCCAAAGAGTGGTAAAATAGTCGTAAAGGTGGTATTGTTGTCTTTTGTCTTTCCTTTTACCATCACTCTCTCACCCTCTCGCTTGTTGAATGTAATTGCACCATTACTTGGCTTCCAAATAATATCAATTTTTGGAGCTCTCTTTCCCTTGTTTTAGTGATGGTCTCTCTCATTTTCTTTCATCAGTTCATGTCTTCACAATGGCTAAAAGTGATAATAGTTTCAAGCGAGAAATGAGGATTCTTGGTTAGTTTGTAGAAAAGAAGATAAATTAGGTGAGGACAAGGGATCTCAAAAAACCTAAGGTTGCATACAACCGAAAAGGACCGGTGTAAGAATGATTATATATTGGTTTTCTTCAGACCCTTATCCCTCTTTGCTAGGGAATTCATCAATAATATTGACTCGTGAAGAAAACCAGAATGTTGGTTAGAAACATTTTTAGATAAGGACAATACATTATTAACAAAGTATTAGTATTTAGCAGGTGTGTTTATTTATCTATGACGAATATAATAGAGATATTAGGGTGAAATTGGGGGGAATAGTAAAAATGTAGATAAAAAAATTGAAAGAATATTTTGATTTACATTTTGATTCACAACTGCATATTTGGTGATGAATTACATTAACCAAATTTAACAATCGATTGAATAATGAAAAATATTTCTGTTTGCCATGGTTGTATATACAAAAATTAATGAAAAAAAAACAAAATGTATATTCCTTAAGATCCTATGATTTTCGGTGTCAAATTACCTGTGACTAAGGTCGAGTGGGTGTTGTGGAACGTCCCTGTGGCCGCAAATGTGAAACTAGAATAATGGACGTCTACCCAATTTTGATTCACATTCTGAAACAAAATAATAGACGTGTACAGAGTAGCTTTGGCTTTTACATTTTGATTCACAACTGCGTATTTGGTGACGAATTACATTAACCAAATTTAACAATCGATTGAATAATGAAAAATATTTCCGTTTGCCATGGTTGTATATATAGAAAATTAATGAAAAAAACCAAAATGTATATTCCTTAAGATCCTATGATTTTCGGTGTCAAATTACCTGTGACTAAGGTCGAGTGGGTGCTGTGGAACGTCCCTGTGGCCGCAAATGTGAAACAAAATAATGGACATCTACCCAATTCGGCCTTCCTTCTGATGCCTTCGGAGACTACTATGTATATGTTCTGCAAAAGCCAAAGCTACTTTGTACACGTTTACATTTACAACAGCGTTTGGTATATGTCTGGTTTCGGCTTTGGTAAGTGGTTACCCGCGGAGTCAATGTTTGGTAAGTGGTTAACGTTAAACGTTTGCTCTGTGAATGTTTATATGTTTGTGTTTGTTTGTTAAGTGGTTTCACTGTTAAGTGGTTTGGTTCGGCACTCACCTGCCTCCTTAAATGCTCCCCTCACGAGTGGCGGCGACACACTGAACAAAGCAACAAAATCGACCACATTATCCTCTGTGCATTTATGCAGGTCCACGGGTCCGTGATTTGACTGCTTCCAGTGCGGGTTTCTTTCCAGGTGGCATGTCATGTGATGGGAAGCTCCATGGGAAGCATGGTAGTTTTTATGCAGCCCGCACATACATGGGTGCATTTTCGGTGATGGGTAGCCGTCTCCCCTTGAACCGGCCCTCTCTACATAGTGTTGAGAATGGACAAACAAAGGTTTTCACGCAGAGGAAGAGTGAAAGAGACAAATCTTGCAAAGACATAAGTGGGATAGCAAGAAAGGGCACTTTCAATGTCTTAATCAATACAACTACTCGAAATAAAAGATAAAGAGCAGGAAAAACAAAGTGGTAGCTGTCGTCTACCCCGAGAATGGTGTTGCAAAGGTTACAGTGCACGTAGCACAGGTGCTTAGAAGCAGAAGAAGCAAAATCAATACAACTAGACATTACGCCCGAATGAAGCGCCTCCTAATCCTCAATCTTCTTCTTCTTCTCGCATACAACAAACAAAACAACGGCAGACAATAGTTTCCTTTCCTCTCAGAGACAATTGAACCCGCTTCAGATACAAATACAAATCCAAATCAATCAATTTGTATATAGTAAAATGAGGAGATATTAGGGTTACATATTTATCTCCATGTGCAAGGACTGATTTACCCATAATGGTACTGATTTTAGGACGGCTATTAGCGAGAGCTCCGTTTAGCACAATTCCCCATAACGTTTTGTTTATTTAATTATGAGAGTACAGAACCCTACTTTACCATTGTTAGTAAAGCAAAGCTTTGACTTATGCACTCACTGCAACTATCCAATTACTGCTAAATTTACAACTTTTAACTTGGGTTTCACCGTGGTTAATGCCTTTGGATCTCAAATAAAGTGCTTGTATTATTATGCAAGGAAAATGATAGGATGTGTCGCTCTCCATGTTCTGCTTGATGGATGGCTTTAACTGTTCCAAAGCTTCTATTTTAGCACAAACCAAGTGACAGTGTAAATGTATTCCCGCCACAAAGACTTCTCCTACACGTCTCCACCGACCACCATGACGGTCCATACTCGTTTCACATCTACCACCAAACTCAACTTCACCACCAACCACAAATTTCACACAAAATAATATATAGGTTTTTTATTTAATTCCATCTAATTTAAATATATAAATTTCCCGGATTTTGTTTTATTTAATAACTCGATTAATGTTACTATTATTCAGAAATGATAAGAAATTGCAATCATGGATCTACACTTACCTTCGAATGAAATTTGAGCTCGAGTTCCCATGAGAGGAGTCGACAACACGAGACAAAAGGGGTATTACATCCAGCTTTCTTCAACTATCCCAATTTCTTATTATTATTATTATTTATTTCATTCATCTCACTTCATTTAGTTTAATCCTATATTATTTTAATATTTTAAAAATATACTCTAATATTATTATTATTGATAGGTAAACGCTTTTGAGCGGAGCTATGAACCGGGGAGTTCATGGGTCTCCACCCGTACACGTAAAGATAGTCAATAGTAACCACTACAAACAGGGCAACTAGTATAAATGGGATTTAAAACCATGTTGTCATGGACATCATTCAAGGCGCTAACTGAAACTGCCATCGATCGAGGGATAATAATCTAACATATTTGTATAGCGCCCCTTCTTGCCTTTTTTCCTCATGACCTCATGTCACAGTCTTGGCTCTGAAACCACTACCATCTACAAACTATTAGAGTTCATGGAAGGCAAGGTTCGATCAATATAATTTTCCTAATAAGAATCTGATTTATTTGATTTATCGGATTCATGTCCTCTTTTCACACCGCCTGCTGCTTTCTTTTCTTCTTGTCGTTCTTTTACCTCTTTTGATTTTGTTTTCCTAATCCCTCCTTGGTCATTCTTAACTGTAGCTTCACGCACCTGAGCTGAAGGAGGATTATTCCAGCCACTACTAGGTGACGCCTTCTTTTTCTTTAGAGAATTCTTCCTTTTGATTTTTGGACAAGATGCCTGTAGGTGGTTGGGAATCTTGCAGAAATGACACCTGAATGTCGTGTTCTCATAATCTAACTGTTGCACATGCTACATATTCCCCACTTTCAGGATAATCTTATCCGAAATCCCTTTGCTAAGATCAATTTTGACACATATTATGGCGAAAGTTGGAATGCCTATCGCAGCCCTGGAATGATCAATCTTTAGAAATCTCCCTAAAGCATGGTCGATGTCTTCAAGGGCGTGCCAAAGGTGGAGAGGAAGATTCGGGAGCCGTACCCATACTAGCATTTTAGTCATAGAAAGGGTATTCGGATCGAATTCAGGAATCCAAGGAGCGAGGAACAGTCCTGTGTTACCCCAAAACCACAGACCGTCTGATAGACATTTGTGATAATCCTCCTCGTTTTGGAAGTGGACAACGAAGAATCCCTTTGAACAGAATGAAATCTCACAAGTATTGGTCCAGTTTTCAGAGATCCACTGGGTTAGTGCATTGGCCTCCGGCCACAAACCGTTAAATCTTCTGATAATAGCCAGCTGAGACAGGGATAGCATGTGGGCTCCTACCTCTGGCTTTTCCAAACTAAGCATCGGAATCTCCTCTGCTAGGTCGACAATGTACGTTTGGGGCCATTTGGGATAGAGGCAGATTGTTGGACGACCTTAAAAGAGGCGACATTTGGAGCAGGAATGGAATGTGACACACCACTGCCCTGACTGCTGGAACCCTAAGAATGATGTTTAGCTTCACCTCCCCCTGATACACTCCTACTCAGACTGCCATTCAAGGCCGGGGGCTTCTGCGAATCCAAAGCCGGAGAGCAACTGTGGCTTTGTGGATCCGAACTCACTTTGATTTTTAAGTCTTCTATGAAAGCCACCCGATCTTTCTTACTCATTCTTTGGAAATCTCTGATGCAAGCGACATCCTTCCGGGTGATAGATGCTTCACTCCATACCCCAAGAACCTCTCATTCATTATCCTCATTCTGATGTGCATGTTTAAGAGGGGAAGCGCTAGGGTTCCGCTTGAGATTCTCAGCCATCACCACGACTTCGTCCCAAGTTGCAAAAGCCCTAATCTCGCTCCCGTGATTCACCATCCTCGAGCCTACCGATATGGAGGACTGTTTTTCTCTCAATATTCTACTTTATTTGAAGAAATTTTCATATTCCCGTGGTTCTAGTGAGCCAAATTGCCCCATTATTATTATTATTATTATTATCTCATGAAACGATTTAACGAGTGACCCTGAAACCAAAACCTAAATCTTTCAGGCGTCACTTGTGAAACCCGAGGCTAACTGGGCACTAGATGCCTTCTTCCTTGAAATAATCAATAGATTTGTTAAAAGGTCCAAGTGCTAGCAATACCTCTAGGCCACTTTGATCTCTCCTCCACAACCTCTTATCCCAAAGCGGGGCTTTTGTGATGAGCTCAAAATTCAAATCAATTAACTTTTAAATATAAATCCACACCAAAACATGGAACTGGTTTGCTTGACCAGGCAAATACAATATTACATGTCATGGTTGGAACTATCATTCGAACTATCTCCAACATCATTGGTCACATCTTAGGGATCCTAATTGGCTAGCAAAGAGTGATTCCATTAGTTACAAGTAACCATATTCTATATAGTAAGAGGACATATCTTTATTGCCCCGAAGTTGGAGAACAAGCACTTTATTTTTAAAATATCACAATCTATTGTGTCATCCGAGGGAGGTATTATTGTATATTTAGAGGTGGGATTCTCTATCCACCTTTTGGTACGTAATTAGAAATGTCTAGTTCTCTTCAAGAGGTTGTCACATTTAGGGCTTGGACTTTATAAGGGATCCCTAGAGTTACTTGGTTAACTCCTTGAGCCCATCATCATGGCAATTACATACAGTAAAGCACTCTTTCAACAATATCAATCCATTTACAAATGAAGAGAAAGCAATGTATTTGCACCCAATTTTGTGTAACACTACTCGCCTCAAATTTTTATTCCCACTTGACATTGTCGATCTTCTTCATTTTAGTGTTGAGGGCCTTCTAACCACCTGGTCTGCAATTAAGGCCATAAGGGTCAATGCACATTACAAGTTTCTTTCTTTCCCTGTGCATTGATTGGTTGTGGGTGTTCGTAGAGGTTCCACACAAAGTACACCCTCTCAAGGGTTGTTTATTCAAGCACCATTAGCTCTAGTCATTTTGTGTTTATCAAGTGTTACATTGGCAACTCCTCGATGAAGATATTAGTTATTCAAGCAGCGACTTGCAACAAATATGCAACATTATTTTTCATTCTCAATCACACGTGATATTCCTCGATTCTTTCATGTGATCTTACTGAACTTTGTGCTTCATGTGAGGTCCTTCCCTCACTTAGATATATGTACTTGGATTTTGTGTTGGGTTGGGGTCTACAAACGAGGGGCGATGGGAGCATAGGACTGTGGCGATGGGATAAGAGTGGGGAGTGGTCCTGTGTGGGTTTACCGACTTTCAATTCACTCTCTTTTGTTGCTTTGCTTTCACTTTTGTGTTTTTGCATTTACTTTCATAGGCTACGGTCCGCTTATCCTATTTCTTCTCTATAGTAATAGTTCCGTTGACCTTTGGTCATTTGTGTGCCCTCACATTCACAACAACACACCCATTCAGCATCACAAGTATTAAATTGCAAAAGCGGTTTGAGCTTCATCTTTCCGGCTCCATAGTTTTTCCCATTCCATTTCTAGAAGTATATGTGCATCTCATTATAAAATAGGCAGTAGGATATCCTATCAATCAAAGTTACATTTGACGAAATTTGTCTTATTCACTGCAACTGCTTATATATGCAGAAATCCATAGAGGGGAACATTCAGCAAAAATAGTATTTCGAGACCCCTCACATTTTCACGAGGCTATCTACTTTTGGAATTTCAGAATAAGAATAAAGTCTGCAAGGAAAAAAATCTATGTTTTTTACCCCCATCTTCTTTCTATTAGAACATTTTCACCCTCAAACATGTCCTCTTGGCTTTTACTAATATAAAATAATAATTTATCATACTATAAGATTGGAACCTATTTCAGTAAGATTCTTCCACTGTTTGATAAATTGGTGTGCCCCTGATTCTGAAATCCTTTAGAAATCTTTTCCTCTTGACTTTACTACCATAAAATAATAATCATAATATTAGATTGGAACCTAGTTGAGTGAGATTCTTCCACTGTTCAATAAATTGGTGCTACGCCCCATTCTGAAATTCTGTCGATGGTTAGAAATACATGGCACTTTTTCCTAGCCTTGTGTTGTAGTGACTAGAGAACTACTCTTGGTGCACACCACTCTACTGTAAATTTGGTTCCAGAACCAAGGGTTATTTACTTGCAGTTGAGCATCAGTGGTGTTTAATCCTTGTTTTTCTCAGATGCTGCCATAATTTTTCATTTTTAAATGTGGGTACATACTTTTCATACTTGTGATATTATCGTTCATTTGACTCGATCAGTATATGCTGTATTTTGGAAGCATTAACGGTTTAACTTTGCATGTGATTATGCCAAGTCATTGCTGAGATCCCCTTATTTTGAAAAATCTGCGCTAATCTAGCATAACAGTAAAGACGAGCTCGTCATGACCCAATGGCTAATTGTGTCTTCTTACACTTGTATCCCACCAATAATAATGTGATCAAGTAATCTTCCAAGACAAAAAAATTTGTAAGCAGAGGCAAACAATTAATCACAGGCATAATCATACAGAAAATATAATTTATGGAGCTTCTTTCAAATGAGCACTGTAGTCTATTACAGGTCAAATGTGCAAACTGGACATGTAAGTCTGTTATACAGAGAGAAGAGCATTCTCTGTAGCATGTATCAGTTAAGATTAATGCCAATATGGAGAAAGTGCAAGTAATATTCCCGGAATAAATCCACCTGTCTTTAGCTTCCAGGCAAAAATCCCTACATGAATAGCAATACCAGATGTTCATGTATTAATTATAGGAATGTGCCTTTTTCTCATTCGCCATGCAATTTTAGTCAAAGAAATCTTCACTGGATAATTTTTCAATAGATCTCAGGTGCCAAATTCAATTTTGGGTTAGAAGAAATGATAATTGTCCTAATCACATTTAAAGCAAATCTTATGAGCGAGATCACATATATAATCACAACCAATATACTGGACAACTGTAAAATCTTCTCTTTGGATTCATTATTCTCTTCAGTCTCAAAACATATTTACTGACTGAAGAAGAGTTGGAAAAATATACAGACAAATCATAAACATAAAAATCATGAAAAGCTTTCCTATTTACTTTTTTTTTTTTCCTTGTTCAGGGTAGACAGGTGCTGCAAGTATACCGAAGCACCATTCCCTTACTTTCTTTTTCCTTGTTTAGGTTTCTCAAGGAGAACAGGTGCTGCTGGTATTCTTAATCACCATACCCTGAATCTTCTCATGCAGCACTCGGTATTTGGCTTCCATAAATGCATTTGTCTTGTAAATATCTCCAAAAACACAAAGCCAATTTCTAAAAACACAAAGAATAACTATCTTCAAAGGCAGGACAACTTTATTCTTTTTTTGGATTTGGTGTTCTCGTTACAGTTTCAGAACATATTCTCACTGAAACAGAGTTGAAAAATATACAGACAAATCATATACAAAAAAATCATGAAACCTTCCTATTTACTTCTTTTTTTCTTGTTTAGGTTTCTCAAGAAGAACAGGTGCTGCTGGTATACTGAACCACCATTCTCTAAATCTTCTTGTGCAACGCTCGGTATTTGGCTTCCGTAACGGCATTTGTCTTGTAAATATCTCCAAAAACACTAAAAGAATAGCAATCTTCAAAGGCAGGAAGGCCAACATTATTGCTAGGAGAATCAGAACTAAAGCTGCCTGGTCTGTTGCCTGCTAATCAGAATAACAGAAGTATGTTAGAAAAGTGCAAGGTAATAGGCCCTCTGCTCTCCGTATTCGGAAAGGTGCTAATTTCAGGAACGGGCTAACTTATAGAAAGACAATAAGAAAAATGAAAGAACAGCGATGACACCTGAGGAAACGCAGCAAGCAGTAGTGCACGAAACTTCAGAAGAATGATATTTCCATCTTGAACAAGCTCTTCCACTTGAGAAACTGCCTGCTGCAGAGCCAGCAGCTGTTCTACAGTATTCTGTGTTGGAGGGGCAGTGACCCTAACCTCAGTAATTGGCTTCCCTCTGCTAAAATGTCGTGAACATAGCATGAAAACTGCCATAAACAGGAAAAAGCAAGGTAATGCATAGCCGATCCAGCCCCTGCAAAACACCAAGAATGATTAAAATTCTTTAACAACTATTAAACCAAAATAGGCAGGGAAAGATGAAAACAAAACACTCTTCTTATGATGACAGTGGTAGTAGATCAGAGGCAACATAGAAGAGTGCAACTCACTGAAAGAAGCAGCACCCAACTTAACAGGGCCCTACAAGAAACCAGGACGAACAAAGACTAATTTGAATCCTTTATGTTATAAAAATGGACACTTGAACATCAGGTGGAAAGAAGTCCCGGTTACTGTGAAGCGTGCAGATTCAAAAAAATCCTCAATCATTATTGAGAAATTTATGAATTTGTTAAGTGTAGTCTGATGGACATTGTTACTTAAGTTTATTTTGCATTTCTTAATTATTTTTATTATTATGCATTTCATTATGTAAAGTCAAGAATATCCTATATATCTCAGGGGCATCTTTTCTAGATAGGCAGCTAGCTTTCTTTCTAAGCTTGACTTGGAGAACCTTGCTATTGACTAGTTTTAGTGTTATCTTCGGTACAGTTTTTCTAAATAGACATCTAGCTTTCAAGCAAATCCATCCCATCTCATATTTTTAGATATGTATAAGCATGTGTGCTAAGCTAATACAATCAATGAGGAATGGAGTAATTTTGCAGCTTTGTATGTGTGCCTTTGTGTTAAGAATCCATATTGTTATGCTTTTGTGTACAGTTTAGTAAGCACATCTATAATCCTAGGGTATATACCATTTTTACATGGCACCAAAACTCGAGATTATGTCTTCATTCCTTCTCTTGGAGATTTCAGCCTTTGAACACTCAAGATCCAGGTTTTTCATGTTTCTTTTGAAGATCGTATTTCAAAACAGGGGATACACCCAGTAGGTATTTTTGACTTTCTCCTTGTTTCTTATCTGAACTTTTTGTTGCATCAGAAACTAAACTCCAAGGTGCTGATATGATATATTTACACTGCAAAAGTTGGGAATCCGTTATTTCATAAAAGCAAATTGTGTGTGTGCCATAACTTGCTTATATTGGCTTCTTTTTTATGATTAAAGGAGCATATGTTTTTGTAAGCTACATAGATCTGAACTTAATTTCTGAAAATTCTATCTACTAATTATTGTAAACGAGCTAATTTATGAAGTACAGTCTTTCTTGTGAAATATTGTAACTGCAAAAATAGATAAGAAATTGGGGGCCTTTTTTACACTATTTGGTGCCCAATAATATTTGGGGGAGCATATGATACTAATTATAGTGTTTTTCCTAATTTAAGTGTGTGCAATACCAGGTACACAATGTAAATTGTGTAAGTACTTCTCTTTCTTTATGTTTTGGTAACAACTTGCAATTTGTTTTTAATTCAACACTACAGAAAGCAACTATAACTTGTGTTTTTTTTTTTTACAATGGCTGATAATAAAATTGCAACTCTCCTAACTCCGTGCAACTACTCTTGTTGTAAAGTGCAGAAACTGATTTGCTTAGGAGCGCAGGACTGCACAGAGTTACACTGGGGACAGAAACAAAATCAGCAAGGGACCTTGAAAAGGCTCAGTGGCTTGACTGCTGTGATGTAGCCCAAGGCCTAATTGATATGTCCATTTCAGCAGAACTGAAGTTTCGTATTCAGGACTTGGAGACTACATCAGAAGCCTGGAAGAAGTTAGAGGATCTTTTTGGGAGGACCAACCTTAATTTGAGCACATTGGTTGGCAAATCAATTTTCACTTTAAATCCAGGGAACTTCTCAACCATTGAGAACTACATTTCACGGTTCAAACTTTTAAAACTTTTCTTGAAGATTGAGAAAGAACAAGACAACCACGTGATCATGGCCATTTTGGGAGGACCAACCTCAATTTTTGTCTCAAATCTTTTACTACGACATGGAATTTGTGCAAGACTATAAGATGCCCTCATTTGATTTTTTTTGTGAGCAACTTTCAAGGGAGCAAGACAAACTTATGCAAACGAGCCTACGTAGCTCCAAAAGCTCCAGCTAACTAAGGGTCAAAAAGAGACCAAGAAATCTTCCCTAGGTTCTAAGGGCCCTCAAGGTGGATCTCAAAGTCGCAATACTCAATGTCCAAAAACAATCACAAGGGAATAAGGGAGTTAAATCTTGTGGATTCAATGGAAAACTCCTGGAAGCCCATTGTTGCAAAAAGTTGGAAGCATTAAGCGAGGCTATAAAGAAACACAACATCAAGGTTAGTCCATCGCCTTCTTTTTCCAAGGAGTGGCCGAGCAATCTCTAGAACTACATGTGCATTAATTGCACCATCGTTACTGAACTACATTGTATTATTATTAAATTTGGAGAATCACGTCATATGGCCAAGGATGAGGCTATGCTTAGTTCATTGGACAAATGCAGCACCAAGCAAATATTTGTTGGTGATACTAGCCTTCTTGAATTCAAATGTTCAGATACAATTCAGGTAACATTAGCACAATTTTTGTTGTTCGAACCTTTGTTAAATTTTGTTGACTTGTGCCCAATGAACAGCAACAAAAAGTGCCACAGAAGTGGGAAAACTACATAGAATGAGTGATCTATTTCCACATTTAAAAGGTGCAGCTTCCTCATAAGAAGGGGTTTTGGGGTTTTTGTACTTGTAATGTGAAAGTACAGAAGGAACAAAATTGTAGAAATGAAATGGGAAATGGGAAAGCCTCCAACAGAATAAGAACAAAAGGGTCACTCGGGAAAACCTTTGAACAATTTGGAGATGGCATAGTGATTGATAGAATGTGTTGGAAGCAGATGAAAACCCTGAAAACTCAAGGTCTTCCTATCAAGACTGACTGCATGCAGGTGTTGAAGAGCCTTCCATCTCAGTCCTAATAGTACAAATTCTAGAAAAATACACAGCTGGAAATAAATAAGCGAATCTCATTGAATTGCTTTTACAAACTGTATAACATATTTTGTGAAGAAAAGCATGCAAAAATCACCATAAAAATATGATGCTTCCTACTCACTAAAAGCACATTCCATTAATACATTAGAGAATACATAAAAATGAACACAAAGTTGCAGGCACTATCCAGAAGCAAAGAGAAGGACCATTTGATAATCATTTTCATGCTTATTATCCATTGCTTCATGATGGACAGGTAGTTACACAACTACTTCAAACCCTAACTTAACCTTTTAAAATTGTTTTTAACTCAACATAACTTGACTTCTCAAACACCCAACGCATTTCAATTTGACCTTTACATGGATTATATACACAGGTCACCCTTAATAACAAGACTTTTTTATAACATTTGCACTCTTGATAATTAGCCCCATAAATGAATTAGTTGTGTATATTAATGACAAAATGAACAAATATGACCTTAACCCACCTTTAATTATAAGACTTATTTTTACTTGCACAATTTAATATATTGATTCCATATGGAATTAAAGAAAAAGATCCTATGCAAATATTATTCTACAATGACACAAGGCCAGCATTCCCTACATTGGACCACCATCTATACCTGTTACAATTTCATGATGATCAAACTTGGTACTATGATGAAGTAAAATCCAATTGCAACCATTGAATTGGTGGTTGAAGAAGTTTTCCAACACTTCAGATAAGATTTAAAACACAGCTCACACATAAAAGATAAGCCCAAAATAGCATTGCCCTCTAAATCGCAATCCTTGTTGATGCTAGAATTCCCACCATGATTTCATGCCCCTGAAGAAGTTTGTCCCTTTGTTGCTTGGGCTTGTGCACGTGTTCTGGTTCATTCAGGTATTGGAACCTTTTTCAATATACTTGATAGAAAATGGGTAAGGCACGGAAGCAAGGATTCCTTTCCCTCCTACACTAGGAAAGGAGAAAAAGAAAGTTTGCTTTTCCCCTTTAGCCGATTTTAATGTTGGTGGGGAAGTGGAGATTTTTTCCTCCTTAGGAACGGAAGGAGGGAAAATCTGATTTTACTGCTTTTCCCATTTAAGCAAATTTTGGAGAAGTTGAAGGGAAAGTGGGGATTACTTTCCCCCTTTCTGATTTTACTACTTTTCCCATTTAAGCAAATTTTGGAGTTGATAGGAAAGAGGGGATTACTTTCCTCCTTTCTGATTTTACTGTTTTACCCTTTTAAGCAAATTTTGGAGGAGTTGAAGGGAAAGTGGGGATTACTTTCCTCCTTTACTATGAAAAGAGGGAAAGGAAGACCACTTTTCCTTCTTCTCTTGTTAATGCAAGTTTGGAGGAGTAGGAGGGAAATCAAGGATACCTTTCCTCCTTTACTTGAGAAAGGAGGGAAAGAAAGTCCACTTTTCCTGTTTCTCCTGCTCAACTTTAACTTACAAAATTGTTGTGTAGGGATTTTGGGTAGTTTTATTCAAATATGTATAATCAGATGCACGATGAAAGGGATTTGATTTGGTCATGAAAAGGATGTCCTTTTACTAGGACATTTAATGTAGTGGGTTGTGTTTATAAACACAAGAAACTTTCCTCCTTCCCCAATGCGGGATATATGATTAAGAGGCCTTTTTTCTTGCTGCAATTTTCATACTCATTTTTCCCATACAAGGGACAGCGTGTAAAATTCTTTCCTAGTTGAGTTTTGAATTTGATCATGTATGGAATGTTTTACACAGATCTCGAAATTTTGAAGGGGAAAACACCTTGAGGGTAAGAAACAACCTTTTGAATTCATCTGGCAATTTTTTGCAATCGAATTTCACGTTTTTCAGAAAATGAGGACAAACTGAGCTTTTTCCCACCAGCTGAAACTCATTTTTAGTTTTCTTTTAAGAGGATCCCAAAGTACATATCCCATAATTATTTTGTTGAAACCTCTTCGTATCTGATGTCTCCTTCAATTTATCATTGATCCACATACGCATTAACATTATTTGCTAAAAGAACACCAACAGCCATCAACTGTGCCCCCAAAATCCCCATTACACTAATTTCTTAGTCATTTTATATTCCACGTGCTTTGATTTACTGGAGAGTAGATTTAGAGTGCAATGGCATCTAATATTTTGCCCCCTTGATGTCTTTTTTTTTAGATGTATTCCCATGCCTTGGGCAATTTTGGGTCTCACAAGTGAAGAAGTGAAGGTAAGTAAATCATTGAACAATGCAAAGGGTGCATAATGTTCAAATTTTCCACTTGCTTTTGATATTTAGAATTTTCCAACAGTTGGCAATAAAAGGAAATTGGTGGATTTGAAGAATAACAGAATTTTGGTGTAATGATTGACAACAAGACTAGAGATTAACACTTAAAATTTTGTGGAAGGTGGCCCAAATGTGTCACTAGGAAGGTTATAAATTTTGGGATAACATGTAGATGATGAGTGATTTAATAAAATATACTATGTTCCAATCCTTTCAAAAAAAAAATTGTCCATCAGATTACTCATTCAGGATAAGGCAAAACATTTGAGTTTATGATTGGCTTGGTTACAATTAGGAAGTTGAAAGACTAGTGATAAATTGTTGCCACCAGCAAGGTTGATTGTGCTGCAAGGTTGTGCGTGTATGATAAATTTGTACCAGAATCATCTTCTCAAGTATTAATTGCTAATGTCGATATAATGAAGCATCCCATGTTCCAAACCTTTCAACAATTTTGTCGTCCATCTATCAGATTACTCATTCAGGGCAACAATTTAGTTTTTGCCTAGCTAGGTTATAAGTAGGGAGTTGAAAGACTAGTTGTATATTGTTGCCACCAGCAAGGTTGATTGTGATACAAGGTTGTCAAAGTATGATTAAATTGTGCCAGTCATCTTCTCAAGGATTATTTGCCTCTGCAAATGACTTTGAGCAAATTGTAGCATGAACAGTTTGGTCATTTGAACTACTATTACCTGCAACAAATGAGTGAGCAATATATGGTCAAGACTCAATAGCCTTCCACTTCTTGATTTTGAAGATTGAGTATGCCATGGTTGCGTCCTCTGGAAGCATCATAAGACAAGTTTAAGAAAGGCAAGTACTGGCAAGCTACTAGACCACTTCAGCTTGTCCATAGTGACATCTTTAGCCCCCTTCCCACAGCATCCTTTTCAGTGGCTAAGTATGTTCTTGCATGCATTGATGACTTTTCCAAGAGGACTCGATCTATTTTCTCAAGAACGAACAGTCTTGTTGAATTCAAGACTTTTGTTGAGAAACAGTCAGGAGTCAGATCCAACGATTGAGGATAGAAAATGGTGACGAGTATGTCAACCAAAATTTCAAGGATTTTTGTGCCAAGCATGACATTCAAATGCACCATAATGTCCCTCATACACAACAATGAAATGGTGTTCTGAGAGAAAGAACCACACTTTAAAGGAGATAGCCAACCATAAGATACAATACCAATTTGTCTCCACACTTCTAGGTTGAAGCCATTAACTGGGTCAGCTACACCTAGAATAGAAACCCACACCACCTGGCACAAGGATTGACTTTTGAAGAGCCTTAGAGCAAGAAAGGCTGTGGTTGTCTTCTATAAGTGTAGAGGGTGATGCTTGGCTACACATCCTTGCTATAAGAACAAGACAATGCATCCCTATGGTGATCTTGCACTTTTGCTGGTTATTTAGAATTTTGAAAATGTAATAGGCTTATACGCTTATAAGCTTATGTTCATCTTTGGGCCCAATTAGGGGTGAAGGAAATTTTCATGGAGGGGGAGAAGTATCCAATTCCTCCATCCCTTGATTCCCCAAGTCATTCTAGGGGGATGTTAGTGTACAGTTCATATGCACATAATAATTAGAGTTATTTTGCATTTTCGAAAGACTTTTTATTATACATTAATAATGTAAAGTCGAGAATATCCCCAAATGTCTTGACAACTCATTTAGACTGGATATGTTTTTGTCATAAGTGCACCTTTTCCAGATAGGCATCTAGCTTTGTTTCTAAGCTTTACTTATAGAACCTTGCCATCAACTAGATTCATTTCTATCTCAGATAAAACTTTTATAGACAACTCATTTAGACTAGATTTATTGATGTCTTGGGTGCATCTTTTCTCGAAAGGCATCTAGTTTCCTTTCTAAGCTTAACTTATAGAACCTTGCCATTGACTGGATTCATTTCTATCTCAGATAAAAAATTTATAAACAACTCATTTAGACTAGATGTATTTATGTCTTGGGTGCATCTTTTCTAGAAGCTGGCTATACCTAAGATGGAAATGAATTAGTCAATCTCGAGATTCTCTAAGTCAAGCTTAGAAGGAAAGCTAGGTGCCTATGGCATCCAGTATTAAAGAAAATCCATCTCATCTCATATCTTGTAATCTATATAAGCACATACATATGTTAATAGAGTCAATGAGGAATAGATTAATTATGCAACTTTTTATGTCTGTCTTTGAATAAGAATCCATATTGTTATTCTGTTATAATATATATGTGAGGTTTTGTAAGCACGTCTATAATCTTGGAGCATACACCATTTTTATACAATTTATGTTGAGGAGAGGTGCAAGAGTGTGACTAATGTCCATGAAAGTATTGAAGACAGTGTATCACGTTTATATATGAAAATGAAGTGTTTGGGGAGTTAAAGTGATTCACTTAGCCATCAACTACATATATTGGACACCACCATCTAGCTAATTTCACATTGGCATTGAAATGGATCAAAAATGTTGCCAACAAAGGAGGCTGATGCTTGTCCCTGATTGGAGGTATGCTAGTGCGCTAATGTCAAGTTTTACACAGTTATGTTTGCACCAATATGACTTTGGCGCAACTGTTGGTGCCAATGCAAACATTGGGATTGGAAGTAGCTTTATTTGGCATGCTGCTGCAAGAAGTAACACCAACTGATGAGATGGAGAAATATTGCATGGGTGCCATAAACTTGACACTTGGATCATTAACCTCGACTACAGCTGAGGTACATAAAAGAAGATGATAAAGCCCCCAAGCTGCTAGGATTTATGGATGCAATTACCTTCTTTTGAATGCATCCATGAAACTGAAATATTGAAGATTCCTTCTTGTTTGAACCCTTTTCCTCAAACACTCCATCTTGGTTCTCTACCTCTTCATTCTCATCATTATTTTGTTCCTCTTTTTTTTCTTCATCATCGTTTCCATCCTCCTCATCCTTATTACCATCATCATCATTATTTTTCTTCCTCTTCTGCTAGATCCTCCTCATTTTCTGCCTCCTCATCCTCATCATTATTTTATTTTCATCATTCCCATCATCCTGCTCCTCATCCTCTTTGTTTAGCAAATCCCTTTGTGGACTTCATTGCTCTCTTTCAAGTTGAATATATATGGATATTTGTTCGCAACTCCCTTTTGTAGATTTCACTACTCTCCTTCAATATTATATCTTGGTTCTGCAACTTACCTATTTAGACTTTGTTACTCTCCTTCAATGTGGATATTTGCACATCCATCTTCAACTCTTTTTTATAAACTTTTTGATCCCATTTTAGGATAAATAAGTTTCTCATCCTCCCATTTTTCTAACAAAGAAGTCTTCCACTTCATTCCAACCTGGCTCGAGGATTCTTACTCTTTCTCTCTCAATGAAGTTTTCCCACCAGATAAAGCTTCCACGTTTAGGTTATTAGTGAAAACCCAATAGTTGTCCTATCACAATTTTCACACTTAAATGTATACCACCATCTTCTAACCCCAATCTCATTATTTCCAAAATATTTGGTAACTCCACGATCCACAATTCTTATAAAAACTAGGGTTTCAAGAACACTTGTATTCATTAGACCTCACATCCTATAGCCCAAATCTGAGAATAAAATATGTCGCCAAGTAGATCTGGATATTTCCTTTGACTAGCAAAAAAATGGCACTTGATTTGCTTACCCAAAATGAAAGATATGAGTATTTTTCTAGGGTTGTCCCTTGAAAAACTGACAGATCTGCAATTCATAAGGCTAACTTTAGAAGGACATGACTTCCTCAATATTGCTCAAAAAATTTAGTATGAACACTTTTCCAAAAGCTCTTGAAAATATCTTTACGAGGGTATAGGAATAACAAAGCCTTTGAAGTTGACTTCTTTTGCTCTAGTTTCGCACCAAAAAAATTGCAAAATATCAAATTCGCGATATCTACTTCGCATCACCATATCCCCCTTGATGTTGCTCAAACTCCTTAAATGTGACCACTTTCTAAAAAGCTATCAAAAATATATTTCTGATGGTGCTAGAATCATCTAAATCAAAAATATGGTGGAGAGAACAAAACTTCTGAAGCTAACTGTTGCCCTAATTTGGCACCAGAAAAAATTGGCCAGAAATCAGCTTCACAGGGACAACTTTGCATGATAATATCTACCTTGATATTGCACTGAATTTTTAATGTGACCGCTTTTCAGAAAGCTCTTTCCATTCAGAAAAAAACAACACCTCAATAAGACACCTATGTGAGGAGAACCACCCTCTGCAAGATGTATAAGTTACTGAAAAAAACAATCTACAATATTACAAAATCTCCCTGAACACAAATTCCACTTTGCCCAAATTGCAGCTCTGATATTACTTGATTAGATCTTCACAACAATAACAGAATATGCCAAAGAATAACAGGAATATACAGAATATAATAGAGATCACACACAAAAGAAATATTTGTGGGTCAATATATGCCCTAATATGCAATATACTAAGAAATAGAATAATTAGCCTTAAGGAAGGGCAACCTCATGCAGTACTCCTTAGAAGAATAAAATATGTCCCAATATCGTAGTGCCAATTGAGAGGGACAACCTCCAATATGCTTCTACCAAATAGAATACTCTCCACTTACTTAGCATCCTTCGCAATGATATTCAACTCCTTTAAATAGACACCTATCAGTCGTAATGGATGGGTAAACTCCTAATCACAATATGGGCCGACTCCCCCAATATAGCTAATTCCATAAGTTATCATTTGACTCAATATAATTAACTCTGCAGAATGTGTGCCACATGTTGCCATCTCCATCAACCCATATACATCATAATACCATATCCCTAGGTTCATAATAATAATGTAGAACTGCCAAAAGGATCAACCACCTGTGTTGCCATCCAAAACTTGACAAACAATAATTTATTGCTGGACATATAACATTACTTACTAGATTGCATGGGCAAAGATGCCTTTGACCAACTACGCGATAGCTTGCCTATTATCCAAGGTTGAATCCCTTCCCACATTTTCCTAAAACTGCATTGCTCCCAAACCAAATTACATGTAAATTTATGTACCATATCGGGCCTCTATTAGACCCAAATCCATCTAAAAATTGGGTCTCTCGAAGTAGTTCTTATACAAAACAGATATAGGACTTCATTCACAACTTATTTCAACTTGGAAAATCATCAAATTGCAATGGTCTTTGTTTATGTGAATAAACCATCACTTAATTGTCACGTCAATCATTAAAAATTGTTCAAAGACTGTACAATACTATTTGACAATAAAAATTGATCAACCATCGAAGTTTAACCATCCAATGAATATTTACATGTGAGCATTATATACACCAAAAGCACAACACATTGCTCAAGTAAATATAATGAATATTTACTACATGTGAGCATTATAGTTACGCAAGGATGCATCCCCCATTTTTAACACGTTCGGGGCGCCCCGGACTTCACGGGGCGTGGGGAAGCGTTTCCCCACATTTCTGTAGTGCATACTTGGTGGGAAGCGTCCGGGGCAGGTTGGAGGCGGAGAAGCGTCCGGGGGCGTGGGGTACATGGGGGGGACGCGTCGAGACGCGTCTAGACGTCCCCACGTGTTTTGCCGCTTTTTAAATAAAAAAAACGCCCCCACGTGTTTTGCCGATTTTAAAATAAAAAAATACACTTTTAAGACTCAACTATTTTTTTAATTGTAAATCACTTACAACATAAAATTAACATTCCTAACCTAACCCTAACCCTAAAAGTGCTATTTTATGTTATAAATCTACATTATGGGCTCATTTTGTATTCACACCAAGCAAGAGCAGAGCAAGAGCAAGAGCAAGAGGAAGAGGAAGAGCAAGAGGGAACAAGAGGTATTTATAATTTTATTTGCTTACAATACTTGTTAAAGTTTTTTCTTTTAAAATTTATATTATATTTGCATTTGTTAGGGGCTGTTTTTAGCATTTGCATCTACATTCACAATGTAATCATACATATAGTTTCTAACAGCCCCAATCTTGGTGAGATCTATGAGATACATATAGTTTCTAATAGCATGCTTGGGCAAATGAAGGCAGCTATTCGGGTGAGGGACCCCACTTTGGAGTTCTATAATGAACATATACAGCCCATTATTCAGCGGAGATGGGAGAAGTTGAACACTCCTCTTCATATGGTTGCGTATGCACTGAATCCCAAATGGTATGTGGAAAGGCCAGGAAAAGTTATCCCATTGGATGATGATGAGGTGAAGAAGGGCCTTATGAAGGCCTTTAAAAAAATGTACACTCCACAGGAGGCTTCACAGATCAGATTGGAGTGGCTCGACTTCACTGAACTTGATGGGTACAAAACATCAGCAAAGGCAGACAGGGTAACAATAGCACAGGAGAAGCCGGCTTCTATGGGACTGCTATTGCAACCACTTGCCATTTGCGTCCTTTCCCTGAGTTTCTAGCTCCTCTGCCTCTGAGAGGAATTGGTCTACATATGGTTGGATACACTGTTAAGAGGAATACGCTTACATCTGCGCGAGAGCGGAGAAGCTGTAGTTACACGAGTGCTTTGCATCTTATGGATCGCAAGACACTTGAGTACAAACAAACCCCAAAGCATTACGATGGGATGTAGATCCCGAGGAGCCGAGGTAGGTTGAGGAGGACAATACCATGCAAGCGAAGGATTGATTGGGCTTACCTTTGAGGACGAGGATGTTAGTACCACGGCGAGGAGGAGTTCATGGATATTGCTTCGGATGTTGATTCTGATTTTTAGGCGGATACTTGTAGTTGTCCTCTTTTTTTGTAATATTGGCAATAGACAATTGTTGGTGTATTTGGCTAGGAGATTAATGATATGAATATCAACTATTGTCACTTGATCAATCGTAATTTAGAATGGTTTTACTTTTATATTTTATAACATATTTGAAATTTCAGCTTGTCTCAAGGAATGTATTTGAAATTTTATAATATATTTAGTATTAAGGAATGTATTTGATGTTTATGAGTTCAAGTTTCACCTTATTTAAATCTCAAATGGTTTTATTTCAGCTTATTTATATAATTTAATCACTATATCTTTATATTTTAAATATTTATATATTTTTTAATTAGCCGTCCCCCACCGTCCCCAAAATTTAGAATTTTTTTGCCGTTCCGCCATCTCGAGTAACTATGGCACATTATGTGAGTTAATTTTTTCTGTCATCTCTCTTCCATTATGCATTAATTACTCGCTACGATAGTTGCCATCTCCATAAGTGTATTTTCTCCTAGATCCTGCCTGTGTTACCAAAAGGACTTGGTACCATATCATCTAATATATAAATATGATTCTAACGGCTAAAATGAATTCAAGGAGAACAGCCATCACATTTAGCAGTTACATTCAAAGTTATAACTGTCCATCCTCCCTTGCCATGGCTCTCAATTTTAGGCACCATCTTCTATACTCGTCATTGTGGGATGAAATCATTGTTAGAGGATGTTCTCTTCCTTGAGGATTATCATCCCTACTGCGCGGGTATACAGTTTGTTCCTTAATGCTGCCCATCATTGCCATCAGACTTGGCTTGTGCAGTACCTAGACTTCCATCCTCACTTCATTTCCAATTCTGGACCTGCACTATTGCATCACCTTCTTTCCTTCGTTGCAAACTATAGACACAAGTGGTTGTATTGACATTGTATCTTCATCACCGGCATGTTTTTTGTTCTTGTTGTTACCTTTTTGAGTGCAGTGTGTTTTGGCATAAGAAACCTGCACATTGATCATGGCACCATCTTGGAATCTTTCCACAGACGAGGGGAAGAAGGTATTATGATGTATCATTTGCAATCTCTATCGTATCTTGCAATTATTTTTCCCATTGTATATGCAATAGATTCCAAACAGGATAACTACAGGTGCATGTACAAATCAAAATATGCAATCTAACTTCTTGAAAACGGTAGAAACATAAATGACTGTAAATATTCAGTGAAATTCATTTAAGATTAAATATAACACATATTAAAAACATAACTTTACATGCATGAAAGAATCCAAACCTGCAATCCAAAAGTCATGTGTGCAAGTTAGCTTTGGCATATATTATGCTATTCTTTATTGAGTTCATTGAACATTTCTTACATGATTTGAATCTTTTTATTTATCTATATGCTTCTACAGCGAATGGGAAGTCCACGCACAACAAAGAAATGAAGGATTAAAGCTAGGTGATTTCAGAGTACTTGGAATTGGAGAATACATACCCTTGTTGCCATCTAGCTAAGGAAATTGAAATAAGAAAATGGACATGCAAGCTTATCTAATGTTTGTACCCAGGAATCCCTTCCAAAGAGGCTTTTTATCAGTAACTCTTATTGTAGCAAAGAAGCGATCTCCTTTTGCAAAATAGACAATGAAAACCCCCACATTCCACCTCCCCCTCCCTCCGACCCAAACTCCAAATGCAAGAGGAATTGACCCTACTTAATCAATCATTATTTAAAATTTAAATCATAATAGCTAATGCCTCTTGAAAAGCTAGATTCCTTTACATTTCATGTCAAACACCCTATATTAGAAAAAAAGGCATATTAATTAGTGTTAAATCAATATTAGTTAAGTATTAACTAATAAACGGTTGTAACCACTTTAACCATTTTGTAACAATCTCTCACATGATAAAATGACGGACACACAATGAATAATGTGTGCATTTTGGTTTCTCTTCATTCGTTCCTTGCACATTCTAATCATTTTTAGTTCTTTCTCTCTCTGCATATTATACCATTGGTATTAGAGCCCTTGGTGCTCAAAGGGATCTGCAAATTGAGGAGAAAGAGTAGGAAGAAGCATTCAGTGTATTTTCGAATGCATCTAGGGCACATGACAGAAGTTTCAAGTTTCAAAAGACGTCAAGGAGAAGACTGAAGAAAATCACAAGGTTCGAGCTTGTACATGCATGTTGGCACGAAAGAATAAACACCAACTAAGTGAAGTCGCGAATTTTAGAAACGTAAAAGTTAGGGCACCAAATGCGCCGCCATTAATGCTAGTTAATGCATAGAAATTCTGAGGTTTCAACTAGTTGCTAGAGGTTTTTAATAGTAAAAATGTGAACTATTTACCAGTCGCAAGGTTCGAAAGGACATATATACAGTCAAAAAGGGAAAAAAATAATACCATCTAGGGCACGGGAGTTCTAATCATTAAACGCCATTAAAAATCATAAAGACAAGTCCTCAGCTAGTCGCATAAAGGCAAAAAAACCAGTCCTGTTTTTTGCATATTTCAGATGCCAAAAGAAGGGCACGATTTTAGTGGTATTTTATCTTGCAAAATATTTTTGTAGAGGACTGTGACATTCCTTTACTGAACAAATTCAAACATCAGACATTAAAAATTTCTGCATTAATTTCCAAGATAAAATCAGAATACAGAATTATATTTCTCTTTGTTGAATTTATTTCCGTGCTTGAAGTCAGAAATTGTATAGACTATCACTTTCATTTTGCTGCATTAATTTGCAGTTCGGAAATTAAAATTGGTGTGAAAAATGGATGAAGTCACTATATCTAGCCACATGAGGTCTCTCATCAGATAGCCAGAAGAAGTCAATACTACAATAGATGACGAAGATGCCAAAGCTATTTTATTAAATTGCCTTCTACATATAGCAAGGGAAAGTTCAAAAACAAACCAAATGGGTGAAAAATTCGCTGATGAAGACTACGTATTTTAAAGAACACTTTGAAGACAGGAAGCAAACCAAGTGTAGGTAAAACTCAGCATGGATGGCTGCCCAGATAGTTCGGGAGTCTATGGATCTCGGGAATTTACCCTTACAAGGGTCATGAGACAACTTGATGGAGCCTTGTGGGAGTACCTTAGTATTGATGGTTGTCCAATAATTTGGGAGATTTAGTAATTTGGAAGTTCGGAGAGGTGGAATCCGGGAACTTACTACACCTTTACAAGGGTCAGGGAGGCAACTTGATGGAGTTCTACCTTAGTCAAAGAACCATATTCAGAGGGAAAGCTTCTGAAGAATGCACGACTCTGATTAGCTCTATTATTTTTAATTTTAATCTCCTGTCAATATGTTCTATAGTGTAAGCCTTAAGAGGGGGTATTAGAATATAAGGCTTATAAATTAGCATTAAGTTAATATTAGTTAAGTGTTAACTAATAAATAGTTGTAACCACTTCAACCATTTTGTAACCATCTCTCACATAATAAAATGACAGACACACAATGAATAACATGTGCATTCCGGTTTCTCTTCATTCGTTCTTTGTACATTCTAATCTTTCTTTATTCTTTCTCTCTCCGCATATTCTAACACCCTATACACCTTTTTCTCTATTAGTACACAAAAGTTTTACAAACCAAACAGATACTCAACATGCTATTACATTAGGAGTGATAAAATTCTAGGAAAACTTTGAAATTTTAAGGCACGATCTGTGCAATACAAAAACAAAACAGGATGTTTTGCTAAAAGCAAATATTTTCTTTGCCAGGAAAGTCAAAAAGACTGAACAAGAGATCACCTAAGACTCCAGAGTCTGTGTTTTTACCCAGACATTTTCTAATATAACTAAGTTATTTCAGAGTCCCACTGATTTAGTTTGTCCTTCTGTGGACAATTTTTTTTTTAATCATACTCTGCTCCATATATACTATGCTGAAAGAGCCATATTTAATCTGAGTTTTTAAAGGCTGCAGAGGAAATGGCCTGCTCGGTATCTATCTCACTTATTGGATGCTTTGCTGTCAATGGAGATTCACTGGGTTTGTAGACATCATCTTGCAGTCATCCCAAGGTATCCTGTTGTGTAAGAACCCAGCCTTGGTGAAGGACAGTCTCTAGTATAAGCTTACAGAGAACAACCCATTCATGTTGTTTGTCACATAATTTGTTTAATTTACAGTCGTGGATTGAAGTTGTAACCCCACCACCAGGTCAGGACCGTTTTCGAGTTGAAGAGATTGCTGGTGAGTGGTGGCTTGGCTAGAATTCAATGGTTGAAGAACACTTCTCCTAACTTCCATTTGATTTGAATCACAGGAGGTTTGAAGATTTTGGACATGAGGTGGATGTCCACTTGAGAGAATTTTGGCTAACGATGTTGAGGTTTGATTGAGAGAAGTTGGAGGTGCAAAGGCCCAAGGTTATGCAGTCCTTGAGTCTGTTGTATTATGACTGCTTGCCAGAAAATAGTTTGAGACATGGCAAAGGCAAAAGGTTGTTGGACAGGAGCAGATGGAATAGAATTGTTAGGCAAAAGATCGCAATGAACTCGAGAAGAAGATGGATGATTTGGAAGATTATTTACAGAGGGTATATTGGAAAAAGAAGCTTGAGGAAGGAAGTTTCAAGCAACACCCTTCCCTGAGACTCAGATCTTTTAGCAATTCGCTTGTGAGAGGGACCTGCAACTCTAGCCTTTTTGTTTAGTGTAACCTTGAAATCATGTTGTACTATGAAATTTTCATCTAAAGGCATGGGCCATTTTAAACAGCATCGTGAAGTCATTGGCTATCCCTTCTACTTAATTCGAGAAAGGTCATGGATGTTTTCTCCTTGATGGATCTGCCCTAATCAATGGCTTTATTTGCCAATGTCTCAGTGAATAAGCTGCTTGCAATGCTAGAAAATACCTTGACTGACCAAATTGTTTGTGTGTATAGCTGTATGTCCACAATAAGATGGGGTATTTGTACTTAGACAAAATTGCAAACCAGGTTCATTACCCCAACCACCATTAAAGTTTGATTAACATTTGTTGACAATGCTGAACAAATTATGCCATGTTGGTGGTTGTGCTGACGAAAGAAAATATATAGATGTACTTGGGACGTCAGATTGATAACAGCACTGCAGAGAAAAAGATTCCAAAAATTTCATAGCTTTGCTGACACACCTCTGAATACATGTCAAAATAACTCACCTTTGTGTAAGGTTATAAGGGTACAAGGGCACTGTATGGATACAAAGATGGGAAAGAAGAAGATGCCTACAATTTATTTAATGATTGATATGTTGGACATCTAGAACATAATAGATAGGACGGCCCATTTCATTATTCACATTAAGAATGGTCTACACCTAATTGTTTTATATTATTAAAATCAACTTTAATAGACAACCAGATGGATTTACAATTTATGGCATCAAATGACACTTTTATGATTTCAAACTTCTTTTCACACTTAATCAAGAAGTTAATGGAGTAACCATTTCACCTCATATTTGTTTAACACCTTTGATTTATGTTTATTTGCAAGATGATTTCTAATCGACTTCTAAACTTAAGATAAACATTCTATCCTGCTTCCTTGAATATTCCTAGAACATCACCCTCTTTAATCCCCTACAATTCTCAAAATGAAAAGAGATGTTTCCCCACACAATTATGCTTGGAACCATAAAACTGATTTTCTGAAGAGTATTCTATAGATTTAGAATTGCCACGAGTTTATTAAATTAGCTTCACTGATTTTAATTTTTAATTTATCATATCCCACTTATAACTAGATAGTAATAGAAAGAGATGTTAAATAACTCGGAAGTTTAATGTTGCTTTATTTTTGTTTTTAAGAACTAAAATACAAAATTTATTTCATATATGAAAACTAAAATATAAATCTCAATCATATTTAAGAACTAGAATATAAATCTATTGTACTTTCATTCTGTGACATAAAATCCGCATCCTCTCCACTAATCAGGTAACATGCCTGCATAGATTTTATGGTTTACCTATTGGTCTTAACTTCCTTTTGTACTCACCCTATATACCAGAGTACAACCTACATGTAATCCCACTTAGATGGGAAATATCTATTTAGAAAACGAAATCTTTGTTTAATCATATAGCACAGTCCCTTAAAGTTAAAACAGGACCAGAAGCACTTCAAGATATAGCTTTTGAAGACCCTTGTGTTTATGAACAGGGAAACTAAGTACAACCTACATGCAATCCCGCTTAGATGGGAAATATCTATTTAGAAAACGAAATCTACATTAAATCATATAGCACAATCCCTTAAAACAGGGACCAGAAACACTTGAAGATATATCTTCTGATGACCCTTGTTTTTATGAACAGGGAAACTAAATTCTACTTTAGAAAAATGCAATAAATGTTGGGAATTGATGCAAAGTATAATACACTACTATTGAAAATGTATTCCAATAATCACACAAAGAATAGGAAAATAAAAGATTGTTTGACCTTTGATCTCTCCCGTGAATTTGAAGGCAGTTGTAATACAATGTATTATATATCTTTGTACATAAATGAAATAAAAAAGAAAGAAAGAAAAAGGAGAGCTTGGTTTTGCAACATAATTTTCTCTTCTCTTGTATTTCTATGTTTATCTCTCGAGCTTGAAATCAACATGTGGTGTCAAAACCGCCAATGAAATACTTGAAAGAAAATTGGGGAGCAAGATTCGAAGAGTAAGAGCCAATATAAGAAAAAACAATCTGAACTCGCAGCCTAGAAGAGGAAGGCGTGTTTCTCGTATTTTTTTGTTGTAGCATACCTGATTTTTCTTTTTGTTATTGCAAAAAGCCAATACAAGGAAAAATTTAAATTCTAAAGTTTCAGCCCATAAGAGAAAATTGTGTTTGCTGTTTTTCTTTCTCAGAGGATTTGCATTGCTAGGTTTGCAAAAGAGAATCAAAGCCCTTTATATTTGTTTTAATTATGCCGAGAGGCAATCTACAATGGCAACATGGAAAGGAGGACTCTAATGTCATGCCCATGAAAGAAAAACTATGGGTGACATTATTTTACATATGATTTAGATAGTAAAATTTAGAGATTTGTATTAACCCTCAACTTTTGAAAATCAATACAAAAGATATTTTTATATATTAAAAATAATAAAGAAAAACAAACAACCAAAACATTAAAGTGCAAAAACATGGAATAAGCATTAACACAAATAAATCGAGCATCTTCTTCCTTGCTGCACATATGATTTATTGTTTTAGGGTATTGTGAATAGTGAATTTATTTTGATCATGGCATTTAAATAGGGCAAGGTAAATCTTATAATTAAAGGTACCTATTTACCTTAAATTTGTTATATTTCTATTATATCTATTTACATGTTTATCTATCTATTTACCCATTAATAAAATTTAAGAATTAACTTAGGTATTTTATGCCACAATGATGCTAAATCTATAAATCTTAGGTATGGTGATTAAGATGTATGTAAGATTTATTTTTTTCTTCTAACATATGTATTTAAATATTTAATTTACTATCTAAGTTAATTTAGGTATGCTATATTTATTATGCTTGTGGAAATGTCTCTACATTCTATATTATACATCTATCAATTCAAACTTCTATAGGATAGTAAAAATGAATAATATAATCTATATCGAGTTTGAGTATATATCCTGTCTTAGATAAATCTATGTAAGAGATGCTGAGAGGTATCATTCTTGAGGCACTTATTCCACTTATGTCACAAATCCAATAAAGATGCCTTGAGAATGATACCTCTCGGCATCTTTTACATAGATTTAAGGTAATGTGGTAAACACATTTTGGTGGAAGACAGCCACCATTTCTGGCAAAACTTTTGCATACAGCAATACTTTTCAAAAAAATTAATTGTTACAGAAACTAGACTCTGCTAGCTAATTGGTTATGCAATGGCTTCCAAAATATTCAGTTGATAGAATTTTAAGTTTGAAAATGCGTGCAGAATGCAGAATTTGTTTTGATTAGGGGTAAAAACTACCTAACAGAAGCACAAGATGTAAAAACGTCACTTTTTCATACAGTTGTTGAGCTTGCCATATGACCACTCCATGGAGAGGAAATTTCAAATCATCATATCGTCATATCACTTCAAATCGTCAAATCACTTCATAGAAAGGGTTTTTCATACAGTGATAAAACTCGTCATATCACTTTGCCACCTATAGTAAGCATGCTGAGAATTGCATCATGTCGTAACAGTGAAAAATGGTGTATTTTTGCTGATACAATGATGTAATCTTGGTGATTTGGAATACTCTTGTTAAAGCATACTCGAAATTGAACTGAGAGGCTACTTAATGTCAAAGCCTACTTGAGCTATTAATGTTTTGGTCTCATCCAAGCAATTTTTGGTGGTACCTAACTCACCATTTTGCATTGCTTTAAGAACTTTTTAGTCTATTTTGCATTTATGCATCAAAATTCAAAATGAAAAAGAAGTTGGACACAGCCAAATGTTGGAGATATTTCAAGCCTTCTTTTATCCAATTTTGCAAGAATTTCAGATGGTCAAATCACTTCATGGAAAGACTTTTCCATATAGAGGTCAAACTCATTATATCACTTTGCAACCTATTGTAAGCATGTTGAGATTTGCATCAATTGCCACATTATTTTGTTATAACAGAGCAATAAGGGTGTATTTTTGTTGATATAAGAGTGTAATCTTGGTAATTTGGCATACTTTTGTTAAAGCCTACTCAAAATTGAATAGAGCAGCTACTTAATGTCAAAAATGATACTCTACATGTTAATGTTTTTGTCTGATCTAAATAGTTTTTGGCAGTACTTGACTCGGACCTATTTTGCATTTCCTGAAGAGTTTTTAAAGTCTGTTTTGCATTATGGATTTCACTCTTTATCCTGGCAACATCCTATCTTTATGCAACAAAACTCAAAATAAAAAGAAGTTGGACACGGCCAAGTGTTGGAAATATTTGAAGCCTTCTCTAATCTAATTTTGCAGTAAATTCAATTTTACGAGGCAAGAACTGAAAAATAAGTTGGACACATAGCCAAGTGTTGGAAATATTTCAAGCCTTCTTTAATCTAATTTTGGTGTAAATTCAGTTTTACGATGCAAGAACTTGATGGTCTACAATGTCAATTGCATGTCAACCCAACAATGAATGTTCAAATATTGTGCAAAAACGAAATAAATGCATCTTATTTCTAAGCCTTTTGTTGTCAACAAGAAACGTATGTCTAAGCTTGTTGTCACTCGTGCTACTAAGAAAACGAAAGACAACTCTATTTCCAAACCACTTCAAGAGTCTATGCTCGTAGTGAATCATGCATCTGTTCAAATTCCTAGTATGGAACCTACACCTGTTGTGCGAGTATGGAAGACACTTCCAGTCAATAAGTATCGTGTTAATCTAAGGTATACCGGTCCTATTGGTTTTCATTTTCTAGGCCTATTCACTTTGTTTCTGGGGGGTAGTCCATGTATAGTCAAGTTGTTGATACTCTTGTATCTGATTTGGTGTCTACTCCTAAAGATAATTATAATTGTTCTCATTGTGGATGTGGAGGTCATACCTCCAATGATTGTTTTGATCAGCATCCTTGTATATCATTTGACAAAAACACTCATCTTGTCGAGAATTGTTATATGCGATATTCACCTATTGAGTCCATGAGGCTTATGTATTTTGGCTAGATTAATCAATCCATATGGCAATTCGAGACTCACATGTTGTCCAGGTATTATAGGAGAGTTCAGTCCACTGCCAGTGATAGTGATGCTGATGTCAGTCTTGCTTCCCATAATGTTGATGAGCTCAGCCCTGTAGATCTTGTTAATTGGTTCAGATATTGTTGCTTCTTCTATATTTGATGTTGATGTTGATGTTCTTGATATGTCTTGGTATATTTGACGAACAACAAATTGTTGAGCAGATTGTAGATTTGGACTAGATTCACACAAATGATGATGAAAAGTTTATTTGAAATGCAAATTATTGATTGTTCATCTACACATCCCATTTTAAAGCCTTGATGTGACAAATTGGAGTTGATGGATTTGTAGTACATGCATATCATTGTGCTAGAGTGATATGTTTTGGGTTGAGATGTGTCTCTCATTTGAGCAGGAGGTGCAATATAGTGTGATGTCTATCATGTAAGACTTGTTTTATGATTTGTTGATTTGGTAGGGCACTTTAGGAGGCCCACATTTGCACTAGAGCTGTAAGTAGAAAACCCAAAAAAGGCGGCTTATTGATTCTTCCCATTAAGTTGAAAACCCAAAACAATGACTTAATGGAGAATTTTGATGAAAACCCAAAACGGCAAGTTATTGGAGGCTTTTACATTTTTTTACTTGAGTTGTTGATTCAGACTACTCCCCTTTCAAAGTGGTTATATACAACAATAATTTACTAGTGCATGTCAGAAGGGAACATCAAGTGTCAAATTTCGGGTTTCAAATAGTCGGCTATTCAGTGATTTGACGGACTAGTGATTGGGGGTTGGACATAGTTGATTGGGGATGAGTCAATAGATATTTTAATTTGATGTTGAATCTGTGTACTTTTGCACCTAATGGATAATTTTGCACTTGACTGGCAAATGCTAGAATATCTATTTGTGGAGGATTGGAGCACCTATATGTGTATCTTGTTGCTTGAGATTTGATGATTTTCATTACAATTGGATGTTTGATCTTGACAATCGATACCTGTGATCAACATGTATGTTGACTTTTACGGATTCGGTAGACTACTCTATGATATTTGTGGATGTATATTACAGTTTGAATTTGTAGGTTGTAGATATTCCAGATGATGTACTTGGACATATCTTGGCACATTTCCTATTGTGTTTAAGTGATTACAGATTTGTGAGGAGTTGTCCCATATGTGTTACCTGGAGACTACTCATATTGGCCACTAAAGATTGGTTATCTTTGATTGCAGCTTATTGCACGCATCGCAACATTGCAACTTATCATAACTTAGTGGAAAGTGGAGTGGTTCACAGTTACAGCTTGACAGAGATTGAGGTATTCAGGGATTACAGGATCAGTTTGAGTAGTTGATGTGACATTTTATTTCAAATTATCATTTACCCTTTGAGGATGGTCTCTACAAACTGTTCCACTCTCATCTGATAGGGGAAACACAAGGATTCAGATATTGAGTTGAGACATTTCTTGAGTTGTGGGCCTGATGTTGAAACAATTTGTGAACATGTTTGCATTTGATAGATTGGGCTAATGTATGCTGACTACATCAGCATTGTGTATTTGAACACTTCAGTTAGTATATTGATCACTGAATATATTACAGAGATGTGCACCTGGATATATCCTAGATTGTCAGTTTGGAGAGAAGACTTTCAATGTATTTCCAGTTTGGTGTTTTCAAATGTTTTAGTTGTGAGATACCTTGATAGGTCCTAAAAGACCAATATTTGAAGTTGTAATAGTGTTCTCAATTTGGAGATAGCACATCATGGTTCATGTTGAGTGACTTGCATTTGAGCATAGGTGCATCGTTGAACACTTGAGTGCGTAGAATATTGGGGAAGATCAAAGTAGTGATTTGGACGGTTGTTTTCAACATGCTTGTTGACATTTGTAGATCTACTTGGATATTTCTAAGTAGCCGATACATTTTGGATACGGGTACGGGTACGGAGTATCTGATACGCAGATACGGCAACAAACAATTTGGCCCCGGATACGGCAGTACATAAAATAAATTAGAACCTAATAATAAAATAAAATTAAACCACTTTAGATTAAATAAATTAGATCCTAAGATATTATATTAAAAAAGACCTAATCTATATACCATAAAAGCTTACCTTAATATTAAAGTAAAACTCACTTTAATATAACACCGACTACATATAATACGGCAGGGTAGAGGGCCTATCCACGAGCATATATGTATTATCCAAAAAAACTCCATGATACACTTTTAATATGTTTTAAACTTTTGAACTGCACCATATGCTTTAAACTCCGCGAGCATATATGTATTAAACCGCACCACTTTTAATAAAAGAGACATTTATATAAACGCAGCTTTTTAAAAACCACGGAAATGCACACAGGGCACGGCACGTCTTCGCAGGGCAGCAGAGAGCAAATACCACGGCATATCCTGCCCACTCCTAAGCACGTTTCCGTGCCGTATCCGTACCGGAAACGTTTTGTACCGGTTACCAGGCCCTCTACCCTGCCCTACCGGTATCCTAGGGATATTTTATGCATATAGTTGATAATCAGATCATGTTTTGTACACATTTGTTGTGGATATTCCAGAAGTTGTTTGTAGCTGGAAATATCTTAGCATTTCAAAGTTTGCTATTGAGTTTTTGGTTGTCCCCAAATAGTGGTATTTGGAGACTATTCTTTTCAAGATTGGATATTTCAGAATTGACATTGTAATTGAGGAGACAACAGTTGCACATCGTAATTGATGATAGTCGGCGCACCTTTTTCTACCACGGGAATTTTTATGCATTAGCTTAGTTTCTCAGAAATAAGTCATTTACTCTAGACACCGTAAGGAGAATGGTCCTTCATCAGCCTGACATGATGAGAAATCAGGCATTGAGAGTGCTCTTGAAGCACATTGAGGCAGTTGACCTCGCATGGATTTGGATACTCATGGCAGAGACATGAGATATCACATTGGTGAGATTTGAAGACTCGTAGCAGGAGATAGAATGATCTTCTTATATGAGAAATCTGGCATATACAGTTCACCTTTGAAATGACTATTTCGGGATCATTGGACACGCAGGGTCAGTGTAGTACCAACATATTGAGAGGATTCTATCATAGAATCGCAGTATACAGATTTTGAGACATGATTCCTGCATCATTTTAGTTGCAAAGAATGAGTTCAGCAGACTTTGGGCACAGGGGAGGTATGTTGGGAATTGATCCAAAGTATAATAAAATAATATTGAAAATGCATTTCTCAATTCACACAAAGAAAGTTGAAGGGAGTTGCAAAACAATGTATCATATATCTTACAAGAATGGAAAAGAAAAAGAAGAAGAAGAGAGCTTCTTTTTACTGCATAATTTTGTGTTCTCTTGTAGTTCTATGCTTTTCTGAGCTTGAAATCAACAATAAACCTGCCTCATGTATAATAGAAAACCAAATAAAACAGTAAAAACATTTTTAAAAACATTACCTGTAAATTATGTAGCAGACAATCGTGCAAAATGTGATAGATTTTAGAGGCTCCTCCCATGTTGCCAAAAACCGAAGCCATTTGAAAAACTCTATAACAGGTAGAAGCAATTCCTACAAGTAATTATACACATTAGAGATTAATAAAAATGGACTTACAGTATCTGATTTTCAGTACATTTGGTCTGATTACAGCTAAGGGTGACCTTTTCTGCTCTGATAAGGTGTTATTATCATTCTAAGCCTGTCCAAATAGAGAGACTATAAACTCAGAAAAAGAAGAATTTTACTCTTTTTACAAATTTTATTATTCTAAATGAGCACCTTTAGAGGACAAAGAAAACACAATAACTATAGTAAAAAGTGCATTGAGAAGCAATCGAAATGAAGGGCATATGTGGTAGGCTTCTAGAGAAAAGAATGAGATATTATCTATTTATTGTGTTCAACATCTAGTACATTATTAAAATGCTATGTTGCCAGGAAACGGAAACGGAAACGGAAACGGGCGTGGAAACGGCAATTTTCAAAAAACCTTGGATACGAAACGTCCGTACAATATATTATTAAAAAATAAAAAAAAAATATATATATATGCATAGTACTCATTTAGCAAGAGAAAAATGAGAGTGTGATTTAGAATGGACCCAAGAGGTCATTATATAGCTTTTAGGAAGTGTGTTTAGCAAGTCTAGGTAGTTGTATTAGGGTTAGGGTTCATTTAAAGCAAGGTTTTTTTTTTTAAAGTCGTTTTTAAAAGCAAAAACTGCTGGAAACGCCAAAAACGTTTCGGAAACATCACAGACGTTTCCGGAAACGTTTTTGCGTTTCCCGCTTCCTTCGGCGTTTCGCGTTTCCGAAACGTTTCCAGGCAGAAACGTGGGCCCTTTAGGCGTTTCCTGGTAACAGAGTTAAAATGAAATTCATTCCATCAATCTCGTGAAGAACAGTCAAACCAAACTTACTGTCAAAAACAGTCGTATATTTGACTTCATACATGACTAATGAATTTATAGACACGTAATAACTTATTCATCTAACCTGAGCCTTGCTACATACATGTGACAGTGGTGGTCTGCAGTCGTGGTCTCCCACTCCAATCTTCATCTGCTCAATAGTCAATTGAGGAATCCTTCCCTCCAAATCCTATTTGTACATGTCCTTAGTTCTCATGGTTTGGAATTTAACCACTTTTGATTTACCCCTCTTATTATGTTTACATTTCACTACTGTTATGCATTTAGTTAGTTTTCATTATTTAGGGTATTTGCACCCTAGTAATTCTCTAATGTAACTGAATGTACTGTTGACTTCTGTTAACCTATGTTGATCATTTAAGGAGGTTAATACGATTTCTTTCTTTTTTTTCTGACTGCTAAGATTTTCAAATTCATTTCTACGGCTCAATAAAAGTGTTTGCAACTTAATCCTGTTTATGAAGAGAAATGATTCAATCTGTTTATTCTACACTCACTCACTCATATAGTGGCTCTCCATGTGTTTTGATCAAAAGTGAAAAGTTGCACTTCTTTATTATCTTGATTGAACTTTGACCATTATAATGAAAAGGTGTTAATTGTTTTTAATTTTCAAATAAATAAGTCGTCTAGAATCATGTGCAACCATGGCTGCATCAACTATTACTTTGTGTCCAATTTCTGTCTGCAGAAGTGCCAAAATTTGTTTCTTGGTTGCCCGGAAAACAGGGCAGATTTAAGATTGAAAGTATGAACTAATGTTGACTTTCAACTCAATCTATATTTTTGAATTCGTTTAACCAGAAATTTTATTGATTTAATAAAAGGCAAAACATATATAAAATATACACAATTACACACCAAAAATAAAAATATGCGGAGATCTAAATTGTTCTTTTCCATTTTTCTTCCAGCTTCATTCAAGTGTATTTCCAATATTTATTTATTACCTTCCATTCCTTTGAATGTATTTTCATTATTCTTATATTTTTCTTTGAACCAATTCCTAACATACCCCCATGATCCAAAATCTGCTCGGCTTGTTCTCTGCAACTAAAATGATGCAAGAATCATATCTCAAATTATGTAGGCCGCAATCCTCTCGATATGTTGGTACTACACTGACCACTCATGTTTCCAACAATCCCAAAATGTTCACCACAAAGGTGAACTTTATATGCAAGATTTCCTTTTATAATAACCTTATGCTATCTCCTACTATGAGTCTTCAAATCTATCCTATGAAATATCTTGTGTAGTCTTTACCAAGTGTATCCAAATCCATCCTAGGTCAATTGCCTCAATGTGCTCTTAACAAGTTGATGGACCATTCTCCTTAGCGTCTCTTAGAGTCGATGAGTCCTGTCTCACGGAAAATCGTGCTGACATAAAAAGTTGTGCCAACTATCATCTCTCAATCAATGAGTAATTGTTGTCTCCACAGTTACAATCTCAACTCACAAACTCGACTCCAAAATATCCAATCCTGAAAAAAGTAGTCTTTAGGCATCACCAATCGGGACAACTCAAAAAATCTGTAAAAAAAACTCTGAAATGCTAAAGATATTTCATGCTACATGCATCATCTGAAATATCCATAAAAATGTGTACAAAACATCATTCAATCATCAGTTATATCTGTTAAAATGACAATGCTTATATAGCATATTAAACAATTATACGGTTGTTAACTGTGCAACCAATTGTAACTACCTCTTACAATAAATACACCCTGCCTGTGTGTCATTTAGACAGCGCAGTTTTTGCCTTCTGTATTCTTTCTTCTTTGTGCATCTTCCAACATTGGTATCAGAGCCCCAAAGGTTGCAGTTCGAGGAAGCCTTCAAGAGGCACGAACAACAAACTTGAGGAAGCCCTAACAAGGCACGAGTTTGGCAAAACGGTTCAAGGGCATCCTGGTTCGAAGGTGTAGCCACCAGGAAGAGTCGTGGTCGCTCATCACAGCAGAGTCCTAGCGAAAACGTGAAGGGCCTGAGCAACGGAAAAACATGAAATAAAAACGTGAAGGGCCGAAACATAAAACGTGAGACAAAAGTGTGGGCACCAGCCTGCAAAAATCGTGTGTCACGTCAAAAATCGTGGGTCACATGAGCAAAATCGTGGGCACCAAAGCAAATAGTGTGGGCAAAATCGAAGGGCAATCGTGAAGTCGTTGCTTTGTTGTGGCGCAGAATCGCAAAAACGTGGGCTGGAGAGAAAAACGTGGGCCAACAAGCAACTCGAAGGGCAATCGTGAAGGGTAGAATCGTGGTCAAATCCAGCAAAACGTGGGCAGAATCACAAACCTACAAAAATCTTGCAAAAGCAAAATCGTGGTTCTAAATAACCAGGGCAGTCGTTTTTTCTTTTTCCTTCTCAAAAATAGATGAATTAATTTCAACAAAGGTATTCATTCACCTTTGCATAGTTTATTTCATACGATTTGGTGGAGAAATTAATCTCATATTATATGCTGGAGAAATTAAAATAAATATATTTGCTGGAAAAAGGTATTTTATTAAGTGTGAGGCAAAATTATTATTTTATTATTTTCCGTTACTTTGGAATAATAAAATGGCAAATATATCACACTTGACGTTGCCGGAGACACAAAAATTAACAGGCACTAATTTTAATGTATGGAGTCATAAGATTTTAACGGTCGCGGAGTTTCATGATTGTGATAAAATAATCAAGGGTGATGAAAGTCGACCAGCGACGAACTTCGAGGATTATGACAAACGTCATAAGGAAGCATTATTGCTTCTCAAGTTATCGGTGTCGGATGATTTGATACCGGAAGTGCGGAATGCCACTGTGGCAAGCACGTTGTGGGCCAGTCTGAGGGAGAAATATCAAACGTCAGAGAAGAGTCAGGTTTTCTACCTAAAAAATATGCTCTTTTCCGTAAAGTTACAAGAAGGTGGATCGTTGTCTGAGCACCTACTTCGGATGAAAGACCTCCGAGACCAGTTATCTTCCATCAACAAAAAGGTGGACAACGATGATATGGTGGCTCTGGTTTTGAACAAAGCTTACCTTCTTCGTATGAGTCATTTGTGGAGGCACTCCATTTAATGGTTGAAATTCAAACACTCACGTTTGACAAGGTGAGTTCCTACCTGTTGCAAAAGGAGCGGAGACAACTTCAGGTAGAATCTAATTGTGACCATTCAGAGAGTGCTCTTGTCACTCAGTCAAAGGGAAAGTGGAAACGTCAATCTGGTGAGTCTTCCACTCGGTATCAAGTCACATGTTATTACTGTCACAAGGTTGGGCACCTCAAGAAGGATTGCCGGAAGCGGATGTATGATCTTTCGAAGCAGAACAAAAAGCCATGTAATGAGGAACATGTGGCAGCAGTTGCAGAAGAACGGGATTCGGATGACGAGTATGCTCTTTATTGTCTTACGACATCATGCTCAAATGACAGTGATACCAGTTGCTGGATTATTGACTCTGGTGCATCTGCACACTTTTCATGTCGTAGGGACTAGTATGTTTCATTTATTGCAAATATATGTTTTGAATCAGTAGTACTAGCTGATGGAGAATCACTTGCAGTAGAAGGGATAGGAGATATATGCATTGTATTGAATAATGCTCATAAATTGTTGGTACGGAATGTTAGATATGTACCTTCTTTACAAAAGAATCTTCTATCTATTTGTCAATTGACTGAAAATCCCAATATTTTTGTGGATTTCTGGGAAAGAAGTGTGTTGTCTCTGATGTGAAACAGAGACGGATAATTGCCCTTGGTATTGGGGTAGGTGGTCAGTATCGGCTTGTTGATCCGATTGCGATCAACATGAATGCACGTGTGGAGGACAGCTCCACCATTCAGGATGTGCAGGAGGCTGCAATGCCTTGGGAGGAAGCCATTCCTCACAAATCTGTTGACTTGGATACAGTCAACCTACATGCACCTATTGTGGAGGGAATATCCACTATACTAGGTGTACGGGAGGTGGACATGCCTTGGGAGGATGGATTTCCTCATTCTGAAGAACAATTTGTTGTGGACGGAGACTCCACTATTCCAGATGCATTGACGGTGCATGGTGAGATGGCATGCCCAACCACTCACTCAGAGGTTCTTGCTCGAAGGATAGTAGAGCATGAACAGTTTGCTCATTGTGTTGTGAAGGATCTTTCCCAACAGAGGGGGATAGATGAGCAAATAGATAAGACGGAGATGGTTATTTCTCCTACTATTGAGGAGTTGGTTCTAACTCCTGCACAAATGGTCACATTTCTCTTCTTGAAAAAGTTGGATGAGCACTACATGGTGGTGCAAGGATGTGATTGAGGTGACTTCGAGCACAGGATAATTGAGTCTTTGTACAAACTCCAGCAGGCTACACAAGCCTGGAATAGATTTTTCAATCCACATCTTCGAGGTTCTGATTTCAGCACCTTGGAGATGGGGTGACACTCTCAGCCATTGGTGATTCATTACTTGGTCAATGAATCACGTAATGCAGAACCAAAGTGGACCACTTGCCATATCTTTTGTTCATGGGACCAGATTTTGTTTTGCAATTCTTCTTCATTCGACAACCGCAAAACACAGTCCCAGACTGCTAATTTTAAAGTACAACTTATGGCATGATCTGTAAATGTAATGACTAAACCTCTTGGTGCTTTCTTGTTTGTCAAGTTTCGGGATAAACTTGGTATAGTTTCTAGGTAAGTCATTAAGAGGGGGTGTTAAAATGACAATGCTTATATAGCATATTAAACAGTTATACGGTTGTTAACTGTGCAACCAATTGTAACTACCTCTTACAATAAATACACCCTGCCTGTGTGTCATTTAGACAGCGCAGTTTTTGCCTTCTGTATTCTTTCTTCTTTGTGCATCTTCCAACAATATCCAAAAATCTCCAAGTAGATCACACAATCTACAAATCACAAATCTGATCTTCACCAATATTGTACCCACTCAAGTGCAAAACAATGCACATATGCTCGAATGCAAGTCAATTGGATATATTGACATGCCCCAGAGGATCAATATATGAGATTGTGATGATCTTCTAAATTTGGAGCTAGTTCATAATGCATTGAGAGTGTTCTCTTCAAACAAACAATCTAGGATATATACAAGTGCAAATCTCTGGGATCTCACCACAAACTGTATCCAGAGAACAACATACAAACCGAAGTGTTCAAATACAAGACACTGATGCATCAGCATACAAAATTACAAATTGAAATAGTTTAATCTATCAAATGCGAACATGTTCACAAATTTTTTTCAAGATTGTGTCCACGACTTAAGATTCACAGCACAAAATCTCAAATGTCTCGACTCAAAATTTGAAATGACGTATTCCCCCTTAAAACAGCCCTGAATGGGTAAGTAATAGTCTGAATTTTGAAATACAAATCCCACATCAGAAACTCCAACTGATCTTGAGTATAAGGATATAGAATGGACTATACTGTGTAACCACTTCAATCTCTATCAAGTAGTAATTGTGAACCACTCCATGTCCACAAAGTTATACTAAGATGCAATGCACAATAAGCTGGAATCGAATATGACCAATTTTTAGTGGCCAATATGAGTAGTCTGCAAATAACATATCTGGGACAACCCTATTAGAATAAACAAATTACATTAGCTAATTTGTTACTATTAAATTTTAATTTATCTTAATTATGTTATTGTGGGAGGAATATAATCTCATAGGATCTTAGTTGTGAGTTTGTTGAATTGTATAACTCACATAGCATAAGATAGAATGTAGGAGCTGGGTAGATGATTTGATAAGAAAGCTATCCTATTTTATAGGGGCTAATCTTATACTATTTCTTTGCATAACTAGTCTCATTGTTTGTAATGGAATTTAGTTAACGGAATTAAAAAAAAAATGAATGTAGGAGTTGGGTAGATGATTTGATAAAATAGCTATCCTATTTTATAGGGGCTAATCTTATACTATTGCTTTGTATAAATAATGTCATTGTTTGTAATGGAAAATTGTTTAACAGAATTTTAAAAAATGCTCCAAATTATTTTATTGCTCTTGCATTTGGTATTAGAGCAGGTTATTCTAGAGAAGAGGGAATAGATCAGAGCAGGAGAAAAGGGTAGAGGAGAGACTGAGAGAAAAGGAGGAGCCCCAGGCACTCCATTGTTTCGGTGCAAGCTTCAAAACGGCACGGTTATTTATTTATTTTCTTTTCCTCGTTATCTCTTACCTATAGAGTGTATTTTCTGCATATTCATGTGAAGCTTTATTGCCAGGAGAAGTATTGGCTTTATTTAAATGTAGAGAGGATTCGTCATTTTATTCTTTCTCTATGTCAAAGAAATCAGCAGAGCGCCATCCTAGAAGCAGGAGGCGTTAATATATGTTTATTGTTGTTTTCATTGTTAAAGCATGGGAGTGAAAGCATTCTAAGGCGCCATTCTAAAGCAAAAGAAAAGACATCTGTAGTTTAGTGTGGCAGCCCAAGCATTCATCAAAAGAACAGTCCACCAAAACAAAGGAGCACCCAGCTCACCAAAGCACAGCCCCCTGTGAAAAAGTTTTTCATGGCATCCATTGGGAAGGCGCCAAAGCGAAAAATGTAGCCTGGAAACCAATAAAAACCATCTTGGAAGAACCAAAAACAAGCAAAAATTATTCACAGCTGCCCGTGGAGTGCTCAACAAAGCTTCAAAAGCTTGCATACGCAGGTGCTTGTTGATTGGCTAAAAACTTTGTGCTCTTGTTTAGCCAAAATTTTTCATTTCATTAAACATTAGGGCTGAGCATTTGTTTTTAAAACATAAGTTTATTAATTTAAACTTTAACAAAACAAAACAAAAAATCAAAAAATTGCCTATAAAGAATCTGAAAAAGTTTAATTCCGTAGCTCCTAAACCAAGACAACCCAGAAACCGATATTTTGCATGCATCTCCGTGATGTCATTATAAACCACCCTCCAACAGGAATTTGCTATAGCCATCACAATTTTTCAGTATTACCTGTTTTCTCGTATTTGTGCCTAGAATTGTAACGACACGCTATCTAGAGTTCCAAATCAAATATTTCATTAGAAATTTGAAAGCATGCCTAGAAAGCCAGAATTAAAAAAACCCTTTTACAGATTTTTGTACAGTTCCTATAGTTCACAAAAATTAAACTTAAGAAAAAGATTAGCTTTAGGAGTGACCCTGAAAATCAAATTAACTCCGTATCTCAAAATCGTGCGTACCCAAAGGCTGAAATTTTGCCAAATTGGGTGAAATTGCATATCAAAGCATTGTTTTTGTGATTTTCAAGGCATAAAACAAAAATCTGAAATAGGATATTTTTTAATTTCAAATTGCTTCATGTTTACGAATAAAATTGTCGCCTTGAAAAATTGCATCCAACGCCTAAGATAGCTACAACACCGCCGTCTATGGCATCATCCCTTTAAATCGCCGGGGAAAAATAAAGTTAAACATCTTTTCATTTACCATTCCCTCTATTACCCATTCACCACTACCATTCAACGTAAATCCTAATAGTTGGAAATTCCAAGCATATAGGAAAGTTACACCCACATACAAGGATTTCCATCCAAGCACATGTTGTTATAGATAGGACGAATCCCTTTCATGTACTATCCATGTGCCATGTACCACTCTTCTCTCACATGCTTTAACATTTCTTTCACGTACCATCACGTATATGGAAAGGACGAGATTCTTTCACATATCATCAAGTAAACAGGAAGGTCGAGTATATCAAGAGGTTTGGTATATCAGTCTCGACGGCATATAAGAAGGGCAACCTATTAAAGTGATAAGTAACCAATCCATCTCCCATAGACAATTTTGTTCAAATGGTCACAAATGGCCCTGTGGTCTTTCTCCTAGACTCACAAATTTTCCGCAGAGACAATTATGCTGCAAGGAAAACTATGGTGAAGACTCGCCTAAAATTTGAAGAGATTTGGCCAGTTGTTGAAGGATCATTCACTCAGCATGCTACTAATGTTGACCAGCAATGTAACTTTGACAAAGTAACCAAAAAGCAAAACAAATAATCATGTTCGAGATATGTGATGAAGTACAGCCTCATATCAGAAATGCCACTTCAGCAAAACGGCTTAGACATACTCAACACTACTTACGAGGCCAAGAACGAGAATACAATCCTTCACCTACAAAGCCAACTTCATTGTCTCAAACTAAAGATAGGTGAAAAAAGTTGAGGGGTTTCTCCATCGTGTTGCAACACAACGGGCCTCGCTCCAAGCATTAGGCGAGAAGTGACAAATGAATCATTTGTACCAATTGTCTTGACAGCACTACCCCTTCTTACAAGATATTTGGTACCTCCTGAAATGTCACGGTTAAGAAACCAACATGTGAAACATTAGTTAATATGTTGCAGCAAGAAGAATCCATGCATGCATAAATGGCGCTGAAAAAGAACATGCACTTGCCTCACATTAAAAGGAGAAGAGGCCCACGAAGCCTTCAAAACAAACTTTGAAACAGGACAATCAACCAAACAAGAGAATAAGCCTCGTTTTCAGAAGTTCGTTTCTAATTTGTGTAAGGAAAGGTCATGAACTAAAGGATCATTGGTATAATGCATTCACACAAGGGTCATCCAATAACCAAAGGCCAACCCTTAGCTATCTCCACAAGGACAGAAGAACAAACTACAACGCAACTAGGAAAAGAAGCCTTGCCCACCCCAACACCATGGGAACGTTGCTGCAGAAAATGATCCTACAAATGAGATCACTCATCATAATGAAGTCATGTATGTGTTTCTAGTGCCACTAGGAACATGACTAGACAAGAGAATTAGTTCACCACTTTGAACCATTCAAAATATCATGTCAATGTATACCTCGGTGATGAACCGTCATCTTTGTGTCCAAGGTTTTGGTGACATCTCTTTATCTCTTGGAAATCATACTTGTAAGGTCATAGAATTCCTATATGCTCCAAAACTTACTAAAAATATATTGTCTGCAACTCAATTACTCGATCACAATCTAAAAGTCGAATTTGATCAGCAAGATGGGAAAAAAAATTGTCTCGTTAGAAACAAATCTCGAAGCTCAAATATTGTGGCACAAGCTTCTCATGTACGCAAAATGTTCCAGCATGATGTTGTCCACAAACATGATCAAGTCCTAGTTGTAAAAGATACAGACTCAGCTAACTTGTGGCACGGGAGATATAGATACTTGATTTTTGGGTACCTTATTGCACTAAGTGGGCATAACATGGTGAGAGGCCTTCGCTTACTAAAGAAGAATACTGATGTGGGATCTAGTTGTCTAGCTGGAAAACAACATAGAACTCCATCTAGCACAAGTTCATTTGGGCACGTAGACCATTGAAACTAGTGCATACCAATCTATGTAGAGCCATGATACCCGGTGTTAGTGGATTCCAATATTTTCAGCTCTTTGTTGATGACTACACATAGAAAATGTGGGCATATTTCGAGCTTTAAATTCTTCAAAGAATTCAAAGCCATTGTGGAATGAGAAAATGGTCCCAAAATTCATGATCTCTACTCAGATAGAGGGGGGAATACACCACTAAAGAGTTCTCTGAATTTCTTAAGGCACATGGCATTCGTCAAAAGTTGACTGCACCTTATCCTCCACAATAGAATGGTGTTGCGGAGTGGTGTAATCACACTATCATGGAAATGATGTACGAATGATTGAGGACTCACACTTGCCTCGTACATGTTGGGAAGAGGCAATTCGACAATGGTTTACCTATTGAATCGAGCACCCACCAAAGCTCTCAATGATAATACTCCACAAGAAGCATGGATTGGGCATAAGCCTTCTATTGCTCATCTTCATGTTTTTTGATGTAAAGCACATATGCATGTCCCTATAAAGAAAAGACAAAAACAAGATAAGAAGTCCTTGGCATGTGTCATTCTTGGCTATAGTTAAGAGTTGAAGGCTTACGGACTCTTGGATCCAAAAACCAGGAAGATATATATCACAACTGTGAGTCTAAACCACCCTCCACACAATCACCTGATACAGTCATTAGTCTTGTGTAATGTCCCTTTCTCAACGCTAATCCTTTTGGAAGACTTTGAGCCCATTCCACATTCCATGGGCAGGAAGGAAATGAACAAGGGGAGTAATTGTCATGTTTTTTGGTTGTTTTCGTGAGCATTGCATTGTTTTTAGTATTTTCCCGAGTATAGTCAAGTCGGTTGGGTTAAGAAGAAACACAAAAGAAAAATAGAAGAGAAAAGGATCCATTGTGAGGGCAGTCTTCTTTGGAGGCATTCTAATTGATCTTTGGCACCACAACAAGCTATAAAAAAAGTCGTTTGGCTTAGAGAAGGTTATGCATTTTTGGAAATTATTTCTCTTGGAGTTGGAGCATGTTTGCTTTCCCTCTCTTCCATTGAGGATGAAAATCCTCTTGGAAACCTATTGAGAATGAAACCTCTCAATAGTGGGCTGGTTTGAGGACGAAGCCCCTCAAACTTGCAACAAGGTGATCTACTAAGGAGTTATTTTCAGTTTTGAAGGCATTTCTAGCCCTCTCCTAGGGTAGCAACTTACCCTAAGGTGGCATTTGGGGTTTTCTTAGGCACGGCAACATCAAACTCGGCCATCATTTTGGTTCTCATATTTTTAGCAGCTGGAATCTGCATTTGGACTTCACCTTTGGGCTTTGAATCCTTCATTTCCAGCCATCTTTGTATAGATGTTCACCGTTATTATATTTAATTAAATAAATTCTAGCTGGGGTTTGAAGGCTTATTTCTTGGTTTATAATTGTTCTAAAATATTTGTAAGTTTCCTACATGCTTTGGATGGTGTAAATGGTGCATTTTTTTGAGAGATATTCATTTTCCGTATTATAAAAATTTAGACTGTTGTACCTTGCTGTCACAAATTTCAGTTGGTTGACATAATTTTCAATTTATTATTTATTGGGGTTTGTGCAATTTCACTTTTGTTTCAGTTAGAGCTCGGAAAGGGACATTACATCTTGTAAACACGTGCAATGTCAATAGTGGTAGTGATGATAAGGAAAATGATGATGGTCAAACAAGTCCTCCAGCTCCACCACCAACTATCACAGTTCAACGTATGCCCAAGTGGTATACTAGTACAATACGAGATGCAAAATTGGATATATGTAATGACCCTTTTAAGGGTTTCAACTAAACACACAAAATGCATATCTGAATTTTAAATTGCAGCAGACTGTAAATATAAAATCAGCGACTTTATCTATCACCAAATATGCCAAAAATCACCACAAAACACCATGAATCAACTCGCCACAATTATGTATATATTTTATGGAATATTAAGAGCCAAAAACACAAAGAAATGTTGAAGATCTCACTGCTGGAAATTAATTATGAACTGGAAATTGCAGCCACAAGAAAATTATGAAACTAGGGCATAGAAACCCTCAAAATTCACCAAACTTCAAATTCCGGCCTTATAAAATATTACAAATCAGATTATCAAACCAAATTTCTCAAATACTTCCCCAAAAGCTCCAAACCCTACCCAAGGTAGGTCGCTCCACCCTTAATAAATCAAATACCAGCTGGAAATTACAAATATCTCTTCAAATCAGCCCCTAGAATCTATCCCAAGCCAAGGAGAAGGGTTTTCGTCCTTCCCTTAACCTCTAGAAGGGTTTTCGTCCTTCTAGGCAAGTCGCATAAGGAGGTTTTCGTCCCCAAATGCAAGAACAAGCAGCTCTAAGCTTACTTTGCTCCAATAAGATAAAATGCGATAGCAAATGGTGCCTCTAATCTTCTTTTATATCTTCCTTTTGGCGCCAAAGTACAATTAGAAAAGGCCGACCTGTATAAGCAAGGAAAACACTAAAGAAAATATAAAATATTAGATAAAAACATATCATAAAGGTGCTCAAGGTTCTTCTCCTTCATTTTTGTTTCTTTGCCACGGAGAAGGAATGGCAAGAAGACCAAATATTAGCTCTTAGGTGGGAAAAAGGGATATTACAATATAGTCCAAGATACTTCCAATATAAGGCTTAGGACTCACAAAGTATGGCATGTGAAGAGATGAATTTGGCCCTTATGAGAATAGTTGCATAATCATTTAAGCCCTCTACAATTCATGAAGCCCAAGATTCAAAGCCTTTGAAAGAGGCCATGGATGCGAGATAACAATTGTTGATGAAGAACAATGCATGCTCGCTTGTTGATCTTCCACCAAGAAAGAAGCCTATCAATTGCAAATGGGTCTTTAAGACTAAGTACAAAGTAGATGGCAACATTGATAAGTACAAGGCAAGACTTGTAACAAAAGGAGGCAAAGAGAAGGCATTGACTATGAGGAGACTTTTGCTCTCACACCAAGATAAAAAACAATCAAAATATTGTTTCCTATCATTGTTTTCTATGGCTCCATGGATTGGATCGAAACTTCATCAAATGGACATAAAAAGTGTCTTCCTGAATGGAGATTTGCAAGAGGAAGTCTATATGACCCAATTAAAGGGTTTTGTAACACTAAGTCAAGAACAAAAGGTGTGTAGACTTATCAAATCTTTGTATGGTCTCAAACAAGCTCCTCAAGCCTTGAACATCAAAATTGACGAGCATCTTGTACAACATCAAAGGAGGCCATACAATCCAAACCTCTACCTCAAGGAGAAAGGGGGAGAAGTTGTGATTGTTATTGTATATGTCAATAATCTAGTCATCATTAACAACTCAGTGAAGATGATTGATGCAACAAAGAAAGATCTCAAGCGATCATTCAACATAACATATCTCATGTTACTACACTACCATCTTGGTTCGGAGGTTTCATGAAAAGGGGCATAACATCGTGTCTCAAATAAAGTAAGCCAAGACTATGCTCGAGAAATTTCGGATGATGGATTGTAAGCCTATTGGCTATTGCAACACCTACACAAACTAGACTTGATTGTCTAATTATGAGCCATCACCTGCAAGTAAATGAAACTCCCTAATGGCAATTGATCATTAGTCTCCATAAGACTCCCTTTCAAGTTTTCAACTTAATGGAAAAGAATATATAAGCCATCCTTTTGTGTTTTCAACTTATAATTCAAGTCAAATTTGGGACTTCTAATATTCCCTACCAAATCAACGAGAAGAGGAAAAACCCCAATCTCCACAACCTCACATCACAAAACAAATCTACACAACAAACATCACACTATATTGCAAAACTTGATAAAATGAGAGACATCTCAAACCAAAACATATTATTGTGGCACAATTATCTCCCCGTGTGCTACAAATTCAACTCCAATGTGTTAGAGCAAGGCCTCAAAAATCTGGAATATATACACAATTAATCATGTGTTACAAATTTACATGTCATAATCATCTATGTGGATTTGGTTAAACCTTTTAATTTGCTAAGCAATAAATCACTCATCGAATATTGGGTGAGTATGATCAAGAACAACAATATCTACAAGACTAAGTTCATCAACATCATGGGAATTAAGTTTGAAATCAACAACGTCATCACTAGACAAATTAGCATCAATACGAGTGGAATGAACTCTCCTATAAGTTTTAGACAACATGCAAATTTCATATCACATCTAAAATGATTGAATCCAGCCAAAATACAAACGCCACGCTTGAATAGGTGGATCTCAATGCTCAACAGAATGAGTGTTTTTGCCACATGATATATACCGATGGAGATTAAAAGAATCACTATAGGTATGACTTTGATGTCCACAATAAGAACAAGTATGATTACCTCTAAGAGTAGATGGTGAGTCGAAACAAGAGTTGTGTTAGGTTGTGGAGCCTATTTTCATGTGTGAAAGTGTTGAAGACCAGTACACTAAGAGTATCGTTGTACACTTTCCACAGCTTATCAAATAAAACAAAATAGTTAATCTAGAAGCAGTGTGTTCTATCATCTTTTATTTATCATAAGCAAAGAGGATAGAACACAGCTGTTACAAATAAATTTACAACATAAAACATTCTCAAAGTCAAACCTAAGTTTTTATTAAAACAGGTCCTCTTACGTTCAACTCAATTGTAATGTCCCCAATTTTGAGCAGATGGCCTAGGAGGCTTTTCATCCGTCTTAGCCTTGGTCATGCCCAAGGGGCTAGTGACGTTGATGGTTATTGGGTATGGTTTGCACCTTCATTTCACTTATAGGTTATGTTTTGACGTTGGACACGTACTTTGAGGTGACTTAAGTGAAATAAGGTTGTGTGATGCTCCCCTATGGTACTTTATTATTCTATTTCTTCGTTGGGGGTAACTTAAGTGTACTTTTGGGCATAGTGGTGATAAAGTAACTTAAGTTATTTTATTATTATGTGGATTTTCCCCAAGGAGGTCGATTAGGATTCTTTTGGGCCCTTTGTTGCAATGAAAAGTTATAAAAGGAAGTGTTTGGGGAGAAAGGGGCATTCATTCATACACTCACTCTTTTATGATATTGAAGTCATTGTTGGTTGCATGTTTTTGCTTGTGGAGTAAGATCCCACAAGAACCCTAGCTTCGGTGGTGAGAGATCCACTCCTAGCTAGCAAAGCACTCTTCGGTGGTGAGAGATCCTCCCTAGTTTGTTAATTTGGAGCTTCATTCAAATCAGATTTTCAGATCAGAGTTATCAGAGAATTTCAAGGGTTTGCTCAGTGTTGGAGAGAGATTATTTGGTCCATACTTTAGTCATCTACAGATCAAATTATTTCCAGCGTTTGAGGCAAGCTTGGAAAATTCCTAGAAGTTTCAATCAATTTGGGCTTTATATATTTTCAGATCTACTTATTTTGGGTTTTGCAACAATGTTTTCTAGGGTTTCTGGTTGAGTTTTTCAGTTTTCTAGGTTGGATCTAATTGATTATAATTTAAATATATTGTTGTCCGAATTTCAAAATTTATAAAGATCATTTCAACTCCTTGTGAATTTTTGGATTTTTTAGGCAATTTCAGCAGTTAAAATAAATAAATAAAATCATATCTGAGAGATAAAAATTATCTCTTATTTACTATTCTACATATTTTCAAGTTATTTAAAGCTTCAGGTAGTGTTAAAAATTATTATTCGCAAAATACAATTTTTTCTGTTTCGGATATTGTTGTCCTAAAAATCACAAAAATCAGAATTTTAATTCGTTGTTATTTTTATATATTTTGTGAATTTCAAGTGATATCCCACAAGGGATATTTCAGTGGTATCAGAGTTGTTCCTCCAGCCTGTTTGGGTTAAAAATGAGTGACAGTGAAGATCTCAATGTGGATTTAATGAAGAAATTATTCACCAATATGGTTAAAGAAGAGACCACAAACCTCTATTTGAGCCAACTCACAGAGAGACTATCACAGGGCAGATCTGGGCCTCAGGCGGATAGAGGAGAAAATAGTAATATGGGGCAAAGCAGGCTCAAAGAGGTGAAAGTGGAAATTCAGGGCAGCGATCTCCCGCTCTTTTACCAAGCCTTTGGGACTTCAAGAGCCCTCTTTCTTGAAGGATCCGGAAGCTTCACAGGTGGGGCAGCCAACAGAAGTATTTGATGAGGAATCTTGTTGGGAGAAGTACCAATCTTTGAGTGAGGGTTTCGGGAGAACATGTCATTCCCAGAGTATTGCAGGATGAAGATTGGTAGCAGGCCCAAGAGAGACCATCGACGCAAGTTCCTGAGTTAAGTTCCCGAGTTATAAAGGAGATTGGGACAAATTTCCATTCCACACTTCGATGGTTCTAAGAAGTGTACAACACAATCATGGATTCAGAAGTTGAAGACATACTTTGACTTGAATCCCATGCACGAAGAGGATGCAATTAAGTTTGCAATCCTACATCTTGAGGGAGATGCACATGACTGGTGGCATCATGGTCTTATTACACAGGGGCACATGCATATTGATACATATGCAAAGTTTACACAGAGATTGATGAGTAGGTTTGACAGGAGGGATCCTGACAAGTTCTTCAGAGAGTTGACTCACTTGAGGCAGACAGGTTCTTTGGACGGTTACATTGCATATTTTCAGAGGCTTTCAGTTATGGTTCCTGATGTTTCAGAGATGAGATTGACTTCTCTCTTCATAACGGGTTTGGGGGTGCACTAGCACTGCTTGTGAAGGCATTTGAGCCTTCTTCATTGCATGATGTTGTTAGGAGAGCCCGGGATTTGGAGTTAGCCACTCCAAAGTCAAGGTTTCCACCTTGAGTTCAGTAAAAGGAACGTCCATCTAGACCGGATGAGCTTCAACAGAAGGAGCCTACACACAGGCAGGATGTGGCTAAGAATCCAATAATTTCCCGTGAGCTTAGAGATGAGTTGAGGCAAAACAAACTATGTTTCGATCGTCGTAGACCTTGGGCCCCAGGGCATGATTGCACAGGGAAAGGAAAGGCCCAATTCATTGAGGTCTTTGAGGAGAGTGAGGGTGACAACGATGAGTTAGAGATCCACGAGGTGGATGATGGAGATGGAGTTGCATTGGACAAGACGATGTGGAACAAGAGGATGAGACTTTTCCTCCGGAGATTATAGCTACATTGTCGAGTACTCCGAGGTACAAGGCATTGGTGGTCGAGGAGTTATACGGTGGTCGCGCATGTGGTGGTGCTCATTGATAGTGGGGCTACCCACAACTTCATTGATGCATCCTTGGTTGAGAGGTGAGGTCTACAAACATTAGTCTTTTAGGGATTCAACATTGTTGTAGCCAATGGAGAGTCTATGAGATGCACACGGAGAGTTCCACAATTGAGCATCACTATGGGTAACTACACAGTTACCGATGATTTCCACATTGTTGGTATTAGAGAGACCCACATAGTGCTGGGAGTGCAGTAGCTTCACTCTCTTGGTGAGTTTCGGACTAACTTTCAAACGATGGAGCTGAAGTTTAAGTCTAAGGGTAAGAATGTAATCTTGAGAGGTTTATCTACAGGAGTACCTAGAGTGGTTACAACCAAGGGATGAAGAGGACTTTCTGGCGCGAGGTGTTTTACTATTACGGGCCGATGTGGAGTTCGATGGATATGGGTGTGACCAGTAGTGTTGCACATGAGACAGTTTAACAGATTGGGGTTATGGGTTCAGATCATCCGAGTTTATCATTATGTTGGTTATCTGAGGTTTTGGTAGATTGGAGATCTCATTTGCTTGTTGAGTACTCCAAGAACCGACACACTTGTGAGATTCTGGATGGTCACACACGGGACAACTACAAATTGGAGGACGAGACGATCTTCTATCGGGGCAGATTGAAACTTGTCCCGATTGTAATGTCCCCTTTCCTCGCCACGTGCCCGAGGGCAATACGGGTCCTAACCCTAGTCATGCCCAAGGGGTTACGGACGCCATGAGCTATTGGGTGTGAATATCTAGTCCAGATTGTTATAATTTTCTATTGTGAGGGGTTATAAAGTGCTTTGAAGGGACTAGATGTTATGTTCTATCGTTGGAAGGGACCACTTAACTCCTAATGTTCTAATTTCACGTTGGGGTCACCTTTTTGGGCCATGGCGACTTGAAGGGGGAAAAGTAACTTTAAGTTACTTTATTATTTTGGTCTTCCCTAGGGTAAAATGCGACTTGGGTTTCCTTGGCGTGGGAAAAGTTATAAAAGGAGAAGAGGGGTGAAAGGAAATTCATTCTTGCATACATATTTTCTTTGGTGATACTTGATAGTGAGCAACTGTTGTTTGTTTGTTCCGCTTGTGGAGTGAATCCCACAAGATCCCTAACTTCGGTGGTGAGAGATCCACTCCTAGCTAGAAGGGCACTCTTCGGTGGTGAAAGATCCACCCTAGTTTGTCGAGGGTCTTGCACCTTTTCAGATCTGATTTGTAGTCATCTTCAGCAGGTTTTCCAAGGCGTTTCGGGAAAATCACGATAACTTTCTGGGGTTTTTCTCCGTTTGAAGCGAAATTCGTTGTGGCAGCTAAGGAGAGGTTCTTTGACGAAACGGCAGGGTTTGTTGAGGGTTTCAGCCATTCCTAAGCAAAAACGACCTGTTTGGAGAATTGCAGGCCCTAAAATTTAGGGTTTCGGGTGGAATTTTCCAGATCTAAAGGTTTCCTGTTTTTCTCATATTTTTCATAAGTTATTTCCAGAATTTCAGCTTTTTATGTTCAAGTATTCAAAAGATATGAATTTTCCGGAATTCTATCATTTTCAGAGCTTATAAAAAAATTCTGGCAGTTTCCTATGTTATAAAAAAATACAAAAACAATTTATTATTGTTAGTTATTATTTTTGCCAGCTTCCTGTGAAATTTGAAGTGTTTTGGGCAAGTATTTTTCAAGATATCATATTTTTATTGTTCGCTGCCCTATTTCTGCAAAAATCAGAAAAAAATCAGATTTAGTATTTGCTGCAAATTTCTGTATTTTGTCAATTTTTTGTAAGATCCCAACAAGGGATATTCAGTGGTATCAGAGCCGTTGTTCCTCCAGCCTGTTGGGGTTGAAAGATGGGAGACAGACAGAGACAGTGAAGAGATGGGAGTAGATCTGATGAAGCAACTGTTCACCAATATGGTGAAGCAGCAAGAGACTACCAACCTCTATTTGAGCCAGCTCACTGAGAGGTTAGCACAAGGTAGGATTGAGGCTCATGCGGAGAAAGGAGAAGCTAGCAATATGGGACAAAGCATGGTAATAGAGGTGAGAGTGGACATTCGGGACAAGGGTCCCCTCATGCTTCTACTAGGCCCTTGGGACTCCACGAACCTTCTTTCTTGAAGGATCGGGAAGTTTTGCAGACACGACAACCCGTAGAGACATTGTGGATGAGGAATCTTGTTGGGAGAAGTACCGAACATTGAGTGAAGGTTTCAGGACAACATGCCATTTCGGAGTATTGTAAAATGAAGATTGGCAAAGAAGCCCAGGAGAGATTACGGACACAAGCACCTAAGTTTCGGAGGAGACTGGGACAAATTTTGATTCCACACTTCGATGGCTCTAAGAAGTGTACCGCGCAATCTTGGATTCAGAAGTTGAAGACTTACTTCGACTTGAATCCCATGCGCGAAGAGGATGCAATTAAGTTTGCTATCCTACACCTCGAGGGAGATGCTCATGACTGGTGGCATCATGGATTGATCACACAGGGGCACATGCATATCACTACTTATGCAGATTTTACACAGAGGTTGATGAGCAGGTTCGACAGGAGGGACCCAGATAGGCACTTCAGAGAGTTGACTCACTTGAGGCAGACATGTTCTCTAGATCAATACATTGCAGATTTTCAGAGGTTATCAGTGATGGTATCTGATGTTTCAGAGATGAGGTTGACTTCACTCTTCATGGCAGGATTGACTGACGCTTTAGCAGGATTTGTGAAGGCATTTGAGCCTTCCTCCTTACATGAGGCTATTAGGAGAGCACGCGATTTGGAGTTGTCCACTCCGAAGTCGAGGTTTCCCCCTCGAATTCAGCCTAAGGTATTTCCTTCGAGAGCTGATGGTTCATAGCCGAAGGGGCCCCCACCTAGGCAGGATACAGCGAGGAGACCATTTGTATCGAGAGAGGACAAAGAGGAGTTGAGGCGAAAGAAACTATGTTTCGATTACCACACACCATGGGTTCCAGGACATGATTGTAGAGGAAAAGGGAAGGCCCAATTCATAGAGGTCTTCGAGAGAGTAGGAGTGAGGAGGAGCAAGGCTGTGAGTCGGAGGATGAAGATGAAGAGACATTGGATAATGCAGGGGGTCGAACATGAGGAGAGAGACTTTGAGGAGGCAGCAAGGTGGGAGACATTGGGGTCTCTCTTGTTCTCCAACAATATTAGATCAATTAAAAACACCAAAGGCTGATTTATGACTATTATGGCAAAAATCTTAATGCAGATCTGAATTTTTTGGGAAGAAGTGCAACTAGGGTTTTAGATAGATCTCAATGCAAATAACACCCCAAAATTATATTTTCATTTCCAAATGATTACCCAAATATTTAGCAACTGAATCATGCAAAAAACTGAATTTATTGCAGCCAAAACAACCCAGAAATCAGATCTGAAATCTGATTAATATTCTGCCTGAAAACCCTTACAATATACTTCAGAAAATGATGAAAATACAGCGATTTGGTTTATAATATTATGGAGAATATTTGACAAGTATTTTTAAAGGAAATACCTCTGGAAAATGCTGCCAAACTGCCCACAACAGATCGATCCAACTGCTGCCCAAAAACCACTGAAAATACCTTCAAAAACTCTTCACAAACACTGCTGAAATAAACCTGGAAAATCTGATTAACACGCTGGAAATTTCTGAGTGAAATCCCCTCTCAATCCCTTGGGGTTTTCGTCCACAAGAGAACTCTTGGGGTTTTCGTCCACAAGAGGTATAAACTAAGGTTTTTCGTCCTTAGAATATAATTTGCAAAAGCTCAAAGCTCAAATGCAAGAGAAATTATCATATGAAAAATCTGCCATATAGAAGAGGCAAGTCGACTTCCTTTTAAAGGAAAAGAGCCAACAACCAACCTCCAAATCAGCCAATGAGCTCACATGATTTTTCCTATGCAAACATTTAATATTTTCCCATATTAAATGTTTTTCCCAACAATATTTCCCTCCTAGTGCAAGTCGCATTTCTCTAGGGAAAATACATAAATTAATTATGTTTTTATCTTCCCTAGGCTTCATTACTCCCCTTTGGCCCAAGTCGCCATTATCCTTTCTAGGAGGATTAAAATATAATAAATCCCTTTACAATGACTTTTGCCCCTTAAGGCAAATCGTATTTTCCATAGGGATTACAATTTATTTTTATTAAGCTAAATAAATTAATATAAGTGCTTTAATAATTTTATTTTATTTTTTTATAGCACTTTATAATAATTTATTATAACTTAAGTCACCCTTATATTTTTCCTTTGGCCGTCGGGTTGACAAAATGGGCCAAAGGTCTTCGATTGGAAAAGGGGACATTACAGTCCTCCCTTCCCAAAATTGCTTGCCCTCAAGCAATCCTGATCTTGTTTTGTCCAAGTGTCATGCACAAGAGACAAAACATGCCGAAGTGATCCGCAAGCCTGGCACATGTTCCTGTCAAGTGAGCTAAAACTTGCCACCATATTCCATCAACAAGTTGCTCATATATTTGGAGCAATGGTTCAACAAACTCCAAAATGAAGACTTCATCTTCTACCATATCATGCATCTCATGATGAAAATAGATTGAACTAGGCAGCAATAAACAAGATACATTATTATGTTCATCATACCTTATGATTTCATCCTGGTTCATAAAGAGCTGAAATTCTTCATCAATCAGCTTGTCTTGAGCTGCTGGTTTGGAGATTGCAACAACCTGCAATTCCAAACAAGTGTCCATGTGAGGCTTCTCCTCATGTGTCAGTTGCTCCATCGAGCCTTCCTTTGTGGGTGTAGACTCCCTTGCATCATTCGTCCCCATCTTTGTTTTGAACTCTTGTAGGTGTTGTCTCGCTTGAGCGGCTATCAATCTGGCAGCTCTAGCTCTGGTATTCCATTCCTCACACCTTTTCAGAGTTTCCATTACATCTTCATTGGTTGCATATACAAATTTCCTTTCCTGCACTTTCTCTCTAGGCTCTTCTTCTTCTTCCCTTGGCTTCAACTCTGATTTATCTTCATGTGTAGATGATATGACCAAATTCAAATCAGCACTATCAAATTCATCATATAAATTTTTGCATACCTCGTTGGAACTTGAAGACACCAAAGCACTCTCATGAAGAGTTGTATCAACCATATGTGAAGATTCTCTATTCCTTCCATGCATAAACAATTCCACTTCTTTGTCTTGTGGTGTTGGACCTTTGTGAATAGAAAGTGATGATGACTTAGGCCTCCGATCTTGTCTGACTCTCAAACTGTCTCTCGTACCTCTTGACCTAACCACATCCATCAACTGCTGCATGGTCTGCATCATCTGCTGATGGGTGTCTACCACTTCCCTAAGAAGATCGCTATCCATGTTCCATGGAAAGCTTTTCTGTCTAACTCCCATGATTCACTCTATCACCAACCTCTCGTGGCTGCATCAAATCAAAACCCTCCAGGTGGGAGGAACATTGCTCTGATACCATTGAAAGATCCCCAAATGGGTCTCTCTTGTTCTCCAACAATATTAGATCAATTAAAAACACCAAAGGCTGATTTATGACTATTATGGCAAAAATCTTAATGCAGATCTGAATTTATTTGGGAAAATGCGACTAGGGTTTTAGATAGATCTTAATGCAAATAACACCCAAAATTATATTTTCGTTTCCAAATGATTACCCAAATATTTAGCAACTGAATCATGCAAAAACTGAATTTATTGCAGCCAAAACAACCCAGAAATCAGATCTGAAATCTGATTAATATTCTGCCTGAAACCCTTACAATATACTTCATAAAATGATGAAGATACAGCGATTTGGTTTATAATATTATGGAGATTATTTGACAAGTATTTTTAAAGAAAATACCTCTGGAAAATGCTACCAAACTGCCCACAAGTATAAACTAAGATTTTTATCCTTAGAATATAATTTGCAAAAGCTCAAAGCTCAAATGCAAGATAACTTATCATATGAAAAATCTGCCATATAGAAGAGGCAAGTCGACTTCCCTTTTAAAGGAAAAGAGCCAACAACCAACCTCCAAATCAGCCAATGAGCTCACATGATTTTTCCTATGCAAACATTTAATATTTTCCCATATTAAATGTTTTTCCCAACAATATTTCCCTCCTAGTGCAAGTCGCATTTCTCTAGGGAAAATACATAAATTAATTATGTTTTTATCTTCCCTAGGCCTCATTACTCCCTTGTGGCCCAAGTCGCCATTATCCTTTCTAGGAGGATTAAAATATAATAAATCCCTTTACAATGACTTTTGCCCCTTAAGGCAAATCATATTTTCCATAGGGATTACAATTTATTTTTATTAAGCTAAATAAATTAATATAAGTGCTTTAATTATTTTATTTTATTTTTTTATAGCACTTTATAATAATTTAATATAACTTATGTCACCCTTATATTTTCCTTTGGCCATCGGGTTGACAAAATGGGCCAAAGGTCTTCAATGGAAAAGGGGACATTCCATGGTGACCGATGACTTCTATGTGGTTGGTATTGGAGAGACCAACCTTGTGCTCGGTGTACAGTGGCTCCATTCTCTTGGAGAATTTCGGACTAACTTTCAGACAATGGAACTCAAGTTCAAGTCCGAGGGGAAGAATGTAACCTTGAGGGGTTTATCTTCAGATGCACCCAGGGTTGTCACAACAAAGAGAATCAAGAGGATTCACAGGCACAATGGGGTTGATTGGGTAGTACAGTGCTTGGTTTCTACCAAGAAATCAGAGGAGGGACAGCCAGAGTATCATGTGGATATACAGGGGCTATTGGATAAGCACAGTGCAGTTTTTAGTGACATACCACCTGGTGTACCTCCAGATAGGGGATTTGAGCACGTGATTGAGCTTGAGGACACTAGACCAGTAGTTACTACTCCTTACCGTCACCCCAAACGGTTTAAGGATGAGATTGAGAGGACTATCCATGAGCTTATTGACATGGGACATATTAGGCCGAGTTCCAGTCCTTTTGCTTCTTCGGTGGTGTTGGTGAAGAAGGATGGGACCATGCGGATGTGCATCGACTACCGGGCATTGAACAAGAAGACAATCAAGAACAAATATCCAGTGCCACGTATTGATGAGCTATTAGATGAGCTATAGGGGGCAATCTATTTTTCTAAAATAGATTTGTGATCTGGATATCACCAGATCAAGGTTAGGGAGCAGGATGTGCATAAGACTGCTTTCAGATGCCATTATGGACACTTTGAGTTTCTAGTGATGCCATTCGGACTGTCTAATGCACCAGCTACATTCCAGTCTTGCATGAACCACGTGTTCAACCGCCATTTGCGGAAGTTTGTATTGGTTTTCTTTGATGATATATTGGTCTACAGCAGGACTTGGGAGAGCCATATCCGCCACCTTGATGAGATATTGGGGATATTAGAAGCTAATTTGCTATATGCAAAAGCTTCTAAATGTGAGTTTGGCATGACAGAGTTGCTATATTTGGGATATGTGATTGGTGGAGGGGGAGTAAAGGTGGACAGAGAGAAAATACAGGCAATTTTGGATTGGCCGCCACCCAGGACATTGACACATCTGAGGGGATTCTTGGGACTGTGCACCTATTACAGGAGGTTCGTGAAGAATTTCTCACGGTTGATTGCCCTATTGACTGATTTGACAAAGAAGGGAGCTTTCGCTTGGTCAGAAGCAACACAACAGATTTTTGATCATCTCAAGGAGGTGATGAGTTCATGTCCCGTCCTCGCATTACCAGATTTTTCTCGGCCATTTGTTCTAGAGTGTGATGCATCAGGTGAGGGGGTTGGATCGGTGCTTATGCAGGATAGGCATCCCATTGCTTATGAGAGTTGGAAATTGAGCCCAGTGGAGAGAGGGTATTCAATTTACGACAAGGAGATGTTGGCCATCATGCATGCCTTGGCCAAATTCAGACAGTACCTTGTGGGCAGCAGATTCGTGGTACGTACAGATCACAATAGTTTGAGGTTCTTTTTGGGGCAGAAGGATCTCAACGACCGCCAGCAGAGATGGGTGAACAAGGTACAAACATATGACTTTGACATAGAATACACTAGAGGTAAGAATAATGTTGTTGCGTTGATGCTTTATCTAGGAGGCCTTACCTTACTACTATGCTGAGTTCTATGTCTGAGATTTCAGCAGATTGGAAGGCTCACATACTTGTTGAGTACTCCAAGAATCAGTTTGCATGTGAGATCATGGATGGTATTATCAAGGATGACCGATACAGGGTGGTAGATGATCTCATTTTCTACAAGGATCGGATTTTCCTTGTACCGGGGTCTAAGATGAAGGACAAGATCCTTCGTGCAGTACATGATACGCCATTAGCTGGACATCCCGGATATTTCAAAACATACAGGTACATCAGGAGAGATTCACTTGGAAGGGGATGAAGGACGATGTCCTTAATCACGTCAGAGAGTGTATGGTTTGCCAGCAAACCAAATCGGAGCATTCTTTTCCTGCAGGGTTACTCCAGCCTCTTCCCATCCCCGAGCAAAAGTGGGAGAGCATATCGATGGATTTCATCACAGGACTCCCTATGGTGCATGGGCACAATTGCATTTATGTGGTAGTTGATCGATTGACCAAGTATGCGCATTTCTTTTCTCTACCTAAGAAGCATGAGGCAGCTGACGTGGCTCAGGTATTTTATACAGGGATTTTTAGGCTTCATGGGTTGCCTAAAAATATTATTAGTGACAGGGATAAGATCTTCATGAGTACCTTTTGGTAGGAGATATTCAGACTTGCGGTACTGAGTTGACTCAACACGAGCTACCACCCTCAGATTGACGGGCAAACGGAGATTGTTAACAAATGGATAGAGGGCTATTTGGAGTTATGTGACCAGACATCAACAGGAATGGATCAGATGGTTACATATGGGTGAGTATTGCTACAATACCACATATCAGATGAGCATCTTGGCATGACTCCTTTTAGAGCTTTGTATGGATATGATGCCATGTCATTTGCTGATTTGGTATTACCAGATAGTCGGGCTCCCAAAGCTTGGGATTGGTTACAGGAGAACCAGGATATCCTGCGAGCTCTTAAGGAGAACCTCCAAAAGGCGCAGAATCAGCAGAAGGTTTATGCGGATCAGCACAGGATAGAGAGGTCCTTCGAGGTAGGAGACTTGGTGTTCCTACGTCTGCAGCCATACAGCAGTCATCACTCAAGCAGAAGGGGGCAGAAAAGCTGAAACCACGGTTTTATGGTCCATACAGGGTAGTCCGACGAGTGGGTGCAGTTGCATATGAGTTGGATCTTCCAGAGCACAGTAAGATACATAATGTCTTCCATGTGTCATGCCTTAAGAAGGCACTAGGACAAAGACATCAGTACCTTCTACAGAGTTGCCACCATCGATTGGGAGGAGGAGTCGGTTTTTGAACCGCATTTTACCTGCAGGAGGTCAGTACCTTCTCGAGTTATTGGACGAGGAGGAAGGCTCGAGGGCAGTCTATTATTGAGAGGAAGCTCGGGAGCAGAGATATTACGAGAATACTTGATACGATGGAAGGGTTTGCCTCTCGACGATGCTACTTGGGAAGGAGAGCAAATTCTACAAAGCATCCTAGTTTGCATTTGTTTGGGGACAAGCAAATTTTGGGAAGGGAGGACCTGTAATATCCCCTTTCCTCGCCACAACCCCGAGGGCCAATACGGGTCCTAACCCTAGTCATGCCCAAGGGGTTACGGACGCCATGAGCTATTGGGTGTGAATATCTAGTCCAGTTGTTATAATTTTCTATGTGACATGTGGTTATAAAGTGCTTTCGAAGGGACTAGATGTTATGTTCTATCGTTGGAAGGGACCACTTAACTCCTAATGTTCTAATTTCACGTTGGGGTCACCTTTTTGGGCCATGGCGACTTGAAGGGGGAAAAGTAACTTTAAGTTACTTTATTATTTTGGTCTTCCTAGGGTAAAATGCGACTTGGGTTTCTGGCGTGGGAAAAGTTATAAAAGGAGAAGAGGGGTGAAAGGAAATTCATTCTTGCATACATATTTTCTTTGGTGATACTTGATAGTGAGCAACCTGTTGTTTGTTTGTTCCGCTTGTGGAGTGAATCCCACAAGATCCCTAACTTCGGTGGTGAGAGATCCACTCCTAGCTAGAAGGGCACTCTTCGGTGGTGAAAGATCCACCCTAGTTTGCTAGGCTCTTGCACCTTTTCAAATCTGATTTGCAGTCATCTTGAGTGAGGGTTTTCAGGCGGTTTCGAGAAAATCACGATAATTTTCTAGGTTTTTCTCCATTTGAAGCGAAATTCGTTGTGGCAGCTAAGGAGAGGTTCTTTTGACTAAACGACGAGGGTTTGTTGAGGGTTTCAGCCATTCCTAAGAAAAAACGATCTGTTTGGAGAATTGCAGGCCCTAAAATTTAGAGTTTCGTGGAATTTTCCAGATCTAAAGGTTTCTGTTTTTCTCATATTTTTCATAAGTTATTTCCGAATTTCAGCTTTTTATGTTTGGTATTCGAAAAGATATGAATTTTCCGAATTCTATGATTTTTGAGCTTATAAAAAAATTCTTGGCGGTTTTCTAATGGTGAAGAACATGTGCTCTTGAAATAGAGGTCACAAGTTCAAATCCTGCAGGGGGTAGGGTATGTACGCCTTGTTTGTAGCAAAGTTAGTTGCCTCCCGCATGTGAGTACAAGGTAGTCCCATATGCTATAAGCCGCTTGTAGACCCAAAAACAAGCCGCCCGGCATCGTGGACTGTAAAAACCATTATTATTATTATTACGTTATAAAAAAATATACAAAAAGCAGTTTATTATTGTTAGTTATTATTTTTGTCGACTTCTTGTGAAATTTGAAGTGTTTTGGGCAAGTATTTTTCAAGATATCATACTTTTATTGTTCGCTGCCCTATTTCTGCAAAAATCGAAAAAAATCAAATTTAGTATTTGCTGCAAATTTTGTATTTTGTCAATTTTTGTAAGATCCCAACTAGGGATATTTCATGATTCATGGTTGAGGATGGAGATACTATGACATGTGCATTGTTCTTCCATGACTAGACACTTGAGCTTTGATGAGACCTATAGGTTCATATGGGAGAGGTTCAGATGGCATGGGTTGAGGGAGGATATCCTCAACTTTATACAGGGATGTGCGGTTTGTCGTCATGACAAATCGGAGTATACAGAGTTCATCATTTCCTGAGTCGACATGGGATAGCACTCCTATGTATTTTATTGCTTCTATGCACGGTGAGCACTTCACCCATGTGCTAGTCAATGGAGGGACGGAGTTGAGTTACTTGGTTATTCAATAGGTTCACATTCATCACAGTAGGTGAACTATGTAGAGTTGATATTGTCGGTTGACCGTTTACATTGGAGTCTTGGGATTCTTCCCCCCACGGGACACATTATGAGGAGCCTTGCTCTCACACGAGTGTGGGTCATGTGAGAGAGTTGGCACGCTTAGTGCTTATACAAGATGTTTCACAGGTTGATCCAGGGATGTTATAGGATTCAGAGTGGACTTTCGTACCCATGGGTTGACTGGAGAGGCAGTGATTGTGAGTGATCACATGATGGCAGCTTCACATTGGCAGGATGGGACAGATTGGAAATTTTAGTGTGGGTACGGGGAGTGTTGGTGTGGGCATCATACTACTTCAGGGGCAGCATTGTTCTCTACACGGCATGGAGAGCATGATGACTACATGAGGTGTCTTGGTTACTTTGGATCACACCGATCTTTGGTTGACTACAGGGTGAGGTGGAGAAACTTACTTTGTGGTATTCAACTTCTGCAACATGACAGGATAATGCTTGGGGTCAAGCATTTCTCGAGAGGAGGACTGTAATGTCCCCAATTCCGAGCAGATGGCCTAGGAGGCTTTTCATCCGTCTTAGCCTTGGTCATGCCCAAGGGGCTAGTAACGTTGATGGTTATTGGGCATGGTTTGCACCTTCATTTCACTTGCAGATTATGTTTCGACATTGGACAAGACTTTGAGGTGACTTAAGTGAAATAAGGTTGTGTGATGCTCCTTAATGGTACTTTATTATTTTATTTCTTCGTTAGAGGTAACTTAAGTGTACTTTTGGCATAGTGGTGATAAAGTAACTTAAGTTATTTTATTATTATGTGGATTTTTCCCAAGGTGGTCAATTAAGATTCTTTTGGGCCCTTTGTTGCAATGAAAAGTTATAAAAGGAAGCGCTTGGGGAGAAAGGGGCATTCATTCATACACTCACTCTTTTATGATATTGAAGCCATTGTTGGTTGCATGCTTTTTTCTTGTGGAGTAAGATCCCACAGAACCCTAGCTTCGGTGGTGAGAGATCCACTCCTAGCTAGCAGAGCACTCTTCAATGGTGAGAGATCCTCCCTAGTTTGCTAATTTGGAGCTTCATTCAAATCAGATTTTCAGATCAGAGTTATCAAAGAATTTCAAGGGTTTGCTCAGTGTCAAAGAGAGATTATTTGGTCCATACTTCAGCCATCTACAGATCAGATTATTTCCAGTCGTTTGAGGCAAGCTTGGCGAATTCCCAGGAGTTTCATTCAGTTTGGGCTTTATTTATTTTCAAATCTACTTAGGGTTTTGCAGCAGTGTTTTCTAGGGTTTCTGGTTGGAGTTTTTCAGTTTTCCAAGTTGGATCTGATTCATTATAATTTAAATATATTGTTGTCCGAATTTCAAAATTTATAAAGATCATTTCAGCTCCTTGTGAATTTTTGGAATTTTTAGGCAGTTTCAACAGTTAAAATAAATAAATAAAATCAGATCTGAGAGATAAAAATTATTTCTCTCTTGTTTACTGTTCTACATATTTTTCTAAGTTATTTGAAGCTTCTGGGTAGTGTTAGAAATTATTATTCTGGAAAATACAAATTTTTCTTTGTTTCTGCATATTGCTGTCCTAAAAATCAGAAAAATCAGAATTTCAGTTCGCTGTTATTTTTATATATTTTGTGAATTTCAAGTGATATCCCACAAGGGATATTTCATCACTCTACAACTTTATATTGAGTCTCAACACTTTGTAACTTATGAATATATAAACAACATAATCAAAACAATAAATAAATATTTATCAAATAGAACAGATAGTTAATCTCTAAGCATGGAAAGGTTGTAGAATATGAAAAGCTTAAGGTAAAAGAGTATGAGAGCCTCTCCAAGAATGCATAAGTTATAATCAAAATGAAAACCATGCATGTCTAATACAAATGGACATAGGTATAGCCACAGTCACAAGGATGATGTAAAAGGCTTCAATACAAAAACAACAACAAACCTTCATTACAGCCGCATTTGTGTCAATGCCCTCTACCTTCACTCCTTCTATTGTGGCCTGTGCTAATTCAACCTTTTCAAAGCTGTTCCTTGATTGCATCACTGCCTTCTCTAAAGTTGTCAACTCGCCAACAAGAACTTCACCAACAGGAAGACTCATTTCATCAATTGCACCAGAGCCCTTCATAAAGGTGAACCCTATATTTGACATAGTGGACAAAGCTGAGGTTGAATAGAGGCCTCTTTTATCTGTCTTTTCACTAACATGTGCTTCATTATTTTTGGACTCTGAACATCCACCGACGGCAAAAGGTCTGATAATGCTTCTAAAATAAGATCCCCTCCAGGGAGTTTCTCTGCTAGATTAAATGTAAGAAGTTTTTCAGGATGAGGTGGCAGAACATGAAATGCTTCACGGATTGCACGAAGGCGTAAAATGCCTAAAACAGACTTTGATAGGGCTTCTGCCCGTCCCACACCTCCGAGATGAAACTTTCGAATGAACTGATGCACACACAGAATTTCTTGAATAATAGCTAGCCAGTAGTCACGACGTGAATGCCCTGTAAGTTCTGGAAACTCCATGACGACTGGTTCGGGTCTGTTAATGAACTTTGAAAGTTTTAATTATACAGACAAGCTGCTGTTTGCAAGCATCCAAAAATCTGGCAGGTAATGGAACATTTTAAAGCATTGCAGCCTATCAGCAAAACAAATTGAGATATAAGATGTTTTCAGCAACAGTGACTTACACAGAAATTGATTTATACATAACAGCCTTGTCAAACAGCCGTGCACCCCAAGGTCCGGTCAAGTCAGGTTTAATGATCTGTTTCAAATCAGTCGATAGATCATACTTTTTGCCTTATCATATGACACAATGCCCAAAGCTTCAAAATAAAGGGCATGGTCAGTCAAAGTCAACCGTCCTGCAACACATACAATGCAATCAATCTCATAAACCTACATGCGGTATGAACAAAGATAATATGATAATGATTTACACAAAATATAAGACCCACCAGGCCATGCAGAGACGCCTACATGCTGGAGAACAGGCTGAGTAGTTACAGTACCGTCAATATCAATAATCATCTCTCCATTGGCTAACGAAGACTAGAAAGCAGAGTGGATGCAGACAGATTTTTCATAGTTTTGATAGCCCTGAAAATTTAAAATTAAGAATGACATCCATTAACACCATCAAAACACGTACAAATTTATTACTTTATATATCATGATCAATAATTGCAACATGGAATGTTAGCTTGAGAATGTTTAGATCGTCATATGGCTTTTCAGTGATGAACCATAATTGGAAAGGTACATCAATCATAGTGGTGCAACAGATCAAGAGTACTCTCCCTGTTATTAAAGCAAGAAATAATTAAAGAGATATGGGGTACTCAATAGGGGCTCAAATGTTTTAAAGAATCAATAATAATGCTCGCTTCCCACATTCATACTAGATCTGCATGCAATCTCCTGTTAAGTCCATTTATCTTCTATCTTTTTGTTTTGAGGCCTCTTGAAATTTCAGTCACATCTAATAAAGAATAACTTCAAGCATAAAATGAAAGTCTTATATATCGACTCCCATAGTTGATAGCTAGGGCTACATCTTACTGCCCAAGTACGCCATAGGCCTAAAATACAGAGGAAAAAAATTGGTTTGTGATATTCATTCAGTTTATAAATGCCATCCTTCTTATTGGCATTCATTGTAAAAGCCCGCACATTTTTTGTTATTTAGCTAGACTATTAGGGGTTGTCTGTAATGTCCCCTTTTCAGAAATAATTGATTCTAGATACCTGAAGCCTATTCTTATTATTTTCTGTAGGCCAAGGGAAAATTGAAGAGGGAAATAAATTAATTGAACTAGTCCAAGGGTACGTTTTATTTAAATTAGAAAAAGGATACCTTATATTTTTAATAAGTGGGGGCCCAAAAAGCAGAAATAGAATAAAATAATAATAGAATGATGAACTTCTATTATGGGGCGCCAAAGATAGAATAATAATTAAATAAAGAATTCTATTATGGGGCGCCAAAGATAGAATGGGTTGCATGAGCATCAAGCTTCTATTTTTGGATGGGGCGCCAACATTGGAGGGGATAAAGTAATTTAATATTGTTTATTGAGCATGCATGTAACTCCAAAAGGGGGTGCCAACTTTGGAAGAAGGCCTTAGAAGTTATAAAAGCAGTTTTTGGGGATTATTATTATTCATCTTGGAAATTTATCAACTACTTCATTGTCTGCAAGTAGCTTCTGCTTCTGCATCAGCAATAGAGGATGAAAACCCTCATTTGCACACAGATCTAAGGACAGAAACCCTCATATCTAAGCTTGGCAATTCCATTCAGGGGTTGCAGTGATCATTCAGGGTACAAGTATTCATCCAATTCAGCTAGGGCATCATATTCAAGGTTGTTTTAGCATCCAGAACAGCAAGTACAGCTAGGACATCCCCCTTTGGAAACGAATTTCAGTACTGGCGCCACATCTGGGGGCAGTTTTCAGTCAAATCAGTTTGCATGCTTTTATCTTTTGTTCATCTTTTCATTTGGATCAACCGTTGTGAGAAAATAATTGTATTCAGACATTCTAGTGTTTTCATTAAAGCTGATTTGAAATAAATAAATAAAAGTCTGTTTTTCTACATATTGGGGTTTGCTGTTTTTTTAAATAAAATAAAAAATCAGTTTGTTGCTGCTGTCATAAAAGTTCAAATTTTTATACTGCTGCCCTAGGTTTTGACAAAATATCCAGATCTGTTAGAAAGTATTTTTCAGGGATATTACATTGTCGTTGGGCTCCTTCATCCAAAAAATCAAAACCACGAGAAAGGCTTGGAAATTTACCAAAAAATCTGTTATATCACATGTGAGTTTCCAGCTGTTTGTGAAAATGCCACCAACCTGCCAATAGTTCTCCAAAACAGGCTCCAAATAAACTTACTGAGATGCTAAGGATTTGAAGTTAACAGACTTAAAGTATCAGCCTGAATTTTTCATAAGGAAACCTGAGTGCCTCCATACAAAACTAAATACAAACTATTGTTAACTGAAGCTTCATAAAGCAGCTAGAACAGAGAAATCAAACCCGTTCCCTTGCAAATAGTGAGCCACGAAGACCAGTATGGCCACACTTTCCTCCCGAAACAGCGAAATCAGCATCTTTCATGTGCAATTCGTCCTGTTCCGGTCCCTGTTCTTATCATGGCTGAAAGAAAGCATCCATGTCTGTGTCTACTCAAGCTTTCCAGTAAGCAGCCTATGCTTTCTTCGGGCATCATCATGTCCTCTTCATGGCCCTGCCTTCAGCTTAGCTAGCAGGACTGGCAATGGGATGCACAACTTTGTTATGAGAGCAGGGAAGTGCCTGTCACTAGCCATGCAGTTGACAAATCCATTGGGCGCTATCAGCAAATCAGCAAAATGCCCGTGTAATCATACAGGCCCACAATGGTTTTCTTCCACTCCTCGAAATCCTTTTCCAAAATGCTAGATTTTCCCTCAACTCTGGTTATGGTTCAACTCCTCTCATCTTCTTCTACTGCAGGCCATCCACCATTAAGATACAGAGTAAAAATTCACTGAACTCCTTGCCTTCAATTATCTTGTGGAGCAGACGGCTTAATTCATTTCTGAGTGAGTTTTCATTGCACTTGACATCTGCCCAGTCCGAAGAGATTTCATCACGAAGAAAAACACACAAATTTCAGAGACTTGGAATGTAATATTGGAAGCCATTTTGTACAGGCAAGCTGAGACAGGACCTCCCTCTCCTAAATCAGGTGCAACTGGCTTCCGTTTTGAGCTCACTGCCACGGATTGCAGTTCTAAAACACTTAGCAGATGCCAGAACAAAGCAGCGGAAAAATACCACAAAGGGTTTGGTAAAACCAAAGGATGACTAAGCAGCGATTTGAATGAAAGCCACCTTTAAAAGGTAAGAGAGATGCTAACATTGTACGGTAGGCTTTATAAAGTGCATCTTTCACTTGATTTGAATTCAACTCATGAGAGATGACAAAGGTTGAATATCAATTTTAAAAAACACCGTGTGAGGAGGTAAGATACACTAAAGATACTTTATCAAGGTTACTAAAGAATTGATGATGTGCTCCTCAATAAGGGCTCTAAATTATTCCAGCTATGAAAACGTGTGCCAAATTCATTGGATTCCACCCCATGATTGGCCAATCTATCTGCAATTCTTTTCTTCTCAAAATTAATGGGCTCGTGAGATACTTGCAAAAGTTGTGCCCATATTCCTGCCTTAGTTAGAATATAATCTATCTTCCAGCTAGGACTAAGTCCCTTGTGCATAGCCCCAATGATGACCTAGGAGTCTCCTTCAACCTTTTGATAGGAGATACGCAAGGACCCTGACAATTTCAAGAACTCCACCATTCATATGGCTACTGCCATGTTATTCATGCCAACTCCAAGATTGATAGAGAGAGCCCCTTGAAAGGATCCTTGATCATCCCTAATTACACCTATGCCAACTTTGCCCATATTTCCCCTAGAAGCACCATCAAAATTTAGTTTGCAAAATCCTAGACGGGTAGATATTCATTGTATGACCTTTTTTCTTACCATTATTGTCCCCTTTCTTGGGGATATTTTAGTTCTTGGCCATTTGGATATCACCAAATGTCCTCCTTATCCAATTATGCATCCACGATTAGTGGCTTGGGCCTTATCCTAAAAGAGCCAGCAGTTCCTTACCTTCCATATATAATAAATTACATAGGATATGACAGATAGCCATAGGATAGAGAGGGTACCACTGCCACTAGGTTAAACCATGAAGACTTCTACTAGAGTTTTGGGCCAAGCCAAAACGAAACCCAGTTTTTGAATGGAAAAACTCCATCTCTCTTGTGCATAGGGGCAACACAAGCGGATTTGGTTAACAAATTTTGCTTCCTATATACACATAAAACTAGCTCATATATCTTAAATATATCTATCTGAAAAATGTTGAGATGTATCAGTCTCGTGACGCGTATCTTGGATTTGTCTTATAGTTTCGCCCATTGAAGGGTTCCACGATGATTAACAAACTCATCACCTTCTCCAAAAAATTCCCGCTGACTTATGAAAGAGACACTCAATCTAGCTGCACCACCATGTCAAGCTCAAAAAAAATTCCAGGGGAATTGAAACTGATTTTTCAATTGCCTTCTCCAAGCAAGAAGAAAAACTACCCTATGATGGTCAAATGGACGTCAAATTTAAGATCATCCATTTTTACTAGCATCTCACAAGATTACACTTGCTCTTCCCAGCCCCCTTGTCCATCACTGTAGTTACGCCTAGAGCATAACAAATGGATGGCCCGATCCACCCCCTCTGTTGAAGTTTGACAAAAGTCAAAAAAATCCCCTTTGATGCAAGCCATGCAAGGACATTTGCTTTAGATAGAACATATTTAAACCAAATTTGATCGATCGGCAACTCTTCTTGTTGCTAATCACCACACACCAATTGACATCTAGAATTTACTTTTGTTTCCAACAAAAATTTGCAGACAATGAATTGCTAACAGGGTTTTGCAGGTCATGGGTTTCTGACAAACTTTGTTTCTGCATTTACCTCTACAGCCATTTGTACCTGATGGGCCTACAAAGTTTTGTATTTCTTCTTCAACATCCTTCAACCAGAGAGTCTGACTTGAGGGGGCACAGGTTGTGCAATCCATCTTGCGAATGGATCCACTTGGCATAGGTACAATCCAAAACTTCAATGACAGGATGACGACTCAAAGCTTTTGAAAGTGTAATTGAATGATCCATTGAGGGTTGCAGTGGTTTAGACCATATTGATAACTCCAGCAGAGTGAAATTGAAAGTGTCAGCGAACCATTAAGGGTTAAAGTGATTTGGACCCAACAAACAACTCTTAAGGGCGCACACATTCTCAAGAGTCAATATGTGTTGCATGACTTCTCCAAGTCAAGATAAAGGGGAGATGTTGGTGCTTAATGCACCTATTGTAATCCCAACTTCACAAGAATGTTAGGAAATCCTTAATTTGTTAAGAACCAAATATCCAATGTAAAAATGATCCTGAAAAGGCCAATGTCCCCCGACTTCAATACCCTTAAGGTAGGCTTACACCATAGAATATTCCTTAAAGAAAGAATCACTCCAAGATATCTCTCACTACATGAACCAACCTACTTCCCTACTTTACCTTTACTACTCAATAGAAATATTCCACAGTCCATGATCCCCTATTCATAAAATGGTAAATTCCCCCATTTCTAACCACTTATTTAACAAGGGGGGAGGGTAAACCCATCACACATTAGGTGTACTGATTAGAACTTGTTTCCCAAGATGCCCATTTGACCCATTACAAAAGATAGCCATTAAGCACATTTTAACCAAACATGAGTTATGTGCACCATAAGTCAACTATTATATAGACTATTTACATCATAATATCACAATCCTGGGTACATTACATACTGAACAGCTTTAGTATATGTGAGGCACCAAGCTTGTGTGGTGACCCTTGGAAAATGTGTGTACCTGCTTGTACAAGCACGAACATGTTTAAGCCCACAACTATATGTTTATCCAATGCACCCAAGCCACCTTAAGTGTGGGACATGTTCACTTAACTTAAATCCAATTTTAACAAGTCTATAAATAGATGGGATTGTACCATCTATTGTACGCAAATAATTAACTATAAAGTGTTAGGTGATGGTGTTGTGATGGTATTCACTGTAGCTACCAAATTTCTCTCTGACATAATATTCTACTGTTCTAATGTGATGCTTGCGGATGATGCTCTGTAATAATGGAGTTCTGTAGTTGGATGCTTGTTTTTCTTCATTGATCTTGGAGAAGGGTTAATTAGATCGGACACATTAACGATATTGACAGGATTTAAATAACAAATCAGAAAAACATCATGGTAGGAGTGTCATTCTGAAAATTTGGCATAGGAAACAACTAATAAGTTAAACTGCTCGGGCTTGTGACTAATTAAAACCTGCATGATCATGTATGTATCAGATCATACAAGGGGCTGTAGTAATGAGACATCTTAGGTCTGCATATCATTGCATTTTGCAGCATGGTGCATACTCCTGTCAAGAGAAGCCAGCAGAACCAATTCACTAGAAAGGCACCTTGCTGGCTTATATACAATTTAAGCATCATAACTGCAGTTAGTTGAGTGCAACAGACAGGCCGCATGAAGAGCCTTAAGAACTACATTGTGCAGTATCTGTTGACTTAATGCAGCAAACAGTCATGTCTGCAGCTACCCACAATCACATATGATGCGGCACATTAAGAGTTCAACTTTAAAATCATTAAAACCACAATGTTTATTAAAAGTAAGAAATTTTTAGAAATCACACACACATGCGCGCGCGCACACGCACGACAGCACACACGCACACAGCACGCGCGCACGCTCACACACCTGCCCACACACGCACACGCACACGCACACGCAGGCACACACCCCCACACACACCCACCCATGCACGCGTGCACACACACGCACACGCACGTGCGTGCTCATGCCCACACACACACCCACACACGCACGTATGTGCGTGCGTGCTCATGCCCACAGCACGCACACACACGCACGCACACAACTGCACGCCCACACGCGCGCGCGCATGCACACCACCCACACCCCCACACACACACGACCATGCCCACGCCCATGCCCAAAATTATCACTGAAGTAAAATTTACATTTTACATTCCGCGCTGCACAACAGAAATTAGATCTATCAAGCATTCTACATCAAATGAGAAGATGGTGGACGAGTAATGGTCTTTAATGATTGAAAGGGAAATTTAAAAAGCAAGGTAGAAATATAGCAGCATGAGAGTCCTTTCAATAGTGCTTCAATTCGAAAAGTTTAGATAGAAATAGACACTTCCATGTTGTACTTGTATAGCCTTCATGCACCCCAAAGCATTATAAGTGAAGTATTCGATTGAAGAAAGTAAGATTGTCTGTCTTAATTGATCAAGAAGACAGCTTTAAGAGCATGTATGATCGTTTTTTAAATAAATCCTCCTCTTTTTTTTTTTTCAGTTAAAAGAAAATATTGTGTGAGAATATGCATGTCATCTCTAAATTTCATAAGAATCAAGGTCATTGATCAAAATGTAAAATTGAGAGTTGTTTTGCATAGTTAAAGAAGCACAGGTTTAGACATTACTATGAATCAATTACCAAGTAAAATAGAAGGATAATGATCTATATAGCATTTACTGTATGGCCCTGTTGCTTCTGTTTGAAAATTATTCTGAAGATTTCACAAAGACCCCTCGTTTTGGAGGGATATTCAGTTTCCCGGCAAGGGTCTGGCAGCATATACAAAGTTAATACTTAGAGCCTTAGAGGTACAGTTGTGGCATCACATTTGGATGGTATGGAGTCCCTTTTTCCCATTTTGTATCAGATCAGCTGGAGGGCAGTGTTTTCTTGCATGATCATACATGCTTTTAAATTTGAATTCCTGATGAGCTCCATGCTATCAGCAACTGATATTTTCACTCAATTTTTTTGCACGTCTACGACCCTTTCCCTAGGTATCTTTTGCAAAAAAACTGAACAAAAGACAAGGACTCAAACCCCTTGAAAATTGAAAAAGAATTATTAAATTGTGAAGGTGAGAATAGAGAACATAGTGATTATAATGTAAGTGGTATGCATAGCAGAAATAATTTTGATGCTAAAGACAGATTAACACACAATAAAGTATTGATACCATTCAACTCCAACAATATACATAATTTTGTCAATCTGGTAGTATGATGAAATTTGTTTATCCTAAAAAAGAATTTGAAGTTATAAAAGTGAATAGTAATATTCTATAGTGTAATGATGAGTGTCATTAGGTTGAATTCTTCATGAAAAACTGTAAAATATAAACTTCAAAACAAATTTCAAGGAATGCCATTAGGAGTTCATTTAGCTTTGGGCATTGAATAGTTATTAACCAATTTAAGATTTTTATGTGTAGCTTGGAAAAGCAAATCATCAAGTTCCATTTGGAAGGTGAAAATTTTATTGAGAAAGTGAAATGAATTGGTACACCGGCTATCATAGCCAGATGTTATGCAATTTAACCAACACCAAATGAATATGATATTAATTAGAACGAAAATGAATATAATCATAATAAACATGAAGTAGGTTTTTAGGATTTCTACTAGAATTAGTGCCTAACAAAGATGTCAAACTATTATTGAGATCTAACTAGTACAGATATTTTAAATAAAGGTATCTGAAAAACACCAATAGATGTCAATCTGAATCCATCACTTTCTTCACAGATTTCCTATTGACTAGTGATAGATGGCCTCAATCTAGCTACACCACTACATCAGACTTGTAAAAATCATTTCGGGAGAAAAACTGGGTCCAAACTCCACCATATGCCCAAGATATAAAAAAATCAATTGCCTTCTAAAAGCAAAAAGAAAAACTGCCTTATGACAGTCAAATGGACATCAAATTTAAGGTCCTAAATCAATTGTTTATTCAAGGACATTATAGCCCACCACCACCCCCTGGCTTATCAAAACAGCCATGAGGATCTAGGCAGGTGATTCAGCTAGGTTTCAGCTTTCAATTGGATACAATTCCCTGAATATGCCTGTTTTGAAAAAATAACCCCCTTTCTTTTGAAAATCATTCCTTAAAAAGAAATTTTCTCCAAAAGAAATTTGAAAAATATAATCTCCTTTCTTTACAAAAAAATTCACCCCTTATATTTCTTGCAAATATGTAGTCCGGCTAGGGATTTGACCTCTTGGTCTCAATGCCTTGTAAAAAAATCTTTCCAACTATTCTACCGAGCACCTCAAAAATAGAAGCTAATATCTATATGGCTTTAATAGGTAAGGCAATACCTTAAAAAAGGAATGGCTCCTTTAGCCTTGAACCCGCAACCACCTCAAAAACATCTTGCACCTAGTCAAAGCTTAACCACCATGTGCATTATATAACTTTTCAAATCTTATATTTCAAAATACAGTTTTAAAGTGTATTTGAGAGGCTTTTAAAATGAAAAAAGCAACTTGTTACCTCCATTCACCAGTAAACTTTAGGATTTTACTCAGTCCAACACTTTGATTGTAACTATGGCAAAATGTAGTTTTAAAGCCTAACTTGCCGGAAATGGATAAAGCCAAGCTACTAGAAGAGCTCATGAACACTATGAAAGAGGAGCCCCAGGGTTTCAGCACCGTGATCACAAAATTTAATATTTGAGCAAGCCCGAGCTGTAGACTATTGCGAGTGTAGAGGCACGAGTAGGAGTTAGATCGATAGTGGTTGGAGGAAGCACAGTTTGCAGGGGTGCTCTGAAATATCCCTTGTGGGATACCACTTAGAAATGCACAAAATACTGACAATTTGCAGCCAAACAAAATTCTGATTTTTGTAGAAAATAAAACTAGGGCAGCGAATAGAAATAAATCTATAACTCACAAAATACTTGCCCGAATCACTTGAAAATTTATAGAGAGCTTGCTAACAATAAAACTAACACTAGGAAATTATTTTTGGAATTTTTCAGATAATAGAACACTGCCAGAAAATTACAGCGTGCCCTAAACAGCTGGAAAACTTCTAAAATTCATATCTTCCCGAATACAAGTGCAAAAACTATGAAACTTTGGAAATAACATTTACAAATATAGAAGATGATATTCCAACCTTTAGATCTGAAAATGGCCAACTGGAAACCCTCCAAATAAGGGCTGCAATCTCCAAAACAAGTCGCCCTTTTTGGTAGATGGTCAAAACCCTTTGAAATCCTCTAGAAATGATGTCAAACCCTTTCTTTATTGTTGCCATAAGTCTGATCTAAAAACCCACTGATTATCTTCACAAAATATCTCAAAACCCTCAAAACCCTATCTCTAAAACCTCTGAAAATATCTCTGTAAATCAGCCCCGAAAACAGCTCCAAAATGACAAGCTAGGGTAGATCTTTCACTACCGAAGAATGCCCTGCTAGCTAGGGATGGATCTCTCACCACCGAAGCTAGGGTTCCTGCGGGATTTCACTCCACAAGCTATAGATTTGCAAACAGCAGTTGCACATGAAAGAAGATAATTAGGTATGCAAGAATGTCCTCCATCACTCCCCCAAACCTCCTTTTATAACATCTCATTACCTTTTTCCAAGTTGGGCGCTCCATGTGGGACTAAAAAATGACTTAAGTGACCCCAACGAAGAAATAGAATAATAAAGTACCATAAGTGACCCCAACGAAGAAATAGAATAATAAAGTGTTATGGGGTCCCCCCCTAACGACAAAACATAACATCTAGTCCCTCCAAATCACTTTATGCTCATGTCAACGAAAAATTATAACAAATGAACTAGATATTCACACCCAATAGCTCCCAGCGTCCCTAGCCCCTTGGGTATGACCAAGGCTGGGACTCGAATTGGCCCTTAGGCCTTTGGCGTAGGAAAGGGGACATTACAATCCTCCCTTCCCGAGAAATGCTTGACCCCAAGCATTATCCTATCATGTTGCAGAAGTTGAATACCACAAAGTAAGTTTCTCCATCTCACCCGATCAACCAAAGATCGGTGTAATCCGAAGTAACCAAGAAACCCCATGTAGTCATCATGACCTCCATGTTGTATAGAGAACAATGTTGTCCGTGAAGTAGAATGATACCCAAACCGACTCTCCACTGGTACCCACATCGGGATTGCCAATTTGTCCAATCCTGCCAATCTGATGCCATCATCATGGGACCCGTCACTATCTCTTCAATCAACTCCTGGGTATGCAAGTCCACTTTGAATCCTGTAGAATCTCTGGATCAACCTATGAAATAACTGCGCATACACACAAAGCGTGCTAACCCTCCCACATGACCCACATTAGTGTGAGAGTACAACTCATAATGTATCTCAATGTGTCCCGTGGGGGAAAAATCCCAAGACTCGAAGTAAATGGTCAACCGACAATGTCAACTCTACAGTTCACCTCCTGTGATGGGTGTAAACATAGTTACCAGGTTCGGCCGGATTCGTATGAAATCCGGTTCGAACCGTATTTTTTGAAGCAACCGAATAAATCCGGTCCGGTTCGGTGTAATTTTGCGGGAAAAAAAAAAATTTCCTTTTTGGTGAAAAAATCGAAGTAGGGAAAAAAATTGCCATTTTTGGAAAGGGTCCGGGAAGATGTAGCAGCAAAAACTTGCATGTGCCATAACTTTCATTCTGTGGCTTCGTTTTAGGTGTCGTCTTCTCTAAAAGTATATATTTTCTCAAGCTCTACGCATTGATGGCAATATTTTTTTATTTTCATAAAATCCATTTTGTACCTTTTTGGACCAAGCAACTTCTTGCAATCTTTTGAAAGAATCATTATGATGATGATGATTATGGTAGATGGATGCTTTTTTGTATGATTTGTCTATATATAATGATATAAGTATACAATAATATAAATTTATAATAATACAAGTATATATATTCCGAACCGGATTTTTCCGTATTTTTTCGGATTTTTTCGAGAACTCCGAATTTTCGGATTTTTTTGCCCTTCCGAATTTAATTGGATTTCCGAACCTGGTAACTATGGGTGTAAACCTCTTGAATAACCAGAAAGCGAGTCAACTCCATCCCTCCACCGACTATCGCATGGGTGAAATGCCCACTTTGTGCCTAGAAGCGATAAAATACATAGGAGTGCTATATCATGTCGACTCGAGAATATGATGAACCTGTAAGCTCCGATTTGTTATAACGACAAACTATACATCCCTGTATGAAGTTGAGGATATCCTCCCTCAACCCATGCCATCTGAATCTCTCTGATATGAGCTCAGAGGAAGCATCGAAGCTCAAGTGTCCGGTCACGAAAGAGCAATGCACATGTCACAATATCTCCATCCTCAACCATGAATCCGACACAAGGTATAGTTTGCCCTGATAGAATATCATCTCATCCTCCAATCTGTGTGTGTCATCCTGTATGTGACCATCCAGAATCTCACGAGTGTGTCGGTTCTTGGAGTACTCAACAAGTAAATGAGATCTCCAGTCTACCGAAACCTCAGATAACCAACATAGTGATAAACTTAGATGATTTGAACCTGTAACCCCAATCTCTGTGACTGTCTCATGTGCAACACTACTGGTCACAACCACATCCGTCATATTCCACATCGATCCGCAATAATAAAGCCCCTCATCATGTCGAAAAGTCCTCTCCATCCCCTCAACTGCAACCACCCTAGGTGCCCCTGTAGATAATCCCCTCAAAATCACATTCCTGTCCTCGGACTTAAACTTCAGCTCCATCGTCTGAAAGTTAGTTTGAAACTCACCAAGAGAGTGAAGCCACTGCACTCCCAGCACTATGTTGGTCACTCCCATACCAACAATGTGGAAATCATCGGTAATTGTGTAGTTACCCATGGTGATGCTCAATTGTGGAACTTTCCGTGTGCATCTCATATACTCCCCATTGGCTACAACAATGTTGAAGCCCTCAAAGTCCTTCGTCTGCAAACCTCATCTCTCAACCAATGATGCATCAATAAAGTTGTGGGTAGCCCCACTGTCAATGAGTACCACAACTCGCTGACCCTGCATAACTCCTCTAATCCTAAATGCCTTGTACATCAGAGTACTAGACAATGTGGCTATAATCTCCCGAGGAAAAGTCTCCTCCTCCTGCACCGCATCAGCACTATCCAACGCAACTCCATCTCCATCATCCATCTCGCGAGTCTCTAACTCCTCACCTCTGTCACCCTCACTCTCCTCGAAGACCTCAATGAATTGGGCCTTCCCTCTACCTCTGCAATCATGTCCTGGAACCCAAGGTGTGTGGCAATCGAAACATAGTTTCTTTCGCCTCAACTCATCTCTGTCCTCTCGGGAAATGATTGGCTTCTTAGCCACCTCTGCCTCGATGGAGGCTCCCTCTGTTGAAGTTCGTCTGATCCAAATGGAGGTTCCCTTTGCTGAACGCGAGGTGGAACCCTCGACTTTGGAGTGGATAACTCCAAGTCTTGAGATCTCCTAATAGCCTCATGCAAAGAAGAAGGCTCAAATGCCTTCACAAACCCAACAAGAGCATCTGTCAAACCTGCTGTGAACAGTGAAATCAACCTCATCTCCGTAACATCAGGTACCATGACTGATAATCTCTAAAAATCTGCGATATACTGATCCAGGGAACCAGTCTGTCTCAAATGAGTCAACTCCCTAAAATACCGTCGGGTCCCTCCTATCAAATCTGCTCACTAGCCTCTGCGTGAACTCTGCATAAGTAGTAATGTGTATGTGTCCCTGTGTAATCAATCCATGATGCCACCAATCATGAGCGTCTCCCTCAAGATGTAAGATTGCAAACTTAATTGCATCTTCCTCACGCATAGGATTCAAGTCGAAGTATGTCTTCAACTTCTAAACCCAAGATTGTGCAGTACACTTCTTAGAACCATCGAAGTGTGGAATGGAAATCTGTCCCAATCTCCTTTGCAACTCTGGTACCTGTATCTGATGATCTCTCCTAGGCCTGTTGTCAATCTTCATTTTGCAATATTCCTGGAATGGCATGTTGTCACGAAAGCCATCACTCAAGGTCTGGTACCTTTCCCAACAAGACTCCTCATCTAAAATATCCACTGGCTGCCGTACCTATGAAACTTCCGGATCCTTCACGAAAGAAGGTTCGTGAATCCCCAAAGGCCTGGTAGAAGAATGGGGAGACCGTTGCCCTAAATGTCCATCCTCACCTCTTTGACCATGTTGTCCCATATTGCTATTTTCTCTTCTCTCCATATGAGCATCAATCCTGCCCTGTGCTAATCTCTCAGTGAGTTGGCTTAGCTAGAGATTGGTAGTCTCTTCGCTTTACCATGTTGGTGAACAATTGTTTAATCAAATCTACACCCATATCCTCACTATCTTTGTCTCTCATCTTTCAACCCCAACAGGCTAGAGAAACAACTGCTCTGATACCACTGAAATATCCCTTATGGGATACCACTTAGAAATGCACAAAATACTGACAATTTGCAGCCAAACAAAATTCTGATTTTTGTAGAAAATAAAACTAGGGCAGCGAATAGAAATAAATCTATAACTCACAAAATAATTGCCCGAATCACTTGCAAATTTATAGAGAGTTTGCTAACAATAAAACTAACACTAGGAAATTATTTTTGGAATTTTTCAAATAATAGAACACTGCCAGAAAATTACAGCATGCCCTAAACAGTTGGAAAACTTCTAAAATTCATATCTTCCCGAATACAAGTGCAAAAACTATGAAACTTTGGAAATAACATTTACAAATATAGAAGATGATATTCCAACCTTCAGATCTGAAAATGGCCAACTGGAAACCCTCCAAATAAGGGCTGCAATCTCCAAAACAAGTCACCCTTTTTGGTAGATGGTCAAAACCCCTTTGAAATCCTCTGGAAATGATGCCAAACCCTTTCTTTATTGCTGCCGTAAGTCTGATCTGAAAACCCACTGATTATCTTCACAAAATATCTCAAAAACCTCAAAACCCTATCTCTAAAACCTTTGAAAATATCTCTATAAATCAGCCCCGAAAACAGCTCCAAAATGACAAGCTAGGGTAGATCTTTCACTACCGAAGAATTCCCTGCTAGCTAGGGATGGATCTCTCACCACCGAAGTTGGGGTTCCTGCGGGATTTCACTCCACAAGCTATAGATTTGCAAATAACAGTTGCACAAGAAAGATGATAATTAGGTATGCAAGAATGTCTCCATCACTCCCCCAAACCTCCTTTTATAACATCTCATTACCTTTTTCCAAGTTGGGCGCTCCATGTGGGACTAAAAAATGACTTAAGTGACCCCAACGAAGAAATAGAATAATAAAGTGTTATGGGGTCCCCCTAACGACAAAACATAACATCTAGTCCCTCCAAATCACTTTATGCTCATGTCAACGAAAAATTATAACAAATGAACTAGATATTCACACCCAATAGCTCCCAGCGTCCCTAGCCCCTTGGGTATGACCAAGGCTAGGACTCGAATTGGCCCTTAAGCCTTTGGCGTAGGAAAGGGGACATTACATGCTCATATCCACCAAGCTAAACAAAATAGCGCCGAGCTAGAGGCAATTCACTCGAGCTAAAACAAGTTGTGTTAGATCAGATCCATTCAATTCATTGACAAAATGTTAGGTGGGCCAAACAAGCTGCAGAGGAGCACCGAGTTGTGAGTTTAGATGTAGAGCTCAAAGGGCAATATAGATATAGCTCGTCAAGCCAAAAATAGGTGTTTAACTCACTTGGAGGTTCTAAGACAAGCTCCCAAGACCCTAACCGGTAGAGCAGATTAAAAACTGCCAAAGCAGAATGAGCAACTCGCTGAGTTGCTTGGAATAGCTCACCAAGAGCAAAGGGAGGTTAAAGAAAGAAGACCAAGGTGCTATAACTTGGGGCAAAGGGGGCGGTATTTTTCCTCTAAACCAAAACTTCTTCGATACAAATTTAGAGCCATATTGGGCTTCCTCTACCTATCCACATCTTCAATACCATATCACAACAGCCATGAGGATCTAGGCAGTGAATTGGCTAAGTTCATGCCTTCGATTTGATACTGATTCCTTGAATCTCCCAAACAACAATGTTACTCACAATAGCAAGTAATAGAATTGTTATTCCTCCACTGATCAATTATTCAACAATATTGAAGCCTATTAAATGGGCCTTTGTAAGGAGATACAAACATGTGTTTGAAGTTGAACAAACTCGTAAGTGAATACCATGTTTGTTCAATGTGAGACAAACTTGGTTATAACATATTTAACCATGTTCTAACTCCCTATAACAAACTTAACAAGTGATGTGAGCACAACTTCTAACTAGTTGCTAGAAAATAACTCAAACTACTTCCAAAGTGTGAACACAAACAACTAAATAACAAACCATAACATTATCTTCATCACTACTATGAAAATATCAACTATAATTAATTATTTTGAACATTGAACTTTAAAGTATGCATATATTGAGAGATACCCTTTAGCATAGTTCAAAAACTAATACACGCCAAAATTGACCCAAAATTGACTTGGACTTAAGAATCGACAACTTTATCGTCACTTTAAAAACTAATAGAACTCTTAGAATAAGCTTAAATAACATAAAGAACACTCTTAAGTCTTAAATGACATGAGAAATGAATGTAGACAACACAAGTATATTTTCCAATAATGTTTTACCAAAAATGGTACAATGTTCAGGTTTTAGACCAAAAAAGTGTACAAACTACAAAATACAATGCTCATTAAATCATAATAGTCATCAACGTACCAAAATATACTAATATCACATATGAATATCATCAACAATGCCTAGTTTGCTTCCCCACGGAAGTGGAAGGTAATGATTTTTCCTCTACGTGAAACATCATCCACAAAGATATCATTTGCATCCTCACCAACCCCTCCGGCTCCTACTACCTCTATTGCCCTTGACACTATTGTTTCCTCTACTTCCCTCCCCTACTCTGCAATGTCCTCCTCATAAAACATGGCTGCTCATCCAAACCCTCGGACTCAACAATCAAATCAGCATATAGATTAATATCATCCAAGCTTGCCCCTCCACTTGTCTCATGCAAAGACGAAGATTGTATTACACAAAAACAAGAACATTGAAACATTGTGTTGTCAACTTGTTGCGCTTCTTTGTATGAACAAGTTCAAACCAGTGTTTTAAAAACCATTCCGGTTCCAGTTTGGTTCAACCAATTTGACGATTCATTAAAAAAATTGCAAACTGTTAGAAAAACCAAACCAATGACTCAGATCATCACGGAACCGGCTGATTGAGTAATGAACCTTCTAGTTCCATACTAAACAAAGTCAAACCAACCGGTTCCGTAATGAACCGGTCGAACTAATTGAGGGGCAAGTTTTGCTTAAAACATTTTTTTCCAATTTTAGCTTTTAAGTTACTTTTTCCCAACCCTAACCCTAAAATGATGTTATATAGACCCCGTTTGGAACAACAATGATTAAATGATCTTGTCTTCATGCAATACAACCTCCGGCTAAAGCGCAACCAATTACTGAATAGGATACCTAATACAGATCCCATTGTCTTGGATGATATTGATCCAACCATAGAATGAGTAGAAGAGAGTCACCTGGCAAAGTTTGATCCCAATGACTTGGGGTGGATGGCTTTGGATGATGAATCACTAGTAGCACCAGACATGGCAAACACTAGCCATGCTTACTGACTCTGCAGATATGCGTGAGGAGTCGATGTGTGCAGAGCAAAGGAACATGATCACATTGATGAGGATGAGGATCCCATTCTTATTAGTGGTATTGAGTTTGTTGATTGATATCAAACATGTAGTAGCTTGTAGCATATTGTTTTTGGAATCTATAGGCCATTTAAAGCCTCATTGTTTATGTATTTTGTTTCGGATATGTAGTGCACTCGGTGCCGTTTTGCTATAATTACCCTTACATGGTATATGCATGAGCAAACTTTGCATATTTTGTCTCTAATTGTTTGTAATCATGGTTTGGAATCTTTAAAATTTCTTGTTTTCATTAAATTGTAATATTTTATGTATTTTTTAGTAAACCAGTTCATAAGTTTTAAACCGGTTCGGTTCGGTCGGACCCTTGGCCGCCGAGTCCAGTTCCAATTTTTAAAAAATTGGTTCAAACATGCTTTAATTACGTTGACACCCGAGAAGAGCTACATAGTTGGCACAAAATGCACATGGCTAGCCTCTAAAGATTGGGTATCTTGCACCACAAATCTATAAATAGGACATTTAAACATTAATAATTTTGTAATTCAACTAGGCTAGAATAAATGAAATAAGTGTAATATCTATGAGTGTAACAAGACTAAAAACAAATGACTCAATTTGTTTTTACCTGATTGTTGAGTGTTTCTCATTTGACGCATGTCTACAAAGAAAAGAGCATCCTCTTTGTACTCTTATAAATTTGTTGTTCATCAAGAATTGCAACGTTAAAGTCTATGTCGGGGATCAACCTCTCTATGCATATGCTAAGGCCATCCATAACCTCCTTATCATCCTTAAATGAATCAAAATATAAAAATTTAGGGTTCGAGTAGTAGGTCAATGCACGAATATGTCGATGGAGCTACGGTTCCATCTCCAATCAATTATGCGCTAAATGGGTTCATATTTTCTTTTATTTTTCCCATAATAGTTTCACGTGGCCTCATACAAATAATCCATTGGTGTTTTCATCATCCACCAAACAAAACCTCTAGCCAAATGTTTTGGCACCTAAAACAAGATAATGCATAGTTTTAAAATCACAATAAACAGAAATTTAAGCCAAAAAATTTATGAAAAAACAAATGATAAATAAAAATAGTTAAGTTTCAAGTTACTCGAGAATTTCATCGTATGTGTACTTTGCAAGCACACCATCAAAAATGGTCCCCACATGACCCTTTCCCTTTTAGCCTTGTTGGCTAGATTTTATGCACTGCTAAAAACCAAGGCAATCACGAGATAAATCTCCTAATTTTAACGATGAGGCTCTCGTGTAAGATGTTTATCAATGTAGTGGGTATGAATCCTAATAACTATTTATGAGGTTTTACTTTAATTACAAAGCTCATGAACCATAGCTTAACAATTCTGCAACAAGTAAGCAGTTGTTTGTGAAGTATTTTCAGAAGGGGGAAATAATGGAATTTGGGAAAGAAGAAAGGAAAATATGTAATTCAACCAATAGTTTACAGAGTTGGTCTCATACACATAGATTAAATAAACAAGTAGATCTCACAATATTCAAAAGTAAAGGAAAAGAAAAGCTTCTAATCTAAATCTCAGATAACACAGTTTATCTAAAGATCCACACAGAAGTAAGAAGCAAATGCACCGTGGACACAAAGTTCTCCGGAAATCTGCCTTTATTCAATTCCTCAGCTTTCACAAAAATGACATCAAGGGTTGTAGCACAAAGTCTAGAACTCAAGAATGTTGATTAACAAATTGTGATCCTTTAACCCGTAGGTTCTTCCTCTATTTATAGTGTATAAAGGGCAATTACAAATAGGAAACTTTTCAATGAATTGCCGCATGTGTAAGCCATAAAGGAACAGTTGGCAGTATTTTCCCTAGAATTCCTCCTTGCATGACATACATGTCTTACAACTGAAAAATAGAACCTTCTGTTTTGCATGTCTACCACCTATTTCCAAGTAATTGACTTCTTCCAGTAACTTGAAGTAATGCGACTTTTAAACCAATCACTTAAGTTTTACAATTTAATTGATTACTCAATTACTTTGTCGGAGAAAATAAGAGAAAGAAGAAGAAAGAAAAGAAATTAGAAGAAAGTTGTTGCAACACTACCAGTCTTGTTCTTTTTCATACTTTGCATGTTGATTCAACATGTATTGCACCTCTGCCTCATGAATGATCTGAATGATATCTCTGCCTTGAATCTAAGATGTTTTTTCTCCCATATGTTGTTGAATCCTTTCCTTTGATTCTCACCAACCGGATCACGAAGCAACTAACTCGAGATTTGCTTCTGAATCAACCTTTGTCTAAGATCTTTTTTTTTTATTTCTGCCAGAAGACCTTGCAAATATGAGAGTTGGATCTATTTGTGCAGAACCTACAATTTCTCCTTCTGATTAGAAGATATATTCAATGTATCTGACATTGACTTTGCCTTCTTTTCACCAATATGAGCACCAGTGAAGTATTCCTGCAAATAATTCAGACAAGTATGCAGTCCATAACATGAATATCTAATTTCTTCACCGAGATCTGATTATAAAGCCTGTTGCCCTCTATTTTTAGACTTTGCTTGCATGTCAAGCAAGCTAAAAATATTATTTTATTCACTGTGCACTCACATCAACATGCTAGATAGCCAGAATAATAAAAAGGAAGCCTTTCCAACCCTAGGCGCCAAAATTGGATGCTTCCGGCAATTAAAAGAAATCAGCTTTTAGGCATTTAGTTATGCCAGAATGGGTCGCACTTTTTGGCTAATGCTTGCGTGAAATACATGAAAGAAGGGCAGCGTTAAACTTCAACCTGTCGGGAAGCTCCTTTTTTACGTTTTTAGCATGCCGAGAAGCTCGTTTTTACGTTTTTCACTTAAGTGAAAACATAAAAAACATTAAGGGCAGCGTTAAACTTCAACCTATTGGAAGCTCTTTATTTTATGTTTTTCACTTAAGTGAAAACGTAAAAAACATGAAGGAAGGGCAGCATTAAACTTCAACCTGCCGGAAGCTCTTTATTTTACGTTTTTCACTTAAGTGAAAACGTAAAATTCCATCTTGTTGGGCAGCTCCAATTTCAACGACTTGCACAAGGACTTGCTTCTATGTTCTGCGTGGATATTCAAATGGAAGGGCAGCTTTGAAAATTGCAACTGGCATGAAGACTGCATTTCTTTCCATTTTTGGATTTTTGGTGAAGAAAACACAAGGATAGAATAAAATTTGCCATTTTTGGAAAGGGTCCGGGAAGATGTAGCAAAGCAAAAACTTGCAAGTGCCATAACTTTCACTCCGTGGCTCCGTTTTAGGTGTCATTTTTCCAAAAGTGCATATTTTCTCGAGCTCTACGCATTGGTGGCAATATTTTCCTTATTTTCATAAAATCCATTATTGCACCTTTTTGAATCAAGCAACCTCTTGCAATCTCCTGAAGGAATCCTAAGTTCTGGTCACCTATAGACAAATTAGTCAGCAATTAAAAACACTAGATAGATTTTCAAAACCCTAGGCTCGGGAAAAGTTCTGGTCATCTTGGGCCCTGGTACAAGAAAATCCTATCCTTGTAGTATATGAGATCATCCAAGACTTTGTACCTGTCATCCTGTATAATACCATCCATGACCTCACATGCAAACTAATTTTGGAATACTCAACCAATATGTGAGCCTTCCAATCTGCTGAAATCTCAGACATAGAACTAAGCATAGAGGTAAGGTAAGGTCTCCTAGATAAAGCATCAACAACAACATTATTCTTACCTTTGGTGTACTCTATGTCGAAGTCATAGGTTTGTACCTTGTTCACCCATCTCTGCTTGGCGATCATTGAGATCCTTCTGCCCCAGGAAAAACCTCAAGTTGTGATCCGTACGAACCACGAATTTGCTACTCACAAGGTATTGTCTGAATTTGGCCAAAGCATGCATGATGGCCAACATCTCCTTGTCGTAAATTGAGTACCCTTTCTCCATAGGGCTCAATTTCCGACTCTCATAAGCAATGGGGTGCCTATCCTGCATAAGAACTGATCCAATACCCTCTCTGATGCATCACACTCAAGTACAAATGGGTGAGAGAAATCTGGCAATGCAAGAATGGGACATGAGCTCATCACCTCCTTGAGGTGATCAAAAACCTGTTGTGTTGCTTCGGACCAAGCAAAAGCCCCCTTCTTGGTCAAATCTATCAATGGAGCAGTCAACCGAGAGTTCTTCACAAATCTCCTATAGTATGTGCATAGTCCCAAGAACCCTCTCAATTGTGTCAATGTCCGGGTGGTGGCCAATCCAAAATTGCCTGTATCTTCTCCCTATCAACCTTCACTACCCCTCCACCAATCACATATCCCAAATATAATAGCTTTGTCATGCCAAACTCACACTTAGAAGCTTTCGCATATAGCGAATTAGCTTCTAATATCCCCAAGATCTCATCAAGGTGCCTCATGTGATCCTCCCAAGTCCTGTTGTAGACCAATATGTCGTCAAAGAAAACCAATACAAACTTCTGCAAGTGGTGGTTGAAGACATGCAAAGCGGGAAAGTCGTCGATGCATTGGACAACCCGAATGGCATCAAAGTGACCATAATGGCACTTGAAAGTTGTCTTATGCACATCCTGCTCTCTAACCTTGATCTGGTGGTATCCAAATCGCAAATCTATTTTAGAAAAATAGACTACCCTTGTAGCTCATCTAACAACTCATCAACGCGTGGCACTGGATACTTATTTTTTATTGTCTTCTTATTCAAGGCATGGTAATCTATGCACATCCGCATGGTTCCATCCTTCTTCTTCACCAACACCACTGAAGAAGCAAAAGGACTAGAACTAGGTCTGATATGCCCCATCTCAATGAGCTCATGGATAGTCCTCTCAATCTCATCCTCAAACCATTTGGGGTGACGGTAAGGAGTAGTAACCACAAGTCTAATGTCCTCCAGCTCAATCACATGTTCAAATCCCCTATTTGGAGGTATGTCGCCAAAAATTGCACTATGCCTATCCAATAGACCCTGGATATCCACATGATACTCCGACTGCCCATCCTCTGACTTCTTGGTCGAAACCAAGCACTGTACTACCCAATCAACCTCATTATGCCTATGAATCCTCTCAATCCTCTTAGATGTAAAAACCTTAGGTGCATCGTAGATAAACCCCTCAAAGTCACATTCCTCCCTTCGGACTTAAACTTCAACTCCATCATCTAAAAGTTAGTCCGAGAATTCCCCAAGGGAATGGAGCCACTGAACTCCAAGCACCAGGTTGGTCTCTCCAATGCCAACAATATAGAAATCATCGGTAACCGTATAGTTACCCATCGTGATGCTCAACTATGGAACTCATTGTGTGCATCTCATAGACTCTCCATTGGCTACAACCACGTTGAAGCCCTCAAAATCCTCTTCCTGTAATCCTCGCTTCTCCACCAATGATGCATCAATAAAGTTGTGGGTTGCCCCACTATCAATGAGTACCACTACTCGTTGACCCTATAAAACTCCCCTAACTTTGAATGCCTTGTACCTCGGGGTACTAGACAAAGTGGCAATAGTCTCCTGGGGAAAAGTCTCATCCTCCTGCTCCACCCCTGCACTGTCCAATGCCTCTCCATCTCCATCCTCCAATCCCTAAGTGTCCTCCTCATCACCATCACTCTCCTCGAAAACCTCAATGAATTGGGCCTTCCCTCTACCTCTGCAATCATGTCCTGGAACCCAAGGTGTGCGGCAATCGAAACATAGTTTCTTTCGCCTCAACTCATCTTTGTCCTCTCTAGATATGAACAGTTTCCTCGCTGCATCTTGCCTAGGTGGAGGCACCTTCGGCTGTGGGCCATCGGGTCTAGATGGAGGTACCTTAGGCTGTACTCGAGGTGGGAACCTCAACTTTGGAGTGGATAACTCCAAATCACGTGCTCTCCTAATAGCCTCATGCAAAGAAGAAGGCTCAAATGCCTTTACAAATCCAACTAGAGTATCCATCAAACTTGTTGTGAAAAGTGAGGTCAACCTCATCTCCGAAACATCAGGTACCATGACTGATAATCTTTGAAAATCTGCAATGTACTGATCTAAGGAACTTGTCTATCTCAAGTGAGTCAACTCTCTAAAATACCTGTCAGGGTCCCTCTGTCAAATCTACTCATCAACCTCTGTGTGAATTCTGCATAAGTATCAATATGTATGTGCCCCTGTGTAATCAATCCATGATGCCACCAATCATGTGCATCTCCCTCAAGATGTAGGATGGCAAACTTAATCGCATCCCCCTCGCGCATGGGATTCAAGTCAAAGTAGGTGTTCAACTTCTGAATCTAGGACTGCGAGAGACTTCTTAGAACCATCGAAGTGTGAAATTTAGATTTGTCCCAATCTCCTTTGTAACTCAGGTGCCTGTAGCTGATAATCTCTCTTGGGTTTGCTCTCAATCTTCATTCTGCAGTACTCTGTGAAAGGCATATTATCCCTAAAGCCCTCGCTCAATGATTGGTACCTTTCCCAACAAGACTCCTCATCCAAATCATCTATTGGCTACCTTACCTGTGAAACTTTTGGATCCTTCAAAAAGAAGGTTCGTGGAGTCCCAAAGGCTTGGTAGAAGAGTGGGGAGACCATGCCCTGGATTTTCATTTTCACCTCTTTGAGCCGTGTGTCCCTATTACTAGTTTCTCCCCTTTCTGTATGAGTATCAATCATGCCTGTGCTAATCTCTCAGTGAGCTGGCTCAAATAGAGATTAGTGGTTTCCTGCTGCTTCACCATGTTGGTGAATAACTGCTTCATCAAATCCACACCCATGTCATCATTGTCTCTGTCTCCCATCTTTCAACCCCACAGGCTAGAGAAACAACTTGATACCACTAAAATATCCCTTGTGGGATACCACTCAAAAACACACAAATTATAGATAAATTGCAGCAAATAGAAAATCTGATTTTTGCCGTAAATACTCAGCTAGGGCAACAAACTGATTTTTATTTATTTTTCTCAAAATATTTGCCCAAAACACATGAAAATTTGCAAGAAGCTTGCTATGATAATAAAGAACCCTAGAACAATATTTTTGAATTTTGAATCATATGACTGCCAGAAAATTACAGAAAACCCTAGGACACTAGAAAACCTTAAAAATCCATATCTTCTCAAATACATATGATAAAATTCTAAAATTTTGGAAATAACATCTATTAATAATATGAATGAAAACCCAATCGAGTCCTCGAAAAAGCACTCTAAAAACCCTCCAAAAGCACTGTAAAATCCCAAAATGGGTCACTCCACTGGAAAGAGACCACAAACCCTCCAAAATTCCTCCAGAAGTGGCGCCAAACCTGCTCTAATCACTGCAATAAAACAGATTCGGAAACCCTTGATTTTTCTCCACCAAAAAGCCCAAAATTCCACCAAAACCCTTCTCTGAAAACCCTGAAATTGATCTCTGAAAATCAGCCCTGAATTAGTTCCAAATTGACAAGCTAGGGTGGATCTTCCACCACCGAAGAATGCCCTGCTAGCTAGGAATGGATCTCTCACCACCGAAGCTAGGGTTCTGTGGGATCTTACTCCACAAGCTAGAAAAAGCAAACAGCAGTTGCTCAAAGGAAATCATAAGTGTGTATGCAAGAATGACCTCTCTTTCTCCTCCCAATCTCCTTTTATAATTTCCCCAAACAACTTGTGGCCCAAGAAACCTAAGTCGACCTTTTCTAGGAAGGACCACCAAATAATAAAGTTACTTTTCTTCCCCCAAGTCGCCATAGGGACATAAGTGACCCCAACAAAAGAATATAACATTAAAGTGTTATTAGTCACCCCATAACGATAAAACATAACGTTTGCCCCCACCAAGCCACTTAACACCCATGCCAATGCAAAAATATAACAAATAAGCAAGGTGGAATACCCAATAGCCTCTAAAGTCTTTAGCCCCTTGGGTATGACCAAGGCTAAGACTAAATATTGGCCCTTAGGCCCTCTGTGAAGGAAAGGGGACATTACAATTTATGAGTTATTTTCTTTGTCTGTAAGTAGCTTTTGCTTCTGCAACAACAATAGAGGACAAAATCCCTCATTTGCATACGGATTTGAGGATGGAATCCCTCACTTCTCAGCTGGGCAATTCCATTCAGGGGTTGCAGTGGTCATTCAGGGTGCAAGTGTTCCGCCAGTTCAGCTCCAGACAATTGTATTCAGACACTGGTATTTTTTTATTGTAGCTGGTTGGAAATAATTAAATAAAAGATTGATTTTTATGCATTATGGTTTGCTGTTTTTATTTAGAAAAATCAGATTATTGCTGTTATAAAAGTTAATTTTATCAATACTGCTGCCCTAGGATTTAACAGAAATATCCAGATTTGCTAGAAGTATTTTTCAGGGATATTACAACTGTCTCTATGGCGTTGATCCTATGTTGGTGTAACTGAAAATTATTAGTCAAATACGCCTCACCTTAATGCAGTTTTGCTGCTGGTGTATAATATGAAAAAGATATGGCTCGTTGTATTTCCAGAAAAGGGTTACGAACACCCTTTTCAACAATATTCTTGTTCATTTGTTGAAAGTTCTCTGTAATTGTAGCCATAGCAGCAAATAATCTGAGTCGTCTCTAGGATTTTCAGGACCTTGTATAAACTAGAATTAGCACCTTGTGAGTAGGAGACTAAACAATGCCTTGGATCAAGTGAGCAGGCAATGGACCACTGAGGTTGGTTTGTCCCTTGGTTTGACTTGGCTTGGCATGGCTTGGGTTGGTTTGGTTAAGCCTGGATGCACAGGTGAAGAGCTCCCAGGTTGGTTGCAACTTCCCACGGGCTGAGTAAAACAGTTTTGCTCAGGGGAAGAGAGTTTTACATTCCAGCAGGAATATTAAACAGTTTTTCATGTGAGAAGGGGGCTTCTTCCCTGGATATGCATATTGTAGAATTCAGCAGCAGAGTACATCTGAGGGAGGTCTGATATTCGGGGTAGAGAGGAGGTAGTTGGACCCTAATATTTGTCAATGGAACAGGGGAAATAATAATAGTTTCCTAAGTTGCTTGACCTCCAAAATTATGCATATCTTGGACCTGTACCTGAAGGTGATGCAAAGATCTAGTCACCCGGGGCATGATGACAATGTCTTCATCATCAATCCATATGGATTTCTTCTCAGCATTCTGGGGAGTACAATCTGGCACTTTTGTGGTGGATAGTGGGAATATAGGCCTGCATTGTAAAAAAATCTTGGATTTCTTCTTCACTTATGTGCTGTCACTACTTGAATTGGCTTCTTTCCAAACTAACCCAGGCTTCACTAAAAGTAAAACCCTCCGTACCCTTACCTGCCTCCATTTGATGTTGCATTATCCTCAATTTGAATTGTTAAAAGAAATAAGAGGCAATTAATTCTGGGTGGGTGGGTACTCTACTCGAGTAAAATTTGCAATGGTTTTCTCTATGAAATTCATGCTTGCTATGTAAATTTCTTGTGGAAGTATGGTTCAGATGCCGTTCTGAGGAAGAAATGTTCCCACAATAGGCAGATGTCCATGCTTGTAGAGGTCTTCACATATTTGTTTTGAAAGGATTTACACAATCGTTCCCTAAGATGGCTGAAGGGGATGGTCAACTGGGATGTTATTGTTTGGCTCCAGTAAATGGCAGGGGGCATGGGATGGGTTGGCAATAAAGTGGTGAAAATTAGAAGGACCAAGGACATCGTGAGGAGGGGGATGGGAATATTGGTCGCATGGATGTTTAGGTGGAGAAAATGTGGAATGTTGAGAATCATGGGTGTGTATGAGAATAAATAAAGGGGTTAAAAAGAAAACATAGATATTAGAAAGTATGATAAGAACATGACTAGGACAGACAAGACTAGACTTTAGAAGACATTTGGTGATTATATTGGTCTAGGTGGGCAGAACGTTAAGGTTGGTTACATAGTGAAGATGGTACAGGCCAATAAAATGAAATATAGGAAGAGTAAATGAGGAGAGTTGGCATTGACAAGTCCTGTATACGCCTCTGGGCATGGAGAAGGCTTTTTCTTTTGAGGTATTGCAAACTGTTGTTCTCAGTGGGTTGCATGGTTGGTTTGTCTAAGGCAACTGTTGTTTGAATTTGGACCATGTCAGGAATTACAAATTAGTGAACTGATCTTATGGCAGCATATGTTTATATATGATTGCTCCATCCATTTTCTCTTGACTGAAAAGTGGCCCCTAACAGGTTTCAGATTTTTGTTCAAATTCTACCACAATAATAGGAGTAAAACAATCAGTCAAGCTAGAAACAAGAACCTAACATAGAGACATCAGAAATAGAAAGCACCCTAAGACACATGGCAGGGGCTTTACCAGGAATTTGACGTGTTTATCAATCTTCTGAAGAGGATTTGGATGCTCTCTACCTCACATTAGATTATGCTGAAGTTGCATTTCAAACATTATCAATGGTGCTCCCATATATTGTGGTCAGCTTACGCTCTTCTTTGCTCCGACTTAGTCCATTCCTCTGATCTTTCCTGTTTCCATCTTAATTTACCATTTGCATCAATTAGAAGCATAACCAGCTGCATTGGTCTATTTGTACTTTGTCTGCTTCTCTCTTCAATTTGGTTGGCTACTTGTCCAGATTTTACACCAAGGTTAAGGCCCGATAGTCCATTAAATGCTAAAGAAAATCCTTAAAAATGATATAGCAGTGAGAGAGAATTAAACTTCTCAAAGTTCATTCAGAAAAAATGCTTCAGAAAGACAGATATTAATGGCACGTATCTTTGCCTAATTGTCAAAGTTAGATAACAGTGTATTATTGAACCTCAACGTATATGAGGTGATAGGAATCTAAATTGTGATTCAAATTCATTACAACATGACTCATGACTGCATTTGAAACTTATTAATTAAAGAATTATTGCTTTAATTTGACTAACAATGCCAACTAGAGCAACAATTATCCTAACTAATGAAAATGCTATTGACCAACAGTGCATACCAGACGATTCACTTTCAAGATAGATCTACTCTGATGATCCAGATTGGCTAGCTGTTATATTCTAAATTTTCTTTAGAAGATATTATCACTTGGTGTTGAGGACATGTCTATATGCTGCCCATCTTTATTGGCAATAACAGTTATATTGTGTTTATCGGATATCCTACTTAATGAAATTATTTTTGCCCAAATAAGAAAAGAGAAGCTGACCTCAACACAAGAATCAATATTCACTTCTTGTAATCAAATCAATCAACAGTTCTATCTATGAGTATCAAATCCTCATCTGTAAGTATCAAATCCATAAGATTGTAAAAAATCTGCCAGTCCTAAAAACATGCCTTTTTCCTGATCATAAAAGCAATCAATATTTTCCCTTTCATACAGAATAAAGGGAAAGAAGATAAAAGCAAAAGAGCTCACTTTTCAACCCCTGCAAGGTACTTATCGTAGATGAGGAAAGGAAGCCGTCCTCGAGTTGAAGCTGTGAGCACATCAAAAAGATTGCGAGCAGTGATTACATCTGCAACCGTCGGGATTGCAGGACCTAACCGTTCAAAAGCCTCTGGTCCAACAGAGTTCTCAATATCAACCTGACACATGTAAATAATAAAAATGAAATTTTATGTACTGCCATACCAGATCATCACCATGTCAAACATAGCCCGTTACAATAAGACATCTGACAGCCAATTAAGAGCAGACCTCACCATTCCAAAGTAAAGAAGACATCACCAGCCACAAAATGAAAAAGTTGTGAATCTTCACTTATAGTCTTCAAAGACATTTAAAGAAAACTTTTATTGAAGTTTTTCCTAATCACTATAAAAGATACATAACATTCTATTTATCATCTTCGTCTGCCAATGACCAATCTACAGGGAGAAAGTCAAGAACTGACCTCACCTTAAGCAAGGGTTTACTTGTCATGCCAGGGGCTTCCCAAGCGAGCATCATATCAAATGTCAGGCGGCGCGAAATCCTTTGTCACTGACATGATCAGTGAGTTGAGTTGCCACAGCAAGCCCTTTGAAACAGCAATATTCCAGAAAGTTCCGTGCATACCGTGAGGGATGTTTTATGAAGTCAGATGCCTCCGTTTCAAAATGTTGTTGAAGATCCTCGGTTGAAAGAAGAAGGATCCTAATTCCAATAAAGGACAAAATCTCGGTGATAAACATGGTTTTTAATGCTGAAAACAAGATGTCGTGCTGGATTACACAAGAACTTATCCTAAAAGCGATCAATGAAACTTGTGTAATGACATATACATGTTAAAATACAGACAAAATGCTCGAACAGTTCAGTAGGTATGCCAGCAGAAAATTTTCAGGACGGCCACAAGTTGAAACAGGTTGTGGAATATATGCAACAGAAACCACACGCAATGAAATAAACTAAGCAGAGTTTTAAAAATTAAATTGATTTATTTTAAATTTCTCTCTGTATATGCGTTCGACATATATACACAACCACGTGCCCGTTCACTTCAACAATGGAGGTGAGTGAAACATAATTAAAATCCTTCCTTTTCCTGTATTAAGGTTCTCTAATCTACAACCTTACCACATTCTCTACTTAGTCGGGCTTTACAGTGGATACTAGTTGGAAAAAGAACTGTCGGTTTGGGCATCTTGCAATTACACCATACATTGTTTTAGACAATATCATAAACCTATTTTATGTATCGTCAACCCCAATCTATTGTGCTGTTCCCAAAACCATAGTTACCTCGCAATCTTTTGAAAGAATCATTATGATGATGATGATTATGGTTTGTATGAAATCCGGTTGAAATACCGTATTTTTGAAGCAACCGAATAAATCCGGTTCGGTTCGAGTGGCCTTTAGTTTTGAATTTTTTGACATGGGGAATTTTTTTCGGTTAATTTGATTTTTGAAAAAATCTTTTTCTTTTTTGATTAATTTGATTATCAAGATTGCTTTTGAGTTTGATTCACGGAAAAAAATTGCCATTTTTGATCTGCGCACGGAAAGGCCTTTGAGATATAGTACGGTGTCTGGGGATCAGTAGCTCTGGCCTTCGGGACTTTCCTCATTGCTTCTTTCACTCTGCTTTGTTCTTTTTTCTTCTTCCTTCTTCTTGGTTTCTCACTTTCATTTTCGCACGGTGCCATTCCACTTCTGGGTTCGTTCGTTGAGATTGCTGGCTTTTCTTTCTATCTATCGGGGTTTCCTTTAACAACTTCACGAACCATAACTAAGAAGTTCGCACAGTTAAAGCTGCTTAAGAAAGGAAAATTACAAGAAGGAAGTAAAAATTGCAGAGCTAGATGAACACATGCATTATACACAAAGGCACTTCTAGAATAGATCTAAAATAACACACTATTAAGAGATCTTAAGATTTGTGGCTGTAAGAAAATACAAAGAAACTTTCCTCATTGCATGTGTTCGTGGGATTGCTCAGATCGAGTCTCGGCTTCTCGGCTTTGTTGTTTTTCTTTCTTTGGCGGTCTCATTTCCTTTTTGACCTACTTTGGTGGTCATTCGTTGGACATTAATTGTTGGCTGCCATTTTGGAAAGGACCGGGAAGATGTAGCAGCAAAAACTTGCATGTGCCATAACTTTCATTCTGTGGCTCCGTTTTAGGTGTCGTCTTCTCTAAAAGTATATATTTTCTCGAGCTCTACGCATTGATGGCAATATTTTTCTTATTTTCATAAAATCCATTTTTGTACCTTTTTGGACCAAGCAACTTCTTGCAATCTTTTGAAAGAATCATTATGATGATGATGATTATGGTAGATGGATGCTTTTTTGTATGATTTGTCTATATATAATGATATAAGTATACAATAATATAAATTTATAATAATACAAGTATATATATTCCGAACCGGATTTTTCCGTATTTTTGGATCTGTTGACTGATTTTTCGAGAACTCGAATTTTCGGATTTTTTGCCCTTCGAATTTAATCGGATTTCGAACACAGTAATCTCTATGCTTCCGCTAAACCAAGTAACCTATGCCCAAAACTGATCTTCCCGAGGTGTTTAAGGAGTGGTTCACCTTTAGTTTGAGAATGCAGATTTTGTGACATGGTTCTATTGTTGCTAAAATTCATTTTCTTTTTTCGGTTAATTTGATTATCAAGATTGCTTTCCGTTTGATTCACTCTATTGTTGGTAAAAATTCTTTTCTTTTTTTCAGTTAATTTGATTATCAAGATTGCTTTCAGTTTGATTCACTTCCTTCTTCACAATGCTACCTTCAGTGAGAGGCACTAAGTGCCAAGGTGAGGCCAGCTCTACTTCTTACTCCAAATTTGTTCAGCCCAGGGAAACCATCCACAGTTCCCCGAGCCATCTTAGACAGGCCCATACCAGATCCTGCACCAGGAGACAGACTAAATCTACCAGGCCTTTGAGATATAGTACGGTGTCCAGGATAGCAGCATAGTAGGCAGCCTCTGCACTCTACCGCCTCTTCGTCCGGTTGTCATTCCATTCGAATAACTTGGGGGGCATTTTTTCCTGAGAGGTCAGCCACTGAAATAAATTAAATTTAATTAATTTATGAGTTTCTTCTAGGCCTCGGATGTTAGGAGAGTTGGATCTACCATTCCCTAATAGACTTTCCTCATTGCTTCTCCTTGGCCGTCTTCCCTTCCTTCTTCTCGTTTGCATTTCCACCCCAGTTTTGGGTTCGTGGGATTGCTCTTTCAGTCTCCCGGCTTTTTTCTCTCATAGGCTTTGTTCTTTTCTTTCTCGGGAACCTTTTGGTTCTCTCACTTTGTATTTGCGCACGGTGCTATCTGCAGCCCCTTTGACCTACTTTGGTGGTCATTCGTTGGACATTAATATATTTATCTTATCTATTTATAACACATCTTTCATTTATCACGTAGGATTTTTGGTTTGATGAATAATTTTTCTAATTGTCTACTTGAGGTAGGGTATCTATTTCTTTTAATTCAATTGAAAGTTGCAGATCCTCTATTTGTTAACCATGTGATGCTATTTTGTGTCCATTATTCTATTTATCAACCATTTGATGCAAATATTTTATTCACCTTTCTTTCAGCTTGTTCTATTCAATCTGAAAATGTGGCCTCAAAAATATAACAAAACAGAGAACTTTATTAATAAATGATATTTAGATATAAACAAGGTGAGGGCAAAAATGCCCCAACATGTCTCAAATACAAAAGGTGGGCTATAACTACCCTAAATGGTATAACCACCTAAAAACTACCTTCACACCTAATGCTTGTAAAACTCATAACAAGACCAAATCACTTTGTTTTAAGAGAGACTTTGCTTTACATTTATTTTACTTCTTAGCCTTATTAATTACTAGCTTTAATGTTTAATGGGGGCATCTCGTTATTGTAACACATGCCCCATACACCTTTAATAATTTAAATGCTAACATTTGAAACCTAACAAATGCCCCATGATCCAAAAGGAAAATAACAAGTACAAGTACAAATATCTTAAATACATCTATCTGAAAAACACCAAGAGATATCAATCTCAAGGCGCTTGTCTTGGATTTTTCACATGCCACAATGATTAATAACTCCATTACCTTCTCTACAAATTTCCCACTAACTGGTGACAAATGGTCTAAATCCAGCTGCACCACTATGTAGGACTCGAAAAAAACTTTCTCGGAAAAAATGGGCTCCAAACACCACCTCATGGCCAAGATATTACAATTTTTTGGTTGACATCTCCAAGCAAAAATTAAAAAAACTTCTAAGTAATGGTCAAATGGGCTGTGACAGTCAAATAGGCATCAAATATAAGGTATGCATTAATTGTTGACTCGCAGACATTACAGTCCACCACCACTCCTCGGATGCCATTGTAGAACACCTATCGGCATAGCCAAAGTGAACACCATTGTAAAGTTGTCTGATAAAGTCACTACAACCTGTTATTTGTACCCTGATACTCTAATCAACCTATGTCGATGCATCTATCGCTTCCCTCGAGCCGAACCTCCAATGTTTTGTGTCTATTTCCATATGACAACCTCATCTGCCTTTTGCCTATTGCCATACAGCAGCCTCCTGACACCACCTGACACAAACATCATGATGACTGTTCCTCACTCACCATCTCCTCTGATCCATGTACTTGTACACATAGTGTGGAACATTTGCATAATGCCCAACCACAATGATCACCACTCCCCCTTTGAACCTGTACAATTAGTATGGAACATCTAAGGTTTGCTCCAAATCTACTGACAATTATCTAAAGACATTTCACTGCCTGCAACCTCCATGTCAGATCTGTACAAAAGTACCTGATTAATTCTACTCCATGAAAGATCACCAGTACCAACATCTAAAAAAGCTGATCTGCAACACCTTCACCCTACCAGACGAGAGATGGGAAATACATGCAACTCCATTTAACCTGACAGCCAACAAGCTCCAAAACTCAAAAAGCTCAAACATGCCAAAGAGCAACATAAAAGCTATATCCAAACAAAATTTGGGAGCAAAATCAACAAATCCAAAAAACTTAACATCTCCTTAATCGAACCATTATTCATAATTTTGTCATGCCTTATTTTCAAGATTTATCATTTCCATCCACTACAAATAATTTCTCAGTATATCTCCTAAATACAGAATGATTTTGCATCAAACACCCTTATTACCACACTTATTTCTCCAAATATAAAGAATATATTTCTTTAAAAACATTTTTTCCTCCAAAATGTGCACAACTTTTCAAAAAGATTCCCACAAAAACACTTTTAAGCAAAATAATAGAAGAGTGGATCTTGAACCTAAAACCTCTAGGCTTATATGCATTTACAAAATATTTTTAACAATAACCCTATGCAAGCTTTAAAAATATATATCTCAAACTTTTTCATTACTACTTTCAAGAATGAAATATGTATACTCTTAAGTAAAATAATAAGGGATGAGTTTTGAACTCATGACCTCTGCTATAGCAATGTCTTACACAAAACACATTTGCCAACTCCTCTATGCAACTCTTAAAAATATAATATTAAAAAGATAAAGAGGGTTTAATTTTAAAATGTATACCCAATGGTAAAATTGAATGTGCACATCTTCTCAAAAAAATTAAGAATTGTAGCATATCTTGAACTCAACATTCTCATCCTAAGCCATGTATTTCCAAACAATTTTTATCCACACTACATAAAATAAATAGGATATATTATTCTTTGAAAGATAAAAAAACATTAAAAATTGTACTTAAACAATTGTTGGGCCCACCTACTCCTTCAAACTCGTCATATTTTCCAATCATTGCCTCCTTTCCTGGAAAATTTGCATCTATCTTTGGTGTCACTACAAAGAAAAAAAAATCCTCCTTATTGCAACCATATGAATCTTTCTTCCTTCAACAAGCATTATGAAATGTGCATCTTCCTCATCCATCTTCTTCACAAATCTTCTACATCCTTCATTGCGAAATTTCAACCACTCTTAACAACAACATCATCTCTCCCATGGACCGAAGCCAAGCTCTAATACCACATCTTAAAATTATGGGCCACAAAAATATAATAAAAGCCCCAATACATCACCAATACAAAAGGTAGGCTATTAATAACTCAAATGGTATAACCCCTAAATACTACCTTCGCACCTAATTCATGTAAAAATCATAATGATGCAGGAGCATTTGGGTTCACTATTAATCTTGCATCAACCAAACACATGAGTGGTGATTATTAGCAATAAGCAATGTGTGCAAGTCTTTGGGGGATGAATTGATTTTGGTACATATTAGAGCCACCTCATGATGTTCGCAGTACCTTCCAAATCATCAAATCATCATTATAAGTTGTGGCACAATCTTCTTAAACAGTGCAACAATTGAAACTTATACGCAATTGTAATTACTCGTGGGATTGTAAATCATGCTACAGTGTGCCGTGTCACCCCGTGCCATGTGTACAACCTCTAGACAACATCAGTCGGTGGTGCCAACCTTTAAAATATGATGTGCAACAATGTTTATCTGCAAAGCACTAAAACACATTCTAGCGCACCACGACATCTCACACCCAGTAAATACTCTCTAGGAAGCTTCAAAAATGGCACAACTCTTGAAAATGTGATGCTTAACTAACCCATACACAGAACTCTTGACACCCACTGCAACCATGTGGACACTTCGCACCAGGGTATTGACTGTCAATATCATATCCAAGGCTCACATTATGTCAGCACACTTGTAAGGGTGTCGTGCAGCTGCCAGAGAAGCCACATAAAGGACAAAAGTTGTAGAGTCACGATGGAAGATGAAACATCACACATTTTGGGAGTTGAAACGGTTGAACTTCCATAACAGTTTCACTTGTGCCTTGATATTGATTGAGTGTCATCATTCTAGGGTTGGTTAGGTTGATCGAGGTTGATAGCAACGGCAGAGTTAGTTGTGGCCTGCGAAGAAAATCCAAACTAGGAAGCTAAAACTGGCTCTAGTGGAGATTTTTGGTGAGCTGCAACTCTGAGTAGAGAGATAGGGTATAACATGTCCCTGTGGAATTGTTGTATTACTACAAAAATTGAGGTCTATAATAAGACCATAATAGCATAATTGCGTGCATAGTTGTGATTTCCTCACTGAATCAATAAATTTGAAGATTGTTTCATGTCATGCATAGGTTAATACCTTGTAGGTGCCTATTGTCATGTGTGCCTTTTTAGGCTGCACAGTCTAAGGTAATCATTGATTTAACTCCCTAACTGTGACTGCATCACATAACAAAACCAAATCACTTTATTTTATGAGTGACTTTGGTTTACATCTATTCTACTTCCTAACCTTATTAAGTGCTAACTTTAATGTTTTTTAGGGGTGTCTCATTTAATGAAATGCATGCCCCATTCACCTTTAGTATTTTTAATGCTAATATTCAAAACCTAATCTTTTGGATCAATGCTCCTAACATTCAAGATTTGTTGTTAATGCAACCACCACTAATGATGGTTTGATACAATCCAAGTTGTCTAATTAGAAGGCTTAAACTTACTCCAAAGGGTGCACCAACAAATGTAATCCTCAACTTGCATCTATATAAGGCCTATAAAAGTATTATTGAAGATGTTGAAAAGTATTTTTTACATTGTTGAAGATGTTGATAAGTATTCTTTACGCCAAGATGTCCACCATAGGAGGACCAATGAGCCTCCTTGAGCAGAAGTTGGTGAAAGGGAGTGGCATGAATGCAAATCTGAGCGAGCTTGTACAACCACCCCTCCCGCAAACAATAGTCAAGGATTGGTGTTTCATTGACAGTCGTGGGTCCTTTCAGTTAATTGTAGGCTGTGCACCAAATAATCGAGATGCTAAAACTCAAGGGGGAGTGTGTTATGAAGAATTGCTGCTTTGTTGGTGACATCTTGCTTATACTTGACCACCAAAGAAATTAGTGAATGTGAGATGCCTTCTTCAAATGTCGAGATTCCTAAATCTTGAACTGGGAGTTCAAGAACTAATGGGGCTAGTGATTGGAATGTAAAATGACCTTCCTAATAAGAAGATGATGCAGTCATAGCTTGAATACTCAGACCGCAACATAGACTTCCTTGCCATATGTACAATAATTGAATTTGGATAGCAACAATGCCTCTAAAATGCCTCTAAATACTGGATGACCAGACCTATGGCTTATTTTTTAAGGTATAAACATGGGAATTCTACGGCCCCACAGCCAAACCAGCACGCCGTTGGCGGCTAGTTTGAAACAACAGCAACCAGCCACCCAAGGCTAGTCAAACAGGTGCCTCAACCGACCATTTATATTCTGATTGCAACAGACGCAAGTTAGTCAAACAACACCTGCAACCGGCCAGGTTGGTCAAAAACTGTAACCTGCAAGCATCTATTGAAATTTGAACCCGGGTTGGCATGTGCATAACATACGCACCACCCACTTATTACCAACACAGCTCAACCTCGGCAACCACACCTATGGCATATTGGTAGTGCAAGCACCAAAGAATTGTAAAGAGTCACTGGCAAGAGGATAAATGCTACAACCCGTGGACTCCAACTAAACAGCTTTCTAGTAAGAGCTGGTGGGTAGCAAGTAGTTATGAATGAACTTTCTATATAAGTCCACACGCCCCAAACAAACTCTTTAGATTTGAAGTGTTGGATGGAATGGGCCAATCACAAAGAACCTTTAATTTATATAGATTTGTATATAGTCCATGCTTGTCAATGAAATTGAAAAATAAGTACTTGACAAAGGTTTTCCTAAAGAAGGACTTTTTGTCTTGGCTTGAAGCCGATGCTAAAAAAGAAGATTCAGAATTATCTTCACATGACCAGGTGTTCATTCTAGGTCTTGTTGTGTAAACCAAGATGTCATTGAGATAGCCAACAACAAATTTTCCAACATGAGTCTGAAAACATCATTATCGATGTGCAGTCTTGTGACAAGCGCATTACTGAGGCTGGAAGGCATGACCAGCCACTCATAGAGCCAAAATGGAGCCTTGAAATTTGTCTTCCATACATCATGAAGCTCCATGCAATTTTGGTGATATCCAGAAGTAAAGTTAACTTTAGTGAAATACATGACACCCTAAAGCTTGTCCAAACCATTTTTGATCCTGGGCAGTGGATGCAGTTCTTCGCAGTTGTTTATTGAGAGCTCGATAATTTGTGACTAACAACAACCACCCATTATGCTCCTTCAACACTGCTAAAGTTGGAGATCTACAACAAGAAATTTTAAACAGCATCTTTCCCTCTTCAAGCAACTACTTTATTTCGCAGTCTATCTCACCATTCTCATTGGGTGTAGCGAGCAAGGTGTCGATTGGGCAATAAGATGTTAAATGCAACCTGAAGGAGGATGTCCTTTTGGATCCTTATAAAAATCAACAATAGAATTGATTACTTCTTGTAGAAGCTTGCTAGTAATATCTGACTTAGCTTCCTTTATGATTTATAGATTCAAAGACTTTCATGCAAATTGACTTATTTAAGGACTAACAAAAGAAGTGAATTTATACATTTTTTTTTTTTTTTTAAATGTAGTTTTTGAGTTCTGTAGAAGCCATCAAAGACAGCCTTGTGATGGTATTGATAAGGTGCTTTAAGTATTAGATCACAACAATCAAATGGAGCAATGTCACAATCAACTCTCACGGAAAGGCTCAACGGCAAATGTGATCGAACACTGGTAAGACACAAGTATGGATTGTCCCTCCTTGACTCATCCTAAGTGGTACAGTTGTGGATTCACTATAGTTGAAACTAAAGATCGCCCACCAACTTCTAAGGGATCAGATTCTTCTGGCTACCATTATCATAAGCTCCACCCAAAATATCCTCGAATTGAAACTTACTATTGAAAAGCACTTCCTCATTGTTGGCTTTGTAGTCATTAACTATGAAAATGAGCTGAGGATTTAAAGTGTTAAGATCAGATACCAGAATCATTGAATCACCTTATTGCTTCTACTTGACTAAAGGGGCCTCTGCATTCTTGAATTTAAGGACATGACATTCCTCTTTTAAGGACATGACATTCCTCTATAGAGTACCCAATGCCTTTGTTACAAACACAATACTTCTTCCCGTAGCCAGATGACACCGAAACCTAATTACGGCCACTCTATGAATAATGCTAGTTCTTCAATGTTGTGTAGGCAAGGTTAGAAGTGCTTATAGAGCCAAATATGTGTTCTTCTAAGATGCAAAAGACTAGTTAAGCTTTGAAGGTTGCTTTTGTTGCTTGGCCTACATTCAAAGCAAGTTGGAAGGCATGCTCTAAGGAACTAACAGTCAAGAACTAACTTCTGTCGAAGATTAGGAAACAGCATTGAGAAGAATGCAATGTTAGGGACCTCATCACCTCCTATACCTCCAACTTGAAGGACAGGTTACTGAATTGGTCAATATACCATTGGACTGAGTATCCAAAAGTCTAACGAAGATGAAGCCAACATGCTAACAACTCTTCTTTGGACCCAAGAGAGTAAAAGCACTTCCAAATAGTCTATTTGAAGACCCACCAAGTGGCAATGGCTGGTTGCTTTGTTATGGCGAAATATGGACATGAGACTGCCACTAGGTGAGTGCTTGATCATGCATATGAACTTGAGCGATCATATTGCATTGTGTTGGAGGATATCTACATCATGAACTATGCCCCTAGGCTGCAAATACAAGATTCCAACTTATCCCTATAAGTTGTGACGTCAAAACGGGATGGTGCCCAGCCTAAAAGTACATTGGAAGATAGGAATGGTGCTAGGAATAGAGCTGAAGGTTGGTTGTTGCCTTGGGAATTTCTCGAAAATGCTTATTATCTTCTGCATAAGTTTGAGTTGAAACTCGTTTTGTTGTTTCCATTGATAATATAGCTCTCCTAAGATCAATTACACCGCATTAGGGGCTCTAGGTCACATGAGAGGAACTTTCAGGTTTGCTACAAACATCCACGACAATTTTTTTAATGAAAAAATGGTGCAAGAAATAAAGCAAAACAATACACCAAAGCCACACAAAAATACCAAGAAAGGCACTTCTTTATTCTTTCTTTTTTGTTGTGCCTTGATTGATTTTTGGTATACAATAAAAGTGGTACAATGAAAAAGCTGAACCCCTTAATAGAGAATCTCACCTTAACAGAATTGAAAAGAACCCTAAATGATATATTATATCCAAAAGATTTAGAATGACTACCCTACAGAAGAAGACCTCTATAAACAATCAAGTTTGTTTTCAATATAGGAGAGATATTTCCTGCATTTTGATATCTGAGATCCCCATAAATAATTTGATCTCTGCAGCTTAAGGCCATTTTCTCATTGATCCAAAACAGGATTCTGAAAAGCTATTTTTGGGAAGTCGTAAAATCTATTTTTAGCAAGTTTTTGGCAGTTAGTCTTTTACATTTTTAGGGTCTTTGGAGCATTTCTGGGCTTCGGACTGTACGACGATAGCCAAAGTGCTACTGTCATAGTGCCTTTTTCAAGTTCAATCCGTCAGCTTTCCAATGGGTCCTGCGTTTGCAAATCGGGTCAATGGGCTAGGAGATATGACCCCAACAAGGAGTGCTAAAAATATATATAATAATAGGATAGATTTTGGATTTTTCCACTTGTCTTTTTGAATCCATCCCTAAGGTGGATACGAATGGTCTCCATGTAGGATGACCTTTTGGTTCCCATCCAAAACCCTTCATATTCTATTTTTAGCAATTTTTCATATTCTCCATTATATAGCTATAAAGTAGCTTGTTTTGAATAAAGAGATAGATCTCCGGGCATACATCTCTCTTATGGAGTTTGTTAATTTGTATACATTCCAAATTGCAATAAAATTAGTTTGTTTCTACAACTCTTTCATTGTGAATTGATTGTTATAACACATTAAACACCATCATTAGTGTGTTGTCCACCAGGTTGCACCTCAATCCGGATCAATGGTATCAAAGCAAGTTTGTTCCACTCTTGCATGTCGATGACATACGAGGTCAAAATACCGAGAAACATAGTATCTAGACACGGGATCCTTAGATTATCTTCCTTGTCACTTCAAACGACCTCAAGCAACATAAGAGGAAATGGGAGATCCCTTCAAAGAATTACTTGATGAAGCCCTTGAGTAGCAGAGTAGGGAGATCATGCACAGTTTGTCGATGTCCTCTCACGGGTCATCCCTGCAATTGGCCCCACCTCCACCAACTGCAACCACATCAAGCAAACCCTTCGGAGGTCCAACACCCTTCAGTACAAGTAAATTTTGACATTCTACAATTTGAAGGAAAATTTGATGTTGATGAATTAGATAAATGGCTCGATCAACTAGAATCATATTTATCTATCAATAATTTCTCTGATAATGAAAAAGATAATGCTTGCACTCCTAAAAGCTTCTTTGCATGTCATCTATCATAGTGCCTGCAAGATGATGATAATGATTTTGTAACTGTCAATACGACACCCCCAAAACACAGGATGGATTTGTAGAGGCTATCAAAGAGGAATATTATCTAGTGAAGAATTATGAGGACCAATTCAAGAAACCGCACCGATTGTATCGGGTTCACGATCATCAAGCTTGAGTATTAGAATTCGCAAATGAGTTTCATACCCTATCAACAACAGTGGGCATGCGGGACACTAAGAAGTAATGGATTCTCAAATACTACAGCAGATTGTGATATTACATCCAAGAAGAGATGGAGTTTGCAAACATCATTACTCTTGGGAAGCCTACCGATGTATAGTCAAGGTTGAAAAAGGTCCGAAGCACAAGAGAACGGAGATCCTTCATATTCGAAGAAAGGGAAGGCTAACATCGAGCAGCAAGGAAAGGATGCACCACCACAAAAATAAGATAAGTTGGCATGGAAAAAAGACAAGGGAATGTGGTGTGAGAAGCACAAGAGCAAATACCATGACACAAAGGACTATCGAGCCATCGTCAAAACTTTGTTAACAGAGTTGTGGGAGCCAGATACGGAGAGGCCTCTATAGAGAATCCATGTGCACATGAAAGGGAGCCAATTGTAGATGCAGATCCGTATACCATTGTTGCCACCGCACAAACAATGTCTCCACCAAAAGAGGATGCAGAACGACTATTTCACTCACAGATGTGGGTAAATGGTGCAGCTCTGCACCTTATCCTAGATAGTGAGAGTCAAAAGAATCGATATCTGCGTAAACAATAAAGAGGCTAAATCTGGTAAAGGCTGCTCACCCACAACCATACTTTGTTGGTTGGGTCAATCAAGGAAGAGACATTTGTGTGAATTGACTAGTGTCGTCTTCCTATTCAATCAAACCATTCAAGGATGTGGTGGTATGTGATGTTGCACCCTTGGATGTCTGTGATGTGCTTTTTGGACAACCATACATGTGGGATCGCCATGGTATCTACAAGGCCAAGCCTAGGAACACCATCATCACTTTAGGTCATAAGCGCTACCACATCCCGCAGAGGTAGCCCTACTAAGTCATTGACCACCGATCAATGTAAAATAGTGACGGAGATTGATTGCTCAAACTAGGACCTTTGTCCTACTCATGATCAAGCCTAATATATGACTAGTAATCGCACCAAAGGGGTGCATTGGGAACGCCAATAGGTGGAAAATAATCAATTATTTTCTTTGCATTTGAGGATATGAAAGCCAATTTATTTTACAAAAATGCACCCTTTAGTGTAGTAGAGTCAAGAACTAAAAGGCAATGCAAGAAAGTCCAGAAGTAGTTGTGAATGTGCTCTCCAACAATCCTACCAGAAAGCACAACTATGTGTGATATGCTCACGCATAGTAGAAGAGGCCACACAAACGAAATGTCCTAATTGATTCCAAAACCGGCGATGAGCCATGCTTAAGGGCTCAAGACTCGAGCCATTGACCTTGGTGTCCACATTCTCCTTACCCTCGGAGGTTTTGTTGAGCCTCCTTCACCAACGCATGGATGTGAATGCACTCACCAACATTCCCTCCAGGAAAGCATTACTATTCGCATAATGCACAGGGCTAGTAGAGGAGGCAACACAATGGAAATGTCTTACCAAATTCTAAATTTGACCTCTTCGCAGGCTACCGAGGAATTACAATGAGTCACATCTAAAAGGGAAAGACTAAAGCCATTGACCCTGATATCCACCTTCTTCCTACCTTCGGAGGTTTCATAGAGGACCTCCTTCATCATCACTTATAATTAAGAAGCTTGCATATATCTGAGTCCGACCTACTTTTTTCCATGCTCGTTGTGCCTTCTAACTCATCTAACTTATCCTCTCCATTAAGAGTCAACAAAGTGTCAACAAAATAAATTAGCATTGTTGTTGGAGCTATGGATGTTCAGGCCCTTGAGTTGGTGCTCCTAATATAACATGTTTTTCTTTTGTGTTCAATTTTTTTACATTGAAGTTTAACATGTTTGCTTGACATGAATCTTTTGTTTAGCAAGCTTAGGACATCATAAATCATCATTTTCTTAATTGAAAAGAAATAAACAATGATTTTTTTTTAATTTTCTTCAAAAGCCTTTGGGTGTGTGGGTTAACATCCCAATAATACACTATGTTAGGTCCATTAATTACAATATTTAGTGGATGAAAAATGATGTTTGAACTTGTAGAACATGGTAAAGAAAAAGGTGGAAATTAAATAATTGCATGTCCCACACCTATTTCATGGCTCAAATTGTCCCAACCCAAGTAATATATGTTATTTGTGCTCCAATTCTTGTCTCGTTCTTGCTCACATTATTCACTCAAGTGGAATTCACGGTAAAAGGGTCAAAAATAAAAAATGGGAAATTCCAATACATTCCAAGTTCGAAACTCATTCACATAATGCATAGACCTAGTAAAGGAGGCAACCTAGTCGATTTATGTCATACCCAATTCCAAAGCTAAGCTCATCACATGCTATTGAGGGATTGTGATGTTACGTGCCTGGGGAAAAGACTCGTGCCATAAACCCGACATCTACATTCTTCGCAATCATGGAGGTGTTGAATGGTCTCCTTCACCATTTCTTGTAGAAAGGAAGCTTGTACATGTTTTGTTGAGCCTCCTTGAGAACGCATGGATGTGAATGCACTCACCAACATTCCCTCCAGGAAAGCATTATTATTCGCATAATGCACGGGGCTAATAGAGGAGGCAACCTTGATGGAAATGTCTTACCAAATTCTAAATTTGACATCTTCGCAAGCTCTGAGGAATTCTGATGAGTCACATCTAAAAAGGAAAGACTAAAGCCATTAACCCTGATATCCACCTTCTTCCTGCCTTCGGAGGTTTCATAGAGGACCTCCTTCATCATCGCTTATAATTAAGAAGCTTGCATATATCTGAGTCCGACCTGCTTTTTTCCATGCTCGCCATGCCTTCTAACTCATCTTCGTCATCTAACGTATCCTCTCCATTAAGAGTCAACAAAGTGTCAACAAAATAAATTAGCATTGTTGTTGGAGCTATGGATGTTCAAGCCCTTGAGTCGGTGCTCCTAATATAACATGTTTTTCTTGTGTTCAATTTTTTTACATTGAAGTTTAACATGTTTGCTTGACATGAATCTTTTGTTTAGCAAGCTTAGGACATCATAAATCATCATTTTCTTAATTGAAAAGAAATAACCAAAGAAATTTTTATTTTTTTCTTCAAAGGCCTTTAGGTGTGTAGGTTAACATCAACAATAATACACTATATTGGGTCCATTAATTGCAATATTTAGTGGATGACAGATGATGTTTGAACTTGTAGAACACGGTAAAGAAAAAGGTGGAAATTAAATAATTGCATGTCCCACACCTATTCCATGGCTCAAATTGTTCCAACCCAAGTAATATATGTTATTTGTGCTCCACTTTATTGTCTCGTTCTTGCTCACATTATTCACTCGAGTGGAATTCATAGTAAAAGGGTCCAAAATATAAAATGGGGAAAATCCAATACGTTCCAAGTTCAAAACTCATTCACACAATTCATAGATCTCGAGGCAACCTGCTCAACTTATGTCATACCCAATTCCAAAGCTAAGCTCATCACGTGATATTGAGGGATTGTGATGTTACTGTGCCCGAGGGGAAAAGACTCATGCCATAGACCACGACATCCACATTCTTCGCAATCATGGAGGTGTTGAATGGTCTCCTTCACCATTTCTTGTAGATAGGAAGCTTGCACATGTTTAGTTGAACACACTTTTTCCCTTATATGCATGCCTTCCAGTGCATATTCATCATTCAATTTATCCTCTCTATTAAGATCCAATAGAGTGTCAACAAAATCAATTAGCATTTTCGTTGGAGTTGTGGGTGTCCAAGACCTTGAGTCAACGTTCTTACGCAAAGGAGAGCTTCGGGTTAAAACCTTTTCTTAATGCAACCCTTAAAATATGTGTCGAAATTTCATGTGTTCACTATTTTTATACATTCGAGTTGAACATGTTTTCTTGGCATGAAATATTTTGTTGAGCAAGCTCAGAACATCATAAATCATCATTTTCTTAATAAAAATGAATAACCAAAGCAAAGACAAATTAATTTTTTTCTTCTTCAAAAGGCTTTTGGGAGTGTAGGTCAACATCAACAATAATGCACTATAGTAGGTCCATTGATGACAATATTTTGGGGATGAGAGGATATTTGGACTTGTAACACGATTTAGGAAAAGTGGCACTGGGAATTAAATACATGTATATCCAAAACATATTCGATGGTTGTTCCTACCAAAATAATATATGTGATATGTGCTACACTTTATCTTCTTGGTCTAGCTTACATTATTCACGCAAGTGTAATTGTCGCTTAAAGGGGCGAAAATAAAAATGAGGAATAGGTTCCAAGTTTGGAACCCAACACCAATGGTTTCTCTTAACACATCCCTGGTCTTCTATTAGTTGTGATTAACACATCCCTTGGAGGTATCGATAAGTATGCTTCACCAATGTTTGGTTGTGAATTCGCTCACCAACATTCCTACCAAAAAACATTACTATTCACACAATGCACAAACCTAATAAAGGAGGCAACACAACGGAAATGTCTGACCCGGTTAAAACAAATACAACCTCCTCACAAGCTGCGAGGATCTTGATGACTCACACCTAAGGGGACAAGACTCAAGCCAGTGATCTTGATGTCTGCATTCTTGCTATCCTCAAAGGTTTTGGCAGAGTCTCCTTCACCATTGCCTGCCAATAGGAAGCTTGCATATGTTTAAGTCAAACAAACTTTTTCTCTTACCTACCATGCCCTCTAAATCCTCTTCATGATCCAATGTATCATCTCCATTAAGAATCAATGAAGCATCAACAAAATCAATCAACATTGTTGTTGGAGATGTGGATGTCTAGGCCCTTGAGTCGACACACCTACACAACGAAAAGCTTTGGGTCGAGCCTTTTCTTAACATCCATAGGAAAACTTAGATCAGACTCTACGAACATAGATCAAGCAATAATATCCACTCATGTGAGTTCCAACTATCAACAAGAATCATACACCAATACAATTTTAATCGCCACTAGTGAAGGGCACTAATGTTTTATATTAATTTTTATATTGAAAATAAACTTGTTCTAAAAATACTTCATTTAAAAATTGACATGTTTCAATTTGTAAATACTCTACGTTAAGATATCTATATGTAATAAATAATAAAAAATTATATGTATTTAGTTATTGCTTATTTAATATATTGACACAACATGCATACTTTCTTTTCGGGTATATGGTAATTAGTGGCGTGAGTATAATAAAATACGCTTTACCTTTACATGTAGAACTCCACATCAATGACAATGCATTAAATACTCTTATAAAACAGTTTGACTCTTATAAAACGACACATGAAAGGTGGGAATTAAATACGGGTACGTCCCACGCATTTCCATGGTTGTTCCTGCCCAAAATAATATGGCATCTACGATCTGCGCTTCACTTTATCCTCTTCGCATCACCGTCTGTCACACACTATTCATATGGGTGAATATTTGGTCAATGAAAGTGTAAACGAGACTTGGTGTCCCTAGATTTCACCCGAAAATCTAAGATTACCCCATGTAAAAAAATTCGTACTTTTAAAATAATGGGTTGTTTTTGTTTTTATTGCCAAAAAATGTTTGTATTGCGTCAAGATATTCCCAGAGAGTCATATGAGCCAATTTTGACAAATACCCAGATGCCCAAACTCGTTTTATCCCTTCGCCAGGGTTTGTTTGCGGGAAATTTTTATTTAATTATTTTAAGCCCTGTTTGAGGTAAATTGTGCTCCGGTTTAACCTGTTAAGGTTTTGCATGTCAATATTCACATATACCAGTAGGGTTTCCACCAGGAATGGATCCTGGGCTTTGTCTGTGACTTCTGGCAACATTTTTCGTTTTTATTATTTTGTGTGTTTTTTCTCTGTGAAATTCCCCTAGGTCAATTCCTTCGCCAGTACAGTCTGTTTTCTTGCCTGGAGTATCTGGAGATCATCTACGGACGTCATGCCAGAAGGAATTTGCCACAGGAAGTCAGATTCTCTCTAAAAAGACGAAGTCATGCACAAAAAGCCTCTCCCAGGCAAGTCACATTTTTGGGAATGGATGGATTTAAGCTGCAATGGGATTTTTGGTAACAGTAGCGGTGGGAATTTTGTACCTACTAGCAGGGTACTTTTTCCCATGGAAGTAAAGTCACTTAAGTCATGATGGGAAAATTAGAGGCAGCAAGAAAGTGGGAATTTCTTACCTGCCTTGCAAGGTGAAAATTCCCATTACAAAATAAAAGAGAATCACTTAAGGTATTGATAGGAATTTCTTACCTGCCTTGCAAACTAAAAAATCCCATTATGGAAGTCAAACAACTTAAGTGGATCATGGGATTTTTGGAGCTGCGGTGCAGGGTGAATAATCCCATTAGAAATTGACTTTTAAAAATAGAAATCAGCCATGTCAAAAAGTGCGACCCCTTTTGGAATAGAAGAATAACTTTAATTGCATTTATTAATTGTTTCTATTCCTAATTTTGGCGCCCAAGCATGAGGAAAAGTCAACGCATGATGAGAGGTCAAAGGAGATTGGAAGTAGAAGGATAAAATTAAATAAATTTAATTTATTTAATGCAGCCCTATAACATGCAAAAAAGTGCGACCCATCTAGAGGAGAAATAATACTTTTGAAGTATTAATTAATAGATTTAATTCCTAATTTTGGCGCATGAGGTCAAAGCATGGTGTGAAGTCAAGGAGAATTGAAGGAAGAAGGCTAAAATTAAATAAATTTAATTTATTTAATGCAGCCCCAAAGCATGCAAATTTTGGCGCCCAAGTTTAAGAGAAAAGCATGATTTTTAATTAATTAATTGTCGGGAATAGGAAGGACAATTATTAATTATAGAATGATGAAGGTTATATAAGCATGGGTTGCCATAATGATGAATTAATTTAATTCTTCTAGCAAAAAGAGTGCAGCCCAAACAGTTTTGGCGCCCCAAAGGAGGAGGATTTTGCTCGGACAAAGATTGCTCCAGCCATGGCAAAGCGGGATGAACGAGAGAGCTCAGCGAAATCATGCATTACTTCGAGTTTGCGACATCGAGACAGATCAAGCCAGATCCAAATCCAAATCTCATAATTGCAAAAGCTTTTGGCAAAAATTCATCCTCTTTTTTCTAACACAGCCCGTGTAGAAGTCAGTGGGTGGAAAATTCCTTCCAGGATCTTGTGCATGTGCTCCCAATCTTCCAGTTGAAGCCTTCATTGAATTTGCATTCACCCAGAGTGCTTTCCAGAATTTTTAATTGCTCATATGCAATTAAAAATAAAAAGATGAGTTATTTACGACAAACATTGCCTTTGATGCATGTCTTGGATGTCTTGGAGAAGAACTACAAAAGCTTCAAGGATAAGAGGGAAGACAAGTCAAAGGCAACACCCGTAAGCAAATCACAGTCACTTGCTTCCAGATCCAGCCGCTTCCAGATCCAGTTTGGTGAGAATCAAGGGCAAAAGAATCATCGCATACTGAGAATATGCAAAGAGAACAAGATGGCGGCTTTCCTCTTTCTTCTTCTTTCTCTTATTTTCTTCGACAAAGTAATTGAGCAATCAATTAAATTATAAAACTTAAGTGATTGGTTTAAAAACCATTACTTGAAGAAGTCAATTACTTGGAAATAGGTGGCAGACATGCAAAATAGAAGGTTCTATCTTGATTCTGAAATCATGCATATCATGCAAAGAGGAATTTCATGAGGGAGATTGTCGGTTGTTTCTTTTACAACTTCTACATGTGTCGAGTTCACTAAAAGCTTCTATTTGTAACTTCCTCTTCATGCACTATAAATAGAGGAAGAACCTACGGGTTGATGAGGGGAATTTGTAAGCAGCATTTTTGTGTTCCGGACTTTGTCTTTGAAACTCTGATAGTTATTTGAAGCAACGGAATAGAAAGGAGCAAATTTCCGGAGAGCTTTATGTCACGGTGCATTTTGTTTCTAACTTTTTGTCTTAGATCTACTTATAAACTTTGTGTTATTCTAGATCTAGATCGAAAGTTGTCTTTGCTTATAATTACGTGTGTTAATATTTATTGGTTTTGTCTATGTGCATACAATCAACTTTGTAATCTATTGATTGGGTTGCACATCTTCCCTCTTTCTTTCTGTGTTTATATTATTTCCTTCTTCATCGAGATATTTCTTTTCTTTAACAGTTGCTTACTTGCTTCAGTAAAACTATACAACTATAGTTCATGAGCTGCGCATGGTTAAAGTAAAACCCTAAATAGATACTAGCATATTTAATTGACAAATCTTACATGGGAGCCTCAGGTAAATGAGGGAGATTTATCTCATATTGCTAGGTTTTCAGCTATGCAAAAATCTAGCCAACAAGATTATTACGTGGACGGCTCAAAACATAAACCGTGAATCTGTGCTTCATCATGACCAGTCTTCTCTGTCGTCGATTCTCTCGATGCATGTCAAAATTCGCAAGTCTCTCCCATAGAATGAAATGCCTATCAGCGTAAATACACAAATGTAATCATACGACATGTATGCCTTTACATCGTCAAGTGAAACATCTAATTGACTTGGAACACAGAACCCCATTTCTGATCGCCTGTATAAACGCTCGAAGTTGAGAATGAATAAGTCAAGCATCGGATTTAGGAGTTGATTTAGAAGGGGCACATTCGACCAAGTGCATCACCTTGTGGGAGCCCGATTGCTTTTGCCTATAAGAAAGATGGGACGTGGAGGCTCTATATTGACTTTTGAGCTTTGAACAAAATCACAATAAAAACCGAGATACTCGTTTCCACGGATTAATGACCTCTAGAATAGCTCGAGGAGCTAAGTTTTTCACAAAGATTGGTGCGAAATCGGGGTACCACCAAGTTTCTGTCAATCCAACGGATCTTGGAGAACTACCTTCAAGTCTAAGGAGGGCTTGTTCGAATGGTTGGTCATGCCTTTTGGGTGACAAATGCACCAACATTCATGAGGATAATGAATGATATCCTGTGACCATTCATTGATTCATTTGTGGTTGTGTACTTGGACGACATTCTTGTCTTTAGTAAGACATGGGAGGACCACGTTCAACATGTATAGCAAGTCCTTGAACCTTGCTTAACATAAACTCTATGCCAACATAGAAAAGTGTTCTTTTGGCATGGAGAGTATCAATACTTAGGATACATCATCAATAAAAGCAGTGTGTACATGAAACTAGAGAAGATCTAGGTCATCTAAGACTAGCCAACCCCAAAGACTCTCACAGAACTTCAAAGTTTCTTGGGATTAACCAACTTCTATCGCAAGTTTGTACTTGGTTTTTCTCACATTGCATGGCATTTGAACCGGGTAACACATGAACGGGAGAAAACAAAGTTTGTAGGACAAAGCAAATAAAAGGCATTTGCACGGATGAAGTAGAGAATTTGTTCGGCACAAGCTCTTGTATTGCGGATCTCTGATAGTCATTTGAGACGAAATAGATGCTTGGAATATGCACTCGGCGTAGTCCTCACCTAACATGGGCATCCGGTGGCATACCACAATCAAACCTTCTACGACACGGTGCATAAGTACTCGACATACAAGGAGTTGTACACCATTGTGCAAGCCAGCAAACAATGGAAACACTACATTTTGAGAAAAGAGACTATCGTACGCATCAGATCACAAGCTTTTGCAATTCATACAAATTCAAGGCAAGTTGTAGAATGATTGTCACCAGAGATGGTCCACCTATCTACAGCAGTTCCATCTCAACATCACGCTGATAAGGAAGTGCCTGACCAAGTTCTTAAATGTTTGAGTTGGCCCCGATTACCTCCTAACAACAATCCTTGACTCATGTGGGCATGAGACATCAGAGTGGCCTCAAATGTATGAACATGACCCTGAATTTTCTAACATATATCAGGGACTAAGGGCAGAAAAAATGTTCTAGACTATCATTTATAGGAAGGGGTTTTATGCCACATGGGACACCTTTGTGTTCCTACAGGGGAGCGTCGAAAATTGATTTGGGAGGCTCACTACAATCGGGTTGTAGGTCACTTTGGAGTAGAGAAAATAGTGGCAGTCTTACAAAAGTATTTCTATTGGCCAAAGCTCCATCATGATGTTACCAGATACATCAAGTCTTGCACAGTCTACGGAATTGTCAAGTTAGCTAATTGAAAGCTGTGAGTCTGTACACCCCTATACCAATTCCAGGAACACCATGGGAGTCCATCTTGATGTATTTCATGCTAGGTCTCCCTTCCACCAAGCATGGCCATGACTGTGTTTTTGTAGTGGTTGACAAGGTCTCAAAAATGGCAATCTTGGCACCTTGCAAGAAGACAATCTTAGTAGTGGAGACTACAAAATTGTTCTTTGAGCATGTTTGAGTTCATTTTGGCTGCCAGAAGCATCGAGTCAAACAAGGTTTCCATATTTGTGGGGATCTCCTAGTCTACGTACTATGGTCCGTGATGGACACAAAACTAAACACATCCACTACATTCCACCCCAAACCAATGGGCAAATAGACATAGTCATTGCATAATTGCACATCTTATTTGGATGTATCTAACGGAGGTGGATACTCCCGCTTGCCTACTGAAAGACACGCATGACGGGATGAAAACTATTAATGTTTCATCTATTTCTCAATGGCCTTAATGACATTTACATGCAGCTTCTCTCTAAGAGCTTACTGACTCACTAATGGAGCTTTGCGAGCTTCATGGTGTCTCCTACATACCTATTCTTCTAGTGGACGGTGTGCTCCCAAGCACATTCAACAACCTCTTTAACCCCCTTCAACAACTACGCTAACTCCGAAATGGTGAACTCATCCTCCTTTCATAGTTGCACCCTCTGCTATTTTCTCGTTTCTCTCCTCATTTGAATTTTCCTTTAGGCAAGCTGGCCTCTTCTAGATGCTTCTATATTCTCCCGCTCATATTCAAATTTGACTTTAAGCTCCTTTAATTTCCTCGGCTACTTCCATCACGACATTCCTCTCTTTCGGTCCTTTATCGCCTCTAGGTTACTTCCCCACGCTATCTTGCGCACACTTGTGAGGTTTTGCCACTATAGCCCGACCTCCAAATGGATCTTTCTCTTGATCCTTTACGAGTCTCTGCCCGCTCTTCTCCTTCGCAAGTCTTTACTTGCGTTGAACCATCCTCCTCCTAAGGCTTCTCTAATGAGCCTTCGCTTTGTGATTTTGTGCTCGCCTCCAACTCTTTCTTGTGCGAGTATGCACTCACCCTCATCCGTCCACCTCCACCTAAAGCCTTGAGGGCTTTTCTTTTTCTTGCCCACTTCATCTCTAGGCTTCCTTCTTTTGCATGTTCCTTTTGTGCACACTCCTTTTCTCCTTGCCTTCTTCTCTTCTTCTCTCCGATTCTCTTGTCACCTTCTCACCACAACCACTCTTGCCCCCTTTCTTTCATGCATTGCTACTCTGCATTCTCACCCTTCTTCTTTTCTCAAGTTTCCTTCTACGCAATTGATCCTTTCGAACTCCTTCTTTTCTCCTTTCGTCGCCTCTCTATCGTGACCTCTTCTCCCTACACTCTCTTCCTTTGCGCACTTGTAGGTTATGCTACTCCTTGCACACCACCTCTTCTTCATGTGTTTTCCGGCAGTTCCTTCCCACACTCTCCTTTCCTTTGCGCGTCTATCTCCTTGCCCACTTTTGGGTTTGGACCCACTACAAACCGTCCATTTCTAAATCTTCTCATCTACCTTCCCCCTTTCTGCGTAGGGCTTCTCTTCATTGACGTTTTCTTCCTTGTGCACTTTTTTTTGCACAACTCCTCTACACGGCCTTCTTCTCTTTGCTTGATGTCTCCCCCTGACTTCTCTTCTCCTTCTCCTCTTGGCCTCTGTTAGACTGTGCTTCGACTATCGATTGTCTTTGTCAGTCGTAATCTGCTTGCTCGCAGATCACTTCTCTTCCCTCTCCTCATGGCTACTCCGCCATCTTCTTTTCTCACGGTGCATCGCGCAGTCACCTTTGTGTCCTCTCTATTGGTGGCACTCCTACGTTTCAGACCTTTGCACCGTCTGCTTTGAGGCTTCGAGCCAAGTTTCTTCTCCCTCTTCTGTGTGATTTCTCCCGCCACTTTTCTTTTCCTTCTCTTCCCTTACACCTTCATTGCACAAAACTTCTAGAGCCTCTTCACAATGCTCCCCTCCTTTCTCTTTTGCTACTGTGGCAACTCTCGCACTCTCCCAATGATACCTTAAGATGCACGGGGTTCTCAATCCTCCCAATGATACCTTGCATGCGGAAATCCTAGACCTCAAAAAAAAGCAGGACGAGATTAGATCGCAGCAGGCTTCTTTTAAACAAGAAACAAAAACAAACATCAGGTCATGGGCTCAGGTTGTTGGAAAAGATGGGTCTCCCTCCCCTATGGCAGTTGTTGAGGAGGTTGTTCAAGCCAAGTTATCGAGGATCGTACCAGGCACGAGAGGGAATTGAATCTCAAGGTGAGGGGACTCCCTCTACCTCACTCGTCACCGGACCCCTTGGTGGTTGGGAACGGGTTTCTCCGAGATACTCTACATATTCCCGATATTGCTCTAGACAGAGCCTGGTTGGGCTATGACTCCACTCTTTTCCTCAGATTCAAATCAACAACAGATCGGCTTAGGGCTCTCAAAGCCAAACGGGTGTTATACTCTCTCCCTAACAAGATTTTCCTTGACGAAGATCTTACCAGGTCATAGGTGGCGGAGCTCAAACGCTCCAAAGAGTTGGTTTTGGCAGCTTGTCGGGGGGGAAATGGGGCAGTTATCAAGAATCTCAGAGCTGTCATCAAAGACACTTTCCCTCCAGGATGGGAGGCCCGACCCAGGACTTCTAAATGACAGGTCCGCAGGGAGAGGAGACGAGGTACAGGTATCTCCATTAGTTGTTGGAACGGTAATGGTTCTTTTTGGTCATCACCTGGTCTTATGTATGATGCTCTAGGATCGTCTGACATTCTTTTCGTCACGGAGACACACGAGAGCCCTGTATGACCTCTTTTGAGGATCACGGGATACCATTGGTACTTTGCTTGCAAATAGGAGACACGGTCTTCGGGTAGTGTCAAGGGTTCGGGGTGTGGCTTGTTTGTATAGAGACTTCCTCCAGAGCAGGGTTTTGTTGGTGACCACGGATGAGTTTGCCAAAATTATGTGGATCTGGATTAGAGGGGCAGGCTCCATTCCAAGGATATTTATATTGTACGATATCTTACTTTCCTTCGGCTTCCTCCCGTATGCCATTCACAATGGCCATGATGGTGATCCTTTTGGTGACCTATATGCAGTATTACTCAATACTCGGCGATTGGCGCAAAGTCATCCTTATGGGGGACTTCAATGCCCGTACCAGAGCCCTCCAAACTCCTCTCCATGACCGATCGGAGGATGTGTTACTGCACCAGTGCAATTCATCCAGAGGCGGTGGGACTTCACAAAATATCGAGAGGATGATTCGGGGCACTTCTTGCATATGGTCGGCACCTTCTTCGATTAGGGAATCCCATGAGTTGTTGATCCTGAATGGACTCACCTACTTTCCTAACTCTCACTTCTTCACTTGTCGGCCTCACGGTGGGGGTGAGTGTTGTGGATTATGTCCTTTCTAGCCAGTATCTCTTATCACTTGTTTGTCACCTTTCTGTTTCCCCCATCCCCCTTGCTGATCATGCCCTTCTTTCTTTCTCTCTCCAGGTTGATATCCCCCCTCCCGCCATTGTTCCCATTCATAGCCTCCCTCGTATTACGTTCCGGTTTGATGAAGGAGACCCCAATACCTTCTCTTCCCACATCGTCAATTACTCCCTTCGGAGACCCATTTCTTCTCATTGGATTGTGTTGTTACCAAATACACCCGCCTCTCTTCCATTGTTTGGGAGGCAACCCTCAAATCTTTCCCCAGTTCTTCACCCGCTTCCCATCAACCCAATAATTCTAGATCTTGCCCTATGAACAAGTGGTACGATGATGAGTGCAAACTCCTTCACCGCCAGCTTCATCACGCCTTCATCATGCCTTCATCCACTCCCTTCCCTCTTATTCCTCCCCCAAAGCGCCATAAGAAACGTCTCTTTATTTCCCTAAGGAGACGGATCTTGTGTTCTTCTCTCCAAGCACTCTCCTAGACATTTTGGCGCACCATCCTCCCTCGCCACTCTCCCCTTCCTCTCGATCTTAACCCTAAGTCCATGTTCTCTCACACCTCCACTCTATATGATATCCTGGGCAGCCTCGTATCCAAGTTGATCCTCCTCCCTCCTCATGTTACTTATTCACTTACCGGAATATCAGAGAGGCGGTCAAGGTGATGAGCAATAGCAGGACCACTGATGAGGAGGGCTTCCCGGCTAAAGTCTTCAAGTTTGGTTTTAAAGAGTTGGATAGTTTCTTGGTTGATCTTTTCAACCACGTGGTACGTTCTGGTTTTCTATCGACTTGGTCCCATCACTCCATTCACCCGATACACAAATCGGGCCCCAATTCCGACCCCAATAATTACAGGACTATCATGGTTGGCCATACATTCTCGAAGCTTTATGCTATTGTTCTCCACATGTTGCTTTCCAGGGAGTTAGAGCGAGACATCTCAAAGCAGGGGGGGCGGTTTCGCCCGCTTACGGACCATTGACCATATCTTCACTCTCCCTGGGCCATCATTGAGGAGGCACATCATTGCTCATCAAAAGTTTATTGTTACTTTGTAGACTTTCGAAAAGCTTTTGATTATGTTCCTCGTGAGGCTCTTTTCCAAAGGCTCAAAGACATTGGCATTTCCAGAGATCCTTTTGACTGCCATCATGCGTTTATATGAGATTGTTCTTGGTCGTCTCCGTATTGTTCATGGGATATCAGATTTCATCAGGAGTACTGTTGGGGTTAAACAAGGCTGCCCCTTGTCCCCCACTTTGTTTGGGATCTACATTGATGAGCTCGAGACCTTTCTTTGTGAGCATATCCAAGACGGTGATGGGTGCCTCCACCAAGTTTTGATATCTATCCTTTTGTTTGTTGATGACGTGGTCCTCTAGCCTCATCTCCTAAGGGACTACAGAGACAATTGGATGCCTTAGAGTTGTTTTGTGATCTCCGACAGTTGACAGTCAACCTGGGTAAAACCAAGGTTATGGTCTTCAACGGGTTGAAGACCTCACACCTCCATTTCTTCTTCGGGGGAGGAGATTGAGATTACCGATACCTACACTTACTTGGGTGTGCAGTTCTCTGGTCCACATTTCAGTCTGAGACAAGCCCTCCAGCCACGTGTCAATAAGGGTTATGGTTCCTTAGCTCTCCTCGAGCGACAGTGCTTCCGACACCATTTTCGGACATCTCCTCCAAGATGTCCCTCATGGATTCTCTTATCAGACCCATTGTTCTTTATGGCTCGTGGTGTGGGGCCCTCTTTGCTCGAGTCGGATTGGGCTTCAACCGAGAGAGTCCAGACACTTCTCCTTCGTCGCTTCATCAGGTGCAAGCAGTCCGTTCCTCATCACATCATTCTTGCGGAGTTTGGGGCCCATCCTTTCAGGATGGAGACCATTTTTGACCTAGTTTCCTTTTTGCACTGTATCCGGAGTTTTGCTGACTTGATGGAGGGGAGGAGAGGTACCCGTATTTGGCATATTGTTCCTCGAAGAGCATTTCCCTTTCTAATTCTCCGGGTCACGCTCATTGTTGGTACGTTGGGGCTTCTCTCTTAGAGTCAGTGAGTATTAGGATGGATCATCTTCCTCCTTTTCGATACTCCATGGACACACCGGCTCATCTCCTACCTTCCAAATAGGAGTTGAACAGGACCATCAGGGAGGATATTTACAGATAGTTCATCCACACCACTTGCGTGAACCCTCATGGTGGGTTACGCCCAAAGATGGCTTTTATGCAAAGCACTTCTTGGAGTTGATGGACAGACGTGTTATCCGTCCTCAGTATACCCTTCGCCATTGGATGCACGCTCTTCACATCCCCCTGGGTCAGTTCAAAGTGGGTTCTCATAGGCTTCGGATTGAGACGGACCACCAGATCGATCGGTCAAACAAGACTTGCCAGCTATGCAATCTTCAGGAGGTCGAGACGAAAGCCCACTTCATCTTCCATTGTCCCATCTACTACGAGATTAGGGGGAGGTTCCATTGTCTTTTCAAAGGGACCCGTGCACTTACTGAATTTTTCAGATATGTCGATCAAAAGTGCTTGACTTTATACATGCAAGAGGCTCTTAGGCTTCGGGATCACACTATTCAAACACTTAATAGAGCAAGACTCTCCCCAAAAGATCACTTCTTTCGGCTTTACCCTCGAGAGAGAGACACTAAGCGTCGGATCGATGCCAACCCAACATCACTCCGGATCGATACTGATTCGGGGGTTCATATTTAACCCCCCGATATCTCCTAGGCAATATTATACCAATTCTAGTACCAGAGGGCAAACTAGATCCACCAGGCCCTTGAGGCACACTACTTTCAACGAACAACAACATAGGGGAGGTCTCGTCATCTCACCTCCTCTTCCTCTTCTTCGGATCATCACACTATTATGAGTTTCTTCCGATCGGCCTCGGATGTTAGGAGAGATGCATTCACCATTCCCGGATAGACATTCTCCATTGCTTCATCTAGGTCTTCTTCCTTCTCTTCTTCTTCCCTTCTCATGCTTTGTACTTCTTTGGAAACCTTTGGGTTTCCCACTTCACTTTGTTTTTGGTCTTTGACCTCTTCTCTTGCTTTGTACTTCTTTCGGAAACCTTTTGGTTTCCGCTTTGTATGGACACATTTGTACTTTGCAGTCCCTTTGACCTACTTTTGTGGTCATTCGTTGGACATTAATATAATTATCTTATCTTATCTTATCTCCGCGGCATCTTCACACTTTGTTTTCATGCCTTTCCTTGTCCGCACGTCCCTTCTCATGTGCGCTCTCACATTGTGCACTCTTGAAGTCTCCTCCTCTGATTACTCCTAAATTGCCTTTAGGGCAATTTCTCCTTCGCATAATTCCTCCTTTCGGTTGCGCTCTTCTTCCTTGAGACCTTCGCAGGCCTCTCCTCCCTCCGATGTGCTCTTTTCACGCGCACTCTAAAGCCTCTTCTACAAGCAACTCTGCTTTGGTTGCCTTCACAGCGCAACTTCTTCCCTCCTCTACTTCCTTTGCAGCAATGGTGCTCCCATTGCCACACACATCTTTGTCTTCGCGCTCCTTAACTCTATTGGGAGTTTCTTCATCCTTGCGCAATCCCCTATGCTTTGTCTCTCCATTGGGGTCCCCTCCGCACACTTAACTACACACCTCATTTGCCCTTCCTCTGGGACATCTTTCCCTCGCATCCCTCTTCACTCATCTGCACATTATCCTTTTGTGCATCTTTTTGTATTTTGTGCTCATATCCTCCTTACGCACCACCTTTGCCTTCCACTCTTCCCTTTTCTCAACCGCCTCAAGTTGCGGTCTCGCATGTGATCTCCGCGTGCTCATGGTCTACAAAGTGACCATCTTCTCCTCTTTGGTAGTCTCCTTTGCCAACGTGATACTCTCATCACTTTGGAGTTTGCTTTTGGGTGGCTTCTCTCTTCACCCTTTGCTCAACTTGTGAGCCCTCTCTAAGCGCCTTTTCTCACACATCCTTTTGCGGTAGTCCCGCACTTGTGTCATCCTCTCTCTGCGGTACTCCTACACTGGCCTTCTCTTTGCTTTTGCGCTCTGCTCGCACAATCTTCAATTGTGCCTCTATGCACACTTTGTCTTCTCTTGGGCGATCCACTAGTGCTCCTTCCACATGTTCTTCTCTACGCTCTTGATAGAGTCCTTCGCCTCCTTTTGGTGCCTTCGCACTACAAGACCCTATCTCCTCCGGTGGTCTTCTCTCGCATTCTCCAATCTAGTCTTTACACCATTAAGCTCCTCCATCACCATTTCCACACATTTGCATCCGAATAGTCCCTTCTTCTTAGCAACATCTTGCCTTCTCACACAAGATCATCAGCTTCTCTGGTTGTTACACTCTAGGATCTCTACTTGCATTCTCTACCCACCTTTCTTCACGATGGAGAACACAACCCTCTCACACTAGCTCCCTCACATTCGCGATTCTCATCAACTCCACTTACATAAACGTAGCCTACTCGATACCACTTAACGGAGGGCGATTACTCCCCACTCACCTATAGAGTCACGTAATGGGATGAATACTATTAATGTTTCATCTATTTCTCAATGGCCTTAACGGCATCTACATGCAATGCTCTCTCTACGAGCTTACAACTCACGACAAAGCTTTACAAGCTTTTATGGTCTCTCCTACTGGACCTATTATAGACTAGACCGTGTTCTCACAAAGACAATCAACAACCTCTTCAACCCCCTTCAACAATCTGCGCTAACCCGAAATGGTGATCTCGTCCTCCTTTCATAGCTACACCCTCTGCTCTTTTCTGCTTCTCTCTCCTCATTTGAATTTGCCTTTGGGCGGGCTTGCCTCTTCTAGATGCTTCTAGATTCTCCCGCTCATATTCAAATTTGAATTTGAGCTCCTTTAATTTCCTCGGCTACCTCCATCTAGACATTCTGGTTGTGCCACGTTGATCTGGTCATTGGCTCTTCTAACCATTCCATCTGGTCAGCATCCTCACAAACACCTTCTAACATCTTTTGTTTCTTTTGCCAATTAACCATTTCTGCGCATTCTTTTCTCACACTCATTTGCCACGCCTTTGTATTCTTCTACAGCCGCACTCGTATGTTTGAGTCTCACCTTTAGCTCCTTTCACACACTATCTCCGGGCATATAGGCCTTCTTCAAAACATATGCGGGCATCTTCCTCTATAGTGCGATCCTTCCTATATCTTCCTGCACCCTCTGCGCACTCTCTATCCTAGCACATAACTTCCTCGCAATCTCTATGCGCCTCTAGTCTGTCTTGTCAAGTCAAAACTCCTCTTTGCCCTACCAAAATCCTATGTGCACCATTGCGCATTATTCCTTCACACTTGCTCTCCTTTACACGCCTTCCGCGCACTACTTGCGCTCTTACTTCCCCTACACACATTGTGCTCTTCATCGATAACTATCGTGCAAAGTGCTCATGCACTTTCGCACAATCGCCCTTTCACTCTTATGTGCCTTCTCCTTCTCACACGTTCTCAACCTCATGCGAGCACCCATCCTTCACCATAATTGTGCAAGATTGCCCTAGACCTTGGATGCTACGCATTAATATCACTCAAGCATCCACACACATGGGATGAGAGTCTTGTGTCTGCATCGAACACAACTACAATCGAGCTCTTCATAACTCCATGGGACAGCCATTTCAAGTATGTCTCAAATTCCAACCGTTGACTCCCATTAATGTAGCATTATCCATACGAAGTGTATAAGACAACCAACTTCATAGAAGCGAATTCAACACATCCAAAAAGTTCATGAGATTCTAGAACGAACCGGCCTAAAGTATAAACAGCATCATGGTGCCCAGCGGGTCCTTCATCAATTCCAAGTGGGGGACAAGGTCTGGCTATATCTGCAGAAAGAGCAACTCAACAAACCATACACCATCACCAAACAAATTGGTGAGAATGCATTTGAGCTTAATCCTCCATCGTACCTCAGGTTGTATCCAGTTTCAATGTTGAGTTTTTCCACCCATACTTTCCACCACTCTTGGATACATCAAACAGGTGAACTGCTGAAAAGTGTAGAGTTGAACCCAGACTATGCGCAACCAGTGAACTTTGATCAAATCATTGACATGATGGTTAAGGACATGAAGCATCAGCAAATAAAACTCTACCGAGTAGTGAAGCCAGGAAGATAGCACACAAAGGGAAGTGGTTCACCAAATGCATGAGAAGTCATTTCCACACTTGGTCCAAAATTTAGGAGCAATGGGGCCCATTGGTTCATAAACAGGAGCGAATGGTCCATACAAGGATTTATAAAAAGCTATTTTTGGAAAGTTTTGAAGCCTATTTTTAGCAAGTTTTTGGTAACTTTTAGTACTTGCATTTTTGGGTCTTTGAGCATTTATAGGATTTGAATTGTACAACAATAACACTTTTGTTATGGTCGCAGTGGTTTTTTTCAAGTTCACTCTTTGATCTTTCCAATGGGTCCTGCAATTTGCAATTTGAGTCAACGGGCTAGGAGATATGACCCCAACAAAGAGCACTTGAAAAAATATATAATAATAATAGATTTTGGATTTTTCCACTTTTGTCCTTTTGAACCCACTCCTAAGGTGGATACAAATGGTCTCCATGTAAGATGACCTTTCGGTTCCCATTCGGAACCCTTCATATTCTATTTTTAGCAATTTTTCATATTCTCCATTGTATAGCTATAAAGTAGCTTGTTTTGAATAAAGAGATAGATCTTCAAGCATACATCTCTCTTATGGAGTTTGCCAATTTGTATACATTTCAAATTACAATAAAATTAGTTTGTTTATACAGCTCTTTCATTGTCAATTGATCACTATAGCACATTAAGCACTATCATTATTGTGTTTTCCACCAGGTTGTAGCTCAATCCGGATCACTCATTCAGATAATTTTTCACAAAATAGACCACAATTATCTTTGTAGATATTTTCTCGGCCTTCTTGCTTCAAATTATGAATATGACTATTATTGCTCATGCATATGCCACTTGTGGACCAATGCCCAATGTGATGCAACTCCCAAGATTACTGTCTTAAGTCATTTTTGCTACAATTTATGTTTCATGTTCCATGTCTTACTTCTTGTGTCTAAAAAAGTGGGATCCTACATCTTCTCATTTACACAGTTACCTTTGAAGAACTTAAAAATCCATACAACTTGCAGGTCATGTTGCTAAATCCAAGCTTCATAGAAGTTTCCTTCTAAAGTCTTGTTACTGGTGGGAGAAATTTTGAACCTCTTCTCAAGGGTAGATAAAGAAGCCCCATGATTTGAACCATAATAACAGATAATTCATAATGCCCAATAACTTGAACATAAGGTCAATTTGTGCCTTAGGTGAGCGCGGAATACTTGGCAATCTTTACAAGTATTGACTAGTTGTAGAATTCAAATAGTTTTTCATTGCAATCAAACATAGAATGCCATATCAGTTGCATTCATTCTGATAGGCATCGAACTTGTTGAATACAGGCATATGCTCAAGGAATAACCATTATGCTCCAAAGGACCAAATGCTTGGGTGATTGTTGTTTTGATGCTTGGAGTTACCTGACCAAAGGAGATAGATAGACAGGGTAAATAAGGTATTGCTGTAGATGGGCAGAGTCGCACATACTGAGTTAATGATCACTGGTCTCAACTATAGAGATGGATAACAAACAATGGTAGGTCCCACACATCCTAGTCCTCTGTCCCACACGTTTAGAACTGCAGTTCGCTAGTTTTAATGAATGCGCCTATTTCAATGAGTAAATGCCTTCCATGAATTTTGGATCAGTTTTCTTCTCGTCGCGAAACGGCACCCTAGGGCACTAGGAGCGGGAGCGAGGCACGGGTGCACGGGAGCGGTAGGGAGAAGGAGGCGGCGGGGGAGCGGCTCGAGAGTGAGAAGGGAGCGGCGGGGCCTGCAAAACGGCCGCATACGGCACTTTGCCACTCCTGCCCTCGCTCCGCCGCCAAAAATGTTTTTTTTTTTTTTTTTTTTCCTTTGTTTTAAAAGCTTAACATAAAAAAATTAAATATTCTTCTAATTTACACCCTAAAAGATAACTCTAAGCAATAAAACAAAAGAACAACACAAAAACAAAACATAAAGCAAAGAAACTTACCTTTGGCTCTCCAAAATTGCATTGTGTTTGTCTAGGGTTTGAGGAGCTATTGCTAAGCTTGTAGGAGTGTGAGGAGCTGTAAAGGAGGAAGATTTGTGAAGGATTTGTGGTTTACTAAGTGAAGGTAAGTTTTTTTAATTTCTAACCTTGTTTCTCTTTTTTTGTTATTTAATCTTTCACACATTACATTTTTTTGCTTATGTTCATCATTTTTTTGCTCTTTCTATTTAATTTTCATTGTTAATTTGCAATGCATGCCATTGTTTTCTTTGCTTTTTTAACCTTGTAGGTATTTCTACAATGGCAACAAGTTCTTCTTCTTCTGGGCAATCTTTGGTCGGGATCTTGACCCAAATTCACCGTTATGGAGGCATGTAACAATACTTCAACAAATTACAGGTGGTGGTTGTTTTGAATAGAAATGCAATGATTGTGATGGAGTATTCAAAGGCTCTTATAGTAGGGTGAAAAGCCACTTGTGTGCCATAACGGGTAATGGTATAAGAGTATGCAAGGGGAGGAATAATGCTGGGGTGCCAAAAACAAAAGTTTTGGCATATATCAAAAAGTAGGAAGATGCAGAGGCAAATGTGGCTATGAGAGCGGGTCATCCATTGGCCAAAAGAGGAGGTTCATCTCGTTCAGCGAGGCCTCCTGTTGCCCCATCACCTAGTGGATCCCCAATTGTGGCCATGCCACATCCATTTGTGGCTTCTATCTCCACAGATGAGGATGTTTCCCTTGCACGAAAGAAAAATTAAACAAGAGGGCCATTGGAAAAGGCCTTTCAGAATGAGAGCAGGGAAATTATAGACGAACACATTGCGAGGTGTGTATATGTTAATGGGCTTTCTTTCAATGTTGTGAGATCATCTTATTGGCATGAGATGGTGAAAGCCATCAATGAGGCGCCAAAAGGGTATAAATCACGGGATATGAGAAGATCCGCACCACCCTTTTAGATAAACAAAAAAATGTGGAAACCTCCTTACTGACCAATTAGGGACTCATGGACCAAAAGCAGTGTGTCCATTGTTTCTGATGGATGGAAAGATGCAAGAAACCACTCTTTAATCAATGTGATTGCAGTATGCCCTAAGGGGGCAATGTTTTTGAAAGCGGTTGATTGTGAGGGGCAAGTGAAGGATGCCCAATTCATAGCCAACATTCTCTTTGAGTCCATTGAGGCAGTGGGACTGAAAATGTTGTCCAAGTCATAACGGACAACGCCAAAAATTGCAAAGTTGCGGGGATGCTAGTTGAGGCACGGTATGGGCATATTTTTTGGACACCATGTGTCATGCATTCATTGAATTTAATGCTAAAGAAGATGGCAAACAAAATAGAGTGGATCCAGCAAGTGTATGCAAAAGTTGAAGAGATCCAAATGTTTGTCACCAACCACCACATGTCACAGGGCATTTTTAGATCATTCTCGCAGTTGGAGCTACTGAAGGTAAGGAAAAGTTTTCTTTCTTTTTTTTTTAATTTAAAATTTAAATATAAGTTTTTTAGTATTCTTTTAGCTTTCAATTTTATTTTTAATTTTTGTTCCTCATTCTTATTAGGTTGTTGAGACTCGGTTTGCATCACACACAATCGTCTTGAGACAACTAGTGAAGGTGCGAGAGGCACTCATGAGGATGGTAGCATCCAATCTTTGCAGTCTGTATGGAGGCAATCAAACACTCAACGGGCTCAAAAAGATAAGAACGTGATCTTAGAGGACCCTTGGTGGGATAGAGTGGATTATCTATTGAGTTTTACGGAGCCCATTATGAGCATGATCCGGTATTTGACACGGATCAGCCATGTCTAGAGAGATATATGGCGGCATTGACTCGATGATTGAGAAGATAAACGCCATCATAAATGCAAAAGAACAAGATCCAAAGGAAATATTTTTCAAACAAGTGAAGTCAATCCTCATTGAGCAATGGAACAAAATGACCACCCCATTACATCTATCGGCTTTTGCATTGACTCCTAGATTTTATAGCACAAAGATCATTTCTTTGCACGGGAAGGGTAGCATCATACGAGAGATGCGTAAGTCGGTGAGGGATATATGGTGGCATTGGCTAGGCTCTTCGCTGATCCTAAGGCCCAAGACCGAGGTTATGGTAGAGTTTGGCAATTTCATAAAAAACAGGTCATAGCCTTCTCGCTCTTGAAGCAAATACAAGAAGGATGCTCATATGTGGTGGTACCTCTATGGTACTTCATCGGTTTACTTTGACCTCTTACAATCAAGGTCTTGCACGATGTAAGTTTTTAATTTTTTTATTCTCTTTTCTTTTAGTTTTTAAAATTTGAGTTTGAGTGTTTGAGTTTGAAGTTGAACTTTGCATTGACTTTGAAGTTTGGGTTGCCTTAATAGGTTGCAGTAAGTTCATCTTCCTCGAGCGCAACTAGAGTACATATAGTTTTATCCACTCACGAAATGCTGAGGTTGGGAGCTAAAAGGGTGAAGATTTGGTATACATACATTCCAACTTGCACCTTTTATCGCACAAGCAACCGGAGTACAAAGAAGGGTCAACAAGACATTGGGACATTGATCCAGAGATAGTTGACTTGGATGCTTCCATTTCCCACCATGGAGCATATGATGATGAGGGAGTTTTGTGGCACCACGAGACCTACATGCACTGAGGGGGCGAATGGCAAAGTGGCCCTAGTGTGAGTGGTTTGAGCCCATGTGGTTCTAATGAACCACGTAATGATAATGATATAGCTAATCTTGATCCTCTTGATGAAGAGGAATATGATGAATATTGACAATGAAAGATAGTTTGAACTTTGAATATTGATCTATGATTGAATTTAATATATCATGACATTCACATTGTGTTCGATTTAAGTATTTTAATTTAATTTTTAAGCTTTTAAGTTTCTAAGTTTTATCCGTATCCTAGCTTGTTTGTTGTGTTTATTCACTTATTTAGCTTATAACTTATCTTTTATCTTGTCTTTCATATGCATAATATGTGGTTAATAATTAAACTCCTATTTAGAAGGCTGAAATTTCAGCCTAGTTTTTGTACTGTCGTATCCGGGGTCAAAAAAAAATTTGTCATTTCTGCGTATCGGATACTCCGTACCCGCTCCCGTATCCAAAACGTTTCGGCTACTTAGGTTTTCTAACAAGTTTACCCCGAAGTTCCTATTATTTCCTTAACATGGCTGTCCCCCACTTCAGATATGTGTTTCTGAAATTTCTTCATATCCATCTCTTAGAGCATGGTCCCATGGAGGGGATTCAACTCCTATTTTCTTGTAGTAGAAAGTCCCGTGATTTTTTTTTGAAGCCAGCTACAAGAAATGATAGAATCTTGGCTTAAAAATAGGAGCTCCACTTTTTTGCGCCCTAAAGTTAAGAAGTGGCTGGACAGGGGGGGCCGGCAGTTTCCCTCTACGGTTTAGGCTAATTTTTGTCCATGTGGACCATAACATGCATTCCCGCTAATAATTTGTGGTGATTTTAGAGGAAAATATGATTTTTATTTACCTGAAGATTACCATAAAACTGCAATAGGATCCTATAATATCTCGACAAGTATTGCTGAGGAAGATAATAAAAAAACATAAGACCTTAAAACTGCTAAAATGCTCCTAATTACCTGAAAATTACCATAAAACTGCAATAGCATCCTATAATATCTCGACAAGTATTGCTGAGGAAAATAATAAAAAAACATGAGACCTTAAAACTGCTAAAATGCTCCTAAATTTTCTCAAGAGTGCCCACTGAGATATTTATGGAGTCCCCCTCCATGGGACCATGGCCTTATACTTGCTGCAACATAATCACATGCCCTAAACCCAGTAAACAGGGATTCAATCAAATAGGAAGATGGATTTACAGTAAAAGAGGAAAGTTCACATCAAAATACACGCGATTATGAACCAAATATATATAATAATACACAAAATTACTAACCGTCAATGTGATAGGAATCACAACATTTCCCCACAACCAATGTCATTCTACCCCAAAACATATCAAACAAATTGGACTGTGGGCTTACAATAGTCCCAGAAATTTAGCTTGTCATTTACACGTTCATTCATTTGTACTCCAGGTGTAGGTAGATTGGCAAGGTCAGGTTTACCCAGAGCTTAATCACGGGGTTAAAACCTGTAAGGCAAATGGTCTGGTGGATGTAATTAAAACCATTTTGGTCTCAGGGATGTAATTAAAACGATTTTGGTCTCATGGATGTAATTAAAACCATTTCATTTCGTAAGGTCAATGAAAAGCAATCTCCAAATAGGGTTTGTCTTATGCCCGAAAGCAGTATCTGGCTTCCCCGTGTCCTTAAAAAAAACCTTAAACTTAAACTTTTAAAAGCCAAGGTACCTTTGCAATTTTCTGGTGAGAGCCTTAGCCATTGCATACTATTTATTGCGATTCTTAAAGGTAACAGGTAAAGGTAGTTTTTTTAGGCCACTGCTGAGGGAGACATCAAAGGCGTATGACACCCCGTCTGGAAGCCCCCAAGAGTATTGTTTTCCAATCATCTTATACATTGTTCAAATTTTGTACCCCATTTATCCATTCACATTCCAGACAGTTATAACTTATAGATTTTAACGCCATGATCAAAGCTTATAAGTAAACTTGAACTTGCCAGTAATAAGGATACCACAGTTTATTCAGTCAAGATGAACTGAATTGCAAAGCTGGTGTCAGAATCTACCCCTGCCAGAGGATTTTAGCAGAATGGTTAACTGAGAAAACAGAAGAAAAGAAAGACCTGGCACAGCGCCCCACGACGACATTGGCGAGGGAGGAAAGCTCTGAAACCCATTTCTTGCTCGGTGAATGGGAGGCCAATGAAGATCCCTGATTTTCGTCATCATTGTCTGATTTCCTAGTAGTACTAAAAAGATTTTTAAACGAATTTTCCCTTCCGATTAAGGCCAACGCAACTTTGCCTTTGCTGCCCATTATCACCGCCCATCAAATAGAGGAAAGAAGAAGATAGTGTTTCTCTACATAGGTGAAGTGAATTTTGGAAGACATTGGTGGGCGATAAAGCAGTTGATGCCTGTGCAGATCTAATAAGTAAGACAACTTCATAATAACAGGTTTTTAAGTCATGGGGATTGCGTGGATAAAGGTAAGAGTGACACATTTAAGCGTGAAGAATACACGGGAACATAACCCCGTTTGATGACGTGGGTTGTTCTCCACGTGGCTGCCCCGCTTATTACTAACGTCAGTTGTTCCCTCTCCAATTATTAGTCCCTCTAAGTCAGGATCTTTAATCCCCCAACTTTTTTTTTAAAAATACATTTTTAATTAGTTGCAAATTTTACACCTTGTAGGGCATTGAATGAATGAACGATTTTAATAATATCTGTAAGAGTAAGACTAAGTAGTGTGTGGGATCCAAACTTGCAACTTGAGTAATCTTTCCTCCTCAAACAAGAATGTTAGGTTGTCTACTTTCAAATTATCCCCATATCTAGTACGGATGTCATTATATTTCTTCATTCCATGATGTAGTGTCATTTTGTTTCGATTACCCTTTTATTGCAAAATATGCACGTTCTCTCTTCCCACATTTCTCGGTCATCATGCATTTTTGCCTTCCATTTGATTTTTGCCCCTAAGTAGGCATTTTCCTTATGGTCACAAGTTGGATTAAATTCTTTGATGTAGTATTCTTTCTTTCATCTAAGTTATTGTGTCCACATGTTTATCATGAATTTTTCTTTCATGTATTTTTTTATTTTTTCGTTAGTGTTTGGACGCTCTTGCATGTCAATGCTTCATTTGCTCATCCATTTGATGTTCTATTTCATCCACGTGTTCTTTCTCCTACCTAGATTTTCTTCTATTGATTAAACTTAAATGGATTCTTAGGGGGTAGAACCGATTGAATATTATCTTAATCAACTAGTTTCCAAAGCTAATTGTAATAATATCAAGATAATATTGTTGATGCATACAAGTTACACATCAAAGGGAAAATGACAAGTTTGTATGTCCTACTCGTTTTAGGACCAAAAATGTGATTCAATGCACAAGTTGTTAGGTATTGGGCATTTAAACCGTTAAAGAGGTGTTTGTTGGACTAAATGGATCCTTCTAGCGTCACTCCTGCACCTTCTTCACCTGATTTAACTTTAAAAGCCTCCTAAACTAATCTAATCTAAGGGTGTTGCTCAAATAAACAAAGGAAAGGAGTAGCAGAGAGAAAAGAGAAAACTCCTTAAACATATGTGTTTTAAACGCTTGATGTCTGATTGTCAGAAATAACATGCTTTCCTTGTTAACCAGGAGCACTAAATATAGTTTAGACTCAAATTTGAATGCTACTGATGCAAAGATTCAAATGAGATTTAAAACTTAGCCAAACTGGAAGTTAGATTTACCAATTAAATTACTAAATTGCACATCTATCTTATTAATCTAATCTCTAACATGTTATGGTGATTGAATTAATATAAATTGAATTAAATCTAATTTCAGAGTTAACTATTGTAATGAATGATGTACAAATGCTAATATATAGTAAGAAGCCAATCAAACAAGCATATAAATGTGAAACCCTCGAGCAAGAGAGGGGAATAGAGAGACTTAGTTACCTTTCTAAGTGATGCGGGAATGATTTGGGCATGTGAATAAGCAAAAGCACCGAGGAGAGTGTCGTCAATGCTCGTTGGAGGTTCTAGGCTCTAAAAGCGTGTAAGAGACAAGCACACAGGAGAGAACAAGAGCACACTAGCGTTGGTGTGTAGATCTAGGTGTTGGTGTCAGTAGATGCTTGATTTGGTTCTTGCGGGGGTCGGATGATGTTCGTTGTCCTTTTCTGTTTATCGCTCTAGATTCGTTGTCCGATCTGCGTGAATGTACATGTAACCTGCAAGAAAGAAGTTCACTACACATACCCACAAACCACATCAAACCTAAAAATAAAAAATGTAGAATGGGGAGTTGGATGACCCCCACGGTCACCCAAAGAGTGAACTTAGTCTTTGAGCACTACACTCCATCTCAAACTCCATTAAGTTCTTGTGTGTGTGTCGAAATAATGCCCTTGTGCAAGTTACATAGTGATAGCAAGCTAGATCTAGAATGTAGCGAATGTATAGAATGTGTGGGATAGAATAGAATAGACTTCCCCTCCTATGTTGTGTATACAAATGTGATGCAACCCTTGTCCCTTGTATGAATGCTAGATGGATGCCTTTGATGATCTTGTGCCTTTGAGTGCAAGCTTAGGTGGTAGTATGTAATGCTTAGTTCTTGGCCCTTTATTTTGAAAACATAAATGTGTATTTATATGATCCCCTTGTTTGAATTTCATAATTGACAGTTGAAAGGCCGACCCAAAGTAGTAAAAAGTAATTAAGAGGCGAAAGGGTTCAAAAATGATAAGAAAAAGGTAAAGAGGGACGGGAGCGCCTAGCGCTAGTGTCTTGACTAGGTGTTAGTGTCGAGGCCATAGAAAGATAAAACAATTAAATGTCGACAAGAGTGCAAGATTTATAAGGTCAATAAAAGTGTAGAAGACAAAGCAAAAGGCTAAAGGGAGTTGTCAACTACTATTTTTCTTGCTTATGAATCATGTAAATGCTAGCATTCTTTTAGGACGTAGAAATGTACCCAAGTGCACAAAAATTGTGCCTACGATGATTTACTTCAAATTTGCACAGCGTAATCTAAAGACCACCTATGAAAGCAATAAAAGATACATCAAGAACTCTTGACACATAAATTTACTGAGTAGAAGAGGAAATGAAACCGTGGAAATATCAACTTACATGAGTTAATGTTAAAATTGTCTTGCATATATTGATCAAGATGCCATCCCCCTTCTTTTTACAAGTGAGGCATACATATTTATACAAATTACCTTTTCACATATCGTCAATAACACACCTTATCTCTTCTATCACCGTTAATTAATTACATTACGCTAATTAATTAACTCTTTATCGCTCAAGATGTTGATTAACGACCTTAGTTAATTAGTGTTCCTTTCTATCTAGATTAATTAATTATTCTTAATTAATTTTAATTATTTAATAAGTCGTCATTTATTGGATTAAAATCCCCTCATAACCTAGATCATGCTAACTTTCTCTAAAAAGCTTCTATATAAGCTACACCTACCTATTAGTTAATCACTCTTGATTAATTAATACACCCCCTCAACTCCCATGAATCACTAATGATATATTAATCTCCTCTAAAGAAAACTTAAAGTATGCTTATCCATAACTAACCTAGCTTTTTATTATCCCACATACAATAGGATGCAAAGCTTCTTCAAACCAATGGGTTATATAAGGAACCCTCCTCCTACCTTTCTTCTTACACTTTGCATGCATATAGCATAAACTATAGGCATTTTCATCTTTGAGCATCCTCCATTAGTGTTGAGCTAGGTATCTTCATCTTGCATTTCATCCATCCAAGATTTTGAGTCATATGGAGAGAATAAAAATGGTCTTGTAGCCATGTCTTGATGAGACTCCATTCTAAACCCTTGGGATCAAACAAACAATCACATTTTGATTGCTAAGGATCTACATAGGTCCATTTCTAGTTTAGCTTTCAAAGAGTAGAGAATAATGCTTAACATGTTAGTTTGATTTCCTTCAAAGTTCTATGCATGTTGTTGATATTTAGTCTCTTTAAGCTCTTAGCATGATGATCCTTGTTTAATTAGCTTTGTTTTGGAACTATTAGGTGTTAGTTTCAATTCTCTTAGCTTAGCTAACTAATACATGGATACATTTGGCATGCACTGGTGGGATGGATTCATAGTCTCTTTGATTTTAATGAGTTTTACTAGTTTTTCTCAAGTTTTGCTAACCCAAATCATGCACATGTGAAATAAGTTAAAATCCTTAGGTTATTTCACTAACTTTATATGCATTGAGTCTCTCTTATGGGGTTTATTGTGATGGGTTGTCATTAGATTTGAGCTAAATTAGGAAAAATTTGACCTTTTTGAAGTTACATACGTCAGAGCTCTATATTTTGACGTCATCTACAAGTACACGCATAAGTAAATTTTGTAGGGCGTGCACACATTAAAATTTGTGTGCATGTGTTCAAAAAAGAGCACGCACACACTTTATTTCCATGCATACATTTTTGTTACTAGTTGTACCCTGTGTCATTTTTGGTCAGACCCACGCATGCATTAAAAGGTCACATACATCATTCTTCCCGCGCACATGAAATTAAGCTCTCTATGTTTTCCTGTAGTCTTTTGTCCATGTGCATATGCTTAAACTCACATGCGTAGGCATCTCTCTGGGTGCACACACATTTGTTAGGCTTTTGTTTTACCCTCTATTTGAGAGGGGTGTGCACATGCTAACTTTCCCGCACACATAACTCTCTTCCGCGCACATGCTTGGCTCACATTTTTAGGATTGTCATTTTTCTTTTAGAGAGGGGTGTGCACACACATGTTGTTGTTATCCATGCACACACACATGTTGATAAGGAGGCATGCACAAGGGCACACATACACTCGAAGGGTGCACGCATGCATCATCATATAGATTTGAATGTTATTTTAAAATTTGCAAAAGCTTGTGTTCTTGATGTGCTAACTCCTTGCAGTTTATTTGAGATTAACTTTTATTTTGTAGGGTATATCTTCATGTTTTTTGCTAATTTGGTTTGTTTAAGGTTAATGAATGTTGCATGCTTTTTTATGAGATTAGAATCATGTATGCTCTTCCCTCACACCTTTTAGGTGATCTTGGGAATCATAAAAATGATTTCTACATCTTTTCTATGCTTTGAAAAACATCTCATTACACTTATTGCTAAGGGAATGAATGTCAAATTGGCTAAAATGAACAAATTGTGCATTTAAGTTAAGTGTTTTTCCATTGTTAGTTAAATAGTTGGATTCTATGTCATGTATGCTCTTCTCTTGCATCTTAGGATGATCTTGAGAATCAGAAATGACATCTTATCCTCTTTTTGTTTGTGGAAAACTACTAAACTCTTCATGCAGGACCTAAAAACACTTGTCAAAGAAAGGAGAATCAAAAAAAACTTTCTAACTACACGTGTGTGTTGCAGGTTTTCAAATGAATGAATGACTAAACCAAATTAAGTCTAAAAGATAAAAAACACACCACATTCATCACATTGTATATGCAGGTTCGGATAAGGGTATGCCCATCCGCTTAAAACTAGGACATAACCCCTTTGGCATAAGCCTTAAGCTACAACAATGGGGGTGGTCCTAGGAACCCCAAAGTAGTCCACACAAGAGGGAACCTTGTGGATGAAACAGAAGTGCTCCACACACCTACTTGACTAGTTTACATGTGAGATTTAGCATCAAAGTTATTGTATGTGACCCCAATGAGAATACAACTGAAATGCATTCATTTCTCATTGTATTTGAAGGGGGTAAAGTAAAGCCGAGATACTCCAAGACTAGTCAATGTGACTTTCTTGGTAAATTGAGCTCACATTAGATATCTTGTGACACCTAGTTGAGGGAACCACCTAGGAAAGCCATTTTGTCTTGGAGCCAACTTGACCATATCAAGCCAATCATTGTTTGTAAAGAGCCTTCACAAAGGAGAAATTCTTGGAGTTGAAACTTTGTTTTTCAAACAAAGGGAGAGTCCATTAAAGTTCAAACTATGCGTCATTCACCATGAAATTTGTGAAGCATTACTTTTTCTTAGTTTTTCACTCACCATAAGGCGAGGTGAAACTTTTCGAAGTGAGGCCAAACACTTTTCAACCTCACTTGATCTACTTCCTTTTGCTTTCTTTTGACACTTTGTTGATCAAAAGAAGAGAAACCATATGTGTGTTATCAATCGATCATGTCCACCACTTTTGCACCCATTTACATTTGTCCTTGCTTGAGACTGGATGGTAAATGTTGAAAGTGTGTTGGTACATTTTCATATCTTGATAGCCATTTGATCTTGATACCCAAGTCAAGATCGTCATTGTAGTTAGGCTTGATTCTTCACTCGATTCTCCTTTGAAGTGTTATGTTGTTTCTTGTATCGTATCACAACAATTTGATACTTACATCTTGTTTCTTGTAAACTCGACCTAAGTGTCTAGATTTATAACGTTACGTTATGCATGCATCTTAACAATTCCTTGGTATACTTTAGCCTTGGTTTGATTTCAAACATTACCTTGATTTTGAAAGGTGTTGTTGTTACCTTGTGCACGTCGTACTAATATTATTTTGATACTAATACCTTACTTTTCCATAAATTTTGGTTAATGTATCTTAGTGGTATTATTACGTTGTTCATATTCGTAACCCCACTTTTTGAGATTTAGGTCTTTCTTGGACTTAAACTCGCTTTAAGTATACTTTCTTGGAAATCACATCAACCTCTTGTTATTACTTACGCCTTGTTCATTTTGAACTTGACATAAGTAGTGACATTTGTTGATCATCTTAAATGTCAAACTACCATTTGGAAACATTTAGGAAGTACTTCATTGATTGATTTGGTTTAAAATGAACCTTGTGTGATTGTGTCTTGTGATTATTCATCATTTTGACTTATCCATTTAGGACAATCACTTTGATCCTTGATTCATTGACATTCATTATTCTTTAGACTATTGACATTCTTTGTGCGTCCTTAGTAAACATCTCATTCTAGGTTTTCACTTAGGTTTGATTATACCCTTGGAAAAATTCAACAAAAACACCTTAGTGAAATTCTCATTTTCTATGGCCCCCATAACAAGAATGGGATCCAAGAGACAAGCATGGGAAACATCAAACAAACAAGGGTCAAATCCCTTTATCGGTCATGATTTAGGACCTTTTTTTCACTAGCAAAGGAAGAGGATGAGATGGTAGACCATAGTGGTGATGAGTTGGGATCACCACATGTGGAGTTTGAATTTGACCCACCCAATTAGATGAGTTCCTCTTTCTAAAAAAGATAGAGTACTCATAAGAGTTGTGGAATTAGGTGCTAGAATTCCAATTGAACATGAAACTATTCCACCTACAAATAATGCTAATGAGGAAGAACACCCCCTCATTAATATGGATGACATTTTAGGACATGGACATGCTTCCACCTCAAACACTAGAAACAACAACATGGGTGGTTTTAAAATGCCACTCATCGAGAATGCCACGTAGGGTAAGAGTGGAACATGAAAACACAGAACAACCCCCTCTCCATGAAAATGAAGAGGAACCTCACGATGAAGAAGTCACTATACAACAAAAAATTCAACACCTTAGTCAACAATTAGCTTTTCTAGCATCCCATGTACAAAAAAGAAACAAAAAAATGTACATCGGGAGAAACCTAAGGTTAGAAATAGTGAGCTTCACACAAAAACCAAGAGGGAGAAATGTCAAAAAATAGTCGTGTGTATATGTCAGCTTCCCCACTAAGGAGAAAATTCTTTCACAAGAGTTACAATCTATGAAAGCAATGCTCACAAGCCTTCAAGAAAGAAATGTAGGACATAACAAAAGTATCAATATGAAGAGCTATGCCCTTATCCATTTGATAAGGCTATGTTGCGTACACCTTTTCCTAAGAAATTTGATTTCCCAAAATTTGATAAATATAAAGGAAAGGTGATCCATGAGATCATGTAAAATATTTTTACATGGCATGCCAAGAAGTGGCGTACAATGATAATTACCTCATATGACTATTTCCAAAAAGTCTAGGGGACAAGCCTTAGAGTGGTTCCTTCACTTACCTCGTGGGTCTATCTTCACATGGCCGAACTAGTAGAAAAATTTGTTCATCATTTCTCCTTTAATGTTGAGAGTGACATAACCATGTCAGACCTATGTAATGCCAAACAATGACCAAATGAAACCTTTGCAAGTTTCCTACAAAGATGGTGGGGGCTAGCTAGTCACTTCCCTTCCTTTTTCGATCCCTGAAAAACAACTCGTTAGCATCTTTGTACCAAATTTAAATTTAGACATTTCCTTTCATCTACAAATGCATTGTGTTCAAAACTTTGAAGAGGTTATCGAGAAGGGTACACAAATAGAAAAGGCTCTAATCACAAAAGGGACACTCAAACCATTTTCAAAAAATACAATCAATCTTCAAAACCTATGGACAAGCCCAAAATATTTAATAAAAACAAGAATTTCGTAGGAGATGGAATCATAGATTCTAAATGCATACAAGCAGTCCAAGTTGGTCCACCTTTTAAACTAACCAAAGGGCCAATCCAACCACCTAGTTAAATGTAGAGCATTCACTCCCTTATGGACTCCTTGTCCATAATCTTAAAACAACTAGATGCAAGTGAACATGGTGACATATCCTACAATGATACTTTTGATGACAATGCACCTAAACCTTCATGGTATAAGGAACATGAGTATTGTGATTTCCATCGTGTAAAAGGACATAAGATGACAAATTCTTAAGACTATGCCACTTCATCCAAGATCTTATCGATAGTGGGGAGATAGAAGTCGATTCACCAGAATCAAATCAAATGCCAAATCAAAGGATGGGAATATTCAAAGAGCCTTTCCCAAAACATGGTAAACAAAGTGAGAAAAATTTGGATCAAGGGAGAGTCTTCCCAAAGCTATAAAGCCACAAATTATGTTTATACCAAAATGATAACAATCAATATGACTCACTTATTGGATGTGTTTCGCTCTTTTGATGAGCATGTCAATACCATTAGGATCAAGGAAGAGATTGCATTGTGGTAATAAGGTGCTCATCTCGTGATCCCAGAACCTCCTCTATCTACCCCTAGGATAGTCAGTACAATATCCTAGACCAACTTGAGAAGATGTCTACTAAGATTTCAATCTTAGATCTTCTTAAAATATCAAACGTACATAAGGACATCCTTTATAAAACTCTCAGGGGTTAGGAGTGTCAACTGAAGTAGATCCTTCTCACCTACACGTTGTGGTGGAAAATATTGCACCAAGTGAACACATTTCATTTAACCACAATGAAATCCCTAATGAAGATCATACATAACCTTCCTCTTTACATAGAAGTATTTGTTACTCATTGAAAGATAAAGAGGGTGCTTGTGGAAAATGGGTCGAGGGTTAAACATATGCATGTTGAAGCTAATTAAATAGTTGGGATGCACAAAAGAAGATCTAGAGTCCCACATTATCACCATAACCACATACGACAATGTAGAATGGGAATCGAATAGTACAATAACATTGCCGATGGAAGTAGGGCCCACTTGTCACAACATGAAGTTTCATGTCTTAGACTTGGAACTTCCATACAATATGCTTCTTGGTTCACCCATGGATTCATGCCATGTAGGCCATACCATCGACATTTCACCAATGTATCAAGTTGAAACATGAGGGACACACTATTACTATTCAAGGAGATATCCAAAACCCTTCGCCCACTACAGATCTCTCAATATATTTGTGTGTAGGAATGCATACGAATGTCCCTCCACCGATATTGTTGTCCCCCTTCATTAGAAGCTCTTGAGTCATGGGTAGATTTAGAATCTCTAAGTTCTTATGCTCATGGTGCTTCTACATCTACCTCTCCCTTTGATTCATGGGAGATGAAGATTCTTGAGTATACGGTTGTGGAGAATATAATATTCAACAAGCTCTCCTAGTCTCAGATCTATCCTTGTCACCTAAAACAAGAGGCAAACCCAACTACCACTTCAAATGACCTCGACATGAACAAACAATTGGGACATTCTTACCTAGTGGTCTACTTGTAGAAGAGAAATTGTTGGACCCTCCTACAATTTGGGTCCTGAGGACACTAAGCCTATCTGCTATAAAATCCCAGAATACACAAAATCTAGTAGAATGATGTATTCCATGGGTTACAAAGGACTTGGATGTGGAAATTTTGAACAAGGAATAAGAGAACCAGTCCCACTTCCACATTTCAAAATAGAAGATATGGTATCGGTATTCAGCCCTATGGGGCACCCCATGGACCAAGATGTTACCTACTTTGAACATGAGGATAGCTCTATTTATTCGAATAGTGACATAGATTCCCACCATAGCCAATATGAGGATCTTGCCTCTACGAACCTTTTTATGGATACCGTTTTCCTTACCATAACCCCCACCAATCCAAAAATTGACCTTGTATACCCTACCCTTGTTGATTGGGACCAACAATGTCATGTGCCACTGGACCTCTTTGAGAATGATGAGGCTATTACATAATTTATGGGCATACATGACACTATTCCTATTGGAGACCACAAGAAGGGTTTCTTCATTGACTAGATACCTATGCGTACTTGGGAGGAGGCTGAGCTTCGTGGTTAATAAAATATAAGAAAAATGAGGGAAAAAGTTCCTCTACAAAGCCTCGACAAAAATATAAGTCCAAGTCGCACAGTGAAAACCTCTTTGAGGTGTTGGCCACCGACCAACAAATAAAAAAATCAATGGAAAAAGAAGTGACCACACTGAGGGTGAAAATATCATGAGATGCCCTTAGAAGAAGATCTCAACCTCCCTCCCGATCCTATGCATATGGAGGATATGTCAAAGATGCTTGTGGAAGAAACTATTGACGTTAATATTGGAATGGAAGAGCAACCAAAGATAGTCAAGTTGGGAGCTTCACTTTCAAAGATAGGAACAAAAAAATTTCACTATGCTTCTAGAGAATTTTGGACATATTCGCATGGTCTTATGTGGATATGTCAGGCTTAGATCCATTTTTGGTGTATAACTTATTAGTTGTGCATGCAGACGTAAATCCTGTTAAATAGAAGCTATGGAAAATGCATCCACAAGTGGCCCTTCTAGTCAAAGAAGAGTTAGAAAAATTATTGATAAGTAGGGTTTATCAGACCCATTGACTACTCTGAGTGGATATCTAACATAGTTCTAGTTCAAAAGAAACCTATTGGAATCAAAATTTGCACTAATTTTGAGACATCAACAAGGCATGTCCTAAAGATGATTTTCCCCTACCAAACATCGACATGATTGTTGATTATTGTAGGCTATGAAATGCTATCTCTTATGGATGGATTTTTGGCTATAACCAAATCAAAATAGTAGAGGAAGATCAACATAAGATGACCTTTACAACCCCTTGGGGACATTTTATTATCAGGTAATGCCCTTTAGCCTTAAAAATGTTGGTGCAACTTATCAAAGGGAGATGACCATAATATTCCATGACATGCTTAATGACATCATGGAGGACTATGTGGATGATATCCTAGGAAATCAAAGACAAGAGAAGACCATCTTGAGGTCTTGAGGTGCATTTTTTGAATGTCTCGAGAATATAAGGTCAGGTTAAATATGAGGAAGTGTGTCTTTGGGGTGTTATTAGGGAAGCTATTGGGCTTCATTGTATCAAGAAAGGGATCGAGGTAGACCTTGCTAAAGTGACTGCCATTATAATGAAATGCCTCCTCCCAAGAACATCAAGCAGTTGTATAGCTTGAAAGGAAAATACAAGCCATCCACCACTTTATCTCATAGTTTTTGAAAAATGTCACTCCTTCACCCATTTGCTTAAAAAGGACGTTGACTTCATTTGGGGACCAAAGCAACAACAAGCCTTTGCCTTGCTCAAGCAATATTTGGAAAATCCATCAGTCCTCATGCCACCAACCCCAGTGAGCTTTTTTTGTTATATATATCAACAACCCAATTTTCTATTGGCACCTTTTTGCTTCAATATGACCAAAGCCAAAAAGAAAAAGTAGTGTACTATCTCATTCGTACCCTAATTACATATGAGCTCAACTATCCCCAAATCAAAAAATCTTGTTTGGTCATTGTTTTTACCTTCCAAAAACTTCGCCATTATCTGTTGAATACCAAAACCAAGCTTATATCCAAAGTTAGACCCGCTCAAATACCTATTATCAAAACCCACCCTTATTGGTAGGATGGCTAATTGGATCATCCTACTTAGTGAATTTGATATTGAGTATGTACACCAAAAGTTAGTAAAAGGATAGGTGCTCATGAGACCAATTGGTGGAGGCACCTTACCTAGAACAAAGCCGATGTGTTTGGACCTTCTAGACACATCATTAATGTACATTGAGGAATATGTCATATGGAAAGTACATTTTGATGGATCATTTACTTTCCATGGTTCAGGGGCAGGTGTAGTGCTAATCACTCCTACAGGAGACCCCATACCCAAGCCTTCCGTCTCAGATTTCCATGCACAAATAACATTACAGAATATGAAGCGCTCATCTGGGATGAAGTTGGCTATAAAATGGAATATCCACCACCTTAAGGTCATTGGTGATTCACAACTGATTATCAAGCAAGTCAACGATGAATACAAAGTCAAGGATGACAAACTCATCCCATATAAAAGGTTGGTAGAAACTCTAAAAGAATATTTTGTGTGCATCACCTTTGAAAAATTCCAAGGGCACAAAATAGATCTACAGATGCAATGGAAACAATGGGTTCTATGCTATGGATTCCACCAGAGAACAATGATATGTCATTTTTTTTTGAAAATCTACGTCAACTTGCATATGACATGTTAGAATCATGCCTAGCATGTGAAGTTGTTGGTCCTTCTCCCCATGGTATGAACCCATCTTTAACTACCTCCAAAGTGGTACCTTTCCTCCAAACATCACCCATTCTAAAAAACAAATCCTTATCCATAAAATAGCTCGTTACACCCTCCTAGGAGGCACCCTCTACCATCGTGGCTATGATGGGAATTTGTTGCGTTGTTTAGATGTAGCAGAGTCAGTACGAGCAATCAAGGAGGTACACGAAGGAGTGTGTGGAGCCCATATAAATGGGATGGTTTTAGCAAAGAAGTTATTAAGGGTAGGCTATTATTGGCCTACCATGGAGACAGATTGCTGCAATTATGTGAAGAAGTGTGTGTTATGTCAGAAGTATGGGAACTTCATCCATGCCATCACAACCTTTACAACCAATCACAACACCGTGGCCATTCTCTAAATGGGGATTGGACCTAATAGGGAAGCTTACCCCTACTTCATCTAATGGTCATACACACATTATAATGGCCACATAATACTTCACCAAGTGGGTGGAGGTTGTTCCATTGACATATGTTATAGGTGCTCAAATATCAAAGTTCATCATGAACCACCTCATTTGTCGTTATGGCATTCCTGCCGCCATTTTGTCGTTGACAATGGAAAATATTTCAAGAATAAGATGGTGAAAGCTCTATGTTAGCACTTTTAGATATGATTAAAGTGGTCCACACCATATTACCCTCAAGGTAATGGGAAAATAAAGGCCACTAATAAAACACTTGTTCGGATCATGGAGAAGATGGTGAGTAAAATAGGTCGAATTGGCATTTACAAATTCACCCATACCCTATGGGCTTATAGGACCTCCATTCGCACCCCTACTAGTGTGACACCTTATTCCCTAGTGTTTGGAATTGAATCCATCATCCCCTAGAAATAGAGCTTCCCTCCCGAGAATATCTCTTAGGGACTATCTAGATAAAGATGAGGATTACAAAGTGGCTAGATTGGAACAAACTGGAGCTACTAGATGAAAGGTGCATCCACACACTCAACCATCTCAAAGTGTATCAAAAAGAGTTTCACAGAGCTACAACAAGAGAATCATACCTCGTTAGTTTGAGGTCGGAGATTTGTTGAAGGAAAACCAATTCAACACGGTGAAGAGAGAGAAAAGAAAGGCAAGTTGAACCTCATTGGTTAGGACCCTATGTCATTATGGCCAAATTTGGGTCAGGAGCATACAAGCTTTCCTATCCTGATGGAGATGAGCTATGAGAACCCATGAATGCCATGCACCTCAAGCAGTTCTATGCTTGAACATGGCATAAAAAATTAGAAAATAACCAAAAAAGTAAAAAACATGAAAAAATCAAAAAAAAAAAAAAAAAGAAAAAGAGAAAATAGGTCATCCAAATGTGAAAAACCACACAATTGTGGCACTTTGGATAGGTCCCTTAGTGAAACCGGTTTCACGACACCTTGGGAGGATTGTTGTTCAAGTTCTTCAAGGGGTACCTTTACTTCTTAGAGCTAGTTCTACACCTATGCATCTAAGATTCTTTGTGAGCCTTTACTTAGCCTTGATCCAAGCTTGTTTTGTCTGTGAAGGATTACCTTTGAGATTCTTCTGTGAGCATCCTATCCTATCATGTGCAAGCCTTGTATATTCTAAGTTGGGGGCATCCACGTTTATTGGTTTCTGTAAATAACTTTGGAAAACTGTTAGAAAACGCAAAAACATTCAAATATGTTGAAAATCACAAAAACATTCGAATAGGATTGAAAACCCCAAAACATTAGAAAACCAAAAAATAAAAAAACAATAGAAAATTGTTTCGCAAAACTCCCAAAACAACAAAACACTTTGAAAATAGTCTTACAAAAACATAGTAGTAGTTTACTTGCTTTGTTTCCTTATTTTTTTCTTGCTTTGTTTGTTTGTGTGTACATTGTTTGTATAGTTTTGCTTGCTTGTACATTTGTATAGTGTGTTGCTTAAACATACCTTTTAGATTGATCTTTTCTTTGCTTAGATTAGATTCATTCTTATTTGTACATATGGAGTGTGTTTTTGCATACTTGTTTATAATTGTGCATAGTTGTGTTGTTAAGTTGTTTAATGTGTATATTTGGTAGATTTGTTAACTTTTGCTTGTGCTTGCTTTGTTCATTACTTGTACATTGTTTGTTATCACATCATCATCCATATCATCACATATAACATCATATATACATCATATATCAATAAAATTCTAAGTCTACATCATACATGTATGCTAAGCTAATCATCACATACTGTATCATCAATGGGGCAAGAGGGATCAAATATCAAAATCTATCCCCCCACACCAATATCATAAATATCATCAAGTGGACTAATCAAAAGCATCTCATGTACAATACAAATGATATCATCTAAGGATATATCATAAATAAAAAACATGTGATACATATACAACAACATCAATAATATAGAGTCCAATCATCATAATCATCATACATGTCAAAATCAAATGTCCATATACATATGTGTCTCAAAGTATACATCATCTGGATACAAAATCTGCCATCATAGGCATGAATCAAAGTGAGCCTTCATCATGAGGAGTAATAAAAAATTATACATCATGTACAATAGATAAAAAATGAGCCTTCATAAGAGGCGTACATACATACATACATCTGTAAATACATGATAAATAAGGTAGAGTTAACCACGACTCTTTCCCTTTCCTAGACTGCCCGACCTAGGACCCTGAAGAGGAGGATGTTGCTAATGGGATGAACCTGCAGAGGCCACTATGATCTATTGTATTATAGGATGCTACACTGATTAAGTTGATTGAGAGGTCCTCTGAGACCTTGATCTAGACCTGTTAATATCCAACTTATCAAATGGATCAACCCTCTGTTCATCTAGAACTGCTTGGTGGTATGTTGCCTTGTAATAGGAGTCCTCCTTTGCTAGCTCCTATGACATATTATAAAATATCCACCATTCAGCCTTTGAATGAGGATTCCCATAATAGAGCATCACACTCTCAATAACTCTATCTGCTACATCAGCTTGAGCAATAATGTGTGTGCTTTGTAGTAAGCAAATATCTCTCTGTAGTAATAGTATGAACCTATACCTAGGCCTGGTCTCTCTCTATAGTCAACTTACTGTACTGGGCCATAGACTCGATTGTAATAGGCTTGTAATATGTGCCTATCTAAGATGCTAGCTACTAGATCTTGCTAGAACTAGACAACACCATCTCCCCACCCCCACCACCCCCATCTCCTCCACCTCCATCACCACCACCCCTCCACCTCACAGGTAGACTATGTGGTGGGCTATCAACCGACCCCTATTGTGGTACTCCTCTTATGGGGACCCTATGGTGCTCTCTAAAAGAGGCACATATTATAGTAGTTTTGTATCACAATTGGTATGCCCACTCGAGGCATATCGTATCTACTCAAAACCGAGATTTGTCACTAGGAATCTACCTCTGTCCATGTCACTATAATAGTGGAGGACCTTGTGTAATCTTCTACCCTAAAACCTAGGCGTTAGTGAAATACGGAGGATCATAACACCCTTTCCACCACCGCCATCGTGACCCCGACCATCAAACCATCATCATCATCATCATCATCATCATCATCATTTGTACTCCTCGGGAGGTGGCCTAACCCCTACATCCCATACGACTGTGGAATGGTGAGATGATGAGGCGGAAATTGTCATGTACTATGGTGCATACTGTGTTGTAACTCCATAGGATCCCTAATCCATCTCAACGAAACCCAAGCTTGTGGCACCATCTGATCAAAACTAGCTCGGGCCCTAGTTATCGGATTAACGACCCCATGTCAAATCTCTTAGCATCTCGGTGGACATACCACATATCAGGATGAGGTACATCTACACTATGCCAAAAGGTGTCACTAATCATCTACTGTAAAAATCTATAATGTAGCCCCGACTTCCAATCAAGAAATGCTCAACCATGGCTATACTCAGCTCATCTACGTCCTCAGCCCACTGATAATGGCGGTAGGGTCTCCACACTATCATATGTTGTTGAATATCATCAAAAACTCTGTGGTAGTGATAGGTATCCCCATGTGCCCGCAGATCATCTCCAATAGGGACATATCCCATCACTGATGGCTCATCTGGATCTCATACTCGTAGAACGCCTGTGATGGATGACCAATGGCTATGTGATCCCATGCCCATATCTAGCAGTAGTGTGGTAGGATCCATGGTCTTTTGACCATGGTATGTGATCAAGTGTAAATCCCAATATAGATGTGCCAACACACACTTGGCCTTACAATATCTCTCACCTCAAACAATCCTGTATAACTCTAATGAGGTTGAGTGGAAAGAGAGTACTTGTCTTGTCGATGAAGTAAAAAGCCATTGATAAGAGCCATCAAATACATGGGCATGCGATGTAGATTGGGATCTATAATGCATCGGTGTAAGTGCATTGTCATACCTCAATGAGGTATATCATCACATCCAAAAACCTCAATAAGGTAGTCTGTAATCTCAACATCATCACTGATATACTCAATCAATTTCCCAACGATCGATTGGAACTTGCAAAATATGCTAGACATCCTCCCAAGTCAGGAATCATCTCTCAAGTAGGGAGCCGAAAGCACTGGCTCTCACTATGTCATCTCTCAGCTAAGGTTGTGAGTAGGCCATGGTCTAGGGTAATCTGTGGCATCCATGCCACGTGAGCTAACCCTGTGACCTCTAGCAGAATGTCCATCATCCCACCTGTCTCGCTGACGGAAGCTCGCCTCTAGGGTAGCTAGTCGGCCATGTCACTCCCTAGTCTATAGTGTTGATAGTCATCTCTGTAAAATAACAAGACACATGTTAACACTTTCTTTTCTTATCTATTTTTCTATTCTTCTAAGTATTGACTCGTATTTCATCTACACTATCCTAATCATTAACTAACATTCCTCTGAAAATTTCCTATTTTTTCTTCTTCTAAGTTTTGAATTTCCCTTCTTTAGCACTGTGCACGCCCTTTTGGGAAAGTGCACACCCTTTTTGGTATATGCGCGCATATGTGCCTATACACTGTGCACTCATGTTTTCATGTGCACGTGCAACCTACTTCCCCACCCGACTCACGTGTGCGTGCATCCTTTAGGACATTTGTGCAGACATTCTAGCGTGTGTGCATGCGCATGCACACACATCTTCATACCACCCTAGACACATGCGCACCCATTTTTGTCTACGAATGCACACACACATTTTTTGATATGTACACATGTGCACACATACATTTAGATTTTGCACACACCCATGGACGCTACTGCGCGCCCCTAGGGCACGTGCACACATTTTTAACCTCCTAATTAACCTAATAAATGTGATTAAATGCAAAAATTGATGAAGAGGGATGGGGTGGGGTACTCATGAAGGGTCCATCTTCCTCATCCTTGTACGTACTCCCGAATGGTGTCAGCATGCCTCTATGGGTTTGCACTCTCACCATCTCGCTCTCACTTCATAGCTCACGGTAAAAATTGGTAGGGTTGTGGTAAAAAAGTGAACTATTCGATGATTTACCCCCTTGGAGGGGTATATTTAGTTGTTTTAACCCACCATGCTACCCCGGGGCATGTTTTGACCATTGTGGTCATTCTAACTTTTTCTTCTACGTCCCATGTGATAACTATTTTTAAATAAATAATTATTTTAAACTCATTTTCACCTCTCGGGGCATATTTTTGTTACTTATGCACTTTCTTCTCCCTGGGAATTTTTCTTGCTTTTAGGTGATCCTTCATCCTCTCATTTCTTCTAAAAATTTGAAAAAATCACTAAAAATTACAAAAAAAAAATTCAAAAAAATTATAAAAATCAATCAAAAACTCCTAAAAATTGTAAAAATTCAAAAATTTACAAAAATTGGTAAAAAGCTCGTATGCATGGCTGAAATTTGTGTCACACACATGGTATTCATCCCATATCTTGCTGGTATTTTCACATGTTCTTGAACCAAATGACTTATGGATCACTGGATCTACAACCATTTACAAAGCTAGACTACTTTGCTTGCTTCATCGTACTTTGGGGCACATCGAGTTGCCTGGTACTGTTTCATAGCACACAAAGCTTTATCATTGGACCATCGCATCCTTCATCAATTTCCCTCACATGTATCCTTGCTTGGGGCATCATTTTTAACCCTTGTCATTAATCATGAACATTTGGGGATCTTCATCTTGATAACAAAACATTTGTGCAACGTGCTCTTGACCGTTGTTGGCTTGAGTATGTGTGTTTGTACTTATTTCCCTGTTAAATGAGCTTGTTTACTTCTCGTATTGCATTACATTTTGTATGTTGCATTGAGTTGGTGTTTTTGAAATGGACAATTATTCGTATTATGGATTTTCATGTCATTCTACACGTTTTTCATATGCTTATATTTTTAATAAGGACCGATGATGTAGATCACTAGATAATATGATGATGCAAAAGTTGTTTCAATACACTGGATGAAAGCTAGTTCTTTTCTCTCCATCTTCATTTTTATTCTATATCATTCTCCTATCAACATTATTCTTCTAATTCACTTGGGGCATCTTGCCCCTCCCCATTCCTCTTTCCATTTCCTTCATCTTTTCGATCGTCGATCGACCTCTTTCATCACCCCATCGACACTCGAGGGGGCATCCTTCACTCCACTAATTTTTCTTCTATCTCTTCAAAATTCATGTGTTTATACTTGTCTACTATCTTTGAAGTGGCATCACTTACGCCACCCCAAAGAGGGGAAAATGTAGACACCTATAATTTGGATCGAGCAATTTAAATACTTAAATTGTGCTAATTATCCCCTTTCCGTAAATTGATGACATATCGTCAATAACACACCTTATCTCTTTTATCACCGATTAATTAATTACATTACGCTAATTAATTAACTCTTCTATCACTCAAGACACCGATTAATGACCTTCCATTAATTAGTGTTCCTTTCTATCTAGATTAATTAATTATTCTTAATTAATTAACTTCCCCTTTTGTTTAATCAATAAGTCATCATTTATTGGATTAAAATCCCCTCATAACCTAAATCATGCTAACTTTCTTCTAAAAAGCTTCTATAAGCCTACATCTACCTATTAGTTAATCACTCTTGATTAATTAATACACCCCCTCAACTCCCATGAATCACTAATGATATATTAATCTCTCTCTAAAGAAAACTTAAAGTATGCTTATCCATTAACTAACCTAGATTTGCTATTATCCCACATACAATAGGATGCAAAGCTTCTTCAAACCAATGGGTTATATAAGGAACCCTCCTCCTACCTTTCTTCTTACACCTTTACATGCATATAACATAAACTATAGGCATTTTCATCTTTGATCATCCTCCATTAGTGTTGAGTTAGGTATCTTCATCTTGCATTTCATCCATCCAAGCTTTTGAGTCATATGGAGAGAATCAAAATGGCCTTGTAGCCATGTCTTGATGAGACTCCATTCTCAAACCCTTGGGATCAAAAAAAATCACATTTTGATTGATAAGGATCTACATAGGTCCATTTCTAGTTTAGCTTTCAAAGAGTAGAGAATAATGCTTAACATGTTAGTTTGATTTCCTTCAAAGTTCTATGCATGTTGTTGATATTTAGTCTCTTTAAGCTCTTAGCATGATGATCCTTGTTTAGTTAGCTTTGTTTTGGAACTATTAGGTGTTAGTTTCAATTCTCTTAGCTTAACTAACTAATACATGGATACATTTGCCAATCGGAGGGAAAATGTGCCCCAACTAAAAATATGCTCTTTCGATACTCCATGATGATGGAAATGTGAAGGAGAATGGATAAAACTCATTTTGGGTTAACAAATTATTTTTTCTCTTCTACAACCGTCATCATTCTCTTTTTTTGTAACTCGAAAATGGTTGATTATGCACACTCAAATCATTTAATCCTTTTTAGAGAAGAATAATCCAAAATGTAGAGCGATATAAGCATAAAAATCCACTTGTTCTTCCTCAAATTCACATTCTATGTTTTCCTTTATTTCACGGGCTATATGAGCCCGAAAAACAATAAGTTCCTGAAACCACGAAATCTTGATGTTTGAAAATTCTGCAAAGCACTAGAATTTGAAGATCCACGGATACTTGCATTTGAAAAGTTCGCAAAGAAATCTTGACATTTGAAAAGTCCGTGGAGCACTAGAATTTCTTTGTTTTGCGGCTTTCCAACTTGCACACACTTAGTCTATTAATGCTCTACACTTAGCCATTTCTTTCTGCTATGCCAAAAATGTCATCTTCATTTGTTAAACGCGTGGTCATGCTTCCTTTGCTCCACGAGCTAGGTGAACCCACGAAAAACTAAGTCCTTGAAAACTTGTAGAACACTAAGTTCTTTGAAAACAAGCGAACGCCAAATTCTTTGTTTTGTAGCTTCCAAAGTTATTTGTATCTAACTCCTCTTGTTTTTCCTCACGATACAATTTTCTTGCATCACGATTCCATGAGTAGACTACATCCTTTACTTCATGGAATTAATCAACTCCATGGAATTTCATTTTCTCCAAGTTTGCGTAAAACTATTTTGGGTTTCCTCTTTTCTTCGTGGTTTTTCCATTGTTTTTCTGCGAAAGACTAGAATTTTAAATACGACAAAAATTAAGTTTTCAACAAGGCATCCAAAGACTAAGTTTTCAACAATGCGAGATAAAGACTAAGGTTTGAATTCTATGACTGTTCATGATTTACCTTTTGAATTGCAAGAAGAAGCTAAACTTTCAATTAGTTAAGAAACTGAAATTTTGACTAAGTATAAATATTTAATCTAAGTTCAATAAAAATTCAATCATTTCAACAAAACAAGTTGGATAATGCAAATCAAAGCTCTTTAAAGGTAGACACTTAGATGTTATCAAATTTGCATGAATATTAGGAGGGTTACCATTTGGATTTAATCATTTAAAACAAGTGGGGGAGTTATGCGATAACGAATGTCGACTCGATGGGGAAAATACTACCGTGTATTTAGAACTCAAATTTCTATATTTAGAAAAATGTTGATAAAAGAATATGAATTCAAAGCTGAGTATCTCAAATGCAAGCATTCCTTTCAAAATTGAATAACTTAATCATATTCGAGTGTTATACTAAGTCATAATAATGAAGAAAAGCGAGTTGCATGTGTGTAATGGGTTCATTAACCATGTTCTTGCTTGAAAATGCGATCAATTTGGGATGAGAAGCTCATTTGATAGCTTAATGAATGGTTTTGCTTTTTTTTTTGTTGTTTGGGATGGTTCAAAAGGGGAATGTTTGGTCATTGCTTTACTTGCCATCCAAACAACCATAGCCCCAACATAGATGCCTTTGTCTCCTTTCATGGCCTTGCTCCACTGCCCATTAAACGTGTATAGCCTTGATGGAGATTGTCGGGATCATCTTTCAAAGAAGTCCTCTCATTTAATTTTTTGATTAGCATATTTTTAATGCCTTCCCTTAGAAGTTTAAGAACCAAGTTAGTAGGTTAAGTGTTTTTTTCAAAAATAATTTAGGCACTCCTCTTCGACAACAAACAAGATCAAGAAGAACAACTTTAGATTTTGCTTTATTTCCTTGTGAAGCTCATCCTTTTCAATGGTTAGAACCTTTCTAAAATCCACTCAATACTTTGGGTAATTCAATTTTCTTAAGGATAGATTTATTCATAGATACTAAGTTTCATTTTCATATTCTTCTATCAACATTTCTTATTAGCCATTTTTCAAACTTCTAAACACAATCATACCTTCCAACAAGTAAGTTCTCAATTTGTTTTAAATAAATGCAAGGTGGGCCAAACACAAGAAACAAACACAAAAAACAGAAAGAACATTATACAAAATCAAGAACAAATTGAAAATAATAGATAAACTAAGAAAATATGGAATGCATGAAGGAAGTTAATCTATGCAGTAAGAAATGAACAAAGGGAAACTAAACTACTTCCCTAATTAGATCATTGCATTGGGACTTGTGATGGGGCCACAAAGAAGTAATGTTTTAGGAATTGACCTTTGACTAGAAGCATTGCTTATTTCCCTTGTAAATCTTTCAATATGAAAGTGTTTTGGCCTAAAATATCAGTTATTTGATAAGGCTCAATCCAAAATGGTGAGAATTTGCTATGTTTCCCTTTCTTCTCATGATCCTTGTCCCATAAAAGCACTAAATTTGATATTTTTAATGTTTTCACTTTAGTCCTCTTATTAAACCACATCTTGACAATATCTTTATGTATACTAAAGTTTTACAGGGCTGAATCTCTTGCATATTCCATTTAGAGAACATCTAAAATTATTGCTTCAATTTTTTCTTCTCCTTCCATGTACTCTGTATAAAATCACGGGTTGGCAATCTAAAGGTGATTTGGGAAGACATGACGTTGTCCATACACCAATAAAAATGGGGAAGACTCTAGAGCTTGCTTATATCTTGTCCTATCAGCCCATAGTGCATACTTTAGCAAATAATGCCAATCTCTTGGCCTCTTATCTACTGATTTCTTGATGGAATTGATAATATTTTTGTTTGTTGACTCAACCACTCCATTTCCTTGGGGATAATAATTTGATGCAAAATTGATGATTATCTTATTATCATAGGCCCATTCATTGAAATCTACGAGAGGCAAAGGCTGGCCCATTGTCACAAATGAGGGAAAAAGGATAACCAAATTTGGTTATGATGTTCTCCTCAAGGAATTGGATAACATCCAATGTCTTGTAGTTTTTAGTAGCACTAGCTTCAATCCATCTTATGCAATAATTTGTGGTAGTTAGGAAAACTTGTATCTAGTTGATGAATTTGGGTTTATGACCCCATTGAAATCCTAACTCCATTGTGCAAAAGGTTTTCTCTCAATCATCGGTTGCAATGACATGGTTGCATGTGTTTTTTTGCTAGTGAAAATTTGACATTGATGAAAACTCCTAACATGTGCATGAGCATCCTTGAATATGGTTGGCCATTAATAACAAACTTTAAAAAAGTTATGAGTTGTTGTTCTCCCTAATAGATGACCACTCTAAATCTTCTCATGAAAATTACACATGATATCAACAATTTTTTTCTTTGGAGACACACCTCAAATAAACACTTTCATAGTTCTTTTTATAAAGGATTCCATTTTTGATCATGAAGTGAGAGGCCTTCAACCTCAATGCTCTCCTTTTATCTCTCTTTAAATTAGGTGGACATGTGCCATACAACAGATAATGAATGATATGATTATACCATTCATCTTTTAACATATCTTCTTTTTCCACTTACATGATATCAATCCTTGAATCAACATTGACCATTAATTTTGTTAAGCCTTAACCTCTAACCATCTTTTCTGGTTTGATTTCTAAATAAAATTCTTGCAATTTTTTCATCCACTTTCCTATTCTTTCTCCCAACTCATTTTGTCATGACATTAACTTAATGGCCAAGCCTACAACAATTGAATGCACTTTTCTTATAAGTACATAATGTCTGAACTTTTTCAACGATTTTACCAAAGAAAAGGTTTGCTTTTCCATCATATAATAGTTGAGTTGAGCATCCTTCAACTTTGTGGTCATAAATGCCATTGGATGTTCACAACAATCTAATTTATAAGCTAGGATAATGGCAATGGTATGATCATAAGCACAAGAATACAAGAAGAAATCTTTGAAAAATTCAGGGTTGATCAGAACTGGTGCTTGGGTGATTGCTTCCTTGATATCTCAAAAATATTTGTTAGCCTCCTTGATCTATTCAACTTTGGCATCTATCTTCAACATAACATTTAATGCCCTTATAATCTCAGCAAAACCAAAAATGAATTTCCTTACAAAAATAATTTTTTGAACTTAAATTTCAATTCTTTCTTGCTATTTGTTGGACCAACTTTTGAAATGCTAAGAATCCTATTAGGGTCAATGGAAATTCCTTCTTTGGTGAGCAAATGATCGAGAAATTTCCTTTTGTTACACAAAATGTGTTTTTCTTGGGATTCAAAGAAATCAAGTACTTCTGTACCTTTAAAGAACCATTTGCAAATGTCCAACATGTTCAAATTGGTCTTTAGAAAACATAGTCAGATTATCCATATAAATGATAATGCACTAACTATTAAGACCTTGAAAATCTTGATCCACCGCTGCTCTTTGAAATGTTTCACCAAAATTGATTAAACCAAAGGGCACCATCTTATATGAAAATGTTCCCCACTTGGTAGTGAAGGTTTTTTTGATACTATCCTCTTTGTTTACTAACATCTAATTGTATCTTGAAAGCCATCAAGAAATGACATCATTTCATATCCACTAACAATTTGTATGACCTCATCAAGAGAAGGAAGGGGATAGTTGTCCTTTTTTGATGCTCTATTTATGTTTCTAAAATATACACATAGTCTTATCTCCATGTTCTTTTTCTATCAGTGCACAAGGTTAACTACTCAAGTTGAATTTATAACAAGAAAAGTAATACCAAAAATTAGTAATTTCATGACCTCTTTTTGAATAAGACGTTCTAAGAGTGGATTCACTGGTCTTTTCCTTTTCCTAAAAGGTTTATGGCCTTCTATCAAAGGTATAGTGTGGGTGATAACTCTAGGGTCAAATTTTTTCAAATCATCATAAGACCATGCAATGACATCTTAGTAACTCTTTAGCAACTTTTTCACCTTATCCTTCTCTACATACGAACATGTTAGGCCAACATTCACCAATTTAGGATTCTCTCTAGTGCTTAGGTTGATTTGATCATAATATTTATCATTTGCCTTAGGTTTAACAACACTCTAGACTTGTTAATCAAAATCAAACATTCTTCCAAGATATATCATACCTTTATGAATCCTATTCTCCTTCAAATTGATACATCATCATTCAAATCATCCATATTACTCTCATCTACAATCTTAGATGAAAAAACATTAGAGTTGTTCAAAAATTGAATTATTTGTTTATTTTTAATTAAATACCGAAAACACTCTATGTTATATGATACTAAAGGAATTGGAACCATATCTACGACCATTCTACTTTGTTCCAACTCCTTTGTAGGTATAAGAGTAGCAAAAAATGTAGCCAATGAATCAACCTCTTGATTTTGTTTCCTAGGTACAAACAAAATGTTAAATGCATCAAAATATTCAATCAGATCCCAAACTCTATGTTTATATATTTTAAGATAAGACTACTTGCATTAATACTTGCTTCTAACCTACTTGACAACAACCTCAGAATCACCAAATTTTTTTAGCATTTTGATCTTATGTTTAATGGAAAATTGTAATCCTAACACTAAAGCTTCATATTCACCAAGTTGTTGGTGTAAGGGAATTGTAATTTGTATGAGGTAGAGTATTTTTTTCTTTTCGGCCTTTCAAGATTATTCCTACCCCATTTCCATGTTGGGAAAAAACACCAAAATGTAAAGACCACAGACCTGATTTGTCTTAGTTTTCTTCTAGAAATTCTAGTTTCTCTAAGAGCAATGTGTATACTTTAATGTCGGCTAAGAAAAATTAACTTCTTTGTTATTGGAATTATACTCAGTGATCATATGCTTCATTTTAGGTTCCCTCTCTATCCTAATTTAATTTGGAATGCCTCTCTAAGGTAGCCATATGTGAGAAAAATCACTTGACATATAACCATTCAAAACATTTGACCAACCCCTACCCAACAACATGTCATATGCATAAGGGATATCCACAACTTGAATGTCCATGAATTATTGAATTCTAGGCTCATATGCTAATTGCACATGAACATTTAGAAGTTTCCCAATCACGTCAACCTTGCATTTTTCTAATTACACAACTACCCTAGTAGATTTGATAAGGATAAGGCCATTTTTCTTGCAAATGCTAGAGGGCACAATGTTTGCATATGCTTCAAAATCAACTGGGAAGTTATGTATTTTTTTCCCAAATATTCTAATAGTCAAAAGGAAAGGTGGAACTTAAAATTTTCTCTTATACATTTATCAACATAGGAATGAGAAGGTTTTGGGGTCCCCTAAGGGTCTTAATGTCTAAAGTTTTTAATAATAAATCTCGTTGTTCTATGATTTGAACTAGCTCATGCAAGGTTATGTTTGCTTTAATCATTTTCATGTCATCCAAATATTATAATTGGTTTTAGGCATATCTAAGCTACTTTTTTATATGTTAGAATCATTCCCCTTTGGAGGTGGAGGGTCATTGTTTGCCTTTGGATCCAGTGGAGTAGTGCTAACATTTAGAGGTATTGATGTCGTGTTGTTAAATTTATTTCTCAAAGAGTAGTTGTTCTTTTGACATTGTTAAAAAGTGTGCACCTTCTCTGTATTTTCTTTAGGTTCATTTTCCTCCTTAAATGGTAAACAATAAGTCTGCACCATCATAGCAAAGCTAGGTGTTTTGGAGTTATCAAAAGAGTTAGATGAACTAGGCATATCACATGAATTTGGAACAATTTTAAAGTTGTCTAATTCATTTTGAAAAAATTCAAAGGCATGAAAAACCTCCACATAATTCAAGTTACCATGCTTGGCCATACTCGAACCCTATACTAATTAGGCAAAGCAATTTCACACACATTAATTTTAGGCATTTTATTTGATGAAGATTTAACTTGATTATTATTATTCCTATTAAATGACCTATTATTATACCTTTTGTAGCTATAATTCCTTTGTGGGTTAACTTCATTTGCATTTCATACTTGTCTTTGGAGATTTATGAAGTCTTGGCCCGATTTTCTCACCATTCTTTGGATAGAATCTAATTCACCCTTAGAATTTTCTTGGTTGGGGGCTAGAGAAATGGTATTATTGACTAGGACCAGATCCGGGGTTTGAATATCATTTGCTTATGGGTCAATGAAAGGCATATGATTAATAAGACCTTGTTGTTGATTTTTTTCCATGTAAGTGATGGGAAAAGAATTTAGAACTAGGGTTTGCATTTGATTTGGTAGATTCTGGCTAGTATGGGGAAATTGGTGAGATGTGAGTTTTGGAAGGAAAGCGACAACATATCCTTTAGGGTGCATTTGGGAAGTGATAACATATCCTTTGGGGTACATTTTTTCATCAATTTGAATAACTTCAGCATATATAACTGTCAAGGTAGTGATGTTTTAGGACCTTCTTAGGAAGACTGAGGTTATAGGATCTAAGGCATTTTTGTAAATTTCTAGTGCCAATTCATCTGTGGGTTTGTATGGTTCGGTATTTAGACTATAAATCTTCTGGAATATAACATTGAAAGCTCTAATGGGTTCTTGAACATCCCTTTATAGGGTGGTGAACCCCTGATATATGACTATTGGACTAGTGATTCTTCCAAACTGGGTAACAAAGATATCATCAAAACTTTTCCAACTGGTGATTGCATCCTCTGGTAAATTCAAGAACCAGTCATATGTTGCATTTCTAAGAGAAAATGGGAAGATTCTACAACTACATCCTCATGTGTTACATTTAAGAGTCTTAGAGATGATTTGAATGTTTTAATATGCTCCTCAATAGAGACATTGTTGGCTAGGTGATTTAACAAAAATAGGATTTTGTATAAACCTTAAATTGTAGAGTCATGTATAATAAATAAATGCTAAAGTATAAATTTGACACAAGTAAATAAGCTAATAAATATAAAACCCTAAGTGTGAGAGAGAGAGATTAAAATAATTAGTTAATCTACATGTGATCCGGAGTGATGTGGACTGGAAAATTGATGAACATGAAGGGTAGACTATCACAACTATACACAATAAATTTTGGAACCGTTGGATAATCCTAGATCTGGGGCGAGGGTTCAGAGACCTCTACCGGGTGCTATGACTGCACGGGATCTTGAAACCTAATTTTCATGGTGTCGCAAGATTTTCATGCTAGTAGTTTTTGTTGGTCTCTTGTATGTCACACCTTGATCGCATAAGTCACTTGTAACCTGCAAAGAGATACCGATATGCAAAACCCTCAAACTACATCAAATCCCAAAAAGAAAAGGTGCAAATTTGGGGAGTAAGATTGATCCCAATGGTCACTGATTGAGTCAACTTATGGTCGAGCACCGCACTACATCTCGAGTCCATATAGTTCTGGTGCATGTGTGATAAAATCATGCCCGAGGAAGCCCTTGTGTAAGTGCACTTGATAACAAGTGATAACTATATATACCAATGTAAATAGATGCGTGGATGGAAAAATAAACTTCCCCTTCCTATGAAGCATACACATAAAATGCGAGTTCCTTGGCCCTTGAATGAATGCTAGATGGATGCCTTTGATGCTCTTATATGCCTTTGGATGCAACCTTAGGTGATGATAATAGATACTTAGAGCTTGGTCCTTTATTTTGGTCACATAACTTTGTATTTATATGATTCCCTTAGTTGAATTTTGTAATTGACAATTTGAAAGGATGACCCATAAGAAAATAAGTTGGCCACAAGATAAAAGAGACCCTAAAAAATTGAGTAAGATAGTGTTAGGTTAATTATTAATTAACTATATATTAATTATGCATTTGATATTAATTAATATATTTATTGTGTATATAGTTATATTATAAACCATATTATTGTTTTATTCAAAACATTATGGATCTTTGTTATATTGTTTTAACAACATTATTGTTGTGCTTCCTAGGATGTAATTTAGAAGCTATTGTATTTTAAATTTGTTGTTGCATTGTTGCAACTCCTCTTTTGTTTGTATCCCAACTATCCAATATGTATAAATATTGTAGCTGCACCATTGTACCTAGTTGATTCAGATTAATATATTTCATAGGATTTTGTCCCTATTCTACATTTGGTACTAGAGTGAATTGAAGCTCCTGAAAAGGTTGGAGAAAGGGTGTAGAGGAAGGAAAAGTCTTAGAGAAGAAATTTGCTTCATAGGAGAGCCAATGTTGCCTCTTGCAGCTTCCCAGATCTCCCTGCAGTCTCACAACCACCTGTGCATTCTCTAGGTAAACAGAAAGCAATTTTTTTGCCTTGGTGCTCTGCACCAAGAAAATTTTCTTTTGGAGCATTTTCTGGTTTATAGCAATCATATATATATATTTTTAAATATATATTTTTCCCCATTAGGGTTTTGTCACTAAAATTGGTGATAGTGTTAGTTGTAACTAACACTAGTGGTAGTACTAAATTTAGAGGAGTCTGTGCATGGGGTCTGCACCAAATCCACAAAACTCCTTCTCAAGTCACCGAGTTGTGCATTCAAGAAAGTGGGTGTATTGATCTCCTACTCCCACCAACCGAGCCCTTCTTTGTATTGCGTTCTCCAAACCATGTTGCATTTATTGAAGGCCGAGTTGGGCTTTCTCATTGGTGAGTTGCATTGAATAACCATTTCAGCGAGAAGCATTGAAAAACTCCATGATGCTTGTTTGAATCTAGCTCGGTGTGTGGGGAGTTTTTGAAGATTGAGCCAAGTATCGACTTGGTTGAGAGCATTGAATGACCGCTCCACCGTGATCCACAATGGCTGAGCTTTACACACAGCGAGCCCACCAACAAGCACCTACAATCCAAAATGGTGACTCCAACGTTGAGAAACCGTGCAATATGCATCAACATAGAAGCCTCTGCTGACCATACTTGACTTGTAGTTAAAGGATCTACAAGCACTCCTCCGGTCATGCAGGCCGTGGTCTCTCCTCAAGTCATGTAGAATTGCGAAAAGAATTTGAAGCAAAATCAACATGGTGAGAAATTCCATGGTGATTTGCATTCAAAAACAAAGAAGAATCAACAAACACAAAGGGAAATACAAAGAAATCAGGCGGAGGTAATTTAAAAATATAAAGAGAAAGGTGTTTCAAAATTAAATAAGGAGATAAGAGCTTGATCCGGATTTCAAGGGGAACCCTAATCCACATGCAAATTTCTCCTCACAGCTCGTGCCACGCAAGCTCCATGCAAGCCTCCACTCTGTCCAGGTCACATTTTACAAAGGTGAGTCAAATTTGCATATATTAAATATAATATTCTTCATTTTCTAGCATGAGCGCTCATAGAGCCTAGTTGGATAATGAGAAAGCCTTGGCGTTGGGAGGTGCATGGTTCGAATCACACAAAAACACAAGTTTTTTGAATTTTAAAAATTTGGAGGCAAAATTAGAAAAACCGCCACAGTTAGAGGCAGATCTGGTGAAAAAAACCTTCACTAAACCTGTTAGTTATAACTAAACAGGTCACTAAATATTTAGCGAGAAAAACCCTAATTTAGGGTAAAAATTTTTCTTCTCTCCATTAAGTCTGTTTTTTTATTTTGGGAAACATTTGCTAAAGGAAGATCATCCAAAAACTTCATCTTGGGCCTCTTTTTAACAATTTCCGGCATCAAAGGTCATTTTGGGCTCTGGAGGCCACCAGGGCCCGCAAAACAATTTTTATAAATTTTTGAATGTAATTGCAAGCTACAATATATTGTACTAATTTGTAGGTTGCCATAGTCAACCAAAAATATTGTAACTACTTAGAAATTGGTAGAAAGTTGTAATTCAAAATAGTAAAAATTGGTTCTATAACACTCATGAGATCCTAGATCTCATTCACAACATTCGGTATATACGGTGCCTCTGGGAAGCACTTACGGGTAAAGCCGTCACGACTACTACTACACTTAACACCTAATATAGCTACAACAACATCATCTGGGCATCGACCCTTTAAATCGATGGGGAGTAATAAGGTCACAGTGCACACACTATGAGCCATCCCATCCGTCTATGAACGATTGCACAACATAAATCCGGATTGAGAAATTATCCAAGTATATAGTGAAGTTACACACGTGTATGAGGATATTTCTTTGAGCTGGTGTCAATAATCACATAGACCCCTTTCAGTACTATCTTGGTACCACGTATTGAATTCTTTCACGTACGTTAACACCTCTTTCATGTACCGCTAAGTATATAGAAAGGGCGAGCTTCTTCCATGTACCGCCGGGTATATTAGAAGGGTGCATATATAGAAAGGTTCGGTATATTAGAATGATAATGATATATAGATTGGGAGACCTTATAGCTGGAGTGATAAGAGCCAAACCCTGTCAGTGATTTCTACAAAATGGGCACCAATGCCCCCAAATTTTTCTTCAGATTCACAACTACTTAGAGGAAACAACTATGCTGCATGGAAGAAAAAATCAAGACACAACTTGAGTTTGAAGAGATCGGCTTCTTTGTGAATTTTACTCGACTAGATCAACTACGATACAACACAACATCGACAATTTGATAAAGTAGATTAGAAGGCCAAACTCATCATCTTGTTTGGAGTGTCTGATGATGTGCAACCCCACATTTGAGATGCCAAAATAGCCAAAGAAGCATGGGATAAGTTGAGCACAATATATGAGGCCAAAAACAAGAATGTTATCTTGAATTTGCGAGTCGAGTTACACACATTGAAATTCAAGTAGAATGAGAAAATAAAAGCTTTCTTAAGAAGAGTTGCAGAATTGAGGGCTTCACTTCTAGCCCTAGGAGAAGTGGTCAAATATGATGATCTCATTCCCATTGTTCTAAGAGCACTCCCTTCTTCATACCGTATTTTTGTAACAACACTAAACTTGTCAGATATGACAGTTAGTTTTGAAAAATTAGTAAACCTACTGCAACAAGAGGAAACAATGCATAATAAGGATGATGAAGAAGAGTAGGCACTTTCTTCACATCAAAAATGGAAAGGAAAAGGTAAAGGATAACCTAATTCCTATCAAAAGTCCCAACATCAGAATCATTATCATGGGGAAAAACAACAAAAGAAGCAATGTCTAATATGTAAAAGAGGACATGACCTACAAGATTGTTGGTACAATACTTACAAGAAAGGTTCATTAAGTAACTCTGGACCTCCATAACAATCTCACAAGGGAAATTCTAACTACAATCAAGGGCATAAAAAGGGGAATTGGAAAAGAAGACCCCATCAGCAAGGAAACATTTCCGAGTAACAAGAACAGTCAGAAAATGAAGACTACTTGTTCACTACTCGATCAAGTGAACCATCCATGTCATCTAGTGATGTTTGGTATGTTGATTCTAGGGCCACTCGACACATGACTGGCCATAGAGACTGGTTTACTTCAATGAGGGACATGCCATCAAAAATCATGTTTCATTGGGAGATGATTCTTCATATACAATTAAGGGATTGGGAACATTCTTCTACCCCTTGGTGCATGCAATGCACAGACTATCAGATGTCTTATATGTCCCTGGGTTGACAAATAATTTGATTTCACTCAGTCAACTCCTTGATCACAACCTAAAAATTTAATTTGATAGTCATTCCGGCAAGAAAACATGTTTTATTCGAGACAAATCAAGAGGCTCGAAAATAGTTGTAAAAGCCTCTAATGTGGGACGCATGTTCTAACTTGATTTTGTTCACAGAGATGATCAAGCACTTGTGGCTAAGAACTCCACCTCAACACAGTTGTGGCATCAGAGACTTGGTCATGTAAGTTTCAAGTATCTCGAGACACTTTGTCGGTGTAATATGGTACATGGGCTACCATCTCTTTAGAAGGATACAAATAAGTGTCCTCACTACCTAGTAAGAAAACAACATAGAGTGTCATTCCATAAGAGTACATATCGAGCTCATGGTAAGCTTGATCTAGTTCATACCAATCTTTGTGGTCCGATGCAACCGAGTCATTTTGGATTTCAGTACTTCATGCTATGTGTTGACGACTATTCAAGGAAAATGTGGATTTTTTGTCTTCGCAAGAAAAGTGAAGCTTTTGAAACTTTCAAGAAGTTCAAAGTAGCAATTGAGAATGAAACTAGTCATCACATCAGAACTCTCCACTCAGATCAAGGGGGAATTCACCAGTAATGAGTTCAAATACTACCTACAAACTCATGGGATTCATTGAAAAATGCCTCCTCCACACACACCACAACAAAATGGTGTTGTTGAGAGAAGAAATCATACTATCATGGAAATGGTGCGATGCATGATCGATGACTCTAGACTTGCAAAGACATTGCAGGTGAAGCAACAAAAACAACAATGTATTTGTTGAATAGAGTGCCCATAATTACTCTTGATGGAGTAACGCCACAAGAAGCATGGTTAAAACGGAAACCATCTATTGCACATCTCGAGTATTGCAGTGCAAAGCAAGTATGCACATACCAAAAGAAAAAAATAAATTGGACATGAAGTCACATAAAATCATCTTCATTGGGTACAGTGAAGAGACTCTTGGGTACAAATTGATGGATCCAAAGACCAGAAAAGTCTACACCAGCAGAGATGTTGAGTTTTTTTAGAAGAAGGAAGCAAAGTCTCCTCCTCTAGACTCACCTGATGTAGATTCTTCACCAGTTGTAAAAATTGAAGCTAATGTTCCCATAGATGATGAAAGTGATGATGGGGATGATGGCATTGATACGATAGAACTACTGACCCCATGAACAATTCAACGTATGCCCAAGTGGTGTACTAGCACATTACGAGATGCAAGAATGGATGCTCCACTAGATACATCCACCCCTGGACCATAGACTCACAGTAAATCAAGAGAAGAAGTTAACTTTGCTTTGATGAGTAGAGTTATTGAATACGATGATCCTCTCTATCCAGAAGCCCTACAGTCAAAATATTGGAAAGATGCCATAAAATATGAATTTCGATCGGGAAAGAAAAATAACACTTGGCAGCTTGTCGATCTTCCACCAAGGAAGAAACCCATTGGATGTAGATGGATATACAAAACAAAGTACAAAGTAGATGGGACAATGGACAAGTAAAAATCAAGACTTGTACTAAAGGGGTATGCAAAAAAAGAAGGCATTGACTACGAGGAGAAATTTTCTCCCACAGCTAAGATCAAGATGATCAAGACGATCTTTGCTCTAGTTACACAATTTGGCTAGAAAGTCCATCAGATGGACGTAAAAAGTGCCTTCCTAAATGGAGATTTAAAAGAAGAAGTCTATATGACTCAACCTGGGGGATATGTTGTACCCGGTCAAGAAGCAAAGGTATATAAACTTAGGAAATCTTTATATGGCCTTAAACAGGCACCCCGAGCATGGTACATCAAGATTGATGAGCATCTCATACAACATGGATTTGTTAGAAATCCATAAAATCCCAATATTTACCTCAAAAAGCAAGGGGGAGATTGCGATTGTTGTTGTCTATGTCGATGATCTAGTCATCACTGATAGTTTAGTGAAGATGATTGATGTAATGAAGAAATATCTTAATCTATCGTTCGACATGACTAATCTCGAGATGATGCATTATTGTCTTGGATTGGAAGTATGGTAGAAAGAGAATCACATCTTTGTTTCTCAGATGAAATATACCAAGACAATTCTTGAGAAATTTAGGATGATGGATTACACACTAATTACTACACCTATGGAGAATAGATTGCAGTTATCTCATTCAGATCCATCTCCTAAGGTAAGTGCCACTCTTTATCGAGCAGTTGATTGGGAGTCTCATTTACCTGACCTACACTAGACCAGATATCAACTTTGTAGTGAGCTATCTATCCAGGTTCATGTAGGAACCCAAAGTTTGTCATTGGAAAGCAACAAGGTGCATCTTAAGATATATCAAAGGATCAGTGGATCTTGGTCTAGAATATAAGAAGAATGACAACTTCTTCTTGTTTGGATATTGGATTCAGATCATGTAGGTAATATTGATGACAGAAAATCCACTTCAGGATTTGTATTTTTATGGGATTTGGACCAATATCATGGGGAAGTAAGAAACAACACTTTGTTTCTCACTCTTCCATAGAAGTGAGTATTGTTCTGCAGGAGAAATTTGTCGTGAAGCGATTTGGCTATGTCGTATCTTTGGAAGGACTTGGAATACCACAGGACAAACCGACCACCATGTATGTTGACAATGAAGGTGTTCTCAAACTTGTTCGCAATCTAGTGTTTCATGAAAGAACAAAGCACATTGAGGTATAGGTTCATTTCATACATGAGCATGTGTTGAAGCACAACATCTAGCTTTAATTTTGTCCAACAGCTGAACAATAGGCATATATCTTCACAAAGTCACTTGCACGTGACAAGTTTGAGTTGTTCAGAGAGTTCCTCTCCTCATCCCTTGAGACAATGCATAATTAAGGGGGTATGTTAGGTTAATTATTAATTAACTATATATTAATTATGCATTTGATATTAATTAATATATTTATTGTGTATATGGTTATATTATAAACCATATTATTGTTTTATTCAAAACATTACGGATGTTGTTATATTGTTTTAACAATATTATTGTTGTGCTTCCCGGATGTAATTTGGAAGCTACTATATTTTAAATTTGTTGTTGCATTGTTGCAACTCCTCTTTTTTTTGTATCCTGGCTATCCAATATGTATAAATATTGTATCCTGCACCATTGTACATGGTTGATTCAGATTAATATATTTCACAGATTTTGTCCCTATTCTAACCTTGGTACCGAGAGAAAATTGAAGCTCTGGCAGGTTAAGTTGGAGAAAGGGTGCGAGAGGAAGCAAAAGTCTTGGAGAAGAAATTTGCTTAACCTGGAGAGCCAAGGTGCTTCCTCTGCAGACTTCCTGGACCTCCTTGCAGGTCTCACAATTGCTCAGTACGTTCTCGGGTAAATGAAAAGCAATTTTTTTGCCTTGGTGCTCTTTGCACCAGGAAAATTTTCCGCTTACGGATAATTTTCTGGTTTATAGCAATTAGATTAAAAATTTAAAATATATATATTTTTTCCCATTAGGGGTTTGTCACTAAATTTGGTGATAGTGTTAGTTGTAACTAACACTAGCGGTAGTACTAAATTTAGAGGATTCTGTGCATGGGGTCTACACAAAATCCACAAAAATCCTTCTCGAGTCACCGAGTTGTGCATTCAAGCAAGTGGGCGTATTGATCTCTCTTCTCCCACCAGTCAAGCCCTTCTTTGTATTGCATTCTTTAAACCATGTTGCATTTGTTGAAGGCCGAGTTGGGATTTCTCATTGGTGAGTTGCATTGAATAACTGTGCTTAACATTGAGATCAAACTTGAGAGGTACCAGATAATGGTAATACTTGAGGTTCACGATATGACCACATGTATAAAACATATAATTAGAATGAGGAGTAAAAGAATAACAAGCATGGGCTTGAGAAACATCCTTTAGATCTTATATTTCAACTTTGAGAGATGTAATCGTGGATTCCATAGCTTGAAATTTATCTTGAAAAGTATGGTATAAATATTGAATTGACTCTAAGATAGCTTGAAAAGATGTGTTATCGAACTAATAGACATGTATAAGATACGATTGAAAATGGAACTTATTTGTGAAGGTGGCGCATCGTGAGGGAGGTACATTGTGTGCATAGAATTTGTGAGAGCATCTTTACAAACTGGGTACTTTTGAAGTAATTGATACAAGGAGAGTTTATAAGATTTAAGAGACAAGAAAGAAGACTAGATATAATAATCAAAATAAAGATTCCAGAGTATTCAAATGTGGATTCACCAAATGATTTAACAAAAATAGGATTTTTATAAACCTTAAATTGTAGAGTCACGCATGATAAATAAATGATAAAGTACATATTTGACACAAGAAAATAAGCTAATAAATATGAAACCCTAAGTACAAGAGAGAGAGAAAGAGAGTAAAAACTTAAGTAATTTGTGCATGATCCTGGGAACTGATCTAGACTGGAAAATTGATGAACAAGAAGGGAATAATGTCACAATTGTGCATAATAAATTTTGGGACCATCGAATAAGCTTGGACTAGGGTGCTTGGACTAGGGTAAGGGTGCCTAGGTGCTAGAGACCTCTACTAAGCGCATATGAGTGAGCAAGAGCTCGAAACTTGATTTTCATGGTGTCATAAGATTATTGTTGGTAGTCACTATTGGTCGCTTGTATGTCACACCTTGATCATGAAGTCACACCTGTAACTGTGAAAGAGATGTTGATGTACAAAACTATCAAACTACATCAAATCCCAAAAATTAAAGATGTAATATGGGGAGTCGGGATGACCTAGCGGTCACCCGACCGAGTGAACTTAAGATCGAATGTTACTCTACATCTTAGATTCCATATAGTTCTAGGTGTGTCTCGTGATAGAATCATGCCCTAGAAATCCCTTGTGCAAGTGCACTTGATAGCGGGCAATAACTAGATGTACTAATGTAAATAGATGTGTGGATGAAAAAATGAACTTCCCTTCCTATGAAGTGTATGCAAAAATGTAGTCCCTTGTCCCTTGAATGAATGCTAGATGGATGCCTTTGATGCTCTTAGATGCCTTTGGATGCAACCTTAGGTGATGATAATAGATGCTTAGATCTTGGTCCTTTATTTTGGTCATATAGCTTTGTATTTATATGATTCCCTTAGTTGAATTTTGTAATTGACAACTAAAAGACCGACCCATAAGAAAATAAGATGTCCAAAAGATAAAAGAGACCCAAAGAAGCGAGTAAGATAAAAAGAGTTAGGGGCACCCAGAGGGGACGAGGGCGCTTGAGCACTAGTGTCTGAAGCCATAAAAGATAAACAAGTAAAGCTCTGACTATGCTGTATGGTGTAAAAGACTAGAAAGAAGACAATAAACAAAGCAAAAGGCAAAAGGTAGCTATCAATTACTAATTTTCTCGCTTAGGAATCATATGAATGCAAGTATGCCTTTAGGACCAAGAAATGTACCCAAGTGTGTGATTTTGTGTCTACACTATGTCAAATACAAGGAGATATTTCTATATACTTCTTAGTAAATCATGGAGAACTCCAGGGATATTGATGGGAAATCCTACTAACCAAGCCATTGTAGGAGATAATGAAGAAGAGGGTTTGTTGTCTTGGGTGGGCTAAGTGTTTTAACAAATTTAGGAGATCCTAAAAGGACCTTTAGGATCTTGTATTTTCCCTTATTTGAATGTGTTTTCTTTCTTATAATCAAAGAAACATGAGATAAACCTTTGTTAGAACCAAATCTGGTCACAATTCTAGGTAAATCTAGTTTATACACTCAAATTGGAAAACTAATTTCAAGTTTCAACGAACAAAGTATGTAAACTACAATTTCAGAATCTGGAATGTGTTATTGTGTGATTTATTCAACAAATTTGTTATAGGATGGCCCTTCTAGTGTTAACTTTTTCCTTGTTCTGTTGATGTATACAAGTTACACATAAAAGGGTGAAATGCTATGCTCTTATGTCCTACTCATTTTAGGACCACAAAATGTGATTCGATGCACAATTTGTTGGGTATTATTCATTTAAACCAATAAAGGGGTATTTGTTGGACCAAATGGATCATTCTAGTATCAATCCTTGCACCTTCTTCACCTGATTTAACTTTGAAAACCTCCTAAGCTAATCTAATCTAAGGGTGTTGTTTAAATAAACAAAAAATGAAAGGAAGAACATAAAGAAAAGATAAAACTCCTGAAACATATGTGTTTTAAATGCTTGATGTCTAATTTCCAAAAATAAAATGCTTTTCTTATTAACCAAGAGCACCAAATATAACTTAGACTCAAATTTGAATGCTACTTATGAAGAGAGTTAAAGGATATTTACAACTTAGCTTAACTAAAAGTCATATTTATTAATTAAATTATTAAATTAGACATCTATTTGATTAATCCAATCTATAACATGTTATGGTGATTTACTTCAAATTTGCACAACACAATCTAAAGACCACCTAGGAAAGAAATGAAAGATACATCAAACATCAAGAACTCTTAACACATAAATTTCCAGCAGAAGAGAGAAATGAGCCCATGACAATATCAACTCACATGAGTTAATGTTAAAATTGAATTGCATATAGTGATCAAAATTTCACCCCCATTCTTTTTATAAGTGAGGCATACATATTTATAAAAACTAGCATTTTATTTCACTACCTCTATTGAGCAATGATTAGGATTACTTTCCTAATAGATGGCTATGCAAAACAAAGATCTCAACCGACTCAACATGAGAAATACCTAGTGAAAATGACATTTTTCACTTGAGTGTAAAAGATTCCAAAATTTTGGATCAAATTGTTTTTTACATGCATGGAAATAAGAGGGAAAACATGCCCCAACTGAACAAATTGTCTTTTAGTATTATATGATGATGAAAATGCGAGGGAGAATGGATAAAACTCGTTTATGGGTTAATAAATTATTTTGTATCTTCTACAACTGTCATCATTCTTTTTTTTTACAACTAAAAAATGGTTGATTATGTACACTCAAATTATTTAATCCTCTTTAGAGAAGAATAGTCCAAAAATAAAGTGATACGTGCATAGAAATCCACTTCTTATTCCCTTAAATTCGTGTTCAATATTTTCCTTTATTTTCGGGCTAGATGAACCCCAAAACACTAAGTCCTTGAAATTCCACATAGTAATCTTGGTGTTTGAAAAGTCCATGGAGCACTAAAATTTGAAAATTCCATGGAGTACTAGAGTTTGAAAAGTCCATGAGTAGTGACATTTGAAAAGTTTGCGGAACATTAGAATTTCTTTGTTATGTGGCTTTTAACTTACACACACTTAATCTTGTAATGCTCCACACTTAGCTCTTTCTTCCGATATATCACGAAGGTCATCTTACTTTGTTAAAGCCATAATCATGCTTCATTTACTTTGTGGGCGTGTGAACCCGTGAAACACTAAGTCCTTGAAAACCTACAGAACACTAAGTTCTTTGAAAACCTATGAAACACCAAATTCTTTGTTAGCGGAATCCAAACTTAGTCAGATCTAACTCCTCTTGTTTTGCCTCATGGTATATTTTTCTTGCATCACAGATTCCATTGAACATACTGCATACTTTACTTTGTGGATTTTTTTATTATTAGCAAATAGTTTTGAAGGGACTACACCCTATTACAAAAGGCTCAAAATCCAAATATACAAGAGGAAATAGCAAAAATGGATCAAAATCCAGATATTACAAGAAGCCTAGCTGTAGTAAAAAAAGAAACTACAAAATGGAGACAAGATATGTATAAAACTACAAAAAATTAGCGAGTAACCAACAATAGAACAACATCAAAACAACTCCATAGTATAGTACTTCTTTGAAGCCCTACCAACTCTTGAATTAACGATCCAGTAATGAGGTAAAGAGAGCCAGGGTAGTGACATATGTAGGATCATTGGCATCTAGTTGAGAAAGGACATGACCCCTTTCAACATTTGTGCCCCAAATAGCTTTAGAGATACCATTGAGCATGCTAATACTTCTGACCTATTGTTCCAGGAATTCACAAATAGGTCTAAACACTGAAATGTTATTATCATGTCAGTTCATTTTCTCCAGGTTTGTGTAACATTGTTTTGGCTTTCCTCTTTGTGATTTAACAACATGTAGAATTTTGTAAAACCCTAGAGGATATTTCAGAGTCACATGTAATAGATAAAACAATAAAGTACAAATATGACACAAGTAATAAACAATAATAAATTGAAACCTAGTGTACAAGAGGGAGGATAGAAGACTTATCTGATTCATAATAAATCCTGAAGTGTACAAAGTGGAAAATTGATGAAACATGAGTACAAAAGTGTCGTTGTTGTGCTTATAAAATTATGCTCAAACACTCAAAATCTAGTTTTCGTAGTGTTGTAAGAGTGTCGATAGTCTTCACTTGTTTATCACCTATGTGTCACATTATGCCCGCATAATCCGCATGTAACCTATAAAACAAAAGACCCCTGCAAACCCCAAAACACATCAAATCCTAAAAATAAAAATATGCAAATGGGGAGTCGATTGACCCCGTGGTCACCCAACCGAGTGAAATTAAGATCGGGTGCTCTACTACATTTCAAACTCCATGTAGTTCTCGTGTGTTTATGCAATAATCATGCCCTAGGAGGATCTTATGCAAGATGCACTTGATAATGAGTAATAACTAGATGTACCAATGTAAATAAATGTGTGTATGGAAAAATGAACTTTCCCTCCTATGAAGTGTATGCAGAAGATTCAGTCCCTTGTCCCTTGAATGAAGCTAGATGGATACTTTGATGCTATTAGTAATGCCTTTGGATGCAACATTACATGGTGATAGTAGAATCCTAGAGCTTGGTCATTTAATTTGATCACATAACATTGTATTTATATGATTCCCTTATTTGAATTTTGTAATTAACCACTAAAAGGCTGACCCATAAGAAATCAAGATGCCCAACAACTAGAAGAGGCCCAAAAGAGGCAAGTAAGATACAAAGAGGTCGGTGGCACCCAGAGGGGATGAGGGTGCATAGGCGCTAGTGTCCAGACTCAGAGAAACTAAAGTGATGAAGGTCAGACTAGGTAGTGGGGTGTGTAAGACCAAGAAAGAAACTAGAAAGAAAGCAAAGAGGCCAAAAATAATAGTCAATTAGTATTTTTATAGCTTACGGATCATATGAATGACAATACGTGATTAGGACCTAGAAATGTACCCAAGTGCGTGATTTAGTGTCTACACTTTATTTCATGACGCTTTTTCCATTATTTTTCTATGAAAGACTAGAATTTTAAAATCCACCAAAGTCTAAGTTTTCGACAAAGAAGCCAAAGACCAAGTTTTTAATAATGCCGCCAAAGACTAAGGTTTGACTTCTGCATATGTTCATGCTTTTCCTTTTGAGTTCAATATGAAGCCAATCCTTTCAACAAAACAAGTTGGATAATAAAAATCAAATATCTTTAAAGGTAGATATGTAGATGTCATAAATGTGCACGAAGATCAAGAGGGTCCCCATTTGGATTTAATCATTTAAAACAAGTGGGGAAAGTTATGAAATAAAAAATACATGAAGCAAAATAGAAAATGATAGATAATTGAGATGAAGTACTAATAATGAGGAGAGCACTTAGTTGATATTTTTAGACTATGTGCTGATTTGGTTTGGTCTCACGATGACTAGGAAAGGATGGAAATGATTTGATAGAGCCCCACTATTGAAATTGTGATCTGAAAAACTATATGTCCCAAAACATATGGTATAGCCCAAAGCATACCCCCATTGTGGACCTTTAAGTATGCTTTGGTCCCTTTGTACTTTCAACCTCTATAAATTTCTATGCCTATTTAATGCTTCATATTTTTCTCATGTCTAGAATCTAGACCTTTGATATTATGTGATGCTCATTGTGCAACCGATCTAACCTTTAAAACCCTAGATAGCGAGAGAATCCTACAATACAAACGTTAGGTGGGTTGTCAGGCACCATGAAAGATCCCAAACCCCTTTTGCATGAATATATATATATATATATATAATAGATTGTTCAGCTTAGAACTAATCTTGTAATGTCAAAAGAAACCATAGAACACCATTCTCATAACACGCACCAACAAATTAAATAAAACAAACCTCGCAATGGATAAATACGAAAATGCGCCTAGGTTTAAACAAGCATATTTCTTCACAAATAATTCAGCCGTGAATTTAATATTGATTTATAATGGCAAATATTTACGGAAAAACAACCAGAAGTCTACAAATGGATTGATAACAAAATATTGCCCAAAACCCTGTTGTAATTTATTCAAACCAAATCGATTTGATATATATTTGTGGCTGGAAGATACAATAATAAACTAGCATGAAAAATACCTCAGATACTGCATAAAACAACTGTAGAATAAGTCACCCCACTCTAGAAGTTGTCTGAATGCTCACTGCTGCAATTTATTTCTCTTTTCTGACACTGCTGGAATGATAAATAACCTGTGAATACAATGAAGTTCCCTGAATAGAAACTCCTCTCACTTCTCCGGGGTTTTGTCCACAAGAGGAATAATCCAGAGGGTTTGCATCCTTGGATTTTGTCTCTGCAAAGCTTAGCTCAAGCCAATCGGGAAGAAAATAATAATAATCTGAATGAATCCCAGCACAAGTCACACTTTTCCTTATAAGCCAAAACCCTTCCAAAATGCAAGTCACACTTTTCCCAAGGAATATAATTTATTTTTAATTAATTTTCTCCATTCCCAAGGCAAGTCACACTTTTTGGCTTATTTAATCACATCCCAAAGCAAGTCACACTTTTTGCCTAGGAAAGCACATTAAATAATTTATTAATTTATTCCCATGTACTTTCCTAAGTCAAAGTCACTTATTAAGTCTATTAATTCATTATATGTGCTTTTAATGATAATTTATTTTATTTTAAGCACGATATAATAAAATTAATAAACCTAAGTCACCCTTGAACTCACCCCTTTGGCCGTCGGGTAGACAAAAAGGGCCAAAGGTCTTCGATCAAACTATTCGAGAAAGAGGGACATTACAGTCCTCCCTTCCCGAGATTGCTTGTCCCCAAGCAACCGCAAGGCTGGATGTTGTAATATAGACTCACCTTCCCATGTAGCATCCTCTATTGGCAACTCTTTCCACCTCACCAGGAACTCCTGAATAACTCTATTCCTCAATCTCCTCTCTCGGCTATCCAAGATCTCCTTTGGCACTAAATCCAACCTCCCTTCCTCATCCAAAGGTGGTAACTCTGCAGAAGAAACAATGTGTTGCCCCAAAGCCTTTTTCAAGCAAGATACATGAAAGACATTGTGTATCTTACTCTCAGAAGGTAATTCCAGCTCATATGCTACCTCACCAACTCTCCTCAACACCCTGTATGGTCCATAGAATCGAGGCTTGAGATTTTCAGCTCCACTCTTCTTGAGAGTGCTTTGTCTGTATGGCTGAAGACAAAAAATACCATGTCTCCTACCTCAAATGCCCTCTCTACCCTATGCCTATCTGCATACATCTTCTACTGATTTGGCCCTTGAATATTATCCTTAAGTACCTTAAGGATGTCTTGACTATCCTGTAAACTCTCCTGAGCCTTGGGAGCTCTACTATCCCCAAAAGCCAAATCAACAAAAGATCTTGCATCATATCCATACAATGCTGAATGGAGTCATACCAATAGACATATGGTAAGTGGTGTTATAACAATACTCACATAAATATAACCACTTTACCCATGCCTTTTGTTGCCCTGCAACATAGTTACGTAGATAACCCTCTATCCACTTGTTCACAATCTCGTCTGCCCATCAGTTTGGGGGTGATAACTCGTGCTCGGAGTCAACTCAGTGTGAACCAAATGGAAAATTTCCTGCCAAAATATGCTCAAAAACCTGCTATCCCAATCATTGACGATGTTCTTCGGAAGTCCATGCAACCTGAATACCTGACGGAAGAACAAATCAGCCACATGTGGTGCCTTAAAGCTAGTAGGGATGGAAAAAAGTGTGCATATTTTGTCAACCGGTCAACTACCACATAAATGCGATCATTCCCTTGCACTATGGGAAGACCTGTAATGAAATCCATCGAAATACTCTCCCACTTCTGCTCCGGAATCGGCAATGGCTATAACAAACCTGCTGGGAAAGTATGCTCTGACTTGTTCTGCTGACAAGTCATACACTCACGGACATGGCACAAGACATCATCCTTGAGACCCTTCCAAGAGAATCTCTCTCTAATCTGCCTGTATGTTTTAAAGTACCTGGATGTCCTGCAAGTGGTGCATCATGGAAGGCATGCATAATCTTCTCCTTAAGCTCAGATTCAGGAACTAGGTAAATTTTTCCCTTATACAAAATCAAATCAGCTATTACCTTATATCGGCCATCCTGAATTTTTCCATCCATAATGTCACATGCCCACGTATTTTTGGAATACTCAACTAATAGTTGAGATTTCCAATCTGCTGAAATCTCGCTCAAAGAACACAGGGCAACGAGATGGGGTTTCCTGGAAAGTGCATCAGCCACTATATTCTTTGTTCCCTTGACATACTCAATGTCAAAATCATATGCCTGAATTTTGCTGACCCATTTTTATGTTGCCTCTCATTGAGCTCCTTCTGTTCCAGGAAATATTTCAGGCTATTGTGGTCGGTCCTCACCACAAATTTCCCACCTACTAAGTACTGTCTGAACTTTGCCAAAGCATGCATAATGGCAAGCATCTCCTTATCATAGGTGGAGTACAACCTCTCATTATCTCTCAACTTCCTACTCTCGTAGGCAATAGGATGGCGATCCTGCATAAGAACTGCACCAATCCCCAATCCCGAAGCATCACATTCCAAAATGAAGGGTCGTGAGAAATCTGGAAGAGCCAAAACTGGACATGTGCTCATAGTTACCTTGAGCCTCTCAAATATTACCTGTGCCTCATCTGTCCATTTGAATGCCCCCTTCCATGTAAGATCTGTCAACGGAGCTACCAGCTGAGAATAGCCCTTCACGAACCTCCTGTAATAACCACATAACCCCAAGAATCCACGCAAATCAGAGATATTCCTGGGTGGTGGCCAATCCTGCATTGCCTGTATCTTCTCCTGATGAACCTTGACCCCATTGGCCCCAATGACGTGCCCAAGATACAATATCTCAGTAAGTCCAAATTCACACTTGGACATCTTAGCAAATAAAGACTGAGTCTCCATTATGCTAAGTACCTCATCAAGATGCCTCAAATGCTCATCCCATGTCATGTTATATATCAAAATATCATCAAAGAAGACCAACACAAACTTCCTCAACTGCATGTTGAAGAGATGGTTCATACATGACTGAAACATAGTAGGTGCATTAGTGAGTCCAAATGGCATCACCAAGAACTCATAGTGCCCGTAGTGACACCTAAAGGTTGTCTTGTGAATGTCCTCATCCCGAACGTGAATCTGATGGTATCCTGATCGAAGATCAATCTTCAAAAAATAGATAGCTCCATGTAACTCATCTAAAAGCTCATCTATGCGAGGAATAGGATACCTATTCTTTATGGTTTTCTTGTTTAGTGCATGGTAGTCAATGCACATCCTCATGGTCCCATCCTTCTTCTTCACCAAAACAACTGAAGAAGCAAAGGGACTAGAACTAGGATGGATGTGTCCCATCTCCAAGAGCTCTCTAATGGCCTTCTCTATCTCATCCTTATATGTCTTAGGATGGCGATAAGGCATAGTCATCACAGGTTTAGCACCCTCCTCAAGCTCTATAACATGCTCAAACCCTCTATCTGGTGGTCTACCTGGAGGAATGTCACCAAACACTGGGCCGTGCTTATCCAGTATGGACTGGATGTCTATATGAAAGGGCTGCTCACTATCTGAAGAAGGTTTGGATGAAATGAAACATTGGGCTGCCCATGCAACCTCTCCATGTCTGACTATAGATTCCATCTGCATGCTGAAACAACTCTAGGCCCACCGTCAGAAAGAGCCTGAAGCACAATCTTCTTCCTATCCACCATAAACTCCAACTCCATTCTTTGGAAGTCCTGCACATATCTGCCAAGGGACTGCAACCATTGAATACCCAAGACTGTATCAATCTCACCAAGTCCAATAACATAGAAGTCATCATCGGTCAATGTGTAGTCCCCCATCTGAATACTAAGTCACGGAATCCTCTTAGTGCAACTAATAGCAAACCCATCTGCTACTCGTACACTAAACCCCTCAAAATCCTCAACTTGTAATCCTCGCTTCATAGCCAACCCCTCATCAATGAAGTTGTGCGTAGCTCCACTATCAACCAAACAAACAATCCACTTTGTCCCTTAAGCACTCCCTTCAGCCGAAAGGGATGGTACCTAGGAACTCCTGAGAGTGTAGCAATAGTGACATTGGATGAATCCAATGCCTCACTCTCTCCAAGCTCTACTTGGGGCTGCTCCCCCTATGCATCATGGCCATTGTCCTCACCCTCTGCATCTGTATCTGGTGAGTGGTCATCATCCTCATCTGAAATCACCTCAATGAGATGCACCTTGCCTTTACCAAGGCAACGATGTCCAGGATCCCAATGATCTTTGCAATGAAAGCAAAGCTTCTTCCTCCTCAACTCATTACGAGTTTCCTGATCCACCTTAGGAGGTGGTGCACTCTTTTGTTGAATAGTAGAGCGCTGAAATGGCCTGGAGCTCGTGGGAAACTTCTTATTGGGCTGATAAGAAGTGGGGGATGTGTCCAAGTCCAATGCCATCTGGATGGCATCATGCAACATCCTAGGCTTAAGAGCCTTGACCAATCCTCTCATCCTATCATGAAGGCCCTCTATGAATAGCATCACTACCCTCTTCTCGGGCATCTCTGGAACCATAACTGCTATACGTTGAAATTCGTTGATGTAGGAATCAACGTGTCCACTCTGTCGGAGTTGTGCCAAGTCCCTGTAATAAAGCTCCACATCCTTGCGATCAAATCTCGCAATCAACCTCTCACTGAAGTCCCTGTATGACCACAGAAGATCATGATTCTGTGTAACTAACCCATGGTGCCACCAATCATAAGCCACCCTCAAGGTGTAAAGTAGCGAACTGTATAGCCTCCTGTTCCCTCATTGGTTTGAGGGTAAGATAGGTGTCGAGCTTGTGAATCCAAGCCCTGACACTGATCTTTCCGCTACCATCAAAAGTGGAGAGGGTTACCTTATTGGTAACCTACTGCAATTCCCTATTCTGTTGTGCTCTAGGCCTCCTGTCTCTATCTAGCCCTCATGTTATCTCTCCTCTGAGCACAATACTGCGGGAGGGGAAAGACGTCCCTCACATGCTGCAGAAAACTCCTCCACTCATCATTGACTGCCATAATAGTATCCAAAAAGCTACTTCTTCCGGCCGCACCTCAATCTCTGGTGGATCATCTCTAGGCAGGAAGTTAGGCTGCATAGGCCTATTTGCAATCTGTAGTCCTCCTCTCATCTGTATGAGTGTGCCTCCTCTCACGGCGTGGCGATCCCCTAACACTTCCAATTTCTAAAGGTGATCTGTTGTGATCCCTGTAACCACTGAAAATTGATACGGATCTATCCCTTCTGCCATGTCTGTCCCGGCCTATCCAATGCCAACCTGTCCAAGGTAGAGCCCATGCGCTCCATAGTCTATAACAACTACCTCTGAGTGGTTGCCATATCCCTAATGAAGTCTCTATCTAGATCTGCATGCTCATCCCGAGGAGGACTCTCTGTCTATCACCCATAAAATCCATTTTGTCACCTCCTACAATACCAGCTTCGAGTCGTGCCCGCCTGCGGGTGTAGTATCTGTGTGGACCGACCTCTCTATGCTGCATTCAAAGCTGATTTTTTTTTTATTACTCTCTGCTTCCTTCCCACACAGCGGGAGGATACACTGCTCTGATACCACTAAAAGATCCCAAACCCCCCTTTTTTTGATTTTTTTTTATAGATTGCTCAGGCTTGGAACTATATTGGTAATGTCAAAAGAAACCATAGAACACCATTCTCATACTGCACAAACAAATTAAATAAAACAAACCCTGCAAGCCGGATAAATATAGAAAATGTGCCTAGGGTTTAAACAGGTAGATTTCTTCACAAATAATTCAGCCGTGAATTTAATATTGATTTATAATGGCAAATATTTACAAAAAACAACCAAAAGTCTGCAAATGGATTGATAACAAAATATTGCCCAAAACCCTGCCGTAATTTATTCAAACCAAATCGATTTGATATATATTTGAGGCTGGAAGATACAATAATAAACTAGCATGAAAATACCTCAGCTATTGCATAAAAAACAACTGTAGAATAAGTCGCCCCACTCTGGAAGTTGTCTGAATGCCCACTGCTGCAATTTATTTCTTTTTCTGACATTATTGGAATGATAAATAACCTGTGAATACAATGAAGTTCCTGAATAGAAACTCCTCTCACTTCTCCTGGGGTTTCCATCCACAAGAGGAATAATCCAGAGGGTTTTCGTCCTTGGATTTTGTCTGCAAAGCTTCAGAGCCAATCCAACCTGGGAAGAAAATAATAATAATCTGAATGAATGCCAGCACAAGTCGCACTTTTCCCTTATAAGCCAAAAACCCTTCCAAAATGCAAGTCACACTTTTCCCAAGGAATATAATTTATTTTTAATTAATTTTCTCCATTCCCAAGGCAAGTCACACTTTTTTTTGGCTTATTTAATCACATCCCAAAGCAAGTCACAATTTTTTGCCTAGGAAAGCACATTAAATAATTTATTAATTTATTCCCATGTACTTTCCTAAGTCGAAGTCACTTATTAAGTCTATTAATTCATTATATGTGCTTTAGTGATAATTTATTTTATTTTAAGCACAATATAATAAAATTAATAAACCTAAGTCACCCTTGAACTCACCCTTTGGCCGTGGAGGCAAAGGGACCAAAATGGGCCAAAGGTCTTCGATCACCTCGAACTTATGTTTTTATACCTTTTACAAATAAGTTAACAATTAGTTAACATTGATGCATCTAAGGGGAAGATTCTCGCTTTAGCTATCATAATCTCATATAGAACCAACATTTTAATTTTGAAGTTGTTTGTGATTAAGTGCTTTTGGATTCTCTTTATTTGTCTCCACTTAAGATCAGACACATTGTTACCCCAAACTTCACAACCATAAAGAACAAGCGATGTGACGAATAATCCAAACATTTTTTTTTAGTTTTCTAATCCCACAATTCTACATTTTTGCACCTATTTTGTAGTGAAAATAATGCCTTCCACCCTCTTTGAATTATTTTTCCTTGCATGTTTCCCAACCGAGCTTACTTGTGAAAATAAAACCCAAGATATTGTATTCTTATATTATTTTAGTATTTTTTCCTTAAAAAATTTAATTTGCTTCTTTTTTCTTCGTAGAGAGAAGATCACAACCTTTTTTTACTAATGCTTACTTGCATTCCAACCTCGTGGAATAAGATCTCAAGGGCCCTCAAATGCTCTCTTAAATTTTGTGTTGTTTTTTACAATGAGGATGAATTTGTCTACATCGAAAAATAATTTAATTATATACTTGACTAAGTGGATGTCTCATATATAAATTTTTATTATCCACTCCTCTTGCTTATCAATGCAGAGTCTGAATAAAGTGGGTGAAAGTGGGCATCCTTATTTAAAACCAACATCACTCCCAAAAATTTTAGACACTCTTGTTAGTGCAAAATCATAGCACCCCCAAATGAGTTCTATAGATCTGCTTTTCTAAGGCAGAGTCATTTGGTGTGATCCGCATAACATTGAACTTTCCCCAAGGTGTGGGACCTTGAAAATGGAAAAGCTCTCCAAATTAAAGGCTGGTTCCTATTCCTCTGTTTAGGTGCATACATGAGAACTTGCAGAGGATCTATCTCTATACCTAATCTAAAATTTGCCAAGGAGACATGGATAAAAAGGGATATAAGAAATAAGAAATGACTAAACTACAAGGTGATGCACCGAAGGAATGATGAACATTAGTTTTGTTGATAGACACAAACCAACAAAATACATACAATAATCAAGCACAAATAACCAAATTTATAATGAAAGACTAGATGTGAGCAGAAGAGACAGAAAGGATCTAGAATCGATCACAAACGTGTTTTATTGCTCTGCAGATTGATACAATGCATTACAAAACAGCCAGGAGGCAAGAACATACTGTAATTTTAATGGAAGGCCTGAACTCCATGAATTCCTTTGCTAGAAGGAAAAGGGATCCTGTAAAACAAAAGAATGTCCAACCCTTTACAATGAATCCTACCTTTGTATTCATATATTCAATTAGAAAGAAGAAAGAGAGAGAGAAGCGGGAAAGTAGGTCAAAAATCAACTACTGCTATTAATGCCTCTGATAAAATCTACCCCCAAATCCATCTTGACTGCCTCAACCACTAGTTCGGTGCCTTGAAGGGAGGAGAAACAGGGAACATATCAAATCTAATTTGGTTGTTGAGGTAGATGGATCCCGCATTGATGGCCCTTGAAGATGTTTCCTCCATTTTTCACCTACTAGGGCCTAAAAAAATGAATTTTTATCTTTCCATGGTGTAGAAGACATCGAGATGCTTCCAACGGTGTCAGATTTGCAATATTTTTATCCCTGAGTCGAAAGATATGCCCCTTCGAAGTTTGTATCGAGTCCGTACAAATGGGCGGGAAAACAATTTGAAAAATGGGTCCCTGTTTACATATGGGACACGTGGCAGCCAGATTAGGGCAAAAATCGGGTTCACGGGTCTCGTAATTTATCCTTTTCCCTTTTTCCATAGAGAACACAAAACTCAAAAAACCCCCGCAGCCCCGCTTCTCTGCTTGGACACATGGCACTCTTTGGTTGGCTGGGGAGATGTGCTTCCATCTTTTCCTTTGTGCCTTTTTTGACATAAGGAAAATTTTCATGTTTTCCTCCGACTCCCCACTTTGGCTTTGACCCGGGCTCAAATACTAACCTTTTCCCTTGGGTGAAGTTGCAGCCTATTTTGTGACTTTTGGCTAAGTCTTTTGCTTGGTAGGGCATATCTCTTGATCTGGGACATGTGGTAGCCTACGCTCATTTGGGAACCCTCTCTCTCTTCAATCCTTGAATTAGTGCCATTTAGACACTTGGCAGCCTCCGCCGGTCTGCCCCTTCTTTTTTGAGACTGGTATTCCATGGTTGAGTCTACCTATAACTTGAAAAATGGATTTAAGACATGGAAACGGCTTGACAGAGTCATTTCTTTTACACATGGTCCTTTAGTCTCTCTCGGCCCCCGCCACTCCATTGTTGAATCCTTTTACAATCAATTTACAAATCTGAATGAGCTTTCTCAAGTTCTTTCTATGTGAGGTCGTGACTAATCCAATATTCGGCCCGGGGCGAAATATGGATAACAATTTGGTGACTCATAGGGGTATCTACCTGTTAGATGAAAAGACTAATTACCTTGTCATATCCATTGGGCATGGAGTCAAGAACGGTGGTCCGACATCGATTCTCGCCTTAGATTCACAAGCCCGGCTGTTTACACTCTCAATTTTCATAAGAAATCTCGAAATGAAGGTTTCTGAGAGTAGAAAATTGTTTTGACCCTGGGGCTTCATCTGTTTCTTTGAATGGACTGCACAAGAGCAACAAAACAACACCACAACTATCTACAAAATTTGAAATCATACATGCTCCAAATAGAACATGCAGAGTGTGTAAAGCACTTAGGAGAAAAGCAACCTACACTACAACAATGCGATGTGCACAAGCACTTAGAGGAAAGAGAAACTAAACTAATATACAGGGTGAGAACTTCCCCTTTAGTAGCAGTGTTTAAGATAGATTCCATTTACTGGAATCTACAATTCCTCTCCATCCAACGTAGACAATTGGAAAGCATTGCTACTTTTGCATCTTGTGACCATATAGGGGCCACTCCAGATGGCATCAAACTTGGAATGCCTTCCTAGTTTTTCTCGATCTACATCCCATTTCAAAACCAAGTCTCCTTCCCTGAAAGGTCCTTGTTTTTTCCTTCTTATCAAAGCATCTCTTGATCAAGACCCGATTCTTCTCTATTGCCTAGAGTGCATGATGTCTGGCTTCTTCAAATTCTCTTAGCTCTACATACCTGGCCTCTATCGGTTTAAATTTAGACATCTCTAGCTGCTTCACGAGCTCCAATGTTGGCAAATCAAGTGATATAGGAAACACTACCTCTTTCCCATAGACAAGTTTAAATGGAGAGCTACCTGTGGATCTCTTGGGTGTTATCCTATCAGCCCATAAGGCTGATTTGAGATTTGTGTGCTAGGTTCTCTGATTCTCATCAAGAGTTCTTTTGATGATCTTTAGTAGGTTCTTGTTTATGGACTCAACTTGGCCATTACCTTGAGGGTAATAGTTTGATAAAGTGCTAAACTAAGTCCCATTCTTAACAACCCATCATGTGATCTTGGAACCTATGAATGCCAATGCATTATTCGATATAATGGTGGTGGCACTTCAAACCCTGGTCACTATCCCTTTATAAAAATCTAGTATACTAGACTCATTAGCTTCCTTTAGTGCCACTACCTTGGTCCACTTGGTGAAATAGTATGTTCTTCATCGAGAATCCATTTTTGGCCTTAGCTCGAATTTGGATTAATGACTCCAATGAAGTCTAATCCCCATTACATGAAAGGTTGGTTGACTGAAATTGCATCCAATGGAAGTGCTGCTAACTTTTCTTTGCCTTTAAAGAATACACAATTGTTACATTTTTGATCCATGTATAGCAGTACTAAACACTCTAGGCCAATAATAACCCACCTTCATGATCTTGAGTCACACCTAGGATCAAAATGGCCTCCAACTACTTTAACATGGAATTCTGTAACACTCTCTCAACCTGATCTATCTCAATGCATCTCAATAGAATGCCATTGATGTCTCTTTTGAACAAGACACCATCAATAAGAACATATGGGATGGCCTGTAGTCTGAAATGTATCCTTTTTGCTTTACTCATCCCATGAGGACACATGCTGTTTGAAGGAAGTGCACCATGTCTTGAGTCCAACAAGGAGTAGGTACATCATTATTTCCTTCCTCTTGATTATCCTGTAGAACAAAACAACCTCCTTTTCACTGTTTTCTTTGTCTTGTTGACCTGAGGCTAGTTGTTCACACAACCCCTTCCCACGGACCAGCTTAGTGACCTTGATCTCAATGTCATATTCCATGACACGAGTGATCCATCCTGCACGTTTTTCATTCAAATCCTTGCTGAGAAGGAATTCTTTAACTCCCGCATGGGAGACCAACAATTGGATTTTATTATTTGAAACTAGATGCTTAAACTTCTTTAATCCTTTGATTACCGCCAGAATTGCTTTTGATGAAGGAGTATCTCACTTCATAGTCTTCCAGACCTTGACTAAAGAAAGTAATTGGTTATTCTGTACCTTCTTTGTTCTGCTGAACTAAGATTGCAGAAATTGTGTCACTACCACCAAAGGCATATAATATGAAGTCTTTAGAGAAATATGGATTCATGAGAGTTAGGGCTTGTGATATAGCTTCTTTGATGGCCTCAAAGCTTGCCTTTCCTTTAGCTATCCACTTGAATGCTAAGATCTTCTTCAACATCAATGTTATTGGCTTAACAAGGGCAAAAAGTTTGGTACAAACCTGCGAACAAAATTGATTTTTCCTAGGAAGCTTTGAAGAGATTTCTTGTGGCTTGGTAATGGCAATGCTCTTATTACTTCAACTCTCTCTGGGTCAACTGCCAATCCTTCCTTTGATATAATATGGCCTAGAAGCCTACCCTCATGGACCAAAAATACATATTTTTAGGGTTCAATGATACCCCAAAACTCCTGCATCTTCGAAACACCTGCCTTAGGTGGAAAAGGTGGTCTGCTGCATTTTTGGAAAACACCGTAATGTCATCCAGATAGATTAGTACTATTTTGTTGATCAACCCTTTGAATGCCATATCCATTTCCCTTTGGAAAGTGGCTGGCATTGGACAATCCAAATGGCATTTTTCTATAGGCATAGGTGCCCCATTTGGTGGTGAAAGTTATTTTGAATTGATCATCTTCTTTCACCATGATCTAATTGTACCCTGAGTAGCCATCTAGGAGGGAGAATCTCTCTGATCCAAGACACTACTTGTAAGATTTTCTCCATTGAAGGGAGTGGGTAGTGATCTTTGAGGGAGGATATGTTCAAGTCTCGAAAATCTACACACAACCTAATCTCTCCATTTTTCTTCTTGACTGGGACCAGTTTGCAACCCAACTTGAGTGTTTGATTGGAAATATGATACTTGCCTCTATCACTGTTCATCTCTTTATTCATTAGAGGATCAATGTGTGGGTTGACTGGTCTCTGATCTTTCCCGATGGGCAAGGCTAGATCTAGTTCAATTGTGTGTTGTTTTAGCTTTGGGTTGAAACCTCTTAGGTCTTCATAGCTCCAAGAAAATACATTTGGAAATTCTTGGAAAAGTTGTATGAATTCATACCTTTCTTGCTTGGTGGCCACTTTGCCAATTTGAAGTGTTTTTCCTTCTCTAACTGGTATTGACTCCAAATATTCTCCCTTGATCTGTATGTTAGCCTTCTCTTTTCTAAACTGATCATTAGGATTGAAAATAGACTCCAATATCACTAAGCCTTTGGGGAGCTTGTTTGTATGTAGCTATACTATTTGATTCCCGTATTGTTACTCTAATTTGCTTTGATTTCTAGCTGAGAATTCAGCTTCTTCTTGCAAAAAATTAATGATCTGCTGATCATTCTCGAATACCTGCCAGCATGTGTTGTTATCTGGCACTTGGCCTCACAACTATATGGATATGTGGCTATTATTTGTCTCTTTTGATGTTGTAAACCACATCAAATGTTGATCCAACTGCTGCAAGTCTATCAACAGCTTCATTCTCCTTCTTGGGTATGGACACAATGCGTTGAAGGCCTCAAAATCCTCCATGAGATCCCATACCTACTCTTGTAGTTATTGAAAGCGGAGTCATTTTTGACAACATTAAGTCCTTTGACTTGATTGGAAACCAATTCACTGTCACCGAACACTTGCAAGTTCTTGATTCCAAGCTTCCTTTCCTAATGAAGACCTTGGACCAAAGCTTCATATTCAGCAGTGTTGTTCGAGCAGGAAAACTGGAATCTAAAGGCTGAATAATATTTCATACCTTTGGGGAACACAATCATAGCTCCTCCTCTAGCTCCTTGTCTACTCCTTGAGCCATCAAAGAACAATTGCCATACCTCATTGTCATCTTTATATTCTGGCTTAATTAGGTCAGGAAGAGGATGATTCTCTTCATATAGACAATAGACACCTAGCTTAGATTCTTCCATTTCCTTATAGGGGTCGAAAGCATGAATTTTGTTGGCCCACTCATCAAGAGTCAAGTCTGGGATACATCCCACCTTGGTATCTGCTTCACAAGTGCTTAGGAGGTCTTCTTGATCAAAAGCTAAGTAGTTGGCATTGATTGGGCTAGGCACATAAGATTCAATATGATAATCGGCAATGGGCTCAGATATGGTTGTGGCCTTTTCCCCATACCTTGTTCTAAAGAGCATGTGTGACCAATCGACAGATATATAACCTCTAATTTTGGCAGTGAAGTCCCTGGACAAGCACAAAGTAAAATGTGGTGGCAAATATATGATTGATATGTTATGTAAATCACCACATTAAGGGTGAGCATGTAGAGTGAGGCTCAGATCCTTGATGATTCCAATAGTTGTCACGACTATCCCATCTAATTGCACTACCCCTCTAGAGATGACTTGATATTGGAGACCCAGTTGATCAACTATTTTCTTGGGCATTATAGAACTACTTGCCCCAGAATCAATCATACAATTGTGCACCAATTTGTCTCCAATAATCAATGAAACATAGAATGGAGGAGGTCTCAGGTTCTTACCTTGTTGTTCTCGATGGTTTTCCCTAGGTTGAGCTATATTGGTAAGCACTTTCTCTTGCTAGTTAGGGGTGTGATTTGAGCTTGACCAATTTTGTATAGTAGTCTACAATAGATCCCTCTGCCCTGGAATGGCCAGTGACTCCCATAGTGAAATGTTCACACTTTTCCTCTTCATTTTCTCAATGATGTTGAATGAGCTATCCTTTTGCTGCCCCTTCCCAAGCACATTTTTCTCTTGCACCTGGGCTATTACAACCGGTGCCTGAGTAGGTCTGGAAGGTGGCTTGGATTGAATTTGCACATTGGGAGTTTTATTTTGAATGACAATACCTTCTTTGAGTGATTGAGGTTTGAGGATCGCCTAAGCTTGGTGAATGTCCTTCTCCAATATTTTTCCTCTTAGACCGTGTATTGACAACTATACTTTGAGAAGGAGTCTGATTCATTCCACAAAAATCTTTAGCCTTCGCCAATTGACAAGCATAATTTCATTTGGGGGTCCTTCTTGCTAAGCTCCTTGCTACTGACTTTCTTCGTGGCTAGGTTCTTTTGACACACCAACAGTTTACACCATCAGAACCTGATTTAATGCACCATTGAAGCATATCAACTGATTATGTGGCTGATTACATGGGAAACACCATTCATACTCTTGTGCTATGTTATTATGTGTTAGAACCAATCCCCTTGATGTTGAAACTGTGTTTGGGTCATATGACCTGAAAGGTCTAGCAACTTGAGGTTTCCCTTGGTGTTGAATCTGATTTATAGCCTGGGCTGGTGGTCTATTTTGCTGATATGGGGTCTGGCTTGATACTGAGCCTGGGGCTGATATGGCCTAGAACTCTAAGTTTCTTTGTCTTTTGATGGTTACTAGCTCATTTCCTAGGTTTTGCAGTTGTTTCATCACTTCCTGAAGCTCCTTTGAGGTGTTAGATGATGAAGTGGAGGCTTCAACTAAACTTTGACTCCTGGGGGTGGGTATAGGAGCTAATGTGGGTGTTTGGATGGTACCTGGGTTTCCTAACTTGGGGTAAAGGGGCATGGATGGCCTAGGGGTAAGTTTTCCATCCTGAATCAAATGGTTCTCAGCTCCTATGGAAAGGCTATAGGTTGTAGGTAAGGTTGTGCCCCCTTTGACTGAATCATCAAAGAAATATCAAAATTTAAAGCCCTAAGAAAGTATAAGAAGGCACCTTCATTAGTGGGCTTTAGTGCTATTGGAATCCTATCCCAAGTCCATTGAAATATGAGGTTGAAATCCATCGATTTGCTCATTTAGAAATGTCTTGATTATTGTCAGTTACTCCAACAAAGACAAGTTATCACCTTTTTCTCCAAATTGGTTGTGAAGAGTCTGTGCACAATGGTTCCAGTTTTGAATAGAGCCTGCTTCAAGGCTCCTAAACCATTGTGAAGATTTACCTTTGAGTGAAGAGGCTAGAAACTTGACTACGATATCCATCTCATGGATCTCGTGGATTGTATAGACATTTGTAATATCTTAGACATGGTCACTAGGAGAAGTCTGGTTTTCCCCAATGAAATATGGGATGCTCTTTAATGCTGCAATCAGGACTAGATTTTGTGAATTCAGGGTGAGTGGGTTGCTACCAGTGAAGTTGACATATGGATTTGGCTTAGCCATTCTGATCGGCCTGAGTAACCTTCTTCTTTGAAAGAACTACCTACTAGGGGGAGATGTTGATAAGACTCTGTTTGGGGGAGATGGAGACATCTAGGATCTTCTTCTTTTCCTTTTGTTTGGAGATAAGTGTATGTGTACAAACTGTCCTTCCTCTCTTGTTCCAGACCTTGTTTGTATCCTTCTCATGAACTTACTTGGACTATTGAAACTAGTGGATTTGTTTCTTTTGGAGTCACCAGATGTACAATTTTAAAACTTCTTAAAAGTTAGAATCACAACAAGTGCACATCCATCTTAATGTAATAAGATGGAGACTTCTTTGTCCCACCGGGCATGCCAAAATTGTTAGTGCAAAATCACAGCACCCCCAAATGATTTTTATAGATATGATTTTCTAAGGCAAAGTCATTTGGTGTGATCTGCATAAGATTGAACTTTCCCCAAGGTGTGGGACCTTGCAAATGGAAAAGATCTCCAAATTAAAGGTTGGTTCCTATTCCTCTGTTTAGGTGCATACGTGAGAACTTGCAGAGGATCTATCTCTATACCTAATCTAAAATTTGCCAAATAAACAAGGATAAAAAGGACATAAGAAATAAGAAATGACTAAACTATAAGGTGATGCTTGAAGAAATGATGAACTTTAGTTTTTCTGATAGACAGAAACCAACAAAATACATAAAATAATCAAGCACATATAACAAGATTTATAATGGAAGATTAGACACATTGTCACCCCACACTTCACAACCATAAAGAACAACTGATGTGATGAACAATCCAAACAATTTTTGCACCTATTTTGTAGTGAAAATAATGCCTTCCACCCTCTTTGAATTATTTTTTCCTTGCATGTTTCCCTAACCGAGCTTCTTGTGAAAATAAAACCCAAGATATTGTATTCTTATATTATTTTTAGTATTTTTTCCTTAAAAATTTAATTTTCTTCTTTTTTTCTTCATAGAGAGAAGATCAAAACTTTTTTTTTACTAATGCTTACTTGCATTCCAACCTCGTGGAATAAGATCTCAAGGGCCCTCAAATGCTCTCTTAAATTTTGTGTTGTTTTTACAATGATGATGAATTTTTCTACATCGAAAAATAATTTAATTATATACTTGACTAAGTGGATGTCTCATATATAAATTTTTATTATCCACTCCTCTTGCTTATCAATGCAAAGTCCGAATAAAGTGGGTGAAAGTGGGCATCCTTATTTAACACCAACATCACTCCCAAAACTTTTAGACACTCTGTTAGTGCAAAATCATAAAGACTCTATATGAGTTCTATAGATTTGATTTTCTAAGGCAGAGTCATTTGGTGTGATCCACAAAACATTGAACTTTCCCCAAGGTGTGGGACCTTGAAAATGGAAAATATCTCTAGATTAAAGGTCGGTTCCCATTCCTCTGTTTAGGTACATATGCAAGAACTTGCAGAGGATCTATCTCTATACCTAATAAAAAATTTGCCAAGGAGACATGGATAAAAAGGGATATAAGAAATAAGAAATAAGAAATGACTAAACTACAAGGTGATGCACCGAAGGAATGATGAACATTAGTTTTATTGATAGACACAAACCAACAAAATACATACAATAATCAAGCACAAATAAACATGATTTATAATGAAAGACCAGATGCGAATAGAAGAGACAAAAAGGATCTAGAATCGATCACAAACGTGTTTTATTGTTCTACAGATTAATACAATGCATTAAAAAACAGCTAGGAGGCAAGAACATACTGTAATTTTAATGGAAGGCCTGAACTCCATGAATTCCTTTGTTAGAAGGAAAAGGGAGCCTGCAAAACAAAAGAATTTCCAACCCTTTACAATGAATCCTACCCTGTATTTATATATTCAATTAGAGAGAAGAAAGAGAGAGAGAAGCGGGAAAGTAGGTCAAAACTCAACCACTGCTATTAATGCCTCTGATAAAATCTATCCCCAAATCCATCTTGATTGCCTCAACCACTAGTTTGGTGCCTTGAAGGGAGGAGAAACAGGGAACATATCGAATCCGATCTGGTTGTTGAGGTAGATGGATCCCGCATTGATGGCCCTTGAAGACATTTCCTCCATTTTTCACCTACCAGGGCCTAAAAAATGAATTTTTATCTTTCCATGGTGTAGAAGACGTCAAGATGCTTCCAACGGTGTCAGATTTGTAATATTTTGAGCCCTGAGTCGAAAGATATGCCCCTTCGAAGTTTGTATCGAGTCCGTACAAATGGGCGGGAAAACAATTTGAAAAATGGGTCCCCTTTTACATATGGGACATGTGGTAGCTAGATTAGGGAAAAAATTAGGTTCGCGGGTCCGTAATTTATCCTTTTCCCTTTTCCATAGAAAACACAAAACTCAAAAACCCCCCTGCAGCCTCCACTGCTCCGCTTAGACACGTGGCACTCTTTGGTTGGCTGGGGAGATGCACTTCCATATTTTCCTTTGTGCCTTTTTGACAAAAGGAAAATTTTCACCTTTTCCTCCAACTCCCCACTTTGGCTTTGACTCGGGCTCAAATGCTGACCTTTTCCCTTGGGCGGAGTTGCGGCCTATTTTGTGACTTTTGGCTAAGTCTTTTGCTTGGTGGGGCATATCTCTTGACCTAGGACAATTGCCTGGCGCTTGTTTGGGAACCTTCTCTCTCTTCAATCCTTGAATCAACACCATTTAGACACTTGGTAGCCTCTCTTGATCTCGCCCCTTCTTTTCTAAGACCGGTATTCCATGGTTGAGTCTACCTGTAACTTGAAAAATGGATTTAAGACATGGAAACGGCTCGACAGAGTCATTTCTTTTACATACTATCCTTTAGTCTCTCTCCCCGCCACTCCATCCATTGTCGAATCCTTTTGCGACCAATTTGTAAATTTGAACGCGTTTTCTCAAGTTCTTTCTATGCGGGGTCGTGACTGATCCAATATTTGGCCCAAGGGTGAAATATGGATAACAATTGCCCCTATTCTATTTTTGGAACTAAATTGCTCATAGAGCCTATGAAAAAATGGTCTATAGTCATCTGGAACTCCAAGTTCCTCCATTCAACTCCAAAATTTATCTCTAAGTACTATGTTAAATTTTTTTTGAAGTAAAAAAGTAGAAAAATTCTTCTTTACCTTGTTTGTCCCATAATTTTTCAATCAAGTGTCTACGATTGATGCAATGGTGGATAATGGAGTGATTTGGGCTGAAGCTTACATGCCCATTTGCTCTTTTCCCCTCTTTTTCTACTTAACAACTAAATTTTCACTCTATCATACTCCCAAAAATTCTAAGAAGAGGACTTACCATAATATTGCAATAGTTTGACAGGTTATTAGTATCCCTACTTTTGTACAAGGGGATAACAACACTAGTTTTCTAACTGCTGTTAGGAAGCCTTCCTAAATGATACCATTAAATATGTGTTTGATGTACATTGTGAGGACTTTCACACCCCATTTGAGATACTTAAATTTTATCCCATCTATATCTTGAACCTTTCCCTCGATCACGGTCTCTTTATGCCTTGAGTGATATCCCTTGTGGAAAAGAGCTCAATTGTGTTAATAGTGGGGGTGTCTTTATCTTGCTCCCACTCATATAACAATTTTGTGTATGCTAGCCATTGTGCATATCTAATATTATATATTTGTTTTCTCTTTTGATGAGTTTATTTCTAGAATCCTTTGGGATTATGTTTTCCTAAGAAAATTAATTCTTTCCTTCCATTTCATGTAACCCTCCTTTTTTGGATTAAATCTATTTTTCATAGACTTTTTTTTTTTCTTTATCTTTTCCCTACTCACTCAAAACTCTTTTTATTGACTTGCACTCCTCATCATACCATGGTTTTGTCGGAAAAATGTTTATATTTCTCTTCTCGGGTCTATATCTTTTGTAAATGCTTAGCGCTTTAAGGATGGTGGGAATTGAAAATATTGCTTTTTACTAGATGCTGGTTGTTGTTGAAACTCTATCTTCCACTTCAAAAAGTGTTTTTCAAGGGTTTCTTTTAATTTTTGTATTCCCATGATTCGTAAGAATTTTACCCTCGAAGAGGTGTTTTTATTTATTTGTGGTGGGTTTTCTCTCTTGGTTGATTGTTAATATACATGTTGATCTTCACATATATTGGGTTATGGTTCGATTTCATTAATGTAGGGAAGTTCTCTATTTCTAATTCCATCAATATCTAAATACATCCTTGTGAAAAAATAACATAATATACCACACTTTGTCCATTATATGTTTTACAAGTGTTTTTTTGAATTCGGTCATGCTTTTATTAAAATTCATATAAACATGTTACAGAGGTTACATATCCCCAACAATTTTGCCTCATATTGTGTAACACCCCATTTCATCCTGTGAAGTCCTCTCCCAAATCATACTTCCTCTTCCTCTAGCCATAATTGATTGTTGTTCATTCCCCCTTATTTTTTAATTTAAGGGACTGTTGTTTTTTATTCTCACATTGAAGTATCCCATTATTAGGACTTCCTAGACACATTATATGCCAAAATTCCATTTTTGAGTGATGCATAAGGGTTCTTTACACTCTAAGTGTTTTTTCTTGTGTGTTTTTAATCCTCTTGGTGTAAAATAATATGAGGAAAGAAACATTGTTAAATTATTTTCTATTATTTTTATCCATATATATATTGTTTGTTTGGGTCCTCTTTCTCCAATTCTATAATTCCACACCATGTTTCTCTAATCAACACTATTATCCCTCCATGCCCTTTTCCACTTTCAGTCCTTTCATTCCAAACTAAAATTTTCCTATATCATTCAAAGTCTAGGACTTTAAAACCATCAAACTCATGGGTTTTAATGAGAATGATAATATCATTTCCTTCTGTTATGGGCCCCAATCCGTGGCATCTTCTCTAAGGGTAGGCTCTACAATTCAAACTTACTAAGACTAAGTGCTTCTTGGGGCTAAATCCTTAATTCATATGTGTCATTCAATGGTTGATTTGGGATTTTTCATTGTATAACCATGCCCATTTTATTGTTTCCCTTGTGTTGGCATATAAAATTTCATTGCATTTTATATGACAACCCCATCAAATTTTTTTCCCCTTTTTCGTCAAATTGGCTAAAATAGTCAAAATTGCTCACTTTCAAAGTTCAAGTTCAACTTCTGGGAAGGGTTTCGAGAGCCTTAGAGCATTTCAAAAGTCATGATTATAGTAAACAAAAAGGTATCATATTTTTATTTGTGATGGTATGGTTTAGAAATCATTTCGGGAGCTTCTAGATGGTCTTAGGAAATATTTCTTCCTAGGCATTTTTGAGAAAAAGGAGTGTGCATTCTTCATTAAAGACCCAAGTTTAATGAAATGTTTCAAAACCCCGTGTGTATTAAGAGCTCATATCCTAGGTATTGGAAATATTTTGGATCATATTACACATTGGAATAAGTAAGGTGAACTTCTATGAGTGTATACGGTGGAAACCTTTCAGACACTAGCACAAAGTGTCCTTTTTACACATGAATTTTTACTAAAGGTTTTATGCACCTCAAGTGGAGTTGGAAGCCTAACAAAATCTCAAGTGAGAGTACATTCAATTCTCTTCGTGACCCATGAGTTAGTTCGGACCATGTTTTTGAAAACACTTCGCAACTCAGTTACTCGGTGCACTACCCTATGCAAGAATTGAGGTACAAGATTTTTTTAAAAGAAATCATTTAAAAATTACTAAATAGGCTCATTGGATTCATTGTCCCATTTCCATGTGAAATCATATAATATACAAAGTTTTATTACCAATGGACTCTAGGGGAAAGAAATTCCTTTGAGGTGTAAAATGGGGGTGAAAAACATATTTGTAACTCCAATTTGGTGCATTTTCCCACTTGCACCTTAGGCACACTTTTAGGTGTAATTACACCCCATAAGTTCACCCTCACCTGATTGTTTGGAGTTTTATAAGTGAAAAACATAAAGTGTGTGTAAAAGTGCATGGTCGGGCTATGAAGACAATATGTAACTTGAAACTTTACTCCACATCTTCCCTCCAAGAGGATATTTGAATCCCACTTGCACCAAGCACACTTATAAGGTGAAATTTCACCCCATAAGTGCCTCCTCATCTGATTGGAGGGGAGTTTTGAATGATGGAAAGCAAGGCAAAGGAAAAACATAAGAAAAGCAAAGTGTGGGTGCAAATCCAAGTGCAAACCCCATCTCCATCTCCACCCAAGCACACTTATTTAATCCTCCTACATCTAAAGCACACTTATGAGGTGTAATTTCACCCCAAAAGTGCACCTAGGTGAAAATCATATCCATCTTCCACCCCATGCTTCTACATGCTTCTTCATGCTCCATGTGCAATCCTCAGTCTCACCTCCACCATATAAAGCCATCTCACCTTGTTTCCCTCTCAAAAAATATAAAACGAGTTCAAAAAAGTGAAGGAAACCATTAAATATTATCTTAGAGTTGGTTATTCCTCTTCCACATTGTAAAACTCTCCCTTTGTGCCCTAGAAGTCGAAGATGAAGTTTCCCTCATAACTCTTGACTCTAATATCCATTTTCCACAAAATTTTACCCAACAACTCCTCATGATGGCGCCTTGAAGATAAGGTATTAAACATATGAGGTGATAAACTCCTCAAAAATATATTCAATACTATTTTTTCATCCACCATTGTCTCCTTGCACGTAAAACATTTAAAATTTGAAGTGGAGATTGCACCCAACTCAAATATAGGAACCTCACAAAATTTTACCATTCATTACACTTTCCAAGACAATCATTTTGAGATATTAAATGTGATATGAGGTGAAAGGAATCCCATGATATGATCAAAACCACCATTCAGATCCAAAACCCTTAAAAACTCCATGTTTATGTAAAATTGATTTGGCTTGTTATCCAAAAATCCGTGAGATAAAGTCACCAAATTTAGAGAATTCGTTCTTCTTCCCAAGAGATTTTTAACGAGCCAAAAATCACTCAAATCAGACAATAATTGCTCCCAAAATGAGAAATTGAAGCTTTGTCCCTTCTACCATTAATGTCAATTTGTAAGCCTACCACTTAGCCAAAACTTATTTTTGAAATTCTTGTTGATTACGATGAGATAATATCACCAAATTCAGAGTGTCTATTCATATTGGGAATGAATTTATAAAAAATCAAGTCATGTCTAATTTGGATTTGATTTTCTCTCATTTTACGAATTACAAAATCACTTGGTCAGTAACACTGAAATACACTCAAATTTGTAGATTTATGGAAACGGTTGCGGAATCCATTTTTAATTGCACCATAAAATTCCCACCAATTTCTAAGGCCAATGTGATCATAAAAATACAAAATGAAGCTCCACAAATATGTATACGACCACGTTTCAGTTCTAGTGGAGCACATGGATTTCAATGACTTGAAGCGAGAGGATGGAAGAAGAAGAACTCATTTGCTAATCGAGTCGAGTGCACAAGAGGATTGTTGACCATAAAAAATCTAATTGAATAAATTTCAGGATTTAATCATGGGAACCATGGTTGTGGTGTATTATTTATCTCCTCACCATTCTCCATTCAAGAGGTGTGACATAGAGTTCTCATATCTTTTAGGAGGAAATTGTTTATTTAGTTTTTCCTTGGTGTCAACTCATAAAGAGAAAGTGTTTTCATTTCATAGGTTTGATATGTTTCCACCTAGGATTCTCAAGAATCTTCGATACCATCAAATCCAAGAGGGATAGTAGTTACCGAGTCTAAGTGATGTGTGATATGAGTGCATTCTTCATGATGATCGTAGGATGTATGTTTGTTCATGTGAAGAGACAAGAGATCAAATTTGTGAAAAAGAGTCGATTTGTATATCCTACCATTACTCGCATATATGAAGAGTTAAAACAAAGTTTCAAAGCATGACCAATAATGATCAGTCAAGATAAGGTGTGAAACATCATTTTTCTTTGTTACGGATAAGTCATGCCTTGATCGAGAAGTAGTTGAGGAAGATCATATGCGGTTGCAACATTAATCTCCACAATGAAGGAAGAGCGGGATTTCATTCTCAGAACAACTATATTCTCTCTCCCTCTTTATTCTTATTTTTCTATAATTCTATTTCTTCGTTGAGGAGTAACTTTTGTAAAAAAGTGACTTAAGTCACTTAAAATTTCTATTTCTTTGTTGGGGATTTCACTTTAAGTTGAAAAGTCATCTTTGGATTGTGAAAAGCCACTCACTTTGGATATAAATTGTAATGTTCTCTCCATTCCAAGATATCATTTTTTCCCTCTTTAACAAGTTGTATTCTTCCATTCCCTTGTATTGTAATTTTCCTCCATTCTCATCTTGTCACTCAGCTAAACATTTGTAATAAGTTTAAGGAATTTGTTTCTTCGTTGTGGTATGAATAAAAATTGATAAAGCTTTGTATTTGTCTTGTAATTATCCATTTCATTATCTTGTGATGTTGTGTTATGTTTTCATGTTTCCTCCAATTGAAACTAGAATCACCTTTGAATTGTAGTTGATGAAATCTAAGTTTTGCTTATTAATACAATTCCCCTTCTCATTTCTCCCTCTCCCTACCTACAATTTCTCCCCTCTTTAGTCTAGCATTGCAGTTACAACAAGGGTGTTTCTGCACATTCCTTGACCTCTAGCCACCCAAGGATATTAGTCTAGTGTAAATAGTTTCTAGATTTCAATAAATGGGAGTCAATCGATTCCCAAGCAGAGGGATTCAATCCTACTAGAGTCGATGAAGCACACATTTTTTCCTTGATAAAATATTTTTCCAATAGTTTTTAGCACCCATTATGGGGCATATTTTTTTCATACACCCTATAATGATCCAAAACTCAATTTTTTTGTAAAATACAAAACTAAAAATTATTAGATTCATTACTTGAAAACCCACCATGTCGGTTTTTACAAGAAACCCTTCATATTCTGCAATGAATTTTTATATACAGTTGTAAATTTTCATATTCCTCATTAAATATCATTTACTATATGACGAGATATAAGATTCACTAAAGAATACCAAGTAAGTAGAATTGTAGTTTTTCATAATCCTATGTTTGAATTGCAAGAACAATCTGATTTCATACTTACTCCGATACAAATTCCAAGATAGGATACCGAAAATGCATTTGAAGATCCTACTGCTGCTAGTCTAGCGCATCTCCCATCCCTCCATAACCACTTTGAACACTCTTCGTCTAGAGATGGCTGATATAATACCTTGGGGTCAAAACACCGGTCCATTAATTTTGATTCCTCCAATTCGGGAATTACCTATAGGATCAAGAAAGAAATTTCCCAAGTTCTACGGAGATGGAAAGAAACGTATACATGAGAATATTGTAGATTTTAACATAGTGTGTGGCTTTCTTAGAGTATGACACAAAGATGTCAAAGTTCCTCTATTTGTGGTGTCATTACAAGATGTTATTGTTGAATGGTTCTATTATTTTTTGCCTTGTTCAATTACTATTTGAGCGGACATGAAAGCTATGTTTGAAGCATGATTCAAGTCAACGAAGATGCTCACACCCTTTTCACTCAATTTATTCAAATGAAGAAAGAACCACAAGAACTATGAGAGAATTTGTGTCCAAATTCAACAAGTTGATTAATAAGATTCCTATTTGAGCTTGTCATAGTGCAAATAATCAAAAGAGGTTCTTCATAAATTCTCAGTTTCTAAAATTTGGATTCATAGTACAGAGAGCTCAACCAGAAACTTTGGAAAATGCTCAAGAAATTTTTGTTGAGGTGGAAGTTGATCTTATCAGGCTAGGGAAGATCAAGAACTATTCAACGAAAAACAAGGTCAGATTTCCCGTATGAAAGCATTGATTCATTGTTACAGAAGTTGGTCAACAAGCTGAATACAATGAAAAATTAAATGGCTCAACATGTTACATATCAAAACAAAATTATAATAAATTTTTTGGAGCACCCTAAATGATTTCCTGGAAGCTCCACCTATAAATGTAACACGTGGAGAAAGAAAAGATGAAGAAGATGAAATTATTGAAGAAGAACCTACAGGAGAAGAAGAAGTTAAATATGCAAACATTGGGTATTTTGAATACTCATCTAATGAAGATATTAAGGAGTTTATGGATGATATGAATAACTAATATTGTGTAGTGTTCACTCATTCGTAAGCATAAAAAGAGGCCTCTTCCTCCACTTCCCAAGCAAAGCACTCAGATCCTCAAAAGGTGAATCTATATAAAACAACAACAAAAAGAGGATCACCACTACCCACTTCCATGGAATCAACCAAGAAGAATCCTAAGACCACCTCATCTAAGGTCACATCTACTTCTTTGGGTAAGTATCTTTCCTCTCCCTTGGTCAAATCAATCACATTTACTTCGCTTCTTCCAATTCTAAGAATGTAACTCCTACACACCCTGTCAAGGATTCCATTGTTCTGAAGTATATGATTATTTTTCCTTTGATATCATTGACCATATAAAGAAGTAAAAGTTCAAATTTCAAAGTTTGAGTACCGAGAACTCACCCCAAGTAATTTGATAAACTTGTCTAATTTATCAAAGGAAATAGTTCAAATCCATGTTCCAAAAATTCCATTACCAAAGAACCACTTCCTACTCCTAGTACCACTCCTTAGAACCTTCTTGCCTTGACATATTTCACTTATGAGAAAGTAGAAACCTTCTACCTCTCTTTCTGATAAATGGGTATAAACCAAACAACTATATCATTGACTCCGGTGCTTCTGACAACATCATGCCCACCAAAGTTGCCAAGGCTATTAGCATCACTCTCACCCCTGTTGTTAGTTTGTGTTAATCCATGGAGACAAAATAAGTACCCCTCATTGGCTAGGTAAAAGATGCTCATGCAGAATTTATATATTTTTCGGACAAGAAAGTTAAGATTAAAATACTTGTAGCCAACATTCTACCTTCATATAAGATCTTTGTTGAGATGGAGTTTCGCCGAGATTTTAGTGGAGACATACAGATGGATTGGTCATATTCCACCATACCAATCAATGGTCAAAAGGAAGATGACCCAAGGGTGGACATTTTGTACTAAGATTCAAGATATGACAACTATTTCATAACTTCAAAGGAAGATGTTGAGCTACCCATATTAATGGAGTACCCAATTTGATTGAGCCAATTGAGAAACTTCATGATGATTTGATGGACCTAGAATTTGACATTGTGCACTTCTAATTGAATATGGATATAGGTTATTTAGTTGGTAATCATGACGAGGAGCATGGATATATTGAATTTCCACAATGTAATCACTAGATGATAAGAAATGAAATCTATGAAGGGAAGTAATGTCAAACGAATTCTTGGCATATGAGTGCCAAGTTTCCAATCATCTTCTCAAAGTCCAATACGAGAACCTACCTCATGATTATGATTGTGAATATGAAGCTTTTCTATTCCATTTGGAGAGGAGAACCTTCCCAATGAGAAAAAAATAGATGAAAAGATACTTCAATATCTCAAGGATGATTTCACTCAAGAAGAAGGTCCTCCATCTTAGAGATGACTATTGTAGCTCAAGATGATCAAGATGAGGAAAGTGGTGATCTTGATATTTTATCCCCAAAATTATGCTCGTTCTCATTTTAAGAGGATGAAATATTGTGAAAGTCACACCATAGTGAACAACAGGTCAAGAATGAGTCGAGGTATGTGAAAGAGGACTTTTTGAAGTAACCGAGAAACATGAAACACCAAGAATCCTATGATGATGTCAATATTATATAGGGCTCTACTAAGAACTTGTTCATAGAAATAATGGTAATGCAGAGCATGACAAGAAAAAGAAAATTTCCATTAGAGAACATAAGCCTAGTTTTGAACATGGTGAGCCCAATATGATCAAGAATCAACCTTCTAATAGTGGGAAAGTGAAATATAGAAAATCAAAATCATGGTTGAATCTAAAAATGGATAGGAATTTAGAAATGAAATTATAGATTGGTGAAGACAACAAGATGTCCGGATCTTTGATGAGCCTTTAGAATTCCCATTCCAAGCCCCATTTTTGCCATTATGCCCATCTTACCTTGTATTGAATTGATATTAGTTTTATTTTAAATAATAATTTTCCGACTTAAAGATAATTTTTGTGCATGAATCTTGGTTATCTTTTATATTTCATATGCTTTCTTGAATTGATTGATATAAGTTGATTTTGGTGCTAACAAATGTGAATGGAATAACTTTCATAGTCAAACTCATGACTTGCATAAGCCTAGTGCCAAAATCACACAATGGAGTGCATGACTGATATAAGTTGAGTGTAGGAATCACCCAGTCAACACAAGATTTGCACAACTCATGGAACTACCTAGTCAACATCAATTCCATCATGGAACTTGATCTGTTTAGGTGGAAACCACCTCTTTAGACATAAATATCATTAAGGTTGACATGGTTTAGTCTTTACATTTTAATTCTAATTGGTATCCACTTTGCGAAGAGTGTGATTACTTTAGTTCATCTAAACTCTAGAGATATCTAGATTCAGTTGAGTGTTGTTTACAAGAACTCTACTTCCATTCATAAGATGAGTTCGACCAATAATCTACATGCATGATTGTACATTGAATAAAGAACTACTAGTTATATTATTATTCGACATAAATATGTTTAGTTAACTCTTGTATGTAAATCAAAACAATAAGTTCTCTCGGAAGAAGAACAAGATTTGTCCTAATATATAAGGCGTTACCATTATAGAATAAGTGTGGTATTTTTCTTAGCAATAAAGGAAGTGCATTGTAAACTCAGTGATAAATAAAAGGCATGATTTTGGAATCAACTATGTTTTTGTGAGTAAGATGTTGTAACCAGATTAAAGGGAAGGAATAAGGGCCACTCCTCCCCAATGTGAAGGGAAGTGTTGTTTATTTCTTATTCATCTATTTCAGTTTGTTTATTTTTAAGAATTATTATGTTTTAAGCATTTAAATTGTACTCTTACTTTTGCATGTGTCGAGTTCTTTATAGAGTTAGAAGCATTTTCCTTTGTTTTTATTTTATTTGTTTTAATAAATTAAGATATATTCTTAGTGATAGTAGTTCTTTATTTCTCAAATAAATAATTTGCATGATCAATAAATTTCAAACTGTCTTTTGTTGCAAATAGCCTTGGACACCACCATTGTATTGAAAAAATATTGAATGGTTAAAGTGTGAGTATTAATGATGTTCGTCACTTTTTGCACTATTTCCATGGACTTGAAGATGTTATTAAATATTAAGGTACTAGCTTGCATACTTTTTGAGAATCTGGTATGTTTTCATTTAGAATTTCTTTTTCCATCCTCTTTCTTTTAGATATAAAGGTCTTATAGTGATAACAAATATATTTTTTGTGCTTTTGGAGCACGTGGAACAAGAGGATCAAATAAGCACTTAAATTTAGCGAATTGTTATTTAGCATGTTTGAAGTTTATGTTTAGACCTTGAGATCACAAAGGTAGATTTGTAATAATAAACCCGAATAACCCCCCTCAAAATTTACCACCTGGAAGCAATTGAGTAACAAAATAGGATGACATATGGAGTATAAAATCCTAATGGAGGGAACAATGGTGATCCACCACTAGGAAGGACATTCACTTATCCCATAGAATTGGATCCCAATGACCAAGGCCCTATGAAAAATATATCCCCTTTAGTCTTACCTATGTTTAGGGGTTTAGTCTTAGAAGATCCTAATCAATTTTTATTTGAATTCAAAGTGTTATGTCAGACCTATGATTATACCTCTAACACTCAGAAACTAAAGTTGTTTCCCTCAACCTTGAAAGATACAATAATGAGATGGTTCATGGGACTAGCCCCCAACTCTATCCATACTTGGGAAGAGATGGAAACATTTTTTGGACAAGTACCAAGATTACTGTAGGGTTAGAGACTGTAGGGAGGAACTCTTTAGGATCTAGCAAAAGGAAGATGAAAGTGTAGAAGATTATCTTGATCGATTTCTTTTCCTTCATAGGAGGTGTGGCATAGGCCTAGACATTACTATTTTGAAAAAAATATTTCTCAAAGGATTGGATGAGGAAACTCAAGAGGCTTTTAACTTAATGGGAAAATGATATACAATAAACTCAAGTTTACGTACATTATTGATCTCTGTAGGAATTATTCCGAAATCACCCAATATTTACATATAAATGGAGGCAAGATTGTTAATGGAGAGATATCCAAGCTAAGATAAGAATTTGCAAACCTGAGAATGGATCTCTTGGTATAACTTAATGCAATAGTAGATAGGGAAAAATACACGAACTCTGAGACATTGTTCATATATTTTCCTAGATGCAAAGATAACTATGCACTTAAAGATTACCCATTAGATAAAACTAATTTTTGTCTCATTTTTGATTTAAAACATGTAACTAATCAATGTGGATTATTACCCTTGCTTGATATCCATTTGAAACAAAATACATAGAGTGATTTAGAAGTTAACTATGTAGTGGAAAGGAAAATAGGAAATTTTTCTTCAAATTAGAACCAACAATATGATCCAAGGACCCAATGGTTCCGTAATCAATGGAACAATCCATGGTCCCATCCTTAATCTTGGAATCAAAAAGTTCCACAAGAATGGAGTCCACAACCATGGAATATGCAACCAACATTTTATCAAAGTAACCATGGACTCATAACCAACAAATTTCACCACAATTCCAATAGTTTAATCCTCAATATTAGTAGTAATGGAATGTTCCTCAAGGTGTTAGTAAACCATTTTACAATTAGAGGAGGACATAGGGACAACACTAAGCCTTGTTAACTAGACCAACCACTTCCAACCTAACTAAAAAAATGGTCCAGACTCAAATCCAAACAAAAACTATTGTTAATCCAAAGAATGATATGAAAACCAATCAATCATATACTGTTGAAAGTGAGAATATCCTAGCATCAAATTCCATTGACTGTGATAACATACTATTACCCTCAAGAAATATTGTTTCCAACCCCTCTTCACCAATCATAGAAGAAGTTTAAAAAAAAAAGGAGAACAAGATGAGACACAACCTAAACCTACCTTTGAGAAGTCATCTGAGTCACTTCCAAGAACATCATTCCATCTAGATTCTTAACTAAAGACAATATACAAAACTAGAAGGGTCTTAAATTATATCTAATTTAGGGATTAAAGAAATTAAGTATTAAGATTCCCCTTTTGCAAGCTCTCAAAGATATTCCATAGTTAAATAAAATTATTAAAGAGTTGTGTGTCAAAAATACAGGAAGAAAGAGGAACCAACCCAATACCATACATGTCGATGGTAAATTGTCTAGTGTATTAGAAAGAAAGATGATTCCCCTAGAATATTGTGAACCTGGAACTCCTATAGTCAGAGTTTGTATTGAAAATGTGAAAATCCCAAATATTTTGATTGACTTAGGTAATGCAATTAATATTATAACTACAAATACCTTGTTAACACCATCTCTTCTCAATTTATAGGCAACTCCTATGGTCTTGCAAATGGTAGATCAATCTATAGCTAAGCCAAAAGGAGTCATAGAAGACGTAACAATCACAATTGAATCATGGGATTGCTCTGTAGAATTCATGGTTATTAAGACTAAAAAAAAAGATTGGATATCCCTTAATATTGGGACGTCCATGGCTAGCTACCATGGTGTAACACTTATTGACTACATGATATGAGAAATGAAAATCACTAATCGACAAGGTGCAAATAAAATAACTCTATACCTAGTTACAAACAATTTTCCATTTCATGCAATCAACGGTGCATTAGTGATTTAGAGCGTATATAGGACATTGTGTCCTCATTGGTTGTGGTAATAATACAAAAAACTCAAAAAAAGTTTAGGTCTTTCATTCCTCTAAACTTTATTCACAAGAGTTAGATACAAAGGAAGAAGATATCCTAGATGAAAACATGTAGCCATTAATATGCCCTTTTATAAGAAATAATGATATGACCGAGTGTGTTTTTCACAATTTTTTTGAAATCCATAGATTTCTACCTCATAAATTTCCATTAAATTCTCTTTTAAGAGAATATTCTATGGTCAATTCTATCTACCCAAATACTAAACAATTACCTATCTTTCTAGGAAGGCATTGACAATAAATAGTTGGCTCACCAATTTAGAGGAGAATTCCTTGTTTAAAATTTTATGCTCCCATCCTCAATATTTTTCTTGGGAATATAGCTATATGAAGGGCATTCATCATAAAATTTGTGTTTGACAATTTTTCTACTCCTCTGTCTCAAGTCAAAGAAATGGTATGCAAGAAAACAAGAAACTCCAAAATATGGGAGGGTTTAAGGCTACCTCTAAGGTGTGATGATGATGAAGATGAGATATAGGCACAAAGATCCTCTCCACAAAGTGAGCTTGATAACCCGTAAAATAAAGGGACAACTAGACAAGAAAAATATTAGTAGATTAAATGGTGGGTTTCTGACAAATTCAGTCCCAAGAAGTGATAAACTTCCTAGGAAGGATGTCAACCCACGTGATTATAAGTGTTAGTGTAGGATATTTGTTTTTCTTGTATTTGTTTATTTAATTAGAGCTTTCATACACTCATGGGATATGCTTGCTTAGTTGTAGCAGTTGTGTTGAGTTAACTTACTAGTTAGATTGAGTTAGCCTACTAGTTGTGTGGAGTCAACTCTACTTCTAGTATCAATTAGTGAGAGTTATTCCCACTGATCTAGGAGGAGGTTGCACATTCACCTCCTATATGTACATGACTTGCATCAATCTATCTTATGGAATATGGAGCATATGGAGCATTGAGTTGATTTGGAGCCATTCTTGCCTTGTGAGGTTTTGATCATATTACATCTTATTGTTAGTTATTTCAATTTCTGCAATTGCTCATGCATTTGTTTTTCATCAGAGATCTAGAAACTCTAATATGGTATCAGAGCAATTCTGGTGATACGTTTGCCATTACTGAGTTATTTGTAGTTTTTGAATACTTCGTTTGTGAAACTAACAGTTCATGTGCAAATAGATCTGACTCCATCTTGGTTCTTTTTCAATTGAGATTGTTATTTGCAAAAAAATCACATTACTTTATTGTTGGTAAAGGAGAAATCTTGTAGTTTTTTTGTTGTGGCAGCCATTTCTACACAAGAAAAGCTTCTGGAAATGTGTTTGGGCCATTACTTGTTATAGGGAATCTTCAAAGGATTTTTTTGGTGTGATTTTGATTTGGTTTCACTCAGAAATCAGCTAGGGTGTCCTCAGATCTGGGTTGTTGTTTTGACCATCAAAGCCACATTTTTGCTATGTGAAGGGCACTTTTTGTCATTTGGAGCCACATTTTTATAGTCCGGAGGAGCATTTTTATATGTGAAGGGCATTTTTGTCATTTGGAGCCATGTTTTTACAGTCTGGAGGGGATTTTTTTGTTGTGTGAAGGGCGTTTTTGTCATTTGGAGCCACGTTTTTATAATCTGGCGGGACATTTTTACTGTGTGAAGGACGTTTTGCTATTTGGAGCCACATTTTTACAGATCTAGAGGGGAGTTTTTTACTGTTTACGAGCATTTTATATTGTTTTAGGAGCTCTACAGACCATTGGAGAGGTGTTTTCCCTCCCGGCAGTGTAAACATTCAATTTTGACATGGTTTTCCCCTTGGTATGATAAAAACGACCCTTGGTATGTTGTCTTCAACTCCAACGTGCCCTAGCTATATTATGACATTTTATTTTATTGCAATTATCTCTAATTTTGACTCTAAAGTTATTTCAAAACCTAGCATTATTTGTTTTTTTGGAAAACAAAGTCATTTGGAAAAAAAATTGCATCGGAAGGAATTAAGTGTTTAATTAAACTTGTATCTTCGGCGTCACGAAGACGAAGGGTGAGGCCTGTGTTGGAAAAAGGCCAATTCCCCTCATAAATTAGATAATTGTGTTCTTCATTCCATCCTAGTTCCAACGAGTATTCGCATGACCCCCTTTTCTGTCATTTTTGGCATTTTAAAAATTAGTTTGCAAATTTTTAATTAAACAAGCCATTATTTATGGGAAATCATATATGTTATAACTTTTATCGGTAGCTTGTATTTGAGCACTATTTCGGTCAAAAGTGCATGTTTTCTCATGCTCTACATGATCCATTCATTTATATTTGTAAACGAACTACTTTATAAAGTGCCGCATTTTGGGGGGTTTCTTGCAAAACTCACTGGGGACATGTACTCTTCGCACCGAGTTATAAAGTGCCATCCGGTATAATTTTGGGGGTTTAACTACATTATGGAGTTTCAATTTCAGCATTTTTTTGTTATGCTTGACTTTAGGAAATTTCTGTCTTGGAAGGTTGGAATTATCAATCATTGCACTATCCACGATTTACTACCCTACCTCCATAGTATTGTTCATGAGCCCGATGAACCTCTACAGAAGTATGAGTGGTTTAACCACAATGATGAGGTCTATGGAATTCTAGGGATACATTGTGTTTGTTTGAGCACACTGAGTGCCCTTTCACAGTTTGGATCATCATTCGATAGCTATATGGCGGCCTTGTTCATCCTTTCGAGAGCGACACTTCCTTAGACCACTCTAGTAACTCCATATATTCTCCCCCTTATCACATCCCTTTCATTTTTGAGTGTTCCACTGGACTGTTGCTACTCATGAGTCCTATGTTGACCATTCACCACATGATCTTTCTATTGAGCACACTCTCCCTATTGTTTCCTCCATAGAGCTCATTGTCATTCATGTTCATGCTTCCATTCACTCTCTGCAGCAGTGTTCTATTGGAGAACCTTCCTATGAGATAGATGTGACCATTGCCTCTCATGATCCATTGCATCTTGATTTCTCAATTGATGACACTCCACATACATAGGTTTCTACCTTTGAGTGCAAAGTGTTGCTTCATCTTGGAATTCCAGTAGTTCTTCGCAGCAGTCTTCTCCTCCTACTTCATGTTGTGATGTTAATACATTCTTGTTAGACATTTCTCTCATTGAGAAACCCCATTGGGATGAGTATCTACCCGACCTGAGTTGTCTATTTACATATTCCACTTGTGTTGCATTACAAGAATATGCTCCGATTGAGCCATCACACATTCTGGAGGACCCATTCATCTCTCTCATTAGGAGTGCCCACCTTGGGACATTTGTCACTTCCACTATTTTAGAGATGTTTCATGATCCACCTCTTCTTGTGGATCCCTTACGAGGGTTATTGGGCCCCATCATCTTCTCTCTCAGACACATATACTACAGTGATATTACCATTGTATTTTGTGCACATATTTTCTAGACCTATGCCACCTTTCAGTTACATAATAGATGTAGAGATCAAAGTATCACAAGCTTCTTCTTCCTTTGTGGAGTGGGCTGAATTTCAGTGCTCCTTTTCTATCCTTCCCAAGGGAAAGAACATTGTTTGGTGCAGGTGGATTCTCTTCAGTCTTTACGTGAAGGACCACATCATCGACGCTCTTCTTAGGGGACCTTCTTGTCCTCACTTATTTCTCTCTCTACTTTGGGGATGATCATTGTACATGGGTACCTCATCAAGTCAAGTTACTGGAACCCACTTCTTTTCTCTAGTTTTCTTGAGTGAGTTTAGTGTCTCTCTTTTGGGGGATTTTCTTCCCACTGGGTTTTCTCCCCTTCTCCACTTTATGGGAGATTCACATTGTACATGGGTACCTCATCAGGCCTTGTTGTCAAGACTCACTTTCCTTTTCACTTCCCGCCTAATCTTTGCTTATGGGGGTGTTAGTGTAGGATATTTATTTTCCTTGTATTTGTTTATTTACTTAGAGCTTTCCTACACTCATGGGATATGCTTGCTTAGTTGTAGCAGTTGTGTTGAGTTAACTTACCAGTTTTGTTGAGTTAGCCTACTAGTTATGTGGAGTCAACTCTACTTCTAGTATCAGTTAGTGAGAGTTATTCCCCACTGATCTAGGAGGAGGTTGCACATTCACCTCCTATATGTACATGACTTGTATCAGTCTATCCTATGGAATATGGAGTATATGGAGCATTGAGTTGATTTGGAACCATTATTTCCTTGTGAGGTTTTGATCATATTGCATCTTATTGTTAGTTATTTCAATTTCTGCAATTGCTCGTGTATTTATTTTTCATCGAGATCCGAGAAATTCTAATAATAATATTGATTCGAAAAATGGATAAATGACATGAAGAAAATAATCAAAATGGAAAAGATTAGAGATATATTCGAAATAGATAATAAAGAGATTAGATAATTGAGAATGATGATAAATTAAAATAAAAAGAAATCAAACTGTGACAGGTTGATAGTGACTCGAAAAGACAGAGGTAGTGACAATAACTATAACGAGAGAAGATCAAAAGGTGTGAAAATAGGGGATCTAGGACTGATTTTGAAATGATGAATATATTCTAGATATGATGCACAAACATGATAAATAGAAAGGATACAAATTACAGGAAAATAGATGAAAATGTGATAGATGCAGATAAGGTCAATGAGGAATAGGAAAGATCTAGGATAGTTGACCGACCAAGGTAGAAAAGGTGAGATCTAGGTGGTCGAGATAGGAAAAGTAAAAAGGTTAAGATCTGGGTGATACAGAACCGAGAAACAAATGACAGGGTGGAAAGGATATAGAAAAGGGACTGATGAGATAAGGTCAATGATAACCAGGTAAGAACCAACAAATACCGAGGTTGGATTTAGGGTTTGATGAAGTTGATAGATGTCAAAGGGACTATAGGAAAGAAATAGGGATGGCTGATACAATGGAAGATCTCAAGGCGGTGGACAAACCTACAAAGATGATGATAAGATGATGAAACCAAGGTAGGGCTCCAATGCACACTCCAAGATTTAGATCTCTAAAGATGATTGACGAGGGCTCTAATATAGCTTCATAATTTTGATGGCATCTCAAAAGAAGAGAGGAAACAAGAAAAGCTTGCAAGAAGGCAAAATTATTCAAAACTTCATCCTCTTTGAGGAGGGGGTAGTGGTATATTTATAGGTCATAGGTTACCCTCTTAGGTCACCATCAACTATGGAGGACTGTTGATTTGGGTGGTGGAGATGATGTACAACTCAAGACAAGATACCTTAATGAGGTTAGATTAGTGTCTCAAGTCTGTTTTGGTGGTTAGGGTTATATAGGGATGATAAAAGTGGTTAGATGGGTGAAAAGGATTAAATGAGGGTAGATGGGAGTCTATTGAGGATAAAGGAGGGTTTAAGGATGTGATTATGATAATAATCATGTTTAGGATGATAAAATGTGGTTAGGGATGGATTATGAGAGATAAAATAATGATGGAATTAAGATAGGATAGTGGAAAATTAAATGAATAAATAGGGTTTAAGAAGGAAATGGGGAATTTGAATAGGAAGAGGGTGTGAATTCAAGATGGGGATAAGTGTACCAAATTTTGGTGTCTAAATTTACCCCTTTTTGTCAAGTGGTTTGTGTTAAGCAAGCCGCGAGACAAAAACTAGAAGTGATAGAAGATGATGGTTGAGGTGCTCCCCCTCAAACTAGGGATCGATGACATGAAGAAGAATAAATTACTAGGTTGAAAGAGATGGATGGAGGAAGGAAAGAAATAATGTAAATATGAGAAAATAATATAAAATATGAAAAATGATGCCCAAATGGGAATTGGCGTGACGATTGTAAGAAGGATAAAAAAATAAAAATATGGCAATGATCTTGGAAACACATCAATAGAGAACATAACACAACCTCAAGTGAGAGACAAAATTAATGTATTATAGACTTGTGAGTTGGAAAAGATCACTGTAAGATGGAGGGAATCCAATGGGAATCCTCTTAGATAAAGATGGTAGGAATCTTGGAAACACATCAGTAGGGAACATAACACGACCTTAATGAAGGCGACGTTAATGTCCTACAAACCCGTGAGTCAGAAAAGATCACTGCAAGATGGAGGGAATCCAATGGGAATATACTTGGAAGGATTTGTGACCCATGGGACCAATGGGTCAAAGGAAAACATCAAAATTATGTGCAAAAATGTGAGGATGGTCAAGACAATGGTCTAAAAAAATGTTGGGGGCAAAAGAGTATGTGTTATCCTTCAAATATGAGGAAGAAAACAAATATAAATCCTAATGGGATAGAAAGGGAAAAATATGGTCACAAAGGTGGGCTTAAGATGAGATATGGTGCCTCGAGACGAGAACACAAAGATGGTCGCAGAGAAGCGAGACTCTTGGATGTGAGTAAGGATGTATGAGGAGATGAATAGATAAAAAGATAGGAAAATGAGCTATGCAAGAGAAAGAGCGGTGTGTTATGGGTGACACACAAGTATGAAGTGGAAGAAAATATAATTTGGATAAAAATATTGGATGAGAGAAGCTGAAGGATGAAAATCGGGGTTAGGTTGACAATGATTTGGTGGGTTGTGATGATTTGGCTTAGGTTGATGGCGACTAGAGGGTTGACGCGACGTCGGCCAGGTTGGTGCGGCTATATAAACAAAGGAGATGGTCGAAAAGGCCCATTTGAATGACACAATTTAGAGATCAAAGAGATTTGAGTGATATTAAAATGTGAAATTTGAGGAAAATGGACATCGACGGAGGTGGGAGGAAGTGCCAGAGGTCTCAAAGAGTGGTAAGTGTCAAAAACTTAGCTTGGTTTTGATTTTATTTAATTGTTTTTAGTTTTTGGAAGTTTTGGATTTTTATGGGTGCAAGGGATGATTGGTGGTGATTGTGTATGATCTCCATCGATCGAGGAAAAGCGGCACGACCCATTTATGGTCGACGTTGATTGGGTAGAATATATAAGTGATTGATATTTTTTTGATAAAAATTGTGATTTTTATGATTCAATACTAATAGGTGCTTGTTGATGGGTTTTCACATGTGAGATATACCTTATACACTTGAGAGACGAGTCTCGACCATGTTGGGGACTATTAGGGAAAATGTTGTAAATGCCGAGTGGGATCACTTGGATGCGATTAGATTAGCTAGATTTCACCACTATTAGAGGGTGCCTCAAGACATAGGGCTGATTATAACACGTTTTCCACCTTATGTCATGTTTTAATTGATGTCCTAAAGCATGTAATGTCATCTTTGTCATGGAAATGGGTGTGTCCATAGATTCATAGAGTGATGAGTCCATATTGAGTCAAATTGATGTTCTCAAGGTGCATGTGAGGTTTGCAGGTTGGTTATTTGTGGTTTACATCAACTTTATGGATTGGATCAGGTCTCTTTGTCATGTTTAGTATGCCCTCTTGTTTTTCCAAAGCATCTCAGTCACCAAACTGATCAAACAAGAAAACATGCAAATCTAACTTCAGTGTATAAGCTCAATTCTCAGAGATCCTAGAAAAATGAAGCAATAAAGGAACTACAATGAATCTAAAACTCTTGGATCATGTTTTTTTCAAGTGAAAAAAAACTCATTTCAGGGCTCAAAAGATCAAAAACATGATTTGGAGGCAAAGTGCAAATCCTATCCTAAACTATCCTTGAGAAACCTAACTGTACTTGCATGTAAATGGGATGTACTAGAGAAATTCAGGGATAATTTTGACAAAATAACTATGGGAGATGGTGGAAGCAAGTTTCCTTGATCTCCATGCAAATTTTAAGGACCTAAAAAGTTCATTTGAGCAAGTTATTCAATTTTTGGCAAGATCGGGTTTTGTGAAAAACTCATTCAGACCACTTGGACTTATTAGATGTCAAAATAAATTATAAATAATTTCTTAGATAATTCATATGATATTTTTTTAGTAAATTGGGATAAAATTCATGTTCAAAATGTCTGTTATCAAAAGGATTTGTAATCAAGAAGTTCTCACCATTTATCTAAGTATGTTTTTCGGTCTTCAAGCATGTACTTTGGAATTGATGGAATCAAAATTTGGTGTCTACTCTCAATCTTCTTGAATGAGAAATCTATCAGCCTCAAGTAGTTCATTAATGATGTTCACAAGGCACACAAGGTATTGGAACAAGTTAATTTTTCTTAAGATGCATGTAAAATCTCGGTCCTTGGACTTAAATTGAATGGTTGTCCCTTTCAGTAATCAATGCGATAGTCAATCAAAATATTCGAGTTGAAAATTTTCCTCATGAAGTGTAAAGAGATATAAAATTATTTTTATAAGTTATTTCATGGGTTTTGGATTTTTTGACAAAGGCCAAAAGAGCCTTCTTGTCGAGAAACAATGCACAAGTGTAAATGGTGTTTTTACACATGCTCAAGTCGAGTTGCTAGTACCATTTATGTTTACTTGAAGTTGAAATCAGATTTTGGTGGGTTGAAGAATCCTTGAGAAGACATTTTGGAGTCAAAATTCTAGAGTTTCATCAGATATTGAGTTTAAAAATCCATTTTGGAGCCTCTTGGTGATGCACAGTCTATGAAAGCCTAGGTCTAAGGTTTTGAAAAAGAAATACGAAACACAAAAGATATGCAACAAACATCTTTGAAAATATGTATCCATCTCTATAGTGGTATTCATTTCTCCTAGATTTGAATCTTAGTCCTTGACATCATCACTTTAAATGAAATATTTTGCAACAACCATCTCGTGACAATAAAATAATCTCATCAACAAGTCATGAAAGGTTCTCATCTTCTTTTGATTATAGTTTGGAAAAAGATCATCGATGTCAAATTCGAAGTCTGTAGACTAGAAAAATATAGTTTCTTTGATGATTGAGGTATTCCATCAAGCATTATAAGCCTTGACAATCTTTGTCAACACACATCTATGTCAAAACATGAAAAGGAAATTTTAAGCTCATTATTTGAAGTCTTACAAATGAACCTAAAATATTGAAGGGGTTTTTAGTGAGGAAATCTCACACTTGCATCTGTTGAAGTGAGTATATGGTGCTATGGATGCTATTTCAGAGACCTAGGGTTTGATTCTCTAAAAACCTAGTGCACATGGGTGGCAAAGAAAAAAATTGGTCTTGTACACATTGTATTCTTCCTCTCTAGATGTTGAAGGAACAAAAACCTATGTCAAATTCAAAATAATAAACTTTGTAAGCTTCTTCTAAAGTGCAATTGTGAGTAAAGGATCTTGTCAAACTTGACAAGAGAGTTTAGAGACTGGAAATCAATACGTGTACTAAAAGTGGTCTCTTCAATACGTGAAGGTTTTGGTATGTAGACTTAGTCTTGAATTTTGGAGTTGAAATGAGTAAGGAACCTATCACAATGTAATTGTAACAATCATATCTTCTATGGTTTCCAATCACTTGTGTGTAACTACTATGAACCTGCAAAGAAGTCTAAAATTAGTTAGTGTTGGTATGGCGAGTTATCTATTGAGAAAATAATAGGTAAGCAAGATGAAAGAAGTAAAAATGGTGCCACATAATATCAAAGGTCATGAAGATAATCGAGCACATCAAAGGTGTGAGTTACAATGTTAGGAGTTACAAACTCAACCTCGATCATGTGAAATATGAGTTAGAATTTGGTTCTTCTTACAACAAGACTTGAAGTCATTGACACATAAGCCAAAACCTAGAAAAATCAATGATGATGTAACTATTTCAGGTGCAACAACTTGTAACTATTCTATACAACATCAAGAGCCAGTGAGGTGTGCCTTCATTTTGAAATTTCTTGTTTTTATCTTGAAACAATTGAGTATATAATATGAGATAAAACTTCTTGAAGTGTGTGAGTAAAGTATGTGAGATTGAACAAGTTTGTCGTTATTCTTGCTAAGATTGAATGAGTGTATCGGGAGCAGAGGTATCCGAAAGGAATTGAATAGAAGTTGCAAAAAGAGTATGATATAGCAAGGAGGGCATGATCGTGACCAATTTTACTACTTGAGATAGATTTAGAAGCACAAGTAGGTGTAATTAATAGTAGGAAAATGTGTTGGATCAGAGATAAATGATATACATATGAAGATAAACATGAACTATGATTAATAAAGGAGATCATGATCAGTTGATTGTGTAACAGATGCTAAATGATTAAATAGTTTAGAATCTCACTAAGTTGGTGCTTGGTTAAGAATATTTGGTGCTCTTTGCAAAATTGTAACTTGCAATAGCAACAACCTTGATTGTTTGAATGAAGTAGGTGCTTCAAGGATTAAGTGGGTGCTTAATCAATTGTAAATTAGTGCATTAGAATTGGTGTTCCTAATAGAAGGTTTGGTTTCAAGTGGGTTTTCTCCCTTCTTGGGTTTCCCACTATAAAAATTGTGTCATGTTCATTTGTGTTTTTCTTGAAGTTCATTTTGTGCTCATGATCTAATTTTTGAACCAAGTTAAGTAACTTTGAAGTTTTGAAATTACCATAATTGTCTTTGAGCACTAATTCACCCCCTCTAAGTGTTTGTGATACTCAACACAACATTACTAGACATATGGGACCCGAGGAATAGAACCTTTTGGTTTTCTGATAGGTGATATGATGATCACATTGGAGGATGTGTATCATATTTTGAGATTGTCTATTCAAGGGGCACCCATAGTGCTGATTACATAGAGAGGTTCGGATGGATGCACTAAGATGATTGTTTGGAGTAGAGGTTGATAATATCACTTTTATAGTTCGGTCATTTCAAATTAAGTCACATTATCATCCATTGGCACTTGGGGAACCAACTGATGTGCTTGGTCATAATGGTGATATCTTGTTATACACCGCCCAGATTCAAGTGGGGCAAGATTCCCATGGGCACTAGTAGTGGTGGTGGAAAATATAGTTGAGCATCGAGACACTTTTTGCATTTGGGACAGCTCTCCTAACACACGTGTACCATGAGTGTGGATGTATGTGATAGAGCAAAGATCTAGATTAGATGTGGGATTTATGTTACATTGTTGGGCCTATGAGCATATAGTAGTGGCGAGGCCACTAGGGATTCCATGGATCACAAGTGATCATATAGAGTTGATCGTTGGCTTCATGTAATGGAGAGCCAAACATGCTCATGGAGATAGGGGAAATTTGGGAGAGGATTGGTATGCTAAGAGATTGGGAAACCTCAATGTTGATGATGTTAGATGGAGGCCGTATAGAGGGTTCCTTGCATGTGGGCATATGTATCTAGCTCACGGGTCTACGAAGGGTGAGATGGGTATAGGGAAGGAAGTTAGAGATGGTGGAGGCTATACAATTTCTAGGTGTGATGAGGTTGTTAGGGTTGGTGCAGATGATGCTTATGGTGCCAATCGGATATACATAGGGGATGAGGTGAGAGGGTATTTACCTAGTATTGTGATGGAAAACCCATTAGTGGAGGTGGCAAAGCTAGTGGATATTGATGAGGTGATGTGGGGGTTACAGAGGGTTATGTAGAGTGGTTGACTCAGTGGGCAACCTATATTACCGAGGAGACAATGCAAACAAAGGAGGATAAACAACACTAGTTGGAGAGAGGAGGGAAACATATGCGGTAGGAGAGGGGAGGTGCGGGTAGAGCAATAGAGATAACATGGTTGTAGGAATATTTAGACATATCTTGACATGAGTAAGATACTATGCACCAAGAGTGAGATGCGATGTGCTTTATAGAGAGAGACGGCTATCCAGAAACATGATAGATACTAAAGGTAGAAAGGGCCTTACGAGATAGATATAAGGAGTTGTATAGGGGTTGGACCAATGTATCCTCCTAGTTTTGTGACACTGGAGCATTACTAGCCTCAGGAGATGAGGCAAGGTACTATAAGAGGATAGTGACTACAAGCTTACGATGTCTTGTGATATGTGGTGTACTTGGCTAGGGATAGGAGATCGTGGAAACAAGAGGCCTTGGGGAGCAAGGAAAGCGTAGTGTAGTTTGAGGTATGATCATAGGCCGGATGATGGACATGGAAGACATGTCATAGGATAGAGTCCTGCCCCAAGAGTCTTAGATTTTGTGTTCACTAATTAGTGGGTGAACATTGTATACATTGATTTTGATGTATAATTTTTGAGATAGATCCTAGTTGAGGCCTATCACTGATGTATACACATTTCAATGCTATATATATATGATTTTGTTGTGATCTACATGTGTTTGTGATATGTGGATGAGTAAATTAGATTAGATGTGATGGATTATGATTATATGATGTTGATTAGATTATGGATGTGCAAATGATTAGATGTTGATGTAGATATTTGATATGATGACGTGATGTATTGATTAATTTATGTGATGTTGATATTGATTTGATGGATATAGATGTTGATTTAAATATCGATATGATGTATAGCTTTAGATTAGATATGGTGTGATAGATTGAGATGTTAGATTAGATAGGAAAGTGATGTGATGGATGTATAATTAGCCATAATATGATGATGGATTATATATGGTATGATGATTAGATTAGATATGATATGATGGATTTTAGATGTTAGATGATATGATGGTTATATTAGATATGATGGACATGATGTAGATACAAATTTGTTAATTGGATTGAAAAATGAAAGATGATGTAAATTGGTTTAGATAAGATGAGATATAGAACGTGACCTCGTTGAGGTGACCCAAATATAGAGAAGTGCAATTTTCATCATAGTAAGAAGTGCACATGGAATAGATGCTTTTGTTGATTGGAGGTAAAACTTGTGAAAGGTAAAACATGAACAAAGCAATGCACTTTTGCTATGGCAGTGTTAACATATAACTAACGATAGTTAGTCACATTTAAGATCATGGGGAAGATGGAAGGTGTGCTTATACACCCACTGTATACATGATAAGGGGTTTAGTTGTAGCTTGTATGGGGAAGTGAGTTCTCCTTAGGTGGTTTTCCTTAGGTTTATGCCCCAACTCGAGAAATATTGCAAATTGATCAATGCAGGAAGTTTTTTTTTGATGGAAATTGATCGATGCGGGAAGCTTTCTTAGGATGCTTGCTTTTCTTTTGGATTTTTTTTTTTTGATTTTGAAAGGTTGATCAATGTGAAGCCTTTTACTACCATGATATAAAAGTATCCATCCTTCGAGGGAGTGGTCTACAATTGGATTTTTGATTTGGATTTTTATTTTTAACTTTTTAGATGGCAGGATAAAATGTATGATAGCTTTCCTTTGAGGGATCAATCTATACTTTTGATAATATTTACTTTATATGAACAATTGTCCTTTGAGGGAGCAGTCTATTTTTGGATAATATAGCTTTTTATATGAGCATCCATAATTTTTTGACTTTTAGGATAGAGTTGAGGATACCAAGTAGACCACTTGGGGAGGGGAAGAATAATGTGTACAAGCTACACATGTGGACCCTTATCATGGTTCCAGTAGGTAGATAAGAAGGAGATGGATGTAATGATTGTGGGGTTCCCACCTAGAAGGAGGAACTTGTCCATAAGGAATATGCTATGAGAAGAGCCATGGTGCCCATATTCAAGGTCATAGATAGGATAGTGATGGAAGACCACATGATTCCAAATCATTACGATGATGAAAGATGGAAAGGTTAATGATGGAAATGAGATCGTTAATGTGACTAAGATCACGTTGGTAGGTGTGTTAATATAGAAAGGCCACAAGTGCAAGGCATTGAGAGGTTTTCATTTTGGTTTACCATCAAGGGAGGCTAAATGATAGGCCCCAGACCCATACTTATGAGTGATAATATATGGTCCAATCTAGTTTGGAGAAAACTTTCCACGTTGGCTCCTTTCTAGAGTAGTGACATTCTGATTTTCTTTTAAGACAAGGTCACCGATGTTAAAGTTGTGTTCTTTAAGATGTTTATTATAGGCACATTTTGATTCATTCTTGATAGATGTGATGATGTTGGAGGGTGATTAAGTGACGTTCATCTAACAATTCAAGTTGTGCTAGACACTCTTGGTGATAGTCCTCATCAGAGACAAAGTTGCGAAGAGAAACATGCAAGGATGGGATTTGAACTTGAGAGAGGAAGGAAAACTTTAGATCCATAGACAAGAGAGAAGTGAGTAGTAGCACCCGTAGAGGTGTGGATGTTAGTATGATAATCCCAAAGAGAAAAGGGGATGAAATGCCAATCTTGAACTTGCTTATCAAATTTTTGGCAAGAATGTTATTGGAGAGTTTTGTTAGTGGATTGGCTTGGCCATTAGCTTATGGATAATATGGAGAAGAGAAGCTAAGATTGATATTGAAAGTGTCATAAATATTCTTAAGATATTTTTTGAAGGACTTTCCATTGTCCATGATGATTTTGTGAGGAATGTCAAAAGTGAAAATGATGTGTTGATAGAAAAATCGATGATTTTGTTAGCTTTGGTGGATGTGAGTGGAATGGATTCCACCCATTTGGTGAAGTATTTAGTAGTAGTGGTGAGGATAGAATGATGCATTGAGAAGAATGTGGATTGATGAGACCAATGAGGTGAGTCCCCATTATGAGAAAGGCCATAGATCTTGAGTCGATTGTAAAGCCTGACTAGGGATACAAATGAGATTGGAATGTTGTTGGAACTTGATGCACTTTTTAACATATTCACAATAGTCTTGGTTGAGGGTGGGCCAATAGTATCCCATCTAAAGAATGCACTTGGTGATGGGAAAACCACTAAAGTGTCCACCATATATGTCATCATGGACTTCTTGGATAGATCGAGATAGATTCATGGGATTTAAGGCATCGTAGTAAAATGCCATCAAACCCATGTTTGTAGAGGATGCCACCAAGGATAACATAGTGGTTGTAACGTGTTGAAGGAATGACCTCCTACCATTTTAGATAGGTCGAGGGAATTTTGGATTGAGAAAGATAGTCAAAGATATGGGTATACTAGAGATCAGATTGATTGGTGTCGATGAGATTGATGAGGAAGCTCATTGGTATGGGATGGTTGATCGATGCGATGGACAACAATGAAGAGTTTGGATTCTTCCATTGTCCAAGGGATGAGAGATGCAAGGATGCCATAGTGTCTGTAAAGTGATTGGATGAGAGAGGAATTATTTGGATGGTGTATTGATCAAAGGCCTCGAGGAGAAATTGATGATGTCCTTATATTTTTGAAGGACTTCATTTTTACATTGATAGATTCCCTTGATTTGATTGATGATGAGTTGGGAATCACCATAGATGTCAAGGATTTGGAGATGCCGAGCATGATAATAGTTTGGAGACCTAAGATAAGGGCTTCATACTCAACCATGTTGTTAGTACACTCAAAGTTGAGTTTGTAGGCAATGGGGATAGGAGTTTCCCAAGGAGGAATGATGATGATGCTGAACACCTCCCCTTTTGACACTTAGATCCATCAAAGAAAAGTGTCATTTTGAGGGAGAATACTCATGATCGATGGTGTTGATGGATTCATTCAAGAAATTTCTCGTGGGGAGTTGATTATAGGAAGAGGGGCTTCAACAAGTTGATCAATAATAGCCTAGCCCTTGATTGATTTTTGAGAGATGAACTCTAGGTCAAACTCAGTCATGAGCATGAGCCATCAATGATGTGATCATTGTGATAAGGTTTGGAATGCATGGTTTTGAGAGGGTTGAAGCTAGTTATGATGACATATGTTTTGATGATTGAGAAGATAGTGGTAAATCTTGGAAGTGGTGAAGAAAAGAGAGCGCAACACAACTTTTTGACTTTGGTGTAGTGGGTTTCATAGTCGTGAAGAGTGTGCTGATATAATAGATGGCTTACTCCCTACCCTTGCTCATCATGGTGTGCCAACATGACACCTAGAGCATGATCATGGTAGAGATGTAAATATATAATGGCTCCCCTCACGTGGAGGTGTGAGCACAAGTGGTGATAAAATATAATGTTTGAGTTCATCAAAGGCCTTTTGAAATTGGCATCCCATTTGAAGTGAGTGTGTTTTTCAGAGAAGATGATGGAAAAGGTTGGAAATGATTGAAAGTCAGAGAAGATGAAATTGATTGAAGTCGGCCTTGGAGACTATGAATTTTCTTTAGATTAGAAGGAGGGGGCATCTCAAGGATGGATTTGATCTTGGTGGGGTCAACTTCAATACCCTGATAGAAATGATGAAGCCAAGGAGTTTTCCAGTTAGAACTCCAAACACACACTTGGTGGGATTAAGATGAAGGAAGTATGGATAAGACATGTGAAGAGGATTTCAAGGATGGAAAGATGGTCCTGTTGACATTTGGATTTACCCAAGAGGTCATCGAACATAATCCTCTATGGTTTTGTGGATGAGATCATGGAAGATATAGGTCATGGCGTGTTGATAGGTGGCCCCTTGCATTTTTCAAACCAAAGGGCATGATGCGATAGCATAAGGTTCCCCAAGGGGTGATGAAGGATGTCTTATGTTGGTCTTCTAGTGTGATAAGGATTTGATTATAACCAAAAAAACCATCCATAAGAGAAAGCATCTCATGGCAGTGGTTAGGTTGATAAGTTGATCGATGTTAGGAAGGGGAAATTCATCTTTAGGGAAGTGAGATTTAAGTCTCAAAATTGGTACAGATATGGAGCTTTCCCAGAGGATTTGGAAATGGGTATGATGTTAGAAACCCATTGGGGATAATTCGATAGGTTGGATGAAGTTGGAGGAAGAAAGATGTTGCAATTCTCTTCTTTGACAAGAGGAGGAAATACGATGGAGGATGCATGTGAAGATAGTTTTTTCTCACTTAATCTTTAGCATAGGGAGGGATGGTGATGATGTTATGGATGATGATGTTAGGATCAAGGCTTGACATGTTGGTGTATGACCATGTGAAGGCCTGTATGTTCTTAGAAAGGAAAGAGGTGAAGGATTCTAGCTCTTGTGGATCAAGAGATTGGCCAACTTTGAGGATGCGGGGCTCTTGCAGAAGTCCCTATGTTGATATTGATGGTGGATTTGTTGAGAAGGGTGGATGTGTTGGGAGGTAAGGCCTTATGAAGATGAGAATATTATGCCCCCATGTAGGAAATAATGGATTCATCATCATTGCATTGAATAATATCGATGGTAGGGGAATCCTCCTCTACCATGTTGGGGAATTTGAGAGGAAGGGACCTAGTTTCACCTTCAACTTGATAGGTGATGGTCCTAAAGTGATCGTGGAGATTAAAAAAAGTTAGAAGAAAGGGACATAGTGTCATCCATGTCCATGGGGTCATGGATGGAGAAGGAAATATTAGATGATTGATTGATGTGCATGGGGATGAGAAGAATGTGTGGAGAGATTTGGTGGGATGTTCTTTAAATCCCAATCCAAATTTCTCATGAGGTTTTGGGATTGGTCAAGGATAAGATCATGCATGCCTTGTTCATAACATCCAAGACCAAATCCCTTTCCATGCACAATGATGGAGGTAGGTGTAGGTGAAGGATTTTTGTAGAGGAATTTAAAGCCATTGGTGTATGGCTTAGTATGGGGTTGATTTTGATGTGGGAAGAAGGGTGATCAATGCCACCATAGATAAGATTAGTTTTTAGGTGAGGTGGACTAAAGGAAATGATATCCCGATGTTAGGTTGATACATGGGATTTTGGGTCTACCGAAGTCGATTGGGTGTGGGAAGAGCATTAAGGGTGAGGAGTTGATACTCCCCCAGTGAGAGATGTTGCATCATGGTGTCAAGAGATTCATCATTGGGTAACTTGGATGCATGTAGTATGGATGAACTAGTAGATGCTTTCAAAAGATGAATCTTTTTAGGAATGAGCACGTCATTTGGTCGAGTAGGTCATGTGGCATGCTTTGAATGGAGGAAGATTAATGGGGAGTGTATGGATTTTCCCCTCATGTTCATACTTAAGGAAGCGATGAAGAGTGGATGGGATGCAATGCATGCACAACATGAATCCATGGGTGTCCAAGCAAGATGTTATATTGGAACTCCCCTCAACAATGTAAAATATCTCATGGAGGATTTTTTTCACCAATGTGGATGGGGAGGATAATATTCCCTAAAGCAAAGGGGAAATAATATCATTAAAGGCTTAAAGAACCATGGGTGATTGAGCAACAATGGTGTTGGGAAGTTTAAGTTGTTGAAGGTATGGGATGAGATGATGTTGATGTTAGCACCATTATCAATCATAGATCATTGGATAAAGGTGTCATTGATGTGAATAGTGATGAAATGGGAAGATCATGATTTTCAAGGTAGAATGTCAAGGATTTTAGAATCATCAAAGGAGATGGTGGATGGAAGTTGTAAGAGCTCCAACGAGGGCCACAAAAGGTTGAGGTTCATCGGTTGTGATTGGTATACATTTACAAAGATTTGATGAGAGATTTTTGATGGTTAGGGAGACTTTAGATAAGCTCATAGAGAGACATTTTAATGGGAGATCTATGTAGTTTTTTATAATAATTTTTTATAGCAGAAATTTTGGGTTTGTGGAGTGGCTAGGATGGATACCTTAGCCTTGGATGAAGAGGAGAGATATATGGGCTTTTTAGAAGGAGAAGTGATGATAACTCTTGGTTTTGATTGGGTGGATGGTTGTGAATCATGAGGTGAGAGTGAGTGGTAATACAAATGACATTTATGAAAAGAGGGGACCTTATTTGGAAGAAGTAGAGATTTGGTGGTGGGATTGCAACAAGGTGTGGATGGAGACCAGATTTAGAGGCCTTGGAAGTTGTATATTTGATTTGAGGATTGTGTTTAGATGTGGATGAGCTAGTGGATGGAAGAGGGTGGTCTTCTTTGATGAGAAGATCATCTTCTTCTATGAGGTTGTGGATGAGGGTTTGAAGAGCCTTAAATGCTCTATGTCATGCCTAGGGGCATGATGGTAAGCACAAATGACGTTATAATCAAACCACATGGGTTTCCACCCACTGTGAATTAAAGGAATTTGATAAGGGAAGGGTGATTGTGGATGCTTGGATGAAGGCGATGAAGGATTTGGTATATGACCCAATGGGGGTTTTAGAAGAGGGGTTTCATGGATTGAGGATTGATTTGGTTTAGGAGTGGTGGATGAAGGAAAAAAGGTTTCCTTACTCTTATGGGTTTGATAGGGGCCTTAGATTTAGATTTAGATTTAGATTTAGGAGGAGTAGATGGTTTTGATTCAAATTTGGTAGTGATGGGAATTTGATGGAGAGCATGGTCCCAAAATGGATGGTAGAGGTCCTAAGATAGATGATTAGATGTTGGATTATTTGGATTGATGGGGTTTTGTAAGGGGAAGATCTAATTTCTTATGTGGATGGGTGAGATATTTTGGATAGGGGTGCCAAGGTTTTTAGGTGTTTTTCGTGAAGCTTTTCCTTTGGATAGGATCACAATGATTTAAATAGTGGGAGTCTATGGAGGTAGGGATTAGATGATTTGGATATAGGTTGTGTGTAGATGATAAGTAGTTGAAGATGAAATGGTTTTGGATAGTAGGATTGGTAAGATCAAAAGAGGTTGTAAATTACGTGGGATTTGGAGGTGTTGATATGGAAGTGGTTGCACTAATTAGAGATGGGGATGGATTGGGACACCATTTATAATAGAATCAAGGGGGATGTATGCTTGGTAGATATTTCAAGAGGGATAACAAGGATGTAGATGTGATTTATATGTAGATGTGGGTATAGATATAGTTGTATATATGGGTATAGAAGTATATGTAGATATAGACATGGTGTGGAGGTAGATGTTGAGAAAGGATGAGGATGGATGTGGGTATAGTAGATGTGGGTGTAGTATACATGGATATAGTAGATGTGGATGTAGTAGATGTGGATATAATAGATAGGTATAATAGATGTAGATATAATATATGTAGATATGAGTGTGGGTGAAAATATGATTGTAGATGTAGGTGTAGATGTTGAAATGCTGTGGGTGAAATATATGTGGGTATAATAGATGTGGGTGGTGTAGATGGGGATGTAGTAGATGTGGATGGAGTAGATGGGGATGTAGTATATGCAAATGTAGTAGATGTGGGTATAATGGATGTGGATGGTGATGTCGAAACCTGACTTAGAGTATTGATTACATGGGTGTTAGATGCTTGAGATGTGAGAGGATTAGCTTGGTTGTTTGGTGGATGAATGGGGAATGGTTTCTTAAAGAAAACTAATGGTTGGTTAGGAGGAGTATTTGGATTATCTAATTGAATATCCCCATGATTGATAAGTTTCTACACTAGGTCCTTAAAGGTACAACACTTTTCAATATCATGACCAAAAACTTGATGATGTTTGCAATAATGGTCCTCGTGGTACCATGTGAGTTTGGGACATGACTCATCAACATGGAAGATAGGAGGAAGTTGGATAAGGTGTGTAACCATGAGTTTGTCGAAGATAGAGCTATAATATTCTCCAAGAGGAGTATAGTTAGGTGTTGGCTAAGGAGCTCTTTATAGAGGCTCGACGTGAGATGTGGATGTAACAAAAGTTTTTACGATAATGACATTGAATGAATTTTTGGGTTTGCCGTTATGGGTGGATGGTTTGGTGAATTCAGCCATGGGTTTGTGATTTAACAAATATAGAAATTTGTAAAAACCTAATTGTAGAGTCACATATGATAAATAAAATGCTAAAGCACATATTTGACATAAGTAATAAGCTAAATGAATTTGAAAACCTAAGTGTAAGAAGAAGGAATAATAACTTAACTGATTTTTCTTAATCTTGAAGTACCCTGGATAAGATTAAGCGATGAATGGGAAGGACAAACTATCATAACTATGCTCAAAAATTGTGTGGTGACAGATAAGGTGGACACAAGTGCCTATGGAAGGTCATGAGTACCAGGCTATGGTGACCCAATCAGGCACTAGTGTCATGCTAGGTCCTCGGGTTACGATTTTTGGGTCACAAAGGTGTCACAATTATTCATTATTGATCACATGTATGTCATTTTTAGGGTTAAAATCACACTTGTAACCTGCAAAGAGAAAGAGAACTTGAAAAAACCTAAAACACATCAAATACTAAAAAGAAAAAGATGCAAATGGGGAGTAAGACTAACCTCGATAGTCACCCAAATTAGTGAACTTATGATTTGGGTGCTGCACTACATTTCAAACTCTCTGTAGTTATGTGTGTGTAGAATCATGCCCTAGGTGGTTCTTGTGAAATATGTACTTGATAACAATTAATAGATAGATATAACAATGTAAGTAGATGTGTGCATGGAAAAATAAACTTACCCTCATATGCATAAGAATGCGAGTCCTTTGTATCTTGAATGGATGATAGATGGATGCTTTAATGCTTTTGAAATTCCTTTGGATGCAACCTTAGGTGATAGTAATAGATGCTTAGAGCTTGGTCCTTTATTATAGTCACATAACTTTGTATTGATATGATTCATGTTGATGCAAAATCACAACACCCCCAAATTTCCTAGTTAGAGATGGGCCATTCGGCGTGATTGTACAACATCAAACTATCCGAGTGTAAGACATGCGAAATAGGATAGCTCTTCAAAGAAGGCTAGTTCCTACTCCTAACCTACCTACCACTAACTACTCCAAGTGCAGCTAAACTACTCACTAACCCTAAACTAATGCTTCTTAGAGGACATGGATAGAAGGCTTGCATGAAAGAAAATCCTATACTAAATTGGTGATACACTAAGAAAGGAGTGCTAATCACTCTTCCCAACCTTGCAAAATGGAGAAAGGGTGAATCCTAGGGAGGTTGGATAGATGCAAAAAAAACCTAAGTTCCACCGATGCATTGAGGGGAGGCTGGAAAACTGCAACACAAACTCAAAATGTAAAAAATCTCCATCCCACGATAGAACAAAACACCCAAATCCTGCAATAACCAAAAATTATGCACAAAACACCTGTTGCAATGAGAGGTAAGAGAGACATAAAAATCATGCAAAGGTTAAAACAACTAACATAGAACATAATTTTTATTACTCATGAAGTATACACAGTACATTACATGTAGAAGAGAGGCATGATACCATTACAAATTTTAGGAAGAAGGATTATATCCCCAAGAAGAAATGGGGTGCATGGGAGAAGAAAGGTGATCAACCCCTTACATATGCAACCCTTACAATATTTATAGAGGAATTTTGATGAGAGGAGAGGGAAAACTGAATCCTAAAATTCCAAAGAAAGCCATAAAAATACATTCTTTAATCTGTAATGAGTGCTTGAAAATATTAAAAAATCCCTCCTCCATTGATGAGTTTTCCTTGTGTTTGAAGCAACCTGTTATGATTGCACCACATGTCTAGTCTAGGCCTTGTAGACTCATGATTACCTATTCTTTTCACCAACCTCATTAATGGGATCTACCTACCTAGGGCACTATAGCATGTTCCTAAATTTCAAAGGTTCTAGAACCTTAGAAATCCCAAAATTGATGTTCTCATGCTCTATATCCCGAAAATACCTTTCTGATGACTGCAAATTTGCAAGAAATGGATGAGTACATTGGAAGATATCACCATTTCCCTGATGCTTCACTAGGATTTTTCCTATATTTGACTTGCTAGGAACTGAAATTGGTCTTCACCATTGTATTCTTCATTGAATCCCCTTTCTAGAAAGCACAAGTTTTTCCAATTTGGATAAAAATTGCATGAGATATCTCAGTTTGAAATTCGGGAAAAATTAGGGTTTGTAGGACTCCATTGAGCCATTTCAGACATTCTTTGAGCTACCTTAGCATGTCGAGTTGGTTTCTTCCATGCCTATTTGGCATCTTCCCACTTCGATATAAATCTTGAGTCCTACCATGTCAAATTCACCAACCATTTTCCATGTTCAATGTGACTTAACTTCCAATGCGCGACATGGTAGAAGTTTGAATGCAAATGGGCGGGATCTTCATTGTTTTAGAGTTTTCAAAATATACCCTTTCGGGAATTCATATGTATTCAACTCCAAAATCTCCACTCCACAATCACAAAAATCCACCAACTTGAAACCCCAAAATCCTTGACCCCCGAACTCGCTTCGTGATTCACAACGTCACATGCCCATTTCGAGCTTTTGACACATCCCACTTCGAACTCACCAAGCCACCCTTTCGGACCTTGCCGACTCAAAATAGACCCTACGTTGATCTCTGATGCCATGCTGAGGGAGATAAGATCTTATCACCTTCTGTAAATCGAGCCATCTTTAACACATATATTTCATCCTCTCCATTTCCGAGTTAATCAACATCTCCCGCATCGAGCACGATAATCATGATGAGCTAGTGCATTCACTTATGGCGAGTTCTTCTACAACAAGCTCATGGTTCTACCTTTTCTTAGCTTGAATTCCCAAGGCCATTTCTACTATGAACCCGATGATGAACTCGTGCCCCTCGACTATTTCTTCTTCTGCGAGCACTATTTCACACTGCCCCGCCCTTGTGGCACTATATTTCATAATGACAAGCCACTTATAAATTCACTTTGTAATGTGACTCCGTGATCTGTCATAGGCTCAACCATGAGTTGAGATTCCTACCACATTCACTCGGTTGGATGAGTTTCCTCCAAGTTATTACTTCTAGAAATGGCTTTGTACTGCTCAATTCATCTCGGCATGAGTTCAAGATCCTTCTACGCACTCATCCATTTCTTTGTGATGACCTCGTTTAAAGGCTTCACGTCTTGAAGGGTAAGGCTACACCTTTTATCCATGACCAACTTGTTCGGTGAATTTTTTTGAGCTCTACCAACCAAGCTATCCTTCATGGTTTTGACACGAGTTGTTTTCCAAGCTCTTGACTTTCCTACCAAAGTGTTTATTCTTATGGCGAAGGTGGTCTTTGAGCCACCATATCTCGCACAGAGTTGAAATGACTCGACCTTTGACTAGCCCCATAACTCGGCTCACGAAGTAGCTCACCAAACTCAGTGAGTCACCATTAGTTCTCTGCCAAGTAACATACCTTCAACTTGCGGAGCTGCTCACCAAGTAGCTCAAAAAGCTATTTTTTTGGCTCAGTTGGCCAATAAGGGCATGAAATGTAAATTTTAACGTTTGGGGCTCATTTTTTGTTTTTTTTGGAAATTTTACAAGCCGGGAGACTGATGTCCAATGAATGTAGGGGTTTTGAGACTTGACTTGATTTTTCCATTTTTGCCCGCTTAAACTTTTGAAAGCCGAAACTCGGAGACCACCTACACTTACCGAACTTAACCTTTCTCCACTACTTGCACTCTCAAATTTCATAAGAAAATATTTAAGTTAAGATTTGTGAGAGTAGAAAATTGTCTTGGTTGAATATTTTTACTTGTTCTTCTCTCTGACCTTGTTCTGCAAGATTCAGATGGACTATCCCAAAAACTAATTCTACCAAGTATGGAGCACATAACTGGAAATTGCTTGGTATGTATTGCATGCTGCAAAATTTTGAATAAGATAATTTTTAATTTTTGCATGATGGAACTCTATTAAAACTTAAATTTTCTCTTTCTTTTGAAAGTTCCACTCTTCGACATGATGTTGGAGGCTATTCTCTGACTTAGCAAAGGCTTAGAAGCTCACATACAGTTGGTCATTGGTGGACTCAAAGGATGAAAAATTATCAAAATCTATCCTTATCCCGATTTTAGTTGCCTTACATTTTTTTTCTCTTAAGATCTCGCCAACTGTCTCCCACAAGTGTGAACTTCTTCTACATGCGAGAAAGCCCTTTGAAACACCGTGTACTACATTAGATAAAACACAAACCAAATCTATATAAAAATATGAAATCATACATGCCTAAGTAGACATGCAAAGTGTGCCAAAGCACTTGTGATGCTGAAAAAAATCCTACTCCTACCCTACACTAACCATACAAAGAAAAACTTCAAACAAATGTCGTCACTAGTAGTGTAAATTAACTTCCCTTCTCTACAACCTGCAACCATGGTGATGATTTGAAACTGATCATGGCTGTAAAAATGAGTGAAAAATTGACATAGACCCAATTTTCCACTTGAATTCTCAAGGTATCAACTGGACATAAAACAAATACCCCTTTGGAATGATCCACCTGAGGCCCTTGGAGGTATTGTAGTGATGCGGCTAATCCTTGGTATTATGAAATTCATCCTCATATTCGGGAATGAATATGAACGGTTTGTGGCAAATGTAGTTTTAACTTTATTGAAGATAAATATTTGATGGGGCATGGCTTGAACCATTGAATGTACCTGTTGTTATGAGTTGGAATTTTAATAAGAAAATCTTCAAGTAGAATTTCATAGAAAAAGTGACTGTATGTGATTGGATCCTCTTTCTCTTGCACATCTACACACAACTTATGTGTCACATTGGTGGATGGTATGGAAGAAATGATCTCCTCATGCTCTTTCCTCTCCATGGAAATGTAAAACTCCTCCTTGTTTGACATGCTATTGGGAAGATTCAATTCCTCCTATTCAAATCCAAGAGGATTATTATTTGAGATGGGCTTTGCTTTTTCTTGTTCATTACAGGATTTGATGTGTTGTGCTCATTTAGGGATGGTGTGTTGAGTGTGGTTTAGTTTGTGGTGCAGGATCACCCTTTCTAGATCCATTTTATTCATTATTTTGCAAGAAGGGGAAGTGATTAGCAATCCTTCTCGGTGTATCACCACTTGTAGTCTAGGTTCATTTCATGCAATCCCTCTATCCCTATCCCTTGGAAGCATTATATCGGGGTTAGTCGGTAGTTTGACTTGTACTTGGATTAGTTAGTGGTAGGTAGGTTAGGAGTAGGAATTGACCTTCTCCAAAGAAGTATCCAATTTCACATTGTACCACACTAGGGATAGTTCAATGTTGTGCAATTACGTCGGATGCCTCATCTTAAAGCTGGGAAATTTAGGGGGTGTGTTGATTTTACATCAAAAATTCCCTTGTTTGATTTCATAATTAACTACTAAATGGCCAACCACCAACAAAAAAAGATGCCTAATAGTTAGAAAAGACTCAAAATATGTGAGTAAGATTCAAAAAGAGGTCGAGGGTGCCCAAAGGGGATGAGGGCACTTGGGCGCTGGTGTCTAGAATTTGAAAATATGAAGTGACAAATGTCGACTAGGAAAATGGGTGTGTAAGACCAAGATGAAAACTAGAAAGAAAGCGAAGAGACCAAAGATAGTGGTTAATTAGCACTTTTCTCACTTAGGAATCATATGAATAGTAGTATGTGACTAGAACCTATAAATGTACCCAAAGTGCATGATTTGGTGTCTACATTGTTGTTAGAGTGAATCTTAACATGATCTTTCTCAAGGGTGCATAGCTGTAATTTATGGGCCATGGTAAAAGCATATTCTAAAGTTTTAAAGGACTGAATTTTGAGGGTGGATGATATATGTTTGGCACATGATCTAGAGAAGAGTTTGATGAGTTAGATTTGAGGTAAAGAGAAGGATAACTAGTTGATGATACCACACTACCTAGCGAGGAAATTTGTAATTGATTCATCATTAAATTGTTTGATGGTGTAGAGATTAGTGATAGTGATTTTACATGTGATATTAATGGAGAATTTATATAAGAAAAGTTGTGCAAGTTGAGTGAATGAGAAGAGGGAATGTTGGGGAATGTAATTATACCAGCCCAAAGCGGGTTTGACTAATGACATGGGGAAGGTACAAAGCATGAGGTATTGATTGTGGGTGATGAGATAACATGAGTTCCTGAAGGCATGAAGGTGTTATTGGGAATCCTCCTTACTATTGAACTTAGAAAATTTAGGGAGATCCCAATGTGGAGGATAAGGCTTAATGGGTATGAATGGATTGATAGGTTTATTGCATATTTTTTATAGGTGAATGTGCTCTTGGGACCCAAAGTAACAGCCTCTAGGTTTTCCATCCTACTCAACAAGGCTTGCATGGGGTCATTGGATGTGTGAGGATGAGGAGCTGATGGATGAGGTTGTGGATTGTAAGAGGTAGATGGATTGGGTTATGGGTAAGGATGATTGTTGGGTGTAAGTAGGAGTTTGTGGGGGTGGTTGATAAGGAGGAACATAATTGAAGGTATGTGATTGAATAGGTTGTGAAATGGGATGTTTTGGAGGGATATAATTGGATGGGTAAGATTGAGAAGATTTTTGTTGAGTGATGGGGGATTATATTGGGTTTGTATTGGGTGAGTTGGGACATGCATGTGAGGAGGTTAAGATGTTTGAATGCGTTTGTTGGGAAACATATGTCACAATACACTCTGGAATAGAGGTTTTAATCTGAGTCAATTCCGAAGGATGAGGTTGTGAGGAAACAACATTGGAATGAACTTGAGATGTGAAGAGGGACACTGAGTTTTTAATGTGTTGCTCGGGTGGTGGAGGAAGTAGGCTAGAGTCTTGAAGAGTTTGGGTGGGAGCATTGATGATAATAGTAGATGAAGAAGGAATAGGGATAGAAGATGTAGGGATGGTATTGATGCAAGGTAGATTAGGTGGGATGGGGACCAATAATTATGTAGATTGATGGGTTTGGGGGACCATGGTAGAAGAATCATGAGGGCCATGCTCATGTTGGGCTATTCAGCTCATCACACCTAGGAAAAAAGTAACAAGTTGGAAAGTGAGAACTTTGATGGATTCAAAATGCAAGGGATAAACATAGAGCTATTGAAGGGGAGGTCCATCAATGGGGATATTGGTGGATTTATGAGTAAGATAATCATGAAGAGTGATGGGATTAGCATCAAGGATCTCCTAAAACTCCATGCATATGCAAGGGATAATTGGAGGTCCAATGCTCCTAAATAAGTGGCAGGAGGAGTAGTTGGTCTAGAGGGGAAGAAATGGTGATAGAAAAAATGATTGGTTTCAAGATGGGGATTGGTTTGGGTGACATGGGTCTTTTGAGAATAAATCATACACACAATGGGTTAGGAAAATGAAGATGATGTGACCAAAGGTGTGGAAGAAGCAGAATAAGGGTGGATTTTTGTTGCGAAAGACTGTTTGAGATGGAGATGTTGTTGGAGGAGGTTGATTGTTCCATTTTTTGGCTTGAGAATGAGTAAGAACGAACATGAAACATACAAAAAAAAACATATGCAAATAATTAATATGACAAGAAAATCAAGCCATAAAATTTTAATTATTATTTTTATTTAGAGAATTATGAAGAAGAAAAGAGGCTCAAAGGGAACCTAAATAAGTGGCCAATTTAAGGATGGTTTCAGGTTTGTATAAGGATGGAGTCCTCAATATACCGAAGGTACATGAGGCACAAATATGTGATCACTACCAGTAGGTGGCTTGGCATTGGGGCATACACCCACACTTCATGCACCACAACGATAAGGGTGTTGGGTGCTTAACCAATATACCGATAGTAAAAAAATTGCTACATAGCTAGAACACCATGGTGGATTCCTTATTGGGTGATAAAATCCCAATAAATCCACACAGGAATAAGAGTTTAGATGTGTAAATTTATTTGTATGGTTTTTATGTGTGAAGAGATGTGGATGAAAAACATCACCACATGCTTAAAATATGCGATAAAGCAAACATGAAGAGGTGTTATTTTTAGATCCAAAACCAAATGTGATATTCGATGAGAACAAGAAAACAAAGGAGGGAGAAATGATGTAAAAAGGAGAATACCTGGATAACACTTTTTCCAAATTATACACAAAAATTGTTGAAAGCGAAAAGTAAACCCACCAAGCACGTAAGTGGGAAACTCCAACCTACAAGGTTAATGGAAAGAAGGAAATATAATGTAGAATAGAAAATTAAAATAAAAAAAGAACTTACCAAAGAAGATAGACGAGTCCCACTTAAGGTGTGCCAAAATGTTTCATGTGTTTTCGGCTCTTATCTCAAGTCAATGAAATGGTATGCAAGAAAACAAGAAACTCCAAAATATAAGAGGGTTTAAGGCTGCCTCGAGGTGTGATGATGATGTGGGATACAAGTGCAAAAATCCTCTTTGCGGTGAGATCGATAACCTACATAATAAAGGGACATATAGACAAGAAAAATATTAGTAGATTAAATGGTGGGTTGCTTGAAAAAGTTAGTCCCAAGAAGTGATAAACTTCCTAAGGAGGATGTCAACCCACATGATTGGAAATAATGGATAAATGACATGTAGAAGATAATCATAATGAAACATAGATCAAAGATATATTCAAAAATAGATTAGATAATGTAGAATGATGATAAATTAAGATAAAAACAAATCAAACCTAGCGGGAATGATGGTGACTCAAGATAGACAGAGGTGGTCGATGACGATTGTAGTAAGTAATATCAAAAGGTGTGAAAACATGAGATATAGGGAATGGTTTTGAAATGATGAAGATGTCTTGGATGTGATGTATAAGCATAAAAAATAGAAAGGATGCAAATTACATGAAAATATATGAAAATGTGATAGATGTAGATTAGGTCAATGGTGACTGGGGAAAATTTGGAACATTTGAAGACAACTAGGGCATAAAAGGTGAAATCTAGGCTATCAAATAGAAAAAAAGAAAGGTTGCAAGATATGAGGGATCGGGCTGATATAGGAACCGATAAATAAATGTCGGGGTGGCCAAGATACGAGAAAAAGGATTGACACAGATTGGGTGCGTGACAACCAAGGCATAATCGATGACGACCGAGGTTGGATTTAGGGTTTGATGAAGTGATAGATGAAAAAGGGACTATAGGAAAGAAATATGGATGGTTGATATGATGAAAAATATCCAAGACCATAGACATACCTACAAAAGCGATGAGAAGATGGTGAAACCAAGGTAGGGATATAATGCACACTCCAAGCTCTAGATCTCCAAAGATTATTGATGATGGGTCTAAGATAGATAGACAATGTTGGTAGTAGCTCATAAGAAGAGAAGGAAAAAGAAAAGATCGCAAGAAGGCAAAGTTATTCAAAACTTCATCCCTTTGAGGAGGGTGATAATGGTATATTTTTAGGTCACTAACAACCCACTTTGGTCACTATCGATCATTGCGGAGGACCGTTGATTTGGGTGGTGGAGATGATGCAAAACTTGAGACAAGAGACTTTAATGAGGCTAGATTAGGGTTTTAATATATTTAGGTGGGTTAGGGTTCGTAGTCAATTCTTCATTTACCTTATTTCTACCCCAAGTGCATAGACCTATCACCCAACATACGCTGGATGCTCACCCAAGGCGCACGTGGGCACCGAGCCCCTCTTTTATATGAGCTTCATGAGAATGATCTTCCATTGTCAAATAATGAGTTGCGTAAGAATGGAGATATAGACATTCACTCAAATGATATAGACAAACAGATCCATGCACAATTGCATCATAAATGAAAATGAACATTGTAAATAAGCATAACGAAACTAGGTTCTAACTCAAAATATTATGAAGAACATAAGGGTTTATACTTATGAAGAGCATGAATAAATGAAAATACATTGTAAATAACATAACGAAACATATATTGATTTATAAACATTTACAATGGCTCCATTACATCATGAGGGTCATACAAACCGAATACATCAAGGGATATTATCTTAAACCCTACAAAAATACTATGTAGAAAGAGAGACTTCTTAGCTATTCTACCCATTACAACCCTTGTTCATACCTAAATCCATGCCTAAAATGCTTCAAAACCTTCTTTCAAGCATTTCTGTAGCACCTTGTCACTACCTAAAACCCTCCTTAATCCTTCATTTCCCCAACACTTCGTTCTCACTCTCTTCTCCTCTATTTCGGACCCAAACACTCCTTTAAATAGGATTTGGATGCACCACCTTGGTTTCCTTCATGAAAATATCACATGCCAAGTGGAAGTGTGGTCCTCCATGGTCAAATGCCTATGCCAGCTTGCAAATGCCTCCACTACCTATAATGATCATCCTGGGAATATTCCTTACGTGGAATATTATTTTCTTGACCTCCAAGGCTCTAGGATGGCACCTTATCCATTCAACACACCTACTTGGGATTTTCACATGTTTCTCCTGTGATAAATCCTTCAAAATATGGCTAAGTCCCTAAACCTTCCTGATCCCATGTGCACCAACCTCTTCTACCACACACCTTTCCCTTGCGCACTTTTTTCTTGATTGCCTTCATTCTTTATTGCCTCCCACGAGCATTGACTTCTTCCTTGGGACTTAGTCAATTTCAGGGCCCAACATTACCCCACACTACACATGTTGTCCATCCTTAGAAACACTCTACCCTTCCACTAAAGAATAAATAATAGGGAAAATGAAAGAATCTGTGATTGAATAAAGAATGGAAGAATCCTGCTACTATTGCATGAGAAGTGGGAAATATTTCTTCATGGGGGCTTCAATCTTAACCCAAACATCCACCTCATTCTATTCCTATTGAAGTAAGTCACCCACCATCACACTAACTTTGTCAAAACTCATCTCATCCCCCTTATCCTTCAACGTATCTTCAATGCTTTCCATCTACTTGCTAAGGTCTCCCAGACACGTCCATCCTGTGAGTGACTTGGGGGTACAACTCTTTCAGTTTAATTTTAATTGAAACCCTTAAGGTTTTGATCACCTATGATTTCTTCTCTACCTTGGCCAAGATCCTATCCCACTCCGCCCTATTGCCCTTATTTTTCTCTTGAAATTATTTCAGATCCGCTTCATGGTTGACAACTAATATGCTTGTTACTCTATCCCTATCACCACAATTTTCATATACAACTTCTACCATTTGTGCCATGGTCTTTACTAAGGAAAGGAGCTCGGAGTACCAAGTTAGTATCTCCATAATCTTTAACTTTCCTTTCTTCTTATGGAGCACCATTACTTCTTTCGCTGATTATAATGCAAGTGGTTGCCTCTCCATGGTGATTATGCATGCTAATTCTTCCAGGAAATGCATGGTTGACTCATATTTATGGTCGGGAGGGGATAGGTCCAAGTTCTTTAAGACGGTGACATCTGAAATGGCCTCTATCTTCTTGTGGAATTTGCACACCTTCACCTTTTCATCCCTTAGTTCACGCCTTAACTACACACTGATCAATTCCTTCTATTTTATCTCCCTATCCCTCTTAATGATCTCCTCATTATTTTTCTCAAGCTCTTCCTCCAAGACCCTTATTCTATCATTTATGCCAAAGAGTCTTTCTTCCACCTCCACCGATACTTTGTTAAGCGTGTTGCAAACTTTCTCATCCGACAACTGCTGGGCATTTACAAGAGGGTTTATTCCCTTAGTGTTTGGTGTCTTCATTAATGCATCATGATTTACCTTGAACTCGGGTTCATCAATGTGGGAATAAAAATCCCAAGATAGAATTTTCCTCACGCATGTGGTATGCATCATCAAAAGAAGACCCAACAAGAAGTTGGTTGGTGGGCATGGTTATTTGGAAGTGCACATGTAGTACCTTGCTTGGATCATTAATATAAGTCATAGCCTATTTACTGCACTACTACTATGCCCTTCCCTTCCCATGTACGTGCTTCCATTGGGAAGCTTACTACTAAGCTAGGGTCTCCGTCCATTCTCCCATACTCCTTTCCTACACTTTCACTCTCTTAATTTTCCTTTAACACTTCTTCGGTGCTTCTCTCTACTTCGTGCTCCACCAACTGTTGGATAATACCCACCACCTCCCTCTCTACAGTGTTATCTATTTACTCCTCGGTTGAGGTTGGGTCTTTTGATCATGCATGTTTACCTCCTCACTTCCTCCTTTGGTATGGGCACCCTCCTCATACTCCTTCTCCTCTTCATCCCCTTCTTCACCAAACTCATGTACATTTATACATAGGAGGATTATGAGCTTCCTCGTGCTCTTCATTTTCCTTCATTTTCCTCCTCAGAATCATCATCCTTGATGCTCTCTGTCCTCTCCAAGTCCGAACCTTGCACCACCCTTTACTTTTTCTTTACTGGTGACTCCAACATAGGGGACTCCTCCTTCTTAGGTGACTCTTCTCTCTTGGGAGAGTCTTCTTTCTCTAGTGACTCTTAACGAGAGAAGGGAGATTCTTTTGAATGTAGGTTCTTGTACCCATGCTTGACTCCTGTGCCCCTATGGTTTGCATTGTATGCACGCTTGGCACATTTGTAGGAGTATCTTCCCATTCTCTCTTCTTAATTACTACCTTCTTCTTCCTCCCAATGGGGTCCTCATGGATTGAGATGTCATCCTCAACATAAACGCCATTCTCAAACTTGGGCCTTATCTCACATACACTTTTGCCACCATCCTACCTGCAATAGGCAATGTCATCAATTTTACCATGTGTACGTCATGAGATACATACTTTTCTACATAGGCATGCTTTTTGGGATACACCAAGGTTTGACACATCTTGTGGTGATCTTGATCTACAACACTTAGATCAAATCTCAGCTTCTTTTCCTTCTTAAACATATTTACCATGCCTTGAAAATACTACATAGTGAAGAAGAAGGGTAACTTAAACCAAGCACCCTTAGTTCCATTTATCAAGGTAAACCGCTACGATAAACAAGTGTTGGTATATAGAGAATTTAGCTTCTCCATCCACTAGTGTAGGAAGCTATTCTAGTATCCTCCATTTAGCTCGAATGTGTCGCGCATCTATTTATACCATTTCTCCAAGTGCGCCTTGTGAGTGGTTGTCATGGTGTCACAAGTGTAAGCTTCAAACCTCTACGCGGGAGAGGGGTTCTCATCCGGGTACTCCTAAACAAACTTATTTTTCCCATTAGGAACTCCAATTTTTAAAAAGACAATGGTAAGGAGGACATTACCAAACATGATATTCTCTCCATTGCACACAACATCAATAATCTCCTTCACAATGAAAGCTGAGAGGTTGTAAATGGTGCCCTCCGAGATCTTGTGGCTAGACATTCAACCAAATTTTGTTTATCTATGTCCATCTCTCCTACCCATTCAGCTTTGTCACCAATCATGTGACCATCCTCATAACAGGGTTGGTGATTGCAGTGATGTCAAATTACTACAAACCCTTCTTGTAATCATATGCCTCAATCGTTTTCTTGATGTCCTCCTTGTCACACAAGTTCTCATCTAGCGGATATCCCTCCCAAAATAGGCCAATGAACTTAGAAATAAACTATGGGGTTATGCACATCTTCCTTCATGTGAAATAGAAGTAGTCCTCATGTACATGTGACATTAACCATTGGTATAGTCACTCTGTTTTCCAAAATAGGGCAACTCATAAAGTTGCAGAAGCCCAACATTCTCTAACTTCACTTTTACTTCATCATCATAGATGGGTTTCCCATCTAACATCCTCTTTTGTAGGGTGAACCAACTCTAGGGTCATCTCATTTTTTTGGTACTTGTGGGATGATTGTAATCACTCATGACCATCTTCCTTGTATGTGATACCCACTCTTTCCATAACAACACATCATCTGGGTACTGCATCTTTACATACCATTTTTGTTGAAAACTTGTGGAAATGACCAGTTTTCCTTTTCCCTTGCCCTTTCCCTTCTTCGGTGAAGTGGTCACTCCTTTCCTTGGTGTCATTTTTCTCTTCCTCAGTCCTCTATAGTTTCTCCCTTGCGTCAAGTTCTATTACTACTCAAACCCTTGGCTCTACTTCTTATGTAAATTTCCATGAAAACCCATGCCCTAGCTTGTAAACCCTAACTGGAGCACTTCCTTTCCACAAGATAGTGTATCCACCCATGGGAATCGATAAAAAACTTTTAAGTTTGCATGTGTACTTTACCTCCACATTTGTTCACAAGTACTTCAATTTCTTCAACTTCGTACACTACTCTTCACAACTTCTGCAAGAATTGCCTTAAAATGCAAGAAATTCTTTGATAAGAAAATGCAAGGTGAAAGAATACCTCACCCTTGACCTTATATTTATATTTTTCTTTTTTTGCACAAACCCCAATACCACCTACCAATGTACAAATGCTTTAAAGTCATATTTTCCAACACTATCGTTCCACACATTCTATCCAACACTTTCCCTCCATGTGAAAACCTACGCAAACACTTCGTAACCTTTCGGTGCATAACTTCCTTGACCATAAAATTCTTCACTCTTTCTCCCCTTGCAAAAGTCAATTCTTCCTTTATGTCTTAGACCAAGTTCTTTCCACTTCCTACCTCATGTTTCTCCCACATTTTTACCCTTGTACGTGGTTTCTCAAAGAATTTCGACACCAATATCCTCTAATGATCACCTCTACTACACGTGTTCATTTGAACCCATGTGCCTTTGACTTCACAACCTGGCCACCACATCAACATTTCTCCAAGAACTTCTTCCAACTCTTACCACATCCTACTCGCTTCCCCTTTATGTTCCACCCACACTAAAAAGATGCGTGGTCCTTTGTGCATAACACCTTGATGATGTAATTGTCCACCAACACACACACACACACACACACACACACTTAGAACAAACCAAAAGGAACAAAGAAACAAGAAAGGGAAACTTAAAGAAAGGAGAATGCATTAAGGGAAATCCTAAGCTAACTAGCAATACAACCTTATTTACAAACACCCAAAAGCCTTATTTATAGTAGGATTTAACATACTCCATTAAAATACCCAGGAAGTCGTGTTCCATCTAGTGCCAATATGGAAAGCACCTGAATAAAGTATATGGGTAATATAATATGGTCCCAACTAATGGACCTTGAGCTTCCTAGGATGGTACATGAACTTAGAATCATAAAGTAAAACCATCTGCCCAACCTCAAATTTTTTTATTCTTTATGTGACAATCATGCCAGGCCTTTTATCTCACCTTCTTAGTCTTCTGAATCCATGTAGCAAGGGATCATATTTCATCCAACTGCATTAACTTGTCAATGTGCTCTTGCAACGCTTGTTCATGGGCCAATCCTCCTGCATGTGTAATACACTAGAGAGGGTAGCATGAACTCTACTCGTAAAACAACTTCGGCACCAAACACCAATGGAACGGGTGTTTTTTTAATCTCTTGTAAGTTGTTCTATACGCCCATAACATGAATTAGACTTTTTCATCCCAATCCCTCCTCCCAACATCACAAATCTTAGTAAGTGTATGAAGCAATATCTTGTTAAATTCCTCAAAAGTCCCATTAGCCGAGGATGATAAAGGGTAGTCTTGTGATGAGCCACCATGAATTTTGAAAACAAAATCCTAACTATCTTATTCAAAAATGAGTACCCGGTCACTAGTCAAAATTAGAGGGCACCCATACCGCTGATTATATTTTCCCATTGGAATCTTGCTACTATGGCCACCATGCAATCCCTTGTAGAGTCTGCCTCTACCCATGTGTTATATAATAAGTGAAATTAATAATATAGCACAAACTTGTCCTTTACGCGATATGTGAAATAAGGCCTAAAAAGTCAATTTACCATTTCTCGAATGGTTCAACACTACCTATTGGTCTCAATGAAATTTCATCCCTTTTTCTTGGCTTACCAAGGCACTGAAATGATCATAGGCCTTGCAATATTCAATACAATCCTTGTAAACCATCTCCCACCAAAGGCCAACTAAGAGGATATTCGCGCGATCACATTCCCCACATAATGCCCCCATACAATTCCTAATATGAGCCTCTTCCATGAATACAATGCACTCATGATCAAACACACACGACATAAAACCTCATCATTGCGACCTAGCTTGTATAAGTCTACACTAATTAACATGTAGGTGTGACGCGTATGAATAATTTCTTCCTTTCCAAATTCCTCATTCCTCCGGTGCCACATCCATTTGGAGAAATACACCACTATCTTCCAAGTTAGAGGGAGCACACTACAATCTAAATAGTTATACATCTAACACTATATCCTCAATGCTTTATGCATCCTCTCCTGAGTCAATCCTTGATAAATGGTCAGGCCCCAAATTACTCTTACCTAGTTTTACAACAACTATAAACTCAAACTCCTGAAACAATAGGACCCCCGCATATGTGCCCTTGCAAGATGGGCTTGTTCACCAAGTAATTTAAAGCCATGTGGTCTATGCAAAAGATAAAATTCATCGCTAGCAAATATTTCCTAAATTTGTGCAACGCGTAAATCATCGATAATGCCTTGCGCTCTGTGGAAGTATAATTTTGTTGTACTGGGGTTATCTTCCTACTAGTAAAGCATAAGGGATGGTCAACAATTCCCTATCTAGGTTGTGCTAATATTTCTCTAATCGTCATCCATAAAGCATCAACATGTACATGGAATGGATTATCCCAAGTGGGAAAGCATAATATGGGCATAGTGATAGTCCTATTCTTCAATGTGTCAAATGTCATCTGCTACACCTCTCCCTAATGAAATGTACTTTTGTGTTTTAGAAACTCCTCCAACGGGGTGGCATTCTTGGCATAACCCTGAATAAATTTTTGATAATACCTGTATACCCAAGGAATCCATGCACACACACTCTGGCTGGTAGGCTCCCCTAATCCCACAATAACGAAAACTTTGGCAGGATCCATCAACAAGCCTTCTTTACATATGATATGTCCCAACAGGGTGCCAAATGGAGTAGTGAAAACAAATTTCTTAATGTTGAGAGATATACTCAACTATTGACATCTTTCAAACATCAGCCTCAGATTGTCACAATGGTCCCTCACTAATCCATATATTGTCCAGTCATCTAGGTAGACTTGTATAAATTTATGGATGAAGTCCTGAAATGCCTGAACCAAAATGCATGAAAACACAACAAACACATTCTTTAGTCTAAAAGGCATGACCATATAGGCAAAAATTCCCCATTGAGAGGTGAAGGTTGTCTTATTTGTCCTCCTTTACAATTCTAACTTGATGATATCCTGAGAATCCATCTGTGAAAGAATAGATCTTGTGCCCAACTACTCCTTCCAGGATCTCTTCGATGAAGGGGGTTGGAAAAGGATCAATGACACACACCACATTCAAATCCCTGTAATCAAATAAAATCCTTATCCTCCCATCCTTCTTAATGTTGATGACCATAAGACTTATCCACTGATTCCTCGATGCCTCAATGATCATGTGATCATCTTGTCAATATCCTCCTTGACTTTGACGTGTAGATTTAGATTCATTTGATAAGGTCTCTTCTAAATTGGGTGCACACCTTCCTTTAACTTGATCTTCATTTATCCCAAGGATTGGTGAACTCCTTTAAGCTCATGGTACCCGCATGGAAAAAATCTTGAAATTCACACAATAGATCAATAATCTTTGAAACCTCCCTTTCTATCCAAGTAATCTTCAATAATATCTTCCTTAGGTTCCACCTCCGAACCAATGTTAACCTTCTTGGTTTTTCAGGGGTTCATGGTAGGCACACACTTGCTCATCAACACTATCCATAACCTCATGCGTACCGATAATATGGTTAACATATAAGTTTTCCACCTCTTCACCATCTATCACATAGACCAATTTTCCTTTCTCCTTTTCCATGCATGCACGCTCAAGTTGTACCTCCTCTGATTCTTCCTCATCGAAGCGCGCTTCCAAGCTAGGTTCACCCAACAAATCTAGTACTTTTTCCTCCACCATGGCACTATCTCCCATAGTTAGGTGCTTAACAACCTATAACACCTCATTCACCAATGGTTTAGTACTCTGATACTCAAAAGCTTGAAGGAGATCAACCGTCAACTCTTGCAAGTTTCCTATTTAATGGTGCAACTCTAAGTGAATGTACCATATGCGTGCATAACCTTGTAAGGTGGAGTAAAGCTTATGCACCCATAAATATGGAGGAAAGGCTTCCAAAACTTCCATCTAGGCCTTCTCACACATGCCTGGACATGAAATAAGGTGGGATCATTCCCATATAGTCTTGTATAGCAGTAGGTGCATTACTTCAAAGAAATCTAATAGAGAATGCGTTTCTCACCTCGCGCCACTCTAGAAGGTTATCGCGATGGGTCACCCACCAACGTGTTATGGTCCTGAGAAAATTATAGCTAATCATACTTATCCTTTTGATATCACATCTCCACTAGGTCTCCATTATTCATAGGAAAACATCAGGGTTGGCTTCCCTAGTGTAACTTGCCAACTGTTTTCCTCCCAGGTGCCCGATCGAGCACACCTTTGTTACTCTTGTAATAAATCCTTGTAATGACCTTATGACTAAATCATATGTCCCATGCACCAAATTTTCACATGCCACACTAGTTGTATCACTTATAGATTGAGTGTCTTCCCCATAGAATAACACCTTCTTTTATTGGTTATGCACAACCTCGTGGTCTTTGATAGTACACACATAGATTTTGCCTAGGTTTTCTTCTCCCAAGGGATCAATATGGGTTGATGAATTTCCATCCATCAAATGAATGATAACACGTTATTCCATGTTCTCAAAAATTATATACCCATTATTAAAACGTAAGTCAACATTGTTCTTATAGCACAAGGGCACCCAAATAATGCTGAAATTTTTCTATCTCAGCAAATGCCAAGACTTCAAAGTCTCCAGTGAATTTTTCCCCTTGGATAGTGATAACATTATCCTTTAAAACACCAATTTGAATATGGTTGTAATAGGCCATTTGAAGATGGTTGTAATAGGCCTTTCCATTTGGTTTCACGCATCCAAGGTGATAACATGAACTTCCTTTCTCGTGTCAATAAAAATAATACTTAGGAGCCATCCATCAAAAACTACATTTAAGGTAATCTCCTTATCATGGTCAAGGAGGTGAGGAAGTATATTAGCATGCAAAACCTACCTATCGTGCTCTCCTCTGGCACTTGGTACTTTTCCTCTCAACCACTCTCCTAATAGATGGATGATATTATCCTGTCTCAACATCTTACATACTTCCTTGACTTCATCTATATCCTTTCGTGGAGTCTCAATGCTCTCATTCTTCTCTAATAATGTGACTTCTCCTTCACGAACTAGATCTCTTCTTGTAGGCTTTGAATAACATCCATGGTTTCCTGATACATTTCCTTCTGATGCGTAGGGTATGAATACTTTCCATATACCAGTTCTTCTCTTTTAATAAATGGTATCTACTTTGGTATCTCCCTGACATGTGTAGCCTCAACTTGCGTCATCACCAGTACAGTTTCTAACTCGACTCACGTGCCACCCTTGCTATCCACTTTTGATTTTCACACTTTACACTCACCATCCTAATGCCTTTATCCTTCCACTGATTTTGGCTCATGTGTTCAAACAATTATGAGAATTCCTAATATTTGTGCTTTTTCCCACACCAAGAGCACTTCAACAAATCAGGACACTCGCTCTTGTAATGTTTTGTAGATCCACAGTTATATTAGGTTCCATGAGGGAATTCACTACTTCCTCCCGTGATTTCCACGACCTCTAAATCCTCCTCGAAAGCCTCTACCTTGACCTCCTCCATCCACATGCGCCCTTCATAATGATGACCATCATCCTTGGAGTTATTGGAAATTCTATTATGACACACATTGATATTAATAACATCATGTATATGGTGAATAAATATATAATCCTTAGTGTCATAAGTAGTAGAGAGGTGTAAATATTGCAATAAGCAGAAACATTCGTTCGGATTGCGTCTTTGCGAAGTGGACACCTACTTGCATCATGATCTCCATGGAAAATCTCATAGTCCACCGATATGGTGTGAACCAACCTTCACAAAAATTATCCTTTGTATGACCCTCTACTTCATAATCCATACACCATAACCCGTTGTGAGTCTCATGAGCCGAGTTCATAGATAATTTCTCCAGCTGCTTTTCCATTACAATAATTTGGGCTTCTAGGAGTGAACTAACTCCTGTATCAACACTTCCTATTACCTCACCATGCAATGCAACCTCTAAGGCCTCATGCAGATCTATGAAAGTATTATGTGAACACGCCCTCCTAAATGGTGTGATTAGTCCTTCGACAAAACACTGAGCATGCTGTGAAGGGTGAATATCATAAGACAACTTGGATAAGAGATTCTTGAAATGTGCATCATATTCCCGCACACTCTCCACCATTCCTTGCTGAATCTCCTTCAATGTGCTGATGATTTTCTATTCAAACTCAGGTATGTGGAACTCCACTAAAAATGCATTACATAGCACAATGTAATCCACCACTGTCTGGTGTGGATCATACTTCTGTACCAGCCTATATGCATGTGCCCTTGTAATGTGGTTGCAAACAAACTTACTTTCCACTCGGGGTAGTGATTTCCTTCGTGCACATCATAAAAATTACACTTTATTACATGTTCCGCGGTATCCTCAATGCCCTTGTAATCAGGTAAGTGGAGTGACATCTCATAAAACACATGTTGATGGTGTTATGGACCTTGTCCGCCAGATCCAAGACCTTAATTCTCTCTGGTTCTACGTCCACCACAAAACCACTTTAGATCCTTTAGTTCCAGATCCTCTAGATCCACCAGATCCTCCTCCTATCGTAGGTAAGGTGCCTAGCGCAGTTGTGTCCTGTGATCCCACCATCGTGCTAAACTATGCGTGCCAATAGTTTGTGATAATAAACCACTCCCATATGTGTTTCCCACACCACTCCCAGATGTGATACTCAAACCTTGTGATCCCACACCTTGCCCAAATGTTGTTTTAAAAAAAAAACCCCAAACACAAGAAATGACTGTGTAGCCATAGATGTACTAAATGAAAAATTATACCTCCTAGGTGTTACTCAACTACCAATATCGATACCAAATGGATTATCAAAACTTATCTCAAGAACTATAAAACTAAGCGTAAGGTTTGGGTAGCCATGTGGGTTAAGATGTGTGCCTACAAATCTCCTCCTTTCTTCATATGATGAGATCTCTATAGAAGCCAATGGGGTTTCTCTTCCACGCTTGCCAAGATGGGGTAGCTCAGAATTCTTAGGTTCCACGTCCTCCATGCAAACCTCAAATCCTTCCCCGTAACGTATCCCTTCATAAATCCATCACTCCTGCAACTTTATATTGTCTTTCCAAATCCATCTCCCAAGATTCATTATACTTTAGCCACCTCTCCTCTCTCTCTCCATTTCCACCACAAGGTCCACCATCCTTTACCACGCAGCTTCCATGCCCCATGCCTAGTAGGAGTTTATCTAGCCATGGGAAAGGCTTCCAAACTCAATGTAATGACCATGATATTTATAGCTAGTGAAATAACACATAAGAATGATCCTATAGGCTCCCTCAAGAATTCAAACTCAACAATATTTGGGAAAGAATACGTAGAAATAACGTATTCCAAGGTATAACTAGTCAACACTCTACTCCGCGCCAGTGATCAAAAACACGGGTTCAGTCGATCAACATCATGAAACCATTGATATTCCTCCGGGTCTGAATAGGAGGTTTATAGTACCAATTTTTCCTTGATGCATATGTTGAGAGACATTCATACAACTCTACTGGGAAACAAAGAAGAATGTCTCATAGAGTCTCGTGATACAAGTTCTCCTCCACCCATTTTGTGCATCAAACTCAGATCCACTACTGAACCTTTGAGAAAAATCATCTTCAGTGCTTTTAAGCCAGGTCTCGATGCTATCCAAGGTTAGATACTCCGCCATCACACATCATTCTCACAACAAATTCAAAAAGAGGTCCCAACAATGAGCCAAAAATTAGTCATTTCTTCATATACCTTCTTCTACCCCAAGCACGCCGACCTATCACCCAACATGTATTGAGAACTCACCTAAGGTGCATGTGGGCATTGAGCCCCCTCCTTTATGTGAGATTCATGATAATGATCTGCCATTGGTGGAGAATGAGTTGCAAGAATGAAGATTTAGACATTTAATCAAAAATAGAAGATACAAACAATGATCGGTGCACAAATGCTTAATAAATGGAAATGAACATTGTAAATTAGCATAATGAAACTAGATCTAACTCAAAATAATATGAAGAATATAAGGGTTTACACTTTTGAGCATGAATAACCAGAATCACACACCATATATTGATTTATAAACATTTACAATGGCTCTATTACATCATGAGGGTCATACAAACCGAATACATCAAAGGATATTATCTTAAACCATACAAAAATACTCTGTATAGAGAGCGAGTTATTAGCTATTCTACCCATTACAACCCTTGTTCATACCCAAATCCATTCCTAAAATGCTTCAAATTCTGCAACCATTTATGCAACACATTATCACTACCTAAAACACTCTTTAATCCTTCATTTCCCCAGCACTTCATTCTCACTCTCTTCTCCTCTATTTCAGACCCAAGCACTCCTTTAAATAGGATATGAATGCACCACCTTGGTTTCCTTCATGAACATATCACATGCCAAGTGGAAGTGTGGTGCACCACAAGGAACTTCTCCTTAGTTTGCTGATATGGCTAATTATTTGGCCACAAGGAAGTTTCTAGTTTTTCTTACACATAAAAAAAGGAAAAAATAAATCAAACATAGTGTAATGTATAAATGGTTTGATAAAATTATTTTTAAATGTGGACCTAACTATGTCTTATGTAGGTGTGTAACTAAAGATAAAATCTTTGGCATACTTAGAGCTTGTCATGATGAACCATCAAGAGAGAATTATTCAGTAAAAGAGAAATTCATGAACTTTTAGGAGCTAGATATTACTGGCATTCAATACAAAAATATGTCAAGAAATATGTATGAAAATATGATATGTGCTAACGTATCGGAAAACTAGCATCATCAAATGAAATTACTCTTCAATCGCAAATAGTTCTAGAACCATTAGAGGAGTTGTTTACGATGAATCTTGGTTTTCAATTATATGATAAACACTAGAAATTTGGAAGACAACATGGTTTAACGATACTTGCGCCGATAGTGCAATGTCATGATTAATGGATGCCAAAGATGTAGGAGACTCCTCCTTCCAACAGATGGGAGAACCTGCATATAATAAAAATTAAACAACATAGATATTTAATGATTAGCTTTGTAAAGGACAATCCCAAGAACCAATGGGATTCCTCTAAGGGTGTCAAATCATTTTACAATCAAGTGATATGATATGAAATTAATTGACAAAGACAAGAAATGACTAGAATTCTTGAGGAATAGAAAGATCTTGTTCTAGATGGCATGTGGCCTAGGAAAGGGTTATGACAAGCTTAAAGTCTAGGAAGTAGTTAAATCGAATCTGTTAAGTTGTATTCAATTATTCTTGTATGATATTGAGTTGGTCTTGATGTCTTTAATATCAAGTGTAAATGTAATGACACAAAGGCTCAGTTCATGCACGATGTTGAACTATTCCTGCACTCAATGGTTTTAGATAATCGAGAGATTGTAAATACTAGTAATGGGATGTGATTCACCTGGCACTATCATCTACAAAGAGGTACATATTGAAAACCAACTGATTAGATAAAAAATAGAATGAAAAAATGATTGCATATCGAAGAATATAGTTAAAATGCTTAAATGATAGGGACCAATGTCGACATCGTATAAAATATTGATTTCTTGATAGAATGCAAACTGGATAAAAATGAATCATCTTTGACTTAATATGGGTTAAGATGTTGTATTGACAAGATAAAAGTGAAGATGGAAGATATAGACTTACCTTGATTTATAAATGCTTGAAAAGGATGTTGTATGAATCTTGATATGTTTACTGAGCTTACGGAGATGCCATGATGCCTAAAATGATGTTGTTTTAATATTGAAAGGGAAAAATATTCATTGTGGATGTCAAAAGATATCTCACTAGGAGGTTTGATGTTTCTTTTATAATCACCGATGATTCTGTTAGGGTTGCTACGATCCAGAGAATTATGGGGAAAACTCCTTGGATGATGTGGTTTTAACCAATTCCCAATAAGGTTTTCAGGATTATATGTAGGTGGAAATGGATGAGGAGGTTTTTATGGAGTTGGGAGGTTAGGGTGTTAGGGTTATAATAGGTTAGGATAGGTTTTTTATGATGAGGGTAGAACCATGTTTTTACTTGGGGTGAGCATATGACTTAGGATATGTTTATGGTTAAATGATAGGGTTTGATTAATATTTGAGATATGAATGTAAGGGGTGTAGGTGGGTCACCTAAGGTGCCAAAAAACCGGTGTCTAAATTTTCCCCTTTTTTCAAGTGGTTTGTGATGGAAAAGTCGTTGGAAAAAATGAGTGGAATGATTATATTTGTGTTGGATAGGTGCCCCCTCAAACTTGAGGTCATTGCGAATAAATGCAATGGTCACCTATTTGAATAGGTTACTAGATGAGGTAGGCTTATGTAACATTGTGTTTCTTTTAAGATTCCTTAAGACTAGGCATGAGTGCAGATTGGTACAAAGGTAGAATTATGTGACCAGAGAGTCAAGTGATAGGGGAACCAATGGGTTCTCAACTATAGGTGCATGAATCTTAGAAAGAAGCCACGATAAAACTTTCCCGAAAGCGTATAATACCCAAGGTATATCAGGAGACACAAGATGGATAAAGGATGTTGAAACAAAGGTGGTCTTATGTGACCAAGAAGTCAAGTGATAAGGGAATCAATGGGTTCATAACCTATAGATGTATGACTTAACAATTGTAAAGGAAAAGTTTCCCTAATGGCTACAAAATCCGAAATGGATTTGATGAAGACAAGCTTTATATAGATTAATTAATTTTGATTTTTAGAGGTTATTGGGGCCAAAAAGGAAGCACATATTTGAAAAATGTGCAATTTTGACAAGGAATGATGAAAATGATGATGTAATGAGGCTTAGAGGATTATTAAATGATTTTTGGATAACGGGAAGGTAATCATTGATCATTACACTAGATCACTAACAATTTGGACTGTAAATCACCAATGGTTAGACCAAGCACCGGGCTCATTTGGTTCACTTGTGATTTGAGAAACTAAGAGATTAAGAAACCCTAATTTTAGATTTTTTGATATTTTGAGTGAGATGGATGCAGCTAGAGGTGTGCAGAGGTGATGAAGGCCCACATGTGCCGAGGTAGGTGATGTTTTTTTAGATTTTTGTTACTTTTTTATTTTTCTAGAAATTGGGAATCACATAAGAAACCGCTAGCTATTTTGTTTGAAATCACTAGAAATTGATGAATTATCGTGATTTTGATAGGTTTCTAATGATCCTTATAGATTCATTTGGTGATTGCATAAAAGTTTGTGATTTTAATTAATTGTTGATTGATTTTGGATTAATTGTTGATTTATTTTGGATTGATTTTAGATTGATTATTGATTGATTGTTGTTTTTTATGGATGTAAGCTAGGGATCGTTTGACTACACATGATATGATCCCGAAGATACTTGATGATGTATGAGCTCTTTTGTCATATGATGATCGAGGCTCATTTTGAGGGTGTTGGATTGGGTGAAATACAACATTACTGCATTTATCCATAGAAGAATGAGTTTGTTTTTGGATTTTTTGAGAGATGGAACCATGTCATGGGAACTTTTTGGTTGCCGACAGGGGAGATGACCATGATACTAGAGGATGTGCACTAGATCATGTGCCTTCCAAGATACATGACGAGCAAGTTTATACTATTGATGAGGTAGATAGGGGAGTTGTGATGCATTGATTATATGGAGACAATTTAAATGTTGTAGTGTAAACTTATGGAGGCTTTTCATACGGATCCTTATACAATGATGATGAGGAGGGTCGATCCTTAATGACTATGATGATGATATGTATCAATTGTTATGACTTCAATGCAGACTCTGCAAGAGGCCGATTCTCATGGATGTTGATAGGTTTTATGGGTGATATGTTGGAGCACATGATAGTGTTTTCTTGGGCCCTTGTTCTATTAGCACATGTTTATAGGGAGTTGTGATCATATAACACTTGATTCAGGTTTGGAATGGACATGTAATTTTTATTAGAGTGTTGGGCTTATGAGCACATTGTTGTGGCTTAGCTATGAGGAGTGTCTTGGGATATATGGGCCACTTTATAATATCCGGTTGGTTTCATGAGAAGGAGATCAAATTTTATAGCTATGGGGATTATGAGAGGTGAGGATTATTAGAAGAAAATTCTAGCCAACCTATAGGGTGGGGATGTGATTTGGAGGCCCTATATCGGTTTCCCAGTATAACTTGGTTCGAGAGGGGAAGTTAAGGCACGACAACATGATAGATGGGTTCGGGATGGATGGAGGATAAGTGGGAGTTGATCATATTTAGTTGTGTCCAATGACAGTTTGGTTTGATTCAAGATATGCCGAGGTTGCATAAACCTATCGGAGAGATGATATATAGGAAGATATAACACTGCTAGATGTCCAAGAGGTAGTTGACATGATAAATGAGGAGGGTGTAGGTGATTCTATACTTGAGAATCAACATGATTCCTAGACACGAGATAACCTCTTGAAGTCATGCCGAGACAACTAGAATGAAATGAATGGGATGGTAGTAGGATGGGTAAATAGGATGTAGGTGGAATAGATGGAAGTGGAAACAAGAAATCAAGGCAACCTAATGTTCTCAACTAGAAAAATGAGTATTTGTTTGTCAAAGGAAATGAATACCTATTTTACTTTCTCAGGGGTGATGTTAAGATCAAGGATGATCACCTGTACATAAGTCACAGTCAATTTTAATAGAACCAAACAAAACTCTACTTGGTTGTGGAACACGAGGAAATCATACTTTTTGTCTATGAATTCATCTCTGAAGAGGGTCATGAAGATACAATGAAAGAAGGGGTAATGGAAATTAAGAGATCATAAAATCTAATATATACCTAGCTAGTTTTCCCAAAACTCCTCGACAAAGATTTGCCTCATTGTTCAAAGAAATTAACTATTGAATTAGGCTAGGTGGGACCAAGGCTGTCCTAAAGATAAGATGATGCAAGCCTTGGTTAATGTATGTCAAGAATGTATCTATGTTTGGTTGTGGCATAGTTGGGTCACAAACTCTATGTCTTGGTTGTTGGACCTTGAATGGTCATGTGGGCACAAAATAAGAAAATGTGGAAATAAACAAACACATAAGAAACCAAAGGAACTAAAGCTAAGGTATGGTATCTTAGGCCACTATGGAAAGAAAGGGGTTTTTGTTCATTCCAAATATAATTAATCTAGGTTCCTAACTTTAAAAAATAAAGCAAGAAAATTTAAATTAAATAAAGTTGATTGATTTCCCCTTTAATTCAATTAAATTTGATTGTAAATATTTAATTAAATAAACACAAAATAAACAATCTAATTGCTTTTTTTTTTGTATTTTCAAGAAGCTTTTAAATGTAGATAAATAAAATAAATCTAATTACTTATAAACTATGTTTTTGGATTTTTTGTTTACTGGAAATAAAATAAAATAAATCTACAGACAAAGGAAATTGCTTCTAAATTAAATAAAATCTACTTCTACACTAAAATAAAATAAATAGGGAATAACCGAATGTGGCTATTCCTTTGTTGTTGAATGTGAAGCTTAATCTAACCTAAACACATATATTTTCTAATTTGTAGTTATGGATTTTCTACTTCTTCTAATTATTTTACCTCAGAATCATGACAAGAAATAAGGCTTCTCAGAAGTAATTTCTTCTTCCCCTAAGAATTCCTTGGTAAAACAATGAATTATAAAGAAGACTGATTATGAAGAAATACAAAAAAAATCACAGATACAAAATCTTACTCAATCTTCTTTCCCTTGCAGATCCACAAGGATAAGTAGGGAGGAAGTTTTCAATGGAATCTTTGTTTGTATGCACATGAAATATAATTAATAAATAAACTTAAAGATACATGTATTCTAAAATAAATAAATAAAGAAATTATGTGCATAAGAACTTCCTCCAAATCCTTTCCTAGGAAAATCCATAGGGATAAGCCAAGAAGGAAATATCAGTAGAAGCTACTTACATGCAATAAACAACTTACAAATTCTACTTCTTTAAAACAAGCTATTGATTTAACAACAAATATTGATTCTAGATTAAAAGCTTTGAAGAAAATTAAATAACATCCCCAACCTGGTTATCATAGAACTGTGACGATTCCCAAGTGTGGTTATGCTTCTCTTTATCCCCTCAACTTATTTTCCAAAGATGATTCCAATTGGTCCACGGAGCTATGTTGGCTGTAGAATAAAATCAAGAAACAGGAAGAATGTTGGAGCAAACCGGTTACAAGTAAACCGGTAATAAATGCAAGTAAAAGAGACAAAAATACTAAGTTTTTGTGTACTTTTTGGTAGGATTTTAACCGAGTAATGGTGCAATCAAAATCAATAATCTCCAACCAAGAAATGTCGATCATCCTAAGAAGGGGAAGTTAACATTATAAGAATAGTAAGGAAGGAAGAGGAGTTTCATATGTATCCAAAAAGCTTAAAATAAGGGGAAATGGTTGAGAAACATGGGAGAAAAACACCGAGAGGCTTGTAAAACATGTACAAAGAATTCTGGAGTCTCGATATATAATACAAAATGTGTTAGTACAAACAAGACAAATATGCATATAGAAGACAATATGTAACATAACAAGTAAGAAGACAATGTAGACCGCAAAAAGTGGGTTTCAAACATGGACATCACTCACAATCTTGCAAAGATGAAGTCTCTAATATAGAAGACAATATGTGTTAGGAAAAATAAGACAAATAAATATATAGAAGAAAATATGTAATCTAGTAAGAAATAAGATAATGTAGACTACGAAAAGGGGGTTTCAAAAATGGGACATATGCATTAGTAGGAGGGTGTGATACTAAAGTGGATGGAACAATGTCTAATGCACAAATGGTTCCTTCAAGTGGAGGTAAGTTGTTTAGATAGTTTGTGGGTCGTGGATCAACAATAGGATGGATAATAGTAGAAGTCAAAATAGGTAATGCATTGGTTGGATCTAGGTTACAATATTGGAATGGGGAATTATTAGTGGGAAATGAATATTCAAGCCCTCACATAAGAAATTGATGTACCAAAGTGAATGGTAGAAGGTATTGCTTACATTTTATAAAGCCATGGCCTATTGAGTAAGAAATTATATGAAACATGGAAATCAATAACAAAGAATATTGTAAGAACTATTTTTAGCCCAAATGTGACAGAAAAAAATAGTTCCAAGACATGGACACATAGTAGAATCATATGCCTAGAGAGAAATAGATGTTGGATTAAGATTAGCTACGAAAGGCCTATATTTTGAATGAATGATAAAGGACAAAGATTGAGTTTAGATCCATTGTCAACTAAATTTCACTTAACACCCAAGTTATGGATGCATACTCATATATAAAGAGGAGGATCATTGTTGTATACAAAAAGAGTGTCAACTACATTAGATGGAAAATTAATCCGTTGAGAAAATGCATCAATTAATGTATGATAAACTATGTCCAGATCGTAGTAGAAGGGATGCAAGTAGTAGCCAAGAGAGCTATAATTTTATTTTGACAATCGGGATTGATTAGCAAGAAATCATGGATGGAGATATCCATGATGAGAGGATCCATAAAATAAAATAAATGATGAAAGAAAGACCCAAGAGCGTCAAATGAGAAAGGTTCACCAAATGATTTAAGAATAATGGAGATTATGCTAAAACCTAATTGCAAAGTCACAACACAATGATATGGCAATAAAGTACATATCTGACCTAAGTAATAAGATAGAAAAATATGAAACCCTAGGTGCAAGAGAAGGGATAAAGTAATTAGCTGATTACACAACTAATCCTAGACTATGCCGAATTGGAAAAATGATAAACAAAAGGAGGAAATTGTCGTTATCGTGCCAATAAAATTGTGTGACTATTAGATCTTCATGGACTAGGGCACCTGGATTGAGTCAGGGGCACCTAGGTGTTAGAGACTGCTCATGGGCACCTGTGACTATGAAACTAGTCAGAATCTAAATTTTACAGTGTCACAAGATATTCACTAAATGTCGATGTTAGTCACCTGTAGGTCACCGATTGATTTCCGAATTCACTTGAAACTACTAAAGTGAAAGAGCATATGTAAAAACCCAAAACACATGAAATTCTAAAAAAAAACCGATTGAACCCGATGGTCACTAATTGAGTGAACTTACGACCAAACACCGAACTATATTTCAGACTCCATGTAGTTCTTTGTGTATGTGTAGAATTGTTCCATAGGTGGCTCTTATGTAAGATGCAATTGATAGAGAACAATAACTAGATGTAGCAATGTAAGTAGATGTGTGGATGTCGAATAAACTTCCCCTCATATGAAGTGTATGCGAGAATAATGGAGTCCTCAGACCTTGAATAAAGCTAGATGGATGCTTTTATGCTCTTGAAATGCATTTGGATGCAACCTTAGGTGATGTTAATAGATGCTTAGAGCTTGGTACTTTAATTTGATCACATAACATTGTATTTATATGATTACCTTATTTGAATTTCATAATTAACCACTAAAAGGCTGACCTATAAGAAATTAATATGCTCAATAGCTAGAAGAGGCCCAAAAGAGGTGAGTAAGATATAAAGAGGTTTGGGGTGCCTAGAGGGGATGAGGGAACCTAAGCGTTGACGCCCTATCTCTGGGTGTTAGTGCCCAAAGACAAGAAAGATAAAGCAATGAAAGTTATACTTGGGTAGTGAGGTGTGCAAGACTAATGAGAAAGCAAGAAAAAAAAACAATGAGGCAAAAGATAGTTGAAAATTACTACTTTTCTCGCTTAAGAATCATATGAATAGTGGTATGTGATTAGGATTTAGAAATTTACCCAAAGTGTGTGATTTAGTGTTTACACTCACTTCATTAAGAGGTGGTAGAAAATCCTCTATTCTTCTTCTAGTGCTCATAACATGGAGCTCTTGACTTGTTCATCCATTTGCTTGATAGAGAGACCAAGGAGGAGGTCGAAAAGTTTCCTCTTTGGAGATACAAAGAATTCTTAAAGGGTACCCTTTATATTGACCAAGCGACGATAGAAAAAAACACAGTAATTATGGCCTAAATGGGAGGTTGGTCACCCCACTCATAACAATTCTAACTATCGAAATGGTTCAAAAAAAAATCAAGGACCCAAGGTCCTCAATCAGAACCATGGTGTCATAACAGATGGTGTAATTGACCAACCCAAGAAGCCAAATGTTATAAACACCAACAATGTAAATAAAAACAACGCCAATGTGAACAATCAAAGGAACAATAACCTTACTCCTATTAACTTGGTTTACTTTAGTCATCCTCTCGTTGAACAAGTTCAGGCCCAAGGGCCTAATCCATACCTGAATCAATTCCTAAATCAATACCAAAACCAAGGCTAAAAGCCTCTGAACTATAACTATAACAACCAGATCATAACAATAGTCAAAACTATCGCCACAATAGAACTAGAACCAAAGATCTAGAGAGTATGACCCCAAATTGTTTTATAGATTCCATAGAGTTATAGGTCATGACACTTGGACTTGTACTAAATGTAACAAGTTCATACAATGTTTTCCAGAGGATCTAAGATAACTCTTTATTGAGACGTTCTTAGCCAACCCCATGGGAAATACACAAGGTACCCACATGAGACTTGTTTCTCTGCGAACGCTACCCTTGGAATTTATAGGGATCCTTTCCCAAAGTGCCTCATAAATGAGAAGGTTAATCCTTAGGGAACAAACAATGCTACTCTTATAGGGACCAATGATCATGAATTCTCCATGTCTATTGATCCATTGGTATAATCCTTAAAGCCATGTCCATTGTGATTATAGTTCTCCTAATCATTCTTGGGGCTAAGAACATTTTAATTGAATTCTATATTATAGATAGGGAAACCAACTATAATATGATCCTTAGTAGGCCATGGATTCATAGGATGAAGGAAATTCCCTCTACCTTATTTCAAGAAAGTCAAATTCCTTCATCTAGGAAGGTATTTGTGGCTCAAGGTGATCCGAAGCCATTTTGATATTCACCTAGCTAACCTTAAGATGAAACTTGGGGTCCATTTTGAATTTTAGCTCCCAATAAATCATTTAAAAATCCTATTCTTCTAGAGGACTAGTCCCCGCATCAAAAATTATTCCAACCATTGAGTTAGAACCACCAAGGAAATTGAAGGGGTGGATATTAATGAAAACAAAGTTGCTATAGTAGAAACTATTTCAACAAAAACCACAATAGAAATAGTGAAACTCTTAGAGAATGATCTACAATTATTATCCCTTTTGATTCTTTAGGCATATGCCATGATCTTGGGATAACCTCTCTTTTGACAGATGACCTTGGAGAGGTTTGCATGGTTGAGGTTTCGAGGTTTAGGAAGAGGATTAAAATAATGACAAAACATCTATCTTTCTTGAAAACTATTGGAATCTCAACTACGATGGAGTGAAATTCCACTATGGTGTAAGGGTAGGGGTGATTCTCACTTCTCCAGAAGGGAGAGTTATGCCCTTTGCTTTTAAATTGAATTTTGAATGTATGAACAATGGAGCCGAATACGAAGCTCTACTTCTTGGTCTCATTGTAGCCAAGAGGATGGGTGTGCACAATGTCAGAGTCCTAGGTAACTCATAATTTATTGTAAACTAGGTCTCAGAAGTTTTAGAGAGCAGAGTAGAGAACCTTCAACTTTACAAGTCCATTGTGCATGAACTATGTAAATATTTTGATTTTATTTCTATTGAAGCTATTCCTAGAGAGTAGAATCAACTCACCGATTCTATGGCTACTTCTTCCTCTTAGTTTTTCCTAACAAGGGTTTAAAGGAAACAAAATTCACCATCTCAGTTCAAGCCGAACCCTTGGTTCATAAGATGCCTAGCAATGTAATTTTGGCATATGTAGAGACTGAAAATTATCCTGTTACTTTAGATATTGCAGAGAATGATAAGGTGATCTTAGGATACCTCCACACATATGCTAACCTTCATCCCGCACATCATAAGAAATGATTTTCCCTTACCCCTCACCCTTATTCTTATCACATAAAGTAAATGATCCATGAATTTTAGATGAGCTAGAAGGGACAATGGAGGAAGATAGAGAAAAGGGTAAAATACTTATGTATTAATTTACTTTTGACTATAATTACACTTCAAAACTATCAGAGTCTAACCTTTTGAAATGAGCCAAGATCTTACATTTATAGATGAAGCAAAGAGAGGAGAAGAAGAGAAGGAAGAAAATATGATTTGGAATCTCAACCACCAACCATTAATGCCCCTACAAATCTACCTACAATCTGTCAAATCTAGTTCTGCATGTCTTTGGCGTGCTGAAGAAGGAAGGATGAGAGATCAGATCACATTTGATTTATTTGAAACAATCCAATCACATATTAATGACACGAAAGATGTTTTCCATGTTTTCACCTGAATCAAGATATCCAGCTGGTTCTCCATGTCTATTTGGCATGTTGGAGAAGGAAGTATGGAAGATCGTGTTGGTACCATTTTTGAGCTTACACCATTTTGCCCTAAATGTTTCCTTCATTCTGCATGCTCTGAAATGTTTTTCTTTCAAATTGGTGGTCTACAACTTTTCCCTCTAGTCAAATGCCTTGAAATGCTCACAAACTTGTTGCTTGGCCAAATTTGAAAAAAATCGCATGTGTGCCTATTTTGTGCCCTAATTTTTCAAAATATGCGGGCTCTACCATTTTTCCTTTTTTCCCGATCGTGGAAGTTTAAAATTGATTGATTTGCACTTGTATGCCATTGAAAATCCAATTCTATGATAAAAAATTCTTTGAAAACATGTTTCAATTGGTTCTAGTTTGATAAATTTGTCGTCCTTAGCGAAAAAATTGAATTCTAAGGCATCCCTGGAATTTTTGTGTTTTTGTGACGGTCAGACGGGTGTCATTTTCCCGTCAATTTCTTCTTCAACATTCATCAGCAACGTGGCTTGTTCTAATTGGCCAAGGGACAAGTGGAAAATTATTTTAACTTATCACTTTTTACTTTTTTGGCAAAAGGGCGAATTTGGTCCCATGGCTCTCGCTTTACTCTAATTGGTTCTAATGTTGCTTATGTGGCATGTTTTGATTGGAGGAGGAGTGGCGGGTTGTTTTGAGAACTTGCTATTTTTAGCTACTTTGGCTAAAAGTTTCAAATTTCCCGTGGCCCCACCAAGTGCTAATCTGCTTGAATTCAAGTGGCGGAGAAAATTTCTAAATTTTGCCCGAAAATGATGACATGTCCTCTTTTGATTGGATGAGAAGCAAGTGGGTCTTTTTGTGCCTTAAGGAATTTTGGAAAAAGAGTTAAAGTGCAAAGAAAATGCCTAGGGCCCGCAACGAATCATAGAGAGACATGTGGCAGGGTCAGAGGCGAAACTTTGGGCCTTGGGGGAAAATTGAGATTTTTCCCATTTTTTGGCATAAAGGTATGAAATTAAAAGGAGGAGCACAAGCCCGTAGCTTATCAGCGACCGACACGTGTCTGGGACAGAATCGAAGGTGTGGCCCTGAGAGATAAGTTGGAAAATTTTCCTTTTTCCAAAAAGGTGGAAATGTGTAGAATTGGTCCGTGATTCGATGGGACCCACTTTGGAACATGTGTCAGGCCTATTTTCATGAGGCAGAGATGCGGGGAAAAATATCAAAATTTTCCAATTTTCCCGAAAATTTTAAAAGGTAAAATGAAGCTCCTAGGTCCGCATCCAATGGAATGGTGCCACGTGGCCGCTCAGAATAAAAAGGTCAAAAGGGTAAAAATGTGAAACTTGTGCCCATGCCGAATCAAATCTCGCCATGTGGTTGTTTCTTTTAAAAATGCAAAATGGAAAAAGGTGCCTCCAAATCCCATCTCCAATGGTTTTTCTCCATGTGGAGGGTGTAGATTAAAAGTTAAATGTCAAATCAACAGTAACATGTGCATCATTTTTTGCTCTACCACCATTTCCCCCTAGAACGCTCCAGAAGTTTGGAGATGCATTTTTGCATCAATTTCCATCAAATTTTTGACAAATTCATGTCGTTTGTGCCTGCAAGGACAAATGCAATTGGTTTTGAGGATCAATTTGAAGATTAGAGATGTTTTTGAAATGAATTTTTTCCCTAACCCATCTAAAAACATGAAATATCAGATCCAAAAGTTACAAAGTCAAATTTTGGAGGGATAAGGATGAAATAATGAAAGGAAGGGGGTATGCATGCTTTGAAGATGAAAAATGTGCCTCCACAATGGATAATGATGTGAATTTTGTAATGATTCATCTCTTTTTGAGACAACTGGAAACTTTTTGGACGTGTTTTGTTAAACGTCCCTGTTTGCGAATCATGAGAAATTTTTGTAACAAATTTGATCCTTTGGCATATTCTTTTCTTGGGAAAGAAGGCTTGAAGGAGATTAAATGCTATATATTGTATGAATTTTTCATGCAAAGGGTTAGAAGAGTTTAAAAAATCCTGGAAAATTAAAAATTTCACAGGAAAATCTGGGAAGAAGCCCATTCTCTGAGTGACCACTTGAGAAACTCATGTAATTATCTCTATATCATATTTCAAATCATGTTAAGTTGGTTACATATGTATAGCCATTAACAAGCTCTGAGATTGTTTTCAAAACATTCCCCTGCTGATAAATCTGATCAAGTTTGAGTTATTCTGTGTTGTCTTTTGGAAAAATATGTGAATGCTTACATTTCATAATGCATTTCAAATTTGTGTTTCTTGTTTCTTGTTGCAGTCTTGTGTTTAAAATATCTCTTGATCATACATGGTCTCATTTCTTATGATATTTTAGTGGCATTTGTAATCTCACATTCAGAAGAGCTTTCATCTGATAAAGAGATAAACAAATTTAAAATCACTTTACCTTCCTTGACTTTAGAGATTGTTTGTAAACCTTTGGGTGTACCTTAGGTCATGATTAAATAGTGATTGCTAAATGCTTCATTGGTTCATTCTAACTCAATATTTTGTGATAGATGATCAAATATTGTGTGGAAAAGTGCAGATCTGGGCCTCCATTTGATGCACATATCCTGGTTGAAGGGATGATTAACCATTTTGATACTTTTTTTGTTAAGTTTCTCCATATTTTGCTGAAATCCTCAAAGAGTTTAGTGGATCTTGGTTTTTCTTGTCTAAAATCCCACCCAAAAATCATTCAAAACAACTAATCCTACCTTGTTTTACCCCTATTTTCCCTGTATACCCACAAAAGATCAAAATCTAGTTGCTAAAGTATGCAGAATAGATCAAGATTTCAAAATGTCTTTAGTAACCCTTGCCTTGCATTGAAAGTATCTCCATAATCTGGAAGTGATAACTTGTGAAAGTTAGATTTGGAGTGTTGATCATATTTTCCCAAGGCCCTTTCATACTATTTGCACAAATTAAGGGATATCTTCATCTCCTTCACCATTTGAGGGTTACAAAATAGGTTTTCTTACCTTGGTTGAAAGGTAAAAACTAAAACAATTAGGACAAGATCATGTCCTATTTGAGTGCTATCCATCTCTCCACAAACTGACGAGTGCTAGTTAGATCATATCCCCAACTACAAAATGACACACACCATGATCCATCTATCTTTAAGCTTCATTCCATATCTTTGATGCTTGATCGACCGAAAAGGAGAACAAATTTGGGTACCAACAGATTGGATCACACATCTAGGTAGTTAAAGCAATTAGATCTTGTATCAATGTCTTGAAATTCTTTTTCTAGATTTCTAACCATTAAATCCTACTAAAAACAATATTTTATGCTTCCATGGCATAAAGGAAACCAAGACCTTTCCAACAATATAAAATTTGTCAAATTTTGTTCACTGGAGTGAAAGTTATGCCCATTTTAATATTTGAATCTAATCTGTACAAAAATGGTGAAAATGCAAAAATGGATTTGCGGGCCCGAAATTGAAATTACACCTTTAGCGCGAAAGATGAAAAAGTGCAAAAGTTCCCTGCAACCCCGCAACTTCACATTTTACATTTAGGTCTGACACGTGGTGTTACCGGAGTGGCAATGGAGTCACGGCTCTCTTTATAATTTTACTTCTTTTAGAAACAAGGCTCAAAACCTCAAAGTTCTTTGCCTCTCGCCTCTCTTCTTAGAATTTTGATTCGGGCTCAACATTTGAATTTTTCCATTTTGGAAACCGTGCTCAAAATCTCAAAAGGATTTGATGATCCACCTCCCCACTTTGACTCTTCATGCGGGCTCGATATTTGAATTTTTCCCTTGGCATGAGCGGGGCCGTGGTTCACTTTTTACTTTACACCTTTTATGGAAACAAGGCTAAAAACCTCAAAGTTCTCCACCGGCCTATGTTCCCGCTTTGAATCTTCAACATGGGCTTAACATTTTACTTTTTCCCTTTATTTTGGTGAAAGATTTATGTCTGACTTAAGACATGTGGAGGCTCAATGCACATTTGGGACTTGCCTCCATATTTTTCCTTCGAAGTTATGCCAAGCGGACACGTAGAGGCTTCCGCAAACCCTTCTATACTTAGCTAATTCAATGGACAACTCTGTCTCTTTTTTGGACCTAGGACACGTGGAAGGGTGGCACTTTTTTGGGGGACTGAATTTGGCTTCAACCCTTGAAGGTGCACTATTGAGACACATGGTGAGCTCTACTAGTTCTTTATACTTAGCCTATTTGGGCCCACTACCCATTTGATTTCTATTAGACCCTAGAAACATGGAGGGATGGTGCTAGTTCAGGGTCTCTCTTTGGACCGCACCTTTGAAGTTGTGCCAATGAGGTACGTTGAGATTTGATGCATGTTTGGGGACTCACTTTTGCTTCGACCCTTGAAGGTGTGCCAATGAGACATGGGGCCATTTTTTGTTCCTTTTGTACTTAACTAATTTGGGCCCGCTCCTCTTTCTCTATTTTTGGTTGGGTCCCTTCTGTTATTTAGGAGTGACTATGTTGGGTTCTAGACACGTGGAAGCTTCATGCTTGTTTGGGGACTCGTTATGTATTTCACCTCTTGAAAGAGTGCTGAAGAGACACATGTTTCTTTCCACTGGCCTTAGACCTTTCAATGACCAATTTGAATTTTTGAGGCCCTAAACTCGTGGAGAGTACGCGCTCAATTATGATCCTTCTTTGAACTTGGCCTTTGGAGGTGTGCTATTGGGACACATGGAGGCTTTTGCCGGCTCTTTATACTTAGCCGATTTATTGGCTAGCTTTGTCTTTTTAAACTCTAGACATGTGGAGGGCCTGCACATGTTTGGGGTCTCCGCTTTTGTGTGCCATACCAAAAGTGCACCGAAGAGACACATGGCACCTTCCACGGTCCTTCTATACTTAGCCAATTTGGGCCTCGATGAACACTGGCTTTCTTCATACAAAACCAAATTTCCAAAAGTGACCCAACGACCCACCTTCCCACATCCAATCAGAGATGTCCATGTACTCATGGGCGCTAGGGCCAAAAATTGATAGGGAAGATACGCCCATCACTCACAATCGTAGAAAATTATAGAGGAGGGAAAGCTCCACCATTTATGCTAGAAAATAGACTACTCCTTGTGGAAAGAAGAAATATAAACAATACCAGGCTCAATGTGATTCACGGCCATAGAATAAGGATTTGACAATTTCATTCGAATGGAGGAAACAATTTTCAAGCATTCGGATGGGAACCATGAGGACCAAAAGATTCTAAATTAACAGGGTGAGATTTCAAATGAGCACCCACTTCTTCAAAGCACAAATCTTTTTATCTCTCCAGACTTCTCACTTTGGTCAAACATATCTCAAAGGCACCAACTCAATTGTTTTGAAAGCTTGACTTAAAAATGAGGGGAATTTTCAGGGTGACAATAGCTGGCTCTTTTTAGGGATGACTTGGTTGGGACAGAGGAATGAGGCAAGATGAAGAACCATAGAAAAACTTTGGGAAAGTAGATTAGTGCCTTATCCATTGGGCAAATAGAGTCAAAGGTAATATCCATATAGAAGACAAAACACACACAAGGGAAACAAACCAAAAAAGAAAGACAAAAACAAACAAAACACCACACACAATATATACAAAAGGACTACCTAATCACCTAGGACTTGAACAAATTCAAATACTACCCACTATAAGGAAGTGGGAGAGAGGATCCATCCATATAATCCAAGTAGAAAGAATTTTCTCCAACAAAGTGTCTGATTTTGAAAGGACCAAGCCAAAGAGAATCAAACTTACCATGGCTTCCTCAAGGTTCATGTCTTTTGTCCCATAGTAGAACAATGTCTCCCACTTGAAAATCTCTGGGCCTAGCCTTCTTATCAAACAAAGCTTTCACCTTTAGTTGATGAGATGAGATCCTATCAAAAACCTGCATCCTATCTTCATCCATCTTCTGAAGGTACATGATTCTCTTGTCTAGGGAACTAATGAAACTTGAGTCCTCAATAGCCTTCATTAAGTACAAGGCTGGTAATTCCACTATTACTGGTAGCTGAGCTTCAACACCATACACCACCTGAAATGGAGACATCCCAATTGCTCTTTTAGGTGTAATTCTATCGACAGAGAGCATCATAGAGCTTCTTATGCCAATTCCTTTGAGATTCATTGACAAGATTTTGAATGATGGTTACCAAATTCTTATTTGTTGATTATGCTTGTCCATTCCCTTGAGGATAATAATCTGAAGAATGAGCAAGGGAAATTCCATAGCCATAGCAGAAATCCATCATCTTAGAAGAAGAAAAATTGGAAGCATTATCATTCACAATATTGTTTGGTACCCCAAACCTTATCAATATGTTCTCTTTGATGAAATTACACACCACCTCAGAAGTAGTGATTTTGATTGGAATAGCCTATAACCACTTTGTGAAGCAATATGTAGCTTGATTAGACGTGAGTATGTCCAACACCGGAAGTGGGTTAAGAGTTCCAATGAAATCTAATCCCCACTGTTGAAAAGGCTCATCAATCACTACTTGTTTGAGTGGTAAAGCAACCAACTTAGGTCTCCCAACAAAAGTATGATAGGCTTCACACTTACCTACCCATTTTGATGCATCTCTAAATAATGTAGGCCAATAGTACCCTACACGAAGGATCTTATGGGTAGTGATAGTAGAAGAGAAGTGCCCTCCATAAGCCTGATCATGAAAAGATGAAAACAACTTCTTTTGTTGCTCTTTGTCCACACATTTAAGGAATCTTCCATCTATGCCTCGCTTGAACAAAGCATTTTCCCATAATACATATTATGCAGACCTTATCTTAATAGCTCTCTTTTACTTGACACTCAAATGGGATGGACATTCTCCATAAGTAAGAAAATTTGTGATATCAACATACCGGTCATCTCGTTGAAAAGGAAGAGGACAACATGAACATCAACTACTTTTGTGGACAATTCTTCATAAGCCCCTTCGTAATAAGCTCACAAGCCTTTACCTTGAACTATCTTTGTTGGATTGATATCAAGATCATATTCTTGGAATTTTTCTAAACAATTTCCTCTCTTAGTTGTAAACTCCTATTGTGTAAGAATAGACTTGATGGTTGTATCAGGTACAAGTACAATAGAGTGAGAATTAAGAATATAAAAAAAAAACTGCTTGATAGCTTTGACTACTGCAAAAGCATGTTTCTCCATCATAGTATATTTTAATTCATGAGATTTCAAAACATAGCTCATGAAGGCAATTGGAAGTTCATGATTCTTAGAATTTTATTGAGTTAGCACGGTAGCCAAGGTATTCTCTGTAGCATAGCAATAGATAATAAAATCCTTACTGAAATCAGGGCATGTTAAGATGGGAGTTTTAGCAATGAATTTCTTAATATCTTGAAATGATTCCTTGCCTTTAGAAGACCAACCAAAGGTTCACTTTCCTTTCATCATTTGAGAAATACTCATAGTCGATTCTGCAAAACGGAATGAAACTCCTCAAGAAATTTATCTTTCCAAAGAAAGAGTAAACACCCTTTTTGCTTGTGGGAAAAGGAATTTGCTGGATTTCTTGAACTCTTTATAGATCTATCTTCATCCCTTCTTTAGAAACAATGTTCCCAACAACTTGCCTTTAGTAACACAAAATACAAACTTCTTAGGATTGAGAGAAACTCAATGTTCTCTACATTTCTAGAGGACTGTTTCCAGATGTTGAAGATGATCTACCCTTGTTTTGGAGAAAATAGTTAAATCATCAAGGTACACAACAATACACCTTCCCTTAAGGCTTCCAAAAGCTAAGTCCATTTCCCTATGAAAAGTAGCACCATAATTGATACAACCAAATGGAATTCTCTTATAGGAAAAGGTACCCCAAGGGGTAGTAAAAGTAGTCTTGTGCTGATATGGGGTACTAAATTCCACTCGATTGTATCCAGAGAATCCATCTAGCATTGACAACATCTCGAGCCACGAGAAAATTTGCAAAAATTGATCCATTATGGGAAATGGATAGTTGTCTTTCAGAGATTCCGATTCAAATTCCTGAAATCCACACAGATGTGAATCTCACCATTCTTTTTCCTAACATGCACAATGTTGGAAATCCATGTTGAATGATGTATAGGGAAAATAATCTTGGCTCTTAGTAACTTCTAGATCTCTTAAAAAATAGTATCGAAACCTTAGGATTATACTTCCTTTTCTTCTACTTGAAAGGTTTGATCCTAGGTCTCAGAGGGATATAGTGCTACATCTCCTTTGGTTGAAAATCCTTGAGATCATCATATGAATAGGAAAGAACATCAACATACTTATTTAATAGGTTTACTACTTTCTTCTTTTCTTCTTGGGTGCAACATTTTCCAATATTCACCACCTTGGGTTCATCATTGCTTCCAATGTTAACCTTATCATACTAATTAGATTGTCGAGTCCCTTGAGAAGCTTTAGATTTGATGAACCTATCATGTTTTTCAAATAGATCCTCTAGACTCACTATTCCTTTAGGAATCTTGTTACCCTTCAACTTAATACAACCATCCTGATCCATCTCTTCCTTGATATCTTCCTCATTAAAGGACACATATTCTCTAGGAAAAGTTTCACTTCCTTCAAAATATAATTGATTGAAGTTATCTTTAAGCTCTAAGAAAGAGAGAAAGTGTTGATCATCATTGAAAACCTGCCAGTTGCTTGCATTATCTGGCACACTAGGCCTATGAATCATTTCAATGGTAAATTTCTCTTGAGAGAAATCTGGATGAGGAATCAACAAAGATCCTGAGACAACTAGAGAATCAACTCTAGTATTCTTTTCTCTTGGCACAACTTCAATTGAGAAAGCATCAAGGAATTCAATGGAATCCCAAACAAGATTTCTATAATGTTTCAATCTCCTATTCTTGACTTGGTAAAGATCCCTTACCTATTTCACAATCAACTCTGCATCACCACGAGCACAAATATTCTTTACTCCTATTTCTTTTGCCATGCCCAATATAAGGATAAAAGCCTCATACTCAGCTGTATTATTTGTATTTTCAAAATGAAGCTTGAAATAGAATGGATGAATCTTCCCTTCTGGAGAGATTAACACCACACCAGCTACAGAACTAGCTAAATAATAACTTCCATCAAACTACAAAGTCTAAATGCCATTAGGATCATGAATCACTCCCTTAGGAAGATTTTCCTCATCTTTGACCTGATCATATAGTTGCCATGCCCTACATTTTCATAGAGTATTTGTGCTTTAGGATCATCAATATTTTATACAATATACTCGATTTGATTTTTGTAACAACTTCTTCATTTTCCCATTGATTGGGATCAAGGCATGTGACCAGTCCATCTAAATTTCACCTCCTACCTTTCTATAGAAATTCCTACTCAGCAACATACCATATGAGGGACGAATATCAACTACCAAAATAGTGACTAAGACCCTTTTTCTAGAAAAGCAGCGAAGGCTACTTGTGCATCTTTAATCCTTCCAACCAAAGGAACTTCTCTACTCTCCATGGAATAGCAAGAACCAAAGGCACGTGTTAGAGTCAGGCCCAAAGCATGAGCTACTTTTGCTGGCATTACATTGTCGATGCTCCCGAGTCTATAACACAATTCTTTGAGTTTATGGCCAGCCTATGAGGAGAGTCACATAGAATGGTTCAATTTTCTTATTAGGGGAAGTGACCGCAGCCACAAGGCTTGGTTGAGGTGAGGAAGAGGGAGTGGGAAAAATACCTTTAGAGGTATTGGATTTGAAATTTACAAAGTTTACCATTTTAACAAAGGATTTTGGATGGGTTTGGTAAAACTCGCCTTTAAATTTGGATTTTGGTATTTTGAGGTGATCAATAATATCAAAAGAGCTAGATGTGGATGGTGCATCTTTACTAGGAATATGAGAAACCTTTGATTTATCAACTTTAGGAGTTGAAGGACAAGAAGTTTTGGAAATAGAGGTAGAAGGAGGAGGATTGGCATTACTCACCTTTTGTGTGGAGGTAGTGGGAATAGGGGCTCCTCTTTTAGCAACCACACGAGAATAGTTACAGAAACTCCTTAGATTTCTTAGCGAGTTACATCAATTTTTATTTTCCATTCATTTTCTCCCAAGTCATAACAACATATCACTCACTATTCATCTTGGACACTCTTTCATCATACTTATCTTCATCATCTATACCTTCAGTGGTGAGGAAATAAACTTGAGATCCACCAAGATCTTCCAGTTCTTCATCAACCTTTTCTTCTGGGTCTTCAAAATCTTCATTAAACTCCTCATCATCAGGTTCTTGAACTTCACAAGTTACATTGAATGGAACCTTGATAGGTGGGCCTTTAATAGCCAATTTATTCTGAGAAGGAGGTAACCGGTTCCTAGGCTGAAAATTCCTTCTTGGAATATCTTGATAAGGAGTATGTTGAGCCAACTACTTTTTTACAAAGCAATGAGATCATTTTCTAACTTATGTACTAACTAATCTAAATTGGCTCTAAAGAGAGGAAGAGGAGAATGCTTTAGAATTGGAGGGTTCTCTTTTCAATTTACTAGACATGATTAAATCATCCTCAACCTTGATAGCCAAATGCTTGATCAACATCTAGAGTTGCAAGGTTAGCTCTCCTTAGTGCATAGCTCACTTCAGGTAATTGAGCATTGAGGAAGAAGCATTTTTGGATTTGATCCACAAGATGAGTGTTCTATGGAATTTTATGAATGAGCTTGTTGAATTTGGCCACAAATTCTCTCATGGGCTCATGTGGTTCCTTCTTGATATGAGAAATTTGAGCCAAGAGAGCATGCACATCTTTAGTAGGTTTGAAATGTTGCTCAAACTGAGTTGTCAAGGTGGTCCAATCAATAATTGACCCAACAGGAAGATGATAGAACCAATCAAGTAGCATTATCTTGCAATGTCTCTACAAAGAGCCTGACAAAAACGTCTTCATGCTCAATCCCAAGAATCCCACATGCAACGTTGAAGGCTGCAATGTGTTCATCTGGGTGTACCTTCCCATCACCTCGAGAATTTAGGAAAACATTTCCTACTACTCCTGGGTAACTCATGCAATGGTTGAGGAAGAGAAAGAGGCCCAATCCATTGTCCCCAAGGTAGAGGTGCTGCCATTTGTGGGAAGATTGTCTGAAGGGGAACTGAGACACCAAAGCAAGTATCAGAGAAAGAAGATTAGGGATGAGTTGTTATAGAGGAATGTTATTCTTGGAGTTTCTATCTTTAATAGGGGTGTGCTTGAAGAACAAGTTCCTCTGTTCCTTCTTGCTGGAAGAAGAGGGAAGTTTTGTTGCTCCAGAAGTTGAAAATGAGGATCTTCAACCCTGAGAGCTTTCTTCCCACGTGTATATCGTAGAGTTGCCAGATCAAAAATGATCTTGAAGTTGTTATTTTGAAAGGGATATGTTTGAAACAAAATCCCCAACGGAGTCACCAAAAACTGTTGGGTTTTAAAATGGTAATTTGATCAAAACCACAATCAGGGGACAATAAGTCCCTCCTATTTATGGGAGAGGTTCCCTTATTGAAAGCAAGCAGTAAAGCTTAGATTCAAATGTACACTTTCATCTTAAGGTGGGCCTCGACATCTAGAAATTATTTTATACCAAAATATTATCAATAAAAATGAATAAAAGAACTGAAGAAAGGAAAGAGCAGAATATAAAAAAATTTTTTTAGGAAATATAGATAGCAGAGTATAACCCTATATGTATTGAGAAAGAGTGATACAGAAAAGAATCATTCACATTCACAGCATAAGATATCATTCCATAGACATAAAGTTCCAAAAACATATCAATAAGGACAAAAAGTTTCTTATCATAGTAAGTAAATGATCCATGAATTTCAGATGAGCTAGAAGGGACAATGGAGGAAGATAGAGAAAAGGGGGAAATCCTTATGTATTGATTTACTTTCGACTATATTTACACTTCAAAAGTATCAGAGTCCAAATTTTTGTAATGAGCCAATTTATTACATTTATAGATGAAGCCAAGAGAGGAGAAGAAGAGAAGGAAGAAAATATGATTTGGAAGCTCAACCACCAACCATCAATGCCCCTGCAAATCCACCTACAATCTATCAAATCTGGTTCTACATGTCTTTGGCGTGTTGAAGAAGGAAGGATGAGAGATCAGATCAAATTTGATCTAGTTGAAGCAATCGATCACATATTAATGACACAAAATATGTTTTCCAAGTTTTCACCCAAATCAAGATATCCAACTGGTTCTCCATGTCTGTTTGGCGTGTTGGAGAAGGAAGTATGGAAGATCAGATCAGATCTAGGTAGTTGAAGCAATCAGATCCCATATTAATGGCTTGAAAGACGTTTTCAGATTTCCAACCATCAACTCCTACTAAAAACAATATTTTATGCTTCCATGGCATAGAGGAGACCAAGACCTTTCCAACAATATAAAATTTGTCAAATTTTGAGCACTGGAGTGAAAGTTATGCCCATTTGAATATTTGAATCGAATCCATACAAAAATGGTGAAAATGCAAAAATGGATCTCATGGGCCCAAAATTGAAATTACGCCTTTAGTGCAAAAGATGCAAAAGTGCAAAAGTTTCCCGTAGCCCCACAACTTCACATTTTGCATTTGGGTCTGACACGTGGCATTACCTGAGTGGTAACGAAGTTGGCTCACTTTATAATTTTACTTCTTTTAGAAACGAGGCTCAAAACCTCAAATTTCTCCACCGACCCGCCTCTCTACTTTGAATTTTGATTCGGGCTCAACATTTGACTTTTTCCCTCTTGGAAACAAGGCTCAAAATCTCAAAAGGCTCTAACGATCTACCTCCCCACTTTGAATCTTCATGTGGGCTCGATATTTGACTTTTTCCCTTGGCATGAGCGGGGCCGCAATTCACGTTTTTACTTTACACCTTTTATGGAAACAAGGATAAAAACCTCAAAGTTCTCTGCCGGTCCACCTTCCTACTTTGAATCTTCGACACAAGCTTTACATTTAACTTTTTCCCTTTATTTTAGTGAAATATTTATGTCCGACCTGGGACATACAGAGGCTCAACGCACATTTGGGACCGCCTCCATATTTTGCCTTCAAAGTTGCATCGAGTGGACACATGGAGGCTCAATGCACATTTGGGACCTGCCTCCATATTTTTCCTTTGAAGTTACACCAGCGAGACACGTGGAGGCTTCCACAAACCCTTCTATACTTAGTCGATTCAATGGCCAACTCTGTCTCCATTTTGGACTTGGGACACGTGGAAGGGTGGCACTTGTTTGGGGGACCACATTTGGCTTCGACCCTTGAAGATGTCTTTGTTGAGACACGTGGTGAGCTTTGTTGGTTCTTTATACTTAGCCTATTTGGGCCCACTGCCCATTTGATTTCTATTAGACCCTAGACACGTAGAGGGATGACACTAGTTCATGGTATCTCTTTGGGCCACACCTTTGAAGTTGTGCCGATGAGGCACGTTGAGAGCTAACGTATGTTTGGGGACTCACTCTATATTTCACCTCTTGAAAGAGCATCGAAGAGACACGTGGTTCTTTCCACTGGCCTTAGACCTTTCAATGGCCAATTTGAATTTTTGAGGCCTTGAACACATGGAGAGTCAGTGCTCACTTAGGATCCTTCTTTGAACTTATCCTTTGGAGGTGCACTGTTGGGATGCGTGGAGGCTTCTACCAGCTTTTTATACGTAGCCAATTTATTGTTTGGCTTTATCTTTTCAAAATCTAGTCATATGGAAGGCCTGCACATGTTTGGGGTCTCCGATTTTGTGTGCCATACCACAAGTGAATGATAGAGACACGTGGCACCTTTCACGGTCCTTTTATACTTAGCCAATTTGGGCCTCGATTGAACACTGCCTTTCTTCATACAAAACCAAATTTCCAAAAGTGACCCAATGACCCACCTTCCCGCATCCAATTAGAGATGTCCACGTACTCATGGGTGCTGGGGCCAAAAATTGATAGGGAAGATATGCCCGTCACTCACAACTGTAGAAAAATACAGAGGAGGGGAAGCTCCACCATTTACGCCCGAAAACAAACAAATCCTCATGGAAAGAAGAATTGTAAACAATACCAGGCTCGATGCGATCCATGGCCATAGAAGAAGGATTTGAAAATTTCATTTGAATGGAGGAAACAATTTTCAAGCATCCAGACGGGAACCATGTGGACTGCAAGATTCTAAATTAATAGGGCAAGATTACAAATAAGCACCCACTTCTTCAAAGCAAGAATATTTTTATCTCTCCGCATTTCTCACTCTACTCAAACATATCTTAAAGGCACCAACTCAAAATTTTCAAAAGCTTGACTTAAAAATGAGGGGAATTTTTAGGGTGACAACAACAAGAAACCCCATTTAGTTGGAGGTTTGATTTACGAGATGGAGGGTCAATTAGGCCTTCGAAGAGAGGGGGAAAGAGGGGTGGATTGGTATGTGGATCAACTTACAGAGCTAGATATTGACCATGTTAGATGACAGTCATATCAAAATTTCCCTGCTTGGCATGGTGTGGATGTGGAGCTAGTGGGGATGAGGAGGACGAGATGGGTGTAGGGGAGATAGACGAGAGATGATTGAGACATTTTAATTTGATAGGGTATGGCGACATTTTGGAGTTGTTTAGTCCATGCCTCATGATCCTATTTTGTACAGGAGGGAGGAGTTGGACATGGAGCTGCCGAGTCCTACTATGGCAGACCCATTGGAGGAGGCTATGTCATGGGATCATGAATGATGTGGGACAGGAGTAGGATAGTACGATTGGCACATGAAAGCATGGATGGGTGGGGTGGTTAAGGAGAGAGGAGAGGAGGAGATAGAGGAGATAGTGGTTGAGGCCGAGGAAGCTCCAGGAGGTGGTAGAGACGGAGCGAAGAGGTTGTAGAGGTGGCATGCTTATGTATTAAGCTAGATCGGATGAGAGGAGAGAAATATATAACCTTGCTGACAACAGGATGTGGTCACTCAGAGAGAGACCGAGTTAACTTGGAGAGGGACTGCTACAGTAGACATAGGGAGTCCTATACGACCCATTTTGGAGATTCGAGATACTATTGTAGCGACATAGTCATTTAGTGGTGTTCGTGACACACCATATGTATCGGAGACATATGGAACTCCCTATTATGATTAGGATAGATAGGTATTTAACGTTGGCCCTTGAGGCCAAATATTAGGAGGATATTGTGATTTGTAAGCTACCTCAAACATTGAGATATGGGAGCATCTCCAGAGATAGGAAACAGTGGAGCTAGGTGTTGAGGAGTACAAAGAGTGTATCTCAACCAATGCGAGAGGAGGGAGGTGATGAAAGACATGGTTTAGGTGTTATACATGCCCCAGAGGGAGAGGATTTGAGGGCCTCGGACATTAACTTTATAGATTTTGATAATATATCTACTTTGAGGAGCCCCCTAGAGGGCCGTGATGTATTGATAAATATTTTGATATATGATATATGATTTTGTTGTGGATTATCATGTGTTCATTATGTGTTGTGATGGATTTTAATTTGATGTGATGATTTTATATTATATGTCATGATGATGGCTTTTGGATTAGATGTAATGGTGATTTTAGATTGTATGTTTGTTTTATATTTGGTGATGATGGTGAAACAAATGTATGATTAGATGGTTATTTTAAATTGATATGTGTATGAATAGAATGATGATATAGATGTGTGATGTGATAATTAGGACTATATTTTTTGTGTTTAAATTTTATCATGATGATTAAAATGAATATGGGTAAGATGTGATGAAAGCAAATTAAGAATATATGTGATGGATGATGGACATGGTGTAATATAGATAGATAACATATAGTTGATTGAGATGAAGGAAGATGTGCTAGAGGACAATCTGCGATATGATTTAGGAAAAATATTCCTCATGAATGGTGGTGACCTAGAGGTGTGAATGAAATTACATTACAATAAGGAAATATGCCTCTAACTGCATTGGAGATAAACAAAAATGGGATCCAAGTAACACAAGACTCATGCGGCCAAAGAAGATGTTAGCAAATAACCAACAATAGTCATTTCATAGATCATAAGGAAGAAATGGATGAGATGATCTAGTAAACTTAATGTTGACATAACAAAGAGATTTGAGATGAAACTTGTATAGAGGAAAAAAAGGTTCTCTAAAAGTGGTGTTCTCTAAACTATGCCCCAACTTGGGAAGGGGAAAGAGAAAGCTGATTAATGTAGGAAGCTTTCTTAGGATGTTAATAAAATGGAAGGTTGATTAATGTGGGAATCCTTCAAATTACATAGAGAGTATCCATCCTTAGAGGGTATGGTCTAATTTGTTTTTGATAAATAAAATATTTTAACTGGAGCTACGAACCGGAGGGTTCTTGGGAACCTTCCCATACAAAGAAAGATATTCAATACTATCCTTGAAGGTGCACAAAATAAAACAACAACAAAGACAAGCAAATGAAAAGAAAGAGATATAACCCTGCCACTTACTACTCTTCTTTAGAAGAGTAGTAATCATCTGAGTTAGCATAGCGACCTTTTTACCTTTTTTAACTTCTTGTAATGGATTTTGATTAGAGGTAATAACCATCATGAGGTTTTTGTAAGGATCCTAGATATATTCATGATCGAATCAGATTTATCGGACTTGTTTGATTCATGACCACGCTTAATGCCCATTTTTCAATCCTTATGTCATCTTCATTTGGAGGAGTCTTAGAAATAGGAGTTTTGGAATCATTCCGGTGGTGGTGGATGGATACACACTAGGGACAAATTTTTGCTTCTCTTTACTCTCTGTGTTCAAGGCCGGGTTTCTCCAACCATTTTTCATATCAAGTTCTTTCTTCATTGATTCTTCCTCCTTTGTGGACAATCAACCTATAAATGACCTATAGATTTACAAATGTGGCATCTAAAATTGGTATTCTCATAATCTAGGATTTGAACATGCTAAATATTACTAACTATATGAAGAATTTTTTCCGGAAATCCTTTACTAAGAACTATCTCTGCATAAATTCTAGTAAAAGAATGGATTCCCATTGCTGCCCTAATAGAATCCACTTGGAGGAATCTTTTCAATGTGTTTCCGATATCCTTTATTATAGGCCAAAAATTCAATGGGAGATTTAGAAAGCGAATCCAAAATGACATCTTAGTCATGGTGAAGGTGCTAGGTCAAATTCCAAAACCATGGTGAAAGAAATTGGCTCGCACCGCCCCAAAACCATGGTCCATATGTAAGAAATTTTTGATAATTAGAATGCTTATTGAATTGAACTACGAATAAGACCTTGGAGAAGAAGGAGACCTCGCAATTGCTGGACCAATTTTATAATATACAATAAGTTAGATCAAAGGAAGATGACCACAAACCATTAAAAAAAATAATGACAGTGAGTTGTGTTAGAAGTTTAATATGGTTCAAAACCTCGGGGTTTCCAAACTCAACAAAGGTGACTCCTCAACCATGTCAACAATATATGATGGTTGGGACAGGGCTTGGGTAGATTTCTCCGAACAACATCTTTAAAGGAAAGTCCAGCCACAACCGAAGGTCCCTTTCCAACCCCTAAACTCAGCTTGGTCGTATGATCCAAAATTTTTGAACCACCAAGCCCAACCATAGATTTTCCCTTGGTCGAGCTATCAAAAGGAGGGACCAAAAAAGGGTACGGAAACTCGACAACTATCAACTAGGCCTTCAATTTCCATGAGATTAATGCATTCAAGCCTTTCATTATAACCTAGGGAAAGGAACTCCTTGATCATAAACAACTTGTCCCCGAGGCCTGTAAGAATTGGGAGACCTTTTCAAGTTGAAGGTGACCCTAGGCCTAACTTGCTTTCATCTCTCGGCTCTTTAGCCTCCCCTCCACCCTATCCTTAATCAATTCCTAGATATGGAAGGTGCTGAAATGGAGGAATGATATAAAGACATGACTAAGGGTACATTAGTAAATATTCTAACAATAGAATGGCCACAAGTTCAATGTGTTAAGCAGTTCCACTTCTAGTTTACCGTATGGTTCGATCCAATTAGGGAAAACTTTCTATGTTGGCTCTTTTCTAGAGTTGTGACATTTTGATAAAATTACGAAGTCATAGAAATTAATGTTGCATAAGGAATATGGGATGAGATGAATGAGTGAAAATAAGAGAAAGTGAGTGGTATGTGTTTAGGATGAATAAATGGCCCCCCTAGAGACAAGATAAATAAGGATTAGATGAGATGAGTTAAATAAATATCTATGAAATAGGCACCACAAAGATGGGTTTAAATCCATGGTGCTTCCAAAGGGAAACACAAATATGGCCACAAAGGTGGTCATAGGAAGAGAGGGATGAAAGTATGATAAGATAAACCGAGTTAGACAAGATATGACGATGCCAAATGTGGAAAGGAACTAATCAAGTAAATAAACAATTCCTAGAAATAATTCCCCTAGCATGGGAGGATGAATCGATAAGGATGATAAATGATTAATAATGGGGAAGATGCTCCCCAACGAAAGGAATGCATACATGATATTGGATGTCAAGAAGATGGTGTATCAAGGTGAATGAAATTGATGAACAAGGGAGGACCCTCATCAAGAGGCTAATCGGATGGAGATGTGGTAAAATGGATCGGATGTGCTATGGATGAAGCAATAGATGGAGAAGGGGAATTTTCAAGGAGATCCTATTGCTCGATAAGATTGTGGACAATGGTCCGGAGGGGATTACAATGCTTGGTGTCATGGCCCTAGTTGCAATGATAAGCACAGAGATGCGATAAGGATCAAACCACGAGGGATTTAGATGGTTCGGGTCGAAGGCTATGATAGGTGGAAGCATGATTCCAAAAGTATGAAGCATATGTTGAAGTAACTCCGCATATGATTCGATATGGGAAATAAGGAAAGTCTTGTAGGAGGGTGTGAATGATGAAGGTAAAGGTGGACTAGGTCAAGGTTTAGGTGGTCTGGAAGAATAAACGGTGGTGGATGATTTAGGACTAGATGGATGGATAATTGGATGTGTTTTTGATGAAGGGATTGGCCCTAGGAGGGGATCAAACTATTTGGATTTGGAGGGGTTGATTGGTCGTGATGGAGGAGAGGGTCCTAAGATCGAAGGATTAGGCCCCATGATAGAATATGTAGAGTTGGTCCTGATAGGAGGGATGTCGATATTCTTGTGAGGACACTCAAGAGACCTATGTGGAAGGAAACTAAGGTATTTAGATTTGTATTTTTAAGGATTACCCTTGGAAGGGATGAAAATAATCTCTATTGGGGGATTTGGTGATGATGTGGTTGATGATGACAAAAGTAGCTTTTGCATGATGAATTCTAGGGAGGGTAAATATTGGCTAGATGTGGGAATCTTTTGTTGTGTGGATGAGACAAGAGGGTCTCCTATAGCCAATACAAGTTGAAGTGCCCTTCAATATTGTTCAAATGATGTAGGTGGTCTAGAAGAGGAAGGGGATAATGGGGATACGGTGACAATGGTTGATGTGGTAGGTGTAGGCGGAGTAGTACGTAAAGAGGAATAGGTATGGAATATAAGGATGGAACAATAGGAAAAGGTGGAAGAGATGTGGATGAGGGAACATGGTCCAATGTAGTGGTTTGAGTAAGTTCAGGTGTGGAATCAATAATAGGAGTAGATGTGGGTATAAAAATGGGTGTTTGGATCATGTAGTTAATAATGTCTATGTGAGATGGTGTAGATGGTAAATGGGTTGGGTGGAAGGGGGATGAGTTCCAACCATGTTTATTTTGGGTGTTTTGAGAGGCATATAGGTGGGTTGAGGAGATGTGATAGACGTAGATGTGGATGTGGGAATAGTAGATGTCAGGACACTAGGTGTGGATGAGATAAGTGAAGAGGTCATAATCGAGGAGATAGGTGGTAGAGATATCGGGGTAGATATAATGTTAGGCAATATGGGAATGGGTAGAGAAATATGTGATAATGATGTTAATGTAAGTGTGGTGATAGGTGCAGATGTAGAGGCAGGTGCGGCTAAGGATAATGTAGATGTGGTAAGAGTAGGACTAGATGTGGTTGTAAGAGAAGCGGTAGAAGTAAGGGAGGTAGGTAAGGTGACTATAGATGTGATAGATATAGGAATGATGTTAGAAAGGGCCAAGGGTGTAATAACTAGGATGGAATTGGATGAGGAAAAGGGTGAAACTGATGTGAAAAGAGGTGTCTAATGTACGGTATTGATTGAGAATGGATTATATAGTTGTGATGTAGAAGGTGAAGACAAACCACCCAATAGATTATTAGGAGATGGTTGTCTAAAGATGTCATGTGATGAGGATTAGATTACTTGGGGGATGTAGGAGCATGGTGATAAGTAGAATCATAATGAGATGATGGATATGGGGAAAGAACAGGGGAGATCTAATATGGTAGGCTCATCGGAGGTATCCCTCGGTGAGATAGGAGGAGAGATGTCATAAGATGGAGTAGGATCTACTGACTGATACCTATAGAGAAGGAAATCACGGATGGGGTTCTTGTGAGGAATATCCATAAGAGAAGTGGGTATGGTGATGTTGGGTGACACAAGAAGGGCATGAGGTAATGAGGTCAAAGAAGATGGGGTAGAAGTAGGAAAAGATGATGAGGATAAAGGTGATGAGATATAAGGCAATGGAGTATAAGGTGATGGAGATAAAGGGGATGATGCATAAGGAAATGAGGGTAAAACATGGTCTACAAATCAATATGGGTGAGATACGGGAGTTAAATGATAAAGAAAGTCATAGATAGGTCTAGAGGAAGCCCTAGAAGCAACTAATGGTCTGGATGGGGTCACAAAGGACTACTAAGAATTGTTCGAGGAAAAGTTTGGTTCCATTTTTAAATAGGAAAGCAAGCAAACAATTCCTTTTTATGTTTTGATTAAGAAAGTGTGAAGAGGATGGATGTGAGAGGACCTAGGAGATGACAAACTATGTTTGGTCTCAGGTAAGTTGTGGCTGGGAAATGTCTGAAATGGTCTCTTATTGGGTGATCAAATCCCAATCAGTGAACCAAGTGAAAGGAATGTTTTGATGTGTTAATTGATTTGTGAATTTTTAGGTTGTGTGTGATAAGAAATGTGATGTAGAAGATTTAACCGAGAAAGAAAGATGCAAAAGGAAAGGTTCTTTTAATCTTAAAACCAAATGTGATGTTTGATGAGTACACAAACAAGAAGGGAAGGTACGATGTAAAAGGAGAAAATAAGGAAAATTAGAATACTTGGATAACACTTTTCCTATTTTTCTACACTCTTGAGTGATGAGCTATCTAAACCATGAACTAAACAAGCAATACAACTAGGCCTCACATTGCGGTGTTAGTGTGAAACAAGAAAAACAAGATATAAAAAAGAAAGGGATCACTTAAAGGGTGTCCCATTGGGCATGTCAGGAATGTTGTCTAAATTTCTTATTCATTAATCAAATTAATGCACTAGCTACTAAAAAAACTAGAAACTCAAAAATGATATAGGGTTTATGTTACCTTGGATGCTTGATGCTTGATACGGAGCTGAATGATAAATTATTACTACGATAAGATATATATGGGTGGGGGTCACCCGATAAAGCAAACCCGAGAAGAATTAACTTCCTTGGTGGATGTCAGCCCCTGTTTTTTAGAAAAAGGATGTAAAAGAAAAAGCATGTAGAAACAAAGCTATCACTAAATATGAAAAATGGCATAAATTGGTCTAAAGATATTTAGATGATAATAATTGAAAAGTATGTATTTACAGTGCAGGTCGATGATGACCCGGATTTGTGTATAGAAGGTTGAGCAGTGACATGGGAGGATGGATCTAAAGTTGTATATGAGATATGTAGACTTACAAGGTCTGAGAGTGATCGAAAGCGATAATACCCGGTAGCTACTATAAAAGGTGTCTGCAGGAGTGAACCAAGGCGAGAGACATAGAATAAATGATAGAAAGGAGGATTCAGATGGATTTTTGGATAGACAGGACCTTGGTCAATGATGACCAAGGAGAATTGGTAATGCCTATACCAGAAAAATACAAAGCCAAGGATGAAATGATGAAAATGGAAACTGTAAGAAAAATGAGCTATGGGAGAAGGTTGTTGAGTATTTCCAAAACTACTCTTTAAGCGCAAGATGTTAGAAGTGAAGCATATATGATAATATGATTAAGATAATGTGATAATGATAAGAAGATCTCATGAATGATGATTATGAGTGATGCAAGAAAGATGGAAGGATGTCCAAGAGGTTTGTGGATGTCTCAGAAGCTCGCTCGGACATGAGAGAGGCTGCATGCATTTGATTGTTGGCTTAATTGATTGATTTTTGATTGCCTGATTCTCATAATGGAAAGAAAACACTCATTCTAAATGTCAACAATGACTAGGCTGGGCCGCCACTGCCTACGGGGAAATTTTCCCCAATGGGCATGATTTTTGATTTAAGGTGGATTTTTTTATGCTTTTAAGGCTTAGGCGAGTGCTTTAAAGTATATGAGCGGGATTAGGTTACTTGGGGATAAATCCAAGGTAGTTAGAAAATAGGATTGGGTATAAAAATCATAGGGATTTATGGGTAGGATAAAAGTATCCTAATTAGAAGGTTGAATAGGACCATGAGGATCTAAATGATTAATGTGGAAAGGATAATTGGGCATGTGAAACATTAAAAATTATTAATTAATTAATATCAATTAATTAAATAATAAGGACTCGGGATGGGCATTTGATTAGATGCAATGATTGAATAAATAATTAAATATGCACATGCTAGCAATCAAAGGTATAGATACCAAATTTAGGTGTTTATAGGGACATAGAATATGTATTTGGCTTGGGTGCATAGTGGTTGTGCTATGATTGGTATATGAAACACTAAGCTCTAAACTTAGTTTATGCGTTGAGATAAGATAACAAAGGAGGTTTGAATGCGTTGGCATGGTAAATAGTAAATACACCAAACTTAGCATAAGGTTAGTGCATAGTAAAAATTCATGGTAATAATAATTTACAAAATATTGGGAATAATCCCACATGCACCATACAATGACATTTTGTGGCACTTAAATGCAAAATTGTGACTATGGTAATATGAAGTCACAAAGGAAAAGGAACCCCTATACAAAAAGAGTGTGTCAACCCTGGTTGAGGGCCCCCATCTAGTAAATAGTGGGGCCCACCTATCCAAACTCGAGTGTCGAAGACCGGAGGAAAAAAAAACCATAAACACCCTTTTACCATTTTTATCATTTTTGCATTACCACATGTCACAATATGATTGGTGGTTTCTCCTATTTTATCCTCCAATTGGGAACTTCCGTGGACAAAATATTGCTCAAACAAAGTTAATTTTTCAAGTTCAAATAGGCGACAAAAAGATCTCGAGTCTTGTAACTTAATATAATGATTATGGGAGATTTAGGAAATTATGTCTATTAAATTGATCTCTAGATGAGTAAGCTTGAGGGTAGATGCTCATGGAGTATTGACAAGATATGATGATGCTCAAGTGATGGAGGCCTATGATCCATGGTGATAGGGGTAGCTAGGTGGTTTTGAGAGAAGGATATGGGACCATATAGAGGAAACACCTTAGGAGGGTGGTGGTGGTGGTGAAGGTGGAGATGAGGAGGATAGAGTGGACAGTATTGGAGGTCACCTGTAGTGAGTTTATATGCCAAGAAGGCCATGTAGTTGGCCGGGTGAGCCACAATGCCTAGTGAGAGAGATGAGATGATACAAGAGATTACTACTATAGATGAAGATCTCACATAAGCCATAGCTAAAAATATTGATACAAGAAAGATAAATAGGCTTTCCAATAGTATTTTGGGGTGACAGGCATTTCAATTTCAAGAACCGAGCTACAAGATACTAGGGCTTAGACGGGTGAGTAGATGGGATCACTTGGTAGTATGGGTATGGCTAACTACAGGGCATTGTGCAAGGATTTTAGGTACAATGAGGATATAATATGATGGAGGCTTCTAGATGAGCCTCGTTATATGATGCTTTTTAGTGTGGCGATAGGTGGTTCCATCATGTAATCTTTGTGAGTGTGGGTTAGCCATTGTGCGATCCAGAGGGAGGACTAGATGGAGCCTAAAGGAGAAGTGGAGGGTGAGTGTTCATTTAATGAACATTCAATTTACCCAAAATTTTTGTAGATATGATTTTGATGTATAAGGCTCTTCAAGCACTTATCCATGATATATATATATATATATATATATATATATATATTTATATACAGGATTTTAGGCCCTTGATGATGTATATACAAATTTGATATATATATATATATATATATAATATGATTTTGTCATTGAGTTATGTTCTGTGTTTTAATTATGATTGTAATGTGATGGATGTAGATGTGATTGATGAGGATTTGATTAATGATTTCTGTTATGATATGATGTGTTATGGAAATATTTGATTTAGATTATAGATGCATGTGTTATAGTATGATTTTGATGATGTTTATTGTGGTAAATGGTAATATTGTTGTATGATTTATACACTGATGGATAATAACTTATTGTGGAATGTTTTATTTTTACTATTCGGACACATATAGTGTATGATGGTAAAATTATTTACGTATGATATTGCACATACAACCTTATACTAGATGTTAACATATATATGACTCACAATGGTTAGTCATACTAGGATCGTAGATAAATATGAGATAGTTGGATCTTATTCCTTTTCTGACACAGGAAAGGTTTTGTGTGTAGAAATCACATGGAAATGAGTTCTTCTTAATAGTTCCCATGGTTTTGACCCAACTTTATTTTATATAATATAAGTTAATTGATGCAGAAGCTTACATTTTGGGAAATTTGATCAACACAAGAAGCTTTCCTCGGATGGTTACTTTTGATTTTTTATATGAGAAATGATTGATGGGAAGCCATTTTTTGATATGAGGAATGATCAATACGAGAATTCCTTATTATGCATTTGATTGGGTAGATATCCTTCGAGGGAGTGGTCCATGATTTAATTTTGATTTCATGGTAGTCATAGCCATCCTTCGAGGGAGTGGCCTAGAAATTTATTTGACATGTTTGATTTTTGATAGTTGTGCTTCAAGGTATTAGTCTATATTTTGATTGTGTACATCCCATAGATATTATAATTTTGATATGAGGAAACCCTAGGGTAACCATGTAGAATAGGATAAGTAAGCGTGCAAGCTACACTTATATCCTTGTCATGTCATTTAATAGGATAATATAGGGGGATGATGAGAGTAATTATTTCGGGGTTCCCAAGTCATGAGTAGGGAACTTATCCATGAGGAATATGCTACGAGTAAAGATGTGGTGCCCATATTCAATGTCATGAATGATATACTAATAGGAGAGACCACATGATTCTAAATCATTACGAGAGATATAATATATGGATTGATGGATGAAGATAATAGTTTGAATAAGATATCATGAGTTGATAAGTTAACAATAGGTAGTCATAAGTGTTGTGCATTAAGAGGGTCCTTTTAGGTTTACCATCGGGGAAGGCTAAACAATAAGCCGTATAAAAATATTTACTAGTGATAATATATGGTCCAAGCTAATATATGGTCAAGCTAATTCAGAGAAAAATTTCCATGTTTTCTCTTTTCCATGTTAGTGACATGTTGGTTTTCTTTGAGAACAAGATCACCAATGTTAAAGTCATGTTGCTTGAGATGTTTGTTATAGGCATGTTTGATTCATTCTTGATATATGTTAATGTGTTCAAGTGTGATTAGATGATGTTCATCTAACATTTCAAGTTATGATGAACTTTCTTGAAGGTAGTCCTCATCGGAGATTAAATCTCTGAGAGAAAAACAAAATGATGGAATCTGAACTTCAAGGGGAAGAACAAGTTTAGTGTCATAGACGAAAGAGAATGAAGTAACACATGTAGGGGTAAAAATGCTAGTATGAAATTCCCATAATACGAAGGGAATTTACAGATACCAATCACTCCTAGCGTGATCAAACATTTTAATGAGGATTTTGTTGAGTGTTTTTTTTGGATGCTTCGGCTTAGTAATAAGCTTGTGGATAGTAAGGTGTAGAAAAGCTAAGTTTGATGTTGTAGGTGTTGCAAAGTTTTTGAAATTTTTATTTTTGAATGATTTTCCATTATCTGTGATGAGCTTATGAGGAATACCAAAGTGAAATATAATGTGATGATGGATGAAGTCAATGATTTTATCTTCTTTAGTAGAAATGAGGGGGATTTCTTCCACCCATTTTATAAAATATTATGTCAAAGTAATAATGGATTTATGTCATCACGATGGAAGAGGGTTGATAAGGCTGATCGAGTCCAGTCATCATTATGAGAAGGGCCAAAGATCATGAGTTGGTTTAAGAGTATGACTAGGGGTATGTGTGAGGTTGACATGCTATTGACATTTGATGCATTTCTTGACATATTCACAACAATCTTAGTTAAGTGTATGCCAATAGTATCCCATGCATAGGATGCTTTTGAAATAGCCAAACCATTAAAGTTTCCACCACATATGCCATCATGGGCCTCTTGGGTAGCTAGACGATCCTCCTAAGTTTTAAGACATCAAAGGAGGAGGCTGTAAAATCCTCTTTTGTAAAGGATACCTCCTAATATAACATAACAAGATGCATGTTGTTGAAAGGATATTTTTCCATTTATAGATAGATCTAAAGGTATTTTTCTAGTGGAAAGGTAGTTGTATGTATTATTATACCAAGTATCAGATGATCTATCTACTATATGATTAATATTTGGAAGATTAGTGATGGTGTAAGATGGTTGATCATGTTTGTATATGACAACAAATAATTTTAGTGGATTGAAATTCGTGACTAAATATGTTTTTGATTAAGTAAATAGTGATGAAGTTTAGAAGTTGTGAAGTACAAGGAACAACATAACTTTTCAACTTCCGAATAACGAGTTTCATACTCATGAAGGGTGCATCTTATGTAATAGACGACTTGTTCCTTACCTTGTTCATCTTGATGTGCAAACATGGCTAAGGCATGGTTAATTGCATATATATAGAAAGGCTCCCCCTCACATAGAGGTGTGAGCATGGGTTGTGATAAGAGATAATTTTTGAGGGCATTAAAGGCCTCTTCATAGTTATTGTCCCATTAAAAGTGGATATATTTTTGTAGAAGATGATGGAAGGGTTGACAATGATTTTATAACTGCGAGATTAAACAAAAGATAGATTGAAGCTTTCATTTAAGATTATGAATTTTCTTAAGGTTGGATGGTGGAGGAATCTTAAGGATAGACTTGAATTTAGTGGGGTTAACTCCAATTCACCTAATAGGCACTATGAATCCTAGGATTTTTCCTATGAGAAATCCAAATATTCATTTAGAGGGATTATGGAAAAGGAAGAACTATAGAAGATGTGCAAAGATCATGTCAAGAAAAATTATATGGTATCTCTAGTGTTTATATTTACCTAAGAGATCATTGACATCATATTCTATGGTTTTATGGATGAGATCATGGAAGATGTAGGTCATTGCACATTGATAATCCCACATTTTTTAGGACAAAGGGAATTAATCTATAATAGAAGGTCCCTATGGGGTGATAAATGATGTCTTGTGTTGATTATAACTAGAAAAATTATCCATAAGAGATATCATTTCATGGAATATAGTTAAATTGATGTGATAGTCGATGTTGGGTAGAGGAAAATCGTGTTTGGGGCAAGCGAGGTTCAAGTCTTAAAATTCGTGCGAGATGCACAATTTTCCAAGGGATTTAGTGAAAAGAAAAATGTTAGAAAGCCATTTTGGATAATCAATGGGTAATATGAAGTCTCTTGAAAGAATAAACCAAATTTCTTCTTTGATTAGAAGTGTGACACGAGGATACATCCTACGAAACTTTTTCTTCACATGCTTAACACCCATGATGGTGACAATATTGTGGATGATGATGTTTGGGTATATGAAAACATATCACTATAGGACCATGAAAAGGATCAACTATGTTTGGATAGAAAAGGAGTGAATTTTTGGAGTTCAAGTGAGTTTAAGGATCGTCTAATTTTGACAATGTACGGATCTTATGATATGTCAATGTTAACATCGATAATGGATTCATTAAGGAGGGTAGACATGTTAGATGGAAGGGTCTTCTAAATATAATGATCCTCAACACCCATATAGGTTAGGATGGAATTTATGTAGTGAAAATGGAGAATTTTGATGGTAGGATAATATTCTTCTATCATGTGAGGTAAGCTTAAGGGGATAAATCTAGTTTTTCCATTAATCGATAGGTTAGAAGCCTAAGTGTGATTGTATTGACTAAAAAAATATAGGATGGATAGATATGGTATCATCCTTGTTTTAAGGAAAGTTTTACATGGGCGATGCCGAGGACAATTGGGATGTTGACATTTTATGGGGATGAGTCATATGAGGATGGTTTGAATCCTAGACCATATTTCTCATAAGGCTCACAGAAGTCCTCAAATGAGAAATCATGGAGACCTATTTCATAATGACTAAGGCCAAAGAATTTCTAGGAACAATGATGGAGATAAGTCTGGGATAATCGAGTCTTAATTAGGAATGAGAAATCTAAGGAGAATGGTGTCACATGTGATTAAATTTTGAGATGGGCCGAAGGGAGGTTGATGCCTCCATACACTAGTTATGTTTGAAGGAATGGAGGATTGAAGGATACGATGTTTCCTACATTGGGCTTTTAAAGTGGTTTTTGTCAGGCCTCCTATATGTTTTAGGTGAAAGAAGTGTATTAAGGGCTAGGGTGGTATTACCCCAATAAAATATGTTTCATGACCTCATGAAAAGAGTCATCGTTTGGTAGTTTAAATGTGGGAACAAAAGAACTCGTGGAAACTTAATTTGTAGATGTAGGATCTTGCAAAGGAAGAAGGGCATTATGCGCCGGAAAAGTGACAAAGTAGCGTGAGAATCTACAAGTGACTCTTCCGCGTACCCGACCTCTCGAGGTCGTGCCAAGACAGCCGGTGGGGGTAGAATATGCAGACAAACTAGTTAGGTAGTCTAATGTCTTCGACACGCACTAGTGGAATTTGCAAATCCTAGGCAAAGAAGGCCCTTTTAACTTGGATGGTGTGATAGATCGATCAGCGAGGATGATTGCTCGAAGGCTCCAATCAATATCGAGCTTTGGTGTGATTCGATCTATGGGTCAGTGAGAATACATGGAAAATGACACGGGATTGTTTCGTGTATATCTCCGATAAGGTCATATAGTGGATGATGAATACAAGCGATTCTACGGACGATTTTCTCGGCCTAGTCTAGAATTCCCTAGCTTCGTTATTATTGTATCTAGTAAAGACAGTTTTTCGATGATGATAGGTGGAAGTGGAGTGGACCTAAATACCAAGGTGCGTAGGCTAGCGTCTATATCGGATTGACCTATGGATTCGTTGGGCTGTGGGATCTGTGGATCACAACCATATACTCTTGGTTGTTGCGGTCCTGTTATGGTCATACGCGGGATCAAGTTCTAATCCCTAGTATCCAGTAATCGTATGCTTTCTCAGCTTCTATGTTTAAAACCAATAGTTGTGCAATCTTCTCAGAATACCTTACAGGGGTTCTCACAACCTGGATTCTTAAGCTGGTATCTATATCTACGAGGGTGTCTCCAGCGTCTGGCTGTGGAACTAGAGGATCACACCCGAATGTTTGTTCTCTTTCAAACCTTTCTACAGTCATGTGGATGTTTTCCTAGGGTAATCTGTAGTTTGACTGACTTGACCAAAACGCATGTGCTTGGTCGTCTTCTATGTTTAATCCTCTTAACTGAGAACTGATCAGTTGTAAATCTGTGGTTGTTCGGAATACTTGTATCCTGAGATTTTGGTCAATATCAGTTATTGCTGCTATGAGATTGGGCTGAGGCACGATTGGCTCAAAAATGTATTCCCTGGGCTCCCTAGGTCCCGTAATTGTCATGCAAAAGCAGTAATAAAACAAACCATGATAAAGTGAAATCTAAGTATACTTCTAGCATATATGACTTCTTTTTGTATTTTCTGATGATTTAAATGAATTTAAGAAAGCAGCTATATAAAATATTTAGAATTGACAACTAAACTAATAACTTAAAACAAACAAGATAACCGAGTGTGGTTATTTGTCTGTGTAATTTTGTATATCTATTCTAAACAAATGAAATAACTAATCTATTAGCAAGATTCTCGACCCTACCTCAGAAGTGAGGAGTGAATCATAGTTTCTCAGAAACTATCAATCCCCACAGCTTCCCCGGCAATATCGAGAATAAAATTAACTGAAACAAAGCGATTAACTACTCTGTTTGATATGGTTCTAACTAAAACTTTGAAAGTTTAAAACTTGGATTTCACAGAACAGTGGCGAATCCGATGGTGTGTGTGATCTTGTCCCCTCAGTATGATCTCTTCGTTCTTTGTGTTCACGTAGATCCAGAAAAGTGTGTAATACTTGCATCAACAGGAATAGGTGTTTGGAACAAGGGACAACCTTCAGAATGCAGATAGAATAGAACACGGATAGGAGAGGGATAGCGCAAGAGTACAGAGCTTGGCTTATGCAATTCCTAGCGGGATCTACTGCGAATCGTGCAACAAAATGCGTTCAGAACTTGAAACTATCCTGTATGAAGAGCAAAACCTGCAACTTTAATGGCTTCCTAAGCTATTCTACTCTAATGGATTAGATAAAACAACAACGTTGCCTGCACAAGATGGGTCTATGGCTTACCAACAGCTGAGCAATTTAACAAAAGATGCAAGTGAATTCAAGCTATGGCTTCTAAACAAGCTAACTAACTAAAACACTAAAATGAGGGAATGAGAGCAAAGATCAAACTTCAAAATCCAGCCAAGCTTCAGACCAAAAACTCCAGACCATGGGTGAAACAACAACATTGCCTGCACAAGATGGATATGTGGCTTATCGACAGCTGAACAATACTAACCAAGTATGAAATGAACTATGCTATCAATCCTAAGCAAGCTGATAGACCAAACCACTGAAAATCAGAAGACTCTAACAAAAAATGGTGGCCCTTTTGCCTCAGCACAAGCTATGCATTTATAGGAATTCAAACATCCAAGAACCAAAACCAAATTGAACTCCTAAATAATAAACAAAGGAAAAACACTATTCTAGGGGACCAAAAACATAAATGCATGCTCAAGTCGGCAAAGAAAGCTGGTGAAACGTGATATTTCACGCGAGTCACGTCAAAAGAGTGTTCTAGAAAACACGCACAGGACCGCCGCTTTGAGCAGCGTGCAGTTACTGAGGCCGCCGCCGCCTGTTGGGCGGCGATTTCGTCCATCGAAGGTCAAGAGGCCAAGGAAAGAGGGAAAAAGGGGAAAGCAAAGGGCGCGGGGCTAAGCGGGCATGCGGGATGTTAACGCATACTCCGAGGGCTTTTCCGGATCCCGAACACCTTGCGAGGAGATTTGTATCATCATCGGGGCACTTGTTACACTGTTTTGGTAGTACAGTACCTTACAATTTTGGGTACATACATATTGCCCCCTCGGAGAAGCATTTTAGCCATGAAGAGGCATAAAATGTTGGGTCCGAGTATGGCAGTCCTGAAATGGGGAGTTAGAAGCTATACCTTACTCGTCCGTGTGTTGAAATGACGCCATCAAAATTCCCGCTACCTGCAAAATGAAAAGAGAACTCAAGTGCAGATAGATGCAATAACTTGGAAGATAAACGCTAAAATAATAGGGAAGGAGAACAGTACCATTCGTGCGGGGATAGAAACTTACCTCCATTAGCGCTCCAAACCTGCGAAAAAGTCATTTTAAAATGAAACAGAATGATATATATATAAAAGTGGGCCCATTTTCCTATTCATTTGCGCGAGTTGATTTGATTGGTTTTGAGCTCTGGGACCCACGGTGACGGTTTCTCACGTGAGTAGAGTCAAAACATCCGCAGCGAGATTGTGATCATGCCTCCATGAGTGGAACACCGACCTCAGCGATCATAGGTTGGTTTTCTTCCATTTTGTGTTTTTCCCCCTTTAAAATTGAAATGCTAAATTCGTCATAATGGGGGGGTTATTTTTGAAAATGTTAGGTTCAAAAGGTCCATCTAGGGGGCGCCTCTTGGGTAGGATTTGTTTTTAGTTAAAATGGTCTATTTTTTACATTTTTGGGCTTTTTGGGGTTAACAACCCGCGTGGGTTTCGGACCGTGACCGCCCGGCCAGTGGCGGTTACACCGCGCGCCTCCGACAGTGGTGGGTTACAAACCGCTCCCGCCGCTCGGGCGGCGGTTTTGCACAGAACGCAAAAGGAACCTATTTTGGAGACTGTACTTGTACTTTTATCCTTTCTATATGCTTCTAGGACTCTCTCGATATTGATTAGATACTAACTTGCTCTGTTTTGTGTGTTTTGGTTGTATGCAGGTGAGAGCAGAGTATATCAGATGGAGCCGAGAGAGAGAGAGTGATTGGCTCTCCGGGGTATTGGATGCCCTTTCTCAGGATGAGGAGGATACATTATAGAGGGCCGACATATTGCGTATATCACACGTGCCCCATGTCACACCATCCAGTCACATACTTTGTGACTTGTTTTCATATTGGGATGCGATCGGAACACTTTTCATCTGCCAGGGGTCCACGGTGAGTGGACCATCACTTTGGAGGATGTCTACCTTATCTTGGGAGTCCCGATCATCGGGAGGAGACTCACACTGGAGACGGCAGGGTCTCGAGCATAGATTGCACAGTGGGCAGGCTACATGGGGATCTTTGCCATCTCTAGGGTCGAAGAAGGGAGTGAGAGTTGATCGATTCCTTCTTTTCCCATCCTCGTATTTCGACAGCTATCATGGGGATCCTTGCCTCAAGGCTGATCGGGACAAGGGAGGAGATACTTTACTATATCCTTTGGGCCCCCATCATTGCACGATAGGGGCATGGCCGGATATATGCCGGGGAGCGAGATATTCTGGGACCACCTACCATGACTTATACGGGGTGGTCGTTTCATAGGACAACGATCATTGAGCCACCCGACTCTAGTCATGAGTTGGGTGTACGAGCATTTTATTCCTTATGGCGAGAGGGTAGAGGTGGAGACCCGGGGCCGTGTGAGGGTAGCTAGATGGTGAGATATGTTGGTGCTTAGAGCACTCACTCACCCGGCCGATTGCCTCCCTTACCACAAGAGATATGGAGGCGACACTGCACCGGCTTATGGCCGCATATGGGGCGAGGAGACCCTTACACCGATCTCCCGCTCCACCACAGGCAGCTTATCGACCGCGTGGGATCAGGTGGAGGTACACCCTTTGGTAGAGTTCCTCGCAGTTCGGCCTTCCATATGCGGGCATGCTTCCCCAGTGGCACCGATTTCTGGATCATTTGCGAGGCTAGAGGGGGCCACAGAGGCCCGTGGTTGGGACAGTGATCACTCCTGGCACTCCCATTGCAGCCAGGAGGGTAGTTCGAGGCTAGAGGGAGAGCGGTGCACCCCAGGCACCTTTGCTTCAGATTGCTGTGGGTCCTGCTCACAGCAGCGATGACCCCATAGATATTGACTCTGATTCTGAGGAGTTTACAGAGGGAGGGTCAGAGGAGCAGATGGATGATAGCGATCCTGAGTGGCATGACACTCAGGATATTTTACAGGCAGAGAGGGCCGAGTAGAGTGCAGAGAGAGAGACTCTAGCTTCAGAGGAGCCACTCTCCCAGGGCCATGGTGGAGAGGATGAGTCAGTTGCGGGGCGTCATGTTGCTCCTACTACAGGAGCAGCCCCTCAGTCGGCAGCGGCATCTGCGGTGGGTGCTGGCCCCAGCGACCCATCTTGGAGGCCCGGTGATCCGAGTAAGTTATCCTCTCATCTTTTCAATGTTTGTTTAATTTAGGATTTTTAATTGCTATCTCTCCTTGTGTTTTGATATTGTATCTTTTAGTCTCTTGTCTAGTTTCTAATTCATTTTTCTTCTTTGTTTGCAGAGACTGTTGACGAGTGGCGGGATCTAATCCGCAGGGTATGCACTGATTCTCTGATGATCCCTATGGATAAGACCCGTGCGGAGCTATCTGTAGATGCCGGGAGCCTTCAGCAGCCGGTAGGCATACCGACGTCTTCGCTCCTATTTGGCACATGGCCAGGATGGTGTCGACTCTCCGTACAGAGTTGGCGGGCTATAGGACAGCCGAGCGTCTTATGAGGAGCCATTCTCGTGGTGAGACCGTGGCTGCCCCTCGGGACCCTGAGCCCTCCGTGCATTCAGAGCGCCGGCGTAGCCGGAGCCCTAGGCGAGGGCGCGCACCTTCAGAGGGGTCGCAGGGGTTGAGAGACTACTTGGCTCCTATGTGTTTTGTACTATAGATTCTTTTGTATATCACGGGCTCTTTGAGCATTTTGACCATGCCTAGAGCATGATGGCATTGTATATAAACATTGATTATTTATATATATGCATTCATTTTTGGATCAAAACTTGTCACTGGTGTTTTCCCTTTCTGTTTCCAGTTTCCTCGTGTATACTACGATGTATGTTTTATATGCTTTTTTATATGTATGCAATGGAGAACAGATGATGCAAATGCTTGCTTTCTTTTTGTGTTTCATGATGCTGATACATGATATTGTAGATATATTGTGATCTTAAATCTTAGCTTCTGTGAGCAATTTGGATACCTCATGTTTGTTTTGGCAAAGTGATGAAAATAACCAGTATGATGAACAGATTAACTTGCCCCACTCCTAACTCCACGCAACTAGTAAGATGCGAGGGCTCATCACCAAGAGCCAAGAAGGGTGCAAGTTATGAAATATGGTGAAATGATAGTGATGAAAGACAGACGAAGCTTTGGTGGAACCAAATTGAAAACTACAAGCTTACTCCACCCGAATGACTTCATAGTTTTGGGTGCAACTTGCTTTGCGGTTTATCTAGACTTAGACCCGTAGATGGCCACATAGTAGACAAAATCTGGGTTTTTAGGATTTTAACTCTCTTGGAATTTTGAACATCTGATTCATTCGTTTTTGACTCAAAGTTTGAATAGTTTGTTTATGACCTTTTAACGTTTGCATTGTCTAGAGGACCCCCTACACTTTGCCCCATGCTACCTGTAAGAAGCATGGGTTTATCACCGTGGGCAAGGCATAGGCGAGTAAGGGCATTTCCATCCTTTCCCAACCCTACGTCACTAGTAAGAGACGCAAGCTCATCACCGAAGGTTGGTGGGGCAAGGAAATGTGTAAAAATAAAATTTTCTGTTTAATCACTTTTTGACTTGTCTTTTTGAGTAAAATGTCAGTATATGCTTATTTCCAAAGAGATGTGTATATGGGATAGATGTGACACCATGAAGCTTCTAGAATAGACCATAGGCAAGACACCTATCCTAAGAAGAAATCAAAGTGAGAACAAACTTGCAGATCTTGGTATGGTTACCGTTAAGACTTCGTCATGTTTGATTTTATTTGATAAAAGATTCTGAAGTGATTGATGATATTGTGAAAATGGAGAGATATGATTAGAAAGTTTTGTGCCAACAACATCATGAGTTTGTAATGAATTACTTTGAGAATAGATTCCTTGATCACAATTTGTGTAAGAACAAGTGGACAAAATGATCTAAATCTATATGAAGATGCAATGTAGATAGTTATACAGCAGTGCTAGCTGCTTATGCGTAGAAACGTTTGAGGTGCAGGGAATTGACTGTTTCACCAAATTCCTCACCTTCTAGCGTGCATAAGAGGTATGCACCATTTTCGTAGTCTTTTGTGACTCGGTATGGGCCCAACCATTTGGGCCGGAATTTCCTTCCTTCGCCGGTCTTTTTGTCGATCCGGCTGTCTAGTCTTAGAACTAGATCACCTTCGTATATATCGCGTTCATAGACCTTCTTGTTATATTGCCGGCACATTCGGTCAGCATAAGCTCTATGCCGCTGCTCAGCATCTAACCTAGTTTCATCTAGGCTTTCTAATTGGGAAAGACGTGCTTCTCTGTAAGCGTCTTCATCCAGAATCCCTTGTAGTGAAATGCGGAGACTGGGTATTTCGACCTCAAGCGGGAGAACTACTTCTGCCCCAAATACTAGCGAGAAAGGAGTTACTCCCGTTGGTGTTCTTATTGAGGTTCGGTGGGCCCACAAGGCCGGATATAACTTTAAATGCCAATCTCGTTTGTTTTCTTTTACTGTTTTGAGGAGAATGGCTTTCAGTGTTTTGTTTGTTGCTTCAGCCTGCCCATTGGCTTGGGGATAATACAAGGAAGCCGTATGATGGCTTATTTTAAATTTGTTGCATAGTTCACGAACTTCCTCATTCTTGAAAGAAGTTCCATTATCTGAGATAATGATTTGCGGGATACCGTACCTGCAAATGATTTGGTTCAAAATGAACTTGGCGATTACAGAACCAGGTACAGTGGTAAGAGGCATGGCCTCTACCCATTTGGTGAAATATTCAGTGGCCGTGATTATAAAATTATGGCCGTCTGTGGATGAGGGAGAGAACTTCCCTATCAAGTCCAGGCCCCATGTAGAAAAGGGCCATGGAGTTGCGATTGGTTATAGAGCTTGTGCTGGCATGTGGATCTCGTGGGAGAATTCTTGGCACTTATGACACCTGCGTGCAAACTCTATCACGTCATGTTCTAGAGTGGGCCAGAAATAGCCCATTCGATGTATTTTTCGAGCGGTGGCATGGCCACCGAAGTGGCCTCCACATATACCGCTGTGGGATTCATGGAGAATCCTCTTGGACTCTTCTGTGTCGACACACCTTAAGAGCATTCCATCGAATGCTTTTCGATAGAGCACCTGCTCTATAATGACATATTTGGCTACGATTATGCGTAATCACCTTCTTTGTTGTGGTGTAACTGCATCCGGGTACGTATGGTCCATGATATAATTAATGATATCAGTGTACCAAGGGCACTCAGAGATAGCAGGTCGAGTTTCGATGTAGTATATGCATTCATCTGGAAAATCCAAATCTACTAGATCACCTCCATCTAATGGGTTGTTAGCTAACCAATCCGCGATGATTTGTCCTTTAACCGACTTTTGATTTACAAATGTTAATTCGAACTCTCCCATTAAGGTTATAAAACGTCTAGCCTTTTTGGATAAGGAACCTTGTGTGAGAAAAGTCCGTAAATGGTCCGTTTTCACCATGACCTTTGTTTCTTGATTTAGCATATAGTGTCTTAGGCGTTTGGTTGCGAAGACTATGGCGAGACATTCTCGCTCTGCTTGTGTATAGCGTGTTTCATAGTCGAGCAGTGTTCGGCTAATGAAATAAATCGCATGTTCTCTCTTGTCATCATCTTCTTGGGCCAACATATAGGCCAGCGAGACATTGGTAGCTCGCGAATATAGGATTAACGGGAGATCCAGCTTAGGTGGCATTAGCAAGAAACGTTTAACTGCGTTGAAATCTTCATTGCAGTCTTCGGTCCAATAAATGCTATAGTCTTTCTTGAGTAAATTGTTGATTGGATGAATAGCGAAGCTTAAGTCTGGGATGAATCTTCGGATTGCACCTAGCTTTCTGAGAAATGACCTAATTCCAGATTCGTCCGAAGGTGGGACCATTTCGAGGACAGCCCAAATTTTGGTTGGATCAACATCAATCCCTCGTGATGATATGATGTAACCTAGGAGCTTTCCTCCTGTTACACCAAAGACACATTTCTCTGGATTTAGCGTGACTCCGTATTCTATTAAACGTGAAAGAATGATGCGGAGTACTTCGGGATGGTCACAACGCTTCTTAGCTTTAGCCAATAAGTCATCTACATAATATTCCACGATTTTATGAATTAAATCATGAAATATATAAGTCATAGCCCATTGGTATGTAGCACCAGTGTTTTTGAGACCGAAAGGCATGACAGCATAGCAATAGGTTCCCCAAGGAGTTATGAACGTGGTTTTAGCTTGATCTTGCTCGGATATTCTGATTTGGTTGTATCCCGAGAATCCATCCATGAGAGACAAGAGTTCAAAACCAGTTGTTGCATCAACAATAACATCTATGGATGGTAATGGGAAATTGTCCTTAGGACACGCTTTGTTGATGTCTCGGAAATCTATGCAAATGCGTATCTTTCCGTTCTTCTTGAGAACGGGAACGATATTAGATACCCATTGGGAGTAGTCAACTGGCTTGATGAATCCTACCTGAAGGAGTTTTATTACTTCCTCTTTTACCATGAGAGCTACTTTGGGCTTCATGGGTCTTGATTTTTGTTTAATTGGCTTTGCATCTGATCTAGTGACGAGGTTGTGCACCGCAATGTGGGGTGCGACTCCCGTCATCTCCTTGTAATTAAATGCAAATGCCTTCTGATGTTCTTTGAGAACCTGAGTATGTATTTCCACTTCTTCTGGTGTTAACGAAGAACCTAGTTTCAATATTCTTGGTTCATCTTCTGTCCCGATGTTGACATCGATTGTTTCCTCGATCAAAGAGGCGTTACCCTCTTCGAACTCAGGTGGTGCTGGAGGTAAATCTAGATCATCTCCATTTTCTATTGCGTATATGCTAGGCTCCGTTTGTGAGGGAAGATCCGTTACGGGATTTCCGAAGTAGGAAGACGAATGCGGAATCAGGGATAAATCTAGCATGTGATAGGAGAGATGTAATGCTGCATAGGCATTTAAATAATCCAAAGTAGCCGCATCATTTCCAACATGGTCTAGGACGGTAGATTCACTTCCGCTAAAAAGAGGATTTGTCATTGTTTTTATTAATGGTTCGTCACGAATGGATACTGTGAAGTGAGTATCTTCTAGCTCATTGCTTGGAGTAAAACGTGATCTTGAGGTTCTTTATTGAATCGGCGAGAAGATTTTCTCTCGCGGGATCGCTCAATGGATATGAAGTTAAACGCCTTGCTTAAATCTAATACAACATTTTTGTAGAGTTGTAAATGTTCGGCTTTAGTTTCATATACTTCAGAAACTTGGTTTGTTACTAATTGCGAGTCTCCCAAGACTCTGATGTTATTAATACCAATTCTTCTGGCTAAGGTGAGGCCAAGGAGGAGGGCTTCGTACTCAGCGCCGTTGTTTGTGCATTCAAAGTTTAACTTAAAAGAGAATGGGAGGACCTTCTCCTCGGGTGAAGTAAGAATTATACCTGCCCCCGCTCCATAACGACATTTAGCTCCATCGAAATGGAGAGTCCAATACTTAGCCGGGAGTGTAGATGTTGGGGCATCTGCTGCGTTTGCACACTCTACTTCTACCATACAGAGATCTTCTGCTGGCAAGGAACCAACACCTAGGGAAAATCCCATGCCTACTGAATCGAATGGTAAGAACATTGGTGAATCTTGTTCTATCAACTCAACGATTTTCGCAGTAGTCCCTAATGATACTGTTTCTTTAGTTTTACCTTTAGGGGTTGGAATTGTTTTGGCTATGCGTTGGTAGTTTCAAGATCCATCGTAGGTATCAACTTTTCCTCTGGCTTTGGGTCAGAGGGTTTATTAAGTTGGTTTGTTGGAAGTTCAAATTCTGAGTGCACCCCTGGTCTTTTCTTTAAATCAGCTAGGTGCAAATCGAAAGGTTTTGGATCGCCTTTGGCTACAAATACCTTTCCTAGATGCAAGAATCTTACTTCTTGAAATAGCGTGGAAGGGATTGCCTTCATTCGATGTATCCAAGGTCGGCCGAGGATCATATTATAGTTAGTTTCCCGATCTATAATATAAAACTCAGTCAAGATGGTTTTGGGCCCTAAGGTGACCGGCAGTATTATAGTTCCTATCGAAGTGGCTTTAAGGCTATCATAGCCTCTCAAGGTATTTCGTGTAGTGGAACAGTTTGTTTCTCCATATCCAAGTTTTTGGAGGAAAGAGAAAGGGACTATGTTAACTGTGGCCCCATCGTCAACCATTGCCGTTTTACATAGTTATTATAAACCCATACTTGCAAGTGTAAGGCTGGGTCACCTCGGTGTGCGATCTCAAAGATCTGTGGGCATTTTACTTATTTCGAAGATGAATTCGACATCCTTGTCCGGCTGCCCTGGAGGGTGGATATCAAAATCTACGTGATTTACTTGTGTTTCGGGAGGTGGAGTGATGTTAATTAGATGGCCTAGACCTAATGCTTCTAAAAGAGCAGCTCTGTGAGGGGGAGAGTTCTTTAGTAAGTCCAAAAATGAAATGTGTGAAAAGGTCTTTGTTAGGTCACTAATTAAATCATAGGCACCGATGGGTTTTTCAACTATTTTCGACTCTTATCCTCTCTCGCGCAGATGACTTGGGCTCGATTGAGAGAAATACTCTCGTGTTCTTGTTATAGCTTCGATAGGTAGTTCAGCGTCTAATTCTACCAAACTGACTATCTTAGGTCTCGGTTGAGCTCCCAACTGTGGCGCAACTGACGGATTTAATGAAGTCGAGGCTTCATGGTCATTGTTTCCCATCACTGCACCTTTGTTTGTTCGGTTGGATTTAGCCTATTGCTGTCATGATTTGGGAGCGGATCATTAAAGATCTTGAGGGGAGCATTCTGAGGAGAAACTGCCCCTGCGAGAGTATTTGGTGATGATGAGACGGGATCCGCCAAAAACAGGTCTGTGAAGAACTGTCTTTGTTCTTCTGGCAAGCGTTGCATAAATTTATTATAGTCACGGACACGTTCTAGTATCATGACCCCAAATTTTATGGAAACCACAATAAGAATTGGGGTTATAATTCCCGTTTTGTTGGTTTGGTGTGTATTGTGGCCTAAAATTTCGATCAATTGTTGCTATTAGGACTAAAGTTTTGGAATTGTTGTTTCTGGTTTTGACTTTGGTTTTGGTAACCAAATGAGTTTTGGCTTGGCCCTTGTATGGGATTTCACCGTTGTTGTTGTTGTTGTTGTTGTTGTTGTGGATGGTTAAAATCCACTGTATTGATTGTCGGGGTAAAGTTGTTGTTTCGTTGGTTGTTTGTTTGTGACGGAGCATTAACAACATTTACCCTCTTGGGCTGGTCGGTTACCCCATCCGTTGTTACCCCACGATTTTTGTTAAGGATTTTGGGTCCTTGATTGACATTTGTGGTAGTTGTAGTGTTTTGAGTGGAGGTGATTAACCTCCCATTTGTTCCATATGTCTTACGACCACTATCTATCGCTGCTTGATCTATTCGCAGAGCGCTCTCAAGTACTTCATCATAAGTCCTTAGTGGGAACTTCTGGACTTCTTCCTTCACTTCTCTACTGAGAGAATGAAGGAATAAATTGCATAGTTCCATCTGATCCATGTTTGGAGCACTTGCTGATGAATAAAGAACTGTACGCCACCTCTGGATGAAATGGGCGACAGATTCATTGTGTTCTTGTTTGATATGCAAGAATTCCCTGATTCCTGTTCTTAATAGTTTGTTCATGTCGAAGGCTTTGATGAAATCTGACATGAGTTGTTTAAATGAATGTATGGAAGCCTCAGGTATTCTATAATACCAATCGAGAGCAATGCCTTCCAGTGTTTTGGGGAATATTTTAGCAACCCCATCCCATGGGAGTAATTCCCGAATGGCTGTAGCGTAGGCTTTGATATGCGCGTTTGGATCTCCCTCACCCTTGAATTTGGGAAAATCAGGGAGAGGTCTTGGAAGCATGACGCTTCGTATGGTGAAGTCTAAGGGTTCCTTTAGATATTCTGAATAAGTCCCTATCGCATAGCTTTCGACCATTGATGGTGGTTGCTGAGGGAGCGGTGGTGGGATAGGTTGTTGATACGGTGCAGCGTATGTGTTGGCAGGGGCATAAGGAGGTCCCTGCATTTGAGAAAACATGCCAAGAGAGGAGAACATATCTCCTTGTGGTGATTTAGAGTATATGTTTAAGTAGGATGGGGTATTGTCAAGGAACGGACTGTTCGACACTAAACCGGGAGGAATTGTGTTAGAGATGATAGGCCTTGTTGGCGTTTGTTGTGGATATTGAGGAGGCATGCCTAACGTGCCTACTCCCGTAAGGAGATCTACCTGGCCAGAGTGGTATGGAGGATTGGAACTTCCTGTTTGTATGAACGGAGAATTTTGACTTGCTTGAGCCAGTTCTAATCCTCTCACTCTTTCTACTAACGTTGAAATGACTTCATTTGGTGAAGTCACGGTACTTTTCCTAAATGATGTTTGTTGTATACCTTGGTGTTGTAAAGGTACGTGATATCCTGTCATAAACTGATCGTTATCTTGCCAAGTTTCTCCAAGAATACTTCCTGTATGCAGTGGCATAGAGGTATTTTCTTGAAAAGAGATTTCGGGTTGTATTTGTAAACCTCCTACAGGTGGGTACATTCCCCGGGAGCGTTGTTCACTCCTAGGATAACGTATTGATTGTCCATCATCTAAGACCAGGTATGGATCTGATTGCCTACTAACTTGTGGTCTGAGTAGCATTTGAGGAGATGAACCAGATTCTCCGGTAAACATCATATTGTTCAAACCTGAAGGCTCTGTTTGTTGGGTTCGAGGGGGTTGATCTAACTCCTCAGTTTGAAAAGACGAACTATATCTGATTCTTGGGGTTTGTGTTGACAACTGATTAGTTGAATAGTTGTCACCCCATACTGAGAGTGAGGGTGATGATTGCCTATTCTGTTGGGCATAGTATGCCTCAAGACCCAAGAGGGGTCTACCATATGCATCGAATCTCGACATATTCGGGGGGTATATGAATACCCAAAGAATAATGGGAAGGAGCGAAGGTGGATGAGAGAAGATTTGAAAACTTCTCAAAGAGAAGGTGAAACAATTGTTTGTTTCACCTCGGGTTCACCAATTTTGGTGGAGGCGATGTGAATGCTAATGAGGTATTAAGGTGAAAGCTTGATTGTTTGTTTCACGTCGGGTTCACCAATTTTGTACGCCGGAAAAGCGACAGGTGAGCGTGAGAATCTACAAGTGACTCTTCCACGTACCCGACCTCTCGAGGTCGTGCCGAGACAGCCGGTGGGGGTAGAATATGCAGACAAACTAGTTAGGCAGTCTAATGTCTTCGACACGCACTAGTGGAATTTGTGAATCTAAGGCAAAGAAGGCCCTTCTAACTTGGACTGGTGTGATAGATCGATCAGCGAGGATGACTGCTCGAAGGCTCCAATCAATATCGAGCTCTGGCGTGATTCGATCTATGGGTTATGGAATACGTGGAAAATGACCTGGGATTGTTTCGTGTATATCTCCCGATAAGGTCATATAGTGGATGATGAATACAATCGATTCTACGGACGATTTTCTGGCCTAGTCTAGAATTCCCTAGCTTCGTTAGCCGCTGTATCTAGTAAAGACAGTTGTTCGATGATGATAGGTGGAAGTGGAGTGGACCTAAATACCAAGGTGCGTAGGCTAGCGTCTATATCGGATTGACCTGTGGATTCGTTGGGCTGTGGGATCTGTGGATCACAACCATATACTCTTGGTTGTTGTGGTCCTGTTATGGTCATACGTGGGATCAAGTTCTAATCCCTAGTATCCAGTAATCGTATGCTTTCTCAGCTTCTATGTTTAAAACCAATAGTTGTGCAATCTTCTCAGAATACCTTACAGGCGTTCTCGCAACCTGGATTCTTAAGTTGGTATCTATATCTACGAGGGTGTCTCCAGCATCTGGCTGTGGAACTAGAGGATCACACCGAATGTTTGTTCTCTTTCAAACCTTTCTACAGTCATGTGGATGTTTTCCTAGGGTAATCTGTAGTTTGACTGACTTGACTAAAACGCATGTGCTTGGTTGTCTTCTATGTTTAATCCTCTTAACTGAGAACTGATCAGTTGTAAATCTTTGGTTGTTCGGAATACTTGTATCCTGAGATTTTGGTCAATGTCAGTTATTGCCGCTATGAGATTGGGCTGAGGCACGATTGGCTCAAAAATGTATTCCCTGGGCTCCCTAGGTCCCGTAATTGTCATGCAAAAGCAGTAATAAAACAAACCATGATAAAGTGAAATCTAAGTATACTTCTAGCATATATGACTTCTTTTTGTATTTTCTGATGATTTAAATGAATTTAAGAAAGCAGCTATTTAAAATATTTAGAATTGACAACTAAACTAATAACTTAAAACAAACAAGATAACCGAGTGTGGTTATTTGTCTGTGCAATTTTGTATATCTATTCTAAACAAATGAAATAACTAATCTATTAGCAAGATTCTCGACCCTACCTCAGAAGTGAGGAGTGAATCATAGTTTCTCATAAACTATCAATCCCCACAGCTTCCCCGGCAATATCGAGAATAAAATTAACTGAAATAAAGTGATTAACTACTCTGTTTGATATGGTTCTAACTAAAACTTTGAAAGTTTAAAACCTGGATTTCGCAGAACAGTGGCGAATCCGATGGTGTGTGTGATCTTGTCCCCTCAGTATGATCTCTTCGTTTTTTGTGTTCACGTAGATTCAGAAAAGCATGTAATACTTGCATCAACAGAATAGGTGTTTGGAACAAGGGAAATCCTTCGAATGTAGATAGAATAGAACGCGGATAGGAGAGGGATAGCGTAAGAGTACAGAGCTTGGCTTATGCAATTCCTAGTGGGATCTATCTGCGAATCGTGCAACAAAATGCGTTTAGAACCTGAAACTATCTTGTATGAAGAGAAAAACTTGTAACTTTAATGGCTTCCTAAGCTATTCTACTCTAATGGATTAGATAAAACAACAGCGCTGCCTGCACAAGATGGGTCTATGGCTTACCAACAGCTGAGCAATTTAACAAAATATGCAAGTGAATTCAAGCTATGGCTTCTAAACAAGCTAACTAACTAAAACACTAAAATGAGGGAATGAGTGCAAAGATCAAACTTCAAAATCCAGCCAAGCTTCAGACCAAAAACTCCAGACCATGGGTGAAACAACAACATTTCCTGCACAAGATGGATATGTGGCTTACCGACAGCTGAACAATACTAACCAAGCATGAAATGAACTATGCTATCAATCCTAAGCAAGCTGACAGACCAAACCACTAAAAATTTGAAGACTCTAGCAAAAAATGGTGGCCCTTTTTCCTCAGCACAAGCTATGCATTTATAGGAATTCAAACATCCAAGAACCAAAACCAAATTGAACTCCTAAACAATAAACAAAGGAAAAACACTATTCTAGGGGACCAAAAACATTAATGCATGCTCAAGTCGGCAAAGAAAAGCTGGTGAACGTGATATTTCACGCGAGTCGCGTGAAAAGAGTGTTCTGGAAAACGTGCATGGGACCGCCGCCTGCGAGCAGGGCGGTAGAGAGACGCCGCCCCGTCGGGTGGCGGCGGTCACGTCCATCAAGGTCAAGAGGCCAAGGAAAGAGGGAAAAAGGGGAAAACAAAGGGCATGGGGGCTAAGCGGGGCATGCGGGATGTTAACGCATACTCCGAGGGCTTTTCCGGATCCCGAACACCTTGCGAGGAGATTTGTATCATCATCGGGGCACTTGTTTACTCGTTCTCGGGCAAAGACAATACCTTACAATTTTGGGTACGCATGTGCATCATTAGGTCTCGTACGTCACATGGGAAGCTTTAAATGGATTTGGATCAATGGAGACCATGATGGTCTTACATTTGTGGTTGTGTTTTAGACATCTATGTAGAGTGGATGAGACACAACACATTCGTGTATCCAAGGATGAAAAAGTAACATGTTATACTCTGGAACTCACCTTCTACAAGATAAAAGATTTTGTGGAGGCTTTTTGGATCTATTTTGATGGGTAGGATGACTACACCCAAGGTAGGAGAAACAATATTGTTAAACGCACATAAGACAATGGGTGATAAAAATCCCAAGTCTTGGGCTAGGCTATTAAAAATATTTAAACTTGAAACACAAATTTAAAACCATTTGCCAATATCGAATTTCACTAGTTATTATGAATTCTGGTATATAGGAGGACATGTAGGAATTTAATCTGTTGTGCATTTCCTAATAGAAGGAAACATTTGAACGTAGTTTCTTAGCTTTTAATCCTAAATTGTGTGTTTTTGCAACTAACAGAAAATGTAAAAAAATAAGGTCGTAGGACCCTAGTCAAGTTAGTAAATCATTGTGAAAACTTCTTAAAACATATAAGTAACTGTATGAAACTCTCTCATGTGGCTTGTGGTGTGAAATGTGACTTTTGAAAAAAAAGAGTTTCTTTCTCTTCCTATCTATCTCTCTCTCTCTCTCCTTAGTTAAGAAATGAATATATGTCTCTAACCCTTTCTTTCAAGCAAAAATTATTACTATTATGTAAATGGAAAGAAAAATGTTAATGGTGTTATATTTAGGTGGATGTCATGCCAAGGATTTTTGCTGACCCTATGGTGGTTGTAGGTACTAAGACATGAAGAAAGTAAGGTGTAACAGTGAGCTCATGACAATTTGTTATTTAGAAAAATGTAATTGTACAAGTTGTGGCAACAATAATGTTAAATATATCGAAAGGTTTATTATTGAAATTTTGTAATATGTATGAGTTGTAAGTGTTTAGGGTTGTTTGGGAAATGTGTATCTAACCATGAGTGTCATTTTGATTCAAAATTATGTATTGTAAAAGTTGGATATATATGTTAAATGTAATTGAGTTTGACATCTTATAGTGCCTTTTCAGTGTGAAATTGATGACTAAATCCTTGGCGTATAAAATTTAATGTGAACCTTATTCTTTAAACAAAGAGTTACTCCCTCTTGTCCCATTGTGAAATGAATGTATGAGGTGAAACCAGGTAATTATGTTATTAAGGTAATTCCCAAAGACACGAGTGAGTAGTCTCATGAGCATGCAAATGTTCCTTATTAACAAATAGGTTACATAACTAATTTCAAAACGCTATTTTAATCAAACTACGTAAATTTATTTTAAGATGAATGTTTATGATTCGAGTGGATCGTATGTTTTATTTACCAATTCATGAGAATTTTCAGCATGAATCCCTTTTAACCCCTCTCAACACAAGAGTGTTAGCTTGACAAGAAGTATCAAATTTACCTAGAGTTACATGATGATTGTTGGAGATAAGGGTGTTCAATCACTCTAGTTGTGACCTTAGTAAGGTGTGTAAAATTTATAATTGAATGTATCCTTGTAACATGCATCTAATACTTAATTTCCCAGGAATCCAAGCTTGGTTAAGTGTGAAATCATACCCTTAGGAGCCCTCGTGACTCAGTAAAGGAAAAATAGTATATGCACCTTAGTTGTTTTAACAAGAAGTCACTATGAAGTCAATGTAATGATGTAAGGGATTACAGGAACATGAGAGGATAATTTGGAACTATTATTAAATGTCGCATACACTTGAATGATGTCAACTTTCTAAGATGACTAAGATGATTTTTTTATAACAAATAAAAAGTAAGATAATGTCTCTTGATTGATATTTTAACCTAGTAAATGGGAAACTTGTGATACGTAAGGGACAAACATAATCACCACACCCCTCAACATGGTTTAAACAAGATTATTAAATGACCAAAATTAAGAAAAATGAAACTTGAGGATTGACCCTTTTGACTCGAGGCAAATCCTCTATTGTGTATCATGATCAATGCAAGCTAAGTATCTAAGGGAAGTAGTTAGAATATACTATTAGTTGTAATAACTTAAAGAAAAATAGTGTAACTCTAGTGCTTAAATGTTATTATGAAAGGAATACATAATCTATTTACTCTTGAACTAATAAAATTCCTTTGTGTCATGTGAACCTTCCTTGTTGCAACTGAGATAAATTGCAAAACCAAACAAACATGCAACTTAGAAAAAAATCCTTAGAAAAAACACTAGTAGCCTCATGTATGCTCATATGTTCCTATCAACAATCAGGCTACATCATTATATTGCGAGAAGATAAAAGAGAAAAGTTAGATGGAACCACTATAAGTAAAAAGTTAAGTAAGATAAAAATAATGTAGCCTAGATAACGAAGAATGAAGGAATCCATGACAAGTGATTGTAAAATAAGTAAGGTAAATAACAAAATATTACTAATAAATGTACAAACCAGGAAAATGTTATGTTAGGGATGGTGCCTATATGGGAGTTTATACTATAGTGGAATTATCGTGTTGTGCCTTGTCATTTGGGAAATGTGCCTCGATGTGTTTCATGTGTGTTTCATGTTACCTATGTGGGATAACATTTGTGAAAATGTCTCATGAGTATCCATTGTCTAAACAATACCTTGTTCTTTCATGTATCAAGCAATGTAAGTCAAAAAAATTATTCCGGTATTTTTACTGTTGTATTTTTGTCAAAATTGTGGGCGTTACATATAATTGTCTGAAAAACACATAACATGGGACCCTTCATTCCTCTACAACTAGGTTGCATGTTTTTGTTTAAAATTTCACCTATGGTGGTTCCTTTAGAATTTTCTCATTTCTCTTATGGAAATAACTTTATAAAGAGATATTGTGATAAATATTTCACCATTAAAAACTATGTGCGGTGGGAAATGCCTCGTGAGTAAGTGTATATTATAGTGGGTATTTATACTTTGTCATTTTTGGACACGTGGCCTCAATGTATACATGGTGTTATCATGTTGTCTATATAGTTCGAGGTTTTGTGTAAGTGTCTTATGTGATGTTAAGTTTATCTATTGGAGTCCATGTGGTGTTGTGTAATGAGCTTTCAAATAAAAAAAAATTATTCTGATAATTTTACTGTTGTATTTGTGTGTCTAATTTGTGGGTGTTACATATGACAATGGTAACATGTAGTTGGATTTGTTTAAATGCATGATATGATATGAGGTTAATGCTAGTGTCATTATCAATCATAACTCTTTTAACAAGAGTATCGTTGATTTGGGTGGTGATGAAAAGAGGAAGATCACGGTCTTCTGGTTAGAGTGATGAAATCTCAGAGTCATTGAATGTAATGACAAATTAAATCTTCAAGGAACCAACACGGTTAGAAAAAGGTGGGGCTCTTCAAATATTTATGTGGAAGTTGACATGATATATTTTTGAGGTTGAGACCTAGATGGAATTGAGATTTGTGTAGTGATTCCATCGAAGAGTTAGATTATTTAGTTGGGGTGTCCTTCATAGGGACCAATGATGTGTTGGATGTGGGTAAGAGTTCATGAACAATATTGATGATGTGATGAGATCCTATGATGTTGGTTGCTAGTTGGGGGATGATTTTGAAAGGTTTATTTAAACACATCCAAATTTTGATTAGGAGGTGCATTTGAGTTTTCAATTTGTAACTAACCTTGGTTAATGAGATCGTGAAGGACATTTCTAAATGATTGACACCTTTTGATGTCACGTCATCGTGAGTTGGTTATATTTGTAGTAGTCATTTTCCCTATACCACGAAGTTTTAGAAGAGGAAACATCGACGGGTCGGATGGGAGGAAGTGTAATCATGTAAGCGGAAAGGAATTTGTCAAATAAGGAACTATATGATTCCCTAGAGGTATATATTTTTCATTGAGGTCCTGGATTTTCATAGTCTAAATGGATCTTAGATGTGGTTTTCAAAACATATGCATTCAGTAGAACCTTTATATTTTTCTATGCTAGAAGAAGCCTTGAAGTAGGGGTTAGATTTGGGTTTTTTAGGTAGTAATTTTACTTTACCATCCTCGAGGGCTCGGAGTTCCAATTTTTGGGCTATGGTGAAGGCTTCATCAAAGGTTTAAAATGATTGAATTTATAATATGGATGATATATGTTTGGCGCATGTGTTGTCCAAATTTCTCATTCATAATGAGGTTAATGCACTCGATACTAAAGAAACTAGCAACTTAGAAATGATAGAGGGTTAACGTTACCTCGATGTGATACAGTGCTAGTTGAATGATGTTTCTACAACTCGATATTCCTACAAGTGAGACTGAAAATTATTTTGATTAGATAGAAACATTTTGTGGCTTCCTGACTAAGTGGATCCAAGACGCTTTTGACTTCCTTGGTGGATGTCAAACCCCATTTGTTTAGATAAAGTGAGATAAAAAAACAAAAGCATGCAGAAACAAAAGTAGTACTAAATATGAAAAATGAAATGAATTGATATAAAGTTGATTAGATGAAAATTAGTGTAAATTGAGTGTTACTGGTTTGGGTCAACGATGACCCAGTTGTGCACAGGAAGATCGACGGTGACCGAGATAAGATGAAAGGAACATGCTAAAAACCTACAAGCTCTTTTTTGGCTGGACTTGGATTTAGAAGATGGGTTAGGTCGACTCGATTCGACTGGTCGACACCGATTGGAAATGGGTCGATGCCAATTGGACGGGGTTGATGGTGATTGGAATGGGTTGATGACAATTAGAATGGGTCTACACCACCTGGATTTGGGTTTACGCACACCATATCTAGGTCTACGCAAACCGGATTTGGGTTGGTGCCAATTGTAGCAGATTGTGATAAGACCGAAGATGGATGGATGAAAAAGGAAACTGAAAGCAAATAAACTAAAAGAGAAGGTTGATGGAGAAGTTGTGAGTGTTACTAAATCTGATTTGAACCTGCAAAATATTAGCTATAAGAAGAACAATTATAATGTGATAAAAATGATTAAAGCAATATAAAAATAGATATAGTCTCACTAAGGATGATCATGAGTGATGAAAGCATGTTGAAATGATGTCCGAGAGATATGTAGTTGTTGCAGGAATGATCAGGAGAGAGAGAAAGCTCACAGGTCATAGGAGAGATCAGATGTTTGCATGTATTTGATTGAAGAAAGGAAAGAAAGGACTTAGTTTTATAGGGTCAATGAGGACCAGTGAGTCACTACTAATTGTGGGAAAATATTCCCAAAACGGGGTGTTTTTGTGATATTGGGATTTGGTGTATTTAAGTGTTGGAAAAATCTGCTTTAAAGTAGGCACACGATATTGAGTTATTTTTATGAGGCATGGGTAGTTAGGGGATAAGGATAGGTAGGATAAAAGCATAGAAAAACAAAGGGATTTAGATATAGAATAAAAGCGTCTAAAATATAAGGTTTATTAGGGATGTGGATTAATTAATTAATTTTTATTAATGTATATAATAATTAATTAAAATGAATTAATTAATTAATACAAATTAATAAAGATTAAATGAATAATTAATTAATTAATGAGGAATAATTAATTATTGAATTAATTAATGTTGATTAACGAGGATCGAGATAATGATAGGATAAATGCACATTAAAGATATTAAATGACTAATTAATTAATGTGGCTTAGTTAATTAATGCGTATTGGATGGACACTTAATTAAATAAGGGGGATGATTAAATAAATATACACATGTAGGTGATGAGGGTATATATACCAATTTTAGGTGTCTACATTTTCCCCTTTTTGTTGAGTGGTTTAAGCTAGCAAACCATGAGATGAAAATGACAAGAGTTGGATGAGGGTTGAGGAAACATAGATGATGATCTCCCCCTCAAATGGGGATCGATGACATCAAGGGAAATTAATGATGTGTTTGAAAAAGGTAGATGAAGAAGGGTGGGTGGGTGAAGAAAGGATGGGTAAAATGATTACCAAGACAAGATACCCCAGTGCAAAAAAAAAAAGATCACAATATGAATAAGAACTATGGAAGTGACTCCAATATCACATAAGTAGAGGAAAATTTTGGTCTCAATGGAGACGAGGCTAAAACATTCTATAGACCAGTGAGTGGGTGAAGATCACTTTTGTATAGATGCAAGTTGGGATAACCAACGGGTCATGGGAAAGTCATCAAAATATGCACAACTATATGCGAAAAGGTATGAAAAATATTTTTTACATGAGTAATCAAGAGAATAGGTATGCATCCAAAAGGGATGGGAATTGAAAATAATGGCGCCCCCAACACGAACAAGAGAGAAGGCCAAAAAGGAGAGTGGTGAAAATTATGTCCCAAGGGGGAGAGAAGTATGGTCACAAGATTAACTTTTTGCATGGATTGAATAGGATTGTGAGGTAAAATGATAAAAGGAAAAGTAAGTATGGCCTAGTGGGACTTTGAATATATAAATTAATGATTTTAATATAGAATTAAAATACCCAGAGGGAAGATGAATATGGCCACAGATGTGGAATTTGAGAGAGAGAGATTATATGAGGTCAAATGAGACATAACTTAATGAAGGAAACCTATAGGTATGAATGAATCCACATCATATCAAATAAAATGCAAGGAAAGTATGCCTCCAACAACATCAATGAGGGGTAAATAAGAGGAGGATTCGTGTAACACAAGATACATGTGACCAAAGATAATGCTAGTAAATAACCAATGCTAGTTATTCATTTCAAATATCATAAGGAAATAAAGGATGAAACAATATCATAAACCTAATGTTGACATGAAAAAAGGGGTTTGAGATATACCAGTATAGAGGAAATAGGGTTCTTCAAAATTGGTGATCCATAAACTATGCCCTGACTCTACAGGAAGGGGAAAGAAAAAGTTGATCAATGTGGGAAGATTTCTTAGGATGCTAATAAAATGGAAGGCTAATCAATGTGAGAAGACTTTGAATTCCATAAGAAGTAGCCATCCTTTGAGGGTATGTTCTACTTTTTGCATAATGTATATAGTGAGAATAAAATGATAGTCATCCTTCAAGGGATTGGTCTATTTATTTTGCTTTTCATTTTGACATTGATTTGTATGCTTTTCTATTTTTGTTTTTTTTGACATGAACAACTATCCTTCAAGGGATCAACCTACTTTTGATAACTTTTATTTTTATTTGAGCAAGACCATCCATGATTTTTGATTTTACATGGGGGAGAGCTAGGACTAGATAAGTAGACCACTTAAGAGGGGATAATGAACGTACAAGAGACACCTATAGACCCTTTTCCTATTTCCTATAGGTGAATGAGAGGGTGATGGATGTAATGATCATGGAGTTCTCATGTAAGGGGAGAACCCATCCATAAGGAATATTCTATGAGTAGAGCCATGGTGCCCATATTTAAGGTTCCATCTAGGAAAGTGATGGATAATCACATAATTCCAATCATTTCAATGATAGATGGAAGGGGATAAGATGGAGGAATAATATAAATATATGACTAACGATACTAGAATACATGCTAATAGTAGATTGGTCACAAGTGCAATTTGTTAAGAAGCTTGACTTTTGGTTTACCATCAAGGGAAGGAAAATTTCCATGCAATGTTCCGATTAACATTGCATTTAAGAGGAGATGATAGATTACGAAGGATGGGATAATGAGATAGATGAGCAAAAACTATGCGTTACATTTAAGGAAGAAAAAATTTGTGTCCTTGATGGGAAGAGTAGGTGGTCCCCAAGAGAGGAAAAATATGACCATAATGATGAATTTTAGATGAGTATGAATGCATGGTACCCCACAAGAGGGAAAAAATGGTCACAAAATGTGAACTAGGGATAAAAAGGTGCCCCAAGAGAGGCACAAGAATGGCCACAACAACAAACTCAAGATGAGATGAAGATAATTTGGAATGACACTTCTCAATGTCGTGACCTTTGAATTTATGGTATTTACAATAGTGGGCTTCATGAAACCAAATGGTCTTGGGTCGTGTGTCATCCTCAGGTCGTATGGGAGGAAGTTAGATGGAGTGTAATGCCATGAACTTGTCAAATACCTGACTATAGGATCCGCCAAGGGAGTATAGTTAAGAGATGGTCTATAAGATCTTTGGGAAGACTTTGGGTGAGAAGTAGATATGGATGGAGATTAGACCATGATGGTTTTGGTGGAAGTTTTTGAATTTTTCTATGTGTAGTGGGTTTGATGAACTCAAGATTGGGATTGTTTGATCGAATCTTGATTTGACATCGCTCAAGTGTGAGTTTCAATTTTGTGATGCAACCTAAAATTCACCAAGAAAATCCTAGGTGCGATGACACATCACTCACCCTAGAATGAGTGCTCACCCAAAGCACGCAAAAGGTACCAGTGCCCCTCATTAGGGTTGCTTTTATAGGAGTTTAGCATCATGAAGACTTAAAGCATTCAGATCCATCATTAATACAACATAGCATATTCAGATCTAGATCTTAAAGAATCATGAATCACATGATAAACATAGAAAAATAATTTATGCAGTAATAAACTATAACCATGATTAACACCTTGATTTAGCTAATAACCTCCATTATATTAAATGCAATAATACACAGAAGCTTCCTTACAATAACAATAGTATACGCTTATGTACGTAACAATACTTAACACAACTTCACACTAACTCTACTCTCACATTCTCATACTTATATCTATCTCTGTATATATCATACTACATAGACCATTACATATTTATAAGGGTGGGGACTTTCCCTTCACCGCTTATCTAATCCCAAAATAGGTCGCATGCTATTATTAGCCACATGCCATTACAATAATAGCCACAAATGCAAGTGTGGTAACAATAAATTTCTTCTAGTTAATCGTCGTAGTAACTGTTCTCACTGCACTCCATGCAAAGTACTTCATAACCGATTCTTCAAAAAGAGCCAATGCATGTCGCACAAGTCTTTAACTGATTTGTGTGTTTGGCACACTATCTCCAAAAATAGCCCATACACATGAAAATGGCTAATTCCCAAATCTCTCTCTCTCTCTCTCTCTCTCTCTTCTTTGCGCATGGTTCTTTCCTAACCCTTCGTGCCTTTAAATGCACTCTTTTCTTCTATACAAACCTTCGTATATTTTTGTTAAGTGCCATATTTTGGTCGACCAACATTACCCCACACTAATTGCATTATCACTTAGTGGTTGTCTCCAAAATGAATAAAAGAATATGAATAGAAGAATAGAAATATTTTTATGAATAAAATAATGACTTTACCCTACAACATCTTTTGCTTCAACCAGAAGAATCAATTCTGGATATTCTTCTTTTATTTACACCTCTAAAGTTTTCCAATCATTGAGCGTGGCCTCTACCTTTTCTAGGATATCTACTGTAATTGAATCTAGCTCATCTTTTGCAATTTATCCTTTCTCATTCTGCAAGACCAAAATAATGCTGGACATTGCAGTCATTCTTCCTTCTAATAAGTCCATCTTTTACACAATGAATTTCCCAAGCTCATCTAGCCTTTCCTTGTGTGGTTATTGTGTTACTATAAGGGCCTCTTGCTTCTATTTGACAAGCGCTAATCATTTTGCATGGCCCAAGGTCTCATCCTTCATGGATTTCAGGAATTTGTTGTCTTCCATAAGTGGTCCTAGTTCTTATAATGGCTTCTGGGGCTGTACAAATATTCAACGCTTGATATGCTTTCTTCAGTTCCTCTTGCATGCTTTAGAGCAATGCTTCATATGATGCAATCTTCCTCATCACTAAATCCTTTTCCCTCTCCACTTCCTATGCTGGATCCTTTGGTGCTGGCATGTGCAAAGGTCCATCTTCAAGCACCAAGTCCACCAAGGTACGTACATAATGCATTGCAGAAGGAAATTTTTGGTACCTTGGATTCCAGGTGTGGTCTTGATTTCAGGTCAAGGTCTCCAATTTCCTCTACCATGCTTATAAATGCACTATTCTTCTTTTTCTCCAAGTCCTTTTCTTGCTTTAGGTGCACTATTTCTACATCCTTAGTTTTGAGTTCTTCTCTTAGCACCCTAATTGTTGTAGCCTTATCCACATTTCATCGTGCCACCTCTGTCGAGACTTTTACCAAAGCATTACTCACTTGTTCATCTAACATAACATTAGGCTTTACTGTTATGTGTCTAGCTTGAGGTGTCTTCTTCAACCTCCTTAATACACATGAATCTTCATATACATCAAAGTCCAGTTCATCCATGTGTGTGTGCATAGACCATGACAGTTGCTTCCTTGTGTGCATGGTTTCCATATCTTCATCCATCAGCTCCCACACATACAAATCCTTTAGTTTCATTATTATTTTAAAATGGGTGCGAACAATTTTACCTCGTGTCCTCAACATAGCACATGACCGATGCAACATATTCTCCACTTATTCTTTTCGATCTTAGCCCTTATGAACTTGAGCATCAAGATTTGGAGCTTAACTGCTATGCCCCGAATAGTCCCTTGTATTGTCTCATATACCTCCTTTTATCCTTCTTATCCACTCTTCATTTATTCTTCCTTTTCTCTTCCACGTTCTCTAGAGGTGTAGCATATTTGGAAGCACTCTTCTTAGACTCTTCTATTTCCTCATTCAACTTCAACTTCCTTATTATTTTCTCAATTGTCTCCTTCTGTGGAGAGAGTTGAGGTGATTTGTGCATTGATTGTGGAGTAGCACCTTGGGTTCTTGTTCTCCTGAATACCCTTTTGAAGTGGCACTCTCCTTGTACTGCATCTAAGTCCTCATCACCTTCCTCTTGTGGCTGGGGTGGAGTATTCATGCACTTAGCTTCTACCCTATCTATAGGTTGCCTCCTACCTCTGTGCTCCAAACCACCACTATATTCATTCCCTCTTCTTCATCATATACTTCTATTGTCTCTATGGGCTTAGGTGTTGGAACATTTTCTATTGTATGCTTACCTTTTGGTAGCCTTGGGAGCGCGGACTCATTCTCCACATACTTATTGTTCTCTAGCTTGGGATTGAGTTAAAGGTACACAAGTGGTTCTCCGGTGTCCCTAACTACCAAGCTTACAGGATTCATGCTTATAACATCCGAGACAAGCCTCTCAATGTAGGCGGTCCATCTTGGATATACATACATCTTTCTCAAAGTGTATGGTAGTTGCAATCTAATTTGTCTACATTGAAATTAGGTGACACACATCCAAAACGGTGAACGATGCCTAGAAATATCATGTTGCAAAGGAATAAGGTAATTTGCACCATGGGATCCAAGCCCCATCTTTCATGGTGAACCGCAAGATACAAAAGTTATGGTATACCGTGAATCGCATTTCCTTCCCTATTATGAATGTAACTCCTTGGGTATGTGCCGTTCTTCTTCGAACATTGTGCAAAGCCTATCATACCACTTCTCCACCCTCTTCTTGAATGTTCTGCTCATTGATCCTTCAAAAAAGTACGTGGAAAATATTTCCACAAGTGACTTGTTATCCATAGGGTATTCCTAGATTTTCTCCTTTGGCCCATCAGGCACCCCAATTTCCATAAACACCAGAGACAATAGAACAGCCCCGAAACTAATTTTTCTCTTTTGTGCACGCTTATTCAATGATAGTTTCCACGATGTAATTGGAGATGTTGTAAGTCACTCCCTATGACATCTTCTTCGCAATGTGTAGCCACATTATGTTTACTTGTGACCATATTTCTTGGTCATTCAACTTTGTCACTAAGTATGCAGCTACTTGTATGATTAGGTACTTCTTTAGTTTATTAATGTCCATGTTGTGCGGACCCTTGGTATACCCCAACTCCTTCCTTATCTCTCAGATTGTGGCCTTATTAGTTAAATCACCATCTAGATCTACCCCGTGACTTTCAACCCAGCTTACTATTGAGATCAACGCGGCTATGATCCTTACCCCGCATCTGCTAAAGTAGAAGACATATTAATGTACCCTTCTCATCAATCACTAGTACAAGGGTTTATATTTACAAAAGTAGGGGAACTCATACAAATAGTAAAATCCAATCTTCTTTAACAACTTCTCCCCAATGTCATCATACATAGATATGTCTTCCGATGTGCACTTATCTATCTATGTGATTAATAACGCATCCAAATCCTTATTTTTAAGTGTACTGATAGTTGTAATAACTCGATCTTTCTCTTCTAGATGTGGGAATCCCATTCCTAACCAATAATCACACCCTTTGGATACTACATTTCTAAGAAATTACTCTCATGAGTCATTTCAACCTCTACTTCCACTTTCTTCTTCCCCTTAGCTCCTACGGTAGGTGCTTTCTATGGTGCCATCTATAACCTACAATCTTGTAACCTCAAATACACGCATTCTATCTCCTACAATGTGTAAACCCAAACCCTAGCTCGATTCAACATGCCATAGTTGAAATTACATGCCCTAGATCTTTTGCAATGCCTTTCTTCACTCAAACCCTTCGCAAATGGGGATGTAAGCTTCCTCTGTGCACAAATTTTCTCGTCATGTCTCGATTCACACTCTTCACACCTGAATAATCTTCTCACAGCTTGGTCACACTTGTCTCTTTCAAATTATTGTGATTGCAACAGTAAGAATGAACTCACATCCCCTCCTTTTATATATTTTCAAAATTTAGTGTATTTATTGTTCCTTCACCTACCAACAATCCTCATTAATTGATCCTTTTTTTTTCATTTTCACGCGGTACATCTTGCGCCCAGTCATAACATTCTATCGTTCCCTCCTAAATTTTGGTCAGTAGACTTCTCTTATGTGCACTTCCATGCACTTGAGTACCTCATCATTGTGCCTTCCACTGGTAGTCTTCACGGCCTCCGCTTACCTTGATTTATATTGTTCCATCATTTATTTCCATCTATGGTCATCTTGTTTAGAAGTAATCTCTTTTCTAACAATTATCCAACTTTAAATAACACCCGTAGTAGTTTTTTCCTTTCATGTGTACTTATTTTCAACAGTCATGTACATGGATATCAATAACCACCCCACACTAAGGGTATGTGCAGTCCTCTACACATATAAATGCTTCAAATAGTAATTAGCTTCTAGTGTGTAAACATGCTTATTACACAAAAACACCAACTAAATTGACAAAGCATAACGACAAATAAGGAAATAAATTAAAGAAAATATAGAATTGAAAGCTTAATCTAAATGGAAACATTTCCTTATTACAAACACCAAGAAGAATTATTTATAGTAGGGCTTTAGCCTACTCCCGTTGAAGTACCTAGGTAATAGTGTTCCATCAAGCACCTATAATTTGCAAGCACATGTTTCAAGTATGTGAGTGATAGCATACAACCCCAACCAATTTACTTTGCGTTTTACTCGATGGTGAAAAACTTAGAATCATAAAGGAGCACCATCATGTCCAATCATGAATTTTTTATCCCTAATGTGCCTGTCATGTCATGTTTTATGCCCGGACTTTTCTTGTTTTTGACTCCATAGTGCTATTTCTAGTCACTCATCCAACTTGATTAACTTATTAATCCATTCTTCTAATTGTTTTTCATTATATAGACCTCCAGCGTGTGTAATATGCAAAGAAGGTTACATGAATTCCATAGGAAGAACTGCTTCCACGTAAAACACTAATTGAAATGGTGTGGCTTTTTTCAAAATTTTATATGTTGTGCAATATGCCCAAAGAACTACAAATAATTTATCATCCCAATAATTTATTCCAACATCAAATTTTTTTGTCAATGTTTGGTTCAAAATTTTATTGAAAGCCTCAATAGTTCCATTGCCTTGAGGATGATAGGGTGTTGTCTTATTATGTGCAATCATGAATTCATCCAACAGTATCTTGATTGTCTCATTCAAGAAATGTGTACCCCCATCACTCCTTAAAATTAATGGACATCCATACCTTATAAGATTATTTTCCCATAGAAACCTAGTTGTTGTAGCTTCTATGTAATCCTTTGTAGGGGTTGCTTCTACCCACCTTGTCGATAATGTTTGTGCAAGTTATGATATAGCGTGATCCAGTCCTTCATGTACTGGTGAAATATGACTAAAAAAATCTATAGCCCATTTTTCAAATATTTTTGCGCTAGTAATAGGTCTTAGAGGCATTTCATCTAATTGTCCTAGTTTTCCAAGGCGCTGACAGTGATCACAAGCCTTGCAATATGCCTTACAATATTTATATAGGGTTTCTCACCATAATGCAATGAGTAAAATATTGCACATAGTGGCATCACCCGTATAGTGTCCACATGTAATACCACCTTGAGATTCTTCCATAATATATGTGTGCTCATGTTCCAATACACAACGACACAATACTTCATCCCGACATAATTTGTACAGTCACCGCTAATCAACATATATGATTTTGCGTGTATAGCAAGTTGTATCTTCTTTATGGATTTCATTCCTTCCGATACTATACATGTTTGTAGAAATATATCAACGTCCTCTAATTTTGATGGTGCTCGGTGTAACCTATATAACTATGCATCTGGCATGGTATCTTCAATTACTGTGCTTCTTCTCCCGATTGTATTCTATATAAATGGTTTGGTCCAGAATTACTTTTCCTGGTTTTACCACAACTGTGAAATCAAATTCTTGAAATAAGAGTACCCATCTACATATGCGCCCCTATAAAATGGGCTTGTTTACCAAATAATTCAATGCCATGTGATCTATATAAAATACAAATGGTGTAGCTAGTAGGTACTATCTAAATTTATGTAGCGCATAGATCATTGAAAAAGCTTGCGCTCTGTAGTTGTGTAATTTTATTCTTTAGGAGTCAACTTTCTCCGGAAAAACATATAGGATGATCTATAATACCTTCCCTTGGATGGGCCAATACTTTTGCACCAATGGTCGTGTCGAGAGGCATCCACATATACATGAAATGGTTGATCCCATGAGGGAAAGTGCATAATAGGTGTTGTAGTAAGTCACTCTTTTAATGCCTTAAATATGCATTGCTGAGTTCTCCCAATAAAACATCCCTTTTCCTTTCAAAGTATCTCCTCCAAAGGTGCGGAAACCTTGACATACCCCTTTATGAATTTCCTATAATACCACATGTGACCCAAGAACCCACATACTTCACTGATTGGTAGGCTCTTTTAGGTGATAATGACCGCAACCTTATTTGGATCAACCAAGAAACCTTCCTTATAGATTATGTGTCCTAATAGTATTCCAAAACGCTATAGCAAATTTGCACTTCTTGATATTCAAATAAATACTCAATTGTTTACATATTTCAAACATTAAGTGCAAATTTTCATAATGGTATTTGACTAGTCCATACATCATCCAATCATCTATATAAACCTATAAGAAGTTGTGAATAAAATCTTTAAACACCGCACAACTATGCGTGAAAATACAAAAAGCACATTTTTAAGACCAAAAGACATCACAATATAGGTGAAGCTACCCCATTCAGTAGTAAAAGTAGTCTTTTCCTAATCCTTCTAAGCAATCCTAACTTGATGATACCTATAGGAAACCAACTATAAACGAATAGATTTCGTGTGCCTGCAACGCCTTCTACTAATTCCTTAGCGAATGATGTAGGAAAGGGATCAGTAACACATGCAACATTAAGCTCCCTGTATTCTACATAGATCCTAATATGAACATCCTTGTTGATATGGATCACCATTGGACTAACCCATTCTGACTAGTCCAGGGTGTTAATGATTCTAGACTTCAAGATTTTGTCAATCTCTTCTTTGAAATTTTCATGCAAGTTGGGGTTCATCCTGTTTAAGCTTTATGAACACACACACCCTCTTTAAGCTTTATCATCATCTCCCCTAATGATTCATGCATGCCTTTAAGCTCATGGTACCCTCGAGGGAATAAATCTTGATAATCCCGTAGTAACTCTATGATTTTTTCCACTTCAAAGTCTGACCAATAGTCCCCAATTATGGCCTCCTTAGGCTCAACATCTAATCTAATATTCACTTTCTTTTTCTTCATAGGTTCATGATAGGCACGCATGGTATTATCTATACTTTCCAACACCTCACACCTACCTGTTGAATGGTTTACATCCAAATTTTATACTTCTTCATCATCCACTAAGTAGACCATTTTTTATTTTTCTTTCTCAAGGCAAGCACATTGAAGTAATGTGGCATCGGCCTTTGTTTCTACAACAAAATGTGCTCCTGAGTTTCCTTTATCGAATAAATCTTGAATGAGTTCTTTATCCTTAGAACTATCTCCCATAGTTAATCGCTTTATGAATTTTAATGCTTCTTCCACCAAAGGCTTGGTAGAGAAGAAGTCAAATGTCTGGGTCCTTCCTGTAATTAAATCCTTCCAATTTCCAGTCTCTCTATGGAGTTTTGCATATACATACCAAGCACGCACACAACCTTATAAAGTGGAATAAAAGTTGTGGACTCGAGAGAAAAGTTGATAAATCTTCTTGCCCTCTCGTCTAGAGTCTCTCACACCGCTGAATGTGGTGCTTTGAGCATAATGGTTAATTACCACGATAAGTGCAGACTTGAGTAGGTGCATTGCTCCTAAAGAACCTAGTGGCAAGAGAAATCCTAATTTCATTCCATCCTACAAGATTATCCTTGTAGACCACCCACCAAAATGTAGCCTCTTATCCCGCGTAGGGTATATGCTAGCATATTCCTTCTCTCTAGTGGGTCTATCCACTATTCTTCCATGGCGCACGGGAACACCATAGGGTTTCCTTCTATGGTATAACAAGGTAATGAGTTGTTACCTATTCATTTCGATATAATGTGGTTTGTTAACCCTAGGAGATATGCTCTTTAATTTGTGGCCTACCAACTCATAAGTGCTATGAGCCTAATTATCACAAGCAATACTTGTAGTATCACTAATAGACCGTGCATCCTTCTAGTGAAGGATTCCTTCTTTACATGGTTCAAGCACCTCGGATCATAGATGGCATGTACATAAATCCTATTCAGTCTTCTTCACTCAAGGGCTCAACATAGGGCACATATTTTCCATCTATTAAAGGGATAATAACTATTTCCTCCTTGTTTTAAAACTTGATATAACCCTTGTTAAACCGAAGATCAATATTATTTTCATAACACCAAGGATGCCCCAATAGATTTGGGAAGCTATCTGACTATGCTAGTGCTTAAATCTCAAAATCTCTAGTGAACTTGGCTCCTTATATGGTAATGGATGCATCTTTTAAAACTTTGATGGGAGTGGCCTTAGTTTGGTTAGCCATGAACAATACATCCCCATTTGTACTCGTGCATCTAAGGTAAGAACATTGACTTACACACCTATATCAATCAATATATTACATAATATCCACCCATCCACAACATTCAAAGTTATTTCCTTGTCATAATCTAGGCTATGAGAGGGAAGATTTGGATGTAGGATTTGCCATCCGATCTTAGTACTTGCGTGCAAAGTGTTTCTTTTTAACCAATTCCCCAATGGTGGAATGATATTCTCTGGCGTAACAATTTTCACACTTCTCTAAAGTCATTCATATCAGTTTGGATCATCTCTCGATGCTTTATTTTGCTTCATCTTTCATGATTGCTTCTTTAAAGACTATATTTCACCTTGAAGATTCTTGAGTAACTCCATGGTTTCCTATTAAACCTCCTTTCGATGGGTGGTATCTAGGTACCATGCATGTAGAACCTCCTCCTTAGTAATGGTAGGATTCTACTACAATGCTTCTTTGGCATGCGCCACTTCAACGATTTTCCATTCCTCCCGGTCGTGATATTTACCTGTAATGCCTCGATTCTTCTTCCATCTTGGGCATCCAATGATTTTCCACATCACATTATATCCTAACCATCCATGTGACTTTTTTCTTATTTATGTTGCTTACTAAGATGCTCATACAAATCTAGGCATTCCTCATAGTTGTGATTCTTTCCACAGAAAGAACATGTAATATTCTGAGGACATTCGTACCTGTAGTGGTCAGGAGATCCACATGTGTAACATGTTCCGCGGTGAACTCGCTTCTCCCACCACCATGGCCTCGGCCTCCATATCCTCCTTGAAACCCTCAACCTCTGCCATGACCTCCTTTAAAACATCCATTCCGATCATAGCGCGCTTGATTGTGATCCTGATGCTCACCTTTTCCTTGAGATTTATTTGATACTCCTATCTATTACACACCAATATCTATGGCATCATGGATCTGACCAATCAACTTGCAGTCTTCCATATCATGAGTCATGGACCTACAAATTTTAGAATAGCAAGAGACATTATTCCTTATTGCATGTTGTAATAATGGGTAGCGGTGACATCATGGTTTAAGTGACATATCTCATAGTCCAACAACAATGAGTGTACTGATTTGTGGGGAAAACTATCTTTTGTGTGACCTTCTACTTCATAATCTATGCACCAAATCCCTATATGCATCTCATGTGTTGAATTTTCCGATAGATTCTCCAACTTCTTTACCATAGTTTCGATCTGTGCTTCTAAAAATGGGCTCACCCGGTGTCTATACTTTCAACTACCTCAAAGCACATAATGCTACTTCAAGTGCTTCACATAGATTAGTGTATGTTTCATGATAGTGCCCTCTTAAAAGCTATAATTAGACCTATAAAAACCATTGTGCATCTTTGGCTTGCATGAATATCATAAGACAACTTAGATAACAAGGTTTTAAAATGGGCATCATACTCTCTGAAACTCTTAGTAGTGCATGATTACTATCCTTGAGCACACTTATACTCTTCTTGCTTGAACTTAGGGATGTAAAACTCTTTAAAGAAAGCATCTTTTAAGGTTTCATAGTGTATGCAAGTCGATCGTGGTCAAAAATTTTGTACTAGTTGAATACGTGAACCACCCCGGTTGTGTGCACGCCCTTATAACATAGCAGTGAATTGACTTGACCTACACTTAGAATCCATGATTCCTTTTGTGTGCCATAAAATTTCACACATGTGCACGTGTTCAATAACATCTTCTATGCTCCTATAATTTGAAAGATGAAGATACATCTCCATGTAAATATTTTGGGGTTGGTTTGGACCTTGCCCACCTAATCTAGAACCTCATGTGTTTCCTCTGCCTCCAAAACCACCAGATCCAATAGAATTAGAGCCACTTATACCTCCTAATATTGACCTCATAGCTAGAGGCGAACCGAAATATGTAATTCCCTTTGTCCCAACGGTAGTACTTGAAATACACCACTGACAAAGATGTGAAGTATTACTACTCCCCAGGAAGAGAGTCCAAAAATCTACATGCCTAAATTCTGTGGATAATACACCTGAAAAGGTACTCCCATATAACAACAAAGTTGTTTTCCCTGCCATCATTGTGATTTTTATATGACTCACTCCTACTCTCCCACTACCTAAATTAGCTTGCTGACATTTGTTTGTTATACTAAATACTAGAAAACTAAGCACAAGGGAAAGGTTTCCAGGTGGATTCAGATGCGCACCTTCAGCCCAAGTCGTATTTGCTGACGTGCTTCTATGTGAGGAAAAGGAGGGTTCCCTATCATGCTTTCCCAAATGGGGGAGTTCCTGATGCTTGGGTTCCATGTCTTCTATGTAAAATTCAAAACCTTCCTAAACTATCTCTCGCCACAACTCCATTCACTCTACAATATCCCGCTACTTCTATATTTCCCTCTCACGTGCCTCATTATACTTAAGCCACCTTTCCTCTCTTTTCCATTCTGTCACTAGGTTTGCCATCTTTCACTAAACCTACTCCTTCCCCACACATGGTGGGGTTTAGTTCGCCATCAGTTTGTTTTCTAGGTTCAGGGTTACCATTAAAATTTTGATCGCTAGTGGAATGCCTTGAAGGTAACTTCCCCTGGGATATCGTAAAAATTGGAATTCAGCTACACCTCACGGGAACAAATAGGTGGAAATTGAGTACTCCAAGATATAGCTGTTCAAAACACCATAGAACCACATATCCATAGTGTGAGTCCAAATTATATCAACATCATAAAGGGTCTTAAATTCTTCCTGCATCTAGAAAAATGTGTGATACCTCTAATTCCATTTAGACGCATAAAAAACTAGCCACTCATACAATTCTACCGAAAAGATAGTGAAGAAGCTCTCATACAAATAGTAATACAGATTCTTATCCACCCATGTGTATGCATCAAACTCAGATCTAGTGCTAAACCTCCTTGTGTATTCTTCTTCCAAATCTTTAATCCAATCCTCAACACTTGCTAAGGTCAATCTGGTATGCCTTCATTGTGAACCATCCTGATAACAAATGAAAAAGAGTTCCTGGCAATGGAACCAATGATGTAGCCTACAACTCACCGGTAAAATCCCATACGTGCTTTGACACATCACTCAGCCTAGACTAAGCCCTCACTTGAAGTGTACAAAGGTACTAGGCCCCTCTTTAGGGTTCTTTTTTGTAGGATGTTAGCATTATGAAGACTTAATGCATTCAGATCCATCATTAATACAATAGAGCATATTCAGATCTAGATCTTAAAGAATCATGAATCACACGATAAACATAGTGAAATCATTTATGTAGTAATAAAATATAACCATGATTAACACCTTGATTAAGGTAATGACCTCCATTATATTAAATGCGTAATACATACGAAGCTTCCATACAATAATGTAGTATATGCTTATGCGCATAACAATTTTTGACAACATAACTTCACACTAACTCTTCTCTGACACTCTCATACTTATATCTATCTTTGTATATAGCATACTACATAGAAAATTACATATTTATAAGGGTGGGGACTTTCCCGTCACCACTTATATAATCCCAAAATAGGTCGCATGTTATTATTAGCCATGTGCCATTACAATAATAGCCACACATGTAAGTGCGCTAACAATAGACTTCTTCTAGTTAACTGTCAGTAGTAAATCTGTTCTCATCCTATACCCATACAAAGTGCTTTATAGCTGATCCTCAAAAATAGCCAATGCAAGTCACACAAGTCTTTAATAGGTTTTTGTGTTCGGCACACTATCTTCAAAAATAGCTCGTACACGTGAAAATGGCTAAGTCCCAAATCTATCTCTCTTCTTCGCATGTGATTCTTTCCTGACCCTTTCACACCTTTGAACACACTCTGTTCTTCCCTTCGAACCTTCTGTATATTTTTTGCTAAGTGCCATATTTTGAATGACCAACATTTTGCGAGCCATAATGAAGGATTCTTCAAATGTTTGGAAAGATTAGATTTGCAATGTAGAAGAAATATACTTCACACAAGAGTATGAGAAGGGTGGGTTTGATGAGTTCAACTTGTGGAAGAGTAAATGAAATTTAGCTTATGATGCCATGCCATTGAGAAAAATATCTATAATAGACTTATTATCAAATTGTTTAATTGCGTATAAGTAATTGATAGTTATTTTAGGTGTAATATTAATCAAAAAATGATTTAAAAAAAAATACGTGAGATGAGTAAAGGAGAATAAGGAATGTTGAGGAATCCCATTGTACTAATCTAGTGTTGGACCAACCAAGGACATAGAGAAGGTGTGAAGCATAAGTTCTGATTATGTTTGATAAGGTAGCATGCATGTTTAAATACACAAAGATGTTGTTCGAGGTATTCCTTGCTGTTAAACGTGGTAAAATTGGGAAGCTCCTAATGAGGAGGGTAAGGTTTGATTGGAACTGATAGATGAATGGGTTCATTATATATTTGTTCATAAGATAATGCAAATTTGGGCCATAAGGTGTCGGTTTCAAGGTTGGCTAACCTATTCATTAGGGCTTGTAAGGGATCATTTGTTGTGATGATTGGTTGTGACTGGATTGGCTGTGTGGCATGGAAAATAGATTGATAAGGTGGTTGATAAGTTTTTGGATGTGTGGGTGTTTGTGGAATCATTTAATAGGGATTAACATATGTCATGGGTTGAGATTGGCTAAGTTGCAACAATGATTGATGTTGAATAGGGACATGATGTCATTTTTGAGATTGGGAAAGTTGTTGAGGTATATGATAGGTGGGGAAATGAGTGTTAAGAGGTTGAGATGGCTAGATAGGAATACTAGTGGCGTAGTAGATGAAATGAAGAAAAAGTTAATATAAAGTGATGTGGGTGGAATGAGATCCACCAATTGAGTAGATTGATAGGGTTGAGAGGTTTTAGGGGGTCTATGACATAGGAAGTCATAGATAGGGCTAAAGGGATGTCCAGGAGCTTCTATGGGAACCAGAGAAGGGGGTGTAGTTGGTCTAGAAAGGTTGGATTGATGAGATATATGAGGATTAGTTTCAAGATAAGGATGATTTTGGATGACATGGTCTTCAGGAAGTGAGACCATAGAGACAAGGGGTTGGGTAACCAAAGGTGTGGTCTCAAGTTTAGAATCTTGTTGGGAGATATCATTAGTGGAAGGAATGCCATTGGATGAAGTGGATTCTTGTGTTGTTTCAACTTGAGAAAGGGTAATAATAGGCATGAAATAGATGAACAATTTTTTATGTAATTTTTAACAAACGAATCAAACAAAAAGTTTCTCATCATGATTATTAATTAGAAAATATGAAAAGAAAAAAGTGGATAACAAAGGTACCTAAGGAATGACAACCTAAGGCTAGTTTCGGGTAGTTCGGTTGGGAGATTTTAGATGGCTTCCTATTGGGTGATGAAATCCCAATTAGTCAACTGGGTAAGGAGATGTTTTGATGTGTTATTTAGATGTGTGGGTTTTAGGTTATGTGATGTAGAATATTGAACCCCTACTTAGACTATATGAGCAAGCATGATGCAGAAAATAAGGGTTCTTTTAAAGCCAAAACGAAATGTTATTTTTTATGAGAACACAGACAGGAAGGGGAAGTACAATGTAAAAGGAGTAAATAGGGAAAAGAGGAATACCTGGATATCACTTTTCCTATTTATCTGCACTTTTGGGTGATGAGAGATCCAAGCCACGAACCCAACATATAAAAATCAATAAGGAGGAGCCTCACGCTATAGTGTTAGTGGAAAAAATAGAATATATAAAAGAAATAAACCACCTAAAGGGGTCCCACCGGGCTCGTCCAAGAATGTTGTCCAAATTTATCATTCATAATGAGGTTAATGCAATACTTACAAAAGAAAATAGCAACTCGGAAAAGATAAAGGGTTTACGTTACCTTAGATGTCATATGACCTTATATGGCTGAAATTTGGTGCAACTTGATATTCCTGCAAGTGATACTAAAAATGATTTTTACTAGATAGACGAAGCGGGGATGACCGAATAAGCGAGATCCAAGAAGATTTTAACTTTCTCTGTGGATTTCAACCCCGTTTATTTAGATAAAGTAAGTAAAAACAAAAAAACATGTAGAAACAAAATCAATATCGAATCTAAAAATGACAGGAATTGATCTAAAGTTGATTAGATGAAAATTATTGTAAATTGACTATTACCTACGGTTTGGGTCGACTCTGACCCAGATGTATGCATAGGTAGATCGATGATGACCAAATCAGATGAAAGGAACTTGCAAGAAAACTACAAGCTCTTTTGTGGCTGGAATTGGATTTAGAATATGGGTCGGGTCGACATTGATTAGGAATGGGTTGGCCAATTCGACCGGGTTGACGAAAATTAGAATGGGTCGATGGAAACTAGATTGGGTCTCACTAATGGATGCGGGTCTACACCAACGGGATATAGGTCTACGCCGATTTGATGCAGGTTGGCATCGACTATAGAAAACTATGATAAGGTCGAGGATGGATGGATGAAAAAGGAAACCTACAGTAAATAAAATAAAAGAGTAGGTTTTTGCGGAAGCTATGAGTGTTGATGAAGATGATCGAACTTACGAGAAGATTAGTTATAAAAGAGCAATGGTAATGTGATAAAATATGATTAAAGCAATACAAAAATAGAGATAATCTCATGAAGGATAATCATGAGAGATGCAAGCAAGTTGAAATGATGTTCAAGAGATTTGTAGTTGTTGCAGGAATGCTTAGGTGAGAGAGAAAGCTCACGAGGTTGCGGGAGAACTCATATATTTACATACATCTGATTGAAGAATGGAAAGAAAGGAATTTTTTTACGGGGTCGATGACAACTGGGTGGGTCACCACCAAGTGTGGGGAAATTTTCCACAAATGAGGTGCCTTGTGATTTGATCGATATTTGGTGTATTTAAGAGTTGGAAAAGCTAGTTTAAAGTAGACATGTAGGATTGGGTTGTTTTTGATGAGTCATGTGTAGTTAGGGGATAAGGATAGGTAGGATAAAAGCATAGAAAAATAAGGGGATTTAGATATAGAATAAAAGCATCTAAAATTGAAGGTTTATTAGGGATGTGGATTAATTAATAAATATTAAATGAATAATTAATTAATTAATGGATATTAATTAATTAATGTTGATTGACGAGGATTGGATGATGATAAGATAAATGGGCATTAAATATATTAAATGATTAATTAATTATTGTGGCTTAATTAATTAATGGGGATTGGATTGACATTTAATTAAATAAGGGTGATGATTAAATAAATATGTGCACGTAGGCGATGAGGGTATATATACCAATTTTAGGTGTGTACAACGTGATAGAGTGAATAACTCGATCAAATTGGTATGTGGAAAGGATAAGGAGAGTCGGTTGATAATACCTTACCATCTGGAAACAAAATTAGTGATACTGATCATCTTCAAATTGTTTGATAGCATAAAAATTAGTGATAGATATATTATGGGGTATGATAATAGAGAAATATTGTAGAAATAATTGTGCTAGTTACGCGAATGAGAATAGGGAATGATGGATAATATTGTTGTACTAGTTGAGGGTAGGGCTACCCAATGACATGGGAAAGGTTCTCAACATCAAATCTTGATCATGGGTGATGAGATAACGGGCATGATGAAAGGCCTTGATATGTTGTTGTGGATCCTCCTTACTATAAAATTTGATAAATTTAGGTAGTTCCTAGTGATGAGGATATGATTTGAATGGTACAAATGGACTGATAGGTTCATTATAGATTTTTTCATATAAAAGAGTGGTATTAGGTACCATGATAATATCTTTGATAATTTTGATTCTCCTTATTAATTACTTCATGGGATCATTTTGGAGAGGCTATTGGATATTTGAATAGGATTAGTTGGATTGATTATGGATAGAGGAGTTTGATTGTTGATATACATGATATGGTAGGGTCTAATGCTGGAAAGGAGGAAGGCCCCTTGAGAATTTATGAGGTTATTGGGAGATTAAAGGTTGAGAAGAGGATTGGATATATTGATAAGTTATAGGGATGGATTTGTTGATGAGAGGCTATGGTGGTTATGATATGTATTGAGAAATTGCGTAATCAGTATTGCGAGGTTAGTAGTAGTGGATTCCTATTATGAGAAGGGGAGAGTACTAGAAATGACACTTACGTTGATAGGAAGTGTATATGTAGGGATGGATAAGACTATATTTTGGATAGAGGACGTGGGTTGTTATGATGAAATAGGTTGAGACATGATCAATGGGTTTGTAGAGAGATGGACATCAACCAATCTTATAGGATGAGGAGTAGTGGAGGCTACGTGGATAGATGTGTATGGGGAGCTAGTAGTATGAGTTTGTGTGCCTTGTGAGCTAGGTGAGGGAGATAATGATGCAACGGTGTATGTTGGTTTTACGTGTTCTGTGATGATATGATATTAAGGTCAAAACTAGCAATAGGAGTGGACTAAGTAGGTGTTGACATTCCTATATCACTAATAGATGGTTAAGGAGAGATTTTTTGGATGACGGGTTAATAGTCAAGGTCATAAAGTTAAGAATAATCCCGTGTCAACTTGATTATATGGGAAATGTGTTGGATATAGAGTGGTAAATATAACACAAACACGTTTAGTAGCAAGGTATCCACTAAGGGAAATGGGATTAGTGTCTAATATTTTTGTAAAGATAGGTCACCACTCTAAAATAAATGAGGAGGGTTAAGGCAATGAGCCTATGAAATTTCAGATTGAGTATTGGGGAATGCAAAGGTTTAGAATTTTTATAAAGGATGTGTAGTAGCGGATTGGATGTTTTTGGGATGTTTTGTATATGAGACTAGGTTAATTTTAAGGATTGATGAAGTGAATCTGCCATATTTGAGAGGGTTTGAAAATTATTCTATAGTCTAGTTAGAAGCATGGACCAATTGAACAATCAACGGAGAAAAAATAAATATGGTTATTTAAAATAAATAAAAATAACACACATAAAAAAATTTAAAATTATCTTGATTAGTTGAAAGAATGTGGAAAAGAAAAGATGGTTAATGAGGGTAATACATAAGAGGCTAGCTAAGGATGGTTTCAGGTAAGTTTAAAGTTGAGGTCCTTTATATACCTGAAGGTATGTGAGGCCAAAATACATGGTTATGTCTGTACAAGGTGTGATATTAGGGCCTATCCCCTCACTTCAAAATCTCACAATGAAAAGGGTGTCGGATGCTTAGCCGATATAATGCCCACTAGCTTGTTTATACTTGGGAATAACACCCACTCGGATTCCCTCTTGGTTTTGAAATCCAAGTAGGTAGACCTAGAAGGAATTATTTAGATGCAAGTTCAAGTTAAGATGTGGTTTGGTTGTGTGTGACTTGGTCCTACCGGACATGCCAGAATGTTTATGGTGAATCTCAGTTGCTAATTGTATGATAAACACTATAATCTTAGAAGACAACAAGGTTTAATGATACCTTCAACGAAAATGCAATGTCGGGATGAATGGATGCCAAAGACATGAGAGAATCCTCCTTCCAATGGATGAGAGAGTTTGCAAACAAAGATAGATGAAAAAATATATATTAGATAGAGATTTGATGAGTTTCTCGGTAAAGGTTGATCCTAGGAACCAATGGGATTCGTTGAAGGGTGTCAAATCATTTTACAATAAAGTGATATGATATGAAGTAATTGATAGTACAAGATATTAATAGAATTCCGGAGGAATAGAAATATCATGTTTCACATGGTAGGTGGCCCAGGAAATGGCTACGTTGAGCTCAAAGTATAGGAAGTAGTCAAGCCATATTTATTCACTATGTCTTGTTCTTCTTATATAATCTAGAGTTGGTCTTCAATGTCTTTAATTTTGGGTGTAAATGCAATGACACAGGATCGGTTTGTGCTCGATGTTGAACTGTTCCCGAGATAAAGGGATGTTGGATGATGGGAGATCATAAATAATGGTAATGGGACATGATTCACTTGACATTGTCATTCAAAGAGACACATATTGAAAACTAAGCGATTAGACATAAAAATGACAAAATCATTGCAAATATGATGAATATGATTGAAATTCTTAAATGATAGGGATCACTGGTGATTTAGAAGAATCACCCATGATTCGATAAATTGGTGGCAATTACTATATAAAATATTGATTTCTTGATATAATTCAAACTACGTAAAAAATGAATAATCTTTGACTTGGTATGTGTTATAGGACTACTTATTGACAAGCTAAAAGTGAAATTAAAAGATAGAGATTTACCTTGACTAATAAATGATTGAAAAGGATGTTGTATGAATCTTACTATGTTTGCGAGATATTTCAAAGACATAAAAGGGGTATTGGAGATGCCAAGATGCATGGAATGATTTCATTTTGGCCTTGAAAGGGATATAGCTTTATGTAGACACCAAATTTGGGTCTTACGACACCTGTACCCGTATCTTGTCCCACAACCTAACCTTACCTCACCACCTAAAACCTTACACACTACATTATTTATTAATTACCTTATAATTAATAAATCCACATCTCCAACCTTGCCACCTCACCTCGCCACCTCACTATGACCTAGCCCTAACCCTAAACTAACCTAATTAAGACCTATGACTTGGTCTAGACCCACACCCATGACTCATCACCCCTCACCCGCATCAAAACAAGCCTAATAATGACTTGACCAAGCCCACAACTGACCCCTCGGGAGAAAAGGAGGGAAAGTTGGCTATTTTTGGTAAAAATAGCCAACTTTGACTTGACCAACACCGGTCCCTACTCGACCTCCGTCGGTTATGCAACCGCCATCGGTTCCCTGTAAATGACCTACCCCAACCAAAATGGGAGGATCAAAATTCATTTGCAAGGGAGAGACAAGTGAGAAGGAGAGAAGAGTTTTTAGAGAAGAGCATTGAGTCCAAGACTGTAACTGATCAATGAGATCACTGTCACATTCATCCAAGCATTATGAGAGTCAGAGGATAGCTTCATCAGCTCACTTTCGATTGTAGGATCATCCCACCGAGCTTTACCTTTATCACCACATTCCTCAGACCTGTATCCTCGTCGAGAAAGTAGTAAGTAATATATTGTATACTTCTTGGCTCCACTTTGTGAACTTTTGATTGATAGCAATTATAAGCTCACCCCGGATCTAACACTGGTAGCACCCTTTACCTAACCTTCATTCATCCATCCCTATATTTCCTAGAAGATAGATTTCTCACTCTCTGAGTCTTCTCCATCGCCTTACTATTCCCCCAACCATCTACCAACCTTAAAAACCCCATAACCACCCTACAATCAACCTCTACCCAGAAGCCCCTGAATCACTGCCCCTACCGATATCGGTTATCCCCTACCGGTAGTGGTTTTATAACCGCGGTCGGTTATCCGGTGACCGGCATCGGTCACTGTGACTTATACCAAAACCAACCTTTCACCTATTTATCTCCTAACAACCTCAAATTCAGCCTAGTCTATCCCTATAACTTGATCTGAACGTATCAATAACTAGTGACCAAACAAACAGAATGACGTTTTATTATGGGTAGTTTAGTCTCTATTGCTTTTAGTAACGAGGTACCTAAATCGTGATTTCGCAATAGCTTCTTTATTATCATTTGCAATAATTTATATTAAAAGGGAACTGACCACCTTCGAAAGGAAGTTTAATATTTCTGGGCCCCAGGCAGTTCCTTCACTTATTGTCTAACTAAAATCGGTGGTCTTGCATTCTTATTTACAGTAGTCCTTCCTGGAAAAAGGAGTTCTTCACAATCATTCTGATCTCTCTACGGTATGTGCACACCTTCCCAACACTCTATAGGTATTCCTCCTAACCCTAACCCCTTATCTGTTTCTCAAGAGAATGAAAGGATAGAAGCAACTCTATTCTGGAACTAAAATTTTGTGTGAAACATTTTGGCACACCCGGTGGGACCCTATTTGGGTTTCTTTCTTTCTTGCTTGTTTTCATATAGGGAGCACACTTGTTATTTCTTTTTTTTCTAAATATTCACAAAATATTTTGTCATTTTGGTAAAAGAATTTGTCTTTCTTTCGCATCTTTGCATTAGTGAAAGTCATCTTCTTTGCTTCATCGAATATCATTTTCGATTTGGGTTTAAAACACGTGCATCACATTCTTGCTTGCTATTTTTAATTCTAGTGAACATAGATTAAGTAACAGGTCGTACACGTGGGGGTGATATCCACGGTATTGACGAGAAATTAATCTTACTCTCACTGCACAACACATACCAAATCACATCATAATCTACACAACATCTCAAACATCCCCCCTTTCCCGTGGTATTCCTCCGCCTAATTGAGGTAGCCTTATAAGCTAAAACAAAATTAACATCTCCCTTAGGTCTTTTGTTTAGGATTGACATCATCTGGCATCTAAGGCATAAGCCCAAAAGTGATTAAAACTAATCCTAGGGTTAGTCTCTTGATTTTCTTGTGCATCTTGCTTGTTTTCTGTTTTTCTTTCAGTGCTATTTCTCTGTTATACCCTGTCTCAGTTATCACTTCAGACAGGTTGGTGGGTATACTAAGCCTTGTTCTCCCCAAACCAATAGCCTCTTACATTCTCTCTTTTCCTTCATAAGTGCCGGCACCGGTCCTCTTCTCATGACATCGGCCATTTATCGGACCGAGCGCCGATTCTGATCGGACCGACATCGGTTACATTACACCGATATCGATTCATGTGTGTTTCTGATTCTGACAAACCAGTAACCTACCAATTCCAACATTTTGTTGCGTTTTCTATTCCTGATTGACTAATTCTCTGTTGTATCCTCTTGTCCATGGTTGTTATCACCTGAAAACAAGCCGTAGCCATGGTTTCACATGCTTGTTCCGTGTCTTTTCTGAGTCACCCCCTTCGCATCCTATGGGGAATCCTACAGACACCAATGCTTTTCCCAAGATCTCTGTTGGAGATCCAGATTTTGCTAAATTTTTGGATGCTAATCTTGGTGCCGTACAATATTATTTGTCTCATACCCCTAATTGTACACGATGGTCAGCTCCTCTTGGGTATGCCTATTAGTATAGATGCCCACTTAGCTCCTTCCCCACCTAATAACTCCACCTCACCATCTTCATCCTTAGCCCCGTCTCCCAGCTCAGTGGATTCGATGGTCCATCTTTGCATCAATTGGCTTTCCTTTGGTTAATCTGGGCCCCACATATCACTACCATCTACTACCCCTACCTCATCCCTCTCACAAATTTCCTCTTTTATAACTTGTTCTCTACCACCTATCCACACGAGCTTTCCCTCTCAAGCTCCGCCCACCTTTTCATTTCTCGCAAACGCATCCAATGGCCTCAACATATTATATAGGACACCCTTATTCGGCCACCCCAACACATTCATCATCGATACCTTATCAACATTTGCCCAATATTCCTCTGTTTACGATGACAACACCACCATCTAGTAGCGGCTCTTAGCCCAATCCTCCTCCGTTTACGATGACAACACCATCATCTAACCCAACCAATGATTTAATCAAACAAATGATGGACAAGATGTAAAATCTTGAGGCTTCTATTTCAGGAAGCCGTAACACCTGACATACGAGAAAGTTTGTTAGGAGCCTATTCATTCTTCTGTCCCCCTTCATACATATCCTCCTCAATGGGAATTACCAAAATTTACTCACTTTAATAGTAAGGAGTACCCTCAACAACACTTGTGATTGTTTAGACATGCTCATGAGGATGCCTTACTACTCGTACCTTCCCATGTCCTTATCAGGACCTACCTTGGAATGGTATAGTGCTTTAGACCAACACTCAATCTTCTCCTTTAACCAGTTAGCCCAATATTTCTTGGATCATTTCTCCATAAATATTGCCAAGAAAGTATCCATTACCGATCTCTATGCCATTCGACAATTTGAAGATGAATCTATCATAGATTTCGTTGGACGATGGCGGGGCCTCATCAACCAAATTACTTATGCCTTACCTCAGGCCGAGCTCATCAAACTCTTTACGCGGGCCTGCACTAAACACATTTCTCCCACCCTCCAAATTCAAACTTTCTCGCACCTTTGATGAGGCCTTTACTATGGTTCGGAAACTAGAGATTCGGGCCTTAGAGGAGGAGAAATTGAAGTTGCGCAACAAAAACTCAAATTTCCGAACCCAGGACTCCACTAACAAGCCCAACACCACCAACTCTCATGCATCACTGCTTCAAAATCAAAAGGAGCTGTACACGCGGTAATGGTCAAATCTCAAGCACCATCTTATACCTAGCCGAAATCCACCTATAAGTATAAAGCCGAGCCCATCAAGTACACTCCCTTGGGAGAAACTTATGATGTGATCTTGGAAAAATTGCTTAAAGCAGGAGCTATCACCTTGCCTCCTATTAAACCTCACTTTGGGTTTGATTCCGCCCACGCTATACCTTCTTGGTATAAAGAAAATGAATTCTGTAACTTCCATCGCATGAAGGGACACAACCATGAAAACTGCAAGATGTTGAAAAACATAGTGCAGGAAATGGTTGATGTAGGGGATATAACCCTCGATAATCCTAATGCCCCTGCTAATCGAAATTTAAAAATCTTCAACAAACCATTTCCAAACCATTCCTCTAACAGTAACACAAACCAAGAAACCTTAGCGAGGAGAGAGTGTGCATGAGATCCATGTGGTTTTCAAATCACAACCAAGGGCTTCCATCGTAGAAATTATGAATCGAGCCTCTTCACCGATGCAAGAGTCCTCACCCCCTTCTCCTTCATCGAACAAGAGGATAGCCCCCCACTATTCCTTTACCCATAAAAGAACCAACCACCTAGATTTCTCTTCTCATAGAAGATCTTTCTTACACCACATCCTGTGCAAGCGTGAGCAGATGTTATCCAACTTATCTATTGCCCAAACATCTCCTTCCACCACTCTTACTGCAAAAGAAGAAGGATTGCCACTTTTTTTGTCATCCTTAGAAGATAAACCCCTCAAGCCTACATCACCAAATTCCTTAATCATGACAGATCCTCTAGAACATGCCCTCCTCCCTATCAGTTCTTCATTGCCTAAATCTTTCCGGTGGCCAGGTTAACCCTTAACACCCATTTATACAACGCCTCATTCGCCCCCTATATCACACCCCCAGTGGACCGGAATCACAACCCACTTCTCTTCCATATCAAAATGCCCATCCATACGTGAAGATTGTCATCCCCCAGAAGATAGATGACTCTTATGGGCACGTTTGAGAACACCATGCTCTACTCAAATGCAAATGACTAATCCAGACACCTCTACCATATACCCGAAGTTTTTACAAAAGCTCAAAATGCCTATGTCCTCACCTCCACCCCCCTCATCTCCACCGAATACCTCATCAACCTCTATCAACCTAACCAAACCTTCCCCTATGCTTGGGACTTTACCAATACCTAGCCTGACGTACCCACCTAAACGGTTAGACTTATCCAAAGATAAAGCCATCCATCCACCTAGGAGACAGACCCAATCTCCTCGAGTCCAATCTATGCCTCTGCCACAACTAAAACCCTCACCCCGATCACACCAGTACAGCAGGCATGGCTTCAACCCTCGCCGTCACACCTACCTTCTATATTGGGGCCTCACCCCTCCACCTTACCTCAATACACCATGCCTCCCACATCTTCTTTAACATGACCAAAGACACCTTCGCACCCATACGTAAATCCACACATGCATCTCAACACCATTGCCCCAAGTATATTTCCTACCTACCAACCCTAAGAAAACTCGATCATCCAAGGAATTGTTTACTCTTTGCTCCTCTTTCCCCATGGTTGTTTTCTGTCACCACGTCATCTATGGCCTCATCATCTAACCAGTTAAACATGACTTCTACGCAGAAGAAGCCATGCCTAGTTCAACCCAATCATCAAAATCCCTTACCTAAACCACCACCCATACGAACCACTCATACCCAACCATTACCAAAACAATCAATAATTTCACCCACTCAATCAATAGCCTCATCTTCATTTGACCCACTCAAAGGATCTTACACCAAGATCCTTGATATGCTAGTAGGGGATGCGACCATTTCCCTACCCCCACTCAGACCCTATGATCCATCTAAACCTCGACCTATAGGTTATGATGAATCTAAAATCTGCGCCTACCACCACACACCAGGACACAATGTAGAAGGATGCAAAGCTTTGAAAGCCATCCTTTTCCAGTTGCCTATCATGGATAGAAAATCTTAGAAAGATGACTTACGGAAGAAAAAACCCTTAGATTTGATCCCTTCTCCTATACCACCTGTCCTTGCCTTGCCAAAATCTATCATCATTGCAACCCCGCCTCTCGAGAACAATGACTTATCCCTGTCATCTTCCTCATCTCGCATTCATGAGATCAACATGATTAACATTACTACTCGAGGTCAGAAAAACAATGGAAAAGCTAAAGCGAGCACACCGGTGGTATCTCTTTCTCCTTTCGCCATCCCGATCACACCACCACTTAAAGTGGTTATTCGTGGACCAGCCTATCCAGTCTCTGATGGAGTTTCCCATCGCACTATGATCAAACAACTTCACCAATCTCCTGTAAAAATGACACTCTATGATCTCATTCAAACATCGAATCACATCAACAAGCTATAATTGAGATCCTTCAAGGGATGGATGTCTACCTAATAAAACCTTTCCCGTCACCTCCATCTTCACACCCAATCACATTGCCTCTCTCACCAAAAAACCTACCTCCACAACCACCTCTCTGTCTCACGTATAGCAAGAAGCTCTTTGTCAATTTTTCTGAAGAAGAAATTGTCATCTTTGGTGTAGAAGATCTTGACCCTGCTCTTTTCATCTTGGCTTACGTCCGGGACATCCAGGTACATTGTGTTATGATCGATGGGGGCACTAGCCTAAACATCGTCTCTTCCAAAGCCTTCCAACAGATGAATATCCCTCCTAGCTACATGTGTGCCAACCCCACCATGTTGCATTCATTCAACGATGCTATTACTTCTACCCTAGGCACCGTGATCCTTAACATTCGTGTAGGGCCACATACCTTACCCGAACTCTTCTATGTCCTTGAGGGAGAATTCCAATACAACATGTTGTTAGGCCACCCTTGGATCTAGGCTATGGGATGCGTTCCCTCCACCTTACATAGATGTATCAAATTCGAGTATGAAGGGAAGTCATACACTGTCACAGCTAACGCTTCCCCCTTCAAAACCTATAATATGTTATACCACCCTAATGATGTGCTTGTACCCGTCAAGACACCCATTGATCCAACCCAACCATCTACTTCAACCACGCCTCAACCATCCACCTTAGCCGCACCCACACCTTCGACCAATGAAACCACCGACGCAAATACTTCTTCCTTTCCCACAGACAACATCCCAACCTCGGATCCCTTGGTAGGTGTTTTTCAATGCCTTATGCTAGGGGAGTACCACCTATACAATGTTAGCACCTTCCATACCCCACAAGAGTATGGACAGTTACATGTGCATCCTACCTATAACCGTTGTGTGGGGGAGGTGATCTCCTATGGACCACCTAATTGCCACACCAACCTAACGTATGGGGGTGTTGACACATCCTCTATCACCCCGAACCTCCCCTTGGTGTGGTTCCCTTCCAATCAGATTTTCAATATCTAACCAACCATCGTTTCACCCTCACCTTCCTGATGCGCTGTGCTTGGAAAGGTTTTGGTTTTGGTCTTTATGAGCAAGGACGACATACGGTTATTCCCATAACAACATGAAAACACAAAGATCGTAGTGGTCTTGGGTTTTGAACCACCTACACTGAAGAAACCTCATGTCAATTGTATCCAGGAAGATGACGAAGTCACCCATTCTGAACAATCATCACCCATTTTACCATCTTCACCCACGGAGTCGATAGACCCAGAATCTATCCCTCCTAAATTTTTTTTTTTCATGAATGTTATCTTCCTAGGTCCACTCACTTATCAATGCAATGGAGAGGACCCATCTTCTCTCCCCCTTTTACATCCAGACATGATCGAAGAAGACCTACCTTCGGTTAATGTTGTGGAGTGCCGAGATGATGACTCCATCCTCACCTACCTTGGTGCAGATGACTCTTATATTCAACATGCTTTACCATCTGAAACCTAAACCATGTTGAATGAGTCAACTATAGAAATCAACATCCACACGGAGGATGATCCTCACATTGTAAAGATCAAACAATCTCTCGATGCATCAGAACAAGCTACCTTCACTACCTTTCTCTGTGCCCACAATCAAGCTTTTGCTTGGTCCTATGCCGACATGCCAGGAATCGATCCTGACATTTCTGTCCATAACATTACTCTAAAACCAAACTCCAAACTAGTTAAATAGAAGCTGAGAAAAATGCATCCACGCATTGCTCTCTTGGTTAAAGAAGAGCTTCAATGACTCCTTTCTGTCTCTTTCATCTTAACTATTGACTATCCACAATGGATTTCTAATGTTTACACATCCTGTCACTAAAGCGACCAGGGGGACTTTGGATTTGTATGGATTTCCGAGATCTTAACCTCGCTTGCCTAAAGGATGACTTCCCTCTACCTAGTATTAATAAACTTGTTGATCTCTCACTGCGGGCCATGAGATGATTTCTCTCATGGATGGTTTCTCAGGATATAATCAAATTTTAGTAGCCCCAGCCGATCAACATAAAACCACCTTCATTACCCCCTGGGGCACCTTCTGCTATCGTGTCATGCCATTTGGCCTTAAGAATACTAGTGCAACATATCAACAGGCTATGACTTACATTTTTCATGACATTATGCACACTATCCTTGAGGATTATGTCGATGATCTTCTTGGAATATCCAAACATCATAGTGAACATCTTGATGTTTTAACCATTATTTTCGATCACCTATTACAATACTGTGTTCGTCTTCAGCCAAAGAAATGTGTCTTTGGAATCCTTTTGGGAAAACTTCTTGGCTTTATCGTCTCTTTGTGTGGCATTGAGGTCGACCCCGCTAAAGTCAAAGATATTTTAGAAATGCCCCCACCCACTAACCTAAAACAATTGTGTAGTTTGCAAGGAAAACTTCAATCTATCTGTTGTTTCATCTCACAACTCTCAGATCGATGTCAACCTTTCCATCATCTCCTTAAAATGAACATTGTTTTTCAATGGAGTGAGGAGTGCCACAAAACCTTTGAGGCTCTTAAAACTTATCTCTTGCAGCCACCCGTGCTTATCCCACCTCAGGACGATCACCCTTTCTACCTTTGCCTTTCTGCCACCAACCCATGCTTTGTAGGAGCCATGCTCACACATCATGACTCCGAGCATCGAGAACAAGAAATTTATTACATAAGTCATACTCTTGTAGATTATGAAGCTAGGTATACACATGTCAAAAAGTTATGCCTAGCCCTATCATTTGTGGCCACCAAACTCTGACATTACCTCCTAAATCACAAAACTTTTGTCATCACTAACGCTGACCCATACATTATATGTATGCCAAAACTCATCTAAACCAACATATCGCCCAATGGCTTATGCTCCTCGCCGACGTCGACCTTGAGTTCGTACACCAGAAATCAGTCAAAGGACAAACTATCGCAGACCAACTCGCGGAAGCCCCTTTACCTGGGGAACAATTTACTAATTTTACTTTCCCTGATGAACTCATCGCAACTCTTTCACTCAATGATGCGTCTTATCTGATGACTCTCTTCTTTGATGGATCTAAATTCCAACGTGGCGGAGGGGTGGGAATTGTTCTCATTCCTCTTGAAGGTGAACCTATGCCTCTTTCATTTAGGCTTGATTTCCCCTGCACTAACAATATAGCGGAATACGAGGCCCTTGTTTTGGGTCTCCACATTGTGTTACACTTAGGTGTGAAGTCTATTAAAATTTTCGGTGACTCTCAATTGGTAGTAAATCAAGTCACTGGTATCTACCAATGTAAAAATGAGGAAATTCAAAAGTACAAACGTTACGTAGATTTACTTTTGACCTTATTTACCCATTATACTATCAAATGTTACACACTCAACTAATAAATTTGTAGATACTATGGCTTGCTTGGCCTCACAAATTCCTGCATCACCAACTGATTCTGACATATTTGTCTTGGTCCAACAACTCTTTGCCCCATCTTACTTAGTCTCAGATGTTTGTATGGTAAATAATGCATCTGCTGGCTCACAGGATACCTGGTATCACCAATTTCATGACTACCTTACAAACTTTGTTCTCCCACCTAACCTTAATAGTAATGGAAAATGCACTTTTCTTAAAGGTGTTTCTTGTTATGTCGACATGGGGGGAGTCCTCTATAAATGTGGCTTTGATGGTATCCTCCTTCGATGTCTAACCAGTGCTGAAGTCACTCATACCATCCAACAAGTCCATGACGGAATTTGTGGTGGGCAATTTAGTGGCTTTGTCATGGCCAAGCGGATCCTTCGCCTAGGATATTATTGGCCTACTCTTAATAAAGACTGCTGCGAATATGTTAAGCATTGTGTTATGTGTCAACAACATGCCAACCTTCAACATACTCCCAGCCATCTACTACAGGTCACACGAGATCTTTGGCCTTTCTCATAATGGGGTTTGGACCTTATTGGTGAGATTCATCCACCTTCTTCGCAACGTCACCGTTGAATCATCACGGCAACTGAATATTACACTAAATGGGTAGAGGCCGTTCCACTCATTTCAACCAAAAAGGAGAAAATTGTTGAATTCATCAATCATCACATTATTTTCCGTTTCGGTGTTCCTCATCGCTTGATAACCGATAATGGAAAATATTTCAAAAATAAGTCATTATGATCCCTTTGTGACAAATTTGGTATTAAACTTAGCTTCTCGTCACCCTAATATCCACAAGAAAATGGTGAGGCTGAATCTTATAACAAAACCTTAACCAAAATTCTCATGAAAGTTGTTAACGATTTTGGTCAAAATTGGCATGATCACATCCCCTTTGCCCTTTGGGCTTATCGTACCAGCATTTCGTACTTCCACTAATGCCACACCATTCTCTCTGGTGTATGGTACTGAGGCTGTCTTGCCTCTCGAAATACAAATACCTTCCCTCAGAATATCTCTCCAAGATATTCTCACCAATGATGACTTCTGCCAAGAGTGGTTAGCCCAATTGGAGCTTCTTGATGAGCGTCGTCTTACCACTCTTGACCACCTTCAAATTTATCAAAAGCGCATCAAGCGTGATTATGATAAGTGAATTCATGAATGTACCTTTAAAATTGGTGATCTTGTCCTCAAAGGGAATCAACATGTAACCAAACTAGAAAAGAGCAAACGTGAAAAATTTACTCCTAATTGGATTGGGCCTTACATTATCACTCACACTTATAGATTAGGTACTTATCGTTTAGCTTTTCTTGATGGTAAACTTGAGCCTAAACCCTTAATGCCTTACATCTCGACCATTCTACTATTGAATTTAGTGTTACATCACTTCTTATCTACCTTGCGCTCGTCCCTTGAGCTCATTTACCACCTCATACACCTTTTTTTTTGTCATGCATCTCAAAGTAAAATCAAACCCACGTGGTTTGATCATCACCTCCTCATAAAGAGGCCTTCTCCTTTTAGTCTGGTCCATGACTTAAAAGTATCAAAATAACAAGTTCTCAATTATACAATTACGGGATATTCTTGAGTCAAACTTCTTGCAAATTTAGATGCTTCATGCCAAAATGACATCTAGACCTCCATGCTTATAAACTAGACTTGCTCCTCGAAGGATAGCTATATGTGCAACACCGCATCTACTACTATAAGTAGACTGTTCCCTCGAAGGACAGCTATACAAAGTCAACCTCTATCAGAAGCTTCTCGCATTGATCAACTTCGTGAAGACCTCAAGAACAACAAAATGCATATCCCATGTAGACTTCCCGCATCAATCAGTCTATATCTAGAAACATCAAAGCAGTATTCAAAAGTAATTTTGAGTCATGGACTTGTCTATTTTGGTTTGGTTCTCTTCCATCAGCATAATCACCTTATAACAAGTTCTCTACGCCTCAGCTATCCCATCCACCTCTCCTCACCATTCTTCATAATAAAAAAACTCAAGGGACGTGCGTATATCCGATATATTGTGATTATACAACTCTTTTCACCTATCGACTTCTCACCTATGCCACGTACCTAGGGATTCAAGCTCATCCTACGATAATACGTGGTTTGTTTAGCTCTTCCCAACTATGGAACAATTTTGCCTCTTTTACCCGAATCTAGGATTGTGTGTTGATCTTAATTAGGACACGATTTCCTATGCTTGGGTAAGTTAACCCTCACTTCACCTATACCCACACCAACACCAACAACATTACCCTACCAATATTAAAACTTTTACCAACCAACAAATTGCCTAACCACAACTAAATTTCTTGAATTCACCTCTCCCTAGTCCTAAGGGAGAACTACATCGGTTTGAGGCCCCTCCTTTCTTTGTTCAATGGGCTATGTAGGTAGCACTTAGAGACATGGGGTCTCCCAAGGTTAGCTCAACCATCCCCTACCATAACCTATCATGTGTTGTGTTTTCCTTAAAAATATAAATATTTTCGCGTATTTATATTGATAACACTCACCTTGATCCTTTATCAATCCAAACATTCAAAACACAAATATTCTTATAATTATCACAAACTCAAATCAACATACATATTCCATTTTATTTAGATGTTAAACAAATTCATCTTCTCTATCATCGACGCGCAGGTCAGAATATTTATTTATTCTTCTACCCCTATGTATGAAACTCACTTAGACCCCCGCGCCTCGTCCCAAACTAGGTAGTGATGGTGATCGTCGACGCCGCTCACCTGGCCTCTCCGTGCTCAAAGGTACCACTACTATTGGTTCCTCCCACTGATCCACCAATCTCTCCTGTAACATACGAATCTTCCCTTTCACGTGGAGGAATCTTTCCTCTAGTCTCTCCACTCGAGACCGTGAAGCCTCTAACAATCCCATGGTCTCATTCACCTGTGTTTGAAGCTGGTGAACTAAACCCTACAGGCGGTCTCTCTCCACTGTAACCACAGCTATGTCAGGATGATCGGCCCTCTCATGTGTATCTCGCAGCTCTGCTACCCACCATAATCTATAAGACTCTATCACTCTTGCATCCATTACCCTGCGATCGGCTGTTGTCTCTTTTGGTCCTTCTGGAAGTGTCGGCCATGGAGGTGAGAATGGTGCCTCGGCATTGATCCTCCTGTATGGTCTATGAGCCATGGGTATATCCTGAACAAATCCAAATTTTCACCACACGTGATCTAGAGGAATCCTCTCGTACTCACCTGGCCTGTGTCCCACGATCCACCTCAATCACTCTACACCCCTCAAATCCTCGGCTATGTTCACCATCACCATATAGTTCCTGTAAGGCCTCCAACGGATATCTGCAATCATCACCATCTCCCACATCTGCCTATAATACTTAGCGTCATCTGTCATGGTCTCGGATCTCGCCTCTTGCTCTGTCTGGACCCATCACCTGAATCCCAACCTTTGCACTCTTGTCTCTCCTGCTGGATGGGTCGGCCTATTGGTCACACACACATAATGTGCTCATAGGCCCAATAATGTAATAAGTATGCACAATCCAGTGTAGTCCTATGATTTCACTTGCATGCCCATAAACCCCTGTATAGCTCCGCCAGATATGCGGGTGCCCATGCAAAAGTAACGCTCCCTTCTATCATTTCCTGAATAATACACATCAATGATTTTGGAAATCTTCCCCCATCCGCTCTAGGTAATGCATAATACCCCACCGCTATCATTAATACCACGACCAACCTTGTTGCCTCAGGGTGTGCCACAAACATTATACCATAAGTGAATGTCAAACCTCACTGTGTCAAATCTCGTGCGGCTGGACCAAATACTGCCATTATCGTTGCATGCGCCGCATTAGGCCCTGCCTGATACACTGGTCTTCCTGTAATTGGAAGTCTCAAAATTCGAAACACATCTTCTAACGTCACTGTCATCTCCCCTGTTGGTAGATAGAAGGTATTCTTTTCAGGATTCCATCTCTCAATCAGCGCCTTTTACGCAACATAGCATGATTGCGTGTGATTCATGAATAATAGCAGATTCGCTTAACCCCACATGGTTTATTAATGCCCACTCAGCTGGTGTTACATCCACTTGGACTCGTGACAACAAAGCTGACACCCTATCATTCATCCTTAACTCTTCCTGTGCTTGCACACATCAAACCAACAAAGAACAAATCAACAAATAAATTCCCACGTGTTTTTTATCACAATCTGTGACTTTACACAATAACCAATATCGGTTATAGATAACCGATACCGGTTACCTAACCGATACTGGTTATTCCTAAACGATATCGGTCACTGTCAATTCCATCTACCCTGCTCAAAAACACCACCTATGATAACTTATTCGCTTGTTTGCCCCTCTCTATACCTAAAAACATATCTGAAACACCTGATTACCTACCCCATAACACTCACCCCATCCCAAACCCTTGCCTATCACCTTTCTTTTCATCTCTACCCACTTACCTTACCACATCCTATTCATAAGCATGCAAAAATCTAATTCCAACCAAAAATTATACCTCTTGGGATGCAAAGCTATTTGAGGTGGAACCTGTCTTCCTCTCTCTCTCTCTGCTCGCTAGATGCTTCTCCTTGTTCAGCCATGTTCACCACCCTCTTCACTATTACTTGCCTTTACGCCTTCTTAATCCAAGCCCACGATCACTTTACCTGTCTCTTTCCTCCTTATCACTCAATTCTCCCATGTAATTACCTGTATCGATGTCAACAGCCTCGCATCCTCGTATTTAACATGTTGCATGACTCTAAAAATAAGATTTCAGTTACCTCCCAAGCTTTTCTATTTTTAGAAAAGCTCGTTTAAGAGTAACCGATATCGGTTAGCTAACTGGTATCGGTCAGGTTGTGACCGACATCGGTTATCTAACCGATATCGGTCATCTGTCTCCTCTTGCTTAAACCTAATCCTTTTCTTTGTTTTTTTTTTTGAATTTTTTTGTGCAGAGCCCGCCTCTTTTCCCTGCATAACGACATCACTATCAACATCCATCATCATAATAAACATCAACATTTCAAAACATATCCATATCATCAAAACATCATCAACATCATCTATATATACATCAAATTCCAATACCATCGACAAAACACATACAACATTATAATATATGCATCAAATCGACAATTCTACACACCATGTGGATCAAATTCCTCATCTATATATCATCAAATCAATGTTAAAATATACAACTTGCCCTGCATGGGGCCTCTGTAATCCAAAATACAAATTCGCACGCAGCCTTTGCTCTCTGTCAAAATCTCGACTCGGCTCGGGCAGCCGGTCTCTCGAGTCAAAATATAATCAGATCCCAGGCCGGTATCAACTATTCAAAATGTACTCGGCTCGTAGGCCAAGTATATACAACAAAAATGCATACATAAATCCTATGAGGGCACGCGAGCCTCTATATACACACTTGGTTCACAGAACGGTGTCTCTATCAATAAATCCTCTATCAAATCAACAAAAACCATCTTTGCTCCAGGGTGACTCAACTCTCTCCCCCCCTTAGCTCGTCCCTTAGTTGGCCCCGATCACAGATCTCACCTCCTCCTCACATCATCGACCCACCGGTGTGGTCTGCATCCCCCTATGACCTGTGACTTCGGGAAGTCTCAGATTTGTGAGCCACATATGGCTGATAATTGGCATCGGTACCATCTAGTACATCTTGATAATAATGAGCCTCTGCTCTAGCCTCCATGTATCGGGCCCGTGCCACCATGGCTAGTGGTGCTGGTCCCCCGGCTCCTAATAGAAGTGGGCCATGTCCTACCTGTACACCCTGACCCTGAGCCTGTACCTGTGGTGGTAGTGGAGCTACCATCAAAGCCTAAACAGGACCTATGCGTTCTCGAACAGGATCGGCCCCGAGGCCGTGCTGTGCATGTGCCTGTCCCTCGTACTCCGTCCCCGTGCTTAGGCCAACTACCCCTATAACACCCCAATCTGTGCCTGTGTAGTAGCAAGGATCCCCTATAGTAACTACACGACCCGGAGACGGTCCCTCTCACTTTGTAACACCACTAAATCTGGCTATGCTCTCACGGCCACCCTCTCGCCCTACCCACCGGGAAAAATGAGCTCGTCACCGGGTGTCGTCCACTGTCTCATCTGCCGGTCTCTCTGCTACCCAGACTGGGTCCAATGGCTGCAGTAGAGGCAGTGGTGCCTCTACATCCTCCCTTTGATACTGTGGGAAGGGAGGTGGCTCATCCTACCGTAGGCCTAACTATCGTCATACCCTCTCTAGGGGAATCCACTCATACTCCCCGGGTCTCCGTCCAGCTATCAGAAGATGTACTAGATCCATCGCAGCTATGCTCGGGCTCCTCCATGGGGCTGATGGCCTCTGTATGGCCTCCATATAATATCTAATGCCGTTAGGCCCTCTAACATATACCTGTAATAAGTGACATCTCGCCCTGCGATAACTGCTCATGGCTGGCCCACGACCCCAACCACCTCTGAAACCCATATCTATAGACTACCTGTGGCCCTGGCTACTGGGGCAACCCTACTGGTCGTATACACACGATATGCTCGTAGGCCCAACAGTGTAACAAGAATGTCGAACATATACCGAATCGCCTCATACGGTGATAGCCCCAGAGCTCTCTGTATAGCTACACCGGATACTGCTGGAGCCCATGCGTAGCGCAGTGTGCTCCTCCACCATCTCATGTAACACTCCCATTAGAGCCCATGGGAAGTGGCCTCCCTCTGAGTCAGGGAGGGTGAAGTAGGTGATACCGATCATCATCAAGCATGGCAAGCCGTGTCTCCTGTCGATGCACGTGATACATATCACTGTAGCAGATGCTCGCACTATGATATGTAGTCAATGGGGCTGCATCCCCGAATACTTGTAAGATGCTATCCATCGTTGTCTCATCATTCACCTAGAACACCTCCTCACCGATGATCGGCAGTCTCAGGATGCGATAAACATACTCTAAGGTGATTGTCATCTCTCCAGTAGGGAGATGAAAGGCATTGGTTACCGGATCCCATCTCTTGATGAGGGCAACCATCAGGCTGTGGTCCTTATCCACAGCCCTATACCTCTGGACTCTGCCGAGTCCAACCTCCCGCATAACTACCCACTGCAGCTACAGTCACATGTGGCTGCATCCACCCTAGTAGAGGCGGCATCTGATCTTGCATCATCAGCTGCTGGCGTGCCTGCAAAAATAACCCACTCCATCAGGCCTACCCTTTACAAAACAACTACCTTAACCCTCTATACTCACTCACCCACCCAATCACAACCCGACTCTATAAGCACATCTACACCCACCTATCTTACCCTATACATCTATAAATTCCTCTCACTCTTATGGTCCTTCTTTAAATATCCTACCCACTCCAATCAAACCTAAAACACCTCATCTCCCTCAACATCAATAACCCCACCCAACAAAAATCTACAATATCCCCTTTACCTATCCCACACCCTACCAACCGCCCCACTTATACTCCACCCACTCTACTCTCGCCCTATAACCATACCTCAACCAATTTAACCCCTCCTAATTCATACACAATCCATAACCTATCCTACCCGAACCGGCCCCCAACCACCCGATTACCCTCACCTCAATAGCCTTTCCTAGAGCTCTACGTTCTCCCCCTTCACCCCAAAAATCTATCCTACCCACCTACAACAAACCAACACAACAAATTTCACAACCTTACCTCCTACCCATGGTGACCGGTACTAGTCACCCGACCACCACATCATCCCACCAACTGTCTATATCTGACTTTTATGCACCGACGTCGGTTGACACATGACCGACGCTGGTCTCTATAACCACTAATCTACACAACTTTTGCTATGACCGATCTTTGGTTGCCTAGTGACCGACATCGGTCACTATGGGATTTCGGGGCCGGACCAAAAACGGCCCCAAATCCCCTTTTTTCCTATTTCTACCCATCTACCCAGCACAATTGCCTAAAAACTTACCCACCCTGCCGTTTTGGCCTACCTAACATATCTACCCACTCCATTTTACGATTTACCTTCATTTATTCATTATTTTATCAAATTTTGGATTCCTACCCCAAAACCCACATCCTAGCTAAATTCATCAACTTCACACAAATAGGGATTTAGAGCCTCACCGCATGCGACTACAGGTCGTCGTGGTGGGATAGGTGGTGGTGGTCTAGCTCCTCCGAAGCACCTCCAAAGACGTCTTGCTCCTCTAGCACTGTGCCATAGCTCCAAATCTCCTCGGCAGGGTCCTCAACCAATCAAACTCGCCTCCTAATCTTTGGGGCCTACCAATAATTCACTCGCCCCACTTAACTAGTGCCAACTCAGCCAAAACACACAACCCACTCACTTCAAAAACTCAAACAAGAAAAAGTTGGCACTCAATTTCACAAAGTGAAAATGACATGCCATATTTTTTATTTTTATAGGTTTTCACCCTCTAACCGATATCGGTTATAGCATGCCATAGGTGACCGATATCGGTCATCTGACTGATATTGATCACCCATAACCGATATCGGTTATAGGCTTAGCTTAACCTAATTCCTGCCCTTATCCACCACTCTCCATTTCTCACCACATCGCCTACCCCCGGCTTTGCTAAATAGCCTTATTTTTAATTCATCGGCCCAACCTAAGGCCGTAACCAATCAATTGGCCCACCCAAGGCCGCAACCAACCAATCGGCCCGACCCAAGGTGCAGCAACAAACCGGTCGGCCCGACCTAATGTAACAAACCAATCACCTGACCCAAGGCCACAACCAACCAATCGGCCCGACCCAAGGCCACAAAAAACCAATCGGCCCGACCCAAGGCCACAACAAACCAATCGGCTTGACCCAAGGCCGCAACCAACCAATCGGCCCGACCCAAGGCCGCAACAAACCAACCGGCCCGACCTAAGGCCGCAACCAATCACTTGGCCTGACCCAAGGCTGCAACACCCAATTGACCCAACCCATAGCCACACCAGTGAAGTACCTCAACCGAGGCCTACAAATCAAAAATTCTATCCACCCATCATGTACCTTTTTTTTCAATCGAGCTCACCTATTCGTGTTTTAGCACGACTAGGATACTTGACTTGTTCAGTTAACCAACTTTTCCTAGACCAAGACCGTGACATTTATTTCAACCAAACTAACCATTTAGTACTTGCCGAACATGCCTAAAATTTCGGTACCTAACCCGTTATATCCCACGGAGCTACGTCCTATGCCTTGGATACCAGGATTATATCAACCTTGTTTGGATAAACTATCGACCTTTACCTATGAATTACTTGTTTGCTATTCAAAACATGTACCCTAGTCGCACTATCGCATTTTAATGTGTGTCGCCTTCCTTGAACTTACCCCACCATCTTACCAGCATCTCACCATCCTTTACCCTTTATTAACCTTATCCCCGATTTCATGTCACCTCAATTTGTGATAGATTTGAGGGGATTACCTATACCCTTAGCTGGGGCAACCACCTTTTATTATTGTCGGTGCGGCTTTACAAGAAAAGCTACACGACAACAAGGGGAAAATGTAGACATCAAATTTGGGTCTTACGACACCCTATACCTCGTATCTTGTCCCATGACCTAACCTTACCTCACCACCTAAAACCTTACACCTTTGAATTATTTATTAATTACCTTATAATTAATAAATCCACATCTCCAACCCTACCACCTCACCTCGCCACCTCACTATGACCTAGCCCTAACCCTAAAATAACCTAATTAAGACCTATGACTTGGTCCAGACCCACACCCATGACTCATCACCCCTCACCCGCATCAAAATGAGCCTAATAATGACTTGACCAAGCCCACAACTGACCCCTCGGGAGAAAAGGAGGGAAAGTTGGCTATTTTTGGTAAAAATAGCCAACTTTGACTTGACCGACGCCGGTCCCTACTCGACCACCGTCGGTTATGCAACCGCCATCGGTTCCCTATAAATGACCTACCCCAACCAAAATGGAAGGATCCAAATTCATTTGCAAGGGAGAGACAAGTGAGAAGGAGAGAAGAGTTTGCAGAGAAGAGCATTGAGTCCAAGACTGTAACTGATCAACGAGATCACTGTCACACTCATCCAAGCATTGGGAGAGTCAGAGGATAGCTTCATCAGCTCACTTTCGATTGTCGGATCATCCCACCTGAGCTTTGCCTTCGTCACCACATTCCTCAGACCTGTATCCTCGTCAGAAAGTAGTAAGTAGTATCTTGTATGCTTCTAGGCTCCACTTTGTGAACTTTTGATTGATAGTAATTATAAGCTCACCCCTGGATCTAACACTGCAGCACCCTGCACCTAACCTTCATTCATCCATCCCTATATTGCCCAGAAGACAACTTTCTCACTCTCTGAGTCTTCTCCATTGCCTTACTATTCCCCCAACCATCTACCAACCTTAAAAACCCCATAACCACCCTACAATCAACCTCTACCCAGAAGCCCCTAAATCACTGCCCCTACCGATATCGGTTATCCCCTACCGGTAGCGGTTTTATAACCACGATCGGTTATCCAAAGGATCGCATCACCATCGTGACTTATACCAAAACCAACCTTTCACCTATTTATCTCCTAATAACCTCAGATTCAACCTGGTCTATCCCTGTAACTTGATCTGAATGTATCAATAACCAGTGACCAAATAAATAGAATGATGTTTTATTATGGGTAGTTTAGTCTCTATTGCTTTTAGTAATGAGGTACCTAAATCATGATTTCGCAATAGCTTCTTTATTATCATTTGCAATAATTTATATTAAAAGGGAACTGACCACCTTCGAAAGGAAGTCTAATATTTCCTGGGCCCAAGGCAGTTCCCTCACTTATTGTCTAACTAAAATCTGGTGGTCTTGCATTCTTATTTATAGGTAGTCCTTCCCAGACAAAAATGAGTTCTTCACAATCAATCTGATCTCTCTACAGTACGCGCACGCCTTCCCAACACTCTACAGGTATTCCTCCTAACCCTAACCCCTTATCTGTTTCTCAAGAGAATGAAAGGATAGAAGCAACTCTATTCTGGAACTAAAATTCTGTGTGAAACACTTTACTTTGGATGTTAGAAGATCCCTCACTAGGAGTTTTGATGTTTCTTTTATAATCACCGATGATTTCGTTAGGGTTACCTGCAATTAGAGAATTGTGGGGAAAAATTTCTTGGAAGTGGTTTTAACCACTTCCCAATAAGGTTTTTGGTCTTAGATGTGGGTGGAAATGGTTTAAGAGGATTTTAAGAAGTTAGGAGGTTAGGATATTATGGTTATAATAGGTTAGAATAGGTTTGAGGTGGTTAGGGGGTTTTAGGATAGGTAATTAAGTTTTATGAGGGGGAACCATGTTTTTACGGGGGTGAGCATATGACTTAGGATAGGTTTATGATTAAATGATAAGGTTTGATTAATATTTGATACATCAATGAGAGGGGTGTAGGCGGGTCACCTATGGTACCAAAAACATGGTGTCTATAGAAGTGGGGATTGGATTTCATTGGATCAATTGATCCACCTTCTCAAGGAAAGGAATACATTTTGGTGTGCATATACTATATAATGAAATGGGATGAAGTGAAATATATTTAGTATGATAGGGATGAAAAGGTGGTAGATTCCTTGTATGAACATATTTTTCAGATATTTAGAGCCCCAAGGTCAATTGTTTCATATCAAGGGCCTCAATTTATGTCAAATGTGATTAGTTATTTTGTTAAAACCTATCAAATAAGACACAAGAATTCATTCCCTTACCACCCTTAGTCTAATGGTCAAGTTGAGGTGACCAATAGGGAATTAGACAACATCTTGAAAAAAATAGTAGATGTTATAAGGAAAAACTAGGTGCAAAATTTTTCGGAGGAAGTATGGACACATAACACAACTTGTAAAGAAACTATAAGATTTACTCCATACTAACTAGTCTATGGGAAAAAACCTATCTTTCCCAAATAATATGAGATACAAACATTGAAAATAATAAAAAATTGGGAATTGAACTATCGAAGCCCAAAAGTTAAGATTTTTATAGTTAAATGAGTCTGGATGAGACAAGATTAAAAGCATTGCATCAAAGCGAGCTAGTCTAACATCATAGGAAATTGTGGAATGACAATTACATCAAACAAAAGAAGTTTCAAAAAGGATATTTAGATATGATATTTGACTCAAAGTATAAGGATTTCAAAGGGAAGCTATAGAATAGATGGATGGGCTCATACCAAATAGAATAATTCTATAACAATGGTATTGTACATCTTGTTCCAATTAATGGTGAAAGAATGGTAATGTTGGTTAATGGTCATAGACTACATTTATACCAAAAACTAGTGTCTGAGAAGAATTTAAAATGTGGTTACAAGATTATTCAACTTTGAATTTCTTAAGGGAGGTCTCCTTGTCCAAGCTATTTCTAAGATAAATTATTTTAAAATAAATAAATAAAAGGGATATGGTTAAAAACTAGAGATGACGACCATTCCTTCCAAAAAAAAGAAAAAAATTGTAATAAAAAGGTGACTAAAAACCAATTATGAAAATCACCTCATTCCAGACCCATGCCATATAGAATTGTAGTAGAACAATAACTTCCCATTCGACATTGAGGGAACATGTGACAAGATGTGAGATGACAAGATATGTGCCAACACTTCTTTTTAAAGTTAGAGAAAGGTTTAATTATGATGATACTAATTATTAGTCAATTTAAGGTATAATCATTCATCCCCCATGATCTCTCACACACTTCCCATTACCTCTCACATGTTTCCCATAATTCTTGAATTATTTTTTATATTTAAAGCATATTTGTCACCCCTATATTTTATTCGACCAACTTAATTTCAAAGGACTAAGTATTTACCTATGATATTTTAACTTAGTGACATAATAATCTCCACAAGCCATTCCTACACCATTACCACCTCTATTCCTACGCCATTTCCACTTATATTCCTACACAATAATAGGCATCAAATTCCATCATGAGCCAACTAGCCCTATGGATTTATTAGCAAACACCAATTTTTTTTCTATCTTTGGAAAGGTAGGGTAGCTAGAATTCATGCTCATGTATGAAAAATTTAATCTAGCAATGAAAGATGAATTTTCTAGAAGCCTCAAAGTGATGAATATTCATGAATAAAAGGTATAAAAATTATATTAAGTGCTTTAACGATTAGTGAAATTTCAGAATCCCTCAAACAAGTCGGTTAGTAAATTTTAGAGCTCCATACTCTGAGGTAATAAAAAAGGTTTTCTGTGGGAAAGAAGGAGAAATTAGAATTGGTCTTTCACAATACTAGTAAGGTAAAAGCTATAAAAATATCCAATTCCCCATTACTAGATAAAGAAAAAATGCATATGTTTGAGATCCTAGCTCACCACGGGATGAAGAATCCCTTACTCTTCAAGTGTTAGTCATCTCTAAAGTTGAATTTGAGTTGCAACAAACAAAAGATATGTTGTAAAAGTTACAACTTGTCCTCCAAGGAAATCTGAATAACTTTCCTAATTAGAAAATGATAAAGACTTGGAAAATCAACAAATAAAAAAGGATTTACAAATTAAATATTTTTAACAATTTAATTGTAGAACTTTCAACCTGTAAAATATGAAAAGGAGTAGAAAATCATAAGCAACATTGATCAAATATCTCAAATTGATTTTGTTTTCCCCAAATTGTGGTTTTGAAAGGAATGACAACATAGATGAGTTGTTACTATGAGCTAAGAAAGGTAGAAGAAGAAAATAAAATCTTAAAGGAAGAGAAGAAAGTCTTGGAAAATAATTTGGCATTAATATGCCAATTATATGAGAAAACTCTTTCCTGCAGGTCACCAATAACCTTCTATGCTCTATTTTTGAAACAAATGTTTTATAAATGGTAGATTTCTAGGGTTTACTCCAATGAATCCATGGAGTTTGAAACTAATAAAAAGTTCATGGCTGCATATGCAACTTATGATTCAACTAGAAGGAATTTTTGTGTGAATTTTATGTTGATAATTGTTTTTCTTGAAGAAACACAAATTCCAATAAATCTGTATGTAGGAGAGGTTCAATTAAGGTCTTTTGTCTCCACACTCCAACATCAAATAATTTGGAGATAACAATGAGATAATTATATAAGGGAGGAAACTAATTTAGGTCTTCTCATGAGACATGGCTTTCTAGTACTGGTAGATTCTTATGGTAGTAAAATGCACCTATAAACTCTCTTCATCCCGTGGATTGGTACAAAGAAAGCATTTCCACATGTGTGGCAGAATTTAGGGCTTAATTTTTCCAAACATTGTTATGGAATTATTTTCCAACCGATAGAGCGCAGGAATTGATCACTTTGAAACCTACGAGAAAAAGGAGGTTATTTATCCTAACAATATTTGGTGGTCATTGAGAAGGGTCAAGGAGATATGAATAATTGTGTCATACGTGGAATAAGATTGGGTTAGCACATGGTTTAGATCACCACTTATATTAGTACTAGTTCCTCTATGGACTAATAATCAAGACTAGCCGGATGAGAGACATAACAAGTGGAGGAAGGAAGTGATTGATTTCAATGGATACTATGACCCAAAATTAAGAACATGGGATGATTTTTACAATGAGTATAACTATCGTAGGATTATGGAATCCTTAAATAAAAATGGTTAAATATGTAGCAGGAGGACATGATAATCCATATGTCTAGGGAGTGACGAGCCTTTAGGATTCCAAATCGAAGCTCCTTTTTGCCACTATGCATGTCCTACCTTGTATTGAACTGATATTAGTTTTATTGTAAATAATAATTTTATTGACTTAAAGAGAAATTTTGTGCATGTATCTTGGTGATTAACTAAAATATGAATATTCTAGTGTAATCTAATGCTATAGGAGCAATAAAATAACTAAATAAATGAAGTAATAAAATACTTGAAATGATACCCAAGCAAACTAAGCTAGAGAATATGAAACCCTAATGTGCAAAGAGGGTTAAGAAATCCTTAGTTGTTACAAAGATGTCGCAAGACTATGTCGCAGTGTAGAACAGGTGAACAGGAGGAGGAAACCATCATACAATATCCTGATAAGATGTAGATCTGGACTATCTGGATAGACTGGGGTACCTGAAAAGGGATAGGGGTACTCATGGGCACCTTGGTATGAGATATGGGCACCTTGGTTTACGGAAATGGTTAGGAAACCTCCTCTAGATTGTCTCTAGATGTTTTCCTTTGTTTTCTTCATGTTGTGTGAATGTCGTTATGTGATCACTAAGCACCTTTGGTAAAGTTGTAATAGAAGAATCACCTGTGAAACCTCGGAAAAAGCATCTAAACCCTAAAAAAAGAAATATGCATATGAAGGAGTCAGATTTTCCTCAACTACCAAATGGATAAAATTATCACTGAGCGTTGCACTACATCTTAGACCCAATGTAGTTCTAGGTGTGTGTGTGTGTGTGAAATTGTGCCCTAGGTTGCTCTTGTGTCAGTCACACTTTGTGAAGTAGCGAGAAAATAACTAGATGTAGAATGTAGTAAATATGTGCATGGAAACAATAGACTTCCCTCATATGAAGTGTGATGCAAATGAACCAGCCTTATGTGCCTTGTGATGGAGCTAGATGGATGAAAATGTAGCTATAGATGCCTTTGATGGATGCAACCTTAGGTGGTGATAGTAAGTGCTTAGTGTTTGGTCCCTCATTATGGTCTCATAACTTTATATTTATATGGTTCTCTTGTTCTAATTTCATAATTAACCCTAAAAATGTTGACCACCAAAAAGATAGAAAGATCAAATAGCTAGAAAGTTCCCAAAAGGTGAGAGTAAATTACAAAGAGGATCGGGGGGGTGCCCTGAGGGGACCAAGGCGCTTGGGGTGCCTCGGTCTTGGATGGGCGCACTAGTCAACAATAGGGAAAATGCAGTATGAAAATACAGACTAGGAAAGTGTGGGTGAAAGATCGAAATAAATGAAAATAATCAAATTCAAATGGACAAAGACATGGGTTAATTATTACTCTTTTCACTTGAGAACCATATGAATATTAGTATGAGACCGAGACTAAATAACAACTCAAAGTGCATGATTTTGAGTCTACATTTTCCCCCACTTTATGTTAGTGATGATAATTCTTAGTAATATAAAGTAGATAGAGATACGTACTGATATCCATGTAAAGTGATGTAGAATGTGTCTTTGAAAGACTAGAAAAAGTGTGGAGTGATAAAAACATGGAGCATGGAGACTAAATATGTAAAAGTGTAAAAAGTGATGAGAGTGAACCTAGGGATAAAATGTGTGTGTAGATGCCAATGTGTGTGGTGTACTTGCATGGTTAGTATCATGTGTGTGATGTACCCGCATTATGTGTGTAATGTTGATTTGCTTGCTTCCCATACAAACAAACCTACAAAAGAGAATATGATCAAGTAGTAAAATACACACATATATGTGTAATGTGTAAAAATGCATCTATATATGTAAAAAGGGTGTAAAAAAAGTATGAAAAATGAAAAAGGAACATGTGCACCTGATTTGTGATGAGAAAAAAGTTGTAGAAATGAGCCTATAAATGTTGATGAAGTGCAATTTTTTAGGCAATATCACACCTTGGCCGTAGAAGTGTAGGGGAGGAAAGTCTGATGTTCCTATAACCTATAACTGCTTCCCGAGAGTGAATAGATATTTGTACTATCTATTTTTTAGGAGATGTAACACTAATGGTTGAAGAAGTGTAGGGAGGAAAGTATGATATTCCTCTAACTTATAATTTCTCCCCAGAATGCTAAGGAAAATATGTCTTGTAAAATCCTTTAAGTATGGAGTTTGTAGAATGTTCTGAACCCATTCACTGTATAACCCACTATGTGTCATGGAAAAAAATGAAAAATAAATTGTACCAATACTATGTGTAAACCCAAATGATGCCCCCCTCTTTGGGGGTGCATGCAACGTCAAGAATAGGAGAATGCAGCCCCAAAAGAGGACCGACCACATAAATTGAAACTCTTCCCTGTAGTGGGAAGGGAATGTGCTTGGTAAAAACAAGGAACACACAAACAAGTGGCTAGGAAACAAGTGTTAGTACAAACAAACATGTATTTAGAAAACAAGTGTAATCCAAACAAACAATGTGTAAGATAAAACATAAGTACCTAATGTAAACACACAAGAAGACAATGTAGGCTGCATAAAGTGGATTAAAAATATGGGGCAACACTCATGGTGTCGAAGACACTCGAGGCCATAGTGGCTGCAAACAAGCAAGTGTGCACACTGAAAAAGGAAAATTCCGCAAACAAGAACAAACAATGTAACAATCAAGTGTGGAAGAAAATATCCCTTTACAAAAATGCTACACATGAAGCACCCATTAGCATGTTAGAAAGATAAAACATATGTCAAAGTGTGTATAAACCAAAGTAGTGTGCTATGAAAAAATGAAACAATAACACCTATAGCATACGAATGTGAATGCCCCCAGGAACCATTGTGGGACTAGTAGTAAAGCATCCATGCTATGTGTAATATCCATGTATAGTCTATAATCACAACTATAAAAAAGTGCATGCACATGTGTGTATGATAATGATAATGACATACAAGATATCTATCTAGCATGTGTAATAAAGTGAACATGTAATAATAAATGCAAAAAGAGTAAATGCAACCATAAAATTTAGTATGTTGTGGATGGATGGAATGGAATGCAAAGTGAATGATAGGAGCCATGTGCCCCTCGAGTGAATGGAATTGTATGCAGCGAGGTTAATTTCATATTCTCTCTTAACAATCAAGAATGAACCATAAATAAGAGTGCGTCATTAGGAAATGGTCAAACTATGTGTTGTATATAGCACGTTGTGATGAGTGTGTAGTGATGATATGTGACATAGATGAAGTATGTGTGACTGTAGCCTAAGCATATATCATGAAAATATGAATAGTTTAGAGTGGTGATGTAGCCTAAAGTGTATATCACTAAATGATGTAAGAAAAAATTATAATGTATCCTATTACGAGATGATGGTAGAAGAAGTGACCCTGTAGCCTAAAGTGTATATCACTTAATATAGGTATGTCACATGAGAAAATATTGAATGATGAACATGTAAGGGTGATGAGGTCCATTTGTGATGTATACCCTCAACAGTCCAGTATGGACCATGAGACTAGAGTGCATCATCGGGTAGTGGTATAGAGTGTAGAAGAGAGTGTGAAGTAGAGTGTGTGGTACGTAATGCAAAATTTTTATATTACCTAATATGTGGAGATGCATAGTATATTTAAGAAAAAATATGTAATATGTAAGGTGTATGATATAAAATAGAAGATGAAAATGCGCATTATGTAGTGACTATGGTGTAGTGTGTGAAGTATGTGTAGAACATGTATGGTGTATGTAGGAAGAAACACAATGTCTATATCCTGTAATGTAGTGTGTAATGTGTAGGATCATGTGATGATATGCGGTAATTAAGGTGTAGTGACTACTGTGTGGTGTGTGGGGTTCATGTGTAGAGAATTCCATCAATAGTCAAGTGTGAACCGAAGCACAAAAGTGTTTCATCAGGTAGTGACAATGCTTAGAATATGGATGACAATGTGTATGCTAGGAGGTTGATATGTTGTATGAAACGTTTGTTGATGCTAGGGTGGGGGATTTGTGGATACTATGCCCCCAAGTGTGTGTAGAAGTCCATTATGTAATGTCATCTAGGAGGTCATCATTGTCATGATCAAAACCAAATGAACAAACGTTAGAGAATTGGTAAGCAATAATGTCAAGTTGGTCACGTAGTGAGCCATTAGTGTGTAATTTATACATACCCATAGCATATTCTTCATTAGTGAAGGGTGGTAAGGGACATCCATGCACATACCAGCGAGTGAGATTTTGTGTATAGCCAAGAAAATAACTGTTGCAAATGAATACATGACCAAAGGGCATGGGAAATGATATATCTATATGATTAGGGTCGAGTGTGCCCCCAATGTAATCGAGCCAAGATTTTCCTAATGTAAGTGGAAAAGAGTGAGAATATCGTGCAAGGAAGACTTGGAGATGAAATACATGTAGACCATATGTGGTAGTAATGTAAATGAAACCATGATAAAGATGAGAAGAATGTGGTGGAGGAGAAATATCCTCAAAATAAAAACCTAAACGAGTCAAGCCCTCATGTGTACATACAGTGTCATCATAAGTAGGATCAAATGGAATATGCTCCCAATAAAAATTATTCATTAAAAGTGTGCATGTGAAGGGAGGTCGCAATGATGAAGGTGGCATTGGAGAAGGTGGAGGAGCTAAAGAAACATCTGATGTAGAGATAGGCCCCTAATAAACAATCATAACAATAGTAGTAGCAAGGGGAGGTGGTAAAGTGGAAGAAGTGACATCAATCACATAAATAACACCTTCAAGTGGTGGAAAATTAGGTAGTTTATCTATTGGTTGAGGATCATTGTAGTATCAACTCATGGAATAGGAAGAGTAGTATTAGGATCTTGGTCACAATATTTTTATGCATCACGGTCGCGAAGTACAATATATTCAATGCCTTCATGTATGAATTTGAAACAATGATGTACAATAGAAGAAAAACCTTGCATGGCATGGAGCCATGGTCTACCAAGCAAAAAATTATAGGAGACTGGAAAGTCAATGAAAAATAACACAATGTTAACCATTTTTGGCCCTGGTAGTGATAGGTAATGTAATGTGGCCAATGCATGGAAGAAAAACCATCATATGCACATAGTGAAAGACAAGATGGATTAACATCATGAGTGGAAAGACCTAGCCTCTCAATGAATGACATGGGACATAAGTTGAGTTCAGATCCATTATCAATTAAAGTGTGTTTAATACCCACATTGTAAATGTGAATCATAATATGTAAGGGTGGGTCATTATTGAAGGTATTAAGATCAACATGAGGATTAGATGGGAAAGCAATATGTTGAGAAAATGCATTCACGAATGTGTTATATACTAATTCAGGATGCATATCAACATGAATGTGAGTAGTAGCAAGAATATGTTGGACTCCATGCTTTAAAATCAGGATTTGTAAGCAAATAATCATTGATTGAGATACTCATGATGACTATACTCTAGGATGATAAGCAAATAATAAGGATCCTCAAGGTGGATCATACAATATTCTTTCTGGGGTGAAACCATATAATACAGTCGAACTATACAATAAACATGACCTCTTCGTATGGTTTTGACACCTGTAAAAAATGGGAATTTGAAAATATTAGTTTCTCTCTATGTCACGCTTTATCACCTTTTGAAATATTCAATGTTACATCAAACCCCATATTTCACACTCGTACCCATAAAATAATCCTAGCTACCCTGAAACACACTCAAGAACACATAAGATGAAAAATAAATGTAAATTCTTAAGTTGTATTAACCTTGGTAGTCACGCCATATGTGAGTCATCGATCATTGCACTACATTTAAATATCCTTGTAGTTATCCTAGTGCTTTGTGTTGTTGTGCATGCAACTATCCCTTATCCTAGTGTTTCCCTTGTGTTTCCACATCGATAGTAGGATAAGATACTTCATCTCATTCAAACCCTTGTGTGTTGATGAAAGAAATTATAATTATGCCCTCCTATGTTGTATATGTAGTATGAAACAATGTTTTCTATTTTTTTAACTCAATATGTGGTAGATAGATAAGTGATTACCTCTTAGTAAATTCATATATTAGACCTTTTTATATATGAGTTCATTCAATTGGATTTTCAAACCTTACTTTGGGGAAATGCCAACCCAAATATACCAAAGGTCATAAAAAGAGTAATGAAGAGACCGATAAATTAAATTTGAGTGAAAACAAGAGGGTCCAATATCGTAGAAAAGGTCCGAGATCTTGGGTATGATTTAGTCCAACCATATGGTATAAAATTGACATCAACTATGAAGAAAGTAAGAAAAGGAATGATATAAAGGCCTATCCGACATGACATAAAGTCACAAAATAACAAAAAAATTGTTATAAGATATCGAATCAAGTAATAAAATACAGATGAGAGTAGATTATGCCAATAAGATCTAGTTTTAAGGTCTTGAACTATGTGAGAGATGAAATGCTAACATATGCACATTTTGGATCCCAACACTAGAGATTATGGTCACACCTTTGGAGGATGAGTACCATATTATTAGATTACATTTGGTTGGATAGAAGGTACATGTGGTTCCTGAGATATAATCTATCGTATGAGATCCACACGAGATACTTTTTGGATGTGATGGGTTAGGAGATCCCTTGATTATACTAAGCACTTTGTGAGATTATGAGTTCTATGGTTGTGAAAATATATTACAGTGTTATTGGCCTCATTTGTAGTAGTTGATGGCAATGGTGTATCCATATCATATAGAATATGGCATATTTTTAGGACATAAAGGATTATGGGACTCGTTATGCATGGGGTTGGTTGATGCTAGTGAACCTATATAGATACTTATATAGATTAAATTTGGAGAGACATGGCGATTGCGTTGCGGCTATTAAATTTTTACATATTTGGCAATATGAGTATATTGTTTGCATGTAGCCCATAGGTGGGCCACAAATTGATTTGGGATTGTCTAGAGATAGTGGTGGCATGGTGTGTCTTACCCAAGAGATGGATTTTTACATCATAACTTATATAATGATCTTAGATATATTGATAGTAGAAAATATTATTTGGATACCATATAGGGACTACCCAAGGGTGGTCAAAGGATTTTGTAGAGCTTTGACATATTTGTGAGATCATGTGGTTAGAGGATCATTACCCATACAGGGAGAATTATATTAGTATGAGAGGGTGACTCATCAATTTGGGATCATACGAGAAGGTGACCCCAACACCATACCCATACATGTAGTCCACATACATAACACGTAGAAATGAGACATGTCCTAGGCCCACAACAATAGACCTACTACCACCATTAGCGGGGAGGTGGACCCAACTATAGTGGTGGGTAATAGAGATGATGCGGGTTGCACATCATCCTATGCAACATGGTGAAACAAAAATCAATGGGTGATCTTGTTTCCTATACTAGTGGGAGTCCCAAATGGAAGTATACCACCACGATGGTGCATATAGAGCTTAGGATACTCCACCCACAGGTGAAAGAGAGGAGATGCCCATGACGGGGATGTAGTAATAACAACAAGTGGCATAATGTAAGCATAGATATTGATTGATTTATATGTTAATTGTATATTAATTGTTTGTAGAGATTAATTGTGTTTAATGCATGTATTTTGATGATTGCGGTGATACCTCTTGGACCACTTTTTTGGATGCATCGGTGCGCATACCTTTCTCTATAATTTTGTAGCATACCTTGTCATTTGGTGGATTTCTTGAAAGAGTAGATTATATAGAAAGAAAACATGCCTATTTATTTTACCCAATAAAAATAATAGAAGCCACATGTGTGGTAGTACATGATAAAGAGAGATGAGAGTTATATTGAGCTAACAAGGAAACATGTAGTCCAGTCTAGTGGTGAGCTAAAATAAAATCTATTGACTAGATTGGTAGAGTCAAAAACACAACATGCCAAAATGCAACTAGATAATACAAAATTTTGAGAGAAATTATTGCATTATTGGGATAGGTCATGATCCGGAGGATTTAGAGATCTAGGAGGAGCCTCGATATCACAAATCCAAATAAATGTAGAGATCAATAGTGATGAGGATTAACATTATGTCTATGAAGATATATGCTCGTTACATCCTTTTTGTATAACATTTGATGGAATATATAATATATATGTTTGAGATTTTGGATTCCATTACATTTGTATGACTTGTATGACATTAGTTATGTTTTATTTATGGATAGATATTTGATTATGTTTTCAATATATATGTTAGTTGTATTTGATATGTTGAGATATAATACAACATATATTTCTTTGATTGATTATAGTGTGTGATGTGTAGTGATGAATTTATGGATGTTAATTGTAGAATATTGATCAATATGATAGAACCTATAGATGAAATGAACTCATGTGATGATGGTATGTTGAGACTAATACACGTGCTATAAAGTGATACTCATGACCTTACACTAGTCTTTTTGTGCATATGAAGTGATGAAACCTATTTGTAAGAATGAAGCAAGAAGTGTGATCCTTGGATATGCCCACAAGAGACCAAGTGTGAAGGTCACAAGTGTAAAAAGAAGTTGAATATTTTACGTAATATAATGAAGAAGTTTTGAGTATGTATGGATGATGTATGGTACAAAATATGCACTAGAGAGACTATATAATAAGATTCAACTTGATGATATGAGAACCAAATGGTTTGTTGAAGTTACATATGTATATTTTGGGATATATCCTTGTTCCTTGTTGGTCTACTTATATAGACGAGTCTAGATTTCTCATATGTATGAATAATGTTGGTGTGAGAAGTATTACTAGATGTAAAAGCATGCTCATCAAGTGTAACACTACCTACAGTGTCTGTGCCATGGGGGTGAAGTATATTTATGTACATGTTTTGTATCATAATTGATGATAGCTTTGTCTATAATAACTTAAGTTTATGATCTAACATATAAAAATCATTATCACGATGTCCATTAATACGATGAAAGTTGAAAAATGGATGACCCTTCTCATGTTCAAGCCTATGAGGGGAGATGATATTTAGATGAAAATTGAATTAAATCTTGTTAATTAATGTAAGGTTTCATGGGGCCTATCATGAGCCTTATCAAAATAGATGGGATTCCATTTAGGAGGAGGTGGTTGTCATACTTTTTGATTAGGATTAGGATGATAAAAAGTATTACCATGATGTAAAACCTTCACTTGATTATCATTGTGTGTAGGATGATGATGTGTATCATAATCATGTGTAACATAAGGGGTTATAACATTCACATATAATGGCTTATCTTGATGTGCTATCATAATATCTCATCTTCAAACAATAACACATGAGTAAAGATCATAAAATGAATCACAAGTTTCATAATGTAATTTTTCTTTGAGATATTATATAAGTCCCCTAAAAATATGAATTGTAACTCTAAATCACTAGGTTGATATACAATAAAGTGCATGTTTTCCTTAAAACATAAGATATAACTAGAGATAGATTCATCTTCATCTTGATGTAAAGAAGGTAGACACTCACATGTAGCCACGAGTCCTCTATTGCAACTAAATTGAGCTAATAATTCATCCTCAAGTTCTACAAAAGTACCTAAAGAGCCACTAGGAAGATGAGTAAACTAAGAGAGAGCATCACCAATAAGAATCCTATAGAAAACCTTAAGGAGCATCTTATCATTGTCATAAGGATCCATGACTGTCATATAATGCTTAAGATGTATATATGGATCCAAAGTACCATCAAACAATTGAAATGTGGGCATAAAAAAATTCCTAGGAAATAGTATGTGAAATATTCTACATGGAATATGATTTCTAGGAATAATATTAGAATCAACACTAGCATAATAGGCCTTTCTTTCTAAGGTCAATGTGTGGACCTTTCTTTGTAACTCACCTACTACATTCATAAGAGAAAGCACCTCTTAAGGAGGTATAACATAAGCACCTAGAGGTTCTGTTAGGACTAGCTTGATCATGGAAGATCAAATACTTCAGCTAACATGTGATTTTCTTCAAAGTGTGGGAATTTTCTCCTTGAGACAAACCTCCAAAGAAGGTTGGTTCCTTCTCTCCTAGCTCAACATAAAAACTAACATAAACTACTCAAAATGAAACTAAATCTAAAACATACAATATTCAAGGTTGAGAGAAAATGGAAAAAGATGTAAAATGAAAGAATGATGATGCGCCAACACTAAGACATATTTCAAATATGACCAGAAAGACACATGATAATTGCATATGTGGATATTTAATAGAGACATAGAGTTCTGAAATAGGTGAATGAATAAAACTTAATGAAAATAAGAGGGTAAAATCCCACAAAAAATACAGAGCATTTGAAGGGAAAATAACCATAGATCTATTGCATTCAGAAAATATTCATCACATTTATAGAGTACCAATTATAAATAATTAATGTGAATTTGTAGAGGTTTGAATAAAATAAAATGCATCGCTCCAAGGAAGAGAATGCAACTTTATCAGAAAGGAACCCTTACAATGTGCCTCTAAAATTACATGTATATAATATGAGAATGGAAGAGAGAGGGAAATTCAAACTTGGATTTTTAATGAATGAAGAAAAATATTCTACATGTAGGATTTTTGCCATTAATCTCCACAATAGATCATCATTTTCCTCTGTAACATGCCATCAAGATTCATAGATGAGAGTATGGATGCCATTTAAGCTTTAAATTTAGGTAGGTGAGGTGGTTCAACACATTAGAACAAGAAAACTATGTGTCTCCTCTATTTCTCTTGAGATTTTGTGGTTTTCCCTTGAAAAACCATCCTTTTCTATGTTCCTTCATCATACAATGTAGCCCTTAGAGAGATGAATAAAATGCAACCATTCTCATGTAATTTAGAGCTCTTAATCAGACAATATGATCAAAAACTAGTTCCGCCTTGTCCTACTGATTTATTTCTTGGGCCCTCAAATTGACTTTCTCCCATGGCTTTACAACGTTTTGCAACTCTTTGAATTTGAACACCTCTACGGGTTTAGAAACTTGTGAGACAATAACTATCATGCATCCATAGAACTATTCAATTGCACCGTCACATATCTCCAATCCTTTACACTTGGCTGCTTGTACATGGCTCCTTTTTCATTTTTGGACTTAAAATCCCATGCAACACTACATTTGGAAAACACATGAAACAATGAGATAATGTTTTGTGACTTTCGAGATATAGTTGATTCTCATATGAATTATACCCTTTAGTGGCTCAACGACATTCTTTGTTATATTGCAGACTTCATTGAATAAATATTCTTCCATGTGAGTTGATAAAATCCATGAATTTTTACTCTTCCACATATTTGTGGGGCTATGTGATCGTTTATTTGGTAAAAGTGAATTATGTAAAACACCAACATTTCTTATTCCGCCATGAGCCCTCACTTGTCTTCAAATCTGACTTGACGATTGAGTACCCATCAAAATTTTGATATTATTATGAATGTAGACATCCCTATGGCCTTTGAAACTTTCTTCACGACCATAGTATACTACCCATAGACATATATGGAAGGATTAAACTTGATCCCCTTCATTCCATGAAATCGATAATCCACGGAACCTGAGAGTTTTGTAATAAGCCTTCATGGCTTTCATAATTAGTCATTTTTTAGACCTTGATGCCAAGAAGGAAGATTCCTTAGTCCTAAACTTGATGAGTCATCCAAAATAGTGAAGGGGGTGTTGTTTTGGATTAAATTTTGGTGACTTAACGGGGTTATCGATTACGGATAGATGATTAGTTTCCTTGATCTATCCATTGGGCATGAAGTGAAGTATATATCTTTGAAATTTTGATCCTTAACTTATATCTCACATGAACTTGGCATCATTTCACATTCAAAGAATTTAGGGACTGTTGAATCCTCTTTAAAAATATGAGAATTCAAATGCCATCTGTGTGACCAAAAACATGTGCAAAGCACTTAGGGAAATGGAAACTACACTACTAAAAATTAATGTCTTTGAATAACACTTGGAGGAAAGTAAAACAATATAATATATATAAGGTGAAATATTTTAATTCAAAAGTAAATCTTGAGGTATATCCCATTGATTGGAATTAGGAGCTCTTCTCCACACAATCTTAACAATTGGAAAACATTTTGTGGCTTTCATTTTGAGATAAGATAAGGGCCACTCCATATGACATCAAAATTTGAGTGCCTACATGGTTTAGATCTGTCTTGGTCTCATTTTAGGACAATATATCCTTCTTGAAAGTTTCTAATAGCTACTTTCTTGTCAAAATACTTGTTGACGAGCCTAATTATTCTCCATTTTATACATTGTTTTGTATCGTAGCTATTCTAGCCCCATGAGCTCTTCATGCCGACTTCCATAGCCTAAGATTCAAACATTTCAAACAAATTTATGATCTCTAGGGCTGGTAATTCAACATATATTGGTAACTTTTCTTCCTTACCATAGAAAAAATTGAAAGATGAGATGCCAGTTGACATTTTGAGAGTAATTTTATCATCCCATAAGACTGATTTTAACTTTTTATGCAAAGCTATCTAATTCTCATCCAAAGTTATTCTAATGATTCTCAAGAGATTATTGTTTTTTGAATCATCATATCGATTACCTTGGGGGTAATAGTTTGAATATGCACTCAAATATATGTCATTAGTGACACGAATCATAAATATTTGTGCTAAGAAATGATAGGGAATTATCATATATTATTATGGAGGGAACACCATATCTCGGTCATAATACTTTCATAAAAATCTAGAATGCTAGCTTCATTTTCTTCCTTCAAATAATATTCCTCTATCCATTTGGTGATGTAATATCTAGTGTGAGGATCCTCTTGTGACATAATATTGAATGTGGATTGATTACTCAATGAAATCTAACCCCCATTGCATGAATGGTTGATCTACATATATGGGGTGGAGTGGAAGAGTTCTTTAGCCTTTCTTTACTGTGAAAATGACACACTTTTTACATTTATTCACCCATGTGTAGTATCCCTTAAAAATAATTGGCCAATAATAGCCTCCCTTCATATTTTTGGGTGTTTTTTTCCTAAGGAAAAAATGTTCTCGATCACAAAATCATGAAATTCATGCAATACCTTCTCAATATGATCCACCTTGAGGAATCTCAAATATGTATAATGTAGTAAATGTGTGCATGGAAACAATAGACTCCCATCCTATGAAGTGTGATGCGAGATGAACTAGCTTTGTGTTCCTTGTGATGGAGCTAGAGGGATGTAAATGTAGCTATAAACGCCTTTGATGGATGCGACCTTAGGTGGTGATAGTAATTGCTTAGTGTTCGGTCCCTCATTATGGCCTCATAACTTTATATTTATATGGTTATCTTGTTCTAATTTTGTAATTAACATCGAAAAGGACAACCGCAAAACATAGAAATCTCAAACAGATAGAAAGTGACTAAAAGTTGAGATTAAAGTGTAAAGAGGATCAAGGTGCCCCGGTCTTAGATGGGTGTCCCGTCAACAAAAGGGAAAAGCGTAGTATGAAAATACAAACCTGAAAATTATGGGTACACGATCAAATGTAGAAAAAAGAAAATTCAAATGGCCAAAGACATGGGTTAATTATTACTCTTTTCACTTGAGAACCATATGATTAGTAGTATGAGACCAGGACTAAATAACGACTCAAAGTGCATGATTTTGTGACTACACTTGGTTATCTTTTATCTTTCATATGATTTCTTGAATTGATTTATATATTTTTATTTTGGTGATTAAAAATGTGAATGGTATAACTTTCATATTCAAGCACAAGACTCACACAATTGAGTGCATTAATTATATAACGAGAGAACAAGAATCATATAATCCAAGAACATGACTTACCCGATAACACAAGATTTAAAAAACTCATGGAAATACATAATTAGTATCAATTCCATCGTAGAAATTGGTTTTCTTAGGTGGATACCACTTGTTTATACATAAAGATCATTCAAGTTGACATGGTTTAGTCTTTTCATTCAAATTCTAACTAGAACTAACTAGTCCTTGTTCTATTAAATCCCCCACTTTGTGAGGAGTGTGATTACTTGAGTTTATCTAAAATTTAGAGATCTATAGATTTAGTTGAGTGATATTTACAATAACTCCACTTCCATTGTGTTGGTCCGAAAATGCATCGCGTGGACAGATCATGGATAGGCGAGCCAACAGTGTGCGGGGGCTTAGCCCCTCTTTGAGACAAGAAAGTTAAATCTGGTTTATTGCTATTTCTACTAGCGAGGAACCTATGCAAGTCTCACAGATTACGCCTTCGGGGTTGGGATCTCATCCCAAGTAGAGTGTTCAGGCTGTGAAAAGAAAGGAATGAAAGAGGGAGAAGAGAAAGAACAGATCAAGAAGGAGAAAAGAAATGAATTCCAAAGCGTAAAGGTCGGAAGATTTATGTTTTTAGTTTGGTAGTAATGTGAGCCAAACCTACTTGCGCATAAATAAACAAAGCAATACTTGATAAACAAATGACGGAAAAGTAGATATGAATCCAACAGATTAAACACATACGAGATCTAACGTAGGAAAGATCTAATGTATAACACATGACTATTGAGCACAAAGTCCGAATAATTGTATTCTTTGTTTCTTACATTCTACAAGAAAGCTCAAAGTCTTTCTCTCCTCACTTCTATTTCTATCTAAAAGATGTTCATTTATCATAATACAACAAGTATTGGGGTATTTATAGAAGAAGGAGAGAAAAGAAGGCAAAAAGGAGCCAACAACCTATTTACAAAGATATTTACAAAAGGGCGCACTTTTCATTGTGTCAGCAGGAACTTATCAGCGCCTTTTGAAATGGGCGCACATATCAGCATGTCGACACCACATTATCAGCGCCTTTGGAAATGGGCGCACTTATCAGCATGTCGACATGAACTTATCAGCGCCCTTTGGCGCACCTTTCGGCGTGTCAGCATGAACTTCCTCGCGCCTTTTCATCGTGTCAGCATGAACTTGTCAGCGCCCTTTGGCGCACCTATCGGCGTGTCGACATGAACTTGTCAGCGCCTTTGGAAATGGGCGCACATATCAGCATGTCAACACCACATTATCAGCGCCTTTGGAAATGGGCGCATTTATCAGCATGTCGACATGAACTTATCAGCGCCCTTTGGCGCACCTTTCGGCGTGTCAGCATGAACTTCCTCGCGCCTTTTCATCGTGTCAGCATGAACTTGTCAGCGCCCTTTGGCGCACCATTCAGCATGTCGACAGGAATTTATCAGCGCCCTTTGGCGCACCTTTCGGCGTGTCGGCATGAACTTATCAGCGCCCTTTGGCGCACCATTCAGCATGTCGACAGGAATTTATCAGCGCCCTTTGGCGTAACTTTTTGAATGTCAGCACGACAATGTCAGCACCTTTGGAAATGGGCGCACTTATCAGCATGTCAACACCACATTATCAGCGCCCTTTGGCGCACCATTCATCGTGTCAGCACGACAATGTCAGCGCCCTGCTCAAAAAGACTGAAAAATGGCTAAGTCCTTAAAACTTGATTTTCGGAAGAGAATTTTGGACTTCTTTCGAACGTTGTCAAACTTCCTTGGGGCCAAAAAATTTTTTTGGGTATGGTTACCTGCAAATTGCCCTTGACAATTTTGCAGGATAACAGCTGGCTCTTTCTGGGGACTATCTTTGAGTGAAACTTAAGGGTAGAGAATCCCAGATCTTCATGTGCCTATCCATTGGGTAACAGAGTCAAAAACAAGGGCGACCGGAGGGTGAACAAAAGGGAACACACAACAAACAGAAAAGAAACACACGACAAAAACAAACACACAACTAAAGCAAACTGTACAAAGAAGAGAGCAAGCTCTACTTCCTGAATATCTTCAGATGCTGCCCGCTATAGGGAAGCGGGAGCTCAATTCCATCTAGATACGAGAGATAGAAACTATTCTCTCCGTTGAGCTGCTTGATTTTGAAGGGCCCTCTCCACAGGGAATCAAATTTTCCGTGCATGCCCTTTGGCTCTCTTCGCTTGTCCCATAAGAGGCGAGATCTCCCACTTGAAAATCTCTTTGCTTGGCCTTCTTATCAAGCAGTCTCTTGACTTGATTCGATGCTTGGTGATCTTGTCAACCACTCTTATTCTCTTTTCTTGAGCTCTGTCAAATACATAATTCTCTTTTCAAGAGAATTTTGGAAAGTTTCATCTTCGATAGCTCGTGCAAGCGCAGAGCGGGAAGTTGGCGAAATGGGAAGCTCGGCATCAGTGCCATATAACACTTGAAAAGGTGACATACCGAGGGACCTCTTGGGAGTAATGCGATCTGCCAACAAAGCGTCATATAATGACTTGTGCCAGGACCGCTGATTCTCATTGACCAGCTTCCGTATGATGGTCACCAAGTTTTTGTTATTGGATTCTGCCTGGATGGTGCCCGAGACCTTGGGATTATAGTGCCTCTATTTCTGACGAAAGGGTTTGGCACCTTTTTTCAATGGGATGTCATGCTGGACGTCCTTTGGCTTAAGAGACTTTAGATCGGCGTAGGACCATGCCAACACATCTATATATTTCTTCAGCAACTTGACAAATTTCCGCTTCTCTTCAGGCGTGCAACATTTGCCAATGTTTACAAATTGCGGGTGTGCCTCAGAACCTATATTGACTGGTTCTGTCTCTGGGGATGAGTCAGGACCATCTCGCCTCTTCTTTTTCACAAAACGGTCATGCCTGTCAAACAGGTGCTCCAGAGAAACCAGGCCCTTCGGAATTTTATTTCCTTTGAGCTGACATATGCCGTCTTTCTCCTTTGATTCATGGTTTTGACCGTTGATTGATTCACGGCATGTAGAAGTGGATCCTTCAAAATACAACTCGTCAAAATTTTCTGATTTTTCTAGAAAGGCAATGAGGTGATTATCATCGTTGAATACCTGCCAATGCTGAGAGTTGTCTGGCACGCTCGGGCGGAAAACCACTTCAATGGTGTATTTGTTCGTTTTCAAACCCGGGTGTGGGAGCATGAGAGATGCTGAAACGGCCAATGAATCGGCCATGTCATTTTGAGCTCTTGGAATTGCCCCTATCGAAAAGGCATCAAATTCCTCGATGCTGTCCCATACTGCGTTGCGGTAGTGCCTGAGCCTTTCATTTTTCACTTGGTAAATCCTTTTGACCTGATTTACAACTAGCTCAGCATCACCTTGTACCTTTAGATTTTTAATTCCCCTTTCCTTTGCGGCTTGCATACCGAGTAACAGAGATTCATACTCAGCAGTATTGTTAGTATTGAAAAACTGCAACTTGAAAGAAAGAGGAATTACCTCCTCTTCGGGAGATATTAGCACGATTCCGGCGCCACATCCACTAGTCGCGCAACTGCCATCAAACTGCAAGGTCCAGATCTCATTAAGATCCTTTTCTTGAACAAAAACGCCCTTTGTACCCGTCTCGGTAGATAAGAAGTAGTTCCCCATCCCTGATGATTCAAAAAGGATTTGGGCTTTGGGGTCCTCAGAGCTAGTAACCAAGTACTTCTTTTGCGATTCTGGTTCTAAAGTCTGCATCACACCTTTGACGGGTATTCTAGCTTTAGACCAGTCCATGTGAATTTCTCCACCAACTTCGCTGCAAAAGCTTCTTCCCAGCAGAATTCCATAGGCTGCTGGAATGTCAGCAACGAGGACTGTCATTTTTACTCTTTTATCTGGGAAAGCCGCAAACGCAAATTGCGCGTCTTTGATTTGGCCAACCAACGGAACTTGCTTGGTTTCCAATGAATAACATCTGCCGAACGGTTTGGTAAGAGTGAGGCCCAAAGCATGGGCGACTTTCGCCGGCATGACATTATCAGAAGCTCCGGAATCAATTATACAGTTGCTCAACTTATGGCCGTTGATTAGGAGAGAGAGATAGAAAGGTTCTATCTTGCCTGATGCGAGATGTTGAAGCAACATTTATGTGGGATTCAGGAGGAGTGGAAAGGATTCCTTTCGGGGAAACCTGTTTAGATGTAACAGCTTGACTCTGAATATATTTAGTTAATCTTACAAGCTGTTCGGGATTTGACTGAAGGTACTCGGCTTCAGACATTTGGATCTTGGTCTTCTTAGCGTGATCTATAATATCAAACGCGGCCAAGGGTTGCGTTGGTGAGGGAATGAGTCCTTCACTTCGCGATGGTGGAACAGGGTTACTGATCTTGATAGGAATATGAGGGGGCTGATTCGGAGGAGAGATGGGCGGAAAAGACTTCTTTGCAAAAGACTTAACAGGGAATTGAGTAGGAAGAGGATTACCTCTTCTAGCAATGGTTGGAGGCACGTTTGACACGACCTTCTCCTTCTGCACATGGGCAGCAACTTCCGCTTCCTTTCCTTGCGAGCGGGTAAAAACAGCGTAGGATTGTCCGCTTGCATAGCCCTGAGTACTCTCTTCTTCATCAGATTCATCCTCATCAAATTCCATGTATCCAATAGTAGAGTCGCCAGTCGGCTCACCGACATCTTGATCATCTTCGCCTTGAGGCGAAGGTTCTTCATAATACTGCTCTTCCTCTTCAATTTCGGCCAAAGCATTGACCGGAGGAGCTTCAAGCGCCAACCGTGGAGCAGTTGCAGGTAGACGCGGTCTTTGTGAAACATTGTTGGGAACGAAACTCCTTCGTGGAACGTCTCGGTATGAAGAACTAGGAGCCTGGGCCAACTGCTTTTTCAATGCGAGCAGATCATTCGCCATCTTTTGGAATGCCGGATCAGACGAAGTAGTAGGCGAGGGATCTGAAGATTTGGACTTTGATGATTCCTTTCTCAACTCGCCAGATATTATCAAATTGTCTTCTATCCGAATGGCAGCAGCCTGAGCGAGCGTCAGGGTAGCTACTCGCTCTTGAAGGAGCAAGAAGCTGACTTTTGAGCTCATGGCGTTCACGAAGAAACACTTCTGATTCTCCGGTGTTGGAAGCATGGCAGTAGGGACACGGTTGATTAATGCATTGAACCGGGTGACGAAATCGCGCATAGTCTCATTGGCTTCTTTCTTCAGGTGAGTGATCCGTGATAACAACGCAAATGCATCTTCTGAAGGCTTGTATCTGTCTTCAAAAGCTTCCCGCAAGGTTGCCCAACTGGTGATAGATGCGGCGGCAAATGCTGAAACCATTCAGCTGCGGGCCCTTGTAGAGTTTCCAGAAAAAGGTGAACCGACACATCTTCGTGAGTCACGTCCAAAATACTGCATGACATAATGAAAGCAGATATGTGGGAATCCGTGCTTTGATTTCCGCTCCCGTCGAATTTAGGAAAATTCTTTCTGTTTCCGTGAGGGAGCGCGTGAACTGGATGTGGCAGTGCGAGAGGACCCATAGCATTTCCCCATGGTACCGCCATTTGAAAGGCTGGAAAAAGCACACGAGCTGGGAGGGTGGTTCCAGCTGAGCGTGAGCACTATAAAGGGATGTAGATGCTCCTTGTAAAAGACTTTTTCTTCGTGGGGGTGAGACACTCCTGGATGACCGGCTAGCCGAGCTTAGCGCTGAAAAACGTGCCGGTGTTACGCTGAAATTGTGCCTTTGAAGCAGATCGAAAGTGGGATCAACTTCTCCACGGGCTCTCCTGCTGCGCGTAAAAGGTTCACTTGCCAGCGTACCTTCCAGATCTGCGATGTTATGGCGCAGATTTAAACTTTCTTTTTGGTTGTACTGGCTGATTTTCTGGTCTTTCTGACAAAAACCAGCAGCAAATACTTTTCTAAATATTTAAAAACTATCCTCTTCAGAAAACCGATTGCGGTTGAATGACAAATAATAATGAGGATAAGAAAGCGGGGAAGATTAGTAAGCTGATTTTCTGATCTGATTTTAACTTTTTGAGGGTTTCAAACTTTTTGAAAACGTCAAAAACTCGGATCTATGGCAAAATACTGATTTTTGTAAAAACTCGGTGAACTAAAGATCTTTAAGCTGGACTAGATCTATGACTCTCGAAGAAAATTTTTCAATTTGAGCACTTTTGCAAATTTTAGATTTTTAACAAAAGTTCAGATTTGCAAGCAGGCAAAGAATCTTCGATTTTTTTCGATTTTTATCTTACTACCATCGTAGATCGCAGATCTATTCGATCCCAGTGAGTCGCGCCAAAAGCTGTTAGTCCGAAAATGCATCGCGTGGGACGGATCTATGGATAGGCGAGCCAACAAGCGGTGTGCGGGCTTAGCCCTCTTTGAGACAACAAAGCGGCGGTTTATTGCTATTTCTACTAGCAGGAACCTATGCAAGTCTCACAAATTCGCCTTCGGGGTTGGGATCTCATCCCGGTAGAGTGTTCAAGCTGCGAAAAGAAAGGAATGAAAGAGGGAGAAGAGAAAGAACAGATCCGAAGGGAGAAAAGAAATGAATTCAAAGCGAAAGGTCGGAAGATTTATGTTTTTAGTTTGGTAGTAAATGTGAGCCAAACCTACTTGCATAAATAAACAAAGCAATCTTGATAAACAAATGACGGAAAAGTAGATATGAATCCAACAGATTAAACACATACGGATCTAACGTAGGAAAGATCTAATGTATAACTCTGACTATTGAGCACAAAGTCCGAATAATTGTATTTATTGTTCTCTTACATAAGAAAGCTCAAAGTCTTTCTCTCCTCACTTCTATTTCTATCTAAAAGATGTTCACTCATCATAATACAACAAGTATTGGGGTATTTATAGAAGAAGGAGAGAAAAGAAGGCAAAAAGGAGCCAACAACCTATTTACAAAGATATTTACAAAAGGGCGCACTTTTCATTGTGTCAGCAGGAACTTATCAGCGCCTTTTGAAATGGGCGCACATATCAGCATGTCGACACCACATTATCAGCGCCTTTGGAAATGGGCGCACTTATCAGCATGTCGACATGAACTTATCAGCGCCCTTTGGCGCACCTTTCGGCGTGTCGACATGAACTTCCTCGCGCCTTTTCATCGTGTCGGCCACGAACTTGTCGGCGCCCTTTGGCGCACCTATATCGGTGTGTCGGCATGAACTTATCGGCGCCCTTTGGCGCACCTTTGGCGTGTCGGCATGAACTTCCTCGCGCCTTTTCATCGTGTCAGCATGAACTTGTCAGCGCCCTTTGGCGCACCTATCGGCGTGTCGACATGAACTTGTCGGCGCCTTTGGAAATGGCACACATATCATCATGTCAACACCACATTATCAGCGGGCGCCTTTGGAAATGGGCGCATTTATCGGCATGTCGACATGAACTTATCAGCGCCCTTTAGCGCACCTTTCGGCGATGTCGGCATGAACTTCCTCGCGCCTTTTCATCGTGTCAGCATGAACTTGTCAGCGCCCTTTGGCGCACCATTCAACATGTCGACAGGAATTTATCAGCGCCCTTTGGCGCACCTATCAGTGTGTTAGCATGAACTTATCAGCGCCCTTTGGCGCACCATTCAGCATGTCGACAGGAATTTATCAGCGCCCTTTGGCGCAACTTTTTGAATGTCAGCACGACAATGTCAGCACCTTTGGAAATGGGCGCACTTATCAGCATGTCGACACCACATTATCAGCGCCCTTTGGCGCACCATTCATCGTGTCAGCACGACAATGTCAGCGCCCTGCTCAAAAAGACTGAAAAATGGCTAAGTCCTTAAAACTTGATTTTCGGAAGAGAATTTTGGACTTCTTTCGAACGTTGTCAAACTTCCTTGGGGCCAAAACAAAATTTTTGGGTATGGTTACCTGCAAATTGCCCTTGACAATTTTGTAGGATAACACATTGGTAAGATGAGTTCAACCAACAATATACATGCATGACTGTACATTGACTTAATAGCTACCCAGTTATATTGTTGTTTTGACATAAATCTATTAAGTTAACTCTTGCATGTAATTCATAATAATAAGCTCTCTAGGAATAAGAACTAGAATTTGAATAATGTATAAGGTGTTATCATTATAGAATAATCACGGTATTTTCTTACTTGATAAAGGAAGTTCTTTATAAACTCGATGATAAATAAAAGGCATGATTCTGAATCATCTGTGTTTTTCGTGAGTAAGGCGTTGTAATTGGATCAAAGGGAAGGAAAAAGGGCCACTCGTCCCCAATGTGAAGAGAAGTTTTGTTTATTTCTTGTTCATATATTTTTTCAAGAATTGCTACATTTTAAGAATTTAAACTATAATCTTACTTCGCATGTTTTAATTCCTTATAGGGTTAGAAGTATTTTTCCTATATTTTTATTTTATCAGTTTTAATAAGTTAGGATAGTTTCTTAGTGATAGTAGTTGTTTATTTATCAAATAAATAATTTTTCTTATCAATACATTTCAAACCGTTCTTTATTACAAATAGGCATGGACACCACCATGATATTGATATAATATTGAATGATTAAATTACGAGTATCAATGATGCTTTTAGGATGGATATTCACTTGTAAGGGGAGTCATACCAAATTTCTTGAGAAAAAACATGCAATTTTCCCTTTCTTAGGTATATGGAGATCTCTTGTACTAGCTGGATTTCCCAGACAATTGAGAAAGGGGTGTTACTTCATTAAACCATTCAATGGGTTTGCAAAGCAACATCATTTGGTGTTACCTGTGCACAGGTAACATTTAGAAAGAATAAGTAATACAATGAAATTCGGTTATACCTTACATGTACCACATGTGATTTAGATTTGTTGTGTTTCAAATTTCCTTGTAGTGTATTTTTTCCATTCCTTGTTATGTGGTTTATTTACTTTCTTATTGTGTATGTGTGTGTGTGTGTGTGTGTGTGTGTGTGTGTTTTAACTTTTCGTTTCTCTATCCTGTTGAGACTCCATTGCCCAATGGATAAGAAAGCTGTTCATTCTACTAAGGTCTAAATTGAAATTCTAGAGTTCCTTTGTACCTCATCTTAATTTCATGTCAAACTAAGTAAAATATAGAATTATGATCCAACTTTTGGCATATTAAATTTCACTACATTTTATATGACAAACCCATTAAAATTTTTGTCCCTTTTTGGTCAAATTGGCCAAAATAGCAAAAATTGTCAAAATTTCCACAACTTTGAAGTTCAACTTACGGGAAAGGTTTGGTGTCTGATTATTTCAAAAGTCTTGGTTACTGATAAAAAAATATTTATAAGAGTTTTCTCCATGATGGTATGGTTTAACAAGCATTTTGGAGCTTCTTTATGGTCTTGGGAAATATTTCTTCCTAGGCATTTTTGAGAAAAAGGAGTGCACATGCTTCATTGAAGACCCAACTTCAACAAAAGTTTTGAGAACCCAATGTGGTGTTGGGAGCTCATATCCTAGTTATTCGAAATATTTTGGATCCTACTACACGTTGGAATAAGTAAGGTGGAGTTCTAGGAGTATAAAAAGTGGAAACCTTTCCGACACTGGCATAAGGTGGCCTTTTTACACGTGATTTTTAGTAAAGGTTTTAGAAACCTTGAGTAGAGTTGGAAGCCTAAAAAAATCTCAAGCGAGAGTAAATTCAATTCTCTTCATGACCCATAAGTTGGTTTGGCTCATGTTTGTTGAAAAACCTTCTTGCAACATAGCTCACCAACACATCATCCTAGGAAAATGGAGGCACAATATTTTTTAAAGAACTATTTACATACTTCCTAAATAGGCTCATTGGATTAATTTTCTTGTTTCCATGCGAAATCATATATTATGTAGCAAAAATTGAGAAAGGATGGACTTGAGGTGAAGAAATGACTCAGTGGTAAAAAGCGAGAGATACAAAACATGTTTGTAACTCCACTTTGACACATTTGCACATTTTTCTTGTCTCATTACACATTTGATGCACTTTTGGGGTGCAATTACACCCCATAAGTGTGCCCTCACTTGATTGGTTAGATTTTTATAAGTGAAAAACATAAAGTGTGTGTAAAAGTGCATGGTGGGGATATGAAGATAAGGTGTAACTTGAAGGTGGACCCCACATCTTCCCTCCAAGTAGATATTTGAATCCCCCTTACACAAAAATAGATTTTGAGGTGCAATTTCACCCCATAAGTGTGTCATCATTTGATTAAAGGGGAGTTTTGAATGATGGAAAACAAGGCAAAGGTAAAAAAAAGAAAAGTAAGGTGTGGGTGAAAATCCACATGAAAACACCATCTCTATATACACTAAAGTGTAATTATTCACTCCTCCTACACCCAAAGCAAACTTATGAGGTGCAACTACACCCAAAAGTGCACGTAGGTACAAATCATCTCCATCTTCCACCCCCATGTTTCTCTATGCTCCATGCACAATTTTCACTCTCACCTCCACCATATAAAGTCATCTCACCTTGTTTCCCTCTAAAAAAACATAAAGTGAGTTCAAAAAATTGAAGGCAGCCATTAAATCTTACCTTGGAGCTGGTTATTCCTCTTCCACATTGTAAAAATCTCCCTTTGTGCCCTAGAACTCCAAGATCAAGTTTTCCTCATAACTCTTGATTATAATCTTCATTTTCCACAAAAATTACCCAAAAAATTCTCATGATGGTGCATTAAATATGAGGTATTAAACATATTAGGTGATAAAATCCTCAAAAAGAATTTTGATACTATTTTTTTAGCCACCATTATCTCCTTGCACTCAAAACATTCAAAATTTGAGGTGGAGGTTGCTTGGAAACTCACACGAGAGGAACCTCACCAAACTTTGAGTATTCATTACAGTCTCTCTACAATTATCATTTTTAGATATCAAGTGTAGTATTAGGTGAAAGGAATCCCATGATATCATCAAAACCACCATTCAGCTCCAAAACCCTTGAAAACCCCATGCCCATGTAAAATTGATTTGGCTTGTTCTCCCAAACTCGAGAGATAATATTTCCAAAGTTGGAGCATCCATTCCTCTTCCCATGATATTTTTAACGAGCCCAAATAACTCAAATAAGACAAGAAGTTATCCTGGAATGATAAATCAAAATTTTGTCAGTTCCACCATTAATGCCAATTTGCAAGCCTACCACTCGGCCGGATCTTGTTTTAAAATCCCCGTTGATTATGACGAGAGAATATCACTAAATTTGGAGTGTCATTCATCTTGGGAAAAAATTTCAAACAAATCAAGTCACGTACAATTTGGATTTTTTTTTCTCTTTTTTTTTCCCAAAATACCAAATTAGTTACTCGTAACACTAAAACACACTCAAATTTGTAGATTTTTTGAAATGGTTGTTGAATCCATTTTCACTTACACCATAGCATTCCCACATATTTCTAAGGCTAGTGGGGTCATACAAAGTGAAAAATGAAGATCCAAAACTCCTAATACGAGCCCATTTCAATTCTAGTGGAGCACATGGATTTCAATGATTTGAAGCAGAGGATGGAAGAAGAAGAACTCATTTACTAAAGCGAGTGAGAGTGCACAAGAGGATTATTAATCATGAAACATCCAATTGAATTAATTTAAGGATTTGATGATGGGATCCATGATCATGGTGTATTTTCTATCTCCTCGCCATTCTCCATTAAAGGGTGTAACATGGAGTTCTCATATCTTTTAAGAGGGAATTATCTATTCAATCGTTCCTTGGTGTCAACTCATAAAGAGAGAGTGTTTTAATTTAAGAGGTTTGATATGTTTCCATTTGAGATTCTCAATAATATTCAGTGATTTCAAATCCAAGAGGGATCATGGTTATCGAGTATGAATCATATGTGATATGAGTACATTATTCATGATGGTTGTAGAATGTGTGTTTGTTCATGTGAAGAGAAAACAAATAAAATTAAAAAAAAGAGTTTATTTGTGCATCTAACCATTACTCGTAGAGATGAATAGTTGAAAAGTGTTTCCCAACATGACAAATGATGATCAGTCAAGATAAGGTGTGAAGCATCATTTCTCAGTTCTAGACAAGTCATGCCTTGATCATATAAGCGATCAAGGAAGATCCTATCTAGTTGCAACATTCACCTCCAAAATGAAGTAAGAATAAAAAATTGATATTCGTAACATCTATCTCTCTCTCTCTCTCTCTCTTTCTTCTTCTCTTTCTAGAATTCTATTTCATCGTTGAGTAATAAATTTTGTAAAAGAGAATTAAGTCGCTTAAAGTTTATATTTCTTCATTGGGGATTACACTTTAAGTTGAAAAGTCACATGGGAATGCGAAGAGTCACTGGATTTGGCTATAAATTGTAATGCTCTCTCCATTCCAAGATATCAATTTTTCCCTCTCTAGCAAGTTATATTCTTCCATTCCCTTGCATTGTAATTTTCCTCCATTCTCATCTTATCACTTAGTTGAGCACATGCTGACATTTGTAATAAGTTGAAGGACTTTGTGTCTTCTTTATGGAATGAATAAAACTTGATAAAGCTTTGTATTTATCTTACAATTATCCATTTCATTATCTTGTGATGTTGTGTTGTGTTTGTTTGTTTCCTCTAATTGAAACTAGAATCACCTTTGAATTGTAGTTGATGAAATATGTGTTTTGATTATCAATATAATTCCCCTTATCATTTCTCCCTCTCCCTACCTACAATTTCTCCCCTCTTTAGTATAGCATTCTGATCTGCTCATTCCCCAGCCTCTCGGCCACCTAAGGATATTAGTCTAGTGTAAATAGTTTCCTTATTTCAATAAATGGGAGCCATCCCATTCTCAAGAAAAGGATTAATCCTATGAGCATTGACGAAGAAAAATAGGGGCATAAAAATCCTTATGGTATTGACCTATTTGTATGGTCCTAACCTTGCTCAAAGCTATGATATGTAACTTTCTCTATCAACCCTCATTAAAATTGATTAATGGCTGGTTGATAATATAGAAATTAAACCATAATAATATGTAAAATGATGTGTAGAGAGTGGTGGTGGAAGTGCATCGATTTCTCTAGTCTCGACTCCTATAGCCATGGCTAGATCACGTGCCTCACATTTATTTGCAGGTAATGCTAGAGAACCGATAAAGATTATTCCCTCATGAGTGGGGGTGATCCACGAATTGTAATTTTAGAGGATTTGGTGGACATGGCTAGAAAATTTTTAAGAGCATAGTGGATGGGAAGATTTGGATGCTTGTGACTAAATATTGACTTTTACTAGGAATGGTGTAATCGGAAGTGGTCCTATAGGATGGAAGTGCAGGCATTAGGAGAGGATAGATTCCTCTTCTTCTTCTAAAGGGATAAAGACTTGCAAAGGTTCTCATTTAAGGGCCATGGTTTTTTGGAAAAATATCTCTTAGCATTTGCGGGTGGAGCCTCGGAGCTAAGATCGAATCAATTTCCATTTCTTCTTATATGGATTCGCTTTCCCTACTTTCCCTAGAATTATAGGATTCAGATGTCTTCCTCGGTATTTCCAGGTCCATGGGGGTGCTCATTTATGTGGACCCTACAACAAGGGATCATTCATGCTTAGTGTATGCTAGGTTGTGTATATATGTACTTGTTGGTGTTCATTTGCCTAGCGAGAATATTCTTGAACACCTCAAAATACAAATTTGAGAAAGAAATAGTAATAGAGAAATATCGGGTCATTTTTGAGAAATATAGGTGCATGGGGTATGGGGTTATGTCTTGCGGATGCAATGGTCTATCCTCTTAGACCATGTCGAAGCCTCTTGTTGAACAATTGGGGAGGATAGTGTTATCATGCCTAGGTTTTGTACCGTAATTACTACATGCAAGAAGGTAATGGGTAGATTGATAAAGACACGTGTGTGGAAGAAATGGTGGTCAAGGAAAATGGTGAGGTGGTTTCACTAAAAATGCCTCAAGATTCGGTTGGGACCATACCTATAGTCATGGGGAGGAGGGTGCCATTGTGGAGGAGGGTCCACTTGGCACCAGTGCCAATTTTGAATTCAAATAAAACATTAATGCCCATGAGGCCTTGTCGAAACATGAGGCCGGGATGCATTAAAGGGTTGAAGGACAATGAATGGTCTAGTGAAGACCATTGATTGATGAGAAAATTTGAATCAAGTGAAAATGGTGATGACATTATGATGAAAAATTATAAGAAAAGTGGGAAAAATAACATTGGAGGAAGATTGGACGGTGGAGGCATGGGTGCATCATCCCTTGAGCCTTCCATAGATTCTGAGAAAGAATATAGAGTTTTTGTGGATATCGATCGGGACCTACATGGGGATGGTTGGACTAAGGTTCTTTTGAAGAATGTGTGTTCGGAGCGTGTTCTTTGAAGTCACCATGGATGACGATTTCTCATGTTTCCCTCTTGATTTTTCCTCGTTTGTATGCATTCTATTTTATTTTCGGGCTTCCCTTGATGGATTTTTTATTGTCATTGTGGTTTGGCATTTGGAAGATGCCTCTTCTTTTCAAGCATCATTACTATATCTTTTCTCCCTTTGTAATCGGGGTTATTTTAGTTCCCTAAAAACCAAACCATTCTTTCCCTATCTCAAAAAAGTAGTTTGAATATGCACTCAAATATATGTCATTAGTGACACACTGAATCATAAATATTTGTGCTAAGAAATGATATGGAATTATCATATATTATTATGGAGGGAACACCATATCTGGTCATAATACTTTCATAAAAATCTAGAATGCTAGCTTCATTTTCTTCCTTCAAATAATATTCCTCTATCCATTTGGTGATGTAATATCTAGTGTGAGGATCCTCTTGTGACATAATATTGAATGTGGATTGATTACTCTAATGAAATCTAACCCCCATTGCATGAATGGTTGATCTACAGATATGGGGTGGAGTGGAAGAGTTGTTAGCCTTTCTTTACCTGTGAAAATGACACACTTTTTACATTTATTCACCCATGTGTAGTATCCCTTAAAAATAATTGCCAATAATAGCCTCCTTCATATTTTTGGGTGTTTTTTTCCTAAGGAAAAAATGTTCTCCGATCCACAAAATCATGAAATTCATGCAATACCTTCTCAATATGATCCACCTTGAGGAATCTCAAAAGAATATCGTTGATATATTTTCTAAGCATGATTCCATTGATAAGCACAAAGGGGATATACTGAAGTCTAAATTATGTTATTTTGTCCTTGGTCAAGCCTTGGGGGAATCGACCTATTTAGATAAAGTGTGTTATGTCGCGAGTCCAATAATGAGTAAGCAGAGCATCTACGGTTGTTCTTGATCATGTTGGAGCACTAAAATAGGCTCTTCTTCATTTTGTGTCTTTGAAACCAAATACTCACATGAAAAATTTCCTCTAACTAACTTTAGCACTTTTATGTCCATGTCATATTCCATTACTTTGGTTATCCAACTAGCTCTTTTTTCATTCAAATCCTTATTCATAAGAAAATATTTCACACTTGAGTGTGACACCATGAGATGGATATTGTTGTTGGATAACATATGTCTAAATTTATTTAAGATTCTTATGAAAACTAAGGCATGATGCTAAAAAAATGAGTACCTTACTTTATATTCTTCTTGGCTTTGTTTGAAGAACACGGTAGAAAGGCTGCTCCAAATTTTCTTCATTCATTGCACAACATAATGAATATTGTGTTTGCACCTCCAAAAGCATATAAGATGAAATCCTTGAAGAAATTAGGATTGACAAGATTTGGGGTGTGTGTAATTTATTATTTGATGGCTTCAAATATGTCCTTCCCTTACCTCTTGAAAAATATGTTATTATTTTACATAAATCTCAAATGGCTTAACAAGATTGACAAAATTCAGAACAAACCACTTGAAAAAGTTGATCCTTCCTAAGAAAATTTGCAAAGCCTTCATATGACTTGGTAATGAAAATGAAAGGATGAAAATTACTCTTTCTAGATAAATTTCAAGACCTTATTTAGAGACATTGTGGCAAGGATTTTAATTTTATGTTCGAGAAGACACACTTTTTGGGATTGAGAGAAACCCAAAATTGTCTTCACTTTTAAAATACTTTCTTGAGATGGAACAAGGGATAACTTGCATTCTTAAAAACATTGTGATGTCATTTAGGTAGATGAGGACAATATTTTTGATTACTCCCTTAAATTCCATATCCATATCTCTTTGAAAGGTTTCTCCTGCATTAGATAGACCAAACTAAACTTCCTTGCAAGTTTAGGTTCCCCACTAAGTGGTAAAGGTTGTATTGAACTAATCTTCCTCCTTTACTATGATCTAATTATAACCTAGGTATCCATATAAAAGAGAAAATTTATTTGATACAACTACCATTTATAGAATGCATTCCATGGGAGGCAAGGAATAATGATATTTTAGAGATGATTCATTTAGATCCCTAAAATCAACACATAATCTAATTTCCCCATTTCTTTTCTGCACTGGAACTAGGTTAGAAACCCATGATGAATGCTTCATCAGGAAAATTATGTTTTCCTCAATAAAATTATTATAGTATTTATTTTACCATTAAAATCCCAAGGTTCATTAGAAAATCAATCAGACGGACACTGAGTGCTCACCCAAAGCATGCAAGGGTACCAGGTCTCTCTTTTATGATATCTTTGTTATGTTTGTGGAGCCTATTTTCATGTTAGAGTGTGGTACACCTTCTATGTGTTACACTCAAGTATTTTACGGCCTAAAGCAAATTTTCATGGGTGGTTTATTAACCCATGGGTAATGGGTAACCGTTATGGGTTGTTTTTGGGCCCATGGTTTTTCGGTACCCATTGTTTTGATACCCACGGTTTTTGCCCATGGTTTTGATACCCACGGTTTTGTATCAAACTGCTTAAGAAATTGTCTATTTATATGGTCTTATGCATATGATACATAGACAAGAAAATGTATTACAGATGTGTTTTGAATTCGGGTGTGAATTCTATAGAGTTTGTTGAGCATAGCTCCAAACAGATTTGGGTATTGTATTGAGAGAGTGGAGGCTTGTAATAAAATCTGAGCAAGTGATTCTTAGTGGACGTAGCCCAAATTGGGTGAACCATGTTAAATCTTGTCTCTCTATGTTGTGTTATTTATTTTTCACTTTTATTTGAGATCTATAATATTTTCTGCATATTAGTTTCTATTGTTGTGATTCTGTAAGGGATTATTCCGCATATTTTATCTCTTATTCCTAATGATCTTTGACAAGGAGTTAGCATGAAATAACATACATTCTAGATCCATAACAAGTAATCAAGTATAAAGCATAACATAAAATAGATCACAACCATGGTGCATAAAGGATTAAATAAGAATCAAGATCAAATTTACCATGCAAGATCCATTAATAGTAACATCAATAATAAGAATCCATCCATAACGATCCATTCTATTAATCCCTTACAAAACAGAGTTGAATACATACACATAATGTCTCCATAAGCTATGTGCACTCATAAACCAACAACATAACTCTACTACATAACCTTAAATATCAAACCATGCAAATCAATACACACACACGGGGGTGGGGAATTACCCTTCATCGCCATGCACTATCAAAATAGGGTGTATGCTCAAAATATCCATGTGCCACTTACAAAGTTTAATCAAGAAGTATGTAAGATTTTCCTAACAATATATTACCTATTAATAACATTAGATCTAATCCTATTATTAGCTTAGCTCAGCACTTCACTTGATATCCCACTTGATCCCAAAATAATCTTACGTAGCCTCACGTCTTCTTATTCTTATCCAATGCATGCTCTGCACTCCATCCTATTATTATCCCATAACATGTAAAACAACTAATTCTGAACTCTAACTTTCCCTTGGCACACCCTATATCCACGATCTTACTGCAGGCACCTATGCTCCCATTTCTGTGTGCCTTGATCCCATGTGCCTTTAATAGTTAGGAATAAATATGTCAAGCTAACATTACCCCACACTAGCTTAATTTCCACCCCCAACAATGGGTAATCATTCTTTGTCTCTCCAAGAATAAAGAATAAAGAACAAAATAATGACTCGCTCGAAAAGAATAAAAGAGTACATGGGCACTATATTCTTACGAAGGTAGAAGTAACTCATGGTACTCACTCTTAATTCTTGCCTCTAATTCGTTCTAATCACCTAGTGCCTTATTTTTCTTCTTTGGGATATATGTAATTACTCCTTCCATTTCATCTAGGGTCATATTTTTTCCCTCATTCTGTAACACTTTGAGAATGTTTTCCAGGACTAGATACCATCCCATCGATCACATCCATGTGTTAGGCTACAAGTTTCCCTATTTCCTTTATCCTTTTCTTATGAGAGTCTTGGGATGTTGTAAGTGCATCATGATTTTCTTCCACTAATGTCAGCCTCTCCTTGCACCCAAGAGTTTCATTGTTCTTTGCAACAAAAACCACGTTCTCTTAAACCAATGTCCTTATCTTGATGATTACCTTGGGGTCTACACATATATTTAATGCCAAGTCTTATTTATTCATTTCACCCCCAAGTGTTTGAAGTAAATATCATACCCAGGTTATGCAATGTGATATTGTAGCTTTGGCCCTTTATTTGTGTTCTAAAATATCTTCCTCTTCTGTGCATCCTTCTCTGTAGCAGTTCTAGCGTGCATAATTACTTCTTTATCGGTGATTACAAACAATCTTGTAAGAAGTACGAGAGAGGACTGATATGTTTTCTATGTCTATTCATCAATATCTGGATGTGTGTCTATAATCTCCTTCCCTAATTCTACCACAAAATCTAGGATGAAATGTCTTTTCTCCTTGTCCTTTTGCATGCTTCTACTAATTGCTCCATATGATCCTTCATGATCTTATTTTCTTCCAAGAGATCTCTTAGCATAGCTGATTTGTCTATATTCCTACATGCTACCTCCACTTTGCCATCTTTTTAATGCATTCATCACCTAATCATCAATAAACTCTATAGGATTTACCATCAATGTGTGGCATGATATTTTTTCTTCATTTTCCTCTTAACGCATGCATCTTATTTTATATAAAATTCAGGCTCATCAATATGTGTCTACATGCTCCAAGAGAGTTACTTTTAGGTGTGTAAGTTAGCCACTTCGGGTCCCATAAGCTCTCATACATAAATATCCTCGGGCTTCAAATTACTTTGAAACCTAGTGCAAATGAACTTTGTGGGATCATCAACATATCCACTCGTGGGTATTTGATGCGTATCCCCCTTATCTCCTCCCAAGTGCTTACCTTTCAGAATATGCACCCAACATCAATCATTTGTCCTTCACCTATATTTACATAATTAGGATCACCGGATGACTCACCCTTATCTTTGTCCTTCCCTATAACTGTAGCACCACTCCCTACCTCATGCTCTTCAAACTCCTCTGCATCATGTTTTACTTCTTTGCCTCAAGGTTACCATGTGTCTAAAGTAATGACAGGGGTCTCCTTAATGTTCTGTGATTTGTCATATGACTTCTCACCCTCACTATCCTTAATGGGAATATATCTATACCTTTTCTTTTCTATTTCTGCCCCCAGGTGGAGAGTTTCTAGGCAACCTCTAGGTGGTGTGAGGGCCCCGTGTCCGTACATTTTGGTATTTTCCTTCTTAAAACCCTTTTGAATTTTTGTTCCTCAAGCACCCTCACCTATCCCTATTTCCATAGTGCCTGTTTCCATTCCCACTTCTTCACCTTTCTCTTGTCTTATAAGAGTTGTCTCATGCGTTCTATTTTCTCCTACAATTGGCTATGTTCTTCTACCATGATCCAGTCACCACTTTGTCTTCCTTCAGTTCTTCCTCCTCTTCTTCTTCATGGGGCATATTAGACTCTTTATCCTACAATGTGCCCACAATATGCTTCCCCTTGGATAGTTCAAGAAGCTTGAACTCATTCTCAATATATTTTCCATTTTCAAATTTAGGCTTAAGGTAGATGGATACCTTAGCACCTTTGGACTTCCTAATTTCCAAACTTATAGAACTAATACTGATATCATCTAAAATTAAATTCTCTATATAAGTAGACTTACCGGATATACATATGTCTTCCAGAGTGTATGGTAATCACAATCTTATTTATCTACGTGTTAAAAGTCAACATGTGCATGTTCAAAAACCTATGCACTAAGGCCTGAAAATATTGCGTGGTGAAGGCATATGGGATCTTTCACAAAGGGATCCACTTTCCATCCTTCATTCCAAAACTCCCTATGCAAAAATGTTGATATACAAAAAACTGGGCCTACTTCTCTAATACCGAAGGAAGGTCCTTGGGTATTCTCCATTCATACTCAAAAGTAATGTGCAAATGCTCATACCAGAGTTCTAACCTTTGCTTGTAGGGTCAACTCATGGATCCATCACATGTATATTTTGAAAATATTTTTGCAAGAGAATTCTTTTCTTCAAGGAATTTCCAAATATTTTCCTTTGGCCCATTGGGCACTCTAATTTATACAAACACTATAGAAAATAATATATCACCAAAACTTATCTTGTCTTCTGGTGTGCTTCTACAATTATAGTCTCAGTTTAAAGGAAATACAACTTGTATATGACTCCATTTTCATCTTCTTTGTGATGTGCACCCATCACCTTTTTACATGTGTCCAACATTCTTGGTTATTAAATTTGGTAAGGAGGTGCACAACTTCTTGAATTACAGAGCACTTTCCCATCTTGAAAATATCCATTATGTGCCCTCCCTTTGCATATACCGGTGTGACCACTGGTTACCTCTATGCCATCATCATTAGATAGACACTTTGCCAATCTCATTTCTCGAGCTTCTCAAGCTTTTCAACCTCCCGATTAGGGCGCGGTAAGTCACATTCACCGCCTAAAAATAATATGAGTCCTCATTGACTTGGGTCATGTTGGGTGACAAATATGGCCTAATTCTGGTAGGCATGTAAGGTTTGGGTGCATAAAGATGAGGCTCATAAAGAATGCACAGAGAAGTAGTAAGATAGGGCATGCTCAAAATCAGGACTTTGCCATTTGTGCATGAGGCTATTTTTGGGACATAGAATGCATAACACATTTCTTAGAAGACTTGTAGACTATGCCAAATCTATTTTGGGTTTAGTAATAGTTCAAGAACCATGCGAGGTTTTTTTCTAATAATAGTATCTATTCTTAGAGTTAAATTTAGAAGATATATTATTAGCACTTGCATGATTTTGTATTCTCTTGTAAAGGCACATGACTATTATTAACATGTATCCTATTTTTGGAAAGGTGCATGGGTGGTGAAGGAAATTCCCCACCCTTACATATATGTATTTATTTTCATGGTTTAGAGATCTCATTAATACTATTTAATTATAGAGTTATGTTATTGGTTTTGTTCATGCACATGACTCATGGTGATACCATTCGACGTATGAAGCTTTTGTGTTTTGCGGTAATTAATATAATGGATACTATTGGCTAGATAATGGTGTTAGATGTGACTGAATATGGTTCTTTCATGATAAATCTCATTATAGTCATTGTTTAGTCAATATTTCATATGGTTTAGATCTAGTTTTGGTTTATGCACTATGGATTGTTCAGTATTTGTTATGAATTTGGATATATACTTAATCATGCTAACATTCTAGGTAAGAAACTCTAAAGAGGAACTTGGTACCATTGCACGTTTCACATGAGCACTCACTTCAATATGAGTGACGTGTCAACTTGCATTAGGCTATTTGCGGTGAATTCTAGGCTACATCGGTCATCAACAATTGGTACAACTTTTACGGTTTCCCAAAATACAACATCTCATAAAACTGCAAAACTCTAACATTTGACAACTTATCTCCTACATCATCATACATGGCCATGTAGTTCTCTATCTGCAAATATATTTTTACCACCAAAAATTTATCTAATTCATCCTTGTTATCCTTAGTTCGATGATTGTAATCACTCACTTTGTTGTGTCTAATATGTGACTCCCAATCCAATCCCATTATAACACCTTCTGGGTATTGCATTTCTAAAAATCAACTTTCGGGGTATCTTCCACCTCTATTTCCACTTCCTTTTTCTTCTTTCCCCTTGTGGTTGCTTGGTGCTACGTTACGGTGCCATTACGATGATAAAAATATGTTCTTGCACTAGATTTGAGCTCTACAACTTAAACTTACGTGCCCTAGCTTTTACTTGAACCCTAACTCACATATTTTCTTCTTCACATGACTTTTATTTGCTCAAACACCTTCTTTGATGGATCATTAACCAATGTCATGCACAAATATATCTGGTTTAATCTATACACCAGCTCCTACAAACTTTTCCATGCAACTCGCTCGAAAAATTCTCTTCACAATGCTGAGGTAAAAATGATATCGCAACCCCACCTTTTATAACTTTTGTAACTTTCTCCCCATTTATCGCTTTTCATCTACCACCTTACTCATCATTAAATTTTGTTTCTTTCTTATTTTTGTGCTTTTTTTTCGCACCCCTTTCGTAACCTTCAGCATGCCCACTACTCCTCATCCATAAACCTCCTTTCTCATGCCTTCATGCACCAAATTATCTATCCACTACACCTCACACTAAGTAGTTTCCCATATTGATGCCTATTTCACATTACACTATGTGTCCATCCATTTACACATGGTATTTAATTATGAGAAAATTTCCTTAATCCACACCTCAACCTCAAGAACGTGTATGATGCACACCAATCTTCATCAAGGCACTAATCACTTTCCAATACACCCTACACTAAAATTATTCCCAATCATCTGCACATGAATGTAATAGATAACAATCAACTACTAGTGTGCAAATGCACTAACAAAACACTAGAATAAATTGACAAAGCATAACAATGATGAAAGTAAACACATATAAAGGAAATGCATTGAAGGGGAATATAATCTAATTAGAAATATTGTCTTATTACAAACACCAAGAAGACTTATTTACAATAGGTCTTGACATACTCCCTTTGTAATAACTAGGAAGCGAGTGCCATCCGAAGGCATGTAATTGGAAAGTTCTGAATCAAGTATATAAGTTACAATATATGGTCGCAACCAATACACTTAGAAATTTTCAGGGGTAGCGCAAAAATTTGGAATCATAGAGAAGAATCATCTTTCCAACCTCAAACTATTTATTATTTATGTCTATCATGACATTCCTTACACTGGAATTTTTGTCTTCTAGCTCCATCATGTTATAGCGTGCCTCTCATCCAATTCCATTAGTTTATCTATACAATCTTTAAGTGCTTGTTAATCATCCAATCCATCTGCGTGAGTAATACACGGGGAGGGTAATATGAATTATCTTGGTAAAACAACCTCTCGCACCAAACATCAACTGAAAGGGTGTGGCTTTGTTTAGCCCTTTATAAGTTGTCTTGCATGCCCATATTACAACATAGATTTTATCATCACAATCCTTTCTCTCAACATCACAAATATTTGTCAATTTATGTCCTAATATCAAGCCTCAACAGTTTTATTAGCTTGCGGGTGATAGGGTGTTGTCTTGTGGTGTGCCATCATAAATTTTGTCAATAATATCCACGATAGTCTCATTAAGGAAATGTGTACCCCTATCAATTTTGAAACTCAATGGGAATCCATACATGATGCTTATATTCTCCCACAAGAACCTTGCTACTATAGCTTCCATGTAATCCTTTGTAAGCGCGCTTATGACCACCTTGTTAGATAATTTATACATGCAATAACATAGCGTAACCTAGTCCTATGCATTAGTGGGGAAATAGGCCCTACAAAGTCAATCACCCATTTCTCAAAAGGTTCTACACTCACAATAGGCATTAAGGGCATCTCATCCTTATGCCTAGGATTTCCAAGTGCTAGAAATAATCACATGCCCCGACATACTCTTTACAATCCTTGTCTAGTGTTTCCCACCATAGACCAGGCTAGTAAAATTTTACATGTTGTAGCATTACCTACATAATTTCCACTAGTAATCCCACCATGAGCTTCCTCCTTAATATATTTACACTCATGCTCAAGTACACACTGTCACAAAACCTCATCCCAACCTAGCTTGTATAAATATCCATTGATCAACATATAAGGCCCGACACGTATAATGAGTTATTTCTTCTCTAATCTCTTCATTCCTTCAGGCACCACACCAGTATGCAAAAATAACACAATATTTTCTAAGTCGGAGGGTGTACGGTTTAATACGAAAAATTGTGTATACGAGATTGTGTCTTGATGCTCTACGTATCCTCGACTTAGTTAATCCTTGATAAATGATTGGGTCTAGAATTGATTTTCTGGATTCACCACCTTTTGTAAAATCAAATTCCTGAAACAAGAGAATCCAACAACATATAGCCCTTGCAAAATGGGCTTATTAACCAAGTACATCAATGCCATGTGATATGTATAAAATATGAAAGGAGTTACCAACAAGTATTGTCTAAACTTATGCAACATGTAACTCATGGACAAAGCTTCGCACTCCATAGTTGTATAATTATGTTCAGTTGGTGTTAATTTCCTACTCAAAAAATAGACATGATGATCAACAATCGCATCTCTAGGTTGTACTAACAACGAGCAAATGGCCATACAAGAGGCATCAACATGTACATGAAATGGCTTATCCCAGGAAGGAAAATGTAGAATGATCGTAGAAGTAAGTCTATATTTCAATGTCTCAAATGATGTCTCTGTTATGCTTCGTCCCAGTGAAAATTTCCTTTAATCCTCAACAATTCTTCTAAGGGTACGACAATCTTAGCATATCCATTAATGAAATTTCTATAATAACCTGTATGTCCTAAGAATCTGGGCACCTTGATATGATTGTAGGATCCTCTAAGCCCAAAATTACTGTGACCTTAGTAGGATCTACTAAGAAGATTTCTTTACAAATAATGTGTCCCAATAAAGTTCCAAAGGGTGTAGTAAAGATACACTTCTTAATGTTCAAGGAGATGCTTAATTACATACATATCTCAAACATGAGTCTCAAGTTATCACAATGATCCTTTAATAGCCCGTATATAGTCCAATCATCCAAATAAACCTTTAAAAACTTGTTTATAAAGTCTTCAAATGCTTTTACAAAATGCGTGAAAAACGCGGGCGTATTATTCAATCAAAAAGGCATAACTTTATAAAACTTCCCCATTTAGTGGTGAAAGTTGTCTTTTCTTGATCTTCTTTAGCAATACACTGATGATAAAATGAAAATCCATCAGTAAAAGTGTAAATCTTACACCCTACAACACCTTCCAAGATCTCCTTTGTAAAATGTGTGTGAAAAGGATCTATAACACATGCATCATTCAACTCCCTATAATCCACACAAATCCTTATCCGACCATCCTTATTTATGCTTATCACCATAGGGCTAACCCACTTTGATTCCTCAATGTTCTCAATGATTACAAATTTAAGCATCTTACAAATTTCTTCCTTTACCTTGATGCCATGCACAGATTAGGATTAATCTGTAAGGCCTCTTCCTAACCAGGTGCACACCTTCCTTTAACTTGATCCTCATCTCACCCAAAGAGGGGTGCATTCCTTTCAACTTATGATATCCTCATGGAAATAAATCATGGAAGTCACAAAATAGATCAATAATCTTAGAAACTTCTTATTCGGACCAATAATCACAAATAATTATCTTTAGGTTATGTATCTATTCCAATATTCACCTTATTTGTTTCATAGGCTCATGATAAGCGCACGTATTCTCATTTGCACTATAAAATACCTCACATGTACCTATAGTGTGGTCAACATCCATATTCTCCACTTCTTCATCATACATAATCTACACCAATTTAACTTTCTATCTCTTTAAGCGAGTATGCCCAAGTTATTCTTCGTTTGTATCCTCTTCATTAAAATGTGCCTCTAAGTCTAACTCTCCAAACATATATAAAAAAATTTCCTCATCCTTTGCACTATCCCCCATCATAAGGCACTTTATAATCTATAATGCTTTATTCACGGAGGTTTAGTAGAGAAATAGTCAAAGGTCTGAATAATACCTAAAGTCATTTCTTACCAATTAAGTATTTCTCTTGTTAACTCCGCATGAACATACCATGCGTGCACACAATCACTTAGGGTGTTATAGAACTTATGTACCCAGAGTGATGGTGGAAAGGATTCTTGCCCCTCCATCTAGAGTCTCTCACACTTCTAAATGTGATGTGAAGTAAAATCCTTCCCATGAAATTTTCATATCTATGAAGGTACATTGCTCTTAAGAAACCTAGTAGAAAAAGTGATTCTCACTTCTTTCCACTCCAAAAGGTTATCTCTATGTGTAGTCCACAAATGTGTAGTTATTCCACGCAGGGTATAAATAAACATATTTATTCTGTCACCCTCATTTTTCCATTGGGCTTCCATCTGCGTAGAAATACGTTGGGGTTTCCTTTGCCAGTTTATCGAGGTACCTGGTTGCGACTCAAATGTTGAACGATGCATGTCCCGATCACACGCGTAACTATATTCTTGATCTCTCATTAAATAACTTATATGTTCCATACACCTCATTATCACAAGAAACACTGGTTATATCACTCATAGATTAAGCATCATCCTCTTGAATAATATATTTTCGATGGCTCAGTAACTTAAAGATCTATGATGGTGCACACGTAAATTTTATTCATATCCTCCTCACTTAATGGCTATACATAAGGTACAACTTTCCCATTTGTCATAGGAATAATGGCGTGCTCTTATTTTTTCTCAAAAATGATATAACCTTTATGAAAGTGTAGGTCAGTATTATTCATGTAACACTAGGGATGCCCAAACAATGCTAGGAAACTATCTTCTTCTGCAAGTGCCAAGACCTTAAAGTCCCCAGTAAACTTGGTCCCTTGAATAGTAATAATGACATCTTTCAGTACTCCAATGGGCATGGCTCTAGTCATGTTTTCCATATACAACACATTCAAAGAGGGTTGTAATGGTGGTCTTCCCATCTGATTCCATGCATCCAAATTGAGTACATTTACTTTTGTACCTCAATCAATCAGTATGTTACTAAACATTAATCCATCAAAAACTGCATTCAAAGTGATCTCTTTATCATATTCAAGACTGTGAGGAGGTAAGTTTACATGTAATATTTATCTTTCATGCTTAGATATAATGCGTGGTACCTTCTCCCTCAGCCATTCCCCTAACAAAGGAATGATATTTTCTGGCGCAACATCTTACAAACCTCCTTCAATTCATAAACATATTTTCAACGTGATTCAACTTCCTTCACTGCTCCAACTTTTACAATTTGCTCCTTCAAGCATTGTATCTCACCCTGCAAGTTTCTAATAACCTCCATAGTCTCTGATATACCTCTTTTTTATGGGAAGGATTTGGATACTTCACATTTATCAACTCTTGTTTTGAAATGACAGGTTTTTTCTTTGGAACTTCCTGGCGCATGCGACCTTAGCACATGTAGTGACTAATACAGAAACATCTCAGGATCAAGTGTTATCTTTGACATCCACTAATCTTCCACATCGTGTTGTAATCTAACCATTCTTGCACCCTTATCCTACTTTTTATGCCTGCTCATATGCTCATAAAAATCCATACATTCCTCAAACTTGTGGTTCTTTCCCCACCATGAGAAAATAATGTTTTGAAGGAATTCGCGCCTATAATGATCTACATGTAAAATAGGTTCCTTATGGGAATTCACCCTTTCCACTTCCACAACCTTGGCCTCTGAATCCTCCATGGTAACCTCCACCCCTACCCCCTCAATTAGAACACCTTTCATTGTGATTATTATTATGATGTTCACCTTGTTCCTTAGAATTAATTATAAAACTAGTCTGACGTACACCGGTCTCAATAGCCTTATGAATCTAATCAATCAACCTACAATTCTTTGTATCATGAGTGTTGGACTTGCAAATCTTATAGTAATAATACATGTTCTCCCGATCGCACAATACAACAAAGGGAACCGACTTGAATCATGATCCAAGTGACAGATCTCACAATCCACCAACATGACACACAACGATTTATGAGACCAGATATCCTTAGTATGTCCTTCCACCTCACAATCTGTACACTAGATACCACTACACGTCTCATGAGTTGAATTAGTGACAATTTTTCCATTTGCTTTTCCTTATATGTTATGTGTGCTTCTAAGAATGGGCTAACACTAGTGTCTAAACTCCCAATTACCTTAGTGTGAATATTTTCCTTCAATTCCTCACATGGATATGTTAAAGTTTTATGAGAGAGTGCCCTTCTAAAAGGTGTGTCGGTCCTCCAACAACCCATTAAGCATCTTTGGATAGGGTGTATGTCATAAGACAACTTTGATAACAAGGTTTTAAAATGAGCATCATATACCTTAAAACTCACCATGCTTAATGACCTTGACATGTTGATTATCTTCTTCAAATTTAGGTATATGGAACTTAGCTAAGAATGCATCACATGGTGCATTATAGTCTACACAAGTCTAGTTCGGATCATACTTCTTATACCAACTATGCGCATGACATTACAAAGTAGTAGTAAACAAAATTGCCTTATGCTTAGGAATTGTGATTCCCTTAGTGTGCCATAGTATTTCACATATGTGTACATGATCATCTAAATATTAAATACCTCTATACTTTGGTACGCAAAGATACATCTCATAATAAACATGTTGTGGCTGGTGTGGACCATTCCTACCAGATCTAGAGCCTGTATTACCTCTAGTATTCCCTCCACCTCCAAAACAACCAGATCCACTAGATCTCAAACCACCTGATCCTCCTTATCTTCCCCCTACAATGGGCATCGAAAAAGAGGATATACTACCTTATGTTCCAATATTTTTGCTAATTGAACTTCCATGGTCTGCAAATTCATTTTACTTACAACCATATTACCAACATTCACGTGCGCCCATGTTCGCCCTCAAGATGCGCCAAAAATATACCACCAATAGGACCACCAAACAAAGAAGACTACGTGGCCATATGAGAAACTCTTGTATTTAAAGGAAAATGAAAGCTACCTATTGCTACTAAAGCACCTACACTAGCTTGATTCTCAATAACTATTTCAAGAACTGGAACACCAAACATAAGGGCTAGGTTTCTAGGTGGGATAAAATGTGTTCACGAGACTCTTAATCATTCTTACTCGAGATGCAATCTCTTGGGTTGCCAATGGGGACCTTCTACTGTGCTTTCCTAAGGATGGAAGAACTATATACTCTAGCTCCACATCTTCCACGTGAGCTCTAAATCCTTCCCAAGCCATCTCTTTCCTTAACTCCAAAGACTCCTCAATTTTTATTTTTTTCATCAATTACCTAGCACATGATTCATTATACTTACGTCACCTTTATTATCTCTTCCTTTCTACCATCGGTTCTACCATATTTCACCACACCTAATCCTACCCTTACACGTGGTGGGGTTTATCTAGACATAGGTTGTTCTTTCAAATCTAGAGTTACATTCAAGATCTTAATCACTAAAGGGATAACACACAAATAAGATCCTTTGGGTTTTTACAATAATTGAAACTCAACAACCTATGGATAGGAATAAGTCGAAACAACGTACTCCAAAGTGTAACTATGCAAAAAACCACTCCAGAATGGTCTACAACACGTGTCCAAGTCAAATCACCATCATGGAGAGTATGGTAATCCTCATGTGTCCAAAAATCATCCTATACCTCCAATTTATCTTCAATACATATGCTACCACCACTCATACAACTCTATAGGGAAAAAAATAATATCTCATAGATTTCATGATATGGATGTTCTTCAACCTATGCACAAGCATCAAAATTAGGTCTAGTGTTATATCTAGGAGAAAAATATTCTTCTAAATTATCTACCCAAATCTTAGTACTGGCCAAAGTCAACTGATACATCTTCATCATGAAACATCCTTGCAACTTCTTGAAAAGAGGTCTTGGACATAGAATCAAAATGTAGTCTTTATTTTACCATTCCACATTAGGTAGCGTTGACACATCACTCATAAAGACCTGAATGCTCACCTGAAGTGTGCAAGGGTACCATGCCCCTCTTTTATGGTAGCTTTAACAAGGAGTTATCATGAAAGAACATACGTTCTAGATCCATAACAAGTAATCAAGTATAAAGCATAACATAAACTAGATCACAACCATGGTGCATAAAGGATTAAACAAGAATCAAGATCATATTTACCATGCAAGATCCATTAACAGTAACATCAATAACAAGAATCCATCCACAATGATGTATTTTTTTAATCCCTCACAAACCAAAGCTGAATACATACATATAATGTCTCCATAAGCTATGTGTGATCATAAACCAACAACATAACTCTACTACATAACCCTACTTCTCAAACCTGTAAATCAACACAACACACACACACACACACACACACACACACACACACACACACACACACACACACACACACACACACACACACACACACACACACAGGGGTGGGGACTTTCCCTTCACCACCCATGCACTCTCAAAATAGGTTGCATGATCAAAATAACCAAGTGCCACTTACAAAGGTTAATCAAGAAGCATGTAAAATTTTCCTAATAATAGATTACCTATTAATAAGTTTAGATCTAATCCTATTATTAGCTTAACTTAGCACATTGCTTGATCTTTGACTTGATCCCAAAATAGCCTTGTGAAGCCTTCATGTCTTCTTGTTATTATCAATGCGTACTCCACACTCCATCCTATTCTTAGCCCACAACATGCAAAACAAATCAGTATGAACTCCAAATTTCCCCTTGGTGTGCCTTGAATCCACTTGATATTCTACACACACCTATGTGCCCAATTCCTACATGTCATGATCCCATGTGAATTTAATACTTAGGCATAAATATGTCTAGCCAACACTAATTCAATCTTTTTTTTTTTCATGAGAGGCTCAATCAAGCCAGATTGGCATTCCTCTTTTTTTCTTGATGAGCTTGGCCATTAGATCTATTTTAATGGTATACATATATAAATGAAGATCAAAACCTATGAGGTCCTCATATCTCCATCCAAAGACATCTGCAAACTCTTTCAGAAAGTTCCCAAAAAGCATACTTTTCGTGTAGAGTACATAACTTCAACCTTTCCAATATTAAGCAACTTGTCTTCACCAACTCGGATATATTCATAATCTTTGCATTTGATTTTCATGTTTGATTTTCCTTTCCGAGATGATCATCAAAATAAAAAATGGATTCCAAAGTCACTAGTCCTTTGTGTAGTTTATTTGATATGAGTTGGGAAATATAATTTCCATATTGTTGTTCTAATTTTTCCTATTTTTTTGATGAAAAATCAACCTCTTCTTGGATGAATTTGACAATATGTTGGTAACTTTCAAACACTTTCTAATTCATTTCATTGTTTAGGAAATAAGGCCTTACTACTACTCTGATATGCAGTTGCAAATCTATCCTTTTTGACATTTTCAACAATGTCAAACTTTTCTCCCATTGCGGATAACCTATCAATGGGTTCATTCTATTTCTTGGGGATGGAAAAAATATTGAAAGATTCAAAATCCTCTAAGAGGTCCCACACTCGATGCTTGTATGACCTAAAAATATCATTCTTGGCCACATTTATTTCTCTTACTTGATTTACTGACTAGTTCACTATTCCCAAAAGTACACAATTACTTGAAATTTTTCTTTCTTTCACATTACAGGCCATGGATGAAGGATTCATACTACGATGATTTACTAGAACAACTAAGCTAGAACCTAAAGACAAAAATATTTCACACATGTTGGAGATACAAGCAATATACCTCCTCCTGCACATTGTCTACTTCTTGATCCATCAAAAACATTTTCCAAATTTCATCATCCCACGTATTTATTTTCAAAAAAATATGAACACGCGAGTTATCTTCATGCAAGTAATATATTCTTAGGCTATATTCTTCAATCTATTTATATGGATCAAAACCATGGCATTCAGTTCCCCATTCATTAAGTAGAAAATCTAGGATTTCTTTGATTTGTTTTTTTGTTTCTTAGACACTTGGGTGATCCTCCTGATCAGAACTAGTACAATATACATTAATGGGACTGGTCACATAAGTTTTAATGTGACATAAAACAATAGTTTTATATATTATTGTGGCATGAGTGCCATATATGGTTTTGAAATGCATATGAGACTAGTCTACAAATAAATATTTTCCAATCTTGGCGGTTAAATCCCATGAGAGGCACAAAACAAAGAATGGGGAAGATCGGTGGTGAAAATATCATACGGGAAGTGTGAGGATGAGACCTATAAAAAATCTAATGGCTTCCACCATTATCTCATCCAATTTTACTACTCCTTTAGAGGATGACTCAAATTTAAGACCAAGCCAGTCTGCTATTTGTTTGGGCATCACCAAACTACTTTCCCCTGAGTCAATCATGCAATTGTGCACCAAATGATTGTTTATTATCAGAGATACATACAAAATTGGTGGCTTCACATTTTACCTAGTTGGTCATCCTTTTTTGAAATACATTAGTGAGCATATATTATATTTTATTGGGAGGACTTGTGATGAAAAATGAATGTGCGAGCAATCACAAAAATCATAATAACTAACCAAAAGATGCGATATGATTGAGAACTCACAAGTTCATGAAAGTACTATAAAATTAAAAATAAAATCCAACCTCCTCCATATGATAGAATAATTTAAGTGATGTACATATAGGAGGTGAATGTGTACTCCTCCTAGAATCACAACAATCTCTACCTAGAATAGTGGTAACCTCCTTACCCAAAATAGTTAGTTAACAAAGAATTGGTCAAGGGTGGTAAATAAAACTATATAAAATAGTGTGGTCAAGTTTACACCTAAGAAAATATATCCCATGAGTGTAAGAAAGATCCAAGTAAATAAAAAAATACAAGGAAAATGAATATCCTACACTAACATCCCCCATAAGCACAAAGTCGATGGGAAGTGAAAAAGGAAAGTGGGTCCCAGATAACAAGACCTAATGAGGTACCCATGTACAATTAAAATATATCATAAGGTGGAAAAAGAGAAAACCTAGTGGGAAATATTCTTCCCAAAATAAATACAAGTATTTCACTCAAGAAAACTAGAGAAGAAGAAGTGGGTACCCGATGAGGTGTACCCGTATAATGATCATTCCCTAGAGTAGGGAGAGAAACAAGTGGGGATAAGAAGGTCCCCTAAGAAGAGTGTCGATGATGTGGTCCTCTGCGTAAAGACTAAAGAAAATCATCTGCACCAATTATTTTTCCTACCCTTAGGAAGGACAAAAATAGAGCACTGAAAGTCATCCCAATCCACAAAGGAAAATAATCCTCTGACACTCTAATATCTGCATCTAGTTTGTAACTAAATGGTGGGATAGGTCTAGGAAAATCATGCACAAAAGACAATGGGAATTCCACTACAGTATACGTGTCAGAGAAAGAAAATGGTGGGGACCCAATAACCCTCACAAAGGGATCCAAAAGAAGAGGTGGATCATGAAACATATCTAAAATAGTGGAAGTGACAAATGTCCCAAGGCGGGAACTCCCAACGAGAGATATGAATGGGTCCTCTAGAATGTGTGATGGCTAAATCAGAGCATATTACTATAATGAAACACAAGTAGAATTTATAAATAGACAACATAGGCCGGGTAGATACTCGACCCAATGGGGTTTCTCAATGAGAGAAATGTATCTTTGAGAATGTATTAACATCACAACATGAATTAGGAGTATCTTGCTACGAAGAACGAGTTGGAAATATAAGATGAATAAATACTACACTCGAAGGTAGAAACTATTTTATGTGGAGTGTCATAAAATGAGAAATAAATATGTAATGGAGCATGAGAGGTAATGGTCACACATGTTTCAGAGGAAGGTTCTCCAATAGTACATTGTTGCAGAGAGTGAATGGAAACATGAACATGGATGATAATGAGCTATGTGGAGGAAACCATAGGGAGAGTGTTTTCAATAGCAAGATCATGTGGAAAATGGTTAACATGGGACTCATAAGTTGAATTTTTTTATATAACACTCATAAATTAAAGTGATGTAAGAAGGGGAGAATCTATGGTGGCATTAGTGTGGTTTAAGGAAGTGTCACTCTCAGATGGTGAAACAAGGTCACCATACAACTATCATATAATCATCTAGGAAGTGAAAGGGAACTTAGTGAGCTTGAGAAAGCGTAATATTTCCCTAGAAATAGTAAGACCAAGAAGTCCATAAACCTCATCATTTTGGTTAAACCACACATCCTTCTGTAAAGGCTCATCAGGATCAGGAGCAAGACCATGGAGTTAGGGAAGTAAACTGTGCATAGTGCAATGATTGATAATGCATGCCTTCCAAGAGAAAGTTCCCAATGTTAAGATAAAAACATAATGATGAAACTCCTTAATGTAGATAAACCACCAAAATTATCCCAGATGGCACTTTATAACTTAGTGCAAAAAGTACAAGTCCCCATAAAGTTTTGTAAGAACCCCCTAGAATGCGGCACTTTATAAAGTAGCACGTTTACAAAAATAAATTAATCCATTATGTAGAGCATGAGTGACCAAAAAAATTCTAAAATCCTAGCCACCGATAAAAATTTATAGTAAATACAATTTCCTATAAATAATGGCTTATTAATTAAAAATTTGCAAAATGATTAAAAAAGCACTTGAAATGAGAGGAAGGGTGTCATGTATATAATCGTTGGAATCGAAAAATACTAAAGAACACAATGGTTGAGCTTGTTAAGTGGAATTTTCCTCCTACCGACTCAGGCCTCACCCTTCATCTCCATCAAGTGAATATAGAAGGTTTTAAAAACAAAAAAATGATAATAGTCCTCTCCTTTAAAATACGAGTGATATTTTTTTATATAAAATAAAATAAAAGTGAGCCCCCATTTTACATAGAATCCAAGCACCCTATGTCACCAAGCCTATACATCATCATATTCACTCAAGAAAAACCAATCCACTTTAATCCCTTTACAAAAAAATCAAAGAATGGATTGAAATGCAAAAAGAGGTAAAGTGTTTGATGGAGAAAATAGGTTAGAAGACCAAGGAGTTGGTCAAAATAGGGCTCATTGGATTGTGAGACCACCATGTGAGTTCCGAGATAAAGAACGGATAAAAGGAGCCATTAGTAGTTTCCTAAATGTCGTATGCAAATAAAGGAGACATAGCTCCAAAAAGTAGAGCCACATACAAGGAACAATAAGAGGCTACCGAGCTATCGCAAAGCCTATGAGTGAATAAGGGGATGGCTAAGTTATAAGAGCTAAAGAATATAATAGAGAAAAATTACAAGCTTGTGACAAAAATAAAGGTTGATCTGCACAAGATTTGTTGAATTGCAATTATCGTGAGCCAAAGCAAAGGCTTATCACATCAATGTTTTGATCTATATCTGAACACAATGCCATTCCAAGTCAACCAAGGGCAGACATGTAAGATGGGGGATGGTTGAGCACAATATGAGTAATCATGTTTAACATGATGAGTTATAATGGAAGCAGAATAAATCAATAAGAGTCTAAGTCTAGGTAGAGCCAAAATCGAGATGAGCGAAGGAGAGATCCATTGTGTAAAGGGGTATGATTTGAGCAACGTCTAGTTAGGTTGTGAGACAATGCAACCCACTAAGTTTGACAAGTTGGATAATGAGTTGGGTTGATGTGGGTTGAGTTAGGCTGAGATCATGTCTTGAGTCACTTTGAACCCCAAGCTAACACATGTAAACGAGTTGAGACTATGATGAAATCTGCGATGCACTAAACCAAGGAACACACGAATTTCTTGAAAAAACCTTAATTTTTTTCGGGTTGTGTTGGGAAACAAAGGAATTTTAACAAATCCTAATGTTTTTTTGGGAATATTTTGCGAACCCCTGGAATTTTTGACAACCCTTAATTTGTCAATCTGTAAATACTAAAACTCACAACCACACTAAATCAAGACATATTCAAATCTATTTACACATGAACTATTAGTCACCCAAATGAAGTATTCAAAAATTGTAAATAACTCAGTAATGAAAAATGTTTCACTAGAATCACTTTGATACCATATTAGAGTTTCTAGAGGATCTCTGATGAAAAATGAATGCATGAGCAATTACGGAAATCAAAATAACTAACAATAAGATGCAATATGATCAAGAACTCACAAGTTTATGAAAGTTCTATAAAATGAACTCAAAAAAATACAACCTCCCATATGATAAAATAATGCAAGTTATGTACATATAGGAGGTGAATGTGTAACCTCCTCAAATCATGACAACCTCCACCTAGAATATTGGTAATCTCCATACCCAAAATAGCCAATTAACGAGAGAACTAGTCAAGGGTATTAAATACCACTAACTAAAATAGTGATGTCAAGTTTATACCTAAGAAAACATATCCCATGAGTGTACAAAATCTCCAAGTAAATAATCAAATCCAAGGAAAATGAATATCCTCCACTAACAACACAACCTTGTTCTTCTCTTTAGATGATTGATGTGGCATGGGAAGATTAACCATGGTGGCTTGCTGAAGATATATGTTTCCATTAATATATAAAGATTCCCAAATTGAGATAATCACATTAGTCTTCTTCATTTTCTCTAGATGTTAAACCAAAGTGACCTACGGATTTATGCGACAACTTTGGGTGGTATTAGCCTTTTTGTTTGTTCAATTTGTAGATTTTTCTTGACTTGTCGACTCTCCTTTCTAGTAGAGTGTCTTTTAAGTGTGGTTCCACAATGTTCTATAGGACTACATTACACCGCAGTTCGCTACATTTTGTAGATTGCTTATTAAATCTTGAAATCTACTCAAGTCCACTAGTTATCCATACATGAGAGAAAAAAATTGGAGAAGTAAGACACAAAGTACTTTCTTCCATCCACCTTCTCTTGGACTTGGTGTTTATGGATACACTTAATCAAGATGAATGATTTCTCCTACATCCGATTGACCCCATGCAAAACTTGTCCATTTTCGGTTCACAAGTGAAGTTTTAGTTGTCATTTCTTGAATAACTTCTTGTTTGCGGATTCTCATTTGCAAATGCATTTTAAAGGAAATATACATTTTGTACCATCAAATCTTGGTTCAATATGACATTGGGGCATCTTGCTCGGTATGGGGAGATTACAAGGAAACACCACTCATAATATTACACTAGATTATTCTCGAAATAGAACCAAGGCCTTATATGAACTAGCCATATTACTATTATAGGACTCAAATGGATTTAAAGGGTAATCCGATTATGATTTGGAGGATTTTATTGAAATGAAATTTTATTTGGTGGATAAGGAGACTTATTGGGGTGGTATGGAGGATAATAGGGTATGGAATTTTGATATTTCTTCCTCTTGAGGATAATAACTCATTTCCAAAGTTTTAGAATTGCTTCATGACTTCCTACAACTCACTTTTAAAGGGCTTATAGATGTAAATGCTTGATTTGAACTTTAGATTCTTGGGGTTGGAATAAGAGTTAATTCAAGAGTTTGGTAGGGTGTAAATGTCCCTAACTATAGGGATATAGACATTGGTGGTTTAGGAGTAAGTTTCTAAGATTGAATGAGATTATTTTATGCTCTAATAACAATATCATATGAATAAGATAAGGTTCTACCCCATTGACTAGATCATGATAGAAATGTCACTATTTAAAACCCTTAAGTAATCAAGAAAAGTATACCGAGGTGTAGGGCCTACCATTTTTGGGATTATATAACATGTCCTATGAAATTTAATGTTGAAATCAGTCATTATCTCATGAGGTTTTCTCTTTGTTTTGGTCAGTTTCTCCACCAAGGATAAATGGTATAACTTATTTTAAAACCGATTATAGAAAGCTTCTCCTAACTCATCCCTAGTAGAGATGGAGTTTACTCTTAAGATTTTATACCTTTACAAATATTTCTCGTTAAAATAAGATACCAACAACTTGATGCTTACATTTTCTTGTGTGACATGATATACCAAGCAAATGTTTGTAACATCCTTGATATGTTCTATGGGAGTTGTAGTGTTCTCTCTAGTGAAGAAAGGGACATTATTTAATGCTGCAACTAGAATATCATCATCTTTGGGATAAAAGCAAAGGGATTCCTCCATTGAAGGTGACAAATTCTTGATTTCTCTGATGATCCATGAATGTAATGGGTTTTAAAACCCGAGAAGATAACATGAAGGGCCTACCGGGAGGAAAAGTAAAGAGAACTCTATTTGTAGGTGATGGTGATATCTTTGTGGATTTTCCCCTCCTCCTTATCCTTAATGAAAACTAAAAATAGTCAAAATGCTCTCCACATGCTATCCTTTTTCTTGTTTGAATCCATCTCATGGAATAAAGACATTTTTTTGCTTGAAATGTAGATGCTGATGTTTGGAATTACCATGTGTTTTGTAGAGATTTTAAAAGTTGAATAACACTAATACACACACACCAACTCTTAGTGAAATGATAAAAAAATCTTAAGTTATCCCACTAGGCATGCCAAAACTATTAGAGACCAGAAGTAGCACCCTTGGATTGATCATGGAAAATCAAATACTTTGGATAACATGGGATTATATTCAAAGTGTGGGAATTTTATCCTTGAGATAAACCTCCAGAGAAGGATGGTTCCTTCTCTCCTAGATCAACGAAAAATAACCTAAACTACTCAAAGCGCAACAAAATATAAAGCTAAATATAAATCATATAGGATCCAAGGTTAAGAGAAAAGGGGGAAATCAGCAAAATGAAAGAATTACAATGCACCAACATTAAGACATGGTTCAAATTTGACTACAAAGATAGGAGAATTGAATATGTAGATATTTAATAAAAATATAGAGTTATGAAAGAGGTGAATGAATAAACGTTAATGCAAATGAGAGGGTAAACACCCACAACAAATAAAAATCATTTTAAGGCAAAAAAAACACAAGTGTATTGCATTTAGAAATTATTCGTCACATTTACAAAGTAGAGGTCAGAAATATTTTGTAAAATATGAAGTTTTAGAGGTCTAAAAGAATTAAAATGCATCTCTGTAACGAAGAGCATGCAAATTCAGAAGAAAGGGAATCTTACAATGTGCATATGAAATTACATTTATAGAATATAAGAATGAAAGAGAGCGGGGAAATGAGAGGAAAATTTAAACTTGGATTTTAAATGAATAAAGGAAAATCTGCTACCCGTAGATTTAATCACCATTAATCTACCCAACAGATCGGCATTTTCCTTTGTAACATGCCATTAGGATTTACAAGAAAGAACATGGATGCAGTTAAAGCTTTAAATTTAGGTAGGTGAGGTGATTGAGCACTTTGAAACAATAAAAATTACGTATTTCTTCTTTTTCCTTGAGATTTTATGGTTTCCCTTAAAACAACATCCTTCTCTATGTTCCATCATCGTACAATGTAGCCCTTGGAGAGTCGAAGTGAATGCAACCACTCCCATGAAATTGGGAGATGTGACCAAACACTAATTCTTCCTTGTCCTACGTATTTCTTTCTCAGTCCCTCAGCTTTACTTTTTCCCAATTTTTTTATAATGTTTTGTAGATATTTAAATTTTGACACCTCCGCGGGTTTATAAACTTGCAAGACGATAATTATTGCACATTTTTGGAACTATTTACTTATACCACCATGGATCTCTAATCCTTTTCACACGGACTTATAAATATTCTCAAAACTACATCTAGGAAACCTACAGAACATTGTTTTTAAACTTCTCGGATGACTTCTTACCTTTAGTGGCTCAGGGACATTCTCTATTGCATCACAGCCTTCACCGAATACATATTCCTCTCTGTGGATTTGAGATACTCCATGAATTTTTCTCTTTCACATATCCGCAAGAATCTATCATCTTTTATTCTGCAAAAGTGAATTCCGTAAAACACCAACATTTATTCTTCCGCGGTGGGCCCTCACTTATCTTCAAATCTGACTCACGGATTCAAAACCTAACTACATTTATATCTTATTTCAAATACAAACATCCCTATGGCCTCTGAAACTTTCTTCACAACTATGAAATACTGCCCATAAACATCTGCAAAAGGCTTGAACTTGATGCACTTCATTCCACAAAAATTAAGAATCCATGGAACACTAGGATTTATATGACAATCCTTTGCAGATTTCATACTCAACTATTTTTGGACCTTGATGCTAAGAAGGAATTCACCTTAGTCTTTAACTTGATGGGTCATCCAAAATAGTGAGGGTGTTGTTGTTTTGGATAACATGTTCATTTAAAGGTTTCACCCTACTATTAATAGTAGCCATATGAACATTATAAGGTCTAGGAATATTAATGAGCGATGATAAATTTGAAGTGATAATAGTTTTAATAGGTTTGATCTCATGATTAGGCTCTAAATGGATATCAACATCAAAAATAAGCAATGCAATCACACTAGGAGATGTATCAACATGTGTACTATGTGCAACTAAAGAAAGATCAACATGCTCATTTTTGTTAACAATATCACTATGCACATTAGTATATACAAGTGGAAGAGAAGAAGTACTAGTAGAAACATCACACTTGCTTGTAAGAGGAGAAATAGAAACACAATGTGTATCAACCAAAACATGATCCATATTAGAATTTTTGCATTCATGAGAAATGGAAACATTAGTACAAGAAACATCATTTTTTTCACATTCAAATGGAACAATATAAGTGCAATGATTATTATGTAAAAATAAACTAGAGATGTTATAATCAAGCTCATTATTTGTGCATTCAATGAAATTGGTACATCGTTATTGTAGAATTAAAACTCTCTGTATAATATTATGTATGCGTAACAACACATATATGTAGGTTTGTGTATCTCTTTAATAGTATGAGTCAAGTGCTACAAACGTGGAAGAAAAAGTATTGTTATGTGAATTTTTATAACTCACATAACAATATGAAAACAAATTAAAAAAATATAACTCACCAATGTGAGTGCTAACCATAATATTTATAAGCACCCCTTAGTACAAATACGGGAGAAATACCATCTTAAACCAAGCACTTTGTGCACATGGTATCGAACCTCAAATATGAATGTGGTAACTACATCATCCATGAATAGGGGCCCATCAACCTATCTTGGTGAAAATGTGGATTGGAACCCATCAACCATTTCACATCAACCATCTAGCCAATTTGATCAAGAATGCTTCCTATAATAGAATTAATGGTAAAAATCTCCACAACATCATCATAACAGGGTAAACATAGAAACCGTATTCCATGCAAGAAAAAATATATACTTATATTCTTATTCATCAAAAACAAATTGAATGAGTTGAAAATGAAGATATCCATCAAATGATCAAGCAACCTCATCGTTAATGGATGATGAGAGGGTGCCGATTGTCCTCTAGCCTCCATTTCCACTTTCCTCTGATGAAATTACTTAGTAAAAATAATATTTATCACTGGGATAACTCATAGGATCATTTTCACTTTCATGAGAAGATAAGTCTTCCCAATCATTTTTGACAAAAAAGTTTATTGACATAGCTTGTCATCTAATAAACCTTGAGCTCTTTTCTTACAGTTCACAAATCAATGTCCTAATTGCTTACAATAATGGCACAAAATATGTTTCCTTGAAGATTTAAATTTATGTTTACCTTTTTGAAATCAGAAAATGGGAGACACATTAGAATTGTAGCTTGTTATTTTGCACCACAAGGCTCAAAAATCTACAAAAAAATGGGTTAAATGGCAAGGATCCATATGCAACTCTAAAAAATGATATCTCTATGTATTCTCAACTCGAGAGAAGTTCTTCTTTTGGGTGATTTCAATGCTAGGACAATGAATGAACAATCTAACATTTTATGCAACAAGGAGGATCACAATCCCATATGGCTCGCCGAAGAAGAAACTCATTCATGGAGCAGATGCTTAGAAGATTACAAGGACACCAATCATTTTGGTGAAGAGATAATTACTATTTGTGGCATGTTTGATCTGATTATTTGCAATGGTTTGAATAGATGGAAAAAGTATGGAAAATTTACATGCAAAACCTACAATGGTGCAAGTGTTGTTGACTATGTCATTTGTTCACAAAGCTTGATTGAAAAGATAACAAATGTTTTGGTCGATGAACCCATGCATGATTTGAAATCAGACCACAACTCAATTTGCATAGTGATATCTTGGGGATCACAAAATCAATATACAAAAAAGGCATACTAGTCAACAATCTCCAACAAAGGGCAAAATTCTCATAACACAGGAAAATTGTGTTGTCTTCAAGGAAACTTTAGAACATATAATATTGAGAAAAGAGTAGATTTTAGGACATCAAAAGTTATGAGCTGACAAAAATTATTCAAGAAGCACTTGGGAGTTGCAAGAGGTCCAAAAACAAGAGGAAAAAATCAAATGGTTTTCCAACAAATAAGTGGTTTGATGAGGAATGCAAAGCTGCAAGGAAAACTCTTAAGGTTTCAGAGAAAGAGAAAACAAACATAAAGGTATACAGGTAGATTATTAAGAGAAAGAAAGATGAGTTCATGAGAAATAGGAGAGAAGAACTCATATATCTGGGGAAAAATACACCAAAGTTATTTTGGAGAGAACTTCAACAAAGAAAGAAGCAAACAGTAAATAACATTACAATGACTCAATGGCTAGAATATGCAAAAAAATTATATGAACAAGAACAAGAGGTTAAGGCTCCACCTCTAGTGCACACAACAACAAATTTATTCACGTTATAGGAGGTTAAAATAGGTATAAAAATCTAGGTGCAAGTAAGGCTAAGGATTTAGACCGATTCTGCAGAGTACCTAAAATGGGGATCAGATATTCTTGCTCCTCACATTTTGAATATATTCAACAACATCATTCAGTGTGGTTTCCCAAATGATTGGACTACTAGTATGGCAAGTACCTCTTTTTAAGAGCAGAGATGTTGACAACCCAACCAATTACAGGACCATCATGATCAATCCCTTATTTGCAAAGTTAGTTGGTAGCATGGTTGAACACAAAATCAACAAGTGGGCAGAAGAAAATGAGAAGAGAGAAAAAGGGCAAGTTGGTTTCAGACCTAAGCACTCCACTTTAGATCATGGTATTACTCTAAGACATATCATTGAAAAAAAAATGTGTGGAAAAGAAAGAAGTTTTTTGTTGTTTTGTTGACTTCAGGAAAGCTTTTGACACGGTCTCTAGGATAAGTTATGGTGCAGAATGCAAGAGCTTGGTATACCAGTGCAACTCGAGTAGTGGTTCATAGACTTTATGAAAAGGTGCGTATTAAAATCAGAACTCAAACAAGCATTTCAGAGAGCTTTAGGAGTGACATTGGTGTTAAGCAGGGTTGTCCTTTATCACCCACACTCTTTGGTTTATATATAGACCAACTTGAAGAATTGTTAAATATGGAGGGTGGCGATGGTATCCGGTTGGGTGAGTATGTTATAAGGCTTCTTCTATATGTTGATGACCTTATATTGATTGCTACGTCTGCTCAAGGATTACAAAAACATTTTCTCACACTTGATTTCTTTTTGCAAAAAAGTGGGTATGCAAGTTAATATCAACAAGACCAAGATTATGATCTTTAGCAATAGAAGGAAAAGAAATCAACAACAATTTTTTTTGAGGGTAGTATTCTAGAAGAAGTAACTGACTACAAATATTTGGGGATTGACTTCAACAACAAACTTACTTGGGAGACTTGTAGAAAAAAGAGAATGACAGGAGGGTGGAAAGCCCTTTATGCTTTACAAAACAAATGCAAAGAAGCAGAGTTATGGGATTGGAAAACTACTCAGACCCTTTTTGAATTATTAGTTACTCCTATTGTACTTTATGGGTGTGAAATATGGGCCAACAACATACCATTATCAAAATGGAAACAAATTGAGAGAATTCAAAAACATATGATCACAAGCAAGTTCAAGTTGAAAGTTTCTGTCCCTTACAAGATTATTTTTGCTGAAATAGGTGCAGTTTTAATTGAAGCCATTGATATGATTCAAATTCTAAGATACCTCAATAAAATTGAATAGATGAAAACAAACAAGTGGCCCAACATAGTCTTCAAAGAGCCATTATGTGGGAGAAAAAGGTCATGGGTGAATCAAAACATCAAGTGGATGAAAATATGGAATATTGAATGGAATGCATGGCCCAAAGACAATAAAGAAATAAAATCATTTGTAATAGATAAGGTCCAAAAAGCTATGTGGGATAAAAGAGGAAGAAAAAAGAGATACTACCTTGAAGAATTTAACTACACTTGTGATCATCAACAAAAGGCCTACATAGGGGCCCTCATCCCTTGGAGAGATAAGATTATCATAGCTCAACTAAGGACTAACTCCCATCGGCTTAGATGTGAAATAGGTAGATGGAAAAGGCCTAAGGAAAAATGGGTAGAGATAGTATTTGTCTTTTGTTCGGATGGGGCAGTGGAATCAGGAAAACACTTTATTATAGAATGCAATTCTTATAATCATTTGAGATATGCGTGATCAATTTCATGACGTTTTTATTACATGTTATGTTAGATGAGGAGTTGATAGATAAAATGGGGGCTTCATCATCAATATTAACAAAAGAAGATCACAATTGATGAAATTAAAATAAATTAGATGAAGATATCCCTCAATTTGTGTAAATAGTATGGAAAGGGCCTTGGGAAAATATGATCAACACTCCAAATCTGACTTTCACAAGTTGTCACTCCCAGATTATGGAGATATTTTCAATGCAAGGCAAGGGTTACTGAAGACATTGTATGATCTTGATTTGCTTTGTGCATTTTTGTAGATGGATTGTATTATTTTTATTGACACACAATGCAATGCAGGGGTAGTATGGGTAGGATTAGTTTGTTTGAATGAATTTTGGTGGGATATTTTAGACAAGACTAACCAGAATTTGCCAAATTCTTTGAGGACCTTTGCAAGAAATTTGTAAGACCTAAACAAAGAATGCTTCAAAAGGGTTAAGGTACTCCTTCAACCAGGATATGTGCACCAAATGGAGGCCAGATCTGCACTCTTCCACACAATATTTGACAACCTGCCACAAAATCTTGAAGTAGATGAACCAACAAAGCATCCAGAAACCTCTATTTTATCATGACCTAAGGTGCACCCAAAGGTTTACAAACAATCTCTAAATTCAAGGAAGGTAAAGTGATTTTAAATTTGTTTATCTCTTTATCAGATGAAATCTCTTCTGAATGTGAGATTGCAAATGCCACTAAACTATCAACAAGAAATGAGACCATGTATGATCAAGAGAGATTTTAAACACAAGACTACAATAGGAGAAAGAAACACAAATTGAAAACATTCTGAAACATAAGTGCATGTAAATTTTGCCAAGAGACAACACAAAATAATCTAGAATGACCAAATTTATCAACAAGGGAATGTTATAAGAACAATCTCAGAGCTTGTTGATGGCTTTACAACTGAAACCAACTCAACATGATACAAATCTGATGCAAAAAGGAATTAGAAATGGTTCTCAGGTGGTTTCTTAGAGAATGGGCTTCTTCCCAGATTTTCTTGTGAAATTCTAAGTTTCTCGACCTTTTGCATGTCAAAAACATGCATTATATAACATTATATTACATTTGATCCTTCTTTCCCAAGAAAATAATATGCCCAACATCAAGTTTGTTACAAAATTCCAACATGATTCACAGATAGGGACATTTAACAAATTTACAACAAAAGTTGCTAGGTGTTTCAAAAAAGGTGAATCATTACAAATCCTTCATCATTATCCATTGTGGAGGCATGTTTTTCATCCTCAAAGCATGCAGACCCCTTTCATTTCATCATTTCATCCTTATCCCTCCAAAATTTGATTCTGTAACTTCTTGATTTGATATTTCACGTTTTGGAGATGGGTTGGGGAAAAATTATTTCAAAAACACCTCAAATCTACAAATTGATCCCTAAAACCACTTGCATTGGTCCTTGCAGCACAAATGACATGAATTTGCCAAAAATTTGATGAAAATTGATGCAAAATTCACATTTCCACACTTCTGGAGCAAAAATGGCGGCCAAAATGAAAAATGCATAGTTACCATTGATTTTCCCTTTTTCCTTCAATCTGAGCCCTCCATGTGTCAAAATATGATTGGGAATGGATTTGGGATCATTTTTTGACTTTTTAACATCTTTGGAAAAATGTAAAATTTTGAATTTTTCTCCGCCCCTCCGCCCTTGAAATTTGGTGTTGACACGTGGCATATGGTGGGTCCATTGGAAGTCATGGCTCAATTCTACACATTTCCACCTTTTTTGGAAATTTGGAAATTTTTCACTTTTTTCCCCACGGCCCGCACCTCCACCTCTATCCTTGACACATGTCACCTTCTCTATCGCTGAGGATTGCGGGCTCATTTCACATTTTAACTCCCTTTTTGCCAAAGGAAAATTTCACTTTGCCTCCATGGGCCCGTGCCTCCGATTTCTTCCTTCCCTACCATGTGTCTCCTTCTCCTTCATCATGGAGCCATGCCTCAAATTTTTACTCTAAGTCATTTTTTCAAAAGGGAAAAAATTCCCTTTTTCCTCTGGCAGCCCGCACTTCTTTCTACACCCGCCATGTGTCTCCCTGTGGTTCATTTGTGACCCAGCGGTTCAAATTTTCTCACTCTAACTCATTTTTGAAAAAGGAAAAAAATTTCCTTTTTGCCTTCGATGGCCCGTTAACCGCCCTTTTGCCCCACCACGTGTCTCCCTTCGCTCCATTCTGGACCACGGCCCCTTTCCTCAACTTTCATCCCTTTCGCCAAAAAGGCAAAAATCTTCTAAGTCCCCCCACCTTCCATCCTACCTTTGAATGAGAACATGACATGTGTCCTCCTCTGGGTTACTGTGGAGTACTGGGGAATTTTGCAAATTTTTTCCAAAAACAAAAAAATGTTAAGTTTTCAAAGAAACCCACCAAATCTTGTCCAACCACAAATGGCCACATATGAGGAGATGTTTGGGATTAAATTTGATGGGCAAAGGACACCGTATATGACCGTAAAAAACATAGAATTTTCAGAGATGCCCGAATTTGATTTTTTCTTCGTGGGTGAAGGATTTTTTGGTCAAAAAACAAATGGAAAGTGATTTTAGGCAATTTTTGACCATGGGGATAGATTTTTGAGGGAAAATATGCACAAAACAAGAACAAATTGAGCTCCAAAGGCTGAGAAAGAGGGAAAAAATGACAGAGGTCATGGATTTGGAAAACTAGGGCACAAAACAGGCATACATGTATTTTTCTTTCAAGTTGGGGAAAAATAATAAGTTGATGAGCTTTTCAAAGCATTCAATCTGGAGGGAGAAATTTGTAGACCACCAATTTGAAGAAAAATGTTTTAGAGCATGTAAACCAAAGGGGAAAGATGGAAATATAATAGAGGATCAAAATGGGCACCAACATCGGCTCCTACTTGGGGATGGGCACTCCCAGTGAGTGCCACAAGAACAATAAGTAGACCAAGTGCCAAAATAATCCATTGGGAAAAGGAGTCATGAGCCAAAGCCACCAAAAACCAGCTGAGAAACGACAAAAATGGCTGCCACACACCAAGGAAAACCAAGAACCACCAAAACACCAAAAACAAAGAAAAAGCCAAACACTATACACTATACAAGTTGGTGCATACCTCAAATTTGGGGATTAATCCAAGAAATGCTTCAGATGCCTACCATTAATAGGTAGTTCAAGAAATTCCCCATCTAAGTCCTTTGAGAAAAAGGTATTCTCACCAATTTTGATATCAATGGAGTAAGGGCCCATCCACAATGCATCAAATTTTCCATGTTTGCCCTTATCTTCATTTTTTTTATCCCACAACAAAACCAGATCTCCAATATTGAAGGCCCTAGGAGTGACCTTCTTGTCAAACAACCTCTTCAACTTCTCTCTAAATCTGACATGCCTTTGGTGGGATGCTCTTCTTCTCTTCATCTAGCTCTACAATTTGATTAATCCTTGCTTCATATGGGCTGACCTCTTGATCTTCAAGTTGTTGAACAAAATGAAATGAAGATAATTGTAGATGTAAGGGCAGCAGAGCTTGAGTTCCATACACCAACTCAAATGGGCTCTTACCAGTAGCTCTCTTGGCAGTGATTCTATCAGCCCAAACTGTAAATTTCAGTTGTTCACCCCATTTTCTCTTGTTCAACTCCAAGGTTCTCCTAATGATCTTCAATAAGTTCTTATTGCTAGACTCACTTGTCCATTCCCTTGGGGGTTATAGTTTGAAGAATAAGTCAGATTGGTTCCATACTCCTTGCACATTTCCATCAAAGGTTTAGCTCTAAAACACATGGCATTATCAGCCACAATCTTGACTGGCACACCAAATCTGCATATGATATTATTCAACAAGAAATCCATAACAACTTGGTGTGTTTATTTCTTGGTGGGGATTGCTTCTACCCACTTGGTGAAGTAATTTATGGCTACAAGGATCCACTTATGTCCAGCACTAGAAGGGTCTGAGATCTCACCAATGAATTCCATCCCCCATTGTTTGAAAGGAGCTTCAATTGATACAGGCTGCAAAGGAAGGGATCCTGAAGCTTTCATTCTTCTAGAGAAATGCTGGCAGCTTTCACATTTTCTAATCAGCATGGTTACATCTTTAAAGAGAGTAGGCCACCAATAACCAACTCTCAAAACTTTGTGTGTTGTAACCCTTCCAAAGCAAAGTTTCCTCCAAAACTCCCCATGGAAATCAACAATTACTTTGGGAGCTTCATCTTCAGTTATACATTTCAAGAGGACACCTTCAGGGTTCTTCCAAGCTAGCCCAAAGTCAGTGATGATGTATTTTTGAGAAGCCATCTTGAGGGATCTTTTCTGATTTTTATTTAAATGATCAAGACAACATAGGTGTCTGAGGTAAAATATTATATCCTTGTACCACTCATAACTCACCAATTTCTCAAGAACATCTATGCCCTTTCTTCCTCTACCTCATTCACTTCCATAGTCTGCAAGTTGCTCTCAGCCATGAGCTTAGCAAGACCCAAACCTCTTACCAACTTTGTGGTTTGGATGTCCATGTCATACTCCTATAGTTTGTTCACCCATCTACATCTTTTTACTTGAGATCTCCATCTTGATAAGATGTCTTTTACCATGGTGTGGGGAACATAAGAAACAACTTTTGAACTTAAGATATAAGGCCTGAAAACCTTTGTTGCTTTTACCAAGGAAAATGCTTTTTTTCCATGATTGTGTACTTAACTCAACAGCTTGTAAAGCCTTGCTAAAGAAGGCAATAGGCCTCTCAGCCCCATCTTCATCCTTTTGGAGCAAAACAGATGCAATAGTATTTTCAGAAGAAAAGGAGAAGATTTGGAAAGGCTTCTTGTAATTCGGAGCTGCCAAGACAGGTGCATGTTTCAATGCCTCTTTGATTCCTTCAAAATCCTGAATATAGCAACCTCCTCCCACTTGATAACTTGATCTTTCTTTAACATGCATGTGATAGGAAGAGTCAACTCAGCAAAATTGGACACAAACCTTCTAATGAAGTTGATTTTCCCAAAGAAAGATTGGATACCCTTCTTTGTTCTTGGAATTGGGAACCTTGTTGATTGCTTCTACTCTCTCAGGGTCAATCATGACACCATCCTTTGAAACAATATGACCAAGTAGCTTGGCCTTTTTCACTCCAAAGTGACACTTCTTTGGATTGAGAGAGATTCCAAATTCTCTACATTTGATCAACATTCTTTCCAAGTGTTGCAAGTGATCTTTTCTGCTCCTTGAAAACATAGTCACATCATCCTGATAAACTACAATGAAGTCATTTATGTAACCAAAAAATCAACATCCATTGCTCTTTAGAAAGTAGCCCAACATTCATGAGACCAAAAGGCATTCTCACATAAACATATGTTCCCAAGGAGTGGTAAAGGTAGTTTTAAATCTTTCTGACTCCTTGACAACAACTTGATTAGTAGCCAGAGAAACCATCCAAGGTGGAAAACAATTCAGATCCAGTCACTAATTGCAACATGTTTTCCATGTTTGGCAAAGGATAATTGTCTTTCAATGAAGCTCTATTCAAATTTCTGAAGTCTACACAAAGTCTGATATCTCCATTCTTCTTTCTGACTGGCACAAGGTTTGCAACCCAAGATGAATACCTTGTGGGCTGAATGATCCCTCCCTCCTTCATTTTCTTCAATTCATCTTGCATTTTCATGGAGAGGAGTGGATTAATTGGCCTTTTCTTTTGTCTAAATGGTTTGGCATTTTTCTCAAGAGGGATCTCATGTTAGAACAAGTCTTCTCTATATGCTTTCAACTCTGAATATGACCAGGCAAGACAAGTCTTGATATTGTTTCAACAATTGGAGGTAGGACTATTTTTCTTCCTTGTTTAAATTGCTGCCCAACCAAACTTTTCTTGGTTTATCATTAGTTCCCAAGTCATGCTCTTCCACATCCCTTGAGGTAAACATGTTTCTATTGATGATATAATCAGCATTGCTAAAATTTGACTCAAGAGCAACAAGACCTCTAGGAATGGTGTTAGTTTTCAATTGGATAATATATTTTCCAAACAAAGTCTCTCTTCCTTCAGTCACACATACCATTGGTTCCCAATCAATATTCTGATCTACAAACTCACCTTGATTTTGTAAGAACCTTTGCACTTGAGCATCATCATTAAACACTTGCCAATGCTTGATGTTGTCAGGGACAACTGGCCTAGTTAACACTTCAACATTATACTCACAATAAGGTGAAATGGTGCAATCTCCAAATCTTGACCCCAACACTGCCAACTTTTCAGCAAGAAACATTCAAATTTCTATCATGATGCACAATATTGAAAGAATCAAACATCTCAATTAGATCCCAAACTACATGCTTATACTATTTCATCTGCTGATTTTTTGTAGCATACAGTTTTCTTATTTGTTTGACAACTAGCTCTGAATATCCTTTTACAATGATGTCCTTGACACCATACTTCCATGCAATTATTAGACCCAACAACAAGGCTTCATACTCAGCAATGTTGTTAGTACATTCAAAATTAAGCTTGAAGGAAAAAACAAATTCTTCCAAGCTAGGAGAAATTAGAATTATACCAGCACCATTTCCAAATTTGGAGCAAGCTCCATCAAATAGCAAGGTCCAAGGAGAACTTACCTGATCAAGGCACTTTGACTGATCCATCTTGTGTTCTTTTCCATCAGCAAACCCAATAAAATTATCAGCATCAACATCAACAAACAACACCTCATAGGAAGCATTGTTTGGATCCTCAATTAGATGCAACATCTTCTTTTCTCCATAGAGCTTGACAAGGCTTCCCTCAATGGGAATGGTGGAAAAAGACATATCCATTTGGACACTCCCTCCAACACTTGTGCAGCCCACTTTCTTGACAATAACATACCCCATTTGGTAGGGCAATCAACAATCACAACATCTAATTTTAAATTCCTCTTGGGATAAGATGCAAGTTGCACCACCAAACCCTTCACACAACCAACTACCGACACTTCTCTTGAGTCCATGGTAGTACACTTTCCATAGGTTTTGTCACTTTGATATCCAACTCATTCATGACTTCTAGAGGCATGACATTACATGATGCACTGGAATCAAACATACAATTGTGAAGTAGCCTATCCTTTATGATCAAAGTTGTGAAGAATGGATCAACATTCAATTGGGAATCAACCAAGGATGTCCCCAAATATACCTCAAGTGTCTCTCCAAAATCCTCTACTGCTGGTGGTGTTTCAAGGTTTGTAATGATCTGAGGAGGAGTTTCAACAACATTTACATTTCTACTTGGAGTAGTCTTCTCCTCCTTCAATCCCAAGTACTCAAATGCTCTCTTCTTATGCTCAGAATCCTAAGAAACTCAATGATTGGAACACTCACTTTGATTTGGCTCAATACTTGGGCTATGTCATAGGGAACACTCTTTGGCAAAATAGCATTGGAAGGAGACAAAAGATTCATTAGATGGAAAGGGATTCTTGGAAACTTGGGCATGAGGAGGACTGTAATTTTTCTTGGGACAATAGAGCTTTGGTAGTGTTTTCTTCTAGGAGCTTCTTTGGGAATGCTTGTGAGAAAGGGTGTTTTAGGTTTGGCTTGAGGCCCAACTCCCTTAACAACTTTTACTTCTAGTGTTATAGTCTTTCTCTTGAGCTACAACAACATTCATCAACAATTTTCTATCTTCCTCAAAGGGATACCACCATCATACTTCTTAATCATCAAAGCTCTTAAGTATTCAAAGTCATTGTTAGGAATTTCAAAAGCTTGCACTACATCAACTTCAAGAGTATGAGGGGGAAGAAAGACTTGTACCCATTTGATGCAATCCCAAAAGGTAGCAGTATCGTCCTAGCACTTATCACTTCAGTAGATGTTGCTCCTCCTTGTGAGCTTGAAGAACAACCCATCATGTAAATATCATCATCAGTACCATCATCATTATTAGCTTCACCATCTTGTTGGTCCACTTCACATGGAGGATGGGGTAGAAAACACCTATCACACCAATCAATATCAACAACTTCCTCAACAACAACAACCCTAGTAGTTAGGGGATCAGGTAACACTCTTCCTTCATGTGCTTGAGGATGTCTATTTGCAAACCCCATGGGTCCTTTCCTCTATCATCTTCCCTTTGATCACCTCTAGGATGATTGGAAAATCTATCATGGTTTTGTGCTCTTGGCTGACCTTGTGAAGTCTGCCCAATTCCTTTCTTAGCTCTTGCCAACTTGTATGAGATTTCTTTGACAACCCCTGCCAAAGTTTTCACAACCTCCTCCAAATCAGCACCCTTGCTAGCTTGAGGTTTTTCAAGGTTTATCAACTTTACACCATCTCTCTTGAGAGGTTTCCCAATTTCTTTGATATTGTTTTCAATTTGAAGTGCCATGGTGAAATCTTGTCTTAGATTAGTAGGGTTCTTGTCTCTTAGGTAATAGGCTACCTTTTTATCAAATGCATCTACATATTTGATTAAACAAGACTCATCACAAGGCCTCAAACTAACAAACATACCTTCTCAAAGTTTTGTTAAACCTTGTGTTGAAGTCATGAATTGATTCATTGGGGTTCTTCTTGATATTCTCAAATTCAGACAAGAGAAATCTAGGATCAGTCTTGTCACCATATTACAACCTAAATGCATTCTTCATCTCAGTCCAAGAATCAATGAATTATCAGGTAGAGCCTTGTACCAATCCCTAGCATCCTCTTCTAGTGTATGAATGAACAATTTGACATACACATCTTCAAACTCTATTTCAAAATCCTCCATCATGTTAACAAAAAGTTTGAGATGTTGATCACCAGTTATAGCATTGTTACCTTGGAATTTGGCAACCTATTTCTGACATCTTGTGGGACAACATTTGGGTAACCATCCATTCCTCTAAATTCTATAGGACCAAAGGTGTTAACAAAAATGGAGGTCTAGGTTTGAGCCATATTATTTGGTGGAGGTGATCTTGGGGGTGACACAAGTTGATGAGGAGTGCAAGGTATTTGGGGCTCAAGAATGTGATTCACAAGACTGGTATTCTCTAAGTGCTGATTTTCTTGGAAAGTTTTATTTGAATTGAAACACAGAGGTGTAGATTGAAGAAGGAACTTACCTAGTACAAAGTAGAAGGACCTTCACTAGTTGAAGTAAACAAGTTTATGAGAGGATTTCTTGAATCAGAATCACTAGAAGAAGAGTGATAATCCTCTACCAAAGGCTAATATCTCTCACCAATGGATATATCTTTGCTTGATGTCTGACCTTTAAAAACCTTCCAAACTCTTCTCCCTTCTAACTCTGAGTTCCTTGAATCTGAAAAAAACTTCTTAGCAGAGTCTCTAATGAAGAGAGATCTTCTTCCTTCCAGTTTTGTAGAGATTAGCAACACAAAATAAATGACAGAAAGGTAAGACACTGGTATTTATCAAGATCAAAACAACATGGAGTTGCCACTAAGGATTTTCACCTTAGTTGTGCAAATGCACTAAAATAATCTATCAAATATCTATCAAAGTACTGAAAAAATTTGCCAAAATTTATAGATCAGACCTTCCTTTTCTTGAATCTATCAATCACAAATGCAAATGAAGTGCAACAACTACTAGAAACTGATAAAATTATAGGTAGAACTTATATCTTCACTTAATCCTTACAAATCTGATTATAAAATGATGCTTCAACAATGTATTTGCATGTAGAATTTGCAAGGGACATTACCAGGGTTTGATATGCATTCAAATATCTCAAATATGTATGCACATGGATCAGATTGAACTAAGAAAATATCAAACTCAGAACTCTACCCTTCATTCCAGCCTTATAAATCTGATCAGAAGATGATACTTAGATTTGTAATTACACATAAATCACATAAGAAGTATTACCAGGGATCTGAAATACTAAAATATTGAATAATGTCCATGGAAACAGAACCAACAAAGTATTGGTGTTGTTGATGGGCTAAATAGATATGGACTGACAATGAATCAGCAAATCAATCTCTCAATGCAAATTATTTCCCAGAATTTTCCTGACAACAAGTGCCGAAAGTACCCAAATTTGTTCTCCTTTTCAGTCTAAAGCATCAGAGATATGGCATGAAGCTTGAAGTCAGATAGATCATGATGTGTGTCATTTTGTAGCTGAGGATGTGATCTAACTAGCACTCATATTTGTGGAGAGATGGATAGCACTCAAATAGGACTTGATCTTGTCCTAATTGTTTTAGGTTGTGCCTTTCAACCAAGGTAAGAGGACCTATTTTGTAACCCTCAAATGGTGAAGGAGATGAAGATATCCCTCAATTTGTGCAAATAGTATGGAAAGGGCCTTGGGAAAATATGATCAACACTCCAAATATGACTTTCACAAGTTGTCACTCCCAGATTATGGAGATATTTTCAATGCAAGGAAAGGGTTACTGAAGACATGTATGAGATGATTTGATTTGATTTGTGCATTTTTGTAGATGGATTGTATTCTTTTGTTGACACACAATGCAATGCAGGGGTAGTATGGGTAGGATTAGTTTGTTTGAATGAATTTTTGGTGGGATATTTTAGACAAGACTAACCAGAATTTTCCAAATTCTTTGAGGACCTTTGCAAGAAATTATAAGACCTAAACAAACAGAATTTAAAAGGGTTAAGGTACTCCTTCAACCAAGATATGTGCACCAAATGGAGGCCTAGATCTACACTCTTCCACACAATATTTGACAACCTGCCACAAAATCTTGAAGTAGATGAACCAACAAAGCATCTAGAAACCTCTATTTTATCATGACCTAAGGTGCACCCAAAGGTTTACAAATAATCTCTAAATTCAAGGAAGGTAAAGTGATTTTAAATTTGTTTATCTCTTTATCAGATGAAATCTCTTTTGAATGTGAGATTGCAAATGCCACTAAACTATCAACAAGAAATGAGACCATGTATGATCAAGAGAGATTTTAAACACAAGACTACAATAGGAGCAAGAAACACAAATTGAAAACATTTTGAAACATAAGTGCATGTAAATTTTTCCAAGAGACAACACAAAATAATCTAGAATGACCAAATTTATCAACAAGGGAATGTTATAAGAACAATCTCAGAGCTTGTTGATGGCTTTACAACTAAAACCAACTCAACATGATACAAATATGATGCAAAAAGGAATTAGAAATGGAGTGGTTTTTCAGAATGGGCTTCTTCCCAGATTTTCCCGTGAAATTCTAAGTTTTCTCCACTTTTGCATGTCAAAAACATGCATTATATAACATTATATTACATTTTATCCTTCTTTCCCAAGAAAAGAATATGCCCAACATCAAGTTTGTTACAAAATTCCAACATGATTTATAGATAGGGACATTTAACAAATTTGCAACAAAAGTTACCATGTGTTTCAAAAAAGGTGAATCATTACAAATACTTCATCATTATCCATTATGGAGGCATGTTTTTCATCCTCAAAGCATGCAGACCCCTTTCATTTCATTATTTCATCCTTATCCCTCCAAAATTTGATTCTGTAACTTCTTGATTTGATATTTCACATTTTGGATGGGTTGGGGCAAAAAATATTTCAAAAACACCTCAAATATGCAAATTGATCCCTAAAACCACTTGCATTGGTCCTTGCAGGCACAAATGACATGAATTTTCCAAAAATTTGATGAAAATTGATGCAAAATTCACATTTCCACACTTCTGGAGCAAAAATGGTGGCCAAAATGAAAAAAATGCAAGCTATTCATTGATTTTCCCTTTTTCCTTCAATATGAGCCCTCCACGTGTCAAAATATGATTGGGAATGGATTTGGGATCATTTTTTGACTTTTTAACATCTTTGGAAAAATGTAAAATTTTGACTTTTTTCTCCGCCCCTCCACCCTTGAAATTTGGTGCTGACACGTGGCATATGGTGGGTCCCATTGGGAGTCACGGCTCAATTCTACACATTTCCACCTTTTTTGGAAATTTGGAAAATTTTCACTTTTTTCCTCAGGGCCCCACGCCTCCGCCTCTTTCCTTGACATGTGTCACCTTCTCTATCGCTAAGGATCATGGGCTCATTTCATGTTTTAACTCCCTTTTTCGCCAAGGAAAATTTCTTACTTTTCCTCGCGGGCCCGTGCCTCGATTCCTTCCCTACCACATGTCTCCTTCTCCTTTTCGTGGAGCCATGGTTAATTTTTACTTTAACTCATTTTTTCCAAAAGGGAAAAATTTCCCTTTTTCCTCCGGTGGCCCGCACTTCCTTCTACACCCGCCATGTGTCTCCCTATGGTTCATTTGTGGGCTAGTGGTTCAAATTTTCACTCTGACTCATTTTTCAAAAAAGGGAAAAATTCCCTTTTACCTCCGATGGCCCACCGACCCGCTCCATGCCCTAAACCCACCACATGTCTCCCTTCACTCCATTGTGGACCCATGGCCCCTTTTGTAATTTTCATCCCTTTTGCCAAAAATGGAAAAAATATTCTAAGTTCCCTACTAGCCTTCCATCTCGCCATTGAATGAGAACATGACACGTGTCCTCCTCTGGGACTTGTGGAGTTTCCTAAAATTTTGTAAATTTTTCCAAAACCAAAAAATGTTAAGTTTTCAAAGAAACCCACCGATCCTTGTCCAACCACAAGTGGCCACATAGGAGACGTCATTTGAGATAGAATTTTGATGGTAAAGTATGCCCATATTACCGTAAAAACACAGAATTTTCCAGATGCCGAATTCAATTTTTTCTTTGTGGGTGAAGGATTTTTGGTCAAAAAATAGATGGAAAGTGATTTTAGGCAATTTTTGACCATGGGGATATATTTTTGAGGGGAAATATGCATGGAACGAATAAATTGAGCTCCAAAGGCTGGGAAAGATGGAAAAAAATGACAGAGGCCCGTGGATTTGGAAAACTAGGGCATAAAACAGAGCACACATGTATTTTTCCTTCAAGTTGGGGAAAAATAATAAGTTGATGAGCTTTTCAAAGCATTCAATCTGGATGGGGAAATTTGAGACCACCAAGTTTGAAGAAAAACATTTTTGAGCATGCAAACCAAAGGGGAAAGATAAAAATATAACAAAGGATCAAAATGGAGTGACATGGTGCATGCAGATAACAGAAAATGTAGATCTTCTAATGCAACATGGAAACCACTCTATCCTTTTGAAAGTGATGGAAAGTGAACAAATACATAGAAAAAGTGGTAATATACTAGATTGAAATATTATGTAGCATATCACTAGCATACAAATGTATGAGAATTATGGACTAGAACACAAGAATTCCATCCAAGTGTATAAGGAGAACCAAAAATGTGAGTTAACAATGAATAGTGGTGAGAGGAAGGTGAGATTGATAGTAAATAAAATTTATTCAATGCTAAGATCGAACCTTGTAGAGCCAAGTTTTCCAAATCGAGTGTAAAATAAGAGGAGAAGCATTCACCGATATGAGGGGTTTGACTTTTTTTTATTAGCTTTAAAGAAGGGTTGAGGGGACCCCACCTGTAAAAATTAAGCCGGTCAGAACAATCGAAACAAGGTCAAGGGTATACCCATTGAAGCCAACTACAAAAAAAAAAAGATGATCTAACAGTAAGCCATAACCATAATAACATCATTAGAAATAACAACATCCATACTAACAACAAAAAAAAATAGAAAACAATCCCAAAATGGCCAAAGGACAACAAAAACAAAATCAATCTTGGATCAATTCTTTCACAGTTGGAATGCATTCATTCCATTCCTTGACTAGACTAGCTATGGTGTTCTTCCATTCCTTGTAGTTAGGCTCAATCATCTCCCTTCTAGGCATGACTCCATATTTCTCTAGTCGCTTGGATCTCTACAAGTCTGTACCAACTCTCCCAAAATCTTAATGTGTTGAATAGAGCTCTTCATATTCAACAGGTGAATTTATCTCATATGCATCAGGGTTTCTTTCATTTTAAGTATGTCCTTCTCCATGGAAATACACCTCTCATTTTAATTTTCAAGTTATCATTCACCATAGTGGCAGTGAGATTTTCTACCTTCTCTTAAAGTTTCCTGAAATCAATGGCCATCACACTAATTTTATGTCTATTGATTTCAGTATCCAATATGCAATTTTAAAAGTCCTTTAGGAAGCCACTAGCCTTAATCCCTGTCTATGGGCAGAGAACAAGTATTTATGCGCCACCTTAAGTGCTCGTAGGAAAACTATGGATTCTTTTGTATTCTAGGTGGGGGTCTCTAAGATCTCATCCTTATCATCCCCTTTGGTAGGGTTATCAGTCTGCCTCTCTTCCTTTTTACCGACAGTCTCCCTAAACTCCATTTGAACCTCTCTATCACTTCTTCCCTTGTCCAAGTCACATACATCCTTTTCCATGGATATAGAGTTTAGATTTATATTATCCTATTTACCTTATGCATCTTAATTTCTTATTTTCTTTCTCGGAAGTATCCTTGGAAGTTCTGGACCTCTTTCTTTTTGCCCCTAAATTCCCTTCATCCTCTAGCCTAGGGTTTTCAGTATTAGCTTCAAATTTAACCCTTCTATTAAATTTGGGAATGTCTGCATTTTGAGAAGTTCCTTGAGAAGGCCTTGATGGAGAGGAACAATGAAATTTCCTTTCTTAACCATATTGATGGATTTTACCAATGATTTATACATAAAATTAGGAAATTATACTGTCTACCATTTATAATGTGATTGAGCATTGGGAAATGGTACCCATACACCACTCTATGGTGTCCTTCAAGAGTAATATAAGACATAAGCAAAAGGGATATTTCATCATAAGGAGGTGGTAAGTCCTCTCTATCAAAGCCATTGAAATGTTGCTTGAGGGAACCCTTACCTTGCATGAAGTCATCCATCTCCAGGCTATAGTCGATTTAGGTTTGAAAACACATCTTCCTTCTAGTGGTAAACTTGATAGTTTGGCAATAATCTTAGGAGTTATGGTGAAAGAAAAATTCTTCACACAAACTTGACTTTCATTCCATGATTTTGCAATCTGTATGCTCAGATCCTTGTCTCCGGCCATCAAATTTTTTAAAGAAATTCAAGAGTCTCTCCTTCTCCAACAACTCGAGGCTTCTTTAGAAATTTAAAGTAGGGAGGATGGCTCCATTCTCACTAAGTCTCCCCCTATTGTGTTTTTGTAGAGCTTCTTTATATCCGTACAAAGTTTTTTGTTTCCAAAACTCTAACTCCAAACCCATGGTTCCTTGAAACCCATACTTTTTTTTCCAAGAAATGAATGCAACCAATAGTTGAAAGTGTAATCCTTCTCTTCGAATCCTTGTAGTAATGAGAGGTAATATTTGGCATGAGTGAAGCATTTATTTTCATTATAATACCAATCACCCTCTTTTCAACATCATAGTCCATTAAAACAAGAGGTGCCTTTCTTATTTTTATTTTCATTAAGACATTATCCCATAACATATTCCATCCATGTAGGCATTGGTCATGGTAGTGAGTCCCCATTGATAAATCTAAAAGTTTATTTATCAAGACTTTCTAAGTGCTTGACCACTTTAAAGTCACTAGCTACAACTCCCATGTTGGAAAATTTATCTTCTGACCCATTTCCTTCATGAAATACGTGTTGGAAAGTTATAGATGTGAAAGAATGAATTCTACTCTTCATATTCTTTATAAAATATTCAATTGTCATTGAAATAGTGTTCCTTCCCAACATGCTGGAGATTATATTTAAAGAATCACCTTCAACAATCAAGGATTTGAATCCTTTCTCCTTTGCTAACTTCACCCCCCAAAACATAGTAATAGCCTCTGCCACATGATTAGTTTGTGTGCCCAAATTGAAAAAATAATCAAGGAAAAGTTACCTTTGAAGTCACGAAAAATGCCTCCACCTCCCACTTTTCTCGGGGTTCCCTTTCGTAGCTCCATCAAATTTTATCTTGAAAAAACCTTCCATAGGCCTTCTCCATCTTACTCCTTCCCTTGGATTTCTTTTTCTTGTCGTTTCAACATTTATGAGGTTCCAATTTCTGAAGATATGTTTTTCTCCCTCCAAAATTTCCACTTCTTTATTTTTTAGGATAGAGAAATTATTTTTAATACCATGTATGTTTTTTTTAGTAATAAGATGACTAGGAAGTATCTTCCCTTAAATATCCTCCTATTCCATTCTTTCCATACCTCCCACCATAAATTCCCAAGACTCAATATCCATAGATTTTTAAGGCCTTGGCTATGGAAGGGACAATGCCATTGGACCTAGGATGATGTGACCTCTTACAAGCTGACCCACTTTACCAAGAATAATGCAAGGATAGAGGATATGACTTCAAAAGAGAAAACAAAACCCACAAAGAGATGATTAGCAGTTTCATTTTTTTTTCACATAAGACACATCTATTAACCATATGGAAACCTATTTTAGAGAGGTTTTCAACTGTCATTTTAATCGCGTTTATCACAGTAATCCAAATGAACATATTAAATTTAGGAATAACATTTTTATTCCATATTTTTCATATAATAAATCTTCATCATTCACTTCTTTGAAAAATTGGGCATATGCAGATTTGTGGAGAAAATTCCCATTTCTTCTTTGTCCCAAACAATTATGTATTGTTCATTTTTGTATAACTCATTTGATTATGAAGAAAATCATTTAGGATTTCCTCTTGCATTTTTAAGTCCTCCCTATCCACTTCCAAATGTTTCCAAATCTGAAAACTCCCCTCCTCCCTCATGTAGTTGCTTACCAAGACACCATATTTTCCTTCTAGCAGCTATGATATTTCTGGGAATTTATCCTCCAAATTGAAATTACCTACCCACTTATCTTTCCAAAATAAGGTTTTTGTGCCACTTCTAATTTTCCATCTGCATCCTTGGCCCAAAATTTCCTTAGCCCAATTTAATTATAGGCATGAGATGAGAGTTATCTAATACCATATGAAATTGGTATGAATCTTGTACAAAATTAAAACTTTCCATATAATATTATGTAGAGAACAACACATATATGTAGGTTGGTGTATCTCCTTAATATTAGGACTCAATCACTATAAATTTGAAATCATAACTATTGTTATATAAATTGATATAACTCACATGACAATGTACAAATGAATTACAAAAATATAACTCACCAATGTGAGTGCTAACAATATTATTTCTAACATTTAAGATAATTAGTAGAAACACAATCGATATGATATAATTTATTAGAATAAGAAATATCTTGAATATAATCATCATGGTTGTAACTATGGTGCATTACTTCCTCTTCATTATCAAAAACATAAGGGACACCATCAATCAATGTGTAAATAGAAGGAAAATCATTCGTATGTGCACTAGAAACACTAACATCATCACTAGAATATAGGTCATCTATAGCATTAGTGTCATGATATACATGTGGAGGATATTACATTTACTCATGGTCACTACTCCAACTTGCAAGAATACCCCTAGTGCCTACATAAGTAGAAAGAGGTGAGAATCGATTGAGTTCCTCCAGAAATTTATCTCTAGGAATATTTACAGGAGGTGATGTGTAGAAATGAGGAGGATTGTCGGTGAATGGTGGTGTCCCCAAAATTTTACTTAGAAATTTTGGGGTACCCCTTTGAAAATATTGAGTTTTCAGGACTTGTGATGAGTTGTGTTCATGTTGTTTGTAGCTATTTAGGTTGTTTAGTATGTTTAGGTTGTTTCCTTAACTCATTTGGGTTACAAGAGTGCTTTATAATTATTCAAGAATAGGAGGTTGTTTGGGTTTGATTTATGAAATATCCGCTACTACCTTTAATAAAATGTCTTCATAATTTCATTGTTTACAAAACCCACATTTTCCCTCGGATCATTACTTATTCCTTCTATTTTTGAGTTGATGTTCTTTACAAAGCCTCATTTGGTTTTGAGTGTCTCTTGTTTTCATGTTATGGTGTTTAGGTTTACTTATTCTTCTATGGTTAATGAAAGCAAAGTAATCCCAAATTACCACATAACATGTGATGGTTTTGTCTTGAATTCAGACTTATACCTTACTTATTTGGAGAAGTAGTATTTTCAAAGTAATTACATCCTAAAACATTGCATTACTCTTGTTTTCTTGCATCAAATTGCATGAATTTTACTCGAGTATATTGTGTTGTTTTGAATTACTTCTACTACCTACTCTACATTTTACGCTAAAATGACTAATTAAAATTTCCGATATATTGCGTTGGTTAGAACTACTTATACTTTTTTACTTGATTTTCACTAAATTGATGGCTTATTACTTGATTTTCTATGTGTTGTTTCACATTACTTTTACTTCCCAAGTTTTGCACTAAACCAATAAGTCACTACTTCATATGCTTTGCGCTAAACCAATAGGTAATCGCTTTCATATGCTTTGTGCTAAACCTAGGGCCAATTACTTCTCATATATTGTGTTATTTTAAAGAGCTATTACTTCTCCTATATTGCACAAAATTGAATTACTTCTGCTTGTTAACTCCAAGTCTCAAGTAGTAGCACCTTGAAAATCCAAAATGAATTGTAGAGTGAATTATTTCACTTCATCACTTCTAAGATACCTTGAACTTCAATTCTAAAAGGATTTTAGTGCTATTTCATGACCAAAATGAATTTGAATAGCTGTATACAATTGAAAAAATGTGTTTTGACTTAATTTTTATTTAAATAGGGACAAATGATAATATTTAGTAGTTGTAACACACCATTTACTTGAAGGAGAGAAAATGTCTAATGCAAGAGAAAATTCAATTGAAGTAAGTGATAAGTCAGTAGGAGAAGAAGAAGTTGATGTTATCAGATAGGATCCTAATCTTATTGTTGAGGAAAATTCCAAAGCCAAGAAGGGCAAAGGGAAAGCTAAATCAGCTAGTGAAGCCAAAGGAAGTAAAATGAAGTATGAATATAAAGGCTATCTAGTGGAGTCTTGCATTGTGTCCAAGCTCACTGAAATTAGTGATATAGATATGGGGCATGTCTCCATCATTGAATTAATTGAGAGATCCAAGCTAAAGTTCAAACACCCCTCATGCAGGCATTAACTAGGAGTGGGTTAATACAAGCAATTGATTTTCCCAAGATCGCCAATTACTTGAATTTGTACTAGAATGTGCTAAACATTATGATTCTCAGAAAAGGATAGTCAAGGATGCTTCATGTAATCTAGTAGTGAGACTTGATGCTCATTTATTTAAATTTTTCTTGAAGATTCCTACTACACCTAAAGCACTTGGTGTTAGTATGGAAAAGACAGAAAAGTACTGGAAGAAAAATAGAGCATATACCATTCAGATTATGAACCTGAGTTATTTGAAGGAAAAAAAATAGGAATCAATATTTCCTAGGACTATTGTGAGGTCTTATCTAGTCCAAGAAGTAGATGATATTACTCAGCTATTGTGTAGAATCAATGGAGATAAAAATGCCAAATGCTTTTCTACATGGATGTATTACTTTATCGAATGATTGAGAATGGAAAGCCTAGTACTTTGATCAATTAGGATGAGATTATTAGTAATAACATTGATAGCCAGTTGCAAAATGTCACCCAAACACTAGACTTCAAGATGACTTCATATCTTGTGTATGTTGCAACAACACATGGTGTTTTTCTATGTTACTGAGACTCAAGGTATCATAGATAAAATTCCAATTCATGAGTATTATCCACAATTATCCTTTCCTAGGTATTTCAAGGAGTACAGATAGGTCAATGATTTATTTTTCTATGAAATCATTTGCAAGCTTAACACTGATTTGAAGAAAAGAGATTAATTGATGATGCATGGAATGCGGTTGTATAGTATGGATGTATCTTTATTTATTTTTCTCATTTCACATATTTGAGAGTTTGTGGTTTCACTGGAACTCCACTTAAAATCCCAAGGTATCCCAAAGTGACAAGTGGATTTTTCTTGAGTTATGCAGACAACTAGTGGAACTCCATGATTTACAACAAGGGATTCATAGAGCAGTAGTTCATTTTCCAATTTTCATTGGGAGTTATCATTGTGCTAGCATCCATAAAGCTTGTAATGTTACTAAATAAATGTTCCATAAATACACTTAGAGTAATTACAAAGTAATAATGAACTTTGATTATAGGAATATTTCTAGAAAGACGGTCTCATTAAATCATGTACATTTTCCAAAGACCTTTGGAGGATTTTTTAGGTTGATTACAGAGATTAATTTGAGATCAGAAGAAGATATTAGAGTAGAATGACAGTGCATAAAATGCTAATATTGGGAATAGAAACATTCCAAAGAAGCTCCTAGATGATGGGAAAGTAATTTTAGATGCTTACTATAAAGAAGGAGGTGATAATGCCTCATTGCCAGCAGTAAGAAAAAATACCAAGACAATTATGGATAGAACATCAACAATATTGCTTTATACTTCTAACTGGATGCTTAGCCAAGGTTATTGTCTAGAAGAATCAGTCATGAATGATATAATTCAGGTGGGCATGAAGAGAAAGGAAGGCTAGGGGAGAGCAGTGGAGGGCTACAAAATTGAAACCAATCAAGAAGCCCAGAACCAAACAAGTGCCTCCAAAGCAAACATATCCAGAGAAAAATCTAGTTACAGAAGTCACCCTAGGTGATACTTTTCATTTATTGGTATCTTCATCAGTTGCTGCTCCTACAATTCAAGACCCTCCTACATAGGGAGAGGTTGTGCTACCACCATTCAAGCCAACTATGTTCTTGTTTCCTTCAGTTGTTTCAGAAATTCAATCTCCCCACTCCCATCCTTACTCTCCACTCGAACATTATTCCTCATCTATCTATAGAGAAACTAATAATTGATCAACTAGAGGAGATAAGATATTGTTGTGGAAGGATCCTCACTCCATGAGGTATCCCAGCCATTGGAAAAGGGTAAAAACTTGGAGCAGACCATGGAGGTTGAAGAGGGAGAAATTGAGAAAGAAAGTGGAGGAGATGTTCATGAGAAAATAGTTAAAGTATCTTCAATCCAGGACCTCCAATGCAGAAGGATGTTGAGAAAGGAAAATAATATGAAAGTGATGTTGATACAAGGACTGAAGAAGAGAAGGAAATTGAAGATCAGTTGGTGATTAAGAAGATGGCCGAATTGGAAAAAGTTTTTCTACAAGGTTATGCTCCTGAAGATCCCAAGAAACAACCATAAATAGTTGTACTTCCATCTATGGAAGTGATTGGTCAAGAAATGGTTGTTCATTCTAGTGCCCAAGATTCTTCAGGGAAATATTTTGTAACTTGGTTAGCTGCACGACACTTCCCAGTTCCAAGGAAGTGGTTAATTTAGAAGAAATGGATCTTCAAATTGAAGAGTATTGAAAAGAAAGGAAGAAGATCCAAAGTAGCCAAGGTGACCTCTAAAATGATAATTGAACCTTCTAGAAATATTTTATTTGAAGTTTCTACACTAGTGGTGGGAAAGAATAAAGAATAATTGACTAGAGAAGATTTAGTGATAACAAGGGTTCCCCTAGGAGAAGTCACCACTGAAGGATTAAAGAAAGAAATGAAAAATCTAATCAATAGCCTTTTTCTTAAGATGGATGAAGAAAAGGAAAATAATACAAAATTAAAAAACAAACATCCAAGTTGTGTGATATAATCATGAAGGTTGTAAGGTCTTCAACACAACCAATATTAATGGGAGAACAGTGAATCCTCAAGTGATCACCATAATGGAAGAAACTAGTGAAAAAGAAAAATTTGTGGATGAATGGGTGGCTGACATGACCAAGGTGGCCATAGATTATTATAAGGAGATACTTGTGAAAATAAAAGTGCCATGAAAAGTGGGATAAATTGAAGAATTTAAAGTTAAAGTCGACAATGAATGTGGAATTATTGAGTTACAACTTCAGAGTCTTCAAGAGATAGAATCACTGCCTGATAATGTGTTGATTAAAGAACATATGGTACCATAGGGATAAATAAAGAAAGGAAAACAAAAACATCTTCTCCTCTCATTCAGGAAAAGAATTCTTAAGCATATAATACAAAATATGTAGCTCTTGGAAGAACAGGTTGAGCTAGCCTTGGATGAACTAGATGATGGAATTTATGACTTAACAAAGTATAGCACGACAAACCTCCAAAATACATTGAAGAATTCCTTTAATTACTTCAGAAAAAAATAAATAACACCATTACTCCTTTTATTCATGCATCCCTAGGGAAATTGTTAAAAATTTAAGACGTTGTTTATTATTTAGGGTCATGTTTTGGGAAGGTCAGAGGATGCTGTAATATTTTGGAAAAGGAATCATTCACATTGGAAATAGAGATGGAGGCTATTATGAAGGAAGATAATGATGTAATCAAATGCATGATAGATCAATATGCCAAGTATTAGGAAAAGAAGAGGGATGCATATGAAGATGAAATTGAAGTTGTGCATTTGGAATAACTCTTACTCTTCTTCTTCTTCTTATTATTATTTTTCTTATTTTGTCTAACTCTTCAAGTTTATTCATTGTAAAACTTAAGTAACTTAGTGGTTAATCACTGTTACTTTAAGTTTTTTGATAAATTCAATTACTTGGTGGTAGTTATGAGTTGGTTATTCCAGTTTTAATAGTAGAACATTCCAAATTTCTATGTGGTATGTAACGAAGATTTTGAGGAGAAAAGTGCTCAACTCCTAACTTTTTTTAGTTATTCATTTATTGAAGTATGATGGATATTGTCTCCTTGTACTTTACTTATGATAACTATAAATAGAAGAAGAGACCTACGGGTCAAGGGATCTATGATTTTTTGGAAAAATGTTGTTTTACATTGTACATGGTTGTTTCAGAATTTATGTTGAAATAATTAGATGTGCATATTGTAAACAGTTGAAAGTTGAATAAGAAGAAAGGAGGATTTTGGTTGAACTTTGTGTCTACTAAAGTCTTACTATGTAAGATGTGAATGATAATGGTAAACTTTGTGTTATCTTTAGCTTTCATATGAGTACACTTCTTTTCATTTGCTTAAAGTTGTAAGAATAATTTAATATATATTTTTATTCTATGTGACTATAACTCACTCTGCTATCTACTTGTTACTAAGCAAACTTCTTCTTCACAAGCTATTCCTATTTTCCACATTCCATTCTTACTCTTCCTAGTAATCACTTCACAATACAACTTTTTACTTTCTACAAAATTGTTTAGCTATGGCGCATGAGATATTAAATTAAAGTAATACCTTGAAATTAGTTTAAAATAGGTCATAGAATAAACAAATAAAGCAAACGAGAGCTTCACCATTAAATGAAGGGGATTTATCCCATGACTTCCTAGGTTTTTGGTTTAGCCGAACATTAAATATAGCTGAAACAGGATATAAATAAACATCAAAGACCACATCATCCCTAAGGGAGTGTGAAGATAGAGTAACATGTTTTGCATCCTTATAAGTGGTATGGACCTGGTTATAGGGATAATAACCACTATGAATAGACAAAGCATGAAAAAAACCATGATCACACACACAAAAAAATGACACACAAACCACACACCTTTGGGCCCTAAGAAAAAACAGGGTTTTACAATCAGTAGGCCTAACCTATGGAACTTTGATAAGATCCTAAATTAGTTTAAGGATTCGATCTAAACCATCATTTAAAAAATATAGCAACCCTTATTAAAATTAAATAATGGATGGTTGTAATATAGAAACTAAACAATAATAATATGTAAAATGATGTTTCAAATCAAATATACATACATACAAACATAGAAATTAATCTAAGGAAGAGATGTAAGCAATAAAAGGTGGGGTCTAAATAGAAAGAACCACTTAAATAGTTGAGATAAGCTTCAAAATGTGTCGATCAATGGACTTGAATAAAAATAGAGTCGGGAACTCGAAGAAATATTCTTCTACACTACTAGACCTCACTAGGTAAAATCGTATAGTATAGTTAGAACCATACATTACAACTTGACCTCTTTGTATGGTTTTGACCCTATAAAGAATGAGATTGTGCAAATCTCGGTGTTGTTGTATGCCACTATTTGTAACCTTTCGAAATATTTAGTATCACATCAAACCTAAAATGTCACACATGTACCGTAAAATAACCCTAATAACCCCTGTAGAAGCACACTCAAGCACACAATAGATGGAAAATAAATATAAATTATTGAGTCAAAATGACCTTACAGTCACCCTTTATGTGATTCACCGAGCATTGTACTACATTTCAAGCCCCTGCAGTTCTCCTAGTGCTTTGTGTTGTTTTACATGTAACTATCCCTTATATTAGTGTTTCCCTTGTGTTTCCACACCGATAACGGGCTAAGATAATTTAATGCAAAGAAAAAGAAAACTTCAACCAATATCAAAGAGTTAGTCAAATACTTGAAAACATCAATCAAAACCATGTAATTTTCACCTTTTCTCAATATGCCAAAACTTGCTCTTTTACCCAAAATGCTATATACAACTGATTCAAAGCTCAAGAATGATTTAGAATAGTTTGAATTCACCATACCATCATGTTCAAATACTTGGAAAAGTTTCAACACTTAAATTTTACTCAATCTCACTCTACACCTAGAACTAGCTGTAGCCCTCCAAAAAGACATTTTCTGATGTAAAATCCACATTTCAAGGAACTAGGTCTCAATGGTAAGTTTTGCAAGTACCCATTTATCCCATTAAGGATCCTACATAGCTTCATCATCAAATGAGCAACCAATTTTATTTTATTCCCCTTTACCATTTTAATTAGGTCTTCTCAATTAGCCCTAGTTTCATACAAGTCATCATGCTTTTAGAAAACTACAAACTTCCATGTAGTTTAAGTAATATATGTTCTATATACCCATTTACAAATTCTTTCTTTTAGGTGAATTTTATGAGATATCTCCAGCTACAACCTTCCCGGCTCCTCTCTTCTCCTTGTCTCTAGGTCTCCTCTAGGTCTACACCTAGGGTTTCACCATAATACCTATGGTTTCTTGATTTATCACCATTTCCAACTATTTAAACATATCTATCCACCTTATCACTGCTTGCCCAAGCTGTTCTTATCCTCCATTCAACTCTTTAATCACTAATTACACTACACTTTTGACACTCTTAAGCTACCCTCCTTCTTAAGTTTTAACCCTCTTCTTCTCAACTTTGTTTTGACTCATTTTCCAACTTACCTTTCTCTATGAGTTTTACTTAACATTTCTTATTGGTATAATTATTGGTTCCCCTCAAAGATTCCATTTTCTTCTAGTTAGTACCATTGTTTATTAAGATCTCATATGATTCATACTAGGTTTCTTGACTTAGACATGGAAGCTACACCAACTATACTCTTTAAAGCCTCTAAATGACCTTATGCACCATTATCAAACTTTAATACACATAAAATTACTACCTTATAATCTTGAAAAAATCCACCATCTTCATTCCCTTTTATAAGAGCATTGTATCTCTCACCTTGATTGTCACAACTTCCTAAAGCTTGCAATTAGTTTTATTTCATCACTTCACGCTCTTAAGTTATAACAACATCTCATAACCCTTTATGACACCTTATCTACATCATAAACTCATCTCAGGTTTTTAAAACCTCACAACTCATGTAATGATGTCTTCTCACACAAAATACTCTTCCAAGGCCCTCTCTTTGGGCATGCACAATTAAGACATGGTTAACAAATTTGACAAATAATATCCCTTCAAAGGTCTTAATGCTTATATGTTACCTTAAATACATCAAATACCAATTTTTTATCTTGAAAAGACTCAAAGGTCTATTTGAGTTATCACATTGATTTATCCTAACCGATGGACCTTAAAATAGGGTCTAGTTGGTATTGTGAGAGATTTTGTGATTTTATTTCTCTTGAACTTGTCCCTTTATCAAATTCTTAGGTTCTTAGACTCATCTATATTATTCAACTCATCCATATTCCATTTTCCTTTAACCATGTCAACAAACATCTAGTCATACGATCAGTCTATTTCATCAATAATCCATAAGAAACTATAGTTCACTATTTCACAAAGACTATAGGTTCCTTAGATTTGAACTTGTGTTAGTATTTGAGATGCTAAGTCACCTATTAGGCTTATCACCTCCCTGATTAAAACTTACTTAACACTTTATGCCCTTGATAACCCTTAGACATTTATTTAAATGGTATCTAAATGTTATCTCAAATCAAGAAAGGCGTGTAACATTTTCTCTTGAAAATCAGACCATTACACCCATAACATAGCTTGGAAACTTTTATTTCCACCAACTAGTACAACTTATATAGTTTTTAAACCATTTAATATTTCATAAGAACTCTAGACACTACATGATACATATTACAATGGTTATAAAATTGTAAAATGTAGTTTTCTTACCTCCATGAACTCTATTAGTGTTTTCTCTAATTACCAATATTCTTGATACTTTATGGTTCTTGTTTTATACTTCCTCATAAATTACAAGCATGCACAAACCTCCATTATTGGAAAAAACATTCAATACTCAACTATAAACCATGTAAAAAAACAATGTAACCCATATATGACATAAAATAGAGAAAATAAACTCACAAAGTATCCTTTATAATTGATAGTACAAAGAATTCATGGCTACTTGAGTTTCTTGACTCGATACATGGGATTTACTTCCCTTTCCAACTTTTCCTCACCTCTTACCACTCATAGTCTAACCAAGTGAATTAACACCTAGGTGGAGTTGAGTAGGTTGATTTAGGATGGAAAACATGTCTCAAGACCCATCTTAATTCATTTATTGCACTAACTCTAACACCTAGTATTGTAATCCCTAACAAGACAATTTAAAAATATAAACTTGTGGTTTTGGAGGGAAACCACTTATTATAAGTAAAATGATTCCAAATACACTAATTACATCACATAATTCTCCATATGGACTTAAAACACACCTAGATAACTCGATAGAAGGATTAAACAATAATAGTGTGTCCCACTTGGTGGCCAATTTTTTTATTTAAAAATTGGCTGGTAAATAAATCTTTAAAAATACTTTAAAAACTCAAACAATTCAAGTAAATTATGGATCCATATCTCCTTGGTACATTTAAACTCTTAAAAATACATGTTTGGTCATTTTATATGTGTTTGGTCATGGTTTGGTTATCAAACATATATTTCGAAGGTAGAAAAAGTGAGAAAAGTGGGACAGTTATATTCTTTGACCAACAAACCAAAGTTGCTTATTCACAATAATGTTCATGCATCATATTTCATCCCATTCAAAACCTTGTAGGTAGATGAAATAAATTATAATTATGCCCTCCTATGATGTGTATGTATTATTGGTGTCCTATGTTTTTTCATGGGCAAAATTCACCTGAAAACAAGTCAACCATACCCTAGTGTCAAAAAGTTTCTATGTTATACCTTTCCAGACATCCCCAGATCAACCTACACCTCATTGTTATGTCCAATATTTTCCTCCAGTGGTTAATCTATGAATGTCATCACCCCCCTATGTGATGTAGGAAAATCAATATCATTCAAGTGCCTTTAGTGTAGTGATTTTCAAGGAAAGTTTTCAAGCATACTTAGAGAGGGCTTTCATCAGCCTTTCTAAGCCAATTGCACCATCATCGAGAATAGTACGTAAGAATCATACTCATCATGGAGGTTTACCTAGGAGATTAAACCATCATGGAATTTTTTAGGAAGATTCAGGGGAAGCTTCAAAGGTTTTAGAGCTAGTTCACTAAAAGTGTGTTTTTGAGGCCAAAGGAGCTTGACCGTAAAAATTACTTGATCTTTAAGGAGTGATTCGGGAGCTACGGAATGAGTTTTGAGACCAAAAATATATCACTGGAAATAATTTTAAACCCTCTACATGGTGGAATAAATAGATAAACTTCAAACCCCATGTAATTTTCCAAGGCTAACTCATTCTTTTCATGCACAAAGAGAAATCTTGAGAAAAAAGGATATTTTTAGGGTGTTTCAATCAGAATCAAGCCATGGTACTCAATAATTATTCTCAAATGGTATTTTTACATAAAATAATATAAATAATCACCTGAAAACTCATCTGGGAGCTCAAGTTATGACCTTCCCAAGTCGACTCTCAAGGTGCGCTCTTCGGTACTTAGCCAATTTTCCAAAGGGACACGTGGCATCGCTAGGTGAGGCACATTTTCATTTCCCTATTTCATCTTTCCAAAGGGACAAGAGGTGAAAAAAATTATGCCCTCCCCCCATTTAACCTTTTGGTCACTCATATGACCCAACGCCCTCTTTTAGCACCTTTGACCGGTTTGACCTACTCCTCCACCTACCTCATGCAGCTCGCCACTTGTTAAGCTAGGGGAAAAGAGAATTTTATTGCACCTATTATCCCCAAAAAAATGGAAAATTTAGACACAAAAATGTTCCCAACACTTAGTTTTCCTTCATGACCCTTTTACGATAATCTTAGGCCCTCGGGTATTTCATTCTAGCCCCCTCCTTCACTTTAGTCAACGGAAAAACACCCACAAATTGTCATTATAGGGGAAAGGTGAATTTTTTTCACCTTTTGTACCTATTAAGTTATAAAATCCTTGATAAAAACTTAATTGACACACTCTACCCTTGAAAACCCTTAAACATTTATTTAAATGGTCTCTAATTTCTAACTCAATCCATGAAAGACAGTGTAGGCAGTTTATCTTAAAATTAGACCCTTACTCCCGTAACATAGCTTGGAAATTTTAGAACCTTATTCCCATAACTTATAACCTTGTTTATACTCATCAATGAATTTCTATGTCCCTGTTTCATTCATTCTTCCACACTCACCATTCATTCATCATTCACTTACTTACACTTATGCTTGTATTTATTCCTAACCACCCTTGACTATCCTATAACATGAAAACGTGAATTTCCGTATGTTATCCTTCACTTATCCATTGTTCTTATCACTCAAATAATACTCCATATATTTACACTTATCCTCTATTCACTTGTTGATTCACTCATCTCTTGTTGATGTCTTTCATCAACTTTCTTTCTTACTTCCCTTTGTCTCTCACTAGGATATATCAGGGGAATTATGTATTTCTTCTTGTATAATAGCTCAATGGTTAACTATGATTTTACAAATTTTTCCATGTATCCTTCAAGTACTCTAAAAAAATTAGGATCCAATGTGTCATAGACTTTCAACTCTCTGTTTGATCATGTATGTAATCGTGCAAACCGTGTCTTATAAAAACATCTTCTTTTTCCAACTTTTCTTGGTATTCTTTACACTCTCACCCCATTAAACATACCTTTCCATCCTCACAATAACCAAATAAAGAGATGAGAACAAGATCCATCAATGCCTTATATTGGTTTTACCTACAAACTATCATATAGAGTAGGACACATAGTTTTGATCTGTATCTTGATAAGAAATTTGCACCCCAATCTTGCTCAAATCGATCCATATTTTCTCCAACATCTCTTTTATATTCCCACGATAATTTGTACAAAATTTGAATATTTTTTCCTAGGTAAAAGTTTAGTTTTGCTTGATTTCTAATCAGAACCCTAGTTTGTTTATACTCATGGCAACGAGGAAATATTTTAAGTTTTTAACCTTATTATTAAATTCTCGGGGACAATAATATCTCTCAAACATTAAATTACACATATACAACCTATCCAACCCTTTTGAAAGACTTATAGTCTCTCTTACTCCTTAAAATTCCTAATTGATTAATCATCATCATGTCTAGCATGCCAAGACTACACATGCACATTTGATCATGGAGCTCTACACCTCGGACTTCACATCACACTTTTACGATTTATGTTAGAAACTCCCTTTAGTCATCAACTATAACAAGATTTTGAGTTTACCTTCTATGCATTTGTCTTCACATAAGGCCTTCAACACGATACATAGTATTAACCAAACATTTACAAGTATTGAATAAAAAATTTCTACTTTTTGATAGTTTGGCACCACGCATAGCTTGCACATACCTTGTTTATCTTGGAAATTCAAATGAAACTTAAGTTTAGTGATTCCTTTCAATAAATTACATAATTTTCTTCACTATCAACCCTGAGACAAGGTATCATAGTCCTATTGGATTCTTCCCAACTTTATTACAAGCTAAATCATGATTTTGTCTTACTTAATACTGATTTGGAATAATTCCTAGATCAATTCTCTCCTTAACATAGTTTAGGGACTTACTATTTTCCTTTTCCTACATAGATATGTTTGACTCATAGTTTCTTAAAGTTTCAAAACCCTCACCTTTATCTTCTTAGCTTGGAATGGGTTTTTCTCACTGAGTTCCTCATACATAATTTCTAAACAATTTAACATTGCCACATTTCCCTTGACACACCATAATAAAAGCTTTCTACTTACCAGATTTATTTCCTTACCTCATTGGGTTTGTCCCTCACAGTTTTCTTCTTATGAACCATTACATACTTTCAACACATTAGTTATCTTTCCAAGACCTAAACCTTCCTTTTACACATATAGAAACATTTATTTCACATTCCTAACACAGATTATTAATAATTTTGTAGTCAAACCAAATATCACAAAATCATATACACAATTTGACATGTATGAGGAATATTTTATTGGAGTATTCAAGAATATGCAAAGATCCAAGAGCCATAAGGGCTCCAGATCAATGAACACATCCTCTTCTCTCATTCCTTACACTTTCTTCCCTTCAATAATTTGAATGCACTTCATAATAAGGAAGATTATGAATTAGTTAGGGTTCTCACTCATCAACCTAAACCATGCATGATCTAATCAAGGAGAGTTTATGCCTTGGTTAAGGTCATGTTTTCTTATCATAAGTGAATATTTCATTAGATGACTCATTTGAATCCCTTGAATGACTCTACTAACACTATAAATTAAGAACTACCACCCAACAATTGAAAAAAAAAAGAGGTTTTGGAGAGAAACCTCTTATTACACCAAAATGAGTCCAAATGGACTAATTACAACACATATGCCTCCAAATGGACCCCAAACACACCTAGAAATATAAAAACATCAAAAATTTCCTATCTACAATGATTCTCCTACATTATTTTTATACTTACCCATAACCTAAAAGCCTTCATAGACCTCCATTAATGGAAACAATATTCAATACTCAACTATAAACCATGTACAAACACAATGTAACCCATATATGACATATAAAATAGAAAATATAGTCAAGAATTCTCCTTTATCATTGATTTTACAAAGAATTCATGGATTTTTGAGATTATTGGGTTTGATATAGGGGTTTTCTTCCCTTTCTATCTTTTCTTCACCTCTTACCACTCATACCTCCCCCTTAATTTGAATATACTTAAATAATAATGAAAGATTAAGAAGGTTGTTAGGGTTTTAACCACTCGACTCAAATAGGAATAGTATAACCAAGTTAATTAACACCTAAGTGGAGTTGATTAGGTCAAGTTAGGATATAAAACATGTCTCAAGACCCATCTTATTTCATTTATTGCACTTTCTGTAACACTTATTACTATAATCTCTACAAAGAAAATTTGAAAATTCAAACTTGTGGTTTTCGAGGGAAACCACTTATTACAAGAAAAATGAGTCCAAATGGACTAATTACATCACATAATCCTCCATATGGACTTCACACACACCTAGATAACTGATAAAAAACAAAATTTCTCATTCACAATGATGCTCCTACAACATACTCCCAAGAGGATAAAAGCTGAGCCCGATTTTTATTTTCTTTATTCCTCTTTTCCAATTCTTTTGCTTCTTTGAATTTCTTCCTCTTTTGCTACATTTGATCTCATCTTCATGTTTTTAGCTCTCTTTTGTCTTCTCCTTTCTTTCTTGCCTTATCATCTTCTTGCTTCATTATTCCTCTTTCTTCATCTTTGTCTTCTTCTTCATGTTCTACTTGCATCTTATCATTAATTTCTTACTTCTCTTCATCTTTCACATTCATATTTTGGTCCATACTTGCACATACATAGATAAAATACACATTAGATTACAAAAATAGAGGGAAAAAAGTCTCTTTCTTGTCTTCTCTATTCACCAACTTGATGTCTTCATCCATTTCCTACTCAACCCCTAATAAGAGCATTGTATCTTGTTGTACATTATCGAGTTCTTGCCTGTTCCATTATAAGGTTTATATAGGATTTATTATAGTTTTGACTTCATCTTCTCTAATTAACCAGGTTCACATGCTTGTAATATCCTTCCATGATCCTTTCATCACACTAAAATATGCAATTTAACCCTTAATTGATCCAATATGAGCTTGAACTTCTTCACAAACTTCTTGCTCTAGCTTTCTTCATTTTTCATCTCTAGTTCTTCATCCAAGGGATTATTTCTTTAATTTTATTCTTCACCTTGTGTACCTACATTCAAACATGAAATAATAATATCATATTGAAAAATTGGATGCCATTTAGCCCCATGAGAAGCTCTTTGTAAGAGCTTTTTTCCTTCTTTATTTGCTTGTCTTCTTCACCTTCGGTCTTCTTCACCTTCACCAAGTATTACTCCCATATTTGAATGACATAGAATGACTTCCATGCATATTTTATTCCTTCTTTACTCTATTTTACATGCCTTTATTTTCCTCATTCTTCTTCCACAAGCCATTATATAGGACATGTCACCCTCTTCTTCATATTCCATCCAAAAAGCTGTGTTTTCTTCCTCTCTTCTCTCTATTAGCAACTAACAATTTAATTTTATCTCTCTAATAATCGTCATCCACTCCTCATTATTCATCATCATCTTTCCTTCACTCTATTTCATCTTCATGTAGTAGTCCTTTGTATGCACCCAAAATTACATGTGTTACATTGGCGTGAAAACGGTTATAAAGGTCCCCAAGTAATGATTTCAAATCCTTTCAAAAAGGTGTTCGAGATCCAAAATCCCATTCGCAGTATATATTTGTAGCCTACATAGCCTTGATTGTATTTTCCTTGCATTTTTATAGCTTCCCCCTTCTTTATGTGCTTGTTTTGACCTTGATGCAGGACCGCCACCCTGCTGGGCTGCGAGTTCAAAGCCGTTGCCTTGGTGGCGATCAAACCGCCACCCCTGCGTAAGGTGGCGGTTTTGAGAGATTTTTCAAGAATATTCATGCGAGAAATTGCATGCAATGATTCACTTAAGTTTACTTTTTGAGTGCATCCGTAAGTGGAATTTTCTAAAAATAGCTTCATTTACTTGGTTCTCCTTGTTCCTTTTATTTTAAAATAGATTTAATGAGTGGAACTACCTCTTCAATTCCTTATGCATGAATTAACCTTCTATCCTCCATTCCTATATATTCCATGCTTGTATTCAAGTGGAGGGATGTGAATTTTTGTATCTTGCATTGTTGTGTCGCCATAATCTTGCTAGGAATTGCATAGCCAAGCTCAAATCTCTTGTGTTATCTTTCTTCTACTGCCGCATTACATCCAAATTATTTCCAAGCTTCCATCACTCAAGTTCCATCCTCTTGTTTTTGTTCTTTTCATTCCCAATCCTTGGACTCACATGAACACTCAGAGAAAGAAAGGAAAGAATTGAGGGGATAGATACTCATACTCTTTGGATTTTCCAAAGCTCTTGCTATTCCAGGTTGGAGTTATGTATTTGTTTTCTTTGTTTTGTCAAATTGTCAATTGCATATCAAATAGATTAGAGAGACATTCATTTCATTTAATCGAGATTGTTGCAAGTAGATCAAATCAAAAGGAAGTTTTCCTTTAATATTACTAGGAAGTTTTTGGTGAACAAGAAATATGTTAGAGTCATAATTTGATCTTCACTTATGAGGTAGGGTTGGAGAGATTTTATTTGAATTAGAGTAGATCCTAGATTAGATTCACACATTTGAATAGATAGCTAGCTACATCTCGGCTAGTTATTTGTTTTTAAATTGTTTATTAGATTAGATGCATTGTCTAAAAAGTTAGAAAAGCACAAAAATATTTATTTCCATAGATTAGTTTGTTTTATTGCTTTGTTCTGATATATTGATAAAACACCAAAAATATAGTTTATATTTCCTTTGATAGATAGTTTATTTATTGAAAACAAATCAATTCATTTTGCATGACCATCAATGGTGCGTGGCGGAAAATACCTACAATTGTGATCCTCTGGTTCCACAACCCAATGGGCTAGAGTTAATAACTAACATTGCACAAGTCGTGTGCTTGAAAATCTTACGCACACCCACCACATGTGTAGAGAAAATAATATAGTTAAAGACCTTGAACATAGCTGTTAATCAGGCCTACGAATTTTAGACTACTCTTGGAAATAGGATTTGATTGCATGCATGACTATACAAGGGCCTCATCCTCGACGAGTCTTTGGTTGTGACCCATAGGTTCCGCAACCCAATGAGCCTACTAGTTAGTTAGATATCGACACTAGATTATGCACACATGTATTCATATCCTCAACACTTCCACTTGATATTATCACACAACTTTCATTTTTGAGTATAGTAGCCGATCAAGCTAAGAATTTATGGACAAGACTAGAGAATCATCCGTAGTTCCTCCTACACTCCACCGCATCTCTTCTCTAAATTTCCATGACCTTGTCTAAAAACCCATATGAGGCACTTATAGGTTACTTTCCACCTATTCCAAAACCAATTAATAGAATCTCGGATAAACTAGACATCAATTGGAGTCTCGAGTAGCTATTATATCAGACCCCACCATCACACCCCTTCAGGTTAGGAGAGCATTCTTTTCCTTAGATTCATAGATTTTGTTATTGCATGTCGAAGACATAAGGTTTCCCAATTATCTTGGTCATTGCCATCACTTTCACTTTCATTTCAATTCCACACCGGCTATCTTGGCATGACCTTGGGAGGTTGGGTGTAAAGAAGGTCACGTGTTGATTTTCTATCATATAAATTTGTGAACCTAACGTGAAGAGCTAGTCTCTAAGTATTTCCACTTTCATCCATCCTTTATTCTGCGGGTATTCTTATACTCCCCAAATATGTCGAGATATGATGAGTACAAAGTCAACCCATCCTAGGTTTTGACATGTACCAGTACCAATCAAACATACCACAACAATCACCTTCACTTTTGACATGGGAAGACAATCGCTCATCCACTCAAAATCCTCTACTTTAGGGAACCAATGTTGGTTCTTCTGTATGCATCAAAGAATTGGATCAAGTCACTTAGATTTACCCTCTTGAACAATCAATTTCAAATAACATGACATTCATTGGTGAAGTGAGTTCATCTCCTCGGGTATTGTTTTGACAGCCCATTACTGTACAATCCGATCGACTCCCCAATCTCAATGAGGAGTATTTAGCATGGTATGCTAGGAGTGAGCAGCAATTCCAACAAATGAACCAATCTTTCGACGAGGTTGCTAGGAAAAGGTGATGTGCTATGTCATAACAATAATTTTACCCATCCACCAATTGAAAATACAAAAATGAGGGGTAGAAACATCATGAGCAATTCATAGTTGGATACCATTCTTCTCAACAACCTCCAAAGGTTCAACCAAAGGTATCTAAGAAAGGTATCGCCCCATCAATGGGCGATGTCATTTCAGATTTGGTTGATAAAGTTAAGGAGTTAGAGCTTTCCCAGAATACACAAAATTCATATGTTGGGCAAGCATGGGCTCCTTCCTATTCACAAAACTATGGGCAAGTGTTGACCGCATAGAATCCACCGGTATACATGAATACTCCAAATCATGGGGACTTGTTAACTGGGATGGGTACCTTGGGTATGCCTCCTCAAGCTACATATGGATATCTACAATAAGTGCCATCTGAAAAATAAATGTTCCCTAGCTTTGTTCCTTCAGCTCCATATCAAAGTAATCAACCCCCTTATATGCACATGTATTCTAAATCTCCATAGGGAGACATGTACTCATACCCAGGTCCATATGGCCAATCGCAGGGGATGTCATACAACCCGCTAAACATCTATGTTGTCCTATTTCAGCAGCTAATAGAGCCCCCACCTCCCCAACAAGGGTCTTCAATGGTGGAAACGTATGCAATGGGAACTTATTGTGAGTATCTCAAAGAACCCCTAGATTTCTCTATTCGGGTAGTCATGCTCCCGAGACCCTTGCCTGATCTCCCAAATTTTAAAGAGGAGGGCAATCCAAATGCTCACATTAAGGCTTATGCAATGGCCATTCAAGAGTTGCTTCTATGGGACGCATTCATTGCAATTATTTTCCCTAATACACTTGAAGGTATTTCTCTCGAATGGTATTATAGGATACCAGAGGCTTCAATACACTCGTTTAAACAACTAGTGTCATAATTTATCAAAGCTTTTGATATGAACAAGCTACTGCGAACAAGAATAAGATAATTTCTTCATATCAAACAAGAACATAACAAATACATAGCCCACTTCATTTAGAGGTGGCGACATGTTCTCCACTCTTCTCGCAATTTCTCCAAACATGGATCAAATAGAACTCTGTGATTTGTTCCTTCACTCCCTCAATAGGGAGATGAAGGAAGAGGTCCAAAAGTTCCCATTAAGGAGCTATGAAGAGGTGCTAGAGGGTGCTCTTCAGATCGACCAAGTAGCCATCGACAGTGGTCGTAAGACCTATAGAACAAATGGGAAGTTAGTTACCCCTGCTCAAAACACTTTGGGTTACTCCAACAATACAAACAACAATCAAGGACCAAAGATACTTAACAAGAATTGTGGAGTCATGATCGACGGGGTAATTGATCAACCCAAAAATCCTAACATTGTTAATCCCACCGGTATAGGTGCTACGAATAACAACATTAATAATAATAAAAATAGTAATAATCGAAGAGAATTTTTTTCTCACCCTTGGTAAACGTTGGGGATTTTAATCATCCGCAACAATAGCAATAACAATAGCCTCAACCACAAAGACAAATGCCAACCCCAAGCCCTAACCAATACCCCAACCAATTCCAAAACTAGGGGCAAGGGTTCCAAAGTGTTAATTATAACAGTCAACAACCAAACAACAATTGTGGATTCAGACAACAAGGGACAAACCAAAGGCCTTGGGATTACGATCCTGACCTATATTGTGGTTTCCATAGGGTCCGCGGGCATGATGCAAGAACTTTTTGTGATTGTAATAAGTTTTTACAGTGGTTACCAAAAGACCAAAGACAGTTGTTTGTCGACATGTTTCTGGCCAACCCAACTGCACCTAGTCAGAACACCTATATGGGACCGGTGTCTCCATAGAACACACCATTGGGAATCTTCAATGATCCTCTCCCCATGCGTCCAAAGGATGGTAGACTGGATCCTAACGGTTTGAATAAAGGTATTGTAATAGGGACTCATGATCATGAAGCCTCAACTTCATCAAACCCGCAGGTGGCACCTCCTTTGGATGGTCGTCAACAAACAAAGATTGTAGGTTTGGTTGAGTTAGACATTGAACCCCAAATTAACGCTGCAACAAGAGCCAGAGACTATTCATCGCAGCCAATCCCGATCTATCCAGTTGTGTTGGATAGTGTTCATGACATGCTAAGTAAGCCAATAGGGGCTTATGACTTGATCAGTGATTTAACCAAGACCTTTTCACACATTTCCTTTTTAGATCTATTGAAGAATTCCCCCACTCATCAAGCCACTCTCTTGGAAGCACTTGGTCTTAGCCATTTGGCTAATGTTACCTCACCTTCGAAGGAAAAAATAAACCACATATAATTTGATGTTTTCCCTCCATGGCAGCCTGAAAGGGATATTGGGTTTGTATTTGACATAAGAAAAATGCCTACGAGATGCTAAAATAGCTTGTAGAGGTGATCTAGCCTTGTTTTTACAGGTTTGGATCTACAACAACTATGTGAAGTGCACAATGATCAATGATGGGGCAACAATTAATATAGTCCCCTTCTCTTTTCTTTAGAAGTTAGGATATGGGGAGACTAATTGCTCCTCGACATGAAACACATTGAAGGGCTATGATAGTATCAAGGTAACCTCGATTGGAACCATAGTATTACCAGTCACTCTTGGGCCCAAAACGGTGCTTACTGAGTTTTATATTATAGATCAAGAAACAAGCTATAATATGATCCTTGGTCACCCTTGGATCCACCGCATGAAAGAAATCCCATCCACCCTATTCCAAGAAGTCAAATTCCTGCATTTAGGGAAAGTCTTTGTCACCCAAGGTGATCTAAAGCCCTTTGATATACATCTGGCCAACTTAAGGAAAAACCAAGGTGTCCACTCTGAATTCGAGCTTCCCACCAACCAGTTAAACAAATTGGAAAGCACGTTACTAGAAGAAAAGCTAGTTCCCATGATAGAATTAGAGGTTACAAGTTTGATTGAGGGTATTCCGGTAGTCAAGGATGAAAGTGTTGTTGTAGAGATAGTCTCGTTAGGAACTACAACAAAGATTGTTGAACTATTAGAAAAGGATTTGCCTATCCTTCTCCCCTTTGATTCCATGGGTATGGGACATGCTTTGGGGCTTGGTTCCCTTCCAATGGATGAGGTTTGTATGGTAGATGTAACCGAGATAAAAGGAGAACTCACAAAGGATGACTCAACATTTATCTTTTCCGAGTAATTGCTGGACCCTCCATTTTGATGGGGCCAAGTGTTGCTTCGGCATTGGGGTAGGTGTAATCCTTACTTCACCCAAAGGAAGGGTTTTACCTTTTGCTTTCAAACTGAATTTCAAATGCACAAACAATGGGGCTGAATATGAGGCTCTCCTATTAGGTCTCATTGTAGCTAAGAGAATGGGCATCCTCAACATTAGGGTGTTGGGTGATTCACAGCTAGTCACAAATCAGGTATCTGAGGTATACGAGACTAGGGCTGAACACCTACAACTCTACAAAATTGTCGTGTTGGGCCTAACTAAGGAGTTTGATTTTATATCAATTGAGGCAATTCCACATGAACAAAACCTTCTAGCTGACTCTATAGCAACTTTTTCCTCATGCTTCACCCCAAGTAGTGATTTACAAGACACCAACTTCACAGTTTCACTCCACACTGAATCATTGATTCATAAAGTGCCAGTAACGTCAATGTTGACATATGTGGAAGCGAAGACCAACTTGACTCTTCACACCCTGTTGATGGGGATGATTCAACCTTAAGTTACTTAAATTATCTGGCAGAGTTACATCTTACTTGTCAAGAGGTATACTTTTCCTTAATTCCACGTTCCTCCTCTTATTTTTCAATCGAATGATTGAGTCCTCCCCGGGAAAGGATCTTGAGATTTATGATGTAGAGGAAGAAGCAAATTTGGATTTTCCTCTAGCCCCACCTGAGTTTGAGGAGGGTAACACCTCTTTAATCAAGGGAAATATTGATATAAACATCGGAACAGAGGAGGAACCAAAAATCTTAAAGCTAGGGTCCTCTCTAACTCGGAGGAAATAGAAATTCATACCCAAATCCTCAAAGAACATCAGAAAGCCTTCACATTTAGTTACAAAGAAATAATGAGAATTACACCACACATCATAGTTCACAATCTCGTCACTAAGCCGGACACCAAACCAATTAAGTAGAAATCAAGACCTATGAAACCAAAGGTGGCCCTTATGGTAAAAGAAGAGGTAATGAAGCTTCTCCAAGTAGGATTTATCAAGCCTATCGATTATTCACAATGGGTATCCAACATTGTCCCAGTCCTAAAAAAGAATGGAAAAATCTATATTTGCATAGACTTCTAAGACATTAACAAGGCTTGTCCCAAGGATGATTTCCCGCTACCATCCATTGATGTTATCATTGATGCAACAACTGGGTTTGAGTTGTTGTCTCTTATGGATGGGTTTTCAAGATATAATCAAATCAAAATCTCTACCGAGGATCAAGCTAAAACTACATTTATAACTCCTTGGGGAACCTATTGTTATGCTATCATGCCATTTGGTCTTAAGAATGCTAGCGCTACATATCAATGAGCAATGACCTACATATTCCATGATCTTATTCATAAAATCATGGAATCCTATGTAGATGACCTGTTGGCCAAGGCTAGGAAGCATTGCGATCACCTGAGAGGCTTCATATCATTCTCTTGCGCTTGATTGAGTATGGTGTCACATTAAATCCAGAAAAATGTGTATTTGGTGTAACAGGTGGTAAGATCCTGGGTTACATTATATCTTCATGAGGAATTGATGTTGACCCAACTAAAATCTAGGCTATGTTAGAAATGGTTCCGCCATCAGAAAAGTCTAGTATTAGATCTTTTGTTGGGAAACTTGGTGTAATATGAAGGTTTATCCCTGACTTAACCTTTGTCATTCATCTAATCAATGATTTTTGAAGAAATATTATAGCATTGATTGGACAGAGGAATGTGATGAGGCCTTCGAGGTAGTTAAATGATTTTTTTGTCTCCTCCCACACTAATGCCACCAAGGTCAGATCACCCTTTGATCTTATATTCATGGGCTTCAGACATTTCGCTGGCCTATATGTTGGCTCAAGAGGATGATGACAAGCAAGAATGAGTTGTTTATTTTATTAGTTGGATGTTACTCGATTATTGGACACGCTACACGTAGGAAGAAAAGGAATGCCTTGCCATAGTTTTTGTAACCAAGCATTTAAGACATTATATGCTCAATCAAGAAACAAGGGTCATCGTCAAGTCAGACCACTTACAGACATTCCTCATGTAGGGATCCTTGTCTAAAAAGGTTGGGTGTTTCATTACATTAATGGGTGAATTCAAGTTAACATTTGTAAATCAAAAATACGTTAAGGGTTAAATCATTGTAGATTGGTTGGCTGATAATCCATTAGACGGGGTGATTTGGTAGATTTGGAATTTCCCGATGAGTGCATATATTTCGTTGAAACCAGGCCCCCTATCTCTATGTGCCCTTGGTACACAGACATTATCAATTTCATCATGGACCACATGTACCCAGAAGGGGAAATGTCACAACAAAGAAGATGGTTATGCATAATTGCTGCTAAGTATGTTATCTTGGAATAGGTGCTTTATTGTAGAGCATTTGATAGAATGCTATTGAGATGTGTTGATCGTTGAAGAGTCTGAAAATATTCTTTATGAGTCACATAGTGGGGTATGTGGTGGCCACTTTGGTGGCCATGCCACTACCCGAAAGATACATCAAATGGGCTATTTCTGGCCCACCCTTGAGCATGATGCGGTAGAGTTTGTGCGCAGATGCCACAAGTGTCAAGAGTTTTCCCATGAGATCCACATACCGACACAAGCTTTACAACCAATCACAACTCCATGGCCCTTCTCTACGTGGGGCCTATATCTGATAGGGAAATTCTCTCCCTCATTAACAAATGGCCATAATTTCATAATCACGACCACAGAGTATTTTACCAAGTGGGTAGAGGCCATGCCCCTTACCACTATCCTTGGCTCTATAATTTCTAAGTTCATCCTGAACAGATCATTTGTAGGTATGGGGTGCCACAGGTCATTATTTCTAATAATGGCACATCTTTCAAAAATGACGAGGTGCATGAGTTGTGTACAAAGTTCAAAATAAGTCATCACATGGCTTCTCTCTACTACCCTTAGGCTAATGGACAAGCTGAGGCTACCAATAAGACTTTAAAGTCCATTCTTCTAAAAACTGTTAAGGAGAATAAAAGAGATTAGCATCTAAAGCTTTTTCCGGCCTTGTGGGCCTACTCGAACATCGGTTAGAACACCAACAGGAGCAACTCCTTTTCCTTAGTATTCGGTGTTGAGGCAGTTCTGCCACTTGAAGTCGAAATACCTAGCCTCCACATTTTGCTACATGGGATCCTAGGAGAGGAGGGTTATTGAGAAGCTCATCTCTCCTAATTAGAAAGCTTCAATGAAGCTAGGCTAAATCTTTGAGTAATGACATAGTGTGTATGCTGATTGCGTGGCTTGTCAATACGATAAAAAGGTGTATGAATGTGAGATATATGAAGGAGATTTTGTATTAAGACTCGATATCCGAATAGACAAGAATACCGGTGAGGGAAGAAAGTTCATACCTAGGTGGTTAGGTCCATATCGAGTGGTGGAAGATTATAAAAATGGTGTGTTCCACTTGTGTATCCTAGAAGGTGAGGAGTTTAGTGAATCTGTGAACTCCCTTCACCTAAAGAGATACTACGCATGATCCATCAACATTCTCATATGTAAATTATTGCATATGTATTACATTTTCATCTGTTTGTTCATTTTGTAAAAAGTGTGATCCAGGAGATTATTCTTATAGTGATTCCTAAAAACTTCTGAAATATTGGAAAAACATTCAAATCATGTCTCTTCAAATATTCATTGTATCATCAACTATTTCTATATCGCTCATCAATCCAAACAAGACAAGATAAAGTTTTGACAGTAATCATACCAAGGCCTGCATACTTGGTTCTAGTTTTGGTCTCTTCTTAGGATAGGTGTCTTTTGTTCATAGTCTATTATAGAATCTTCATGGTGTCACATCTATCCCGCATACATCTCCTTTGAAATAAGAACATTCTAAACATTTTTCCCAAATAAGTAAGTCAAGTGCAAGTCAACAAAATTTTTTATTTTACACATTTCTTTTCCCTACCAACCTTCGGTGTTGAGCTTACATCTCTTACTAGTGACGTAGGGTCGGGAAAGGGAGGAAATTCCATTACTTTCCTATGCTTTATCCATGGTGATAATCTCGTGCTTCTTCTTGGTAGCATGGGGTAAGGTATAGGAGTCTCTTTGACAAACCTAAAAGTCATAAACAATTATATCAATTATTGTGAAATCTTAAGTCAAAACAAATTAAACTAGATGTTCAAAATTCCAAGAAAATTCAAAACCCTAAAACCAAATTTTTTTAACCAAGTGGCCATCTATGGATCCAAGTCTAGATAAACTACAAATCAACTCACATTCTAAACTACGAGGTATCATGAGTAGGGTAAGGTTGTAGCATCCCAATTTGGTTCTGTCAAGCCTCTGTCTTTCTCTCATCACTGTCATTCAACAAGTTTCATGGCTTGTGCCCTTTCTAAATCTTGGTGTTGAGCCCTTGCATATTACTAGTTGTGTGGGGTTAGGAGTGGGGCAAGCATATCTATTCATCATATCATTATATCATCATGTTTTTCAAGACAAATATGAAGTACTGAGGATTGAAAAGGAAACTAAGTTTGAAATCACATTGTGTTTGCATCATCATATATCAGCATTATGAAATACAAAAAAAAAAGAAATCATTCTGTTATCATTTCACACCCATTGCATACATTTTGAAAAGCATGGAAAACAAAAATTCTAAATATCTAGAGTACACATGATAGATAAGCCAAAGAGAGTTAACTTGGATATAATAGAATGCCAAACCAAAAATAGGGTCTGTATCTATCATGGTGGATCAAGTTTGTATACAATGTCACCATGCGCTAGGCATGGTAAAAATGCTCGCAATGAGCCTGAAACATATAAAAGAATCGTATAATGTCAAAAAAAAAAGTATCCAAGAAATCAAGGCTCGGTGACATGTCATCCCTCGTGGGATCCCTTAGATGGTGTGCGGCCACGCCTAGGGCTCTTGTTGCGGCTATGATGGTGCTGAGAATGGAATGAATGGTGTGAGTGCTCATGGTGGCACCCACTACCTATAGCCTCACTATGAGAATCACTTCGCCTCATCAAGCACTCGGTGGTCTCATATCCAGCCATTGTGGTACGAAGGGAAGACACTATCTCCGCGACCTTCCAGATGGGGGTGAACACGTCGGTATGTCGGCCAACGGCTAAGGGCTGCCCTGAATCAGCAGTCGGCTAACTCACCTGGTCTTCTTGAAGGGATCAACAAGGTATCTATACATACCGATGAATGAGCTCTCACCACTCATGTGCGAGACACTACAAAGGAAGAAAAGAAGAGATAGTGAGCTAAGAGAAAATCACGAACGCAAGTCAGAAGAGAATGCTAAACTAAACCTATGAAAATCAATAAGCAAAAATAGAGAAGGGAGTATTGAACATACTCGGGTCTCCAAGCATCCATGTGGGATCAATGGCTACTGCGGCAGGTGTTGCTGGTGGCTGTGGAGCCTCCCAAATCAAGGCATGGTGTTGTCCCATCACGGACTCATCATCTCCTCCAAGTGTCTCCTATGATACTAGAGTCTCTCTCCACACTTTCCTCCACACACATTACTCTCGAGGATCTCTTGAGTGTCATGCCACTCAAGCTAACTATTAGCTACCTATGAAGGTCTTACCTCATCATCCTCATCTCCACCGACTCCCCCCGTATCATCTCCTGCGTCCTCCTCAGAGTCAGATTCCAAGTCAATCGGCTCATCCTCTCCCCTTTGTGAGAAATAGCTGCCCCAATCTGAAGTAAAGGTGCTTGAGGAGTGCCAACTATTTACCGAGCCTAAAATATGCACCTAAAATAGGAACACTAGGAGTAACAATTGTCCAACCAAGATCCCCTCTAGGACCTCTCCGTGCCTCCTAAATATTACTATAAACATGCGTCACTAGAGGAAGCATGACAGGGTATGGAAGATCGAAGCTGGGGGCACCTGATCAAAGGGGTGAATCTCTAATCTCCTGACTCTATCAACTAGATAGCTTGTGGAAGAGAAAGCTACCATCGTTGTGGTCTCCTCACCCCATTTCCATGCCTTGTCTTGATAGGGTGTTGGGGTCATGTTGGTTGTAGTTAGAGAGGCCACTTACTGATGTGGAGTCCAGAGCACTGGCATGCCTATCCATCTAGCTACCTAGATGGCCTTTGGATCTAATACCTGCCCCTCTACCATATGGGACGAAGCACTCATAGACCCAACTCATGACCAGAGTGGGGTGGCTCAAGGATTTTCCTTGTAATTTGACGACTCTATATAAATCATGGTATGTGGTCCCAGAATATCTACTCCCCAGGCATACTTACAACCATGAGCCTCAATATGTGTAATGATGGGGGCCCAATAGTACAAAATTTTATCTCCTCCTTTGTCCCCGATCAGTCTTGAGGATAGGATACCCATGATGGCTCTCCAAAGGATAGGAATGGGAAGTAGTAATAGACCAAACCTTCATTCCCTTCTTCAAGCCAGAAGAGACAATAACGTCTCCCATGTATGTGGCCTATTGTGTCATCACAACTCTGGACCCCACTTTCATCAATGTCAGTCTCCTACCAAGTACCGGAGACCAAGAATGTGGTAGACGTCCTCCAAAGTAATCGTCCACTCCTCGACACCTAGAAACCGAGAAAGTATTTCGGTCTGCATCCCAGTAAGAAAATAAGGCACATAGAATGTGATTGGTAGGAGCAACATGGGGCACTCGTGTTTTCCTCTAGATACCTACCCGCTGTAAAATATATATCTCGGCCTGGGTCAGCTAATCTAAAATCCCACAGAGCCAATCACACACACACACACTCTCTCTCTCTCTCTCTCTCTCTCTCTCTTTGCTCAAAGCATATGTACTCCACCTTCTTCGCATCCACAAAAGCATGAGAAAAGAGAAAGTTAGTAAAGTAAATCACACAATAAGCTCATCAAAAACATAGTAAACTCTCAAAATCCATAAATAAATAAATTTTGAGCATGTTTTGACATTCATCCCGAACCGCCGTTCGGTGCAAGGCGGCGGTTCCCTGCACCGCCACCATGCCTTTGGTGGTGGTCTTATGACCACCACCTTGCTTTGGGCGGTGGTCCTGAACCAACTTTCAAAATGTGCCCTTAACCCTAGAAAGGACCAAAAACATTAAAATTGACCATTTTCGACAAAATAAAAGCATGCCCTATGGACGCCCCCTAAAGACCTATTCAAGACAAGAAATTTTGAAAATCTCCCCTAGGTGAAGTTTTCAACATTTAAACTTTTAGGGTACAAAAAGACAAAGAAGGAAATAACTAACCTGGGAGTGCATTGGTCGATCTCCCGCTCATGGAGGCATGATCACGATCTCGACACGAATGTATTCACTATATTCTCATCAAAAATGGTCACCGTGAATCTAGAGCTCCAAATCAATCAAACAATCCAAATCAACAATGCACAAATGAATTATATATATATATATGATATTTCTAACTTCGTTTTGAGTGTATGTGTTTATAGGGTTGGAGCATTGGCGCAGGTATATTTCTACATCCCCACGCAAATGGTAAGTCCTCTTGTTGTTTTAATTTAATGTTTATTTTTCAATGTTTTTTCTATCTGCACTTGATTCTTCCTTTTCTTTTGTAGGTAGCGGGAGTTTGGACGACGAGATTTCGACACATGGGCATGTCATGTATAGCTTATAACTCCCCATTTCAGGAAAACCATACTCAGACTCTATGTTTTACGCCTCTTTCATGGCTAAGATGCTTCTCCGAGGTGGCAATATGTACGCACCCAAAATTAGATGTGCTACATTGGGAAAATCATTATAAAGGTCCCTAGTGATGATTCAAAATCCTTTCAATTAGGTGTTTGAGCTCCAAAATCCCATTCACGGTATTTATTTGTAGCCTATATATCCTTGCTTATCTTTTCCTTACATTTTCTAGATTCCCCCTTTTTTACGTGCTTGTTTTGGCCTTGGTGCAAGACCACCGCCCTACAGGCGGCGGTTTTGCAAACCACCACCCTACATAGGGTAGCGGTCCTAAAACCACCACCCTGCGTAGGGTGACGGTCCTAATCAATTTTTCTAGAATCTTCATGTGAGAAATTACATGCGACGATTCACTTAAGTTTACTTTTTGAATGCATCCGTGAGCCGAATTTGCTAAAAATAGCTTCGTTTGCTTGGTTCTCCTTGTTCCTTCTATTTTTAAATAGATTTAATGAGTGGAACTACCTCTTCAATTCCTTGTGCATGAAGTAACCTTCCATCCTCCATTCCTATATATTCCATGCTTGTATTCAAGTAAAGGGCTAAGAATTTTGTGTATCTTGCATTGTTGTGTTGCCATAATATTGCTAGGAATTACATAGCCAAGTTCTAGATCTCTTGTGCTATCTTTCTTCTACCTGCATTACATCCAGATTGCTTCCAAGTTGCCATCGCTCAAGTGCCATCCTCTTGTTGTTGTTCTTTGCATTCCTAATCCTTGGACTCACATGAACACTTAGATAAAGAAAGGAAAGAACTGAGGGGACAAATACTCATACTACTAGATTTGCCAAAGCTCTTGCTCTTCCAGGTTGGAGTTGTGTATTTGTTTGCTTTGTTTTGTCAAATTGTCAATTGCATATCAAATAGAGTAGAGAGGCAATTCATTTCATTTAATCAGATTGTTGCAAGTAGATCAAATCAATAGGAAGTTTTCCCTTCAATATTACTAGGGAAGTTGTCGGTAAACAAGAACTCTATTAGAGTCATAATTTTTCTTCACTTCGAGGTAGGGTTGGAGAGATTTTATTTGATTTAGAGTAGATCCTATATTAGATTTACACATCTCGAATAGATAGCTAGCTACATCTGGCTAGTTATTTGTTTTTAAATTGTTTATTATATTAGATGCATTGTCTGAAAAGTTAGAAAAGCACAAAAATATTTATTTCCATAGATTAGTTTGTTTTATTGCTTTGTTCGATATATTGAGAAAACACCAAAAATATAGTTTAGATTTCCTTTGATAGATAGTTTATTTCTTGAAAAAAATCAATTCATTTTGCATGACCATCAACATTCCATGGTAGGAAAATACCTATAGTTACGATCCTCTGGTTCCATAACCCAATGGGCCAGATTTAATAATTGACATTGACACAAGTCTGCGCTTAACAATCTTACACACACCCACCACATACACAGAGAAAATAAGATAGAGACCTTGAACATAGCTGCTAATTAGGCCTATGAATTTTGGATTGCTCTTGGAAATAGGATTTGATTGCATGCATGACCATATAAGGGCCTCAGCCTCAATGATTCTTTTTTTGTGACCCACAGGTCCCACAACCCAACGAGCATACTATTCAGTTAGATATCGACATTAGCTTACACACATAGGTATTCATATCCTCACCACTTCCACTTGATATTATCACACAACTTTCATTGTTGAGTATAGTAGTTGATCAGGCTAAGACTTTCTGGACAAGACGAGAGAATCATCCTTAGTTCTTGCAGCTCCACTGCATCTCTTGTCTCAATTTCCATGACCTTGTCTGGAAACCAATACGAGGCACCTGCAAGCTAATTTCCATGTATTCTACAACCAATCAATAGAATCTCAGGTGAACTAAACATCAATTAGAGTCTCTGAGTAGCTATCATATCAGACCCCACCATCACACTCCTTAGGTTAGGAGAGCATTCTTTGCCTTAGATTTCTGATTCTGTTATTACGTGTCGAAGACATAAGGTTTCCCAATTAGCTTAGTCATTGCCATCACTTTCACTCTCATTTCAATTCCACGCTAGCTATCTTGGCATGACCTCGGAAGGTCGGGTGCGAAGAAGGTCACGTGTTGTTTTTCTATCGTACAGTCACTTATCAAGAAAACTATCATTTTACTCTCTTTTTCTCACTCTTTTCTTCTTTCCTCGAGCAAGTATTTTGCACCTTGCATCTTCTCCACACCTAACCTAGGATCTCTATCTAGTTTTTTCTTTTCTATCTTATTCTCTTCACTTTCAAAGTATTTTTTACCTTTGATTTCCTCTATCTTTCTTCTTCTTTCTTCTTTAAACCTTATAGGCTAGGTTACTTGCTCACCACAACTTCACTTTTCACTTCTTCTTATTATTTTCAATTTATTTATCCTTTTCCCTAGAAAAACCACCCACTATGATACCAAATGATCTAGAGAAAAAATAAAAATTAAACCAATATCAAAGAGTTAGTAAAATACTTGAAAACATCAATCAAATACATGCAATTTTCACCTTTTCTCAATAAGCCAAAACTTGCCCATTTACCCAAATTTATATATACAAATGATTCAAATATCAAGAATGATTTATAATATTTTTAATTCACCATATCATTGTGATAAAATAATTGGAAACATTTCAACACTTCAATTTTACTCAATCTCACTCTAGACTTCAAACTAGCTTATAGCCCTCCAAAAAGACATTGTCCAATGTAAAATCCACATTTCAAAGAACTAGGGCTCACCGGTAAGTTTTAAAAGTACCCATTTAGCCCATTAAGGATCCTACAAAGATTCATCACCCAATGAGTAACCAATTTTATTTTATTCCCCCTTTACCATTTTAGCTAGGTCTTCTCAATTAGCCATAGTTTCACATAAGTCGTTGTGCTCTAAGAAAACTACAAACTTCCATGTAGTTTGAGTAAAATATGTTCTAGATACCCATTTGGGAATTATTTCTTTTAGGTGAAGTTTATGAGCTATCTCAAAAACAACCTTCTTAGCTCCACTCTTCTCCTTGTCTCTAGGTCTCAACTAGGTCTACACCTAGGGTTTCATGCTAATACCTAGGGTTTCTTGGTTTATCACCATTCCCAAATATTTAAACATCACTATCCACCTTATTAATCCCTTTTCAATCTTTTATTATCTTCCATTCACCTCTTTAATCACCACTTACAATATACTTTCACTTTTGACACTCTTAAGCTACCCTCCTTCTTAAGTTCCAACCTCTTCTCAACTATGTTTTGACTCATTTTACAACTCATGTTTCCTTAGGGTTTGTGCTTAACATGTCTTATTGGCATAATTCTTAGTTCCCATCAAAGCTTGCATATTCTTCTAGTTAGTACCACTTTTTATTAAGATCTCATAGGTTTCATACTAGGTTTTTGATTAAGACAGGACATATACACCAACTATACTCTTTAAAGCCTCTAAATGACCTTCTCCACCATTATCAAAATTCAATACACATAAAATTACTAGCTTGTAATCTTGATAAGAATCATGATCTTCATTCCCTTTTATAAGAGCATTGTATCTCTCACATTGTGATCATAACTTTCTAAAGCCTGCAATTAGTTTTCTTTCATCACTTCAAGCTCTTAAGTTCTAACAACATCTCGTAAAGTCAAATACCATCGAGGAATTGAAAAATATGTTTTTACAATGGAAGGGGATAAGGCTCTGGGCCCTGATGGTTTTTCTACAAACTTCTTCCAAAGATGCTGGGAAATCTACTCTGAAGATCTGTTGAAAGCTGTTAATGAGTTTTATAGAACTGGAAATCTCATAAAAGAGTTAAATAATACACATATTGTGCTTTCTCCTAAGAAGATGGATGCAAAGGATTTCAAAGATTTTAGGCCAATCAGTTTGGTTAATGTAATATATCAGATCTTCACTAAGATTTTAACCACTAGGATGCAACCTATTCTAATGGAAATTATTTCTCAACAATAGAGCGGATTCATTCAGGGAAGAATTATTTAGGATGGAGTTATTATGGTTCATGAAACAATTCATTCAATGGATAAAAGTAAAAAAGTAGGGATGGCTATCAAGTTAGACATGCATAAGGCTTTTGATAGAGTCTCGTAGAAATTCATGGATCAGGTTTTATCCAAGTTTGGATTTCAAAACAAATTCAAGAAAATTATACATTCTTGCATTTCTTCATCTAGATTATCAGTGGTTGTTAATGGGGAACCGATTGGTTTTTTTGCCAAAGAATAGAGGAATTCCGCAAGGGGATCCCATCTCCCCTTTGTTGTTCATTATTATGGCTGACAGTTTAAGCAGATCTATCTCAAAAGCTATTAATATTGGTATGATAAAGGGCTTTCAACCTACTTCTAGTAATCAGGTTTCCTCACACCAATAGTTTGTTGATGAAACTCTCCTACTTCTAATGGCCTCAATAATTGAGGTGAAGGCTATCAAAACTATCCTTAGATTTTATGAGGAATCCTTGGGACAAAAAGTTAATTTTGACAAAAGCTCTATCTATTTTTTCAATACTCCTATTGAAAGGCAAAGAAAGATTTCTCTTATTCTTGGGTGTACTATTAATTCCCTCCCTGCTACTTATTTAGGGCTCCCTTTGAGTACTAGTAAGGTTTCTAATGAGGTTTGGAATGATCTTCTTAAGAGATTCCAAAAAAAGTTGGTTGGTTGGAAAGGAGCTTTACTTTCAAGTGCAAGTAAGTGTTTAGTGATAAAAATCACTCTTCAGAACTTACCTATTTATATCATGTCAATGTTCAACATTCCAACAACAATGATGAATAGTATTGAAAAAATTCAAAAGCACTTTTTATGGCATGGTACTGAAGACAGGTTTAGGTACCATTTAGTGGCTTGGGAGCAGGTCTGTAAACCAAAGAAGATTGGGGGTTAGGAATCAAAGACATCAAGCATATGAATGTTGCTCTTATTGCAAAGTTGGGTTGGAGACTTATAAAAGAGCACAAGCCTTGGACCGAGTTGGTCAAAATCAAATACCTTTCCAATCAAAGAAAGAATTCCTTTATTTCTGATCAGTCTCTTCGAATGGTTCTATTTTTGGAACAATCTTCTCCACAACAGACATATTCTCTCTCAGGGATGTAGTTGGAAGCTTGGGGATGGTCAAGACATTAATTTCTAGACTGATAAATGGTCTGATATTAACTGGATTTCCTCTTATGGTCACATTAAAGACAACTTAATTAGAAATTATGGGCACAAAGTACAGGGCTATATTGAGGTGGATGAAAACAAAAGGAAATGGAAACAGTTCAAAGTAGATGAGGATAATGTGTAGTCTGATGTTTCATCTATGTAGAGTCATCTCTCCCTAATTCATATCAGTCCTCAAAATCATAAGGATGAGCTCATTTGGAAAGATTCCTTTGATGGAGAGTACTCGGTTAAATCGGGCTACAACTCTTTCTTTGCCTCTATTGAAAGTGATATTGAGTGGCATAAGTTGTGGATGCCTGAGCTAACCCCTAGAATAAAATTTTTCTAGTGGCTCATCATTAAAGGAAAGATCCTAACTAATGAAAATCTCATTAGGAAAGGATTCATCATGCCGAACAGATGTTGCATGTGTTAGGAAGAAGCAGAAGACATCAAACATCTATTTCTTCATTGTAAGTACACTTCCAAAATTTGGCATCTTATTTTTGAAAACTTTAATCAGGAATGGATCTTTCCCCTTACTTGTCTTCAGGCCTGGGAACAATGGAACTCTCCTTACAAACATTGTGTGGTGAGGAGATTATGGCAACTGGTTTTACCTCACACCATGTGGTGAGTTTGGAAAGCTCGTAATGATGTCATTTTCAGGAATACTAGAAAGTTATGCAAAAAAGTCTACAAAGAAATTATCATTGTTGTGAAAGACAACATTGAAAGATTTAAACCTCCTAAAAATAGACTTTTCCCTGAGGAAGAAGAGCACATTCTGGCTGCTTGGAATATTGGCACTGTTTTGAATAAGAATAACAATAGTATTGATAGATCCACTGTCCGATGGATTAAGCCTCCCAGTGCTTGGCATAAGTTGAATTTTTATGGGGCCTCAAAAGGAAATCTTGGGGATTCTAGAGGTGGGGGAGTCATTAGAGATCACAGAGGTTGTTTTGTTGCTACTTTTCGGAAAAATGGGTAGGCAAACTAACCACTACTCTGAAGCTCTTGCTACTCTTTGGGGAATAAGGCTAGCCAGGGATTGTAATATTCCAAATATTATAATTGAGGGTGATTCGCTAAACATTATCAATCTCTTAAATCAAAAACAACCCCCCAGTTGGTCTATCAGGGACTTTATTGCTGAAGCTACTGATATTTGCAAGAGTTTTGAAAATTTTGAAATCAAACATACCTACCATGAAGGCAATAGTGTGGCAGATGGTTTGGAAAATTTTGGGGTTAATAATACTTTTCAAATTTGGCTAAGGGGTGACATTCTTCCCACTAAAGTTAATGAAGACATCATCAATGATTTACATGGCTTGGAACATAATCACTAATGGCTGTAGTGCTGATGCTAAGGAGCAGATTTTTAAGTACAAAATGATGACATCATCAAAGATTTGTGTGACTGGAGCATCATCATTAATAGTTATAGGGAGGATGCTAAGGAGCAGTTAATTAATTACAAAGTAAGGTCTAATAATTACACTTCTTCTCACGATTGGGAGAGCTGCAAAAATAGAGCTGAGGCTGATTCTTATAGTTTTTAAATTCTTCTTGTTGCGGGTAGAGGCATAGGAAAATGGGGGACCACCTTGCAAGATAGAGCCCACTCATAATCCATCTTGGAAAGATGATACAGTTCTTTGGAACTATCTTCAAAAATGGGGTCTAATGAACTTTATTGAAAAAATCCAAGGTTTTGATCAGGATCTCTCAATTAAATTTGCTCAGGGATGGAGGAATCGCGTGGTCAAGTACAACAACATCAAGATTGAGATATCAGAAGAGCTTATTGCCCAGGTCACCGGGCTCAGTCTAGATGGAACAAGTTCTTTAACAAGTGGGTGGATAGAGAGGTGGAGGCAAAGAAGTTTCTTGATGAGGGGGAAAATCTAGAATTTGTGACGGCCGACATCAAGCTTGCTTCTGTTCCCAAGCCTTTTGTTGAGATCGCAAGGATGGTAGTAAGGTATGTTACTCTAGAGGGGAGATTTGTCACTATTCCCCAAAAGCATTTGATCTTTCTTAATCACTTTCATAGAAACATCACCATCAACTTTCCTCATTACTTGTTGAACTCTCTGGAGAAATCTATGCTGGAAGTACAAAATCACACTAGGGCTGTTCCCCTTCATCAAGGGTTAATACTGCTTATTCACCACCACTACTCAGCCTGTCCCCACTTGGATTTTTCTCCTCCCCCTCCCTTCATTACTCCCCCTACCTCCATTCCTCCCCTACCCGATAGGAAGCTTGACACTGCTTCAACTAGCAAGAAAAGGAAGGAGATGAAAACTAAGGTCCCTGCTTCTCAGAGGGTTCTTAGAAGTCATAAAGACCTGGAGCTTGCTGCGAATCTACTGCACATTAGTAATCCGGTGGAGGAGCCTAAGGATGAGGACTTGTTGGCCAGAGTTGGAAAGATGGAAAAGGAAATTCAGGAACTAAAGAGTGTTGTTAGGGACATGGATAAAGCTAAGGGAAAAAGGAAGCTGCAAAATGATGAGGAGGATGACATCACTGCTGAAATTTTCAAGAAGCTTCAATCTCTAGATGGCAGGATTGGAAATGCAAAAGGGCATAATGATTGTATCCTCTCTGCCCTTAAAAGTATCTACAATTTTATTAAACAACATGTTCGTAGTATTTGTAGTCTCAATGGTATTACAGAGGACATTTGGGGCTCCAAGGAGAAAAGAGATATTGCAATTGCCCAGGCAGATTTGAAAGACCCTTCCCAGGCCACCACCATTGCATTCTTCATCTCGCTTCAAACGATCAAAGCCAAGATTGACCGGGCTATCAAGTGATGTGGAGCTCTTATCTGTTTACTGGTGGTGAAGTTGTGGTTGATGGCATTTTTGGTGCTATTTTTTGGCTGAGATGACCAGTGATGGTTATCTCTTGTTCATTTTTTTGTCTCTTCTACTTTTGTTTGGATCACTATCTGTCTTGATCCTGTTTTATTAGTATATTGTATTATCTGGCTGTTGAGCCCTCTGATGTTGGATGTTTTTCTCTTTTGGGTTGTTTCTACCTCTTTTGGTATCTAGATTTTGAGCCTTTTTGTACACAGGGTATAGTCCCTTCAAAACTATTTACCCATAATAAAAAAACAACATCTCGTAAACCTTTATGACATATTATCTACCTCATAAATTCATCTCGCTTTTACAAACTTTAGAACTCATGTATTGATGTCTTCTCACACAAAATACTCTTCACAGACCTCTCTTTGTGCATGCACAATTAGGACAAGGTTAAAAAATTTGAAAAATAATCTCCATTCAAAGGTTTTAATGCTTATATGTTACCTTAAATACATCAAATACCAATTTTTTTGATCATGAAAAAGACTCAATGGTCTAGTTGAGTTATCACACTGATTCATCCTAACCAATGGACCCTAAAACAAGGTATATTTAGTATTGTAAGAGATTTTGTGATTTTATTCCTCTTGAATTAGTCCCTTTATCAACTTCTTAGGTTCTTAGACTCATCTATATTATTCAAATCACCCATATTCCATTTCCCTTTAACCATGTCAACAAACATCTAGTCATAATATCAGTCTATTTCATTAATAATCCACAAGAAACTCGTAGTTCACTATTTCACAATACTTTAGGTTCCTTAGATTTGAACATGTGTTAGTATTTGAGATGCTAAGTCACCTATTAGGCTTATCACCTCTCTCGATAACAACTTACTTGACACACTCTACCCTTGGAAACCCTCGGACATTCATTTAAATGATCTCTAAATGCTATCTCAATTCAATAAAGACTGTGTAACCAGTTTTCTTCAAAATCACACCCTTGCTCTCATAACTTAGCTTGGAAACTTGTCTTTCCACCAAATAATACAACTTATATAGTTTATAAACCATTTAATATTTCCTGAGAACTCTAAACTCTTCATTATCAATCTTACGATGGTTCTCAACTTGTAAAACATAGTTTTCTTACCTCCATGAACTCTGTCAACATTTCCTCTAATTACCAAGATTATTGATACTTTATGGTTCTTTTTTATACTTCCTCATAAATTACAAGCATGCAAAAATTTGCATTCATTGAAACAACATTCTATACTCAACTATAAACCATGTACAAACACAATGTAACCATATATATGCCATAAAAAAGAGAAAATATACTCATGAAGTATCCTTTATAATTTATTGTACAAATAATTCATGGCTCTTTAAGCTTCTTGGGTTTGATACAAGGGTTTTTCTTCCCTTTCCATATTTTTCTCAGTTTTTACCACTCATACCTCCCTCTTAATTTGAATACACTTCAATAATACTAAAATATTAATAATGTAGTTATGATTTTAACCACTAACTCACCTAGGAATAGTCTAACCAAGTGAGTTAACACCTAGGTGGAGTTGAGTAGGTCAAGTTAGGATGGAAAACATGTCTCAAGACCCATCTTATGTCATTTATTGCACTTTCTCTAACACCTATCTGTAATCCCTAACAAGACAATTTAAAAATTTAAACTTGTGGTTTTGGAGGGAAACCACTTATTACAAGTAAAATGAGTCCAAATGGACTAATTACATCACATAATCCTTCATATGGACTTCACACACACCTAGATAACTAATACAAGGGTCATAAAATAATAGTGTGTCCCACTTGGTGGACAATTGTTTTTAAAAAAAATGGTTGGTAAATAAATCTTTAATAATACTTTTAAAACTCAAACAATTCATGTAAATTATGGATCCAAAACTTCTTTGGTACAGTTTAACTTTTAAAAATTCATGTTTGTTCATTTTATATGTGTTTGGTCATGTTTTGGTTATCAAGCATATTTGGTTAAAGGTAGAAAAAGTGAAAACAGTGGGACATAGTTATATTCTTTGACCAACACACCAAAATTTCTTATTCAAAATGATGCTCATGAATCAAACTTCACCCCATTCAAACCCTTATGTGCTGATGAAATAAATTATAATTATTCCCTCCTATGATGTGTATGCATTATTGTTCTCATATGTTTTTGTATGGGAAAAATTCACCTGAAAACATGACAATCGTACCCTAGTGTCAAAATTTTCTATGTTATACCTTTCCAAACACCCCCATATCAACCTACCCCTTAGCGTTAAGTCCAATATTTTCCTCTAGTGGTTAATATGTGAATTTAATTGGTCCCACTAGGTGATCTAGGAAAATCAAAATCATTCAAGTTCATTTGGAGCAGTGATTTTCAAGGAAAGTTTTCAAGCATACTTAGAGAGAGATTTCATTAGCCTTTTAAGGAAATTGCACCATCATAGGATCAGTACAAAAGACTCATACTCATCATGGAGGTGTATCTAGGAGATAAAAACATTATGGAACTGATTTAGGAAGATTCTGGGAAGCTTTGGAGGTTTTGGAGCTAGTTCACTAAAAGTGAGTTTTGAGGCCGAAAGAGCTTACATCGTAAAAAGTACCTGATATTCAAGGAGTGATTCTAGGAGCTATGGAATGAGTTGTGAGACAAAAATATATCATTGGATATAATTTTCAACCCTCTACATGGTGTAAAAAATATATTAACTTCAAACCCCATCCATTTTTCAGGCCAACTCAGTCTTTCCATGCAAAGTGGGAGATCTCGAGAAAATAAGAGCTTTTGAGGGTGTTTCAGTTAAAATAATCCATGGGACCCCAAAAATTATTATCAAAATGTATTTTAATTCAAAATCATATAAATAATCACCTAAAAATTCATACAGGAGCTCAAGTTATGACCTTCCCAAGCCAAATTTAAAAGTGTGATCTTTGGTACTTAGCCAATTTTCCAAAGGGACATGTGGCATAAACAAGACGAGGTGAATTTTCACGTCCCCATTGTACATTTCCAAATGGAATTTATGTGTAAAAATTGTTCCCTCCACCCATTTAACCTTTTTGTCACTTATTAGACTTGACGCTTGTCTTTTAACACCTTTGACCGGTTTGACCTACTCCTTCAACTACCCCTACCTTCTCACCAATTGTCAAGCAAGGGGAAAGGAGAATTTTATTTAACCTATGGTACAAAAAAAGGGAAAATGGGGACACAAAAATTGACCACAACCTTTGTTTTCATTATGGATCCTCATGTGACCATCTTTCGTCCCTCAGGTGTTTCATTTTAGCCCCCTCCTTCACTTTTGTCAATGAACAAACACCCGCCACTTGTCATACTAGGGGCAAGGTGAACTTTATGTCACCTATTATCCCAAAAAAAATGGAAAGTGGGGGAAATTTTTACCCCACCCTCTCCCTTCACATTCCAAATCTATAAATAACGAGCACTTAGCCAATTTTTGCATTCAAACCCACCAAAACCTTCATATGTCATTTAAAGTGCCGATTTTTTTCTAGACATCTCCCAACATTTTTTACATCCTTTAAAAATATCATTCATACTAAATGATATAAAAGAATAAAAATTAAAGAAAATATATATTTGCAAAGAATAAAAACAAGATCTCTCGCTAGAAAACATCGAAGCCCATGAATAATTTTTTTTTCATATCTCACAAACTGGCGAGCGGATTGACATATCATTTTTACAATCTTCAAGTTTCCCAGATCCTTGAATCTCCAAAAGAAATCTATATCATTTATGTTATATATTTTTTGCAGTGATGAAACCCCATGTTTCCTGTGGCAAAAATTTGTAAATTTAAAATATCTAAATCTAGCAACTGGTTTGACTTGAAATTATGGAGGTGCATAGTAGAGAAAAAACCCATATCATATAAGTTTGTTTTGTCACAAACCAAGCCCCGGAAACCTAATTTCCAAAAATAGTAAGCCTTATTACATGGGAACTTCCTATTTTTAGTAAGTCATCACCGAAGGTAGTTGTGGCAAAGACAATGTGCACCAAGAATACCTAGAAGGTCAGAATGAGTGGTCAGTTCTAGAAATGGTAACAATTACCACTTACTATAAATAGAAATTTTCCTACATGGACACTTTCCATTATTAGTAAGCCTCACAGTAAGACCAGTCTACATGGGAGCAAAGTGTACACATGGGTGATCCGGAGAGATAATTTCACTTAGGAGGAGATGAAAAGGGTGGAAATTTCTACTTACTAAAAATAGTAATCCCCATTTTCCAAGTGCAGTAAGGTGTATCTAGGAGCCATGTATACTCATCATTGTTTGTTGATGTGTATGGGTGAGTGCATAATTTCGAGGGAAATTTTTTTAGTAGAATTTGGCCATGTCACAAAGGACCATCACAAACATTTCCCACAGGTCATCTTGAATCCACCTTAGGAAATCTCAGTAGTATGGTCCAGTTGTTTGTTTATCATGTGCAAAGATGGGTTTGTGATCATCATTGTCAAAGTGTTCACAAAGTGTGATCCATCTAAATATTCAAACTAGCATAGCAAAGATTGTAAAGGGTCATGGCAGAGTTGAGTTTCAATCTTCATCTCCTTTAGAGCAGATCTTCATGATAAACACCGCGATCATCAAGGTAATATTTCAATAGTGTTTTTAAACACTCAATGGTGTTTGAGTATAATATAAAGGGGTAGATAAAGATCATTTAGAAAGGTGTAGAAGTTCAATATTTCAAGAGTCTCAAAAGGAAAAGGTGCCCATTCCATAGGATTCTCATTAGAGTGTTTAATTTGTAAAGTTCTTCAACAAGGAAGTTGCTTCATTAGAAATATCATTCCATTCTCTTATTCTCTCTCTTCCCCTCTCCTTTCTCTCTCCTTTATAATTCTTCATTGGGATTCATCATTCTATTTCATCCTATTAATTTAAGTGGCCTATTTTAAAATTGTATAAGTATTTTCTCAAAATTATAAGAGAAATACTTAATTTTGGCAAACGAAAGGTCACAAGTGGAATATAAATTCGAAGAGTCATGTGAGGGGAGATGAAAGGTCATTTAAAATTTCTATAAATTGGGATGGATTCTACATTCTAAAGGATCTTATATTTTGAAAACTTCCACTGTATCAATTTTGGATTGTAGTTGCTGAAATTTATGTCAATGCACATGAAAGAAAGAGATATATTTATTCTATTCCTTTCGGTATACAAATTTTTGAATGTCAATAAATTAAAAAGACTTTGTTATTTTTCTTGATAAGGAAATTTCTAAAAATTTGTGTTCATGATCTCATTTTGTTTTGATGTTTGTAACAAGGTTGTTATTATTCTATATTGAATGTTGAATTACTTTGGTTGCTTTAGGAGTGAACTCTACAATTATTCTACTCACGGAAGTAAATTTCTTTCCCTAATTCCCCCTTTCTCCCTATCTCATTGTAATTTCCTCCCTTGTTCCCCGCACAAGAATTTTTTCATAGGTTCACTAGAGTGTCCCTATGTGATCCCTCACCTACTTGGCTAACCAACAACATTTAGTTTAGATTTATATTAGTCACATTCAATCATGGAAACTATACCTTTTAATGCAGAGAGGCGTAACCCCGTTAACATTTGTGAAGACACCTAATTTACCATACCGAAATATTTTATCACCAATATTTTTTTGTGAATCTGCTGGGGACATATTTTCCCAAGTGCACCCAAAATTATCTCTACCAAAAAAATAAAAATACAAAATAAATAAAAAATAAAAATAAAAAAAGTACTTGAATGATCGAAAGCCTCTTTGAAAACCTGATTGAGAAATATGCACTTGTCAAGAGTTGGAGAAGAAATAGTTGAAGTGAAAGAAACCATGGCAGATGAAGAAAGAGTAAGACCCCAACCCATTGTTTCATGGGGTAGGAATACCAACCCACTTTCCCTTCCACAAACACTCTATGAGCTACCACGAGGATTAAGGAAGATATTTCTTAAGTTTAGATGAGACAGTTTCTAACTCCCTGAAGAGCACGTAATAGATTTCATTACCACATGTGGTGTGTTGGGTTTCAAATATGAATACGTATTTTTTAGATTGTTCATGTAGTCATTGCAAGAAAAGGCAGCCGAATGGTTCTATCTCTTATCAACAAGGTCTATCACTTGTTGAGACAATATAAGAACTAAATTTGAAGCCATATTTAAATCTATAGAATACTACTAGGATATTTTGGTTCAACTGGTTCAAATGAAGGATTCTATAGAATCTATGAGAGACTTCATAGCTAAATATAACCGGTTAATCAGAAGAATCCCAGAAGATTCCTTGCCTTCAGAAAATAACCTACACAGATTGTTTAACTATCTTCATGGAAGCAAAAAAAGTTGACAAGTGGAACGAACTTGAGGAACAATGAGAAGCCAAGAAAAATGTGCCACAATAATAAAGGTGGTGGAATGAATAAGAAAATCATCAATTTCACTAGAAATCAAGCTAGACTTCTCAAGAAGCTGAGAATGGGTTCATATTGGATCATATTGGGGATGAAACCCTCAATAGTCACAACACTTAGGAACAAAACCCCTCTTTTTTTTGCATTTGTGGCTTCATACGGAAGTCACAAGTGGACTTAATTGGCATATTTCTCAAACAATAGGTGTTTATTTGTGCTTAAGGCACTCCTACTTCAGTTTTGGAACTTTTTAGGGTGTTAGAACCCTTTCTCCGTAGAGTGACCCACTATAGAAGTTTGGGATCAATTTTTAAATGGTTTCCATGATTAGAAAATTTTGATTTCACTTTCATTGGATAGATGGTATCTTCAAGATCATTTTGAGTATTGGCTTGTGTTGGAAATCTAAGTATTGATGGAGTTATGAATTTTTGAAGTTTCATTTGTATTTGCACTTGAAATAAATTTACAAAATATATATTTTCTCCATATTTCATCTTGTTGGATTTATTGAGTATTTGGGATATTTCTATGTTAATTTTCCATCCATACTGCATGTGAATGATTATTCATAGGTGTTGGTATAGTTCACTTCCTGGAGGGATATTAATTAATGTTCAAGATGATTTTGATACCCTAAAAGTGTAATTTCTTGTTTACTGCTAGAGTTTCTAATATTGTTGGATCTACTATTATAAAAGTCATATTATTTTTAGCTTGTTGTTGTATGTTCAGATCTGATTCTTAGGTTTGGTCGCCAAACCCTTATTTTTAGTTTAATCCTAGAAAGGTACATTACACAAACAATGATCAAACTTACTTTTAATAAGTTAGTCAATGGTTGAGTGGTTTGACTAACCACATAATATACCCTCAAGTGACTTTCCCTAGTAGTTTATAAATCGACTCTCCAAATTTACTTGACTATAGAATTTAAAAGATGTTACGTGAAATTTAAGCACAATTTAGAAGCATATTAATTAGGACCTATGACCTTAAATAATATAGCCACCATCATAAGTTACAATTAGAATGAATGTGATTTGGATGTGGTAGTTAGGTACCCACAACACATATCTCACAAGTTAACTCAAAAAAGTCCCTTCCACTCCCAAATATGTGATATTAATGTACTAGTAAGGCCTAGAAAAAATAAATGACAGTAAAAGTGAATTTAATGTGTATAGATCTTATACACAAAAATTTGTAGAGACACCTATACATAACATGAACATAAATGCAAAAACACATTGATACATGAAAAATCATGCACACATAGACACATGCATATATAGGCATGCAAAAAGACACAAGTTCATGTATACGCAGAGAAAAAAACATAATCACATAAACACACAAACACTCGTATGAAAACAATCATCGTGCACACACATGCAAGAATACATGTGCATGCAACCATGAATGGATACATACACACATAACTATGTACATAATTATGCATACTAAAGAATGATCAATTATTTGATTCACCACGAAAAAAATTCATTGTACTCGAGTCATAGGGGATGAAGCTAAAATCGCTTATTACTCCAAAGCAAGCAGATAATGATGCAAAAGAGATTTCATCCAACAATGATGGCAAGGATATGTTTTAGTATAGTGTGCATGAAAAGGATGATAGAGGATCAATGAGTGATAAGGAGGTGTAACCATCATGCACTTAGAAAAGGAAGTGATGTTTCCATGTATAGGAATCTAATTCCTTAAGGTCATCCCTTCTTGTGTCCTTTTCACTTAGTTTTATGTATATTGTTGGTAGAAATTTGTATGTGGTTCAAATATTGTATTATAATTAGCATAGCCTAGTTAGACTCCTACATCCATCCCTACCCTAAGTATTATTAAGGGACTAGTCTTTCCAATTTATCTAGGCATATACTCGTGAAAGAATTCAATAGACGCATGAAATATTGAGTCATCCTTAAGTCCATTCAACTTATATTCTTACTCCACATGATAATTGTTCACTAGTAAACAATATATGGGGACATAATAAAAAAGTTTGGGTTTTTTTCATCAACCTAAGGTAGAAGACTCCTGGGAAGACTATGTTGATGAAATGGAATTTTGGAAACAATACTTCATGAGGATGACAGTTCAAAGGATAAAATATTACTGATTAGAGTGGGTCACTAAGGGCTGAAATGGTGATTTTAGTGACATATATGAGTTAGGTTATATGGAATCCATTCAAAATTCTCCTCTTCCACCTATGCATTAGTCATTGGTAGGAACTTCATATGTTTCAATTCAAACAACAACAATTATCCAATAGTTAAAGAGATGGTTTCTCAAGAAGCTAGTTGAATTCACTACTTTTTAGAGTCATTGTGCCACTTCATCTTATAGTAATAAATCATAAAGGTCATGAAACAAGGTGTATATCATGGTTCTTAAGGTCCCCATAGATGAAGGCACTTCTTAGGAAGTACAAGCTCCCTCACAGGTTACACTTTCAATACCTCAAGTTGAGTCTTCTCGTAAGAATGTTCAAATAAGAAAGGTGGAAAATCCCACTCTTGAGACTGGAGAATTCCTTGAATCACTAGTTAGAAGCTAATATAAGTCTCCTTAGACTTCAACATATTCCCATCCTAGGTATCTTGCACTCTCTATGCAATCTCACTTTAGCAATGTCTATGAAACTTCTCCTATCCTTAGTAAGGATATGGCCCCTATTTCACCCACAGTAGGCCCTATAGATTGAAATTTACCTTCTTCCAAAAGGATTTTTTCTCTTGGGTTAAGGATCTCATAAATTATTGGCAACATACTATTGCCAAGGCTAAGACTATAGTGATCCAAATCTCTCCTAAGTTTTGGAACCTAACACCTATTCCTCGGATGGCTAAAATCACTTCTTGCCTAATGTCATCTGCTTCCATATCTCAATTCATTGATATTTCTCATTCAAGGGTTGAAAATGATGAAGATAAAATGTAAATATTTAATTATGAGATGACTAGGTTCCCATTGGATAATCAATTCATCATGGATATATTCATAAGTTTTAATAAAATGTTGTTAGGTTAGTTGCTCGAGTTGAGATAGGAAAAGAAACTCATAATAAATTAGAAAAAATGTACTTTTTTGACATCATATGTCTAGACCTTCTTGGACCCTGAGGATCCTTCTATCATTCCCTCTACATAAGTCACTCCCCAAGCTTGTCTAATCACATGTGGAACAAGATGCCCAATGTTTTGGAGAATTGGGAAGGGAAAAAAACATGGGTTGATTATATTATACATAACGGATGTGATATTCTACTAGAAATGATCAAGATTTATGAGGTTTATACCATGTCAACCGAAAAGGTGAAATATGTCTTCACTATGATTAGATATTAAATTGGTCATTGAAAGGAGCTCAAAGCATTAATTCAATAAATGGGCCTTATTAATTTAAATTTTTGTTAAGTAATAAGGTGTTTATGATTCTAGAGGATAACTAATCTCAGACTTGGCCCCTAACAAATTATTGGAGGATGTGAGGAATTTATGATGGCTTGGAGGATTGCCAACTCATATTAGAAAAGGCCAATAAATCAAAGGAGAAATCAATTCTTACTTAAATAACATGAGGTGTCCATCATTATATTCTGGTCACACAACACTAGAAGAACTCTGTGAACATCGGAGTATTATCAAAGGATAGTTTTCAGATCTACAAAACTTTGGTATCCAAATCATAGACATACTTGCTTAGGTCTTAAGCACCATTTTTGATGTAGTTTGGAATATTCCCAAATGGATAGATCATTGTAGATCAATTCAAGCTGCAATAGATCACTGGTTGGATACTTTTATGAACATTATAATTCCATGTAGGAAATAAATTATAAATACAGTGTCTAGATTCAATTCAACAATGAGAGGCCCAAATGTTTCTCTAGTATAGTGCATCCAAGGGTCTTCATCTTCCATATCTCCATCCGTAGGATAACTTGTTTTATTCCCATATTGATCTTCCCCACCTTCTCTTTCTTTATGAATAAATCATTTTTTTGTAAAAGTAACTTTGTGCACTTTAATTGTAATGTTCCCTTTTTTGAATTGATATAATTGAAGGTTTATTTCCCATTCTTTTTCCTATGGGAAAGAAGAAGATGAATAATGGAAACCCTTGGATTATATCAGTAGTCTTCTTAAATTAATAATTATATTTTTATTTTGTATATTCCTATTAAGGTGTCGGTTGAGATGGAGATATTTTAATTCAAAATTAAAAGATAAATTAATCTTATAATAGAGGTGAAATCTCCCTTAATGACTCTTGGTGACACCTTAAAGATATATAAGGGGTCACATAGTCTCCTTTGGGTATCTTTTGGATTATATACTTTTATCTACTTTGATTTAGAGCTGATTTCTCTATTATAATCCACTAAGGGGTGAAAATCAATTAATGTGGCAAGCAATGAGGAAGAAACCCTTCCTTTTTGAAGTTTGAAGAAAAAAAAATCTCCAATTTGGTGGTTTTGAGGACTTCTTTGAAGACTATATTAGTGGTTGGTTAGCTAGGGCATCTGTTGGTGTAGGTTATTTTCCATGTATTTATTTTAAATACATGGAATACCTCCACATAGGTGATTCACCATGCTTAGGTGTCCTAGGGTGTCATTATGGCTCTTACACACGTCATAGAGTGTCATTGGAGTTACATTTGACCGGCTATTCTGGGAATGTAACTCCCACTTCTTGATGGCTACATTTGTGGGGGAGTTACACACCCCACTACTATTTGTACACCCTTTCATCTTGAGCAACACATGGGGAATGGAATAGAGTTTGGTTTTTTCATCTTTTTTCCTCAATGCATGCACATTGCTTCCATGAATGATTTCTTGCTTTGATCTTGAAGCTACATCATTTTGCGGTTGAGTGCAACATTTTGGTGCTCACGGATTCCCTCCAGATCTTCATCATTCCTCCGACATGGTATCAGAGCTCAGGGATCGGAATCATGTTGCTCACAATAGTTGCTTACTACTCTCTGTCTCGTAGTTTCTTATGTAAGCTATCATTTGCATGTGCTCTACTTGCATTTTTCAAGGGTTGTTGGTTTTGTGCTGGTGTGTTTCCTTACAAGTTTGAATGTATTGGTTGGGATTCATTTTCTTGGCATTCGTTTTCCATGAATGTTGAGTGTTGGTTCGTGCCTTGTGCATTGTGAGCTCAAACTGGTTGCTTCGGCCCTCTCTCGAGCTCCCTTCTCTGTGCATGCACTCAGTGCGTTGTTATATATTTCACCTCACGTCGGCTCCACCTTGCTTCTGGATAATCCTCATTCCTCTCTACGTTTAAGAACAGCTCATGCTTGATCAACGTGTTTGCTTGGATTTTTGGTTCATTGTTGTTGTGACTGTGCTGCTCGTGGCTCCTTGGACGTGGTTTGGCTGGTTCTTTGTTTGCTGTGACTATGCACTCAAACCTGCTCCATCTCCACACACTTGCACTTGCTCTTCTTGGCGTCGGTTACACTGCAAGGCTCTCTATGCATTCTTGCACCACTATGCACCGTGTGATTACAGTCAAACATGTGACCTACCTCAACCGTAACACCCCGCATGTGGCTCTTCCCGGTCTCGGACCTTCCACCTATTTCCTTGACTATGCTAGGATGTTGAAGCCATTTTTCTTCTGCATGTGCCCCTTGGAAAGTGTTTTTTCCCTACATTCTTTGGCTCCAACATTCTTCTCCCTCGCTATCTACGTGCTACTTGTGGTTCCTTGTTGGCTCATGAACCTAGCCCTAACTCAATGCCACCTAGCTCTGTTTAGCACTTTGTCTAGCTCCACCACGTTCGAGTCCACCTGCGTTTCTAGCCTTGGGTGTTTCAACCGCTCTGCCGCAATGACAGCAAGCACATGGACTTATTTTGGTCTTCTTCAATAGTTACAAAGTTGTTGCTAGCTCTGCAGACCTTGCCCACCCTCCTGCATAGCAAGCACGTGGTCTATATCCCCTTGGCTCGGTTAAACATCCACAACAGTAAATCCATTCTCTCACAACAACCTACAACTTCCTCCTGCCACACCCTTTATCTTGGTGCATTAAACGTGGGCCCCCACCTTATTTTTTAATGTTTTAGGGTGTTTAGAAAAACATTCATTGTAATGGCATGTAATTAATTATTTAGGTTGTTTTGGCTTGTATTAAATCCCTTCCTATGCTTGTCGAAGATGGAGGGTGAGGTCCGAGGTTGGTAGGAGGCTAATCCCCCCTCACAAGAAAAAAAAAATTATGCTTAAAATTCCATGTCATTTCCAATGAGTACCCACACGATACCCTTTGCACCCATCTCATGTATGTTTTTAATGCATTTGCAGCATGTAGTGGCATTTTCCATCAGTTGCGGGAATTGTTTTAATGCCATAACTTTTGACTCGTAGCTCATTTTTGAGCTCTTCTTTAGTCAAAGTTGCATGATTTTTCACACTTAACATGATGGCATTGTCGGTTTATAAATTCACTACTTATAAAGTGTCACATTCTGGGGGGTTCACTAGTACTCTTGGGTTTTCACACGTAGATGCATTATCGGCTGAGTCCGACGTCTTGCTTTTGTGCACCTTGCACTTTTTGATTCCACATCATGGAGAGTGATCTTTCCAAACTTGAGTGTCATAGGATCACCTTAAAACCTCCACCACTTCTCACCGGGAGAGGGAACTATTCAGTTTGGCGTGCTTCCATGGAACGTTACTTTGCCACGAGGGTCTTTTACCCTTCTTGCTTGGGCCAATTCCTGCACCCATTGATCATCGTCATCTGGAGGACTTCTTTGACACTTGTGACCATGTATTTGGTCACATGATGATGCATGTCTCTCATTATCTCTAGTTTCACATGGCACACTTAGATCCACCTCACCGTGTCTGGAGCATTCTTTAGTCCCTCTATGGAGACCCTTCACATATTGCCACCATTGTTGTTGTTGCTGATTCAGTTGTCTCCTCCATTTCTTCGTATGATGGTAGTTCTACAATGACATATACTCTTTTGGTTCTACTTTTGATGACAAGGATTGTGCACCCAGTTCTGATGCAAAGAGCACTACAGAGGACTCTTCTCCTCTTTCTCTCACTATTCCAGAGAGTGTTGACACTTCCCACATCTCATCAGATATCAAGTAGTCTCCTTCTCAGTCTCATATAGTCATCACACTGGCCTCTTTTCCACCTTTAGTGTGCGAGGCCCACTTCACTCCTCTACCTTCATTGGATGACTCATACCTATCTGACATCGCTCTTCTGTTTGTTGAGCCCCCTCATTGGGATGAGTATCTACCTGACCTTAGTCATCTTTTCACAGAGTCTACTTGTGATGCACTACAAGTCCCTCATCCATCTACAGGTGTTTCAGAGGAGTTCATCATCTCTGTTGTTAGGAGTGCCCCTTCTGGGATTCTTACCATTTCCACTTTTCCAAAGACCTTCATTGATCCACCCTTAGCTGTGGATCCCTTTTCTATTATGGAGGATGTTTTGTTCCCTTCACATCATGTGGACATCCTTTCTACATGTTTTCACTCTTCACACTCTGATAGTTCTACACACGTGGCATTACCTTTAATTCCTTGGCACTCACTCGTTAGACCTATGTCACACTTTTGTGCACCAGACTCAGAGTTCTTCATGTTGCTTGCCTTTAGTTTCCTTTGTGGAGTGGGCGGACTTCCAACATGTCATTTCTATCCTTCCTAAGGGTAGGCACATAGTTCATTGTGGGTGGCTCTTCTTCAGTCCAGAGGTAGAGGATCTCATCATCGACATTCTTTTGGGAGACCTTCTAGAGCTGCATAGTTTAGATCCATCCATGGCATCTTCTGCATTCCTCTCGTCCCCCTCTTCTTCTCTCTTCTTATTCTTTCCGAGAGATTTTCTCTTTGTACATGAGTACCTTTTCAGGATTGTTTATGGCCAAGACCCATCCTTGGCATCTTTCTTAGATTAGAGAGTGGACTTGTCTCTCTTTTGGAGAATTTTTCCCGTTGGGTTTTCTTCTTTTACTCCACTTTTCGAGAGCTTCTTGTACGTGGGTACCTCATTAGGCTTCTTGTCGGGACCCACTTCTCTCCTTGTTTTCATCTATGTCTCCACCTAAGCTATGCTTCAGGGGGGTGTTGGTGTAGGTTATTTTCCATGTATTTATTTTAAATACATGGAATACCTCCACATAGGTGATTCACCATGCTTAGGTGTCCTAGGGTGTCATTATGGCTCTTACACACGTCATAGAGTGTCATTGGAGTTACATTTGATCGGCTATTCGGGAATGTAACTCCCACTTCTCGATGGCTACATTTGTGGGGGAGTTACACACCCCACTACTATTTGTACACCCTTTCATCTTGAGCAACACATGGGGAATGGAATAGAGTTTGGTTTTTTCAGCTTTTTTCCTCAATGCATGCACATTGCTTCCATGAATGATTTCTTGCTTTGATCTTGAAGCTACATCATTTTGTGGTTGAGTGCAATGTTTTGGTGCTCACATATTCCCTCTAGATCTTCTCCATTCCTCTGATAGCATCGACAAGAAGAGTATCAATGGTTTATCATGACTTTTGGCTCCCTCTCCTAGGGTAGTGACTTGGGTGTAACTGTGTTTAGGTGATTTATAAGGTTGATATATCATTTATTTATCATTTATTAGGATTTAGAGAGCTCACTTTAGCTCATTTTTGGACTATACTTTTGTTGCCATTAATTTAATTTTAGTTGAGTATAAGTTCATAATTTGCACACGTTTTGGATTGGTGTTTATTTTATTAATTTAATGTGATATTTAGAATAATTATGCACCTATTTTCCACTTTTTGGAGGTTTTTGATAGCCTAGAACTGTAAATTTAGTTTGCTGCTAAGGTTTCTAATACTTTTGAGACATGTTGTCATAAAAATCATATTACTCTCAAGTGGGATTGGTGTTATTTATTTATTTTTTATTTTATCCCTAGATAGGTACATTACAATGGTATCATAGATTTTTTTGAATTCATAAGGGTTTCATTTGGAGTGATGATAAGATGGACATAATGATGAAAATATAAGAAATACTAGCAGACACCTTAGACTCTCTTGCCCTCACTATGAGAAATATACATAAGGGAAGGACATTCCAAAGGAAATGGATTATTTCACAATACATGAGAGCCAGTGGGAGAGGAAATTTTCATCAAGGACCTCTAGACCCACATTCATTGCTAAGGAGGAAATCACAACCAAATAAGAACCTAGGGTTTCAAAGTTTAATAATGTTTCAACTAGCTTTGAAAAGTATCAAGCCCTTCCAAAAATTATTCATGATGCCCTGTCATTTTTTGAGTTTGTAGCACGGAGAAAAGATAGGTTTGGCATTGGAAATTTCACCAAGCCTTGAGCCATGCACAAGGGTCATGGGAAGGATATCCTAACCCTAGAGGAGAATATCCCCTTCATGTTGGTAAAATACAAAGAGACTACGGAGCTTGATGAAGAGGGAGTCAAACTCCCAAGTTCATTATGAAATGATGGAAATGAACATCCTTTTAAGGATAAAAATGAAAAATAACTATTGCAATAGCTAATTACCAAGAAGGATAAGCTCTTATGAGTCTTAGAAACCCCCAACTCTCATGCCAAAGTGGAGATTGTATGTGGGCCAAAGATGTGTCTCAATATCTCGCACTCCTAAATCATTTGTTTGATAAGGCTATCAAGGAAAAAAGTAGGAAACACACATGTAATGAAACACAAGGGGTAGACTTAAAGGGGTTGTAGTGACCACTAGTATCACATATCTACAGGTATGTAATCCATACACTAGGAGAAACTATGGTTTCCAAGGCCCGTGGTCAAGATAGAGGAAGGAAACCTACTGAGATATCATTGCTTGAGTGTGGAGAGGTATAGATCAATAATAAACATGCCTAAGAAGAATGAAATGAAAGTGGTGATAGATAAGGCAATGATATGGGTAAGATTAATATGCTAACTAGCATCCAAACATGTATAATACTAATCTAACATAACATAATGAAGAAGGAAATGAACTTATCTATGTAAAATTAAAAGATATGGTTAGATCACTCACCTTGTACCTATAGGGTGGTCAGCAATGCATCTATCTCTCTAGTGAAAAATCATGCCAAGAGAGAGACACTATTAGGTGGAGAAGGGGAACATTTTTCTGTCCTAGACTCACTATAGGTGACCTAATAGTGAAAAAACCATCCAAGAAGAAGAGTATCCAATCCAATCCAAGAAAGATGTAAGATGAACCAAGAGCTAGGTGAGAAGATGCAAAGATGGAAAAAGAGAAAAGTTAATGGCATTCTATATGATCTTGGATTCCTTTTATTTTGAATGTCAAATGAGGTGATGGTATATATAGGATGCCATCTCCCACGAGTAATGATTTTGACCAAATGTGCTAAAAAAGAGGTAAGGTGTCATGAAAAGTGAAAATATGGATGAATAAGATGTGAAGAAGTGAGATGTAAGTAAGAAATTATGAATGTGACGTGCATGAGACCTAGGAAGAAAAGGATGCCTAGTGCAAGGAAAGATAAGGACAAGACCAAATAGTGACACTATCTTCGTGTATTGTCTCTAACCTATAATGGTTATGTGAATAACCATTCCCCACTCATGAGCATGCCCCTTAAGGTACCCACTCTATAAATAGATGCATCAGTGACCCTTATTTGCATAAAGGAAATTTTTAGTAACATGTATGAAAGATGAAAAGTGAAAAATTAGGTGTATACATATGCCCAATTGTTGATCACCGTATGTTGCAATAGAAAAACATGGGGTGGTCAACGTAAATAAATATTTTGTAACAAAAATACTAAAAGTAAATACATAAAAAAGTGTTGAAAGGACTAACTAAAATGAAATATACCCACCAATGTGTACCTGATAGTATTGCTTGTCTTGATTAGTGTGGGCACATTCCATGTTGCAAGAACCCTAGAGAAGTAAAACTAAAAGGAAACACTAGAGGATCATTAGTAAAATAATACATAAATCACATATCTAGGGGCCCATGGGATGAATGTGATATTGTGATGATGATATGATGATATGGTGTCAAAAAAGGGTGAAAATTGAAGATTTTCAAAAGTAGTTGTGTAATAGGGTGAAATAAATGGCATGATATCATGGTCATAATGCAATGAATGGTGCATGTTGTAGAGTTTGGGAGTGAAAATGATGGTCATGTGAAGATTGATTTTGAAATAGGTATTTGAGTTTTATATAGATATTTTTAATTTTTATTTAGTTATTGCTATTATTGGAATTGAGATAAGTGAGCTTTAGAATTCTAAATATGTGGTGTATTTTGATGTCATGGCATGAGTATAAGGTGGTGATGGAGGAAGAGGATGTGGATCACATGATGGGGTGTGGCCATAGGTAAGTCGTCGTATTTAATTTTGTTGAGTAGATTAAGAGTTATTTTGTATTTTTACTTTTTCGAGTTGTTAGCAAATCAAAATTAGTAAAACTAAAATTATGGGGTAAGTTAGGATAAAATGAAAGTGGGTTTGGGAGGGATTTAATTATTAGTTTATCATTTTGTTAATTTTTAAAAGTCAATTTTTGAAATTCGGGCCATGATTTGGCCATACACCATTGGCCCCTTAAGAACATGAAGGCTAATGGCATTGGGATGCGGAAAGAGGGAGCCAGAGGGCTGATGGTGTATTCCATAGGGTCGATGGCATAGGGAAAATTTTATAGGGGTTGATGGTGTCTATCAGGGGGTTGATGGCATATGAAATATGAATTTTTTATTTTTCACTCAAAAAATTATTTTTCAAAGTTTTGATGTTTGTTTGTTGTCATTTTGTAGATGCAGGTAGAGCACAGAATTTACCTATGGTGGAGTGCATATATATCATGTCTTAGTACAATGATTACTAGATTATCTCAGGTAGAGGTTTCCCAGTTGCAAGGTTGGGGATTTGGGGGCATCATGCATATGCGTAGGATACCGTTGGACATGGATTTGTTACAATTTTTTTAACCTCATGGGAGACCCGGTCTAACACCTTTTGGTGGTGGATAGGAAAGGAGATGATGGAGATGAAATTGAATTTAAAATATGTGCATGGGATTCTTGTGTTACGATTAGTGGAACCCACATGTATTATGACTTGACACCGATGCTACAGAGTGGAGAGTATTGTCCATATGGGCTATATGGAGTAGTAAATATGATGGGAACATATTATGTGTTCAAATCAACACACTTTGTAGGCAATAGGGATTCTAAATATCTAAAAGGTAGTGATGGGGATCGTTGTAGCATAGATAGTGTTCCACAAGGTAGATGGAGCCATCCTATTATTCTTGGTTATAGTATGAAGATATGTGGTGGATCATGGCATACTTTTAAGTTGAGGAACCACCATTTGGTTGTCGTTAGTGTATAATTTATATAGAATATGGTGCAGAGGCCAAAGGGTCATGGTACTGTGATATCATTGAAATCCTAGATCTATGAGAGATTATTGATGTACAAGATGATGGGGACACCACAGATAGTATCGGTAGATTCCCTAAGAGTACTTCAGTGGGCATAGGTGCTGAAAGTGAGAGAACTTCAGGCATACCAGCCACTAGCATAGGTGGGTCAAAGTGATGTTATAGGAAACCCTACATAAGGAATGTAGATTAGTGGCCCACCTAGCCTAGGGAATATTTTGGACACTATCATAGAGGTGACATGGAATTATGTTTATTGGGTGGTTACCCACATAGTGAGAAAGGTCTTGAGACAATTTTATTGACCACCACTAGTAGTGATACCAAAATTTCTAACCTATGAGTGTTGACATGCCAAAGATCTTAAAAGAGAAAAATTTAGGGTACCAAAAATTTGACCCCACAAGATATGAGTAGCGAGTGCACCTGGTCGAAGATAGAAAAGGTGTGGTGGGGATGCTTATGGACCACCAAAAATTATAGTTATCATTGGTTCGAGAGGAGGGATCCGATAGAGGATCCATAGATACATGGACGTAGGCTAGAGAAGGTCTCAATACTAGAGGAGGGGGATCTAGATAGCTATCACCAATGCTCAAAGAGTACAAGACATGATGCCTAGGTGGAGGATACTTAATGATATTCGGGGTTCAAATGTCCATGCATCTAAGACAAAGGCCTAAACCACAATGGATAGGGGATATTATCTTCATGGCCCGACATGTGGGAATAGTAAGTAAGAGACAAACCTCATCTTAATGATGGGATGATGGAGGTGTTGGGCGACCGAGGAGACATCGAGACCATGGTGGAGATACTTGGGCAGCTAAGTATGTATGATATTATATTAGTTAGATGATTTTGATATGTGTATATGATATTTTTAGTAATGTGTGTTAGTTGTTGGTTTTTAGAGTGGATGGATGGGAGTGGAACTCATTGATTGAGATCACCCAACATGATATTTTAGATCCAATGCTATATGTGAAGGATATTGTAGTGATGGTAGATCCATTAACACCATCAATTGGGGATTTAGTGAGGTAATTTCATCTATTGGGTGAGGCATCCATGAAATTAAGGAGATATTGGGATGCATAGGTGTAGGAAGCTACCGGTAGCATAGATGTGATTCTATAGAGTTTATTACGGGCATAGGAATCCCTGGTATAGGAGAAGGAAGTTTTCCTAGAATATTCCCAGAGAGTTACGACTTGGATTACTTTGTTGGAGACACAACTAGTGATAGTGGAGGGAGAGGGTTCGGGAGATTTATCTTGGATGTCATCCCTAGCTTGCACAAAAAGAGCCACTAGCATGACCCTATCATGCCAAAGCATCTAAAGACCCCCACAAGGGGTGAGGGTGTTTGAGCCATATTGTATGATTTTTTTTAGATATAAAACTTGATTTGATATATATATATATATATATATATATATATGATGATGATGATGATTTGGGTATTTGGGTGATGTGTATGTGATGATTTATTTACTATTTTCTTGCTTTCCACATGTATGTATGTGATAATACCATGGTACTTAGGAATAATGATAAAGTGGTAAATAGGTAAATCTATCAAGAAGGGGATCGCTAATATGTACCAAATCACATGATGTGAAAAATCCAAGAGGAAGAATGAGGCCAAGACATCCAATGATAGGATGCCAAAGTGTGAATGGCGATGAATTCAAGTGGATGGAACAATCCAAGGAAGGATGTAATAAGATATTTGATATTATTTGATAAACCCAAGGGAGAGCGAGAGCTCAAGAAAAGGTAAAAGATGTTTGTGTAAAACTCTGTTATCTTGTAAAATTGACAAGGGCAATTTTACCGATAACCATACCGAATTTTTTTTTCCGATCCCTCATTAGGAATCCCTTGCATTCGAAACATTGCAAAATCCCTTCCCGGGAAATCTAGTTTTGAACTTAGTCTTTTTTGGCTGGGCGCATGGAATGACTATGTAACACCAACTTTTGGTGTGCCCCCTTTAAAGCCTTTGGCACATATTTTTCAGTGTCAACACGCCTTTTGGTGCGCCTTGTATGTTGAGTCTTCTCTGCGTGCGCCAAGGCGCATGCGCCTTCATGTTGGCACAACTTTTGTTGCGCCACTTTTCGGTGCACCAAAGGGCGCACATAATCTCATGACAACACAAATTTTGGTGCGCCAAAGGCATGCTTAGTTTCATGCTAGCAAATACTTTGGTGCGCCAAAGGGCGCATACTTTCCTATGTCGACAGTAATTTTCATGCGCCCTTTATAAAGTTGGTGGCGCATTTATGACTTGCTCATATATATATATATATATATATGCATTTGCGCACCCACAAATGTCATTATCACCGGCATAGAGCACATGTTTTCTTTTCTCGAGCTTTGTCACCCCTCGCCTGTCATTTTCAACACGTTGTGGACCTATTTGCAAGATTCTCATTATTTATCCAGGGTAAGTGTTCTTGTCTCTTCCATGTGATTTGCTTCTACGGTTCTTTGTGCTTGCTGGTTGGTTTTTGAAATGCATGTGTTGAGTGGCTCTCCCCCGTCTTTGTCTTTCCTTATTTTTCCTCCCCCTCTTTCCAGATCTCTTTGGTAGAGGATGTTATCCTGAAACAATGGTTTGTAACCTTTCTAGTTTGGAACATTTCCTTACCCAAGTAACCTTTCAAAAGAGGAAAAGAGGAGAAAGAGAATCAACCATGTAAAAACCCCTCTCGAGGGTGATTAAGTTCACTTGTCTTCCTTGGTGCATCTGTCACCCCTGCAACATAACATAAATCCGCACCTATGGCGCACCCAAAGATCTGTGCAACATCAGCTTCACTCGCGCTAAGTACAAAGCTAAATAGGCGCAGCGCGCGTCCCTCCTTATAGTAACATTCATGTTGTGCAAACCCTCCGTGCGCCACGCCATGCTCCCTTTGCGCACGAAAAATTCCTATTACACAAACCATATATGCGCCAAAGGGTGCACCAAATTCCAATGCAACATGAAAAATATATGTGCCTTTGGCACATCTTGTCTCTCGTGCAACACGATGTTTTCACGCGCCATGCGCCTTTGGTGCGATTTAACCTCGCAACACCCTTCCCCGTGCGCCTTACCTATTTAGCCCCGTAAGCTCTTTGTTTTCATGTGCCATGTGCCCCTGAACCTCCAAATAACTAACTCTTTCTTCGTTAACACTTTAATGGAAAATCAAATGACCGATACAACCTTTTTGGATTGGGTTTCACTTCTTCTTCATGCAGATCAGAAAATAAACTTGGAAGAACATATGTCAACATCCAAAGAAAAGACCTACCAAATCTAAAGGAAAGGCCAAGCTTACAGAAGAAGAGATGAAGTATAAATATCAAAGGGTCAGAATGCCCGAGTCCCAGGCCGAGTGTAGCCTGGACGTCAGAGACTTAGAATTGGGGCATATTGATATGGAGGAATTCTGGGCCAGAACTCAAAAAGTCACAAGGAGTCCATGGATGGACAAACGATAGCAAAGTGCCCTACACTTCACGGTGGAATCCCAGTCAGCGCCATCAACAATGAATTCTTGATGGTGATTGCCCATGTTACAACAAAGACACAAGGTGTGTCATAAATAGCAAGGGCGAGGTAGTCATTGACCTCACTGCCTGTCACTTTGAGATAATACTCGGCATACCTCACCACCGGCATTTTGTAGCCGTCAGTCAAGCAGATTGCATTAAGGCCTGGGATGACAATGCAGATCAGTGTATGCAACTAATGAACGAGGTTTACTTGAAAAACAAAAAGGTAGTAACCCGGTGGCCCCAAATCATCCACCGCAGCGACTTCTCAGAGGAGCTCAGTGACACCATTACGTTCCTGAGTAGGGTCTTCGGGCTTTCTGACGCCCATTATTTCCATAAATGGATGTTGCGGTACTTAGAGACCATGAACAAGAATATGCCTGATCAGCGCTTCTGCTGGGGAGAAATTATAAGCAGCACAATCTCTGAGCAGCTACAACAATTTAGCACAACGGGGACATTCCATATGAACTCCTACGTGGTCTACGCTGCAGCATCAGAGAGGGACTATCCAGGCCTAATGCGGAGTGGAGTTTGGCCTCAGGTCAAGATATACGAATACTACCCGGAATTGAGGCTGGAGAATAGCATCTCCCAATTTACAAAAATTAACGATGTGTTTTTCTATCACATCATCTACCTATTGAGGCCGAATATGACTTATGGTCGCACGACCAAAAGCATAGTAGCGACCATCGAGAAATGGGGGCCCTATTCACCCAGTTTCCCACATTCACCTATCTCAAGGGGCAACTTTTAGGAAAGCCAACCGGGGATACCGAGGTATGCTGGACCTAAATTGATTCTGCTGGAGCTGTCAAGGTAGCTGATCACATACCACAAGAAATGCCTGAAAAGAAAGAAGGGTGGAACTCCTTTCCCCTTACTACGGTGGGCAGTATACATGCTCTACCCACCACAAGGCGAAGGAAATGTTCGCAGAGCTGGAGCTGCTCAATTTAAGAAATGATTTCCCAACCAGGCCTACCTTCGACCCAAGGAGCTATCTGCCAAGGGTGAAACTTGATCCAATCCACGTCCCTCAGATCGAGGACATTTACATTGACGTCATCCATGAGGTGGAGCTCAGGAGAAAGGATCATTCTCGCCTAGCATTGGCAGAAATCATCCAATATGGGATAGCCATTGTCCCCAAAGGCTTCCAAACTGCGGAAGATGAAATAGACAAGGTATATACTGACACAGATGGGGACAATTGGCCCTTTCCGGCCATTGATAGAACTAAGGCCCCTCAGACAATTGAGGAGAGGGTCAAGGAGACTCTGCGTAGGACAGAGCATTGGTGCCGTATGAACGGACTAATCTACCTTGGGGTTGATTTCACAATCTCCTCGTTGGGAAATGCACCTCCACGATCCAAAAAGTAGCCTAAACGCAAGGGCAAAGGCGTAGAAGGTGAATCCAGCACCATTAAGGAAGAATCCCCTGAGAGTCCTCCTTCCGCGGCACCTGAGCAAGAAATATCTCTGGTCACACAAGAGAAAGAAGCAGAAGAGGATATTCCCATTGGCCCATCCACTCAGGATGTCGGCATTGTTACAACAACTGAGGTCCCTTCTATCCTTTCTTCTTCTCTTCCTTCCCCTCCTCAAGCGACCATCCCTTTGGTCGTGTCTTCTGTTCCTTCTTCTACTGTTTCCCCCGCTTCTTCATCTATCTTCTCTTCCCTCGCTGATCTATCCTCCTCCATTTCTTCCCTTATCTCCGAGCTCCCTTCCCTTCCTATGTCTTCCGTAGCTGTAGTTTCCCTTCCTTCCGTGGGCACTTCTTCGGCTATTCTATCAATGCCGCCGCCACGTGTCTCCACGTTTTTCCCCTCTACTACTGCAGCTGCCCCCTCCTCTGTTTCCGGTCCTTCTACCGTGGGTCCAGCTTGGATCTCTCAGTAGCTAAGTCAGCAAAAGAGGAAAGTTCCCATCACTCCGATGGACTTTTCCGTGATCCCATCTAAGGGGGCGAAGAAGCAGAAGCCTATCACATGCTTCTCTCGAAGTGCTGCGCAGAGAAAGAGTTATGGAAATCACGTGCCCGATCCCTCAAAGAGAAAAAGGATTTGTCTCCGACAGATTTTACTATGACCTAAGTCACAATGGGGACATCTTCCAAAATTCTTCAAGGGGAGGCTCTTTCTGCAGTTGACGCCCTCTGCAAGAAGCTTAAAGAGATAAAGGAAGAGAAAAGGCAACTGAAGGAGAAAAACAAATATTTGCTCCAAGCCTTATAGAAGATGGGTAGTGCGCCTCCCACAACTGCCGCTGAGACTTCTGAGCTTCTGAACTAGGAGAAAATTAATGAGTATGCCAAGATCGGTGAGGAGGGTATGGCCGTTTCGCTTGGAGGAGCCAAATCCTCAAAGACAAGAAAAAGTGATCGCGAGTTCTCCGAATTATACGAACATCAGAAGGTGAATAAAGAGCTCCAAGCGTTAGCAAGGTCCATATCGAAGAATTGGAACATGCCAGACTGCAACACAAGACCTTCTAACAAATGTTCGACTGTTCAATCGAAGATCTGGTCAAGTTTGGCATTTTCAGCCATCCAAGGGCCCTCAACAAAATCATGTCCACTCTGGACTACCGGGTGGATCAGCTAGAATTTATTCTAGAAAAGATTGATGAAGTCAAGGAAGAAGCCCTGGATGTGATGCACCAAATGGAATGAATTGTTCTTAATATGTCACCAGGGTTACTTACTCCTTCCTTCACTTTAAGGAAAGATGATGAAACCACCTGGATCTTCAAGGAGATCGCTTCTCAAGGAACGGGGCCAGAGGTCACATTTGACACAGAATCTATCAACAACCTGCTGGCCTATAGGGACTTCATCGGGTTCCTCATTGAGGCAGAAAAGGACTATTCCAAACTCCCAGAGAAGCTCATAGATGAGCGGGAGACTTGTGAGGTGATTAGTGAACGGCACAAGGATCCTTACCAGGATCAACTAGGGCCAATAATCAACAAGTTTATGGAATACCGCTCTCGGTTCCATATCTCGTCACCCGAGCAAAGAACAAAAGCCATCCACCCCCTTTCGGCCACAGGATGATGATGATGAGTAGCTGCCACTTCTTCTTCTTCTTCTTCTCTTTCTCTTCTTCGTGTTTCTTTTCGGAAATATCTGGAGTATGTTGATACAAATGATGACATCATCCATGTTGCATCATGGGATGATGTCATCCATCAAGTTGTAAAAAGTCAACATGACTTTTAGATATTTTGTAAATATCTTTTAAATAGTTGTTGGCTCCTTTTTGCCTTCTTTTCTCTTCTTCTTCTATATATACCCCAATACTTGTTGTATTGTGGGATGGATGAATATCTTTCAGATGAAAAATAGAAGTGAAGGAAAAAGACTTTGAGCTTTCTTGTAACAGAAGAAAACAGTAATACAAATATTGAGACTTTGTCTTTGAATAATTTGTGTAATGCATCGACCTTTCTTATGTTAGATCTGTATGTGTTTATTCTGTTAGATTCATATCTACTTTTTTGTCATTTATTCATCATCAGTATTGCTTTGTTTGTTTATGCAAGTAGGTTTGGCTCTGTTTACTACCAATCCCAAAACATAAATTTTCTGACCTTTCTGCTTTGGAATTCATTTCTTTTCTTCCTTCGGACCTGCTCTTTCTTCATCCCCTCTTCCTTTCCTTTCTTTTCACAGTTGGAAACACCCCTACTGGGATGAGATCCCAAACCCCCGAAGGTAGAATCTGTGAGACTTGCATAGATTCCTGCTAGTAGAATAACAATAAACCAGTTTCGCTTTGATGACTCAAAGAGGGGCTATACCCTGCACACTGTTGGCTCGTCTATCCATAGATCTATCCAAGCGACAGATTTTCAGACCAACATCATTTTGGCGTCTCCATTGGGATCGAACAGATCTATCAGATCTATGATAGTGGTAGGATAGAAAAATAGAAAAAATCAGAAAAATCACTATCTGTTTGCAAATCTGAACTTTTTGTTAAAAAATCAAAAATTTGCAAAAGTGCTCTGAATTGAAAATTTTCTTATGAGATCTATAGATCTGGCCTAGTTACAAATCTTTAGTTCGCTGAGTTTTTATAAAAATCAGTATTTTGCCGTAGATCTGAATTTTTGACTGTTTGCTAAAAGTTTGAAACCCTCTGAAAAAAGTCAAAATCAGATCCGAAAATCAGCTTGCTATTCTTCTCTATCATTTTATCCTCGTCGTTATTTGTCATTAACCGCAATCGGTTTTCTGAAAAGGATAGTTTTTAAATATTTAGAAAAGTATTTGCTGCTGGTTTTTGACAGAAAAACCAGAAAATCAGCAAGTACATCCAAAAAGAAATTTCAAATCTGCGCCATAACGCGTTGCAGATCGAAAGGTACACGGCGGGTGAACCTTTTATGCATAAGCAGAGAGCCCGTGGAGAAGCTGATCCTACTTTCGATCTGCTTCAAAGGCATAATTTCAGCATAACATCGCACGCTTTTCAGTGCTAAGCTCGGCTGACCGGTCATCCAGGAGTGTCTCGCCTTCACGAAGGAAGAATATTTCGCAAGGGGCATCCACATCCCTTTGTAGTGCCTTGCTACTCAGCGGAACCGTGCTTCCAGCCCGTGTTCTTTTTCCAGCCTTTCAAATGGCGGTACCATGGGGAAATGCTATGGGTCCTTGGCTTTACCACATCCAGTTCATGCGCTCCCTCACGGAAACCGAAAGAATTTTCCCAAATTCGATAGGAGCGGAAATCAAAGTATAGATTCCCACATATCTGCATTCATCATGTCATGCAGTATCCTGGATGTAACTCACGAGGATGTGTCGGTTCACCTTTTTCTAGAAACTCTACAAGGACCTGCAGCTGAATGGTTTCAGCATTTACCAGCCGGATCTATTACCAGTTGGGCCACCTTGCGGGATGCTTTTGAAGACAGGTACAAACCTTCAGAAGATGCATTTGCATTATTATCACGGATCACTCACCTGAAGAAAGAGGCAAATGAGACCATGCACGATTTTATCACCCGGTTGAATGCACTAATCAACCGTGTCCCTATTGCCATGCTTCCAACACCAGAGAATCAAAAGTGTTTCTTCATAAATGCTATGAGCTCAAAAGTTAGTTTCTTGCTCCTTCATGAACGAGTTGCCACCTTGATTCTTGCCCTGCCGCTGCTATTCGCATAGAAGATAATTTGATAATATCCGGTGAATTGAAAATGAATCACCGAGCCTAAATCTTTGGGCCCTTCGCCCACTACATCCGATCCGACCTTTCAAAAGATGGCAAATGATTTGCTTGCATTGAAGAAGCGATTGGCCCTGAGCCTCCCAGTTCCTCATACCGGGATATTCCGCGGAGGAATTTCGTTCCTAACAATGTTTCACAAAGACGCGCTTACCCGCAACCGCTCCACGGTTGGCACTTGAGGCTCCTCCGGTCAACGCTCTGGCCGAAATCAAAGAAGAAGAGCAGTATTATGAAGAACCTTCGTCTCAGGGTGAAGATGATCAAGATGTCGGTGAGCCGACTGGTGACTCTACTATCGGGTATATGGAATTTGATGAGGAAGAATCTAATGAAGAAGAGGGTACCCAAGGATATGCAAGCGGACAGTCATACGCCATTTTTACTCGCTCGCAAGGAAAAGAAGTGGAAGTTGCTGCCCATGTCCAGCAGGAGAAGGCCGTGTCAAACACGCCTCCGATCATTGCTAAAAGAGGTAATCCTCTTCCTACTCAACTCCCTGGAAAATCTTTTACAAGGAAATCCTTTCCCCCCATCTCTCCTCCAAAGCAGTCCCCTCATATTCCTACCAAGACCAGTAATCCTATTCCACCATCACGAAGTGAGGCACTCATTCCTTCACAAACGCAACCCTTGGCCACGTTTGATATCATAGATCATGCAAAAAAGACCAAGATCCAAAAATGAAAGTCGAGTACCTTGACCAAATCCCGAACAGCTCGTAAGATTGACCAAATATATTCAAATTCAAGCTGTTGTATCTAATCAGGTTTCCCCAAAAGGATTCCTTTCCACTCCCCCTGAATCCCACATAAATGTTGCTTCAACATCAGCATTAGGCAAGATAGAGCCTTTCTATCTCTCCCTTCTAATCAATGGACACAAGTTGAGTAACTGCATAATTGATTCCGGAGCTTCGGATAACGTCATGCCGACAAAGGTCGCCCATGCTCTGGGCCTCACTCTTACCAAGCCTTTCGGTAGATGTTATTCCTTGGAAACCAAGCAGGTTCCGTTGATTGGCCAAATCAAAGATGCACAATTTGCATTTGCAGCATTCCCTGATAAGAGGGTAAAGATGACAAGTCCTTGTTTTTGACATTTGGCGGCCTATGGAATTTTCTTTGGGAAGAAGTTTTGCAAGTCGAAGTCGGTGGGGAAATTCATATGGACTGGTCTAAAGCTAGAATTCCCGTCAAAGGCGTAATGCAGACTTTGGAGCTGGAATCACAAAAGAAGTACTTGGTTACTAGCTCTGAGGACCCCAAAGCTCAAATCCTTTTTGAATCATCAGGGATGGGGAACTATTTCTTGTCTACCGAGTCGATAAAATGGTTGTCCTCATTCAAGAAGGAGATCTTAACAAGATCTGGACCTTGCAGTTCGATGGCAGCTGCGCAACCAGCGGATGTGGCGCCGGAGCCGTGCTAATATCTCCCGAGGAAGAAGTCATTCCTCTCTCTTTCAAGTTGTAGTTTTTTAACACAAATAATACTGTTGAGTATGAATCTTTGTTACTTGGCATGCAAGCCGCAAGGGAAAGAGGGATTAAAAATCTAAAAGTACAAGGTGATGTGGAGCTAGTTGTAAACCAAGTCAAGAGGATTTATCAAGTAAAGAATGAAAGGCTCAGGCATTACCGTAATGTGGTGTGGGACAACATTGAAGAGTTTGATGCTTTTTCGATTGAATCCATTCCAAGAGCTCAAAATGACATGGCCGACTCATTGGCTGTTTCAGCATCCCTCATGCTTCCTCACCCAGGTTTGAAAACAAACAAATACACCATTGAGGTGGTTTTCCGCCCGAGCGTGCCAGACAATTCTCAGCATTGGCAGGTGTTCAATGACGATAATCAACTCATTGCCTTTCTGGAGAAGGCAGAAAATTTTAAAGAATTGCACTTTGAAGGATCTACTTCCACTTGCTGTGAATCAGTCACCAATCAAGGTGACAAATCTGAAGGGAACGACGGCATATGTCAGCTCAAAGGGAATAAAATCCCAAAGGGCCTAGTTTCTCTGGAGCGTTGTTCGATAGGCACGACTGTTTTGTAAAAAAGAAGAGGCGAGATGACCCTGACTCATCCCCAGAAACCGAACCGGTCAATATAGGTTCGATAGAGCACCCACAATTTGTGAACATTGGCAAATGTTGCACACCTGAGGAGAAACAGAAATTTGTCAAGTTGCTGAAAAAATATATGGATGTGTTGGCATGGTCCTATGCCGATCTAAAGTATTTTAAGCCAAAGGACATTCAACATGACATCCCATTGAAAGAAGATGTCAAAGCCTTTCGCCAGAAGCAGAGGCACTATAATCCTAAGATCTCAGGTACTATCCAGGCTGAAATTCAAAAGATGTTGGATGCGAGAATCATCTTTCCTATCCATCACAGTACTTGGGTAGCAAATATTGTGCCAGTGCGCAAGAAAAATGGTGAGATACGCATATGCGTAGACTTTCACAATTTGAATCAAGCTTCCCTGAAAGACAATCCGATAATGGATCAAGTTCTACAAGCAGTAACTGGATCAGAGATGCTGTCCATGCTTGATGGTTTTTCAGGCTATAATCAGATTGAAGTTTCACCTGAAGATCAATTTAAAACAGCATTCACTACTCCCTGGGGTACATTTGCCTACAGCAGGATGCCTTTTGGCCTAACTAATGCTGGCGCCACTTTTCAGTGGGCCATGGATTTCGCATTCAAGGGTATGATGGGGAAAGTCATTGTGGTTTATTTAGATGACTTAACCATGTTCTCTAAACAACGAAATGATCATTGTGATCATTTGGAGCAAGTATTGGCTAGGTGCCGAGAACATGGGATTTCCCTAAATCCAAAAAAGTCTGTTTTTGGAGTTACGGAAGGAAAGTTGCTAGGGCATGTGGTTAGCAAAGAAGGAACAAAGATAGATACCGAAAGAGTTAAGGCTATTCAAAGCCTTACTCTGCCTACAAGCAAGACTGGTGTTCATTCTTTCTTTGGAAAGGTGAACTTTCTCAGACGTTTTGTTCCTGACTTTGCTGAGAAGACTCGTCACATATTGAACATGATGAAGGGGTCACCAACTTTCAGATGGAGCGAAGAGGGGAAAAGGTCATTTGAAGAAATAAAAGCTTCCGTTGCTCATGCACCAGTCCTGGTATGTCCCGATTTCTCCAAGGACTTCATCATGTATAGTTATGCATCTGAGCATACTGTGTCCGCAATATTGATGCAAAAGAATTCGGAGGACGTCGAATCTCCGATTGCGTTCATGAGTTCTCCCCTCAAGCCTCACGAACTAAAAATGACTCAATTGGAAAAGCATGCCTTTGCCGTTGTCAAAGCAGTGAAGAATTTCAGGTATTACATTCTAAACTCGCATACGGTGGTGCTGGTCCCTGACATGGCGGTGAAATCAATTCTAACTCAGCAGGAGTTAGGAAGCTTGTGGGGAAATTGGATCGCAAAGGTCCAGGAGTATGACCTGGATATTAAACCAACCAAGCTGGTGAGGGGCAAGGGCCTGTGTCAGCTTATGGCTGAAACAAAGATTCAGAAAACCCCGAGGAAAGGGGTGACTACACCGATGAAGCACAAAACCAGCTGGAAAAACCCGATTCGCTGCCTCTGGTCCTATTTGTTGCGACTAGTGATGAATGGTATTCCAATATCGCTTTCTTCCTCACCTACGGCGAATGCCCAATGCACCTAACTGCAAAGGAGAAGCACACTATAAAGCTCAGAGCAGCTAAATATGTCATCTGGGATGACGGTTTATATAAACGTGGGATAGATGGCATCTTTTTGCGATGTGTTGACAAACCTCAAGCAGTAAAACTACTGGAAAGTTTTCACAATTCAGCCTGTGGGGGGCATTTCTCTTCCTCCGTGACTGCACACAAGATCATTCGAGCCAGGTACTATTGGCCGACGCTCTTTCAAGATACAGCCACCTGGGTGGCAAAGTGTGAACCTTGCCAGCAATTCGTCGGCAAGCCCAAATTGGCTGCTTTTCCCCTTAGGCCTGTCATCATCAACGAACCATTCAGGCAATGGGGAATTGATTTTATTGGTGCACTCAATCCTCAATCGAGTGCCAGACATAGCTATGTCCTTACAAAGAATGGATTACTTCACCAAGTGGGTAGAAGCCATACCTGTTAAGCATGCCACTTCTGAGGTGGTTTGTAATTTCATTAAAGAAAATATCATTGTCAGGTTTGGCGTTCCAAACAAAATCGTTGCTGATAATGCTTCTAACTTCTCCTCACGGGAAGTTATTAGTTTTTGCTATGAATATGGGATAACTTTGGCTCATGCCTCAGATTATTACCCCTAGGGAAATGGTCAGGCAGAATCCAGCAACAAGAACTTGGTGACCATCATACGGAAGTTAGTGGATGAGAATCAGCGGATGTGGCACAAGTCTTTGTACGACGCTTTGTGGGCCGATCGTATTACTCCCAAGAGGTCTCTTGGCATGTCACCTTTTCAAGTGTTATATGGCACTGATGCCGAGCTTCCCATTTCTGCGGAACTTCCTGCTCTGCGCTTGGCACGAGCTATCGAAGATGAAACTTTCCAGAATTCTCTAGAAAAGAGGATCATGTATCTGGTAGAACTTGAAGAAAAGAGAATAAGGGTGGTCGACAGGATCACCGAACATCAGAATCAAGTCAAGATATTATTCGATAAAAAAGAAAAGCAGAGGGATTTTCAAGTGGGAGATCTTGTCCTTTTGTGGGACAAGCGAAGAGAACCAAAGGGCATGCACGGAAAGTTTGATGCCCTATGGAGAGGGCCCTTCAAGATCAAGCAGCTCAACGGAGAGAATAACTTCTATCTCTCATATCTAGATGGAACCGAGCTCCCGCTTCCTTATAGCGGGCAACATCTAAATTTTTTCAAGAAGTAGAGCTTTCTCTCTTCTTTTGTACTGATTTGCTTTAGTTGTGTGTTTGTTTTCGTCGTGTGTTTGCTTTCGGTTTGTTGTGTGTTCCTTTTGCTCTCCCTTCGGTCGCCCTTGTTTTTGACTATGTTACCCAATGGATAGGCACTTAAGATCTGGGATTCTCTACCCCGAGTTTGCTCAGGGATAGTCCCCAGAAAGAGCCAGCTGTTATCCCGTAAAATTGACAAGGGCAATTTTACCGATAACCATACCGAAAATTTTGTTCCGATCCCTCGTTAGGGATCCCTTGCATTCGAAACATTGCAAAATCCCTTCCCGGGAAATCTGGTTTTTCGAACTTAGTCTTTTTGGTCTTTTTTGGCTGGGCGCATGGAATGACTATGTAACACCAACTTTTGGTGCACCCCCTTTAAAGCCTTTGGTGCATATTTTTCAGTGTCAACACGCCTTTTGGTGCACCTTGTATGTTGAGTCTTCTCTGCGTGCGCCAAGGCGCATGCGCCTTCATGTTGGCACAACTTTTGTTGCGCCAAAGGGCGCACATAATCTCATGACAACACAACTTTTGGTGCGCCAAAGGCGCGCTTAGTTTCATGTTGGAAAATGCTTTGGTGCGCCAAAGGGCGCATACTTTCCTATGTCGACAGTAATTTTCATGCACCCTTTATAAAGTTGGTGGCGCATTTATGACTTGCTCATATATATATATATATATATATATATATATATATGTATTTGCGCGCCCACAAATGTCATTATCACTGACCACGAGCACATGTTTTCTTTTCTCCGAGCTTGTCAACCCCGCCTGTCATTTTCAACACGTTGTGAACCCGTTTGCAATATTCTCATTATTTATCCAGGGTAAGTGTTCTTGTCTCTTCCATGTGATTTTCTTTCTAGTTCTTTGTGCTTCTTTTGGTTGGTTTTTGAAATGCATGTGTTGAGTGGCTCTCCCCGTCTTTGTCTTTCCTTATTTTTCCTCCCCCTCTTTCCAGATCTGCTGGTAGAGGATGTTATCCTGAAACAATGGTTTGTAACCTTTCTAGTTTGGAACATTTCCTTACCCAAGTAACCTTTCAAAAGAGGAAAAGAGGAGAAAGAGAATCTAAACCATGTAAAAACCCTCTGAGGGTGATTAAGTTCACTGTTTTCCTTCGGCGCATCTGTCACCCCTGCAACATAACATAAATCTACGCCTATGGCGCACCCAACATGTGCAACATCGCTTCATTCGCGCTAAGTACAAAGCTAAATAGGTGCGGGCGTGTCCCTCCTTACAGTAACATTCATGTTGTGCAAACCCTCCATGTGCCGCACCATGCTCCCTTTGGCGCACGAAAAGTTCCTGTTACACAAACCATACATGCGCCAAAGGGTGCACCAAATTCCAATGCAACATGAAAAATCTATGCGCCTTTGGTGCATCCTATCTTCGTGCAACACGATGTTTTCACGTGCCATGCGCCTTTGGTGCCAGTTTAACCCTTGCAACACCCTTTCCCCATGCGCCTTACCTATTTAGCCCTGTAAGCTGCTGTTTTCATGCGCCATGCGCCCTGAACCTCCAAATAACTAACTCTTTCTTCTGTTAACACTTCAATGGAAAATCAAATGACTGATACAACCTTTTTGGATTGGGTTTCACTTCTTCTTCATGCAGATCAGCAAATAAACTTGGAAGAACATATGTCAACATCCAGCAAAAGACCTACCAAATCCAAAGGAAAGGCCAAGCTTACAGAAGAAGAGATGAAGTATAAATATCAAAGGGTCAGAATGCCTAGTCCCAGGCCGAGTGTAGCCTGGACGTCAGAGACTCAGAATTGGGGCATATTGATATGGAGGAATTCTGGGCTAGAACTCAGAAAGTCACAAGGAGTCCATGGATGGACAAACTGATAGGCAGTGCCCTGCACTTCGCCGGTGGAATCCCGGTCAGTGCCATCAACAATGAATTCTTGATGGTGATTGCCCAATGTTACAACAAAGACACAAGGTGTGTCGTAAACAGCAAGGGCGAGGTAGTCATTGACCTCACTGCCTGTCACTTTGAGATAATACTCAGCATACCTCACCACCAACATTTTGTAGCCATCAGTCAAGCAGATTGCATTAAGGCTTGGGATGACAATGTGGATCAGTGTATGCAACTAATGAACGAGGTTTACTTGAAAAACAAAAAGGTAGTAACCCGGTGGCCCCAAATCATCCACCGAGCAACTTCTCTCGAGGAGCTCGGTGACACCATTACATTCTGAGCAGGGTCTTGGGCTTTCGACGCCCATTATTTCCATAAATGGATCTGCGGTACTTAGAGACCATGAACAAGAATTTGGTGATCAAGACGCCTGCTGGGAGAAATTATAAGCAGCACAATCTCTGAGCAGCTACAACAATTTAGCACAATGGGGACATTCCATATGAACTCCTACGTGGTCTACACTGCAGCATCAGAGAGGGACTATCCAGGCCTAACGCGGAGTGGAGTTTGGCCTCAGGTCAAGATATACGAATACTACCCGGAATTGAGGCTGGAGAATAGCATCTCCCAATTTACAAAAATTAACGATGTGTTTTTCTATCACATCATCTACCTATTGAGGCCGAATATGACTTATGGTCGCACGACCAAAAGCATAGTAGCAGCCACTGAGAAATGGGGGGCCCTGTTCACCCAGTTTCCCACATTCACCTATCTAAGGGCTGCCAACTTTTTAGGAGAGCCAACCAGGCTACCGAGGTATGCTGGACCTAAACTGATTCTGCTGGAGCTGTCAAGGCAGCTGATCACATACCATGAGAAATGCCTGAAAAGAAAGAAGGGTGGAACTCCTTTCCCCCTTACAGTGGGGTATACATGCTCTACTCACCACAAGGCGAAGGAAATGTTCAGAGAGTGGAGCCTGCTCAATTTAAGACATGATTTCCCAACCAAGCCTACCTTTGACCCAAGGAGCTGTCTGCCAAGGGTGAAACTTGATCCAATCCACGTCCCTCAGATCGAGGACATTTACATTGACATCATCCATGAGGTGGAGCTCAGGAGAAAGGATCATTCTCCCCTAGCATTGGTAGAAATCATCCCACGGGATAGCCATTGTCCCCAAAGGCTTCCAAACTGCGGAAGATGAAATAGACAAGGTATATACTGACACAGATGGGGACAATTGGCCCTTTCCGGCCATTGATAGAACTAAGGCCCCTCAAACAATTGAGGAGAGGGTCAAGGAGACTTTGCGTAGGACAGAGCATTGGTGCCGTATGAACGGACTAATCTACCTTGGGGTTGATTTCACAACCTCCCCGTTGGGCAACGCACCTCCACGATCCAAAAAGTAGCCTAAAGGAAAGGGCAAAGGCGTAGAAGGTGAATCCAGCACCATTCAGGAAGAAGCCCCTGAGAGTCCTCCTTCCGCGGCACCCGAGCAGGTAATATCTCTGGTCACACCAGAGAAAGAAGCAGAAGAGGATATTCCCATTGGCCCATCCACTCAGGATGTCGGCATTGTTACAACAACTGAGGTCCCTTCTATCCTTTCTTCTTCTCTTCCTTCCTCCTCAAGCGACCATCCCTTTGGTCGTCGTGTCTTCATTCCTTCTTCTCTTTTGTTTCCCCGCTTCTTCATCTATCTTCTCTTCCCGCTGATCTATCCTCCTCCATTTCTTCCCTTATCTCTCGAGCTCCCTTCCCTTCCTATGTCTTCCGCAGCTGTATTTCCTTCCTTCCGTGGGCACTTCTTCGGCTATTCTATCAATGTTGCCGCCACGTGTCTCCACTTTTTCCTCTCTACTACTGCAGCTTCCCCCTCCTCTGTTTCCGGTCCTTCTACCGTGGGTCTAGCTTGGATCTCTCAGCAGCTAAGTCAGCAAAAGAGGAAAGTTCCCATCGCTCCGATGGACTTTTCCGTGATCCCATCTAAGGGGGCGAAGAAGTAGAATCCTATCACACGCTTCTCTCAAAGTTCTGTAGGAGAGAGAGTTATGGAAATCGCGTACCCCGATCCCCTCAAAGAGAAAAAGGATCTGTCTCTGACAGATTTTACTGTGACCCAAGTCACAATGGGGACATCTTCCGAAAGTCTTCAAGGGGAGGCTCTTTCTGCAGTTGACGCCCTCTGCAAGAAGCTTAAAGAGATAAAGGAAGAGAAAAGGCAACTGAAGGAGCAAAACAAATATCTGCTCCAAGCCTTACAGAAGATGGGTAGTGCACCTCCCACAACTGCCGCCGAGACTTCTGAGCTTCTCAGCCAGGAGAAAATTAATGAGTATGCCAAGATCGGCAAGCAGGGTATGGCCGTTTCTGCTTGGAGGAGCCAAATCCTCAAAGACAGCGAAAAAGTGATCGCCGAGTTCTCCGAATTGTACCTGAACATCAGTAAGGCGAATAAAGAGCTCCAAGCGTTAGCAGGGCCCATATCAGAAGAGTTGGAACATGCTAGACTACAACACGAGACCTTCCAACAAATGTTCAACTGTTCAGTCGAAGATCTGGTCAAGTTTGGCATTTTCAGCCATCCAAGGGCCCTCAACAAAATCATTTCCACTCTGGACTACCCGGTGGATCAGCTAGAATTTATTCTAGAAAAGATTGATAAAGTAAAGAAAGAAGCCCTGGATGCGATGCACCAAATGGAACAAATTGTTCTTAATATGTCACCAGGGTTACTTACTCCTTCCTTCACTTTAAGGAAAGCTGATGAAACCACCCGGATCTTCAAGGAGATCGCTTCTCAAGGAACAGGGCCAGAGGTCACATTTGACACAGAATCTATCAACAACCTGCTGGCCTGTAGGGACTTCATCGGGTTCCTCATTGAGGCGGAAAAGGACTATTCCAAACTCCTAGAGAAGCTCATAGATGAGCGGGAGACTTGTGAGGCGATTAGTGAATGGCACAAGGATCCTTCCCAGGATCAACTAGGGCCAATAATCAACAAGTTCATGGAATACCGCTCTCAGTTCCATATCTCGTCACCTGAGCAGCAACAAAAGCCGTCCACCCCCTTTCGGCCACAGGATGACGATGATGAGTAGCTTCTTCTTCTTCTTCTTCTTCTTCTCTTTCTCTTCTTCGTCTTTCTTTTCGGAAATATCTGGAGTATGTTGATACAAATGATGACGTCATCCATGTTGCATCATGGGATGATGTCATCCATCAAGTTGTAAAAAGTCAACATGACTTTTAGATATTTTGTAAATATCTTTGTAAATAGTTGTTGGCTCCTTTTTGCCTTCTTTTCTCTTCTTCTTCTATATATACTCCAATACTTGTTGTATTGTGGGATGGATGAATATCTTTCAGATGAAAAATAGAAGTGAAGAAAAAAGACTTTGAGCTTTCTTGTAACAGAAGAAAACAGTAATACAAATATTGAGACTTTGTGCTGAATAGCTGTGTTATGCATCAGACCTTTCTTATGTTAGATCTGTATGTGTTTATTCTGTTAGATTCATATCTACTTTTTTGTCATTTATTCATCATCAGTATTGCTTTGTTTGTTTATGCAAGTAGGTTTGGCTCTGTTTACTACCAATCCCAAAACATAAATCTTCTGACCTTTCTGCTTTGGAATTCATTTCTTTTCTTCCTTCGGACCTACTCTTTCTTCATCCCCTCTTCCTTTCCTTTCTTTTCGCAGTTGGAAACACCCTACTGGGATGAGATCCCAAACCCCCGAAGGTAGAATCTGTGAGACTTGCATAGATTCCTGCTAGTAGAATAGCAATAAACTAGTTTCGCTTTGCTGACTCAAAGAGGGGCTATGCCCTGCACACTGTTGGCTCGTCTATCCATAGATCTGTCCAAGCGACAGATTTTCGGACCAACAAAACCCAAGTGGGGGCCAAGAGCCCAAGTGAACACACAGGATCTCGGCCAAAGAAATTGAAAAATATGTAGTCAAGGTGGTAGAGATGACTATCCACTAGGGAAAATATCATAAGGTATCGTGATGATATCATTAACTTGATGCATAATGTGGCATTAGGCATAGTTCATGAGGTCCTTGATGTTATTTTGTGTAATAGAAACTTGTTAATATACTTTAGAATGCATGGTGAATAAGATATAATCAATTTGATCCTCTAATCGAGTGATAACATCATACTAAATGAAATCCATAGTAGGATGAGGATCATAGAAAAGTGGATGTCTATGGTGTTTTTGAGATAACTATAGGAATCAAAGGATCCTTCTTGTGAAGATGAAAAGAAGAAGATAATTAAGATATAATGATTTTGAAAGATCGAAATATTGATTCCATGCATGAATTCATCAAGATCATTATCATCTGACTACAAGAGATTCATAGACATGCGCCTGATCAAATTTGAATGACCGACATTGATGTGAAGAGTATCTATAGGGTAGTTAAAGCATTGATATTCTTGAAAGGGGGTAGGTGATAATTTTTAAGGGTGGAGAGTTCTTATGCCCACTTTTGTTTAATTTTATAATAATTCAAAGGTTTAGTAGCCCCTTGAATATTATAAATATCTCCTGGTGAGTGAATCATGCACTAACACAAGGAAGGAGAAATGACGTGCATACATTGATTCCGAGGCCACCCTAGGAGAATATTATAAGATAGGAAAAAAATAAAAAGTATGAATTTCACGTGCACACTCCTAGGGGAATGGTGATGGGTAACCAAATACACCCCATCAGAGGCATCTTTCGATGATCATATCCTTGACAAGTAGTTCATGTAGATTTTAGGTTATCGATAGAATAATTGAGGGCCTTGATGAAATATAATGAGGCCACACACGTTCCTAATCCCTCATTAATGAGAGCACACTTAACTAAAGTGTGACCGATATGAACTGAAATGAAGAGTGGAAGATCATCTGCACAAAGTAAGAGATCATCTAGAATCATAGAAGTGATGGGAAAATGAATGCATGAATGAGTATCGTGGTGAGATTAATATAAATGGAGAGTTCCTCATATTTTTGATAGATACTTTCTTTTGAGCCATGCAATGTAGGAATCTACCTCAAAGAGGGAGGAAAAGTGATGTTCATGTCAAGCAACACAATCATTATACGCTCATAATGGTGAGGTGACGTACACATAAGTTTCAAAAATGGAACTAGGCTAGGAATTTAGGTAAGTGCTTTGAGAGGATCCTAAACATCATGAATAGATTGTACAAAGTAGGATGAGAGTGTTGGGAGTCCTCGAAACAAAGCTAGAAGGAGAAAATGTAGTTAGAGAGACTTCTAAAATTGATTTTTTCTCATTTCCTACGCCATCGGCTCTGCAAGTTTGATTTACACAAGGTCCAATGGCATTTGTAGATAGAGATATTGATCCAAACATAATTGTACCTATAGGATAATTTCCAAAGGGGCCAATGGAATTTGGAAGAGGCAGGTTCTTGCTTTGAGGAGATCAATTTTAAGGCACCTAAGGATAGATGGTTTGTGATTCAAAGGTTGTAATGTTATAGCATACTATAGTTCTACATAAGCTATGACACATTTTACATCATTGATTGCAACCATATTTTCATGAGGGTAATCTATGTCAACTAAATTGGTTGTAGAATTCTATTTCTTATTATAAATTTTAGTGACATCATGATTTAGCATAAGATTATTTTAGCTTTTCATTATCCTAGTTGATAGATTCATGATGGTCCTTCTTTTGATTTATGTCACGATCTTTACTTGCTTTGGTAAAACTATCACAAGTGATGACATTATAATCAAAGTTGGGCCCTAAGAAGAATTTAATGGTAGCCATTCGAGTACATGATAATTCTCATGTGAGTGACCCTAATTAGTGTTCCACTAACAAAACTTACTCTCATCATGCCAATGAGGAATGGGTCAAGAAGGATCTAGGATCATGGTAAATGGTTTAGGAAGCTGATGCTTTAACTCTTCCTTACTCAGTGGTTGATGATGGTTAGATTAGATTTTATTATTGTTATATTTTTGGTCAATATTGAAAATAGTCCTATTTAAAGAAGCAACAATAAGAAGAGTATCTGAGACTCTATCATCGTCACGTTCTTGTTTTTATAACATTGAAGGATTTGGAATTGTTTGTTAATTTTTATTTTGGATGGACACTTCTCAAATTCCCTCATGAGATAGTATTTTCTTATGGCCTATTTAAATGCTTCTTCGAGGTAAGTAGGAGAAAATGAACTCACCTTATATTGAAGGCAAGGCTCAAGGGATCATAAGAAAAGTTTCAAGAGGATATCATTTGGTATGTTATGTTCTACCCATGTGGATAGGGTCTTCCAACACTTGATAAAGGATTTTACTTGATTTGTTCTTAGAATGATAACAATTGATGTTGTTTTTATAGATCATGATATTGGAATTCATTTACTAGGGATGTCACTAAGGACTCTAGCTCAACTATAAAATTAGGAGCTAAAGTATGGTACCAATCTAAGGAATATCATGTAAGTATATTTGTTAGGAGTTTTGTGGCGAGTGTATGAATTGGTATTGACCTATTATTTCTAAATATTTTCAAATGATTTGATATGAAGGGTGGTATCAGTAGACCCATCGTAAGAGATAAATAGAGAAATGCCATCAATATCCATACTATCAATATAGGGTGTTAAAGGATCTTATTGGTATACTTGCAAGTATTTTTTTAATGGGGGTTGAGTGATGGGAACCCCATTAGGATCATTTAGAAAAGGAGGGGGCATGGTGCCTTGAGATCCCATTGGAGGGTGGTTGACTAACTGAGCCATGTTGGCTTACATTTAGATAAATTGAGTTGTTGTAGTGAATTGGATTTGCCTCATTTTTTCAATGAGTTAGAGAATGAGGTTGGTAGGGTCAGAATTGGAGGCATTTTCAAATGAACTGTTTTAGTGGATTTCAATTTTTGTCCTATGGTGAAGTTGTTTAGAGATAAATTTGAGAAGTTTTTGCTAAAAAATTCTTCTAATTTTCCTTTGTATTGAGGAACTGAGATAGAAATTTATGAATCTCAAGAGGATGGTCAAAAGTATCATCATTCTAGATTTCTTCTTCCTCATCCTAAACTGGTCCATTACGATGGGTATAAGGATTATTTTCAGGTTCTCCTACGATGTAACGTTCCATACAAAAGGTAAAATCATCTACAGGATTATATGTCTTAGTAAAATATCTCACAATAGAGTTGGAGGACCCCGAGGCCCATATAATCCATGATGGAGAGTTGATATGGTGAGAAAAGTTCCAAAAGTTAAGGCTACGAAAAAATTGGCCATACAAAAAAATTACACATGGGCCAAAGGTGTATGAAATTAGATTTCGAGATACTAAACATAATTGGTTGTACGATAGTTCTGCACATGGTCCAAAGACATTTATATATGAACAAAAAAATAGACATGATCACCTGGGGTGATGGTGTCTATGTAGATGGGATGTTAAGGTTTTGTGTGTTTTTAGGTATTTAGATGAGATCAAATATGGAAGTGGATGATTTTAAAAAGTTTTTCTCAATCAAAAATTCTATAAGATTCATGTCAAGTTCACTAGAGAATGTATACTTGCCAAAGATGTGTATCAATATCTTGCATTCTTAAATCATATATTCAACAAGCATATCGAGGAAATGAGTAGGAAACACACATTTACCAACACACAAGGGATTTACTTAAAGGGACTATAGTGAGCATTAGGTTTGTCTATATCTAGAGGGATGTTATCCCTACACTAGGTTAACTTAGGGTTTCTAAGGCCCATGGTCAAGATAGAGGAAGGAAACATATTGAGATATTAATTTTTGAGTATGGAGAGGTAAAGATCAATAATAAACATGCATGTGAATACTGAAATGAAAGTGGGAATAGCTAAGGAACTGATATGGGTAATATTATTATGCTAACTAACATCCAAAAATTTACAATACTAAGCTAACATAACACAATGAAGAAGGAAATGAAATTATCTATAAAAAATGATAAAAGATGGTTAGAGAACTCACCTTGTACCTATAGGGTGGTCATTGATGCATCTATCTCTCCAGAGAAGCATCATCTTTGAGAGAGAGTTATTATTAGGTAGAGAAGGGGAAAATAGTTCCTATCCTAGACTCACTATAAGTGACCTAATAGTGTAAGTAATCATCCAATAAGAAGAGTATATAATCTAATCTTAAAAAATATGCAAGATGAACCAAGAGCTAGGTGAGAAGATGTGAAGATGGCACAAAGAAATAGAGTTAATGGTTATCTAAATGATTCTGGATTCCTTTTCTTATGAATGTCAAATGAGGTGAGGGTAAATATATGATTTCATCACCTGTGAGTGATGATGTCATCCATTAGGAGTTATAACACCAACACCATCACCCATGGGTGATGGTGTCACCATAGGTGCTGAAAAAGAGGTAAGGTGTCATGAAAAGTGAAAATAGTGTGTCGTAGATAATGGATATGGATGAAAAAGATGTCAAGTGATGAGATGAAAGCAAGAAATTGTGAATGTGATGTGCATGATACCTAGGAAGATAAGGATACCTAGTGCAAGGATAGCTAAGGTCAAGACCAAATAGTGACACTCTCTCTATGTACTATCTCTAACCCATAATGGTTACTTGAACAACCATTCCTTTAAGGAACCCACTCTTGAAATAGATGCAACAACAACCCTTATCTACAGAAAGAAAATTATCAAAGTAATAGCTATAAAAGATAAAAATGTAAAAATGAGGTGTATACATATCTCTTGATTGATTTTACAAACAACACTATGAAGAAAAAAAGGTTTGGAGAGATCATGAAGGGTGAGCCCAAGAGGAATTTTATTTACAAGGTTTTGAAGAGAATTTGAAGGTTGAATCTTAATTTCCAAAGGACATGGAGAATGCTACAACAAATTCTCATGAAGACCACTAAAGGTATGAGTGTAATTCATATGTGTTACTTTCTATCATTCCAATTCATATTTTTGGTCATGGGTAATTTGTTGAAAAAGATGATCTTGGGGTAAGTTTGATGCTCTGTAGTAAATCACGGAAAATGGGTAAACATAATGATGCTAAGAATCGAGAAAAATCATATTTGTAAGGGGTCAATATGGAAATAATTTTACGTGACCTTGTTGGAAGCCATACACATTATTGTCACCCTCAAAATTCCCCTCATTTTTAAGTCAAGATTTCGAATAATTTTGAGTTGGTGCCTTTGAGAGATGTTTGAGTAGAGTGAGAAGTTTGGAGAGATAGAAAAATTGTGCTTTAAAGAAATTGGTGCTCATTTGCAATCCCACCTGTTAAAATCTTGCAGTCCACATGGTTTGATACAATTTCTGTCTCCCCATCTGGATGCTTGAAATTTTTCCTTCATTCAAATGAAATTATCAAATCCTTTCTCTATGACCATGGATCACATCGAGCTTGGTGTTGTTTACAGTTCTCCTTTCCATGAGGAGCAATGTGTTATTCAAGTGTAAATGGTGGAGTTTTCCCTCTCTGTATTTTTCCACATTCATGACTGATGGGTGTATCTTCCTGTCAATTTTTGGCCCAAAGACCTACACAGTACGTGGACATCTCTGATTAGATGCGGGAAGGTGGCTCATCAGGTCACTTTTGGAAATTTGGTTTTGTATGAAGAAAGGAAGTGTTCAATCGAGGCCTAAATTGGCTAAGTATAGAAGGAATGCGGAAGGTGCCACGTGTCTCAAAGAAAGTGCACTTTTGGTATGGCACAAAAAGCGGAGACCCCAACATGTGCGAGCCTTCCACATGTCTAGAATCTGAAAAGATAAAGTCATATGATAAATCAAAAGAGCCATTGAAGCCTCCACACGTCCCAATGGTGCACCTCTAAAGGCTAAGTTCAAAGTAGGATCCTAAGTGAGTACTGACTCTCCACACTTTCAGGGACTCAAAAATTCAAATCAGTCATTGAAAGGTCTAAGGCAAGTGGAAAGAGCCACGTGTCTCTTTGGTGCTATTTTAAGAGGTGAAATACAAAGTGAGTCCCCAAACAGTGTGAAGCTTCCACGTGTCTAGAACCCAACATAGTCTCTCCTAAATAGGCGAAGGGACCTAACTAAAAAACAGAGAAAGAGGAGTGGGCCCAAATCGGTTAAGTACAAAAGGATAGGTGGATAATGCTACATGTCTCATTAGTGCACCTTGAGGGTTAAAGCCAAAAGCAAGTCCCCAAACATGCGCTAGCTCTCTACATGCCTCATTGGTGCAAATTCAAAGGTGTGGCCTAAAGAAAGACCCTGAACTAGCACCAACCCTCCACATGTCTAAGGTCCGATAGAAATCAAATGGGCGGTGGGACCAAATCAGCTAAGTATAAAGAACTAGTGGAGCTTGCCACGTGTCTCAATAGCATAACTTCAAGGGTCAAAGCCAAAGGAGGTCCCCAAAATAAGTGTCGGCATTCCATGTGTCCTAGGTTTGAGAAGGAGACGAGTCGATTGTTGAATCAGCTAAATATATAAGGGTTTACGGAAGCCTCCACATGTCTGCTCAACACAACATCAAAGGTAAAATATGGAGGCGGGTCCCAAATGTACATTGAGCCTCCATGTGTCTAGGGTCGAGATATATGGCCCTGCTAAACAAAAGTAACTTAGCAAAAAAAAAAACAAGGTGAGGCACCGAAAGGAGCCACGTGTCTCTTTAGCACTCTTTCAAGAGGTAAACTAAAAGTGAGTCACCAAATGAGTGCGAAGCCTCCACATGTCCCGGGTTGGACATAAAGCTTTCACCAAAATAAAGGAAAAATTAAAATGTTAAGCCCGCATTGAAAGTCAAAGCGGGAAGGTGGGCTGATGGAGAACTTTGAGGTTTTTAGCCTTGTTTCCATAAAAGGCGTAAAGTAAAAAAGTGAACCGCGCCCCCGCTCATGCCAAGGGAAAAAGTCAAATATCGAGCCCACATGAAGAGTCAAAGCGGGGAGGTGGGTCATAAGAGCCATTTGAGATTTTGAGTCTGGTTTCAAAAGGGAAAAATTCAAATGTTGAGCCCGAATCAAAAGTCAAAGCGGAGAGGTAGGTCGGTGAAGAACTTTGAGGTTTTGAGCCTCATTTCTAAAAGAAGTAAAATTATAAAGTGAGTTGTAACTTTGTTGCCACTCAGGTAATGCATGTGTGTCGAACCAAATGCAAAATGTGAAGTTGCGGGGTTGTGGGGAACTTTTTCACTTTTTCATCTTTTGCGCTAAAGGTGCAATTTCAATTTCAGGCTCGCGGATCCATTTTTGCCATTTTTGTATGGATTTAATTCAAATATTCAAATGGGCATAAATTTCACTCCAGTGCTTGAAATTTGACAAATTTTATATTGTTGGAAAGGTCTTGGTCTCCTCTACACCATGGAAGCATAAAATATTGTTTTCAGTAGGATTTGATGGTTGGAAATTTGGAAAAATTATTTCAAGCCATTAATACGGGATCCGATTGCTTCAACTACCCAGATATGATCCAATCTTCCATACTTCCTTCTCTAACATGCCAAACATACATGGAGAACTAGTTGGATATCTTGATTCGGGTGAAATCCTAGAAAACATCTTTCGTGCCATTAATATGTGATCAGACTGCTTCAACTAGATCAAATTTGATCTGATCTCTCATCCTTCCTTCTTCAGCACGCCAAAAACATGTAGAACCAGATTTGATAGATTTTAGGTAGATTGCAAGAGCATTGATGGTTGGTGGTTGAGCTTCCAAATAATATTTTCTTCCTTCTCTTCTTCTCCTCTCTTGGCTTCATCTATAAATGTAAGAGCCTGGCTCATTGCAAAAGGTTGGACTCTGATAATTTTGAATTGTAATTATAGTTGAAATTAAATCAATACGAATGATTTCCCCCTTTTCTATATCTTCCTCCATTGTCCCTTCTAGCTCATCTGAAATTCGTGGATCATTTAATTTTTGTGATAAGAAACTTTTTGTTATTATTGATATGTTTTCTAGAACTTTGTGTCTATGGAATGATATCTTATGTTGTGAATGTGAATGATTATGTTCTGTATCACTCTTTCTCAATACGTATAGGGTTATACTCTGTTATCTATATTTCTTGAAAGTGTTGTTATATTCTTCTCTTTCCTTTCTTCAGTTCTTCTATTTGTTTGTATTGATAATCTTTTGGTATAAAAACATTTCAAGATGTCAGAGGCCTAGCCTTAAGATGAAAGTGTACATTTGTATATAAGCTTTGCTTACTTTCAATAAGGGAACCTCTCCCATAAAGAGGAGGGACTTGTTGTCCCTTGACTATGGTTTTGATCAAAGTACCATTTTAAAACCCAACAATTTTTGGTGACTCCACTGGGGATTTTGTTTCAAACATATCCCTTTTAAAATAACAACTTCAAGATCATTTTGATCTGGCAACTCTACGATATACATGTGGGAAGAAATCTCTTGGGGTTAAAGATCCTCATTTTCAACTTCTAGAGCAACAAAACTTCCCTCTTCTTCTAGCAAGAAGGAACAGAGGAACTCGTTCTTTAAGAACACCCCTGTTAAAGATAGAAACTCCAAGAATAGCATTCCTCCATAACAACTCAGTCCTAATATTCTTGCTCTGATACTTGTTGGTGTCTCAGTTCCCCTTCAGAAAATATTCCCACAAATGGCAACACCTCTGCCTTGGGGAAAATGGATTGGGCCTCTTGCTCTTCCTGAACCATTACATGAGTTACCCAGGAGTAGTAGGAAAGGTTTTCCTAAATTCCAAGGTGATGGGAAGGTACACCTAGATGAACACATTACTGACCTTCAGCGTTGCATGTGGGATTCTTGGGATTGAGCATGAAGATGTTTCTGTTAGGCTCTTTGTAGAGACATTATAGGATAATGCTGTTGATTGGTTCTATCATCTTCCTATTGGGTCAATTATTGATTGGACCACCTTGAAAACTTAGTTTGAGCAACATTTCAAACCTGCTGAAGATGTGTATGCTCTCTTGGCTCAAATTTCTCATATCAAGAAGGAACCACATGATCCCATGAGAGAATTTGTGGCCAAATTCAACAAGCTCATTCATAAAATTCCATAGAACACTTGTCCTATGGATCAAATCCAAAAATTCTTCTTCCTCAATGCTCAGTTACCTGAAGTGAGCTATGCACTAAGGAGAGCTAACCTTGTAACTCTGGATGCTAATCAGCATTTGGCTATCGAGGTTGAGGATGATTTAATCATGTTTGGTAAATTGAAAAGAGAACCCTCTATTTCTAAAGCATCCTCCTCTTCCTCTCCTAGAGCCAATTTAGATCAGTTAGTACAAAATTTGGCAAATGATCTCATTGCCATCAAAAATTAGTTGGCTCAACATACTCCTTATCAAGATATTCCAAGAAGGAATTTTCAGCCTAGGAACTAGTTACCTCCTTCTCAAAATAAATTGTCTATTAAAGGCCCACCTATAAAGGTTCCAATCAATGCAACTTGTGAAGTTTAAGAACCTGATGATGAGGAGTTTAATGAAGACTTTGAAGACCTAGAAGAAGAGGTTGATGAAGAACTAGAAGAGCTTGGTGGATCTCAAGTTCATTTCCTCACCATTGAAGGTATAGATGATGAAGATGAATATGATGAAAGAGTGGCAGAGATGAATAGTGAGTCATATGTTGTTATGACTTGGGAGAAAATGAATAGAAAATAAAAAGTGATGCATCCTACTAAGAAATCCAAGGAGTTTCCTATAACTATTCCAATGGTTGCTAAAAGAGGAGCCCCTATTCCCACTACCTCCACAAAAAGGTGAGTAATGCCAATCCTCCTCCTTCTACCTCTGTTTCCAAAAATTCTTGTCCTTCAACTCCTAAAACTGATAAATCAAAGGTTTCTCCTATTCCTAGTAGTGATGCACCATCTGTCTCGGGTCTTTTGATATTATTGATCACCTCAAAAATACCAAAATCCAAATTTCAGAGGCATATTTTTACCAAACCCATCCAAAATCCTTTGCTAAAATGGTAAACTTTGTAAATTCCAAATCTAATACTTCTAAAGGTATTTTTCCCACTCCCTTTTCCTCACCTCAATGAAGCCTTATGGCTGCGGTCACTTCCCTAATGAGAAAATTGAACCATTCTATGTGACTCTCCTCATAGCTGGCCATAAACGTAGTAATTGTGTTATAGACTCAGGAGAATCAGACAATGTAATTCCTGTAAAAGTAGCTCATTCTTTTGGCCTAACTCTAATAGGTTCCTTTGGTTCCTACTATTCCATGGAGAGTAGATAAGTGCCTTTGGTTGGAAGGATTGAAGATGCACAAGTAGCCTTCACTATTTTTCCAAGAAAAAGGGTCTTAGCCACTATTTTGGTTGCTGATATTCCTCCCTCATATGATATGTTATGTTTGAGTAGGAATTTATGTAAAAAGTTAGGAGGTGAAATTGACAGACAATTTGGTCACATGCCTTAATCCCGATTAATGGGAAAATGAATAATTTTTGTGAGAAAATTAAGTGAGTATATTGTGAAAATGCGATGATCCTAAAGCACAAATACTCTATGAAGATACAGGGCATGACAACTATATGATCATGTCATAAGATGAGGAAAATCTTCCTAAGGGAGTGATTCACGATCCCAATGGCATTTGGAATTTGGAGTTTGATGGAAGTTGTTCTTGGCTGGTTCGGAGCTGGTGTGGTGTTAATTTGTCTAGAAGGGAAGATTAATTCATTCTCTTTCAAGCTTCATTTTGAAAATACAATTAATATAACTGAGTATGAGGCTCTCATCCTTGGATTGGGCAAGGAAAAAGAAATAGGAGTAAAGAATATTTATGCTCATGGTGATGCAAAGTTGATTATGAAACAGGTAAGGGATCTTTACCAAGTTAAGAATAGGAGATTGAAACATTATAGAAATCTTATTTGGGATTCCATTGAATTCCTTGATGCTTTCTCAATTGAATTTGTGTCAAGAGAAAATAATACTAGAGTTGATTCTCTAGTTGTCTCAAGATCTTTGTTGATTCCTCATCCAGATTTCTCTCAAGAGAAATTTACCATTGAAATGATTCATAGGCCTAGTGTTTCAGATAATGCAAGCAACTAGAAGGTTTTTAATGATGACCAAAACTTGCTCTCTTTCTTGGAGCTTAAAGATAACTTCAAGCAGTTATATTTTGAAGGAAGTGAAACTTTACCTAGAAAATATGTGTCTTATAATGAGGAAGATATCAAAGAAGAGATGGATCAGGATGGATGTATTAAGTTGAAGGGTAACAAGATTCCTAAAGGACTGGTGAGTCTAGAAGATCTGTTTGACAAACAGGATAGGTTCATCAAATCTGAAGCTTCTCAAGGGACTCGACAATCTACTGAGTATGAGAAGGTCAACATTGGAAGCAATGATGAACCCAAGGTGGTGAATATTGGAAAATGTTGCACCCAAGAAGAAAAGAAGAAAGCAATAAACCTATTAAAGAAGTATGTTGATGTTCTTTCCTATTCATATGATGATCTCAAGGATTTTCAACCAAAGGAGATGCAACACTATATCCCTCTGAGACCTAGGATCAAACCTTTCAAGAAGAAGCAAAGGCAATATAATCCTAAGGTTGTTGATACTATTTTTCAAGAGATCCTAGAAGTTACTAAGAGACAAGATTATTTTCCTATACATCATTCAACATGGATTGCCAACATTGTGCCTATCAGGAAAAAGAATGGTGAGATTTGCATTTGTGTGGATTTTAGGAATTTGAATTACGTCTCTCGAAGGAAAACTATCCACTCCCATGATGGATCAAGTTTTCAAGCTATCTTAGGCTCGAGATGTCGTCAATGCTAGATGGATTCTCTCGATACAATCAAGTGGAAGTAAGTACTCCGGATCAATACGGGACTACTTTTTACTACCCTTGGGGCACATTTACATAAAAGAGAATGCCATTTGGTCTTATCAATGTTTGTGCTACTTTTCAGAGGGTAATGGACTTAGATTTTGGCAGCCTTAAGGGAAAGTGTATTGTTGTGTACCTTGATGATTTGACTTTTTCTCCAAAACAAGGGTAGATCATCTTCAACATCTAGAAATAGTCCTACAGAAATGCAGAAAACATGGAGTTTCTCTCAATCCTAAGAAGTTTTCCTTTTGTGTTACTAAAGGAAATTTGTTGGGGCACATTGTTTCTAAAGAAGGGATCAAGATAGATCCATAAATAGTTCAATAAATCCATCAGATTCCCCTTCCCACAAGAAAAAAGGGTGTTCATTGTTTCTTTGGAAAGGTAAATTTCTTGAGGAGATTCATTCCAGATTTTAAAAAAATGACTATGAGCATTACTCAAATGATGAAAGGAAAGAAAACCTTTGGTTGGTCTTCTAAAGGCAAAGAAGAATTTGAAGATATTAAGAAAGACATCGCTAAAACTCCCATCTTAGCGTGCCCCAAATTTCAGCAAGAATTTTATTATCTATTTCTATGCTATAGAGAATACCTTGGCTATCGTGCTAACTCGGGAAAATTCGAGAATCAACTTCAATTTCCTTCATGAGCTATGTTCTGAAAGCTCATGAATTAAAATATACTATGATGGAGAAACATGCTTTTGCAGTGGTCAAAGATGTCAAGCAGTTTCATTTTTATATTCTTAATTCTCACTCTGTTGTAATTGCACGATCTACAACCATCAAGTCTATTCTTACACAAGGAGTTTGGAACTAAGAGAGGCAAATGGGTAGAAAAATTCCAAGAGTATGACCTTGATATCAAGACAAATAAGCTAGTTTGGGGTAAAGGCTTGTGTGAGCTTATTGCTAAAGGGGCTGATGAAGAATTGTCCACAAAAGTAGTTGATGTCCTTGTTGTCCTCTTCCTCAGTTCAACAGATGAGTGGTATGCTGATATTGCACATTTTATTACTTATGGAGAATGTCCATCCCATTTGAGTGCCAAGGAAAAGAGAGCTATTAAGCTAAGGTCTGCTCACCTTAAATGTGTGGACAAAGAGAAACAGAAGAAGTTGTTTTTCATCTTTTCATGATCAAGCTTGTGGAGGGAACTTCTCTTCTATTGTCACTACCCATAAGATCCTTCGTGCAAGGTACTATTGGTCTATATTGTTTAGAGATGCATCAAAATGGGTAGGTAAGTGTGAATCCTATCAGACTTTTGTTGGGAGACCTAAGTTGGCTTCTTTACCACTCAAACCAAGTAGTGATTGATGAGACTTTTCAACACTAGGGATTGGATTTCATTGGAACTCTTAACCCACCTTCCAGTGTTGGACATACTCACGTGCTAACTGCTACATATTACTTCAAAAATTGGGTAGAGGTTATTCCAGTCAAAAGCACTACTTCTGAGGTGGTGTGTAATTTCATCAAGGAGAACATCTTGATAAGGTTTGGGGTACCAAATAAGATTGTGACTAATAATGCTTCCAATTTTTCTTCTTCTAAGATGATGGATTTTTGCTATGGCTATGGAATTTCCCTTGCTCATTCTTCAGATTATTATCCTCAAGGGAATGGTTGAGTAGAATCAACAAATAAGAATATGGTAACCATCGTTCAAAAGCTTGTTAATGAAACTCAAAGGAATTGGCACAAGAAGCTCTATGATGCTCTCTAGGTAGATAGAATTACACCCAAAAGAGTAATTTAGATGTCTCCATTTCAGGTGGCATATGGTGTTGAAGCTCAACTACCGATAAGATGGAATTGCGGCCTTACACTTAATGACGGCTATTAAGGGCTCAAGTTTCATCAATTCCTGGACAAGAGAATCATGTACCTTCAGAAGTTGGATGAAGACAAGATGCAGGTTTTTGATAGGATCTCATCTCATCAACTGAAGGTGAAATCTTTGTTTGATAAGAAGGCTAGGCCTAGAGATTTTCAAGTGGGAGACATTGTTTTGTTGTGGGACAAAAGACATGAACCTCGAGGAAGCCATGGTAAGTTTTATTCTCTTTGGCTTGGTCCTTTCAAAATCAGACACTTTGCTTTCTACTTGGATTATATGGATGGATCCTCTCTCCCACTTCCTTATAGTGGGTAGTATTTGAAGTTGTTTAAGTCCTAGGTGATTAGGCAGTCCTTTTGTATATATTATGTGTGGTTTTTGTTTGTTTTTGTCTTTCCTTTTGGTTTTTTTCCATTTCATGTGTGTTGTCTTCTGTATTGGTTTTACCTTTGACTCTATTTTCCCAATGGATAAGGCACTCGATCTACTTTACAAGATTTTTCTATGTTTCTTGATCTTGCCTTGTTCCTCTATCCCAGCCAAGTCATTCCTAGAAAGAGCCAACTATTGTCACCCTCAAAATTCCCCTCATTTTTAAATAAAGCTTTTGAAAATTTTGAGTTGGTGCCTTTGAGAGATGTTTGAGTAGAGTGAGAAGTTTGGAGATATAGAAAAAAATTGTGCTTTAAAGAAATTTTTGGTTATTTGCAATCCCACCCTCGTTAAAATCTTGTAGTCTGCATGGTTTGATATAATTTCTTTCTCCTCATCTAGATGCTTGAAATTTTTCCTTCATTCGAATGAAATTTTCAAATCCTTTCTCTATGACCGTGGATCGCATCGAGCCTGATGTTGTTTATAGTTCTCCTTTCCACGAGGAGAAATGTGTTATTCAGGCATAAATGGTGGGGTTTTCCCTCTCTGTATTTTTCCATAGTCGTGAGTGAAGAGCGTATCTTCCCTATCAATTTTTTTCCCCAGCACCCACGAGTACATGGAAATTTTTGATTGGATGTGGGAAGGTGGGTTATTGGGTCACTTTTGGAAATTTGGTTTTATATGAAGAAAGGTAGTGTTCAATCGAGGCCCAAATTGGATAAGTATAGAAGGACTGTAGAAGGTGTCAGATGTATCTACAGTGCACCAAAGCAGGGACCCCAAATGTGTGTAGGCCTTCCACGTGTCTAGAGTCTGAAAAGATAAAGCCAGCTGATAAATTAGCTAAGTATAAAGAGCCAACAGAAGCCTCCATGCATCCCAATGGTGCACCTCCAAAGGCCAAGTTCAAATTAGGATCCTAAGTGAGAACTGACTCTCCACATGTTCAGGGCCTCAAAAAGTCAAATCGGTCGTTGAAAGGTCTAAGGCCAACAGAAAGAACCACGTGTCTCTTCGGCGCTCTTTCAAGAGGTGAAATACAAAGCGAGTCCCCAAACAAGCCCAAAGCTTCCACGTGTCCAAAACCCAACATAGTCACTCCTAAATAGGCGAAGGGACCCGGCTAAAAATGGAGAAAGAGGAGTGGGCCCAAATTGGTTAAGTATAAAAGGATCGGCGAGATGGTGCCATGTGTCTCGTTAGTGCACCTTCAAGGGTCGAAGCCAAAAGTGAGTCCCCAAATATGCGCCATATCTCCACATGCTGCATCGGCACAACTTCAAAGGTGCGGCCCAAAGAGATACCCTGAACTAGCACTTTTGACCCTCCACGTGTCTCGTGTCGATAGAAATCAAATGGACAACACAACCAAATCAATTAAGTATAAATAATCTGGAGAAGCTTGCCACATGTCTCAACAATGCACCTTCAAGGTTCAAAGCCAAAGGTGGTCCCCCAAACAAGTGCTAACCTTCCATGTGTCCCAGGTTTGAAAAGGAGATAGAGATGGCCATTGAATCAGCTAAGTATATAAGGGTTTGCGGAAGCCTCCATGTGTCCACTCGATGCAACTTTGAAGGAAAAATTTGGAGGCAGGTCCAAAATGTGTGTTGAGCCTCCATGTGTCCAAGGTTAGACATATGGCCCCACCAAACAAAAGGGACTTAGCAAAACACAAATAAACAAGGCAAGGCAGTGGAAGGAGCCATGTGTCTCTTCGTTGTTCTTTCATGAGGCAAACACAAAGTGAGTCTCTAAATGAGTGGGAAGCCTCCATGTGTAACATCTTCATTTTACACATTAGAACAAGTCATTTTTTTTTTTTTTTTTGATAAATGCTTCTGGTTCTAAATACATAATTTAGAACTCACACATTAAATAACCATTCATATAACAGATAACCATATGCAGCTGTAATGACTGGAGTACCTCCGATCTATTCATTCCATGACTCGGTAATCTACCGATCTATTCATGAGTAAATAAGAGTTGGCATTTTTATTTAACACATCACTCTTTAGTTCTCTTCCCTATTCGGGATTCGAGAATGCTCTGTCAAGGAACCTAACTGAATAAGCTGTTACCATTGTTCATCAAAGCATCTCATCCCTTAGACCAGGTGACTTAGGACAACGCAATCAAGACTTGCGATACTTTGGCCAAAGATTTGAAACATACTGCTTATGTCTCGTATTCCTTAACGGCATACTCGTCAATCTGGAATACGTCCTTCACCCCATTCTTATGTTATGTAGAATGTCTTATACCGACTTCTGTCAGTCCCTCCTATCCCAGTTAATCACTCGAGAACAGATTAGTAAGGCGGCAACGTTATATGGATGCACTCGAGGACTAGGGATAAGATGACATACTGGGTCAACCCTAGTTAAACCAGTGTGTCATGATACCCCGAGTCTCCTAGGCAGCCATATAATGTGACCACATTCCTAATTGGTCCCAAAGTAGCTTGTTTGTGTTAAAGGTGTAAATCTTAGCGATCAATGCAAAGGGTGCCGTCATAAGTCACCTGCATTGTTGTAACTTTGAGAAGATCCTAATCTTCTCGGAGGTACATCCCTGCAGTTGACTTGTGCCGTCAACCTTTAAATCCGCCTCGAAAAGATCTACTAATTAATAAGCGTTACGCACATTGAGTTTAAATTACATTAAAAGACGTTTCCCTTAAGGTTAGCCTTTCCCGATCCCTGGATTCCTCATCTTAGGATGACCTTTCTCAATAAAACCCATTATACAGAGAAGTTATTAAGACTATGGTCTCATCAAGGAGTTCATAGAATATACATAATTCTAAATCAACGAAATTGGACAATATCTCATAAACTTCACATGAGATTGCCATCTGAACCCCATCTAGGTTTATATCAGTTCTCTTAACTGAATTTATATCGTACTTATTAGTATCAAGATATAATGATTAAGAATCCAATTAAATGTTGTCCTGGCATAATCAAGACTGGGGATTAATAATTTAATTCAGCTTGTTTAGCGTTCTGCTTAGGTTTATTTTAACCCTATCTTTTAGAAAGACAGTGATTTAAATTTCAGTTTAGCTTCTGATAGAACATACAGGAACTGCTAAACAATCATAAGAATTCAGTCTCATATTCTTGCAAACTTACATTGACAATCACAAAAGTCTCCAAATTATACAATGATAACAATGCCCCTCCGGTATATAAACCGAAGAAAGTCAAACTATCAAAATAAGAATACAGCACATAAGTAGCAAATACTTATTTCCATTCCTTTCAGAACTATACAAATACATTTTATGCATTCAGCATACTTCATACATTACTCAACGGCAAAAGGAACATCTTTCCACATATAGTACATTTAGAAAATCAAGCTGTAATTCTACATTAAATCAAATCTAAACAATCTGATCATCCTATCAGATCTGCGTGCCTTTACCACTTACGGCATCCATCTGCAAAAATTGTCAACATGGGTCAGTTCGATGAACTGAGCATGATAAGCACTAACTCTTAAAACAATTGCAATCCATCAATTGTTTTCATTAAACACCCTGTTTAAATGAGATCATATCACTAAACAAGTAAACATATTTCAGACTATGCTTTTGTAAAACAACATGACTATAAACGCATAGCTCAAATTATAGTCACTAAATAGTCTCAGATACTTATCAATTACTTCATCAAAACGTTAGTGACCAAGTAGACAAATGCATCAATCCAACTACCCATCTGAATCCCAAGGACAGCAACATCAGACGGATTATATAATCAGCACAATAAATAAATAACCTTTCATGATTCCATCAGCATGATAGAACAATTCCAAAAGTTAGATAAACAATTATATCAACATATACTTAATAACAGAAGAGAAATAAACGAATTATACATATTTCCTTCAGAACTAGCTCATGACTGTACCGTCTTTCCAAGAGCAAGGCATTCACCTTAAACACATGCAAATAAATCAGACGAGACCATCAAAAGCACTACAGATTTGTAAAGATCAAATATAACAAACTACTGTAGTTATCCAGCAGTACAGTAGCTCTCACGCTAAACAGTGATGACCCTCTACCAAACAAACTCCACAAGACCTTCCACAAGACCCTCCACATGAAGCGGCAAACAAGAAGGGATTCACCACATTGCCTGTCGAGGTGCAGTCGACGGCTTTTAGTTCAGTCTAGCTCAAGGCAGGATAGTCATGCAACAGAAGACGTAACACGCCAACAATCCCTTACATCAACCTACAGCCCATTCTAGTCCTTACTAAACACTGTAAGGCCTTTAGATCCAAAGTTGAAATCAAAAGATCTTCTCTGTTATCGCAGTCAACAAGAGACTCAAAATCATTAAAGCAATGACATTACCCTATGTCTATGCAGAGAGATTTTTAAATGAAATCCATGCAACATGCACAGCCACATCTAACTGGAATTTAATCAGAAAATAAACATAGCATATCGTAGTCACTTCTGGACACCTCCAGGGTTGAAAGTATGGTATCCACGACCCACTAAATAAAAAGCCAAATTACATGATGTCAAGCTATTTAAAGAAGTCCAACAAAGCCAAAAACATTACATGTTCATAATCAGGCTTATACAGAAGCAGTGACACTGATTACTTATCAAAGATTTAAAACTAAATCCGTATAACAGTATTCATGATAAAGCTTCTACAGAAAACGATATACAAGTTAAATACAAGTTAAAGATTCCAACCATGCCAACAATGGTCGATATTCACAATCAGGTATAAGCAAATCTAAATACTGATTTCAAAACAAGGAATCGACTGAACCCTTATAACAATATTCACTCCAAGCTTACATAGAGTGGAAACATAATAAGTACCCAACTGAGTCTGAACCACAAATTCCTTGTAAAACAAAGGTATTCGTTACAAAATAACAGAAGTCGCATTACCTGTTACTCCTTCAAGACTCAGACAAATCAAATTACCAAAATTCAAATATATATAGCTTCCACAGTGGTCCCAAAATATACGAATCATTCAATGGACTCTACAGAGTCGTTTCAAATACAATAAATACATATATCCATATTGCATACTGTCAACGGGTTGAATCCCATAACCACAACGCAAAGGAAAAACAACTTCAACAGGATCGCAATGAGATACAGTTACACAACAAGTTATTTATTCACAAATAACTTTAAATGACAAAACGAAACCCAACAAGAATCAATAACCACCACCAATAATAACCACGACAGAGCTTACAAAAAGTTCAATAAAATGAACAATCAAACAAATGTCCATCAGTATCCCCTCCGACAAGTATCAACAACAAGCACCACAGTAGCCTGTACCCATCACGAGAACAATTCATGGGTTCTCACAGAGCAGGCCTAGCATACATTCTTGCATATAATACGTAAATTAAAGCCGGAATACAAAACACAAAGAAATATAGCAACAGTTTGAAATACAATAAACACCCATCAAGGGTTAAATTGAAAAACCGAACCAGCATGAAGGTACAGTGCCAAAAATCACACAAGACTACCATAGAAACCAACCAATTCCAAAAATCATCTGAACAGAGTTGTTCTAATGAAATCATTTGAAAGAGAGCAAGATTTTTAAAGGTTAGGGCCTAACATGCCTGGATATTTGCTCAAAATTCGAAGCAGACCACTGAAAGAGCTCAAACCTTCTCCTTCTTTTCCAAGTTAGAGCCACCAACAAAAATTTGCTATTTTCATGACTTATAAATTTTCCTTGCCAGAGGAAAGAGCGAGTTACGCTCATACTTTCCATGCAACACCAAGAAGACTGGTGCGAATAACCAGTGAACAGACAGAAGGAAAACCGGAGCACATGCAAAACTAAACAAACCATTAACTTTCCATTTTGCATGCTTCCCCATGAAATCCGAGCTCGAAGACCGAGTCCATAAATGGCATTTACTCCCATTTTCCCGCTCAATCTCCACTGCCACCGACCGCCATAGTTGGCGATGGACAAAAGCACATTAAGGACCATTTCCAACTTTGGCGACCTGCCACGTCGGCTCAAGTTAGCCGTTTTAAAACCTCCACCAAATTACCTGTCCTTAAGCTTATCCACGCATTTAATAACATAGAAACTGCCGCCCATGGTTCGCACCCCTCCATAGGTCCCCTTTAATCCTTGCTCAATAGTTAGGTTAGTAACTTAGGTTAGGATTTAGGATAACACCTAGGCTAACCTCTTAGAACATAGATACTAACTTAGAACATTAGCTCTTAGCCTAGGTCTAGGTTAGATTAACACTAATCTAACCCCTAGGTTAAGTTTAGTTTTAGGTTACTAACATTAATAATTCCAGTTAGGTCTAACATTTCATATGCTCAGAAAAAGAACCTACAACATACATTCTCAAATAGGGTTCACTCCTGTACTGCCATTAGGCTACAGAATTATATGTAATAGAATTATTACCTGGTCGGCGATCAAGACCTTCTAGATATATTTCGATATCGGGAACCAATCCATTTAACATGATCAACCTGAGTTATACTCCGGACTAGCTTACTTAATACATCCAGACCTTGCAACCTGCTTAAGGTCTGTAATTTTAATTCATCACGAATAAACTTAAAGCACCACTTGGATCAATTCCATTGATCCAAGGCTAGGTCTTATAGATGGATAACTCCATAATTCATTCCAAGATCAGATTAAACTCAGGCGTAAAATGAAAGAAATAAAAGAGTCCAATCATATTCCGACTCAGTCAAAGATCTGCAATCTGCAAAGAGGATACAGTACATATCAAGCACGACTTCTCAATCAAAGGAACACATCCTTTTTACAAAGAAATCACATATCAACACTTGTATGCTCAGGAGGAAGTAACAACAGTTTAGGGTGTTACACCATGTGTCCCAGATTGGACATAAATATTTCACAAAAAAAAAGGGAAAAAGTTAAATGTTAAGTTTGTGTCAAAAGTCAAAGTGGGAAGGCGGGCCAGTGGAGAACTTTGGAGGTTTTTAGCCTTGTTTCCATAAAAAGTGTAAAGTAAAAAATTAAAGCCGCGGCCCCGCTCATGCTAAGGGAAAATTCAAATGTCAAGCCCACATGAAGAGTCAAAGCGGGGAGGTGGATCATCGAATCCTTTTGAGATTTTGATCCTAGTTTCCAAAAGGGAAAAATTCAAATGTTGATCCCGAATCAAAAGTCAAATCAAAGAGGCAGGTCGGCAGAGAACTTTGAGGTTTTGAGCCTCATTTCTAAAAGAAGTAAAATTATAAAGTGAGTTACGACTCTATTGCCACTCAAGTAATGCCATGTGTCAAACTCAAATGCAAAATGTGAAGTTGTGGGGCTATAGGGAACTTTTGCACTTTTACATCTTTTTTTCTAAAGGTGTAATTTCAATTTCAGGTTCATGGATCCATTTTTGCATTTTCACCATTTTTGTACGGATTTGATTCAAATATTCAAATGGGAATAACTTTCACTCCTGTGCTCAAAATTTGAAAAAATTATACTATTGGAAAGGTCTTGGCCTCCTTTATGCCCTAGAAGCATAAAATATTGTTTTCAAGAGGAGTTGATGGTTGGAAATGTGGAAAGTGTCTTTCAAGCCATTAATACAGGATCTAATTGCTTCAACTACCCAGATCTGATCTCGATCTTCAATACTTCCTTCTCAACATGCCAAATAGACATGGAGAAGCTGGTGGATATCTTGATTTAGGTGAAAACCTAGAAAAAATATTTTGTTCCATTTATATGTGATCGGATTGCTTCATCTAGATCAAATTTGATCTGATCTCTCATCCTTTCTTCTTCAGCATGCCAAAGACATGCAGAACCAGATTTGACAGATTGTAGGTGGATTTGTAGGAGCATTGATGGTTGGTGGTTGAGTTTCCAAATAATATTTTCTTCCTTCTCTTCTTCTCCTCTCTTGGCTTCATCTATAAATGTAATAGCTTGGCTCATTACAAAATGTTGGACTCTGATACTTTTGAAGTGTAATTATAGTCGAAAGTAAATCAATACAAAATGATTTTCCCCTTTCCTCTATCTTCCTTCATTGTCCCTTCTAGCTCATCGAAAATCATGAATCATTTAATTTCGTGATAAGAAACTATGTGTTATTATTGATATGTTTTCGGAACTTTTGTCTATGGAATGATAGCTTATTATGTGAATGTGAATGATTCTATTTTGTATCACTCTTTCTTAGTACGTATAGGGTTATACTCTTCTATCTATATTTCTTGAAAGTGTTGTTATATTCTTCTCTTTCCTTTCTTCAGTTCTTCTATTCATTTGTATTGATAATATTTTGGTATAAAAGCATTTTAAGATGTCGAGGCCCAACCTTAAGATGAAAGTGTACATTTGTATATAAGCTTTTCTGCTTTCTTTCAATAAGGGAACCTCTCCCATAAAGAGGAGGGACTTATTGTCCCCTAACTGTGGTTTTGATCAAAGTATCATTTTAAAACCCAACACACATAAAGAAATGTATTTTCCATGTGCCCATAATCAGTTTTAGTACGGTGTAATTTTAAGGAAAACTAAGGGTAAGAAAACTAATTCTTTTCATGATCATAGCAAGAGTATATTGCATCACCCTATGTCATTACAATGCCTTGGTTATCATGAGGGTTATTCTAACAATGATGAGAAGGTGAAGGAGAAAAAATGGGAGGAGGATCTTTGCCAAGAAGTCACTATCCATCTCCCAAGCATTGCCTATGATAACCAAAGGTATGATGGTCATTGCCCATATTCAATGCTCCATACTAAGGCATTTTTAAAGTCTTGGCAAGAGGGACAACACCCTCATAATTTCAGTTCAAGGTATGATAAAAACAACAATGGTCTACTCCAATTTTTCCATCACTCTATGGAAGATAAGAGAAGGAAGTTGGATCCCTTGTATCAAAATGGTTTGTACACATGGGTGTGGGATCTGGTAATGTTTTGAGGCCAAAAGGGGGTGTAGTTACTAATGTTGAAATCATTATTACTAGTAATTTCATCATCTCATACCAAGGAGCAAGGAAAAAATCAGAATTGATCCTTGACGAACATAAGGAAAATATTGTGGAAGACAACAAGGTTCAATGGTTGAAGCTCATGGGTCAAGAGGATTTAAAATAGTGTTTCATGTGGAGAGAAATTGAAATAAGAAGAAGCTCGAAACAAAAAGTTTGGGTAGAAAATGATGTCCTCACATTCAATAAGTTTCCCATAAAAAGATCCACTTACTATAGGTGATATTATTCATCATAACAAGGTGGGTTTTAAAGAACTCTTTGGGGTAAACATCATCACTTCCAGCTATAAATATGGAACTGATTGGAATTCAATCCAAACTGATTATGATGTGGAGTCTCATAAGGTACAATTACATATTCACATTCCCAATTTTTGTATATTGTCTGTAAGAGGATTCATGTGGGTATATATGGAGTTTTTGATGCTTTCTAACACCTTAACTAAGTATGATTTATCACAAAAGGACCACATCCTTCAGTCACAACAGCTTGAGGTGATATGTTGGAGTGACAACATGGGAAAACATTTGTACCCCATGAGTACATTTGCATGGACAGCTGCCCAAGATCTAAAAGGAAATTATCACATCATCAATGGGCTTTCATCTCAAGCATTGAGAACCAGACGTGAATGGGTAAGTCCTACATGTTTGTGTGTATTACAATACCATTCACAAATGCCATCTCAGTTCTCTTCTAATTCACAATCTCCTAGAAGAATTATTTTGATAGAAGTCATGGGATTCACATTACACATCTATTAGAGTGAGGGGTATTTTTCACTTTTATTTGTTTATTTTTTGAATTTCCACTTCACATGGTGAGTCACCTCACTTAGGTGATTCATAGGTCATTAGGATGTATATGATAGATTTTTTCATAGAATTTTTCAAATGTGTCAATGTATGTCATACAGGAGTTACATTCCATTTATGGATTGTAAATTATTTATCCCTTATGGAGGTATGATTGGTCTTCGATGAGAGCTACATAGCACTCCTATTTGTAATTATTTTGTGATATATGGAAATGAGAAGAAATTTTTCTTTTGTATGCATAATTTTTGTGGTTGATTTCTTACTTACTACTTAGAGCTACATCATATTTTCGTTCGAGTGCAACTTTGTTGATGTGAACACATTCCTTCTTGATCCTCGTGCTCACACTCTCTCACTTTGTATCAAATCTCTTTGTTGGGAATCATGTCACCGATTTTAGTTTTGCTTACCACTCTCGGTTTCATGATTTTAATAGTTTCTTATACAATTTTTAATATATTTTTTCATTTTGTGTTACTTGTATTGATTTGTGCTAATATTAGTTGTATTGGGAGTTTTTGGCTTGTGTGTGTGTTGCTTGTGTTTTTTTGGTTTGCATGAATAACGGGAAAAAAATAGGTTTTCAATGTAGGTTTCAAGTTCTTATGGAAGGTGGTGAAAAAAATTAAATCCCAACATGACCCCAACTCACTTAGAATGGGAATGAAGCTAGCTCATTCAACTCTCCATCCGCCCACTACTCTACATTATCAACTAGCCCACTCAGGCTCCTCCTTCCCTACTTTTCTTGATATCTCATTCAACTAATCTACTCGACCCTCATTCCTTGCACTCCTCATCATCTATCATGTTTCACATTGGTTTTCTCCTAGTTATCTCCTCAGACTCTGTCACTCAAAACTCCAACCTAACTCACACACACGAAAATTGATATTTAGCTCACCTCACCAACTCCTATAAACCCCACTTGGAATTTCCTCTACATTTTCAGCCCAACCCAGTTGATTTTGGTCCTTATGAACTCTATTTTTATCTTTTTCTTGGAGATATTCAACACTTTTTCCTAGTTTTTGTCAAGCTCTTTTAGCTTCCCCAAGTTTGGTGTGCATTCATCCTATTTTAGATCATTTCTAGGATCTATGTTGCATGTGAACTCAATGTTCCTGAATCCCATGTCCGATCTCACTATTGACTCACCTAAACCATTTCTTGTCCCATCCCACCACGTGGTCCTCTAAGCATGGGGCTCACTTTTTCCTAACTACCATTGTAACCCACTCGCCAATGAAGACATCACCAACACGTGGATTCTCATCCTTCTACCCTATCCATTTTTCTTGGATTTTTTATGCATGGAAAATATAACTGCCATCTTTCTAGTTGGTTACTCACACCTACCCCGGCATGTGGAGCTCATCACAACTATTAGCTTTCTTGGTTCACCACCACATGGAGTCTCTGTCACCATCTCACCTCGTTGTACAACTCTTCTACTATCCATTCAAATTGGCCACCAAACTCGGACCTAGAAACCCTCTCGCCCCTGACTTTCCAAGATGGGATGACTTCCCTTTAAACCAAAAAGGTAAAAAGAAATGATTTGTTTGATTAATATTGTCTCATTCCTTTTTAATATAAATTGATTAGGTTAAAATATTAACTAAGGCCTAATTAATCGAAGGAATTTAATTAAACTAAGGGATAAAAATTGTATTTCTTTTTTCTCTCAATATGTGATTTTTGTTATTTTTCGGGCCTTTTTATGGCTCCACCTTTGTACAATCGCTCTTCTTTTCTTGTAGGTTAGTGAGTGTGTCTGCCACAACCCTATAGTAAGAGAGCCCCATTCTCATTTCCCCATTTTTTATTACTTTTGGTCATTTGTGCTTGTTACTTTGTTAATGTTTTGTGAATGAATGAACTTATTGTGGTCTCCACACTTGTGTGATTTTTCACCAATTGCAAATTGAGTGACCAACTGCTTCACGTCGCATGAACACACTTGGGTGTAATCAACACACTATTTATAGAATGCCAATAAACATGGGTATGTATAAATTTTGTGGTCCCTTCTTTCCACCATATTTTTCACTCACTCTTATCTACTATGGATCTCAATTTGGTTCCTTTTCTTACTCCCTTCAACTATCATGAATGGAATAATTTTTATCACTCATATTGTGAAACAAAGAACTCTACATGATAAATATGGGTTTATAGAATCAACCAATAGATATTATTGAGAAAGATAAATGGTTTGACAAATGTGATAAAGCCTTTGGTTTTTATGTCTTTTTGTGTCTCCAGAACTGTGCTTTCATATTACTTCAGCCAAATCACCCAAGGAAGTTTGGGATACCTTAGAAATTTTTTTGGGAAACAGGATGAAATGAGAGGGCATGAACTAGAAAATGAGTTAATAAGTCTCATCCATAGAAATTTTGAAACCCTTCAGGAATTCTTCTTTAAGTTCAAATATATAATATTGCAATTGAAATATTATGGAATTGAAAAAAAGGACTCACAACTTATTCTTTCCATCCTCACCAAACTTGGTCCCGACTATTTTTCTTTTTCTCTACCTTCCATGAAACTAAAAGTGCTCTTAGAGAACAATGTATTATGCCCTTCGTTAACAATTTTATTTTGACTTGACTAGGGAACATGATAAACTAATTCAAATGGGTACTCTAAAATCCACTAAATCCCATGCTCTTCTTGTGGGTCACGACAAACTGAAGGATTCAAAAGATAAGAAATAGAAAAACAAGGATCATGAAAATAAAAAGGAACAATCCACCACCAAATCAAACTATTTCACTTATTTTTCTAGTTCTAAACCTCCAAAATGAAATAATGAAATATGGTTTTTTCACAGGTAGACATGATGAAAGAAAATGTTTGAAGAAGCAGGTTTTCCTCCTCAGATTCTTCTTAAGAACAACAACATAGGATTACCTAATTCTATCAAACCATATACATTAAATCATGAATCCACTAAGGAAAATGAAAATGGAAAAGGGAAAGTGAAAGAAAAAGAAAAATAATCAGGAAAGGAGAAAACAAAGGGAAGAGCTCTAGTTGCAGTTGTGTCACCTACTCCTACATGGGTTATTTATTCTGGTGCATCTCATCATATGGCCTCATCACACATAGAGTTCACTTCATTAGAGCCATGTGACATGTCTTCTATTCAATTAGGTGATGACACTTCAACTCTATTTTTAGGAGAGGGTCTAAAGTGAATGGTGGAACATTTAACAATGTTCTAAGTATTCCATCACTTACAAATAATCTCCTATCAATTTATCAAATTACTCACCTTGGTCAAGGTTGAGTTCACTCTAGATTTTGTATATGTCAAAGAGATACATAGTGACACTATCATTGCAGTTGGTTTAGTTTATCATTATACTTGGATGAATTATTTCTCTCAATTTGTTCCTCCATATTTTCATCTGATTCACCTATACTTGATGATACTTATAAGCTCGAGTACACTTCTGATGATGATGACTTCTCTTCTAACATAGTTGATTTCCATAATGATAGGGACCCACCTCCACCATCCACTTATCACCTTCCACATCTTAAGGAGGTTTTTCTTGATCCACTTATTTGTGGTTGATTGTAAAATTTTTAGGAGTAGACACTTTGATTCAAGACTCATTAGACATTGAGAAGTATTCTTAGATACTACATGATACTCCACCTTCCTTATTCGATATTGCTTTAGATTCACCATTCCCTCTTAGAGATGTTGACACTTCTACCTTACTTGTGGACACTAGTTCCTTAGATAGGAACCACACATTGTGGTTTCACTCACCCTTACATGGTGGTTCACTCTCCTTTACTTCTACTTTTGATCCAAAGTCACTCCAGGAGGATTCTTTGAAGGAATCATGACGGATTCACATAGTTGCATCTTCTAGGAAATTTGGATAGTTCTCATTTTATCCTCATCTTCTTCTTGTAGAAATATTTAAGTTTGTACATGGATACCTTATCTAGCCTTCAGTTTTTAGGACCCATTTGACACTTTTTCCTTAGTTGTTTAGGGGACTCTTCTATCTCTTTTAATTAGATGTTTTTCCCACTTGGTTTTCCTCCATTACTTGAGATACTTAATGTACATGGGTACCTCATCAGTGTAGCTATGTCAGAACCCATTTCTTTGTTTAATTTTCCTTGCCTCATCCTGTTACGATGGGCATGTTATTTTGAGGGGAATTTTTCACTTTTATTTGTTTATTATGTGAATTTCCACCTCAAATGGTGAGTCACCTCACTTACATGAATCGTATGTCATTATGTGTCATTAGTAGTTATATGAAATATTCTATCATATAATTTTTCATATGTATCGGTGTGCATCATAAAGGAGTTATATCCCGTATCTATATTGTAACTCCTTTCTCCCTTGTGGAGGTATGATTGGTCTTGCATGAAAGTTACACAACACTTCTATTTGTACATTGTTTATCTATGAGAATGAGAAGACCTTTTTATTTTGTATGCATAATTTATTTTGTTTATTTCTTTCTTACTACCTCGGACCTACATCATGTTTCTAATTAAGTGTAACTTCATTGATTTGCATGTATTCTTTCTTGATCCTCGTGCTCATAGTCTCTCACAACATGAAGTGAGATTGAGATTATCTTGTTATCCTCAGTCTAGGAGGTAGTTAGTAATGGGTGGCATGATGATAGGTGGTAGAAATGATGAATAGTGGGGTTCAAGTGTATGCATGTGATTGAATTAATCTAAGTTAATGAAAGGAAACTAACACCAAGTAGAATCCTAACTTAGTTAATCAACAACATAAACATCATGATAAAGATAGAAAGGAAAATATTAACTAATATGCATCAAACATTAAAAAATTAAATGTAAAAATAATTCTTTGATATTTTAATATGCTTTTTAATTGTAGGTACTCCTTTAGTGAGCCGAATGTAGCTACGTGTGATCAAAGGAAATTATCCATGGAAGAGGAAGAGATCTCACTTATATGACTTAATTGTCATGTTAAGTTCTTCTCTTACTACTCTTTTCCAAGTAGAAGATGGAAATAGTTGCTTGATCAATAAGCCTTCCAAGATTGAAATGCTCTTATCATATGCATATGTCTTATAAGGACATGGTGTAAATTTGGACAAGGTGTACTAGGTTCTTTATATAGATTTCCATTTTTGGAGAAGCTTACAACCTAGTGAATGTGGGATAAAGGTAAAGTAGAATTAGAAGGGATAAGTATGATTAGAAGATATTAATTAGTGATTAGCAACTCATGGGAGTTGGGGTGATTTAATTAGTCAACTATGATAAATTAATAGACTAAGCTAATCTTAAGAATCCATTTGAAGGATTTAAAAGGGGGATTTAACTAATAAGAAGGTTTATTAGTTAAATGCAAGATTGAAAGGATAAATTAATTAATAATGATTAATTAAATAATTAAAAGAGGACTTTAACTAATAAAGTGTCGTTAATTTACATCCATGATGGTGGGAAGGCTAGATAAATAAAAAAGTGTCATTAATTGCCCAAAATGAAGAGGAATGTTAGCTAATTAGTAGGAAATCACTAATTATAATGAAATGACATGAAAAATGATAATTATTTCAATTTTATTATTAAAATTATGTAGTCATATTTAAGTGTCTACATTTTCTCCTTTTTGATGTAGTCTAGAGAAAGTGACGCCACTTCAAAGATAATAGACAATTTAAAGGAGTAGAAGAAAAATAATAGGATGGATGATGCCCCCTCGAGTGTCGATAAGGTGATAGAAGAGGTCGATTTACACTTAAAAATAAGATAAGAACAATTTTTCTCAAAAATATAAGATCTCACTAGTAAGACATGTTTTTCTTAGTAGATCTTGTGGAAGAAAAACTCATAGTGGTGAAGTGATTCAAATTGGGCCTAGTTGGCCATTGTTGGTGATAACAAGAGTAGGATCCTATGCCTCAAGTGGAAGAAGAAAGGGAGGGGGAAGAATTAGAAAATGATAGGTAGAAAGTTAGTTATAATGGAAATGTGAAGATAGAAGTTGGCATACCATCCGGCTCAAAGCAACTATTTATTTGATATAAGCATACAAAAAAGGTGTAAAATAAAATGAAGAGCCATAATACTTATTTTAGTTCATTGCTAAAGGGAATGACTCAAATAAAAATACATAAAGTAATGTAGTATAATAAATTAAACAAGAATACCAATAAAAAAACAAACACAAATAAACATACTCAAACAAACAACATTCAAGAAATTTGCACCAATGTTTTTGTTATCTAGCTTTAGTTCCCAAATGTTTAAGTTATATGACAAGGGTTAAAATGGTGCCCCAAGCAAGGATACATGCAAGGGGAATATATGGAGGACATATAAGTCCCATGAAAAAAAAAATAGTACACTATGAAGCGCCTCAAGTAATGATATACACAATGGAAGACAAACATATCAAGTAAACCATCTTTATTAATGAAGGAAGATCAAGATGATCCACATATCATGTGCTAGAAAAAGCAAGCACTAAAGTAAGATGTTTTGTAGGATAATTTTCGAGTTTGAGGATGTTGTGTTTTGTGAATGTTTAGAATGTGTTGATTCTTTACTTAAGTATTTGTATTTTTGAATGTTTTACTAATGTTTTTGGATTTTTGAGGGTTTACTGATGTTTTGAATTTTTGAGAGTTTACCAATGTTTTTGGATTTTTGAAAGATTTTCTGAATTTTTTTAGGGTTTTTTAAAGTTTTGCAAAACAATGTACATGAAAATGAAGATGCAAAGATGCCCCTAACAAGAGGTGAGAATTTAAAATGGAAAACTCTATGCATATATACGAGAAGAAGATAAATTGGATCAAGGCTAGGAGGGTTAGGTTCAACAAGATGATGAACTCAAGCCAATGAAGAGCTAGGAAAGAGAAAGCATGACCCTAGTGTAAGGTGGCCAAGAAATTGATGTTAGAAAGAAGTAGAAGATTATTTATTGAAAGAAGGGACAAATTTTCCTCAAACATGGTAAAAAGGAAATCTTATACACATGGATATTTTGAATGAAGTAGAATTACATTACGGATGTTATAGAAGGATATGAAAAATGTATCGAGAAAACTCGTGATGAAAAGATGGTTATCCAAAGCCACAAATCATAAGACAAGACATAGACTAAATAAAGAGTCTAAACAAGGTCCAAACAACACTTGGTAACATACTAGCCATGTTTTCTCTTTGAGATCCGGCTTGTGCACAAGAAAATGAATTACCTCTTGAAGTAAAGATTTAATAGGCAATAAGTGAAGAAAAACTAGGCAATGTATAGGAATGATTTATTTTGAAAGGTGATTTATGAATGGAGGGTGGAAGGAGAGTCGTACATTGCTCCGTTGTCATCTAGGTGTCCATAGCCCTAATGGAGATGTGTCTAATTCTCATAGAAATATTTATTTTCTTATCTCGACATCTATATCCTCGGTAGAGATATAGGAAAAACCCCTAGAGAGTTTATATTACTTTTATTTTGATTTTTTTAAATTTAAGAAAATTATTTAAGCTCGCTTGATTATTTGAAAAGGGGTTAAGAACCACTGATGGATTGATGGAAGGATATGGAAGTGATTGTGATGATGACATTGGCTAGTGTCAACAAATATGCCCAAAATCTCTTCACAACAAGTTTATTATATGTATGATAGTGATGGGATCTCTAATAGGCTAGTCGTTATTTTATTTACGAAGGTAATGAAGGACCAAGGTCAAATAGATATAATAGAGATAAAATGTTGCACAATGATTGCAAATATACCAACTAAAAGATCACCAAAGGGATGAAAATGGTGGGAGATTTATAGAGGATTATGAAGAAAGGAAGGAAATAACACCCATCTCGTATGTAATAACACCCGATTACAATGTTTGATCATTGTACCTTTGATTTTTTTGTAATGTTTTAATTTTTTCTCAATTTTTTTTTTGAAGTTTTTAGATTTTTGATGGTTTTGTGAAGGGAAACCGAAAGAGGAGAAGAATATGAAGATGAATGTTTGGGAATTTGGTACCAATAATTCCACTCCACGTGATAGGATCTAACAACAATGTTTGTGATTTATTTGATGAGGGAGACTAGGAGATTTTGTTTATCAAGAGTGATATTATTTTAGATCTCAATGATTGTGGTGAGATCATACTCGATAAGTGACTGTGAATTATCTTAGAACATGTATTTTGTATGGGAGAGCTTGATTTCCTATCTCGTATAGTTCTACACTTTACACCATAATTGGAATTAACCTTGGTATGCATGTTAGAATTTAATTATTTTTAGATTTTGGGAGTTTGATTTGTTGAGAGATTTGGGGCTATTTGGATTTTTTATTTTGGAATTATGAAGAAGTTGTTTTTTCTTCTTATAATATAATGCATGATTTGGTTGGTCTCAAGAAATGGGAGAAGAAATTAGATGTTTAGGATTGATGATAGGAATGTTATAGATGATTGTGGGATTTCCAGCTTTTAATAGAAGTATGATATGATGGACAAAGAGGATATGGTACAATGATTGAAGGAAATGGGCTACTAGGATGTGGCCCAAGAATTAATGGTAATGGGATAAGAGATGGCCCATCAATAAAAGATGAAGGGCTACCCAATTGTGTCCCATAAATATAAGATGAAGGGATCCTAGGACATGGCCTAAGGATAGAAGATAACGGACTACCAGGAGGTGTTCCCTAGATAGAAAATTATGGACTACTAGGATGTGGCCCAAGAATAGAAGATAATGGGCTACTTAGCGGTGAGCTAAAAATAGAAGATAAAGGGCTATTTGGAGGTGGCCCAAATATAGAAAATGATGAAGGGCTACCCGAAGGTGACCCAATGATATATTTTGATTGAGTAGGTGTGATAGATAAGGAATGTTTGGGTGATGAGAAGATAGGAAGGGAGTAAAGTATAGACCCCATCATTTCACCATGTAATGAGAAATGAAAAGATGGGATGAAAATAGAAGGATCAAGTTATATGATCTTATTATCTTCCTCTATTTTTTTACCATAAAACTCAACCTCTTCCCCATAATGTGTGGATGCATTGAGGCCAAGATAGAATCCTTGATCATGATCCTCTAGAGGAATTTCATCATGGATCCCCATTAATTCTTCAATTGAGTATTCATTCTGAAAGAAATCGATCAACATGGGTCATTGTTAGTTGATGGTAGAAGGTTGATTGGAAGAAAGGGGTCCAACAAGTGTTGAAGATTTGTAATATGTTTGATGATGGAGATGATGGGAAGGATTGACCTTATTTTTCCCACAAAGTACTTTGATAATGTTTTGAGAAGATATCTTAGCACATTATTTCTTATTAATTGTTCGACATGGATGCAAACATTGATCTTTAAGAGCAATAAGGATATGGTAAGATATAGTTAAAAGGAATCAAGGGCCAAAGAGGGATTGATTTTGATTAATATAAGAATATGACTTAGGAGATGAAGTATATTTGGATTTATATGTCTCACGAATTAAAGAAGATGTGGATTTGGGATAGGTTGGTATTGGTTTTCCTAGAAGATGACATAGTGCCGAGTAGATGAAGAGGATCATGTAGAAAGTCAGTAGATTGCGACGTAGGGGTTGAATTGGATGATTGATTAGAGGAATTTTTAGTTGCATGCATATTCAAAGGAGGAAGACGTCATTAAGGTGAATGATAAAGTTGGTCCTGTGGAGAAAAGGAGGACCATGACTCAAGAGTCGAATTAGAGTAAAGATGGGGAGAATTTGTGGCAATACAAATCTTTAGAGGAATAAAACATCATTGATGAAACTAATTATTCCTTAGAATAAAGTAGGTTATATGAGGACAAAGATGTTGGGAATGAACACACCAGTTATAAAGATATATATCAGATCTAAGCATACAAACAATAAATATGAAAATAAACTAGAAGAAATAATACACAAGATATAATGTGGTTCACCTAGTGTGGACTATGTCCACCAAGAAACAACCAATATATTATTCAAAACTTCATAGAGGATGTACAATGAAGGTCCTGATGTAATATTTCACACCTCTCCGGATATACAATGCTTTCTTCCTCACAAGCTTCTCTTTTTCTCTCTCCAAGAATTCCTTCTTACAATTCTTCTAATTCTCTTTTTCTAACCCTAGCTTTCTAGCTTATATATGCATATACAAACTTATGGCACTCTAGATATGTAATTACAAACCTTAGATCACCTATATATAAAATGTTAGATCTAATTCCCATGACTTAAATAAAATTAATCACGCACGAGATAACTAATGTCACCTACCCTAATCGATCATTGGTTCCTACTTGTTTGACTGATGTCAGTCCTTAGGTGACCAAAGATGGTTACCCAACCAACATCGGTTACTGTGTATTCTAGAAATTTAATAAAGCATGTTATTTGTGAAGTAATTGAGCTCCATAACTCAATAATCTCCCACTTGGAGATAAATTTCTACATTATATCGTACATAACTCCATTCTTGGATCCTTTCTTTGGCTTGTTTCTTCCTCTTCAAGTCTCAAACTCAAAGATCAATAGAAGTGGAGTGTAGCTCCAACTTCTCATTTACCAACGACTTCATTAGCATATCCACAGGGTTCTTTTTCTTATGAATTTTCTCCAGTTTCAGCTTCCCATCCTCCAACACCTACCGTATGAAGAGATATCTCAACTGAATGTGTTACATTCTTGAATGAAAGTGTTAGTTCTTATCCAAATGAATCACACTTTGACTATCACTGTAAAATACGTAATCCTCTTACTCCTTTCCCAAATATTCCATGAACTCGTTCATCCATATCATCTCTTTTCTATCCTTTGTAGATGCAACATATTCAACCTCTGTATTAGACAAGGCCACAACCTTCTACAATTTCGAAATCTAGCTAAATGTTTTTCCACATATTGTGAATACATATCCAATGTTGCTTCTCCTACTATCCAAATATCTAGTCATATATGAATCAACATAGTTGTATAAATAAGTATCTTACCCTCCATAGCATAACTACATGTTAGATGTCCCTCTCAAATATCTAAGAATCCATTGGACTATTTTCTAATGCTCTTTACCCGGATTGGCCATAAACCGCTCACAACTCCCACTACATGTGTAATTTATGGTCCTGGTAGAAACCATAACATACATAATACTTCCAACTTGCTAAAGCATATGGAACTCATGTTATGTAATCAACCTCCTCATGTGATATAGGAAACTGATCTTTTGTAATGTCCCCCTTTTTATAAAAAATTAAAAAGAAGATAAAATCGATTTGCACATGTAATTTTAAAATAAAATTTTATAAATTGTGCAAATCAAAATAAAAGGGGAAGTTCGACTTCACCTTGAGATAATAAATATTTTTTTAAAGGTAAATCAAGTGACTAGGCAAGTCACATTTTCCTGGAAGCATTTAATAATTAATATTTGAGACAAAGTGATTATTCCTAAGCATGGGTCGACCCATATGAGCATCTTTTTAAAATCCCTATGCATTTAATATTTGTTGTTGGTGACTTTCAGGCACATTTTTAAATAATATTTCCTCCTAGATGATGGTGCCAAAGATGGAGAAGAACTTTGGAGGATGTGCAAGAAAAAGCTATAAAAGAAGATGTGGTTACTCCTTTTTTGGCATGTTGACGGTTTATAAAACTTATCTTCATGCTTGAAGAAGGGATGTATGCCCACTTATGATCAAAACAAAAGGTGTTTATTAACACCACCATTTGTGAAGTGTGTGTGCCCATATAAGCTTGAAGTAATAAGTTTTTGCACTCATTTCTCTCTCTATATATAAGGCGCCATTTTTGGGAGAAAATATAAGCTTGCTTTGAGGGTTTGGAGTGTGATTTATATTGAATATCTTTTATTATATCTTTGTTGGTTTTTACTCAATGAAGTCGAATTGTGTGGGCATGTGCTAAGAGTGTTTTAAAGTGATTTTTAAGTAATTATAAATCCATTTTTTAGATTTATTAATTGTAGATCTGGAACTACATTTATTGACTCTTAAAGTGAAGAAAAAGTGCTGGAATTATGTTGCAGATTTTACCCTAACCCTAGCGACTGGGTTTAGGATTTTGGGGCTGTTTTGAGGGGTTTCTAGTGCATGATAATATCTGATATTTATTGTGAATAGAAGCTCATAATTTTCCCTTTCTACTGCACTTGGTTTCAATTCAAAAGAGTTAGTATTTTGGAAGTTATGGATTTTCAAAGTTTCAGTTAATTTTCAGCAGTATTATTTATTATTTTACTTCTGCAAAGTATATTGGATAAAGGAGTATAAATACCGATTGATTTCCCATCTAAACCCTCACCTTGGCTCACTCCAACCCTATTTGGGTTGTATTGAAGCTGACACTAGGGTTAGTTGAGGTAAACCTAGGAGGGTTTATCTTCTAAGTTGTTTGTTTTGCAAGTAATTAATAATAAATCATTAATATCCCACAAGAGGATATTACATCTTTTCTCAATTTAAAGTGTCTAGCCATAGGTGTTCTTACAAGTTTTTAATTTTTCATATTAAACCTTTCCAACAACTTATTGATATAATGTTCTGAGACAAATACAATTTCATGTTCTTCCTATCTCTTTGAATTCGCTTGCCAATTATTTTCTTTCCATCTCCTAAATCCTTCATTGAAAATGTATGAGATAAATTTTCTTTAAGCTCACCAATATCTTGCATACTAGATCTTGCAATAAGCATATCATCCAGATACAATAACAAAATAATATAGGTTCCATTTTCAAGCTTCTGAAATAAACAAAATGGTCAGATTCATATCTCATATAACTATGCTCATGCATGAAACTATCAAACCTCATATATAATTTCCTTGGGGCTTGCTTGAGCCCATACAAGATCTTTTTCAACCTGCACACAAGTTTCTCCTTACCCTTGAATTTATATCCAAGTGGTTATTGCATATAAATCTCTTCATCCAAATCACCATGAAGGAAATTTGTCTTGACATCAAGTTTATCTAAGTACCCCCTTCTCCTCGACCATGTCCTTAGGATCAGCAAGGATATGGAAATTTCTCACAATATTCTACACATCAGTAATGTAGGACAAGATAATGATACTCAACAAGAGAGGGAAAATATTCTCCTCAAAATGGAAATGCTGGAAAATGAGGTGGAAAGTATTAAAAATATTTGCATCAATTAAATAAGCAAAAGGGGAAAAGAAAGATGAATGAGGATGTTGGTATTGGGACAGATCAAACTGATGAAATATACAAGAAATTGAACTCCTTAGATAATAGACTTGGGAAATCTAAGGATATACACAATCACAATATGGCCATCTTCAAAGCTATATGTGATTTTCTTGATCAACATGTCAAAAGCATCACTATGTTGAGTGGAGTCCCTAAGGACATTTGGGGTACAAAAAGGAAAGAAACTAGGTCATCTCACAGCTGAATGTAAATGACCCCACGCATGTCACCACTCTGGTGATTTTTACCTCTCTGCAGACAATCAAAACAAGAATTGATAGGGATTCGAAGAAATAAGACCTTTTAGAAAGCGGTGGAAGTGTTCAAGTTGTTGTTTTGTTGCTGATAGTATGTTTTTTTATGATGTATAGTTACCGTTTAATCCTCGTATTACTTTTTCTTAGTAGTTTCTCTTTTGACTACTGTTGGACTTATTGTAATATCTAGATTCATATCCTTTTTCTACTTTTTCATGTTTATCTAGCTATTGATCCTCTTTTGTAACAGGTATAGTCCTTTCAAAACTATTTTCCATAGATAAAAAAACTCAATACAATACATATGGAATTCATTTATACTACAAAAGAAAATATCTCTCCAAAATCAATACTTAATTTCTGTGCAAATCCTTTTACCACAAGCATTTCCTTGTATCTTTTTTTCCACCCTCTTCTTCCTTGATCCTGTAAACCCATTTGTTCTACAATTTTATTCTACCTTATACAAACTTAACCAAATCCCATGTCTAGTTTTGTTCCAAGGACTCCATCTCCTCATCCATGCCATGCTCCCACTTCAAGTGGATATCCTGTGCATTACTTTGGTAAAACTCTCTCGGTTCACCACTATCGATGAATAATAAATAAGTAAGGTGTAAATATTTCTAGAGGTCTACTTACGCTTTGTGACCTTCTAAGCGAGATTTGGGGTGCTAGAGGCTTAATTTGTACATTTTGTACATTTTTATCCACCTACGATAGTGATTGACATCGGTCACCACTTTCCAACGTCGGTTCAGCTAACTAACACTAGTCGTGTTCTTCTATAGCGATGTCAGTCCAGGTGACTCGATGTCGCTTCTATTCAACTAATACCAGGTTCAAGTTGACCAACACCGATACCTATATATGTCTTTTCTAAATTTTAAAACTATTTTTCTTCAACAAAATTTCCAACCAGCTTTTTCTTGGGTACCAAAACTTGATCCTTATACATTATCTTTTCATTCCATTTAATGTCATGACTCCTAACAATATTAGAATCTTCTAAATCCCAAAAATGGAATCTGAAATCACCAGAGCCATAACCAATAAAAGTACATCTCTTGGATTTAGCATCTAACTTCTTTCTATTTTCTTTATCAACATGCACAAAAGCTTCTGAACCAAATACTCTAAGAAAAGAAAGATCTGCCTCTTTTCTAGTCCAAGCTTATTCTTGTACCATCTAATGCACTTTAATGCCCATGGTTAATTAAATAGTCCACTGTGTCTACTTCTTTTTCCAAAAATGCAAGGATAATCTAGCATGTATCCTCATGCTTCTTGCACATTCTATGATTGTCTTGTTCATTCTTTCAGCAAAACTATTCTCCTATGGTGTTCTAAGAACTATTTTTCTATGCATATTCCATTCACTGAACAATAATAATTGAAATTCTTGCTACAATACTCACCACCATTTTCATATCTAAGGAATTTTAACTTTGAATTTGATTCATTTTCCACAAGGTATTTCCATATTTTAAAAGTCTCAAAAACATCATATTTACATTTAATACAATAAACCCATACCTTTCTTGTGGCATCATTAATGAAAGTCACATAATATTGGGATCCTTTGTGACAAGCTACCTAAGATGGTCCCCACACATCCGAGTGCAAACACTCCAATTTTTCTCCTTCTTTATTACCCCAACTTTGAGAAATATCACTCTCTTTTTCTTTCTAAGTATGCAATTCTTACATAAATCAAGATCTACATCTTTCAAATCTGATAACTTACCATTTTCCTTTAAGATCTACATTCCTTTTTGACTCATATGGCCTAGCCGATTATGCCACATGCTTGCATCTGAATCTAAAGTAGATAGCACAGAAAAGGAATCAGTAATATAGGTAGACAAATAAAATGTTCCTACCTTCTTTCCTCTTTCTACAACAAGAGATCCCTTGGTAACCTTCCAAGAGTTGGCTGTGAATGTAACCATACAACCAGATTCACCTAGTTGTCCTACAGAAATTAGATTTCTCCGAGGCTTGGCACATGCCTCACATATTTCAATATCCATATATTTCCATTCTGTAATTTTAGATGAACTTCTCCTTTACTAATAATATTACATGGTTCATCATCTCCTAAATAAATATGCCCAAAATTACCCTAGACATAATTTCTGAAATAACCCCTATTATGGGTAGCATGGAAAGAATATCTTGAATATAAACTCCATGATTCAATTTTATTATCCAAGGAGAGAATAAAGGCATCTTGAATTACCTTAGAAGATGCAACATTTGCCTCTTTACCTTCTCTCTGTACATTCTCTTTGTTTTCCTTAAACCAGTAATCCTTCTTTGCATGTCCTTTCTTTCCACAATTCTAGCAAGTTATTCCTTTACCTCTGGATTTAGATATGTCATTATTAGAATTTTATTTCCCATTATTCTTGATCTTGTATCTCTCCTTCCATTTCCTCCTACTTTCTACATTCAAATCATTACTAGATTATGATTCTCCTGTACTTTTCCTATGTATTTCTTCATTCAAGATTTTACTAACCACATCATCAAACTTTAAAATATTAGTAGCAGATGTTGTATTACTAATAGCCATTATAAAGTTATCCCAACTATCTATAAAAGAGCATAAGAATAAAAGTTCTTTCACTTCATCACCAAACGAATATTAACTGATTGTAATTTATTTACAATAGAACAAAAATCATTCAAATGACTTGATGTAGATTCACCTTTTTGAATCTTTGAAATAAATAATTTCTTCATCAAAAAATTATTTTAAGCACTAGGTTTTTAAATAAATTAGCTAAATATTTCATCAAATCTACCATGGTTGTTACTTTGGTAATATTCAAGCTACAGATGCTTCTAGGCTCAATCTTATAGATATGGAAGCTTTTCTATCAAGAATATTCTAGTATTCATCATTCATCTTTGTAGGTTTTCCTTCTCATCCAATGGTAAATATAAATCTTTCGATACAAATAATCTTCCACTCTGCATCTTCCATAATTGATAATTATGACCATAAAATTTCTCAACTATGTATTTTCCATCTTCTATCATTTTTATAGCTCCCACTCAATTAGAAATCCTCTATGAGTAACTCACAACACATAAAACCCTAAAACAAAAAAATATTTGATAATGAACAAACCATTTGTACATATTGGGAATGAACAAACCATTTGTATATATATATATATATATATATATATATATATATATATATATATATATATATATATCAGATCTAAGCATACAAGCAATAAATACGGAAATAAACCAAAAGAAACAATACATAAGATATAACGTGGTTCACCCAGTGTGGGCTACATCCACTAAGAAACAACCAATGTATTATTCAAAACTTTAGAGAGGATATACAATGAATATCTGTAATCTTCCACACCTCTGTAGATGTATAGTACTTTCTTCCTCATAAGATTCTCTTTTTCTTTCTCTAAGAATTACTTCTTACAATTCTTCTAATTCTCTTTTCTAACCCTATTTTTCTAGCTTATATATGCATATACAAACTTATGGAACTCTAGCTATGTAATTAAAACCCTTAGATCACCTTTATATCAAAGGTTAGATCTAATTCCCATGAGGTAAATAAAATCAATCACGCATGTGTAACCAATGTTGGTTACCCTATCTAATATCAGTTCCTACTTTCTTGACCGATGTCAGTCCCTAGGTGGATGATGGCGGTTACCCAATTGATGTCAGTTACCGTGTATTTCAGAAAGTTAATAAATCATGTTATTTGTGAAGACATTTAGATCAACAAATCAACAATACAAATACTTAGAGGATGAAAACATCATTGATAAAACTAATTATTCCTTACAAGAACATAGGTTAGATGAAGATCATGATACTAAGGGGAATCAGAAGAATAACATGTATTAGAATAATCATGATAATAAGGATAATGAGAATGATTATACGGATACGAATGATTAGGAGAATCAGAATCATACCATTGACTATGAGATGAAGGTGGGGAAAGGGGTAACATAATGGGTTCCCTAGTGTGAAGAAATAATTGAGGTTTAGTCATGATGGGCATCTTTTGATGTGAATATCAAACATAGGTTCCCTATTGTTGTAAGTGTGAGGAACCATGTGATAGTTAGTCATGGTTGGAATTATTGGGACTAAATGCCTAGACCTAGATTGTATGATTGAACTCCTTCAAATGGAAGGAAGTTCCATGTCGATTCAGAAAGTGTAATGCGACCAACTAGACATTTTAAAAATATGGGGATGTTTGTGTGATTTTCCAAAGGGAATCTAAGGAAAAAGACATCGTAATGACATAATTTTGACAATCCAACAAGGTTTTGGAAAATAAGTTGCAAGTTTGAAATTCAAAATGGTTGATTAAAAATGTGACAACACAATTTCAACACTTAAATCAATTTTTGAGCAAACAAGATTTAAGTATTAAAATGGGGTTGATATGATTTTTACAATGTAACAATTAAAATTTTCACACTTAAATCAATTTTAATAAAAACAAGGTTTAAGTATTAAAAATGGTTGATACAATGCGAGTAGCGTAACAATACAATTTTAATACTTAAATCAAGTTTAAGAAAATAGGATGTAAGTATCAAAAGGGATCAGACAAGGTGAGAAATGTAACAACACACTTTAAACAAGTAAATAATTTTTCTAAGAAATAAATTTTAAGTAAAATTGGTCGATATAATGCGAGAAGCATAACAATACAATTTCAACACTTAATTCAAGTTTGAGATAATAAGGTTTAAGTATTGAAATAGATCAATTTGTAATACGAGCAAAGTAACATTGGTGATGAAACTTACGTGAAGGCAACTTTGGCATAGTTTCCCCTTGTTTGATAATAAGGTAGAAACTAAGAAAATGTTTTACGTTGTAAGATTTGTGATGAAAGATACGTAGAATGGAATTTTGCCTTGTTCAAAAAAAAAGGTTTTGAATCCAAGGAAGTATTACTTTGTAATGGATCTTTTAAAATCTCAACTTATATAATGGTAAATTTGGCCCCAATGCCAAATGGCTCCCTAGGATTTTATTCTCAACATTCACCAATAACATGTCTAAGCAAGTTGCACTTTGTTAGAATAAATTATAAACAAAGAACCATTAGCCCATAGTTAAATTAATGAACAAGGCCTCATATGGACAACATTTAGCAATCCTCATGGGTTTTTCTAGTCAATTAGGTGATGGTGCACTTCTCATTTTGTCAACCAGTTCCCTCAATGTTTTGACTACTTTGGGGTTCCTGTTGTAATCCTCATAATGATTTTAATGTCTTAAGGAAAGATACTTCCTACGAGTTTAAAGTGGATGGGTTATAACCCTTATCCAAACTTGAAAATACAATGTGAATGAATGGTGTGTTTTTATCTTTGATTAAAAATGTGTTTTTGCACACCTTTGGAAACATGCACACAATGTATCAAGATATCGTTTTTTTTAATTCTTTGACAAGATAAAAGGTCATGTACTCAAAATATTAGTATTTTTCCATGCAAACCAAAATGTTTAGAAAGAGGATCAAGGTTTTTTTATTCTTAATATCACTTGAAAGTGCAAGAGAAGAGCATACACAACATTTGATCCAACTAAGTAGAAATGGAAAAATTAAATCAATGACCATTAAGTACTTTGAAAGATGAATTTTGAACTTAAATGATGAATTTTTCCAAGTAACACACAATGTTATAATGAAGATCAAGGTCACTTTTGATTCTCAAGATCACTCAAAAGTACAAGAGAATATCATACACAATATTTGATCCAACTTAAGAAAATGGAAAAATAAATGTAATCAAAGCATTTAAGTGTTAAAAACTAGTTTTTAAAATAACAACTCAAATGATTAGTTTTTCCATGTGAACTATAAAAATATCAAGTGTTATCCATATTTCCAAATGAAAATAAAAATGTTATAAAATCATCCAAAATCATTTCCATTTTTGATTCTCAAGATCACTCAAAAGCGCAAGAGAAGAGCATACATGGTTTTGATGAATTTATAACAAAAAGGAGTTTTTAACAAATATTTAAAATGCTAACACCATTTCTAAACAAATGATAACCATAATGTTAGAAAAATATCTATAATCATATCCATTTATGATTCTCAAGGTCACTTGAAAGTGCAAGAGAAGAGCATACATGGTGTTGATCAAATTAAAATGAATCTAACATGTAAAGAAAATGACCAGTTTTAAAAATAAAGAAAACATTGCATTTTTTGTAAGTATAAATCCAAAATTTATGTGTTCATTGCATAGTTCAACTCAAGACCCTTCCATCACAAAAAAATTGATTCATTTTGAGTTTGGGAGAAAAATTTATGGCCTCCGGAAGATAGGCTACGTGTATGTTCTTATACTTGCAGGTATGCACTTAACCCGTACTCAAAATTAAAAAAAACGTCCCAAAATCTACAAAAAGATTAAATTTTTCCCACCAAGATTCAATTTTGACAGCAACCCATCTCCTTGATACCTCCAAATAAGACTTGATGCTATCAAACACTAACATACATGCTCAAAAACTCAATATTTTCAACAATTTGACAAAACTAGCATGTAAAATGATGAAAAATGAAGCTCTAAAAATGAAAACATGGAGAAATCTTGAATTTTTCTCATCAAGATCATTTTGACACAAACCCACCTCCTTAATATGTCTAAAGAATAATAAACACTACCAAACACTAACATACATGCTCAAAAACTTAACATTTTCAACAAATTGACAAAACTAGCATGTAAAATGATGAAAAATGAAGCTTTTAAAATGAAAATATGAAGAAAGCTTGAATTTTTCACATCAAGATCCAATTTTTACAGATCTGCACGATGGAAAAGTGACAAGCGAGCATGAGAATCTAAAAGTAACCCTTCCTTACACCCGACCTCTCGAGGTCATGCCGAGAATGGTGGGGATGGAATATACGTGGGGTGTAGGCAAGCTAGTTAGGTAATCTTATGTCTTCGACACGCACTAATGGAATCTATGAATCTAAGGCAAAGAAGGCCCTCCTAACCTGAACTGGCATGATAGATCGGTCGGTGAGGATGACTGCTCAAAGGCTCCAATCAATATCGAGCTTTGGCGTGATCCGATCTATAGGTTGTGGTATACGAGGAAAATGACCTAGGATTGTTTTCGTGTATATCTCCAAACAGGGTCATAAGATGGATGATGGATATATAGTGGGTTCTATGGGTGATTCTCTGGTCTAGTCCAGAAATCTTTAGCTTCGTTAGCTGCTATATCTAACAAGGATAACTGTGTGATAATATCCGGTGGAAGTGGAGTGGATCTAAATACTAACGTGTGTAAACTAAAGCATCTACGTTTGATTGTCCTGTGGACTCGTTGGGTTGTGGGACCTGTGAATCACAACCGTAGATTCATGGTTGTTGTGGACCTCCTATGGTCATGTACAAAATCAATCCCTAACCCCTAGTATCTAGTAGTCGTATGCCTTTTCAGCCTCTATATTTAGAATTAACAGTTGTGCAATCTTCTCAGAGTATGCTACAAGCGTTCTGGCAATTTGAATTCTTAAGCTAGTGTCTATATCGGTTAGAATGTCTCTTGCATCTTCATGGGACCAAAGGATCACAACCGAATGTTTTCTCTTTCTCAAGCCCTTCTACAATCATGTGGATATTTATCTAGGGTAGCATGTAGCTTGGCTGGTTTGACCAAAATGTATGCGCTTTGTTGTCTTCTACATTTAGTCCTCTTAATTGTGAGCTAATTTCTTGTAGGTCTGTTGTTGTTCGGAAGACTTGGATTCTGATATTTTGATCTACATCAGTTATTGCTACCACAAGATTGGGTTGGGGCATGATTGGCTCAAATACGTATTCTCTGGGCTCCCTAGGTCCCGTGATTGTCATACAAAAGAAACAATGTAAATCTAACTGAAGCAAAGTAAAACTAACTATATAAAGTATATCTACAGCATATATAACTTCTCTATTTTTGTGTTTTTGACGAACTATTTGAACGAAATTGAAAGAGCAATTATTTAAAATATCTAGCAATTGAAAACTAAACTAATGACGAAATTAAAACAAACAAGGTTGCCGAGTATAGCTACTTGCTGTGCAATTTTAAGTCTATTCTAAATAATGAAATAAATGATCTAATATATTTGAAAGAATCTCGATCATACCTTAGAAGTGAGGAATGAATCATAGTTTCTCTAAACTATCAATCCCCATAGCTTCCCTAGCAATATCAAAAGTGAGATTAACTGAAATGAAATGCTTTTACTATTCTATTTGATATACTTTAACTAGAAATTTGAAAGCTTGAACCTGGATTTTGTAGAACAGTGGAAAATCCAATTATGTGTGGCTTTTGTCCCCTCAGTGTGTTCTCCTCATTCCTTCATGTTCACATGAATCCAGAAAAGTGTGTAATGCTAGCATCAACAAAAGTAGGTATTGGAACAATGGTAGTTTTGGATGTAGACTGAATACAATACGAGTAGGAGAGGGATAGCGCAAGAGAACAGAGCTTGGCTTATACAATTCCTAGCAGGATTTATTGCAAGTCATATGACACAAAACATCCAGAACCTGAAGCTATCTTGTTTGACGAACAAAACCTGCAACTTTAATGGCTTCCAACTGAAAAGGAAACTATCCTATCTCAATTGATTGTGTGAAACAATAACAACACTTGCACAAGGAGAATATGTGGCTTCTAAATAGCAAAACAACTTAACTATGCATGAAACAACTGAAAAACTATGAACTCCTAAGAAATGAAAGACTAAAACTATGAAATGAGAAGATGAGAGGCAATTTTTGAGGGGCCATTTGCTTAAAGATCAACCAGCTATTTATAGAATCCCCATTTACCCAAAGGTGAAAACCAATTTGAACTCTTTAACCATAAACAATGCAAAAACACTATTCCAGGGAACCAAAATCATAAATACGAGCAAAGGTGGTGAAAAAGCTGGTAAATGTTGAAAATTTACATGATTCGCATTAAAAATACATTCTGGAAAACACGTGAAGGACCGCTGCCCGAGCAGGTGGAGGTTACATGACCGTCGCTCTACCAGGCAGGCGGTTTGTAGAATCAAGACCAAAATGTAAAGAAAAAGAAGGGAGAAGAGGAAAACAAAGAACACAAGGGCTAAATGGGACATGCGGGATGTTAACGCATACTTGGAGAGATTTTCTAGATCCCGAACACCTTGCGAGGAGACCTGTATCATCATTGGGGCACATGTAATGCTATTCGGCGGTGTAGTACCCTACAATTTTGGGTACGTACATATTGCCCCCTTGGAGAAGCGTTTTAGCCATGAAGAGGCGTAAAATGGTGGGTCCGAGTATGGTGGTCCCGAAATGGGAGGTTAGAAATCATACCTGACAAGTCCGTGTGTCGAAATGACGCCATCCAAAATTCTGCTACCTGCAAAATGAAAAGAGGACTCAAGTGTAGATAAATAAAATATATCTAAAAATAAATACTAAAATAATATGAAATGAGGACTTACCATTCATGCCAGGATAAGAACTTACTTCCGTCGGTGCTCCAAACCTGCGAAAAAGGGCATTGAAACAATTCAAGATGCTATATATGTAAAAATGGGCCCATTTTCCTATCCATTTGCGTGTGTTGATTTGATTGATTTTGAGCTCTAGGACCCACAGTGACGGTTTTTGACGAGAGTATAGTCAAAACATTCATGACGAGATAGTGAACATGCCTCCATGAGCGGAACATCGACCCATGAGATCACAAGTTAGTTTTTCTTGATTTAACGTTTTATCCCCAAAATGTTAAAATGATGAAATCTTTGTCATGGGGGGATTATTTTTGAAAATGTTAGTTTTAATAGGGTCACTTAGGGGGGGCACCTAATGGGTAGGATTTTTTTGGTCAAAATAGTCTTTGTTTTGTGTTTTTAGGCATTTTTAGGGCACGTGACCCGTGTGGAAATTCGGGACACGACCGCTGCCCTAAGTAGGGTGGTGGTTACACGACCACCGCCCTGATCAGGGCGGCGGTTACAGGACCACCACCTTTAAGGCGGCGATTACGGAACCACCGCCCTGCTCAGGGTGGCGGTCCTTTACAAAATGCCTAAATAATACTTGTTTGAATTTATTTTTGCGTTTCTAGCATTCTTATATGTTTTCATGATTTTTCCAATGTCATTTGAATACTAACTTACTCCTTTTTGCGTGTTTTTGGGTGTATGCAGGTGAAGGAGGAATATATCAGATGGAGTCAAGAGAGAGAGTGTGATTGGCTTCTAGCAGTGTTGGATGCACTTTCTTAGGATGAGCAGGACACTCTTCAGAGGGCCGGTATATTGCATATATCATGGGTCCTGCATGTTGTACCTTTTAGTCACATACTTTGTGACTTGTTTTCATATTGGGATGTTGATTCGAACACTTTTCGATTTCAGGAGTCGTGGGTGAGTGGACTATCACCTTGGAGGATTTCTACCATATCTTGGGGGTCCTGATCATCGAGGAGACGGCTTACGCTTGAGACAATAGGGTCACGGGCTCAGATAGCACAGTGGGCTTCATACATGGGAGATGCAGTTATCTCCACTGGTTTGAAGAAGGGGGTGAGGGTCCACTCTATTCCTAGCTTGCCTATTCCCTTGATTTTTATTCCATTATGGGATCCTTGCCATGAGATTGATTGGGGACAAGGGAGGAGACACTTTACTTTATTGTTGGTCCCCCATTATTACACAGATTGAGGGACATGGCCGGATTTATGCCTGGGGAGCCGACATTCTTGGGACCACCTATCATGATCTGTACAGGGTGGTTTGTTTACAGGGGTAGTCCTTGAGCCATCCAACCCTAGTTATGAGTTGGGTCTACAATCGTTTCATCCCTTATGGGAGAGGTGTAGAGGTGGCAGATCCCAGAGCCGTGAGGGCAGCTAGATGGACAGATATGTCGGTGCTTAGAGCACCCCACCAGCCATTCGCCTACTTGACTACTGATGATATGGAGGCCACACCTTATCAGGCCATAGTAGGGTTATGGGGCGAGGAGACCCTCACTTTGATCTCTTTCTCTACCATAGGGCGGTTTGTGGACGGGGACGAGGAAGGTGGAGACACACCCCTTTGATTGAGTGCCTCAGTAATTTGGCCTTCCTTACGTCGGTATGCTCCCCCTAGTGGTGCTAGTATTTAGATCAGTTTAGGAGGCTAGGGGAGGTCCTAGAGGCTAGGGTTGGACTTTTGTTACTCATGGTGTCCCTATTGCAGCTAGGCGGGTAGTACACATTCGAGGGAGAGCCGGTGATCCTCAGGCACCCTTACTTCATTATTGTTGCCGGTCCCGCCCCAAAGCGGTGGACGACCCCATTGATATAGACTCTGAGTTCGAGGAGTTCATAGGGGGAGAGACAAAGGAGGAGACCAAGGCTAAGGTCAGCGAGTCGGGTGGAGAGGAGGATAGTGATCCCGAGTGGCATGACACTCAAGAATATCTTACAGGTGGAGAGGGTGGAGCAGAGTGTAGAGAGGGTGACTCTAGTTTTAGAGGAGCCACCTTCACAAGACCTAGGAGGGGAGGATGAGTCCATAGCAAGATGTTATGTTGTCCCAGGCATAGGAGGAGGACATCAGTCAGTGGTAGCATCTGTGGTAGGCACTGATCCTAGGGATCCCTCTTGGAGGCCCAGAGATCTGAGTGAGTTATCATCCTTCTCTTAATATTTGTTTTTAGCTAGAATTTTCTTAGTTGCTATCTCTACTCTTGTTTGTTTTGTTTTTATCTTTTGACTATTTCTAACTTGTTTTCTCCTTTTCTTGTAGAGACTGTTGATGAATGGTGATACCTGATTCATTGGGTATGTACGATACCCGTATGATCCCCATGGAGAGGACTCACGTGGAGCTATCTATGGATGCAAGGAGCCTTCAAAGAATCGGTAGGCATACCGACGCTTTTTTCCTCTATCTCGGCATGTGGTCAAGATGGTGACTACCCTCCGCACTTAAGATGGTGGATATAGGACAACAGAGCGCCTGATGAGGAGTCATTCTCATAGTGAGGCCGTAGCTACTCCTCGGGACCATGAGCCCTCGGTGCACTCAGAGCGCCGGCGTAGCCGGAGTCCTAGACATGGTCATGCACCTTTAGAGGGGTCTCATAGGGGTTAAGAGGCCACTTGGATCTCGTAGATTGTTTATACGATTCATTTTGTATTTCCCGGGCTCATTGAGTGTTTTGACCATGCCTAGCGCATGATGGCATTGTACAGGAAACTTGATTATATATATATATTCTTTTCAGATTAGACTCTTGGTATCTAGTTTTTGTGATTCGTTTCCACATGTAAATGCTTTTCGAATGTATGCAATAGAGAAAAAATGATACGAATTCTTTCTTTCTTTTTGTATTTCATGATGCTGATATATGATAATGCGGACACAATGTGATTTTGAACTTTTAGCTTCTATAAGCAATTTTACGGTACTTTGTATTTGTTTTAGAAAAATGAGATGATAAACCAAAGTATGATGAGCAAATGAACTTGCCCCACTCCTAACTCCACGCAACTGGTAAGATGCAAGGGCTCACCACCAAGAGCCAAAAAGGGCACAAGCTATGAAATTTTTTTAATGGTAGTGATGAGAGATAGAAAAAGATTTGGTGGAACCAAATTAGGATGCTACAAACCTACTCTACTCAAGTGACTCCATAGTTTAGAATGTGACTTGCTTTGCAGTTTATCTAGACTTAGATGCATAGATGGCCTCATGGTAGACAAAATCTGGTTTTTGGGGTTTTGAGCTCTCTTGGAATTTTGGACATCTGATTCATTTGTTTTTGACTCAAGATTTCAAAGGTTTATTTGAACTATTTTCTTATGAGCTTCAACATTTATTATCAAGAGGACCCCCTGCACCTTGCCCCATGCTTCGAGTAGGAAGCATGGGCTTATCACCATGGAAAAGGCATAGATGAGTAAGGAAATTCCCATGCTTTCCCAAACCTACGTCATTAGTAAGAGACAAGTTCATCACCGAAGGTTGGTAGGGCAAGGAAATGTGTAAAAATAAAATTTTCTGTTTGATCTACATTTGACTTATTTATTTGAGCAAAATGTCAGTATGTTCTTATTTCCAAAGAGATATATATACGGGATAGATGTGACACTATGAAGCTTCTAGAACAGACCATAGGCAAGACACCTATCCTAGGAAGAAACAAAAGTGGGAACAAGCATGTAGGCCTTGGTATGGCTACCGTTAAGACTTTGTCATATCTAGCTTTATATGGATGAAATGATCCAGAAATAGGTGATGATGTTATGAAAATGAAGAAGTATGATTGGAAGGAGTATGCCAATACCATCAGAAGTTTGTAATGCATTGCTTTGAGAATAAGTTCCTTGATCACAAAATTTTATGAAACGAGTGGACAAAATGAACCTAACTACATGAAGATGTAATGTAGATGTAATTATACAAGTAGTGTTGGTTGCTTATGCATAGAATCATTTAAGATGCAAGGAATTGGCTGTTTCATTGAATTCCTCACCTTCCATTGTACATAAGAGATATGCACCATTTCCATAGTCTTTCGTGACTCGGTATGGGCCCAACCATTTGGGCCGGAATTTCCTTCCTTCACCGGTCTTTTTATCGATCTGGCTGTCTAGTCTTAGAACTAGATCTCCTTCATATATATCTCGTTCATAGACCTTTTTATTATACTGCCGGCACATCCGGTCAGCATAGACTCTATGCCATTGTTCAACGTCTAGCTTGGCCTCATCTAGGCTTTCTAGTTGGGAGAGACATGCTTCTCTATAAGCTTCTTCATCTAGAATCCCTTGTAGTGAGATACGGAGATTGGATATTTTAACCTCAAGTGGGAGAGCTGCTTCTACATTGAATACCAATGAGAAAGGAGTTGCTCCTGTTGGTGTTCTTATTGAGGTTTGGTGGGCCCACAAGGCTGGATATAACTTTAAATGCCAATCTCGTTTGTTTTCTTTTACCGTTTTGAGGAGAATAGCTTTCAATGTTTTGTTTGTTGCTTCAGCCTATCCATTGGCTTGAGGGTAATACAGGGAGGCTGTATGATGGTTTATTTTAAATTTACTACATAGCTCATGAGACTTTGTCATTCTTAAAGGAAGTACCATTATCTGAGATGATGATTTGTGGGACACCGTACCTACAAATGATCTGGTTCAAAATGAACTTGGTGATCACGGAACCTGGTACAGTGGTGAGAGGCATAGCCTCTACCCATTTGGTGAAATACTCGGTGGCCGTGATTATGAAGTTATGGCCATCTATTGACAAGGAGATAATTTCCCTATCAAATCTAGGCCCCATGTAGAAAAGGGCCATGGAGTAGTGATTGGTTGTAGAGCTTGTGCCGGCATGTGAATCTTGTGGGAAAATTCTTGACATTTATGGCACTTGCGTACAAACTCTATTGCGTCGTGCTCTAGAGTGGGCTAGAAATAGCCCATCCAATGTATTTTGTGGGTAGTGGCATGACCACCAAAGTGACCTCCACATATTCCATTGTGAGATTCGTAGAGAATCTTCTTAGATTCTTCTGTGTCAACACACCTTAGAAGCATTCCATCAAAGGCCTTACGATAGAGCACTTGTTCTATAATAACGTATTTAGCTATGATAATGTGTAACCGCCTTCTTTGTTGTGGTGTAGCACCTTTTGGATATGCATGGTCCATGATATAATTAACGATATTAGTATACCAAGGACATTCAGAGATAGGAGGTTTGGCTTCGATGTAGTATATGCATTCATCAGAAAATCTAGATCTATTAGATCACCTCCGTTTAACGGGTTGTCGGCTAACCAATCCGTAATGATTTGTCCCTTAATGGACTTTTGGTTTACAAAAGTTAATTTGAATTCACCCATTAAGGTTATAAAGCGTCCAACCTTTTTAGACAAGAACCCTTGCGTGAGGAAAGTTCATAAATGGTTTGTTTTCACAATGACCCTTGCTTCTTGATTTAGCATGTAATGTCTTAGGAGTTTGGTTGCAAAGACTATGGCAAGGCATTCTCATTCTTCTTGCATATAACATGTTTCATAATCGAGTAATGTTTGGCTAATGAAATAGATCACGCATTCTCTTTTGTCATTATCTTCTTGAGCCAGCATGCAAGCTAGCAAAACATTGGTAGCTCGTGAATATAATATTAAATGGTGGTCTAGCTAAGGAGGCATTAGTGTAGGTGGTGACAACAAGAAATGATTAACTGCTTCGAAAGCCTCAATGCAGTCTTGGGTCCAATCAATACTATAATCTTTCTTGAGTAGATTGTTGATGGGATGGATGGTAAAGCTTAAATCTGGGATGAATCTTTAGATTGCACCAAGTTTCCCAATAAATGACCCGATTCGCATTCATCCGATGGCGGGATCATTCACCATGGTACTTGAGTTAGAAGTAAAAATCAACACATGAAAACTCAACAAAACATACTTATAAACACAAGTTATGTCAATATATTCAAAAAGGGTTAGCATGCAAATGAGAAAAATGAAATTTTAACAAAAACAAAGAATGTGCATGAGACAAAGGAGTGTCCCATCGGGCGTGCCATATGTATGCATGTGATTGAATTAATATAAGTTAATGAAAGGAAACTAACACCAAGTAGAATCCTAACTTAGTTAATCAACAACATAAACATCATGATAAAGATAGAAAGGAAAATCTTAACTAATATGCATCAAACATTAAAACATTAAATGCAAAACCAATCCTTTGATATTTGGATGTGCTTTGTAATTATAGGTACTCCTTTAGTGATACTAAATGTAGCTACGTGTGATCAAAGGAAATTCTCCATGGAAGAGGAAGAGATCTCACTTATATGACTTAATTGTCATGTTAAGTTCTTATCTTACTACTCTTTGTCAAGTAGAATATGGAAAAGGTTGCTTGATCAATAAGGCTTCTAATATTGAAATGCTCTTGTCATATCTAGATGTCTTATAAGGATATGGTGTAAATTTGGACAAGGTGTACTAGGTTCTTTATACTGACTTTCCAGTTTTTTGGGAAGCTTGCAACCAAGTGAATGTGGGATAATGGTAAAGTAGAATTAAAAAGACATAAGTATAATTAGAAGAGATTAATTATAGATTAGAAACTCACGGGAGTTGGGGAGATTTAATTTAAAAATTAGGATTAATTAATAGACTAAGATAAGTTTAAGAAGCCATTTGAAGATGATGTAGAAGGAAATTAGTAGAATTTGAAGGGTTTGAAAGGGGATTTAACTAATAAGAAGGTTTATTAGTTAAATAAAACTTTAAAAGGCTTAATTAATAAATAATAATTAATTAATTAATTAAAAGAGGATTATAACTAACGAAGTATTGTTAATTAGAATCCATGATGGTGGAAAGGATATTTAATTAATGAAATGTTGTTAATTGACTTGGGAAAGGGGATAATTACTACAATTTTAGTATTATAACTACGTAGGGTAAGTGCATGAAGTTGGGGGCTAAAAAGTGGACAAGAATCTGAAAAAACTAAACACACTCACATTTTAATTTGTTTGGCTTGGGAATCACCAAACCATAACACATACGCATTATGTAAATGTTTAAGTATAAGTTTTTTTATTAAAAGTATAAGAAATAATAAAATAAATCTTATACTTTAAATTTATTTTAGTAAATATAAGAAATTAGGGTCACTTTGCACCTTATGGAAGTGGTCTCGTAGCTCCAACAGTTATAATCTAGAAGATAGTTTTTCAAAATCTAATCTAGTCAGTACTTACTCATTTTCAGGATTTTAGCAAATGACCTAAAACTTTCAGGGCATATATATTGTAGTCGGTCTTTGTTTTGGGAAAGCATATAGTCATTTTTAGGTTTTTGACCTTCTAAAATGGATTTTGGCCCTACCACTGCTTGAATTGGTACTAATTTTTAAATTTGGTCCATAATTCACTTTAGTGACCATGAATTAACTCTATGATGTTTGTCTACTTCTTACTAAAAATATATCCTCACTTTGTAGATAGAGGATTGTTCCCTAAATGGGATTCTGTCCTATGGCCAAAATGAGGTGATTGTAATGTGCCTCCTCCTTAAGGTGTGATAACACTACTGGGTGTTGAATGAGTTATTACAAATAATACCAAGTGAATTACATCAAGTGAACTCAGATGATTACTCATTCTTAGAAACATGGTGCTCCATATAAAGATCATCCCCTCACCTTTCCTAGCTCCAAAAGAATCCTTCTATGGAATCAAATTCATGATTCTCATACATGTTTTTGCTCATATGTCTCTTATGGAGACAAACAATGCCTTAATACTTCACAAATAATGGTCTTTGATAACTCGGTGACATGACTAGCTCATTTTAGCTTGTTTTGAAGGGTGTTCAATTAACTACAAAATGGCCAAAATGCCTTTTTAGGCCTTCAAAGGAAGTATTCTCTCATAAAAACTAAATGAGTCAATCGATCACCTTAAACACTATTCCTTACACACTGAAACACGCTAAATGATCTTTTTAGGACTTTCCTTTGGGTGAGGGTTTATGATTTAGGGTTTAGGGATAGGGGTTTAGGGTTTAGGCTAAGGGTTTATGACTCAAGGTTTAGAGTTTAGGGTTTAAGGCTCATAGTTCAGATTTTAGGGTTTAGGGTTTAGGGCTTAGGGCTTAGGGTTCATGGTTTAGGGTTTATGGTTTAGGTTTAGAGTTTTGGGTTTATGGTTTATGGCTCAAGGTTCAAGGTTTAGGGTTTAGGGGTCAAGGTTGAGGGTTTAGGGTTTATGGATCAAGGTTTAGGGTTTAGGGTTTAGGGATCAAGGTTGAGGGTTTAGGGTTTAGGGTTGAGAGTTGAGGGTTCAAGGTTTAGTTTTTAGGGTTTAGGGTTAAGGGTTTATGTTTGAGGGTTCAAGGTTTAGGGTTTTGGCTTAGGGCTTAGGGCTTAGGGCCTAGGGTTTAGGGCTTAGGGTTTAGGGTTTAGGGCTCAAGGTTTAGGGTTTAGGGGTCAGGGTTTAGGTTTTAGGGTTTAGGTTTTAGGATTTAGGAATTAGAGTTTAGGGTTTAGGGCTTAGGGTTTATGGTATAGGATTTAGGGTTTAGGGCTCATGGTTTAAGGTTTAGGGTTGAGGATTTAGGTTTATGGTTTAGGGTTTAGGAGTTAGTGTTTAAGGTTTAGGGTTAAGGATTTAGAGTTTACGGTTCAAGGTTTAGGAGTTAGGGTTTAAGGTTTAAAGGTTAGGGTTCATGGTTTAGGGAAAAGGGTTCGTGGATTAGGGTTGAGAGTTGAGGTTTGGTGGTTTAGGGCTTAGGGTTTAAGGTTTAGGGTTGAGGATTTAGGGTTTACGGTTTAGGGTTTAAGGTTTAAAGGTTAGGGTTCAAGGTTTAGGGTAAAGGGTTCAGGGTTTAGGGTTTAAGGCTCGAGGTTTAGGGTTAAGGGTTTAGGTCGCAGAGTTCAGGGTTTAGGTTTAGTGTTTAGGGTTTAGGGCTTAGGGCTTAGGGTTTAGGGCTTAGTGCTTGGGGTTTAGAGTTTAGGGTTTAGGGTCATGGTTTAGGGTTTATGATTTAGTTTTTAGGGTTTAGGATTTAGGGACCTTTAGGATTTAACATTTAGGCCTTAAGGTTTAGGGTTTACAATTTAGGGCTCAGGGCTCAGGGTTTAGGGTTTAGGGGTTAGGGTGCATGGTTTAAGGTTTATGACTCAGGGTTCGAGGTTCAGAGTTACAAGTTTAAGGTTTAGGGGTTAGTTATGGGTTTAAGGTTTAGGGGTTAGAGATCAAGGCTCTAGATTTAGGGTTTAGGGCTCAGGGTTTAAGGTTTAGGGTTTAGGGCTCAAGGATTAGGGTGTAGGGTTCAAGGCTTAAGGTTTAGGGATTAGGGTTTAGGGTTCATGGTTCATGTTTTATGGCTTAAGGTTCAGGGTTCAGATTTACTGGTTTAAGGTTTAGGGGTTAGAGCTCGGGGCTCTGGATTTAGTATTTAGGGTTTAGGGTGGTTTAGGGTCCAAGGTCAAGGGTTTAGGGTTATGGGTTTAGGGTTTAGGTTTTAGGGTTTAATATTTAGTGTTTAGGATTTAGGATTTATTATTTTGGTTTTAGGGTTTAGGGTTTATAGTTTAGGGTTTAGGTCTCATGGTTGAGGGTTAAGGGTTTAGGTCATAGAGTTCAAGGTTCATCAAATTTGTAGGTAGAACATTCAAAGAGAGTCATCAAAATTTGATGTTTTTCATCTGTTGATATTTTGAAGGAGGGAAATGTCATATTCTGATCGTCAATCCTTCAAAGGCCCAAGTATTCCTCAATCCTTGGATGTACAGGAGACATCACATTATTTGGCTTCCATTTATATGATGAAGATATTTGTAAATTCGTGTTATGACCTCTAAATCTATATGAATTTCAAGTTTCTTGGAAATCACATCACACCCTTCACTAGGATTGATGACTACCCCTATCTTTTTGTTCAGGGGATTTTGAAAACATCCATGGGTTTATCATATAAGGAATTATCAATGAATGGAAGGTCACTAAGTCGTAGGCCAGGTAACTCCTATTTAGAACTAAACAAGAAAGATTTACTAGGCGATTGATAACCCCTTAGTGTTCTTAGCCATTCCCCTGTTTCTATGCTTATTTTGAACACTTTAGGAAGTTTTGTCAAATTTACTATCCATTCTAGTAGAACAATTGAACTTTATCTTTCTCCAGAGGAGAGGATACTACAGGAAATTCAATTATGATCCTACACCTCTGCATTGATATATTCTCTATGTTTCTTTTGTTTCCTTTAAGATTAATTTTTTTGTGATGGTTATTTTTTCCAGCTTCCAATGGGTCATCCTGGCTTGCATAATACCATACATGGAAATATGAGAAATTTAAAAAAAATCAGATTTTGAATAAATTTACATTCAAGAGCGCAAGTATATGTGGGGAGAAACAAGTTTGGAAGAGATGTGTAATATATTCATTACAAGGCACAAGGTAGATGTCATATCCATTTAGTTACTTGTCCCACCTCTCATAAAAAGGTAGTTTTATAAGAAGACTCAATGATGGTTCTAGGCATGAGACTGGGAAATATTGATGAAATATTGTTTAGGGTTTAGGGTTTAGGTTTTAGGGCTCATGGTTCGGTGTTTAAGGTTTAGGTTTAGGGTTCGGGGTTCAAGGTTTAGGGTCATGGTTTAGGATTTAGGTTTTAGGTTTAGGGTTTAGGGTTTAGTGTTTATGGTTAAGGTTTATGAATCGAGGTTAAGGAAATAGGGTTTAAGGTTTGGGGTTTAAGGTTTAGGGTTTAGGGCTCATGGTTCAAGGTTTAAGGTTCAGGGTTTAGGGTTCAAGGTTTAAGGTTCAGGGTTATGGTTTAGGATTTAGTTTTAGGGTTTAGTGTTTATGGTTAGGGCTTACGGAACAAGGTTAAGGATTTAGGGTTTAGGGTTTTGGGTTAAGGATTTAGTGTTTAGGGATAAGGGTTTATGGTTTACGATTCAGGTTTTAGGGTTTATGGTTTAGGGTTCAGGGTTTAGGATTTAATGTTTAGGGATTAATTTTTAGGGTTTATGGTTTAGGGCTCGGGGTTTAGGGTTTAGGTTTTAAGGTTTAGGGTTTCATGTTTAGGGTTTAGGGCTTAGGGCTTAGGGTATATGGTCTAGGGTTTAGGGTTTAGATTTTAGGGCTCAGGGATAAGGGTGTAGGGTTTAAGGCTTAGGGTTTAGGGTTTAGGATTTAGTGTTTAAGGTTTAGGGTTTAGGATTCAGGGTTTAGGGTTTAGGATTTAGTTTTTATGGTTCAGGGTTTAGGGTTTAGCATTTAGGGCTCATGGTTCATGGTTTAGGGTTTATGGCTTATGCCTTAGGGTTTAGGGCTCATAGGTAAGGGCTGAATGTTTAAGGTTTAGGGATCATGGTTAAAGGTTTAGGGTTTAGGGTTTAGGGCTCAAGGTTTACATTTTAGTGTTTAGGTTTATGGCCTATGGTTTAGGGTTTCGATTGTAGAAGTTAAATGCTAAAATATTTAGGCTGAATGCTGAAATCTTGAAAAATTACCTATGTACTGACCAGATTATACTTTAAAAAACTATCTCCTAAACCATGACTCATGGAGCTATGAGACTAATTCCATAAGGTGCAGAGTGACCCTAATTTCTTATATTTACATAAATAAATTTAAAGTATAAGAAATAATAAAATATAAATAATAATAAATGAAAAACTTATACTTTTATTTATGTAAATAGAAGCATGTCAAAAGCATACATAATGCTTATACTACATAGAACGCGTACGCATTATGTTTATACTACATAGAACGCATATGCATTTTGCGTTTTCTCTTTTCCCAAGCCATGCCTCAAGGCTTGGGATCGGTTTGATCCCCAAGCCTGAGGCATGGACCTGCACAAACACAACAAACAATGAGTTTTTACAAGAAAATGTAAAAATGACACTTCCTCTATGATAAATCAAAATAAAACAATCGATCCATTTTAAAAAAATTATACCACGACATAGAGCAGAGTCTCTTCTTTCTAAAAATATAATTTTTAAATTTTTTGACTAATATAAGGTTTCCATATTATTTATTTTCTAACTATGCCTTTTTATAGCTATTTTTTGAAGTGTAAATATGTCTATCTTTCATGGTGTATCTTTTTTTTGGGTGATCGAAATTTTAAAAAAAAAAAAATTATACTAGCCCAAACTAGGCATAATTATATACATATTCAAAAAAATTCTAATTTTTGATATTTTTTGAGGTAGTTAGGGGGCACGGTCGAAGCTCTATTATTTTTCAAAACATAAAATTTATGTACTAGAAAAATCATAAATAAATAAAATATTCACTAAAAACTCTAAAAAAATTGGATCCCAAACTAGATGCTCCTAGCTATCTTTTTATTGAATGGTTTTCAAAAATACTAAATGGTGCTCAAAAAATGGTGGGGGCACGAAAGTCACTCTATTATGTTTTTTAACAAAAATAGGAGCATCTATTGGTATTTTAGTTGTTTGACCCACTTAAACTTATCTGTTTTCAATAAAATTTAGTATCTTAGAAACTAGACTCAAAATTCTATGATTCATATTTCTACAACATCTTCCAATTTTGAGTGTAACTATTTCAAAAAACTCATACAATTTGAAGTTTTTTTAATAAAAATGCATCCACTTAAGACCCCTTTTTAGCCCCCCAACTTGGTGCACTCACCCTGTAGTCAGATTTAAGTGTCTACTCCAAGCATGTTGTCATAAAATTTTGCATGAATATCATAAGAACTTCCTATTGGTGTGTGTGACTTGCCTCATCATCACTCAGGGTCTTTTCCACCTCATATGGTGATTCATCTCATGTAGGTGAGATCATAGATCAAAATATTTATATGACATATGGCATATTCTATCATAAAATATGTCATTGTCATATACATCATAGATGTCATAGGAGTTACATTCCATCTTGGGAATCATAACTCATATTTATATTGTGGAGGGAAATATTATCCACGTACGGGAACTACACAACACTCCCATATGTACCCTCTTATTTTGATCTATGAGAATGAGTAGACCTATTTATTCTATGTATAATTTCTAGTTGTTTGATTATGCTTGTTGATTACTTGGAGCTTTCTCATCACCGTTGGAGTGTAACCTTGTTGATGTGCACGACTTTCTATTTTGATCCTCACAGAATAATCTCACACTTCTATCTTATTTACCATCTTTTTCATGGTCATACCCAAGAAGGCAACAAGAAGGGGAAATTGTTTGCACACTTTAGAATCAATTCTAGTCAGTCTCAATCAATTTCTGAGCAAGAAAGCACCTTCTAACAGTTGTAGCATGAGTGGAGACAATGGCAACAAAGTTGAACATGAAAGGTCCCACCATAAATTGTTAGTAAAGACAAAGAGATTATTGTTTGGGAAGAAATTCCAAGCATTTCATGACTGTTGCAGTCACTATACATCCCCCATACAATTATTGTGGTGTTATTTTTATAAAGGGATTGATTTCCTAATCATAGGATCGAGATGGAATGGAAGGGTCGAGTTGAGGGTTGTTCAACATAAGAGACTTGTTGTTTGGTGTATTTCTAGTTTTTTCTTCTTAAGGTTTTAGAGCATTAACATACATCTTAATATTTGGAAGTTGTATTCACTACGGTTTAACATAATTGTACTCTTTTATGTAAATAATGGTGTAGTTCTAGCTTTTATCACTCTGATTTTGAAATAAGAAATACAAGAGTACACGGATAATTGAAACAACATAGGTAAAAGTGTGGATAGCCCATGCTTGGAGGATGAATATATAACATTGACCAGCTAAGAATCTTATCCCTTCATGTCGACAAAGCATGGAAGGATGATGAAGGGGAAATTATTTTTTTAATGAGTTTATTACATGTGCGAGACACAATGAAGAAGGAACAATTGAGATTTATTTGTGATCCGAGTACTTGTGATTTTTGAGGACAAGTAATGTCGGAAGGGAGGACCGTAATGTCCCCTTTTTAAAATTGATCCAATTGAAGGCTTATTTCCCATTCTTATTCAAGTGTGCAAGAATAATATGAACAAGGGAAAACCTTAGATTATATTTTAGTCTTCTTTGATAAATAGTTATATTTTTCTTTTTTATTTTCTTATTAAGCAAGTCAATTGGGCTAGAGAGCTTTTAATTCAGGCTTAAAAGATAAATTAATATTCTAATATAGGTCTTTCTTGGTGAAATCTCCTAATGACTCTTTCGCACCACCTTAAGGATATATAAGGGGTCGTATAGGCTCCTTTTAGGCATCTTTAGCTTATATACTTTTATCGACTTGGTTCTAAAGCTTGTTTCTCTATTCCAATCAACTAAGGAGCGAAAATACATTAGTATGGAAAGAAAGGAGGGAGAAACCCTTCCTTGTTGAAGTTTGGAGAATGAAAACTCTCCAATTTAGTGTTGTTGATTACTTCTATGAAAATTATCTTGTTGGCTAGGCAACAATGAGAAGAGTATCAAACATTTATCATCACTTTTGGCTCCCTCTCCTAGGGTAGAACTGGGTGTGAGTGTGTTTGGGTGCTTTCATGGAACGTTTTGGATTTCGAAGTTGATATTTAGATTTATACATCTTTATAAGGTAGATATATCATTTATGGGGTTTGAAGACCTCACTTTCAGCTCATTTTGTGTATTATACTTATGTTTTTTATTAATTTAATTTCGATGGGTATAAATTCATAATTTACACATGTTTTGGCTTAGTGTTTATTCCTTAATTGAATATAGTATTTAGAAGAATTTATGCACCTATTTTTAGCTTATTTGGAGGGTGTTTGATGCCTTACAACTATAAATTTAGTTTGTTTCTAGGGTTTCTAATTTGTTTAAGATTTATTGTCGTAAAACTCATATTACTCTCAAGTGGGATAGGTGTTATATTTTTTATTTTTTAGTTAATACCTAGAAAGGGGCATTACATGGTGATTTCTATTTCTTTGTTGGGGATGAACTTTTTCTCATTTTGTCTTATTCACTTAAGTGATTTAATATTTCTTTAGTATAAAAGTACTTTTCTTAAAATAAGGAAATGTAACTTATTTTAATCCAAAATATGAAAAGTCACATGGGAATAAATAAGGCATATAAGAGAGCTATATATTGGAATGATTTCCTTATCCTAAAGAATCGATTATTGATCATCCTCGCTAACCGTATTCTTATATCTCTTCCGCATACATTCCTTCATTCTCTCTTAATACTTAGTTAAACATATTGCAAGTTTTTTAAGGAAGCAAGGGCTTTATACCTACTAAATGATATGATCCTTATGTGATTACATATTTTTTCCTCTTTCTTCTAATTCAGCTGAATTTAATTTTAGAGTTATTGGTTAACGAATTTTTATTTCTCTCATTGGAATAAATCCCCTCTTACTTTTCCCCTTATTTTCCTATACTTATCTGTTCTCCTACTTGCAAACTCTTCTCTTTATAATCTATCGTTGAAGTTACAACAAGGTTATTCCTACACATTATTTGGTCATTAACCACCCCGGTGTCGAATTAGTGTATATAATTTAAATTTTTCAATAAATGGGAGCTGCCCCATTCAATAGTGAAGGGATTTAGTCCTGCGAGAATTGATGAAACACATATTTCCGTGACAAAATATTTTGCCAACATACTACAAATACCTAATGATTTTGTGACATACATAATAATGGTTGGTTTATGTACAACGGTGAAGGTGATTTCTGAATTTCATGATTTAATGTTACTACTCATAACACCTTTGGATAGAGGCATATATCACACACAATATCCAAGGAAATTTACATTTATCAATGGATCACAAGAGCACTTATTTGATAAGGATGTCATAGATTTACTAAATGAAAAAAATCCACTTATCAATACATTAAAATCAAATGTTTTTATTATTTTTTCATCCTTATACAATAATTTTATTGGTATTCCAAATGTATGTATGGAAAAGGATTCAAGGATAACCAAATTTATGCAGTCAAAGGAACATACTGCATCACACGAGGAATTTAGAATAGGGAATCACAAGTTCCAAAGGATAAATTGAGATCCAAGTATCACATAAATGACCATTAGGGAAAATCCTAGCAATTGAGCTCTAAGTTTCTTGAAGAAAGAAATTTTGGGAAGGGAAGACTTCATGTCCCCTTCTCAAATATAATCCAATTAGAAGAAACATCCTATTCTCAATTTCCTATAGGCTAAAGTGGTGGTGCAAGGAAATAATTTAATAATTTAACTTAAGTTATCCAAAAAGTAACTTTAAGTTATATTCATAAAAAAGAAACTTATGTCTTATAATTAAAAAGATGATTATTATTAAAGAAACTCATAATTAAAATAAAAGGAGGGTACATTTCTTTATGATTTTTTTCCTTCAAAATCATGAAAGTGAACCTACCCCCTCCACGCACACTTTGAACCTACCCCACACATGTGGCTCACACCTTTACCTAGTCATTCCAAATGCCTTCTCTTCTCCCTTATGTTCACTCACGCCTGACTTACTCGCCAACACCTCATTGAACATATTTTGTAGCTTGAGTCCCAACATCGGGGGTACTTGCACACATGCTAACCTATCATACAATTTGTAATGAACCCATCCACCCCATGGTGTTACACCACCCTTATCCACCACATTTCAAACTTCCCACATTTAACAAATTCAATGACACCAAAGACCCCCAACACCAATTGCATATATTTTTCCAAGTATGCCACCTCATCCAATGTGATGACACATGCCTCCTATGCACCTTTCTTAATTTTGTTCACTTCCTAAGATCTTGATTGGTACTTGTGCCTTCCACAACATAACATTTATGCATTTGCATAACTTCTTAACACCATAAATGACATGGAGGTAGGATCTCTCTCAAACAAAAATGTGAAAATTACACATAGAAATCAAAAGAGTGAATAATAAATCAAACCAAGAAAAAAATTAAGCATATAGCCCTACGTCAATGCCATTAGTTATATAGTCAAAACTATATGAAAAGGAACTAGTGAACATAAAAAGGAGGCTTGAAGATATAGAAGAAAAGGAAAATTACAAAGACATTAAGTTAAAAGAAATTTTTGAATCCAATTAAAATTTGATAAAGACAGTAATGAAATACTTCAAGAATAAATAAGAACTTTGTAAGCCAATATGGTGGAAGGAAAACAAGATTTTACCTCAATCAAGCATATTTTCAATAAATTCAAAGTAATGGAATTAAATATGTTGTGAATGGATGAAAGGGTTGACATATCACACATAAAAGAGACCAAATCTAGAATAAAAACAAAGAATTAAAATAAACTAGCTTGAAGGGTCGAATTGAAGAATCCAAATATTGGAGAAATAGGAGGAATTATAGATAATAAAAAATAACTAATAGAGAAACATGTCGACTCTAGTTAAGGGGAGAAAGTATAGAAAATAAAGGACTTTAAACATTATCATTAATGATGAAATACTATAAATAAATTGAGAACACCAATGAACTAGTAAGAGATTTTCTTCAAGACCATTTGCAATGGTCTAGGAATATTCACAAAGTGTAAACACTCAACTTTGGTAATTCTAATCTTTGACACTATTGGTCTTGACATTTCTCTCTTTCTCAAATAAGTGCACTTTACCCATTCTCATCTAGTACATCTCTAGGTCTCTTGTCTAGCTTGTTTGATCATACACACTCATTTTTCGATAGTCTATGATAATTTCATGCATGAAATCCATTAATAAAATTTATTGATAATCTTCCAACTTCTTCACACTTCACATTACATATCTAGGGTCAAAAATGTATAATAGGGTCAGAACATCCATATGTTCCTAATCCTAGTGTATGAATTTTCCATTTCTCACTTTGATCCCAAACTTTTAGTTACACATTATCATTTAGGTTATTTACTCCTCGTTAATATTTACAACTTAAATCACCTTTAAAAGAATAAATTATCAAGTAAACATTGCCTCATTTAGAACCTAGCACTCTTATGGAAACCTATTGCAAAAGCTATCACAAAAGGCACTTAAAACTCCCTACAATCCACAAATACATTTGTACATTCATTAGGGCATCTCCATCTAAAATTCTAAATCTTCACACTACCACATTTGTAAGCATCCAAATTCACCCACTCAAGTATATTTGCAAGAAAAAAACTCGAGTCAAGATTTTTCAACGGAAGAATGTCAATTTTGATTGCACTACACTGCCTAGATATCACATGATAGGTGTTGAATGGCATGCGGTTTGATGCCTCTTTATAGTAGTACCAATGTCATTGGTGCATGGGGTGCCCACAACCTAAATAAATTTTTTTACATGACTTCTTATCCTTAGTTAGGGTTTTAAAGATTGAGAAAATCATTCAAATACCCTTGTAATGTGATTGATAGTGATTGACAGAGAGCAACAAAAATATTCGACAAACAACAAACGTTGAAAGTGTAGACATTAAAATTTTCACAAAATCATTATTACATCATGATTTTGTTAGAATTGTATGTACATGAGTTTAATACCTTGAAACTAGATTGTAGTGGCATAACATACACTCCTCTATATTTTATTTCCCGATTTGAACTCTTCTAACGATTATTTTCTCTTATTTTATTTCACGTCCGAAAGGGTTCTATATCTTTCCTTATCTAACTTTCTTCATAGCTGATGTTGGTTCAATACTTTACAGTTAGGAAAAATATGTACCTATGATCCCAAACCTTTGTACATTATTATATCCTCTTTGTTTTTGCTCAAATGTAATTTAGTGTCTCTTGATGAATCTGTTATATGATATTTGATATGTTTGGGTCATCCTTTCCCACCACTAATGTTTGAAAAATCAAATGAATGAAGTCAAATATATACAAGGTCTAATATAGGAATTTACTAAGTGGTAATCACCTTTCTATCTACCACATACTAATCTAAAAATTTAGAAAAAATTTTTGCATACTTGTTGGTGATAAAATTTATAGGTATTGAAAATTAGGTGTCTACACCAACATTCACGGGGTGGCTACTTCATTCTACAATGAAAGTTACAACTTCCATTATTGAATGTGACTAATCTAAACCTAAACTAAATGTTGTTGGTTGGCCAAGTAGGTCAGGGATCACACAGGGACACTCCACCGAACTGTGGAAAATGCTTGCAGACGGGGTACAAGGGATGAAATTAAAACAACCTAGGGAGAAAAAGAGGGAATTAGTGAAGGATGTTTACTACCGTGAGTAGACTAATTGCAGAGTTCACACCCAATAACCAGAGTAGTTCAAAATTCAATATAGAAGAACAACAACCTTGTTATAGACATCAAGACAAGATGAGACCATGAACACAAAGTTTTAGAAATATCCTTACCAAGAAAAATAACGAAGTATTTTTTTATTAATTTACATTCAAAATTTTTATAATGAAAGGAATAGAAGAAAATATGAGAAATGGAGATTGAAGAAATGTATCTCTTTATTTCATGTGCATTAACACAAAGTTGAACAAATACAATCCACAATTACTACAGAGTGGAAGTTTTAAAAATCTAGGATCCTTTGGAATGGAGTAGCCATCCCAATTTATAGAAATTTTAATTGACCTCTCATCTCTCCTCGCATGACTCTTCACATTCATATTCCACTTATGACATTTCATTTTCCAAAATTAAGTATTTATCTTATAATTTTGAGAAAATAATTTTATAATTTTAAAATAGGTCACTTAAGTGAATAGGAAAAATATAATGATGAATCCCAATGAAGAATTGGAAGGAGAGAGAAAGGAGGCAGGAAGGGAGAGAGGAAGAGAAGTGAATGATATTTCTAATGAAGCAAATTCCTCATTGAACAACTTTGCAAATTAAACACTCTAATGAGAATCCTCTGGAATGGGCACCTTTTCCTTGAATTCTTTTGCCTTTTGAGACTCTTGAAATAATGAACTTATGCACCTTGTCAAATGATCATGATCTACCCCTTTATATGATACAAAGACACCATTGAGTGTTTAGAAACATTGTTGAAATATTACCTTGATGATCATGAGCATTTCTCATGAAGATCCATTCTAGAGGAGATGAAGATTGAAACTGACCCTGTCATGACCCTTTGCAATACTGTTATGTTGGTTTGAATATTCTGATGAAGCACACCATGAACACTTTGATGATGATGATCACAAACTCTTCTTTACACGTGATATATAGAAAACTTGGACCATACTACTAAGATTTCCTGAGGTGGATTCCATATGACCTATGGGAAATATTTTTGATGGTCATGTGTGACAATGTCACGTTATACTAAAAAAATTCCCTCAGAATTATGCACTCACCTATACACATCAAAAACAATTATGAGTATGCATGGCTCCTGGATACACCTTACTACACTTGGAAAAGGGGGATTACTATTTTTAGTAAGTGGAAATTTCCACCCTTTTCAGCTACACTGGTGATATTATCTATCTACATCAACCTTATGCACATTGGTCCTACCTAGACTTCTCTTTTATGAGGCTTACTAATAATGGCAAGTTTCCGTGTATTAAAACTTAATATTTTTAGTAAGTGGAAATTTTTACAATTTCTAGCACTGACCACTCAATTTGACCTTCGGTCCTTGATGCACATTGTCTTTGTTATAATGCCTTCGGTGATGACATACCAAAAATAGAAAGTGCCCATGTAAGAAGACTTATAATTTTTGGAAACTAGGTTTCTAGGGCTTGATTTGTGAAAAAATGAACTTTTATGATATGGGTTTTTTCTCTACAATGCACCTCCATAATTTCAAGTCAAACCGGTTGTTAGATATAGAGATTTTTAATTTGCAATTATTTTCCACATGAAACCCGGGGTTTCATTACTATGAAAATCCATACCATGCATGTGAGATATTTATTTAGGAGATGTAAGGCGCTTGGGAAACTTGAAGATTGTAAAAAATGGCATGTCGATCCGCTCGTCGGTTTGTGAGATATGAATAAATCTTCTTCACATACTTCAAGGTTTTATGGTGAGATATCTTGTTTTAGTTCTTTGCAAATCTATTTTTTCTTGTATTTTTATTCTTTCAGGTCATGGACAATGAACGATATTGTTGAAGGATGTAAAAAGTGTTTAAAGATATCTAGAACAACAATTGGTAGCTTTCTAGTAGCATATGGAGGTTGTGGGGGTTTGAATGCAAAAATTGGCTAAGTGTTCATTATTTATAGCTTTGGAATGTGAAGGGAGAGGGTGGGGCACATTTTTTCCCCAATTTTCCTCCTTTTTTGGGACAATAGTTGCACAAAAATTGTCTTTCCCCAAAGCATGACAAGTGGTAGGTGTTTGTTCGTTGAGCAAAGTGAAGGAGGGGGCTAGAATGAAGCACCTAGGGGTCAAGAGATGGTCACATGAGGGACCATAAGGAAAAAAAGGGTGGGGTGCATTTTTGTCCCCATTTTCCCTTTGGTTTGGGTACAATAGCCCTAGGTTGACAAGTGGCGAGCATGCAGGCTAGGTGGAGGAGCAGTAAAATCGATCAAGGGTGTTAAAAGAGGGGCATCGAGTCATATGATTGACCAAAAGGTTAAATGGGGGGAGGGAAAAATATTTTATACCTCTTGTCCCTTTGGAAATGTGTAATGGGGACATGAAAAATTGCCTCATCCTGGTGATGCCACATGAGTGACCAAAGAGCGCACCTTGAGAGACTACCGGGAAGGTTGTAACTTAATCTCCTGGATGAGTTTTTAGGTGCTTATTTATATGATTTTGCATGAAAAATACATTTTGAGAAGAATTTTTGGGGTCACATGGCTTTCTTCCGACTAAAAACCCTAAAAATATCCTTTTTCATGAGATCACCCATTATGCATGGAAAGAATGAGTTGGCCAGAAAAATTCATGGTGTTTGAAGTTGATTTGTTTTTTCCACCATATAGAGGGTTGAAAATTATTTCCAATGATATCTTTTTTTTCTCTAAACTCATTCTAGAGCTCCCATAATCACTCCTTGAAGATCAGGTACTTTTTATGGTGTAAGCTCCTTCGGCCTCAAAACCCGCTTTTATCAACTCGGTTCCAAAACCTTATAAGCTTCCCAGAATATTCCTAAATCAGTTACATGATGTTTTTATCTCCTAGATACACATCCATGATGAGTACGATTCTTCTACATTGCTATGATGATGGTGCAATTGACTTAGAAAGGTTGATGAAATCTCTCTCTAAGTGTGCTTGAAAACTTTCCTTGAAAATCACGGCTCCAAAGTAACTTGAATGATTTTGTTTTTCCTACATCACCTAGGGGGACTCGTGACATTCACAAATGAACCACTAGAGGAAAATATTGGACTTGAAACGAGGGGTAGCTTAATCTAGGGGTTTTCTCGGAAAGGTATAACATAGAAATTTTTTGACACTAGGGTATGGTTGTCTATTTTTTAGGTGAAGTTTTCCCATGAAAACATGTGTGACAATTGTGGATTAGGCATAGTGAGGAAATAACATGATAATCCCATAATCTCAATTTACATCATGGACTAGTGCCTTATTGATTGGGCTATAGAGTCATTATAAAAATATACTAAACAACTTCTTTTATGAACACACACACAAAAAAAAAAAAAAAACAAGAAACAAACATAAAACCAAGGGAAACACAAAGTGGGAATGGAAAAATACAAAAACAAGGGAAAAATCTAAATCACCTATGTACATGTGGGGGATAACCCACTTTCATTGAATCAAAACTTGAAATGTGTGATGACCTATAAACAGTGCCATTTATTGTCATTCTTCTGCAAAACCATTGATGATTTGTAAAGTAGAGACACACCAAAGGTCTTCATCTTCAGTGGAGAGTAGGGCATGTTGTATAGAATCCAAAGATATAAATATTTTAAATAAATATACATAACCTTTCTTAGTCCATTCAATCCACCTTTATATCCTCTCGTTTTGGTGCCAAGGATGAATAAAATCCCAATGCACTTTTTAATCTTCCCTTAAGAAGACTCGAGCTCATAAGAGTATTTTATAATACTTTTTATTTTATAATAATAATATGAATTTGTCCCAAAATAAGAATTGGTTGGGCCCAAATTTAAATATTATTAATTTTTTTAATTTAGAAAAGGGGACATTACAATCCTCCCTTCCCAAATTTGATTTCCCTCAAGAAAATACAAGCTCCTAGATCCCAAATAAATCTATATGGCTCCTTCTTTGATGTACCTATACATGAAGAAAAATATTTAAAGAAAAATGTGTTCCCTTCTTCCTCCACTCATGCTTTGTGGATATGATGGCCAACGCTTCTTCTTTGCTTGCCAAGGCCTTACAATTACCATCCAAGCATTGGTTGTCCACAATTTCCCTCATGTTGTCCCAAATACCAATGTAATCTTTCTTTTCTCTTTCAAAAATCAGAATGAAGGTGTCTGGAATTCCACTTTTACTTGCACAAAATATCACAAGATGGTCTAGATGTAGGAAACACAACTTCCAATTGCCTAGGTGTCCTTTTATGACCCAAAAAAGTGAAAAGAACAAGCTGGAAATGCACCAAACTGATTGTATGGGGGCTGTATAGTGACTATAACAGTCATGAAATGCTTGGAATTCCTTCCCAAACAACAATTCCTTTGTACCTAGTGACCTTCTATGATGAAGCTCTTCATACCCCACTCTAATGCAAATGTTTTCACCCATGTTGTGGTTAGAAAAATATTTTTTCTTACTTATAAATTGATTGGTAATGACTGAAAATAATCTTGTAATGGTTGTGCATACCTCATCTTTGAGCCAATTTCTAAGAACTATTGATCATGTTATAAAAACCAAGTAAAATATTGAGATAGTTGTGATCAGCTACATAACCAACGTAGCCCAAAAAACTTTCTTTTGAATCAATAGCTGAAAGTACCTTAATGACATGGTAATTCTTTTCAATACCTTGGGCAGTTGTCCATATAATTGCATCCATGGGATACAAATATTTTCTCATTTTGTCAACCCAAGACAACTCTCCTAATTGTTGTACTTTAGAGATGTGGCCTTTTTGTAGCAACTCATCCTTCACTATGGTGCTAGAAGGTACAATAAACTTCATATGCCTCCACATAAGTTTCCTTATAAATAAAATGCAAGAATCGTAAAAATCAGTAGAAGGAGAAGCTTTTACCTTGTTTTTCATAAGGTCATCTGGAATCTCCATGCCATAGTCAGCTTGGAATTGACTCAAACCAGCTCTATATCTATGGCTGAAAGTGGTGTTTTTCACCCCAATATGCTCTTCAGAATTCACTTTATAATAATAAACATTCTTACCAAGTGTGAGCAACCTTTCTTGTGAAGAATTTTCTGATTGCAAGTGCCTTACTTGCTGCCCCAAAACAGTTGTCATATGTTCCTTCTTGCAAAATCCTTCCATGATGTCATTAGCAAGCTGATTTCTGACATAACCAATAGTGATAATATTTTTTTAATCAGTTGTTATGCAATAGCGAAACCTAAAATGTGATTCCCAAATATTTGCTTCAACATTCACTTCTTTCCTCATGCCATGAATTTTTATTTCTCCAAATTTGTCACAAAACTTTACTTCTTTATCATGATATTTGAGAGTGACCTCCCCATTGTTTGCAGTAAACCATGAACCCAAAAAAATCATCATTATCTAGTTCAATCACAAAAATCATCACATACCTCATGAAATCCCAAGAGAATTGAAATTTGTACTCTTTTCCTTGTGAAAAGTATGATGGTGTCATTATCTACCGTAACATCGTGAACCCTTGGTTATGAATGAGACCATTTGTGTGGAAAGCGTGATAAGTGTGAGTGCCACACATTAGAGTAAGGGTGTTTCCCTTCCACCATATTCTCTCTAGATCTTTCATATTTATGGAATCATGGAATAGAAAATTAGACTTACCAACATGCCCTTGATGCCTCAAACATAGGTATCCTCCCATAAGTGTACGTACACTCCACATGTAGAAATAATTTTGGAAATGAGCCCAAGAATCCACAAAAATTACTCCTTACCTCATTATTCCATGGAGTATGAGGTGCATAATGATGTCCAATCAACGGTGACATAGGAAGACATAATAAGCATGAAATATTACTTCCTTCCTCAACTAGGTGTGTGTGAGAGAAACATACCAACAATGACATATCACCAAGAAACCAAATTGAGATAATCATGTACCCGGGGATGCCTATGACACTCTTATGAATCAGAATTTCTGAGTTAAGAACAACACTCAGAAAATACCCTAATGGTGCCCTTCTTTCATGCATGATGTCATCCTCATAGGTCCTTAGTAAATCTGATTTGAATTCCTTATGTGGCTGCCATGTGTGACCATTAGAATTTGAAAAATATCATAGAACATTAATTTTTTTACCCTACTTCAGATGAAAAAATGGGATTGTTCTTTATGGATACCCTCATCAAATTTCTCCTTAATGATTATTATTTGAAAATTACAAAGCAAACCGAAAGTAATCACAAGGAATAATAAGTGTATTTCCTCAGTGAACATAACCTTTCATAATATCATCCTCTTTTCCCTTATGAAAATATGATTTATTTTCATCAATTTTTCATAAGTACCCATTATAAAAAGATTAGATATAATTAAATATTAAAGAAAGTTTACCTTAGGACACATGCTTCATAATTTCCCCTAAGTTTGTGCTTCAATACTTCATAAAATTGTGATATATTCACACCAATGATATGAAAATATGTCAAGATATTTACTTTGGAAATGGTGATAGGGATTCTAGGGCTTCAATGGGTTGTTCCCTCTAAATTCCCAATAACTTCAGTTTTTCTTCTTCCTTATTTGGCTCAAGATACATGATTTTTCCTTCTTTAAATTACGTTGTAATTTCCTCTATGGGTTGTTTCTTCTCCATTACTTACATCCCTAATTTTCTTCTCATGTATTTTTGACCTAGGATTGGGCCTTGATCTTCCCTTATTCATTCCCATGAAATCATTAAATCGCATGGCATCACGAATCTTCTTTGGAAGATATGTATACTTCTCATACCATGTAGAAATGTTGTCCACTTTGGATGGTTGAGAATTATCAAATTCCTTTGAAGATATCCTTCCACCATTTGGATTTTGAATGGTATGGATCAACTAAGCCATTATGTTGGATAATATTTCTTACCTAGGGAAATATTTTCAAGTCTCGTATAAAAATTCTACTTTCCATTTTGATATTCTTGCAAGGAAACCCTCAGCTGGGAATACCAATGATCTAATACTAATGTAATGTCCCTTTCTACGGGTTAAACTAAAAATAAGGTTTTGGCCATGAACCCCGAGCATCGATTTGAAAATACACCAACACCCAACTGAAAATAATCTAATTTTTATAACAACAGATCCAAGAATATTAGAAACCCTAGTAGAAAACTAAACTTTACACTTTTAGGTATCAAAATCAACTTTGAACATTAATTAATATCCCTCTCGGGAAGTGAACTATGATGACACTTAAGAAAAATCATTCACATGGAATACAAACTGAAAATTAATATAGAAATATACCAAATACTCAAGAATCCAACAAGATGAAAAATGGAGAAAATATGTATTTTATAAATTTATTTCAAGTGCAAATACAAGTGAAAATTAAAAAAAGCATAACTCCATCAATACTTGGAGTTTTAACACAACCCAATACTCAAAATTATCTTCAATAGACCAACTATATAATGAAAATGAAATCATATTTTTTCAACCATGGAAACCCTCTCAAAATTTATCCCAAACTTCCAAGGTGGGTCGCCCAAAGAAGTAAAGGTGCCAAAACCCTATAAAGTTCCCTAGCCGAAGTATGAGTTCCTAAACATGGATAAAAACTTGTTCCAAAAATATGTAATTAAATTCCACTGTGACTCCCATATGAAGAAAAAAATGTAAGAAATTATGGTTTTCATCCCCATGTGTTGTGAGTATTGATGTTTTTGTCCCCAATAGGATCCAATGAGGGTTTTCATCCTCAAAGTAGAGCCACACCAAATGTCTTTGTCTTCAAGTGGAGAGTAGGGCACATTGTGGAAAACCCCAAGATATAAATCTTTGAAATAAACACACATTAGCTTTCTTTGGCCATTTGATCCACCTTTATATCCTCCTTTTTGGCACCAAGGATAAATTAAAAGCCCAATCACTTTTTTAATTTTCCCTTAAGAAGACCAATCTCGTAAAGTATTTAAAAATACTTTTTATTTTATAATAATAATATGAAGTTGTCCCAAAATAAGAATTGGTTGGGACCAACTTAAAATATTATTTATTATTTTTAATATAGAAATGGGGAGATTACAATTTTAGTAAAATATAAACATTATATAAATAGTAAGATAAAATTTGATATCATATGTCCTTTGTGAAAGAAATAAATACCAGGATTACTGAGTGTCACAACCTTGAAAAACTAATGAGATCTAAACTCCCAACAATATTTACAACCTTAACATTATAAACAGAGAATAGGTAAATGCTAATTAATCCAATCAAGATAGATTATAGAACCTATAATATGAGTGGATGAAGTATGATCATTAACATAACATATGGTTGTATCTCCTAACTCCATAATTGAGAGGTGGTATTAATATAAATTTTCCATGAATTAAAAGACCAACCCCATTACATGACATAGTTAAATTTCCCCATGTATGAACATTTCTACTAATATCTTTGATTTATCCTGTTGGTATCCAAATTTTTCTCCTTTTCATCCGAGTAGCACCATAGATATGTCATGGAGCTTAAGGATAGATTAGACCATGTTTTATGTCGTTGATAGCTGGGGATATGGTCTAGCCCGGCACTGTGTTTGTGGAGAAATGGATAAGACTCAATAGGACTTGATCTTGTCCTAGTTTTTTTAGGTGTGCCTTATAACAAGGTAAGAGGACCTATTTTGTAACCTTGTAATGGTAAATGAGATGAAGATGTCCCTCTCTTTGCTTGAAATTCTATGATGGAGACCTTGATGAAAACATGATCAACAACCCAGATCTAAACTCTCATAAGTTGTCACTTCTCAAAACATGGCTATGTTCTCAAAACAAGGCAAAGGTTACTAGAGACATTGGAAATCATGATCTGTTATGCATACTTTTGCAAATGGATTTTGATCTTTTATGGGTATACAAATGCAAATCAGGGATAGTACATGATAGGATCTTTGTTGTTAGATGATTTTTGGTGGGGATTGACAAGATAAACTGGGATAGATCGGATATTTGACAACTGCATAATACTTGAACAACTATCGATGAAATGGCTAAAATAATCGGGATGTTCTTTCAACCAAGAGGAACAAATGGAATCCTGTGTTGTACTCTTCACACAAACTTTGAGAACTTACCACAAAATCTTGAAGTAAAGAACTCAATTAAGCACAAAAACCCATGATCAAACCACACCTAAGGTACCCCTAAAGGCTTATGAGAAATCTCTCAATCAAGGAAGGTAAAGTTATTTTAAATTTGTTTATCTCCTTATCAAATGAAGGATATTTGGAATATGATATTGCAAATTCTACTAAACTATTAACCTTGAGAAATGGAGATCCTATGTGATTCCTAAAGACTTTCAATGCAAGATTGCAACAAGAAAAAAATTTATTTTTAGGCATTTAAAAATGATAACAGAGATCATATTGCCTAAAGAAAACACAAATTTAATTCAAAAATTGTTAGATTCAACAGCAGGGAGAGTTACATGAACAATATCGTAGCGTGTGATGGCTATACACATGAGACATTAACCTGGTTCTTTGGTGGATTTCTCTAGAAAATGAGCTTTCTCTCAGAATTTGCTCATAATTTTCAACTCCTTCCCTTTTACAATTTCTCCAAAATGCACTATATATCCTATGCCACATTAGAGCCTTCTTTCCCAAGCAAATAATATGCCATGGGATCAAGTTTGTTACAACAATTCTTCATGATTCAATGAAAATGAAACCAAACAGAAAAACATTCGCAAGCTGCCAGGTGTGTCAAAAAAGATTAAATCATTACAAATATTTGGATCATTATCCATCCTAGAGGCACATTTTTTTATCATTAAGGCATGTAAACACCTTTGACTCATCATTTTCACCTTTTTACCCTTTCAAATTACCTCTCAGTAACTTTTAATTCTCGTCATTTCACATTTTTCTCGGGCCTAAGCAAAATTAAATCAAAAATCACCATGGATCAAATAATTAAGCCATGAAAATGATTCTAATGCTCTTAGGAGGCCAAGACAACACAAAATCATATAATATTTGATGAAATTTGATGGAGAAATCGTGATTCCAAGCTTCTTGGAGCTCCCATGGTGGTAAAAATAGATGGATGCATGGTAACCGTTGATCTTACATCAACCTTTAATATTAGCCCTCCACGTGGAAGATGAAATCCAAAAATAAGCTCAATATTACCTTTTTAAACTTTGGATAAGGTGGGACACGTGGCCAAAAATGATTGGAAATCAATTCAGACTCATTTTTGACTTTTTGACATTTTTGAAAAAATGGAAAAATTGACTTTTTCCTCCGCCCCTCCGCCTTTGAATTTTGGAGCTGACACATGGCATATGGTGGGTCCCTTTGAAATCATGCTTCAATTCTGTGCATTTTGACCTTTTTGGAAATTGGGAAAATTTTCACCTTTTTCCCCATGGGCCCGTACCTCTAATTTTTTCCCTTGCCACGTGTCTCCTTGTGATTCACTAGTGGGCCAACGCTTCAAATTTTGATTTTGAGCTCTTTTTGGCAAAAGGGAAAAATTTTCTTCCCGCCCCAATGGGCCCGCAACTCCAATTTTTAAACTTCTAAGACATGTTTCCTCTTCCTATTTGTTGTGGGCCTTCAGGCCAAAATTTGATTTTTTACCATTTGAAGCTAAAAATTCAAAGTCATTTGCAAAACCCACCGCCCCATCCTATCCTTTCCTAGACATGTGCCCACTGTGGATTGGCCGAGGGCCTTCTGAGCTAAAATTTCACTTTATCACATTGAGCCATAAAACATCAAAATTCTCCAAGTCTCTCTCCGCCACCCGCATGCCCTCAAACCAAAGGATGTGCCACGCATCCTCTCCCCATTCGTTGTGGGCCTTGGGCCAAAATTTGATTTTGAAAATTTTACAAAATGAAAACAAAATTTCCTAAGGAAAGTCTACCACCCACCAATCCCTTATCCAATCAAAACATGCCACGTAGGAACTTCTTGCGGAAGATGGAGCCACAGATCAAAATTTTCCTCTTTGCCAAAATTTCAAAAAAATGATAAGTTAGAAATATTTCCCGACACCCCGCCAACAGAAACCATCATGTTGCCATTACCTTCCGATGATGAATTTGACGGACAAGTGACACCCATATGACCGTCGAAATGTAAAAATTTCAAAGGATGCCCTAGAATTCAAAATTTTCAACAAGGATGGAAAATTTCTTGATTTTAAATCAACTGAAGCATGATTTTTCATTATTTTCGACCTCAAGAATGTGTCTCCAATTGCAAACAATTAAAATTTGATCAATTTCGATTTTTGCATGATCTGACAAAGGGAAAACGACACAACCCACAAAATTGGAAAAATTAGGGTAGAAAAAGGGGAAAACTTGGAATATTGTTTCAAATTAGGGCAAAACAACAAGTTTATGGGCATTTTTGAAGCATTCAACTAGAGGGGATGAATTTTAGATCACCAATTTGAGAGATAAAACATTTTTGAGCAAAATTGGATATGAAAAATTAGGGCACACTATGTGAGATTAGGAATGGCACTAACATATCCTTCTCCTAATAGTTCTTTTCCACACCAATTTGTTGAGTCTCGTGGGCACTGGGACCGAAAGTGACCCTTTCACTCATCATATTGATATTATTTTCATTTGGTGTTTCTCGAACAATGGATTGTCACTTTGCAACCTAAAGTTCAACTTCCTCTTGAATGACATTTGTCTCCTCTGTGTGTGCGCAGGATCAGTTATCATGATTTTTAAGGTTTTGATTCTTTTCACATGAATTTGGTTTCTCTTGGTCAAGTACTTCACATGTGTATTTTTTTATATATAATGGATCGACATGTAATACAATTTTTATGCATAGGGATTTTAATTTGTTTGGATTGTTGATGCAACACTAGATTTTGGTTATATGGATAACACTTTTTTATCTACCCAAATCCTTTATGGCCCATCCTATGAAAATCCCATCTCCTCAAGTAGATAACATGACCATTGCAATTGTGTCCTACTTGAGCTAAAATTCCATACTCTTACCTTCATAGAAGACCTAGAAACAACATTCATCTTCTTTCTCATCAACAAAAAATACCACCACCATAGGTGAACATATAAATAGAATTATATATCAGTCATCCTCATCACCACCATTATTAAAATTTGAGTAACCAATCAGCTTGGGTTAATCTAATGAAGAAACCTCGCTTAGGGGTCTCAATTAGAAGATTCCTTATACCACAAAACCCTAAAAATATTCAACAAAATAATTCATAAAATGTAATACAACACAACACAAATTATGACACATAACTTAGGACTCTTATTATTTCAACAGAAATATAAATAAACAATGATGCATGTAGTGATATTACAAGTTGATATACTCAAAAACTCATACTAGATCCGTAGACCTAATTGCAAGATTAGCTTATACTACACACATTGAATCAAGTAGTCCATATTATAGCTCTAGATTGTACAGAGTCATCCCTAATATATATTATGACATTTTTAGATGAAAGACCCACCTCAAAATATGCTTCGTAAAATAGTGACCTATAAGGACTTAGGAATGTCCCCATCCTCTATGAAATAATAGGGCCCAAAAGATAGCTCAATTCGATGCAAAATGAGTTGGCTCAATGGATAATATTATGAGTATGGTAAACTCATGTTTTTTTCCTCAAAAATGTGGAACTTTTTTGAAATCTCAAAATTTACACACCATGTTACACCCTTGAGCATTAAGATTGCACTTTATCTCATGTACTAAATTTTTGTACACTATCTCAATATGGCTCAAATGTCCTCATGGTTTCAATAGTAGATTTAGTCAACAAGATGAATACATGTTGGTAGAGAAATCATATGAAATTTCTCCTTGTGATGTCGTACTAAAAATGCACTTTTCTACGCATATACTAAATCTGTTGGAAAAACATTTTGCTTGAATTATCACAATCATAAAATAAATAAAAACTCTTACATGACACTTACATGCATTTATAGACTTGTTCTAAACTATTACAAATATATGCATGTTACAAATGTATGCATAAAACAACAATAAACATTTTTGTGTTAACAAATGGTACAAAAAAAATACAATGAATCTTTGTGCGTATAGGATATGCACTCATTACAAGCACATGCAAAAATAAAACTTCAGTAAAATTAAATATCGACTTGATACAATGACTTACATAATTCAAAACTTAATTTAATTTCTAGCTAACTGGTTTTTGGGTAATGCAAGGTTACAAGTGAATTTAGATGCCCCTACATCATACACCCCGGGTAATAAAGAAAAGTATAAGCTCCAACTTATGAATCTACTAATGGTATTTCATTTTTCACAATTTTTAATGTACTAATCTAGGCCATATCCTCAATTTCTAAGATATTTCACTTGACCTAATATTCTTTGTGTTTGTAATGTCCCTTTTTGGGGGACGTTCAAAAATAGCTAGGACTAAATGAGAGATTACTGAAAATAATTTTTAGATGGTTGTAATCACATTTTTGTGGGTTCGATATGGCTGAAAATGCAAACTAAAACCTTCAATTTTTAACTTCCTGGGTAGTGACGTGTTTTGATAACTCCTACTCACTTTTGGATGCACTATACTTACTAAAAATGTGCCCAATCAAAGTCAAAAATTCTAATTAATTACCAACAATGAAATATGAAGGAAAAATAATTTATTGCCCAAAAATGAAGATATTAATTTTCTATAAACCCTATATATGTAGAATTACTTTAAAAATTCATAACTTTACCTAGGAAGATCCAAAATTCAAGAAACTAGGATCTTGGGGTTTAAAAACATGAAAAATGATAATATAAAATCATCTTTCCCAAATATTCACCCAAACATGTGTTGGTGAAATAATTTTCAATAATCATGGGGCTAAGCCAATCCTTCTTGAGTATGGGGAGGCTCCCATTATTTAATGTAAAATAATTAAATGTTATGGGGTGGGGGTTAGGTCGAGATCACATAGTAACACTCCAATAAACTTGTACGTAAATTATTGTATGAGGTACAAGGGAGGAATTTGTTGTGAGGAGAGGTAAAGGGGAGTTAGGGGAATAAGGAAAGAAGGGGTTAATGTTGTGAGTAGACTTGCATAATTCACACACATCAACTAGAGTAGGTCGACATTCAATTAGAAGAACAAAAAAATGATAACAATGATAAGACTAAAAATAATAGACACAAAATTCTATATATTCATCACCAAGGACAAAATTTACTTCTTTGTTATGTAAGATCATCTTGCTTAAAAATTTGTAAATTATAGAGGGTGGAAGAACATAGATAAATAAAATAGAGGAAATGTAGCTTTTATTTCTTGATGTAGAAGTGCTAAATTTCAACAACATACATTCAATCAAAGCAATTGCCAACCTTTTGGAATGAAGAAGTCGCTCCAATTTATAACATCGCAAATTGTCTTGTCATATTCCCCCACATGATTTTTTATCTTCCCTCATCACTTGTGACCTTCCACATACTCTTAGGAATTAAATTAAGTCATTTTCTTATTTTTGAAAAGTGACTTTTACAATGCAACATTAAATCACTTGCATTCTCAATGAAGGAATAAAATGTTGAAGACAGAGGGAGGAGAGATAAGAAGAGAGAGAGGGGAGGAAATATAGAGACAAGAAATATATTTTAATGAATAACCTACTTGATGAATTATGAATGAAGTTCCTTGCCTTGGACCAATTTGAACTATAACACAATGATTGCATATTCCACCTCTTCTAATTTGCAAGATGTGAGCTCATTATCAAGCATGGATCAAGTGTTTAGAAACACTTCTATAGGTATGAATTTATTGAGATGAATTCCATCCTCACTCACATTGAGATCATCCAATTTCTTTCATTAGATGGTGTTATGCGGAGATCTCTTTGGAACTAGTGCTTTAGGATCCTGTGGAGTGTTTTATAACCTTTTTTAGAGGTTTTGGATGCTAAGAATTCACCTATTCTGAAAAATTATTATTTTAAGACACACCCCATCATGAACATATTCTATTTTTAGTAAGTGCACCACAAGTGTTACATTGCAACGAAAATAATTTTGAAATTATGGGTTTTATTCCAAGATTCCCTTCTCTAATTTTTAGATGATTCCCTCATCCAGATCAGTTTGAAAATTATATTTTCATAGAATGTGGAATAATAATGAGAAAAAATATTCCTCCATATCTTGAACAATCAACCACCCCATCGTGTACCGAATGGTTATGATAAAGGTAGATTTTTTTAGGATCCTTTCCTCCAAGTTTCGAGAGGATTTCATATGTCCGATCTAAGGGACAGTAAAATATTATTTAAGGAGGGAATAATTTTGAGAGAAAAATAATTCATCCATATATCAATAAATCATCCACCTCATCATGCAAAAATGGCTTAGATGAAACTATATTTTTCAAGGAACATTCACTCCAAATTTCAGTGATTTATCCCACCAGATCTCTAGGAAACATAGAAGCACTTGCTATCATTTTTCTAACAAAAATATAAAAAATTGATGCATATAAAACTATGTTGAAGAAATGGTTCAAAAATGAGTTATAATGTATTTTATTTCACTTTTGTGATGTCCTGAGGACCATGGTTTGAAGTCAAGTTAAATGAGAGATTGAGTGAGGTTCATATCTGGTTTTTAATTGTGAAGAGTAACATGAGGGAAAACATAGAAATTAAAGGGTTCCTTGGAGCGATATGATACCAAGTGTCGGCATGGGAGCAAGTGTGAGCAAGATTGAAAAATCTGGGCAAGCACCCAAGAAGTTGAGAGAGATCTCATGGGGAACCAGATGAGGGGGCATGCACATGGGAAATCAATTTTTTCCCATCTTTCCCCTTGGGAAAAATATAAAAGAGGGAAATAAAATGGTACTTAGAGATAGATGATGAAAATTGGTGGAATATGAGAAGGCATGAGGAAATGGGGTTAGCCAGATAAGCACCCTACAAAGATGGAAAGGGTCACATGGGGGACCAGAGAAAGATATTTCTCATTGGAACTCATTTTTATCCCCTATTTCCCCTTGGGAAAAAAAGTATGAGAGGGACACTAAAGGGAACTTGGAGATATATGATGACATGTGATTGTCAAAAATTTGATGGAGCTTGCATACTCTTCACTACATCGAGAACTTGAAAACTTCACTCTCAGAGCTTGGAATGGTATTTTGAGATGAAATTTTATATGAATATGACTCAAGAGACATTATAAGATTAATTAAATAGGTTCAGATATTGATTCTTCCTAAAACTCCAAAAATGCCCCTTTTTTATCAAGACAACAAGGTGCACCTACAAAAGTTGAATTGCCTTGAGGACACATTTGATTATTCCACCATGTAGATAATATATTTAAATTTACATTTCACATTTTTTTTCATTATAATTCCTTACATATATCTTGGAATCATCAAGACAATTTTAGGTTCATAATTTTATTGTTCATTTGTTAAATGTGAAAGCCTTTGCATGCATTGTCCCTAAAATACCAAAACTTCCTTAAATATCCCTAAATCAATTCAAGCCTCTTTAATAATATTTGAAACCATCCTTAAATTATTTATATATTCCCCAAACATCCCCAAAGGGTGTTTACCATCTGTAAAATTGTAAAAATAGCCTTTTTAAACCTTCATGAAGACTTGTCTTTCATCAAACTTCATTGAATTCAATCATCAACTTGTGTAATCATACCTGCACATTGAAACAAACTAAATGATCTTTTTAAAACTTTCCTCTGATCTTGGATGAGAGTTAAATTAAATACATGATTGCTCTAGGAAGGATGCATAGTGAGTGGGAATCCTAATTTTCAATTAATGGCTTTAGATGTTATGCTTCAAAATTTTCAATTTTCATGCTAGTTATTTTGCATGACAAAAACATGCCAAAATTGACTTACAATACATTCACCTCTCTTGAAACAATGAATTAGTGGCTCAAACATGCAAGGAAATGATTTTTTCACCTTTAATAATTATTACAAGTCCATCCATGCAATAATCATGCCATACATCCATCAAAACACATCCAAAATACTCATGATGCAAGTAGCCTAAGACAAGATAGAAATATATCAGCTCCAAATTCCTTGATATATTCAATAGTTTAAAATATCCTTTCTTAAAGGTTTTCATCCTCAAGAAAATTTCCAATATCAAGGGTTTTCATCCTTAATTTAGAAGGAGGATATTTGGCCATATCACAATGAATTCAAAAAGAGATAAAAAGGGAAATTTTTCCGAACCTTCGTAGAATGTATTTTATTTGGTAAAGAAATATATTACTTGTAATGGGAAACAATATGTGTTGGCTGGGGATGTCATGATATTTTTAATCCACCTGAAGCATGGGAGGAGAAACCTTGAACTCAAAGTTAATCTCCCAGGTTTCTTATTTTATGCCATCATTACCATGGTGGAAAAGTACACTAAAGGAATGTCCTCACTCAAGTACCATGGACTCATACAATTAATTTACAAATATCATTTCTAAAAGAAACTAAAAGGGGATAAGGCATGGGATACCTCGGAGAAAAAAATTGAAATATAAGGAAAACATAAAAGGAGGCCCTTGTACACTTCTACCACCCCCGCTTCTTCTTCAGAGGCTACTTTCACCCATCATCAATCTAGTCCTAAGCAAGGTAAAATTTCTGGGATCAAGAAAAAAGATATTGATCTCTAAGCTTGGGATGATTTAACAACAAAATGGGAAAAAAAATCATGAAAAAAGGCTCTTTGATAAGAAAAAGAGTAAAAAAACAAGTTGAATCCAACAATGATTCAAAAACAAAATTAGAGTCTAATTTTGGTACCATTTATGATATAGATCATAAACTTTTGGCTTACATGAGGCCAACTTTAGTGTACAATTTATTTCTTTAAGAACACTTTTATTGATGAAAATCACTAGAATTTTCTATGGGATACATCATGAGGAAAATGATACAAATTGTTTCATAATAATTTTTAATATTTGTGCTAAAGAATAAAAAAAAAATTGTGTGAATTCTTTTTGTGCAATATGATTGTTCCTAGTGTACACGATTTTCTCGCTAAATTTATATGGAGGAGACTCTCGATTGAAGGCTTTTCAATATTTATTATGTAATCAAGTTTTATGGAGTAAAAATATTGATTTTTTCATGAATGAGGAAAGAACCACTATATTTTACATAAGACCTCAACTTGTAAATAAAAACCAAGTGAGGAGAGAATTTAAATCTTATTATTAGCATTCGATATTCTACGAGCCGATTGAAAATTTATGGAGGAATGTATTACATATTTTAACTCTTATGACCAACCATGCTATGAGGAAGCTCTTACTGCATGCAAAAAAAATAGTAAACTTTAAATATTTCATTAAAAGGAATGGAAGTAATCTCTCCCCAAAATCTCACTTAGAGTATGAGGAAGACCAGTTTGAGGAGTTTAATATGGCATGAGTGTAGACATAAAATCACACACTTGAGTAAATTTTTGGGTCCAAAAGCATACTAATGTATATATGATTCCTAAGCAATAAAATTATTGGTTTAAAACTATCTTAGGCCTCTTTCCTTTGTTTCTTGTTTTCTCTTTGGTCTTACACACCCTACATCCCTGACAGAACTTAACTGATTTATCCTTTATGGCCTCAGACACTCATGCCTAGTTAGGACACCAGTGTAATTCCCTTCTATCCATATTTTGAGCCCTCTATTTTTTCTCACCATTAATCACTCCTTTTGGGTCTCTTTTATGTTTTCAAAATATTTTTCACTTATGGGTCAGCCTTCTAGTTGTCAGTTACAAAATTCAAACAAGGGAATCATATATATACTGAGTTACTTTTCCAAAATAAAGGACCAGGTAGTAAGCATTACTATCATCACCAAAAATTTCATCAAAAGGCACTAAAGCACTTCAAAGGCATCCATCTAATATCCATACAAGGGATAAGGGTTGTATCACTTATGCATACACTGCATAGGAGGGGATGTTTATTTTATTCCATCCACATATACTTTACATTGCTACATTATAGATCTATCTCGATATCATTTCTGTAACTTGCACAAGGGAATCCTAGGGAATCATTTCTACACACACACACAAGAACTACATGGGGTTTGATATGTAATGCAACAGTCAGCGATAAGTTCACTCTTTAGGTGACCACCGGGTAAGTTTGACTACACATTTTACATATTTTTTATTATATTTGATGTGGTTTGTGGACATGTATAAGCGAGACATTCTATTTTTTAGGTTATAGCTAGTCTTGGAGATTAATTAGTGAATATCAAGTGACAGACATGAGATAATAGTGAAACCCTCCGACATAGAGGAAATAAGTTTTTGAGAAGTTACATGGTTACCAGCGCCTTGGTGCCTCTACCCTACACCGGGTGCCCCTTTTCAAATTTGTTCCAAAGTTCCATAATTTACATTAAGTGGTAACGAGATTGTTTATAACATATTCAACACTTTTACCTACCCATATCACTTCCGATCATTCATAAATCGATAAGTCTTCCTATCTCTCCTTATTTCTTCATGGATTTACATTTTACATGCTTTATTACTTGTGTCATTTTGTATTTTATCATTTATACATTATTCATTACAATACTTACTCTGAAATAATATATTTAATTCAAATTAAATTAAATCATTATGGTTCATACTTGACTACTTAGGGTCTAATTTGAAATGAACCCATTATCCCGAAAAAATAGCACCCTAGGATCTCGCTTATTATAGATCCTTACTTTTTTCTAACATGGGATGATCTCATAAGTGTTGGAATCATAAAGTGAGATCAACCTCCGAGAGAATATTGGATCCTTTTCCTAATCCTAATGTTAAATTACTCTTATTGTTATAAATTCCACTATCTAACCCTATTCCAACAATCAAAGGGACCAAGGGAAGAGAGAGGTACATGTAAGGGGAAATCCTAAGCTAAAGGGAGGTGATAGCACCAAGAAAATGATGAAGACACTCTAATGAGGGAAAAGGGAGAAGGAAAATGGAGAAGGGAGAGGTTAAATAAGAGTGGCATAGACCCAAAACAACATTTACCATCTATTCTCCAAGAAACACAACAAAATGAACTTGTAAATGTGAAAGACATGTACACCATAATAAAACAAATAAAAGAGAGGAAAGGTGCAAATAACATGAGTCGTGGTTGAGCAAATACCACAAAACAAGTTTTATTGCAATAATAATATGCACAGACCATTATAGTTATATAAGAAGGCATAAAACACATTACAGATGCCCAAAATGAAGGTTTGTAACTCATAACTACTCAGGGACAATTATTAAATAGTTACCTTTACATTTTAGAACATCCTACCTACAAATGAGATTTTTTACATTATATATTAGAATGGGAGAAAGAGAGGAGGGAAAAGAGAGAGATATTAAAAAAATTTCATTTAACCACTAACAATATGCATTAAATACCTGAAAAATAATCATGGTCACCCTACCAAACCCAATCCCCCATGTCACTTTTCTTACTAGAGAATCCAAGGTGCCATACCTCATCATTTTTGGTGGTTAAGCCACCGAGACCGCTTCTTTTCATGCAAAGGATCTGGATTTTAACTTTTCACCTACATATCCTCATAACTTTTAAGAAATCTTATATTTTGGTGTAGTACATGCTTAAACCTTTCCAAAAAGTTCAATTTTGTAAAAATAAAACTTACATGGAAAAAATTATGGCCATTTGAAATTTTGGTAGCTATAATTAAATAAATGCATGTGGTGAATCGTTAAATCATGCCTCGGTCGAACTTCGACCCTAAAAACAATTTCGAAACCCAACAAAAATAAATCAAGTATCGGTATTGCAATGTAAGAATCAAAATACATGCATTTAATCAATTATGTTTTGATGTAGAAGAACTCCCGAAAACCCAAAATGAAGGAGACTGTAGGAAGTTTGACCTTAATTTACCTCTTGGGAAACCAAAACACTTTCAAGGAACTATAATTTTTAGCAACTTACAAATTCTAACACAATGAGTGTGCTTTTCAGAATCGAGGTCTACCAACATGAAACATATTAGACCCGCGTAGATTTCATTGACCCCAAATACATGACATAAAGGAAATGGGCTTTGGGATAGGAAAACAAGTTATAATTTACATTCATTTAAGTCGCGGTGTTTCGATGTCGAAGTAACCTAAAACCCCAAAACAATATAGACCATCTGGTTTTGGAAGCAGAGAACATATTATACATAACATGAATTTGGGTTGTGATGTTTTGATGCAAGAAAATCCACAAAACCTAAACAAAGGGGAGAACCACCTGGTGTTTTTCACGTTGGAAAACCCAAAACAAAGGAAAATTGTTATTCGGGGCACAAAACAAATGACATGGAACATTTTAATAGATTGACATATTCCAAATTATAAAGGACCCGTAAGACTCGATTTATCCTTTATGGCCTCGTACACTAATGCCCAGTTAGGACACCATGTAATGCCCTTCTATCCATATTAGGAGCCCTCTATTGTCTCTTACCTTTAATTTCTCATTTTGCATCTCTTTTATGTTTTTGAAATATTTTTCACTTATGGGTCGGCCTTCTAGTTGTCAGTTACAAAATTCAAACAAGGGAATCATATATACTTAGTTACTTCTCCAAAATAAAGGACCAAGCAAAGAAGCATTACTATCATCACCAAAGATTGCATCAAAAGGCACTAAATCACTTCAAAGGCATCCATCTAGCATCCATACAAGGGATAAGGGTTGCATCACTTATACATACACTGCATAGGAGGGGAATTCTATTTTATTCCATCCACATATACTATACATTTCTACATTCTAGATCTAGCCCACTATCATTTGTGAAACTTGCACAAGGGCATCCTAGGGAATCATTTCTACACACACACACACAAGAACTACATGGGTTCTGATATTTCATGCAACACTCAAAGAATAAGTTCACTCTTTAGGTGACTCAGGGTAAGTTTGACTCCACATTTTACATATTTTTTATTATATTTGATGTGGTTTGTGGACATGTATAGGTAGACATTCTATTTTTTAGGTTATAGTTACTCTCGAAGATCAAGTATTGATTATCAAGTGACAAACATGAGATAATAGTGAAACCCTTGTGACATAGGAAATACGTTTTTGAGAAGTTACACGGTCACCACTCCTGATGCCTCTACCCTACACCGGGTGCCTTTTTTTGGATTTGTTCCTGAGTTCCATAATTTACATTAAGTGGTAACGACATTGTTTATACCATGTTCAACACTTTTACCTACCCATATCACTTCCTATTCATTCATAAATTAGATAAGTCTTCCTATCTATCCTTCTTTCTTGGGGATATACATTTTACATGCTTTATTACTTATTTCATTACTATATTTTATCATTTATATATTATTCATTACAATACTTACTCGAAATAATATATTTAATTCAAATTAAATTAAATCATTATGGTTCATACTTGAATACCGAGGGTCTAATTCTGAAATGAACCCATTATCACAAAAAATAGCACCCTACGATTTAATTATTATAGATCCTTACTTTTTTTCTAACATTAGATGATCTCATAAGTGTGGGAATTGTAAAATGAGATCAACTTCCGTGAGAATATTGGATCCTTTTCCTAATCCTAATGTTAAATTACTTTTATCGCTATAAATTCCACTATCTAACCCTATTCCAACAATCAAAGGGACCAAGGAAGAGAGAGGTACATGTAAGGGGAAATCCTAAGCTAAAGGGAGTTGATAAAGACCAAGAAAAATGGTGAAGACGCTCTAATGAGGGAAAAGGGAGAAGGAAAATGGAGAAGGGAGAGGTCAAATAAGAGTGACATAGACCCAAAACAACATTTACCATCTATTCTCCAAGAAACACAACAAAATGAACTTGCAAATGAGAAAAGCATGCACAACATACTAAAACAAATAAAAGAGAGGAAAAGTTGCAAATAACATGAGTCGGGTTGAGAAAACACCACAAAATAAGTTTTATTGCAATAATAATATGCATCAGACCATTATAGTTGTATAAGAAGGCATAAAACACATTACAGATGCCCAAAACGAAGGTTTGTAACTCATAACTGCTTAGGGACAATTTTTAAAAAGTTACCTTTACGTTTTAGAACATCCTACCTACAAATGAGATATTTTTTACATTATATATTAGAATGGGAGAAAGAGAGGAGGGAAAAGAGAGAGATATTCAACTTTTTTCCTTTAACCACTAACAAGATATATTGAATTCTTGAAAATAATCATGGTCACCCTGCCAAACACAATCCCCCATGTCACTTTGCTTACTAGAGAATCCAAGGTGCCATAACTCATCATTTTTGGTGGTTAAGCTACCTAAGACTAATCTTTTCATGCAAGTGATTGGATTTTAAATTTTTCACCTACATAACCTCATAAATTTTAAGAAATATAATATTTTTGGTGAAGTACATGCTTAAAACTTTCCAAAAAGTTCAATTTTGTGAAAATCAGAATTACTTGGAAACATTTATGGCCATTTGAAATTTCGTAGCTATACTTCAATAAATGTATGTGGTTGAACTGTTAAATCATGCCTCGGTCGGAACTTCGACCCTAAAAAACACTTTCGGAAACCCAATAAAAAATTAATCAGGTATCGGTATCGGAATGTAAGCATCAAAATGCATGCATTTAATCAATGATGTTTTGATGTAGAAGAACTCCCAAAAACCCGAAATGAAGGAGACTGTAGGAAGTTAGACCTTAATTTACCTCTTGGGAAACCTGAAACACTTTCAGGGAACTACACTTTTTAGTAACTTACAAATTCTAACATAAGGAGTGTGCTTTTCAGAATCGAGCTCACCAACATGAAACATGTTAGACCCACGAAAATTTTGTTGACCCCAAAAACATGACATAAAGGAAATCGGGTTTCAGGATCGGAAAACAAGTTATAATTTACATGTGTTTGAGTAGTGGTGTTCGATGTCGAAGTAACCTAAAAACTCAAAACAATGTAGACCATCAGTTTTGGAAGAAGATAACATATTACACATAACATGCATTTGGATTGTGATGTTTTGATGCAAGAAAATCCCAAAACCGAAATAAAGGGTAGAACCAAACTGGTGTTTTGCATGTTAGAAAACCCAAACAAAGGAAAATTGGGATTTGGGAGCACAAAACAAATGACATGGAAAATTTTAATGGATTGACATATTCCAATTTATAAAGGACCCGTAATCCTAATGGAACTTGACTGATTTATCCTTTATGGCCTCGAGACACTCATGCCCGGTTAGGACACCGGTGTAACACCCTTCTATCCATATTGGGAGCCCTCATTATTTCTTACCTTTAATTGTTGTTTTTGCATCTCTTTTATGTTTTTGAAATATTTTTCACTTATGGGTCGGCCTTCTAGTTGTCATTACAATATTCAAACAAGGGAATCATATATATACTTAGTTATTTCTCCAAAATAAAGGACCAAGCAATAAGCATTACTATCATCACCAAAGATTGCATCAAAAGGAACTAAATCACTTCAAATGCATCCATCTAGCATCCATACAAGGGATAAGGGTTGCATCACTTCTGCATACACTTTGACAGAGGGAATGTCTATTATATTCCATCCACATATACTATACATTGCTACATTATAGATCTAGCCCGCTATCATTTATGCAACTTACACAAGGGCATCTTAGGGAATAATTTCTACACACACACACACACAAGAACTACATGGGGTTTGAGATGTAATGTAAAACTCGCAGCAAAGAAGTTCAATCTTTAGGTGATTGGGGTAAGTTTGATCGCACATTTTACATATTTTTATTATATTTGATGTGGTTTGTGGACATGTATAGGTAGAAAAAAAATTTAGGCTATAGGTACTCTTGGAGATAAAGTAGTGAATATCAAGTGACATACAAGAGATAATAGTGGAACCCTTGTGACACGAGAGAAAATAAGTTTTTGAGAAGTTACACGGTCACCAAGTGCCTTGGTGCCTCTACCCTACACTAGGTGTCCCTTTTTGGATTTGTTTCTGAGTTCCATAATTTACATTAATTGGTAACGACATTGTTTATACCATGTTCAACACTTTTACCTACCCATATCACTTCCTGTTCATTCATAAATCAGATAAGTCTTCCTATCTCTCCTTCTTTCTTAGGGATTTACATTTTACATGCTTTATTACTTGTGTCATTACTATATTTTATCATTTATACATTATTCATTACAATAATTATTCTATAATAATAGATTTAATTCAAATTAAATTAAAAAATTATGGTTCATACTTGACTACCGAGGGTCTAATTCTGAAATGAACCAGGTTACCACAAAAATAGCACCCTAGGATCTCGCTTATTATATATCCTTACTTTTTCTAACAAGGGATGATTTCATAAGTGTGGGAATTGTAAAGTGAGATCAACCTCTAGAGAATATTGGATCCTTTTCCTAATCCTAATGTTAAATTACTCTTATTGCTATAAATTCAACTATCTAACCCTATTCCAACAATCCAAGGGACTAAGGGAAGAGAGAGGTACATGTAAGGAAAAATCCTAAGCTAAAGGGAGTTGATAGACCAAGAAAAATGGTGAAGACATTCTAATGAGGGAAAAGGGAGAAGGGAGAGGTCAAATAAGAGTGGCATAGACCTAAAAAAATTTTACCATCTATTCTCAAAGAAACACAACAAAATGAACTTGCAAATGAGAAAGGCATGTACAACATACTAAAACAAATAAAAGAGAGGAAAATGTGCAAATAACATGAGTCAGGGTTGAGAAAACACCACAAAACAAGTTTTATTGCAATAATAATATGCATAGACCATTATAGTTGTATAAGAAGGCATAAAACACATTATAAATGCCCAAAATGAAGGTTTGTAACTCATAATTGCTCAGGGACAATTTTTTAAAAAATACCTTTACATTTTAGAACATCCTACCTACAAATGAGATATTTTTTACATTATATATTAGAATGGGAGAAAGAGAGGAGGGAAAAGAGAGAGATATTCAAAAAATTCCTTTAACCACTAACAAGATATATTGAATACCTAAAATAATCATGGTCACCCTACCAAACCCAATCCCCCATGTCACTTTGCTTACTTGAGAAACCAAGGTTCCATACCTCATCATTTTTGGTGGTTAAGCTACCCGAGACTGTTCTTTTCATGCGTTGAATGGATTTTAACTTTTTCACCTACATATCCTCATAAATTTTAAGAAATCTAATATTTTGGGTGCAGACATGCTTAAACCTTTCCAAAATGTTTAATTTTTTGAAAATTAGACTTACGAGGAAAAATTTATGGCCATTTAAAATTCTAGTAGCTCTACTTCAATAAATGCATGTGGTGAACTGTTAAATCATACCTCGATAGGAACTTCAAACCTAAAAACACTTTTGGAAACCCAAAAAAAATCAGGTATCCGTATCGGAATGTAAGCATTAAAATGCATGCATTTAATTAACGAGGTTTTGATTTAGAAGAACTCGAAAACCCGAAATAAAGGAGACTATAGGAAGTTTGACCTTAATTTACCCTCGGGAAACCCAAAACACTTTCAAGGAACTACAATTTTTAGCACCTTACAAATTTCTACACAAGGAGTGTGCTTTTTAGGAATCATAGGTTGGCCAACATGAAACATGTTAGACTGCGTAGATTTCGTTGCCCCCAAAAAATGACATAAAGGAAATTGGGTTTTGGGATAAGAAAACAAGTTATAATTTACATGCGTTTGAGTTGTTGTGTTTTGATATCGAAGTAACCTAAAAACCCAAAACAATGTAGACCATTAGTTTTGGAAGCAAAGAACATGTTACACATAACATGCATTTGGGTTGTGATGTTCCGATGCAAGAAAATCCTCAAAACCCGAAACAAAGGGTAGAACCAACCGGTGTTTTACTTGTTGGAAAACTCCGAAACCAAGGAAAATTGGGATATGGGGCACAAAAAAAATTACATGGAATATTTTAATGGATTGACATATTCCAATTTATAAAGGACTCAGAATCCTGACACAAGGTAAACTCTTGGTACTTAGCTAATTTTTCAAGATTTTCATAAAAATGGATTTTTGACTATGTATGGGCCCGAATGGATTTGCAAGGAGAAGAGTAAATTCCCGAACCACCGCAACCTAAAACATAAATTTTCCCATTTTTGATTATTTTGTACTCCCCCAAGTTTAAGATGTAATTAAAAATTATCAAAATAGCCCAAGGGGTATTTTGGATAATAAAACCTCACATCCACTACACTTCATACACTTTGCTTCTTGATACATCTTTATAGCATCTCCTCCCACAAAACACATTACCTGATGACACACTCTTGTTCTATGGTTCATTATTTATTATTAAGGGTCCTTATAAATGAACCTCATCTCACACACATCTGTGAGGGGGCACATTGTTCCTACCATCGCCACATTTTACATATCATACCATCACACTTATACATTACATTTTCATATCTTGGTTATATCTATTATTGCTAGATGTGTCTACTTACGTGTTACAATTTACTTACTATGTTAGCAAAATACACATCATTTGATCATACACACACACACACACATGAATGTTCACTTGGTCTTTTGAGGTGAATGCAGATATTTTACAAGTTTTTACAAGATGTAATGATGTTTGGCATTGTACCTTTTACCAGTCCCACCAAGGATCTTAGGGGCATATAACTTGATTACTTTCACACAATACATGTTTTATTGCTTCATCATTTACTACTTCTAATCACTAGAACTTTAATTTTCAATGATATATACATATTTTGACATACTATTTATCTTTCCAACATGTTAATGAGTGCTTCATGTGTAGAATTTGTGTTGCGCAGACTATATGAAACCATGGTTACGATACATTTTTCTTGATATTGTTTGTTATTGTATGATATTGTTTGCGGGCTATGCCCTTTGTCTTGTATGATCATTGTATACTTTTTCCCGTTTTCACCTTGATTGTCTTGTGACATTGTGAGTGATGTCCCATGTTTGAATTTTTTTCATGGCCTATCTTGTATGAACCTTTTCTTGTCACATTGTCTTCTTTTGCATGTTATCTAATTTTATGACTAGCACATATACCTATCCCACTTTGTTTTCATGTGCATTGGTTTCTACCATGCACACTCCCTACCCCATGTAGGTATCCACTTCAAATCAGCATTAGGTCCTCTCCTTTAGGACACATTCTCCTACTATCATTGCATACACCCCAAATGAGGGGGTATACATTGGGTGAATAAATCACCCCTACAACAGCTCAGAGCTATAGTTCATATCAACACAGTATATAAAAACATAGGAACATAGTTACTGAGTAATGGTATAGAAATAGGCTTGGACCTCACATATAGAGGAAACACCAACACCTGAACAAGACACTAGCATCTGGGCACTCCTGTCCTCCCTTGGGTGCTAATGTCCTAGGGGAAGAAACTAGCCAATTTCTTAGTACAACATAGTCTTCAATAGTTTACATAGTAGTTCTATAGTAACATACACTAGCCTTCAGTCTAAATGCATTCTATCTCCTACAATCAGTACAATTTGAACAATTCGGAACTAATTGGTATAAATGGAATAAATTGGGGTGTACCATTTGTAGTGGTGCTTATTAGGTAGAGTCATGGAAGGAGATTAAAAGTAAACCTCTATCCCCAACACTTTCTCTTTGGCATGAGATTTCCTAAAAAACTCACACTTTGCGTGAAATTTCCCAAAAATCTTGCACACGATGTGAGATCGCCCAAAACTCACTCTCTCAACGTGTGATCACCCAAAAACCTCACCTTCAACATTCAAATCAACAACTTCAAGTAACATAACAACTTGATATATTTTACTCTCTTATATATCATGTGCACACTTTCCTTTTTATACACTTTTTACTCTTTACATACTTATACACATGTTTATCTGATCTATCACATACAAAAATTTGACTACTTACTTGCTCTTATTTTACATGTCCATCCTTATAAGAAACAACTCATACAAGTTACAACATCATGCTACAATGTATACGTTTTACCTCTAGGTCCACTTCCCTTTCCTAGTATCTAATTTAATTTAATTTGAATCAAATCTAATTGCAGAGTGACTATGATTTAAAAATTCTAAAATATATTAATAACACAAGTAAACTAGAATGCATAATATGAAACCCTAAGAAAGAGAGGGAGATAAGAAGACTTAGCTGATATTCATGAAATCAGAATTGATCTGGGTAGGATAAAGTGTTAAATAGATTGCAAATAGCATCGTAAATGCTCACTGTAAAGTCTAGAACTTAGAACAGTGTTGGACATGGGCACCCATTATAGGACAAAGGTGCCTTGGTGCTGATGACTAGATTTGGGCATTGGTGGCCATGCAAGAGCTCAAAATATGCTTTCTTGTGTTGTAAGAGTTTTGTTGTTGATTCTTATTGGTCACCTGATATTCACTCCTTGATCGCTGAAGGTACCTTTAAACTATAATAAAGAAGTTCACCTACACATAACCACAAACCACATCAAACCTAAAAAGGCAAATTTTGAATAGGGAGGCAGACTAACCACGGAGGTCACTTGAAGAGTGAACTTACGACCAAACATTGTATTACATCTCAGACTCTATGTATTTCTAGTGTGTGTGTAGAAATGATTCCCTAGTATTCCCTTGTGAAAGTTGTACATTGATAGTCACTAGATCTAGAATGTACTAATTTATAATGTGTGGATGGAATATAAAATAATTCCCCTCCTACGTAGTGTAAGAAAAGTGATGTAGCCCTTTTCCTTATATGTATTCTATATGGATGCCTTTGAAGTGCTTTAGTGTCTCTAGATGCAAGATTAGGTGATGATAGTAATGCTTAGTGTTTGGTCCCTTATTTTTGAGAAGTAACTAAGTATATATATGATTCCCTTGTTTTAATTTTGTAATTGACAACTAGAAGGCAAATACATACGTGAAAAGATGTCCAAAAGATAAAAGAAACATGAAAAGATAGAGTAAAGGTAAGAAAGGGTCAGGAGTTCCTAGTATGGACAAAAGTGCTTGGGCACTAATTTCCTAATTGGGCGTCAAGTGTTTCAGTAGCCATAAAAGATAAATCAATAAAATTATATTAGGGCTATAGGGTTTGTAAGACCAAAGAGAAAACAAGAAAAAATAAAAGATGCCAAAGATAGTTTTCAACCACTAGTTTTCTTGCTTAGGAATCATATATACATTAGTATGCTTTTGGACCTAGAAATGTACCCAAGTGTGTGATTTTGTGTCTACATTTTCCCCCACTTTATGTTGTTGAGTGAATAATCGATAACATAAATTAGATAGAAGATGTGTACCTTATGATCTTGTAGAGAGTGTGGAAAATATCGCAATGAGTGGACAAGTGAAGTGTGAAGTGATTGTAAAGTGAAGCATGGAGAATGGGAAAGTGAAGTGGACCCTAGGGGTGAAGCGTATGCATTGTAGTTTTATTATTGATGTGAGTTGTTTCTTGTAAGGATGGAACTAAAAATAAGAGCAAGAAAGTTGTCAAATTTATGTATATGATAGATCAGAGAAACATGTGTATAAGTATGTAAAGAGTTTAAAAGTGTGCCCTGATATATAAGAGATTAAAAAATAGAAAAGTGTCTTGTTGTTTGAAGTTGCTAATTTAAATTTGAAGATGATGTTTTTGGCGATCTCACGCCAAGGGCAATTTTTTGGGTGATATCACACCAAGTGTGAGTTTTTTTTTTCAATATCATGCCAAATAGAAATTTTGGGGAGATAGGTTTGGCTTTACTCTCCTTCCATGACTCTACCCAATAAAAACCATTATAGATGGTACATCTCGATTTGTCCTAGATTGTTCTCGATTGTACTTAATTCAGGATATAGAATGCATTATGTGACTGAAGGCCAGTGCCTATTACTATAGAACATACTTGTAAATTGTTGTAGACTATGTTATACCGAGAATATGATTGTGTTTTCCCCTAGGAAATTAGCACCCAGGGGAGGACAAGAGTACCCAAATGCTAGTGTCCGGTTCTAGGCACTAGTTTCGCTTTGTATTTTGGACCCAATTCTAATTCAGGACATTTCGTAATTGTTTTCTTATGTTTTTTTGTATTGTGTTGTGATATATTGTAGCTCTGAGCTTCTGTAGGGGTGATTTGTTTACCCAATGTATACACCCCTCTTTGGGGTGCATGTGACAATAGAAGGAGAATGTGGCCAAAAGGAGAGGACTTGATGTTGATCTAAAGTGGATACCTACAAGGGTAGGTGATTCACATGGTAGAAACTAAGGAACATTCAAAAAATATTTCTAGTAATAAGTGTTAGTAGTAAAAGTAGCTAACATGCAAAATAAGACAATGTAACAATCAAGTGTGTAGACAAGATAGACCGTGAAAAGTGGGTTTCAAACATGGGACATCGCTCACAATTTCACAAGACAATTAGGGCCAAAGTGGGAAAAACATACAATGATCATACAAGACATAGGGCATATCCCACAAACAATAACATAAAGTAGCAAACAAGATCAAATAAAATATATCAGATAACCATGGTTGTATATAGTCCTACAAAGTAAATGCTACACATGAAGCACCCATTAACATGTTAGAAATATAAATAGTATGTCAAAGAATGTATAAATCAGCAAAAAGTAGAGTAACATGTAATGAGAAGTAGTGAATAATGTAGCAATATAACCTGAAGTGTGTAGAATGTGGTAGTAGTAAAATTAGATTCCCCCAAGAGCCTCGATGGGACTAGTAAAAGGTATAGTGCCAAGCATCATTGCAAGTGTGTAAAAACTTGTAAGAGATCTGCATTCACCTCAAAATACCAAGTGAACGTGCATGTGTATGTATATAAATATGATGACATATTGAGTGTTTGGCTAACATAGTAATCAAAGTGCAACATGTAAGTAGAGAAAGCTAATAAGAATAGATGTATCCAAGATATTCAAATGCAATGTATGATTTTGATTCTATGATATACAAAATGTGAAGATGGAAGGAGCAGCGTGCCCTTAGCAGATGTGTATGAGATGAGGTTCATTTATAAGAACCCTCAATAGTTAAGAATGAACCATAGAACAAGATTTTGTCATCGGGTAATGAGCATAGTTCGTGAGAGTAGATGATAGAATGATATATTATGAAGCACTAAGCATAAAGTGTGTAGGTGATGTGAGGTTCATTTCAGAATTATACCCTCAATAGTTGAGTATGAACCATGGAATTAGAGTGCATCATAGGGTAATGACAATATAATGTGTGTAGGAGTGATTAGCGAGAGTAGACATGGAACACGAAGTGTAAATTGTAATGATAGACACTAGAGACACATGATAATGTTAGAAAAAAGGGGGTAAAAGTAATTTTGATGCCCCCAAGTGTGGAAGGGATAGAAAGCTATCTAATGATAGTGATAGGTGAGGACCCTCCACCCGATATCTGAGGAGACAAGCATGTGATGATCCTCTAAGATCAGTGGGGTATGAGAATAATGATGTGCACATGAAGGAGACCTATGTGGTGAAGGAGGTGGTGAACACCTATATTAAGGGTCTATCGAGTAGGGGACTCATGTCAAGAGTTGGAATAGTGGATCGATGAGGATGAAAAGGTCCTGAAGGAGGTTGTGTATGAATAGGAGAACTAGGTGTAGAGTTTGCTTTAGAATTGATATGAATAAGAGGCCTAGATTCTGTCAATATCGGTGTGTAGATATCAAAAAGAGTGGGCCAAGGAAAAGGTGTACGTGGTGGAACACCTTTGATAGTAACAAGTTGTTTATTATGGATGAACTTGAGACACAAATTATTCATGGAAGGGATGGCTTGGGTGGCATGGATCAAATATATACCTAAGAGCATGTCACAACATTTGATTGAGGGTGCAATGGTGAATGGTAAAAGCATGGAAAGGGATCCAACTATAAGGGGAATCCTAATGTAGCCAAAATAGTTAGGAACTAGAAATGCGACATTAGATCATGGACATTTGATAGCTAGGAGGAGTTTGATAGAGCATACATTGGTAGGAGCCAATGTATAGATCATAGTATTATTGATGGTATAACAACCGATAAAAGAATTGATGTGCAATGAATCAGAAATAAATGTAGCATGATAATCATGATCCGAGAATGTGATGACTAATGGTGATGCATCAATAGTTGTAAAAAGGAAATCAAGATTCCCGACGAAGGAGGAGGCACAATGTGATATGTATGATTAGAAAAAGAATCAAGTGGTTTTCTTTTCATGCTTGGGAAAATGGTCATTAAATATTTTTTTAGATTTTTATTATTAGTGACTGGCTTATAAAAAGAGGGATCAAGGATCTCGAATGCAATATTATCGATAAGGTCTTTAATAATATTTTTAAGTTTAAAGTTGTGATCAATAGAGTGCCAACCGCATTGGTGATAATCATATATTGCATTTTCATTAGTTACTGAGACACAAGGGTGAGAAGGATCAAGATTGAGTGGTGGAGGAAGAGTGATAAGATTACTTTTAATAAGTTGTGGCAATAGAAACCAATGTGCATAAGGTATCTTGGTAAAATTACGCTTTGGAGGTTGAAAATGAAGCTTGTCAGGTGTAGAAACAATATGAATGGTGGCATTTACTTCATTAGCCTTAGGAGATGATTTAAAAGTATATTTAGCATGAAATAAATTAGAATATGATGGTCCATTAGAGTCACTTTGGAAAAATGGGGGGTCCGCCTTGCAAGACAGAGCCCACCCATAATCCAGCGTGGAAAGAGGATGTTGTGCTCTGGAACTATCTTCAAATTGGGGGTCTTGCAAATTTGATAGAAAGAATTCAAGGTTTTGATTAGGATATTTCTATTAAATTCACTCAGGGGTGGAAGAATCGGGTTGTTAAATACAGCAACATAGAGGTTGAGATCACAGAGGAGCTCATCGCCCAGATCATGGGGCTCAGTCTTGATGGCACCAAATTCTTTAATAAGAGGGTGGACAGAGAGGTGGAGGCAAAGAAATTCCTGGATGAAGGGGAAAATCTTGAGTTTGTGACAGCCGGCATCAAGTTGACTTCGATTCCTGAGCCTTTTGCTGAGCTCACCAGGATGGTTGTTAGGTATGTAACTCTTGAGGGGAGATTTGTTACTATTCCTCAAAAACATTTGATATTTCTTAACCACTTTCGTAGAAACATAACCATCAGCTTCCCTCATTACTTGTTAAACTCACTGGAGAAATCCATTTGGGAAGTGCAGAGTCATTCTAGGGTAGTTCCTCTGCATCAAGGGCTAATTCTTCTTATCCATCGTCACTGCTCAAACTATCCCCGCATGAATCCTGCTCCACCCTCTCCCTCCATTCCTCCCCCTGCTCACACCACCTCCATTCCCCCTACTCGAAAGGAAGATTGAAACTACTTTGTCTAGCAAGAAAAGGAAGGGCATGAAAAATAAGATCCCTGCTTCTCAAAGGGTTCTTAGAAGCCACAAAGACCTCGAGCTTGCTGAGAACCTCCTGCACATCAGCCAACCGGTGGAGGAGCCTAAGGAGGAGGATTTGATGGTCAGAGTGGGCAGGATGGAAAAGGAAATTCAAGAGCTTAAAAGGGTTATCAAAAATATGGAAAAAGCTAAGGGAAAAGGAAAACTTCAAAATGATGATGAGGAGGGTGTTATTGCTGAAGTGTTCAAGAAGCTACAATCTTTGGATGGCAGAATGGGAAATGTAAAAATCCATAATGACTGCATCCTATCTGCACTTAAAAGTATTTACAATTTCATCAAACAACATGTTCATAGTGTATGCAGCCTCAGCGGGATTACTGAAGACATTTGGGGCCCCAAAGAGAAAAGAGATATGGAAATTGCTCAGGTGGATCTGAAAGACCCTTCTCAGGCCACAGCCATTGCATTCTTTGTCTCGCTGCAAACGATCAAAACCAAGATTGACAGGGCTATCAAGTAAAGTGGAGTTGTGTTGTTGTTTACTGGCTGTGAAGTTGCTGATGACTGGCAGAGCTGGTGCTATTTTTGGTGGAGATATTCTATGATAGATATCTCTTGTTTGTTTTTTGATCTCTTTTTCTATTTTTTGGATCATTGTATTCTGGATCCTTTATATTAATATGTTGTTTTATCTGGCTGATGAGCCCTCTGAGGTTGGTTGTTTTCCCTTCTCTGGGTTGTTTCTCCCACTTCTGGTATCTGGCTTTTGAGCCCTTTTGTATACAGGGTATAGTCCCTTCAAAACTATTTGCCCTTAATAAAAAAATTAGAAGATGATGGTGAAGCATTGTCATAATATTTCAATTTTCCCATGGATAAAAGTTTTCCTTTATGCATTTTGAATGTATGGCATAGTTGATCAAATGAAGGAGAGGTCTCAAATATAACACTCTCTTGAAGTGGAGGTAAGATACTTTGAACAAAAATATCTTACAATTCAGAATTAGTGAGTACATTAGTCATCTTAGCAAGGTTGTTCTTATAACGCAAAACATAGTCTACTATAAATTCATTAGATACTTGTTTGATTTGAGAAAGTTGTGCATAAGAGGTATTGGTACCGATATTGATAGAAAAATTTGCAAGGAAATCATCAGATAAGTATGTGAATGAAGTTACCAAATGAATAGGTAGATCATAAAACCAATGCATGGCATAATCTTTTAGACTTCTAGTAAATAGCTTAGCTAATAATGTATTATAATTTACATCGTCAAGACATGCCACATGAAAATATCAGATATGTTCATAAGGGTCACCATGGGAATCTTAGGGATGACGAAGTTAGGAGGAATTTATTAAGTAGATATAGTGGGTGAAAATGGGGGTGAAGGATTAATGAGGAATCAAGAGATGGCAAGGAACATGAATTAGTTTATTGTAACTAATGGATTTGAGCTTGTAGGTCCCTGGTATAAGGAATTTAGGTCTTGAGTCTTTGGAAGAGAAGACTTGTTGTTTGTGAGAAATAAGAGGTGGAGTGAAATGGTTGGTAGGAGTAGGAATAAAAATGAGAATACTAGATGTAGGTGGAAGGGTATGATTATAAGGTTCTTTTGTAATATGAATGGAATAAATATTAGAGGCAAGAGGTTTGTGCTCATCTAGGTTAGTGGCTTCCACACAAGTAGTAAATAAAATAAGATCTAATTCTTGCGGATGTTTAGTAATATGAGCTTGGAGATCATAGAGATATTCATCGAGTTAAAGGTTCATAGGTTTCAACCATGGGTGAAAAATTGGAAGGGTTCCTGAAGTAAGGTTGGGTTCTATCGATTATTTTTCACCAAAATGATTTAATTTAATTTCAATTACATCAAATTATAAAGTAATGGTGATGTAAACATGCTAAAATATAGTAATGAAACAAGAAAACTAGCATGTATAATATGAAAACCTAAGCAAGAAAGGGAGATAAGAAGACTTAACTAATATCAACGCAATATGAAAGTGATCTGGGTAGGATCAAGTGCTAAACAAACTGAAAACAATGTCGTATATGCTCATTGTTTGGCCCTGAATTGAATAAGTCCCAAGGAAGGAGTCGGTGTGTGTGGGAGGTAGTAAAGAAGGAAGGTACTCGGGAAAAAGTGCGCAAGGGAAAATCATGTGGGAGAAGAAGTTGGCACATGCGGGAGTAGGAAGGTTTAGGGACTTAGCCATATTTTGAAGTATTTTTCGCATGATAAATATGTGAAAAGCATGAGTAGATGTGTTGGATGGATAAGGTACCAACCTAGATCCTTAGAGGTCAAGAAAGAATATTCCAAATAAGGAATATTCCTAGGATGATCATTACATGCGGTGGAGGCATTTACAAGCTGGCATAGGCATTCAAACATGGAGGACCACACTTCCACTTAGAATTTGATATGTTCATGAAGGAAACTAAGGCGGTGCATCTACATCCTATTTGAAGGAGTGCTTGGGTTAAAATGAGGAGGAGAAGAGAGTGAGAATGAAGTAATGGGGAAAGGAAGGGTTAAAGAGGGTTTTAAGTAGTAACAAGGTGTTGCAAAAATGCTTACAAGAAGGTTTTTAAGCATATTAGGCATGGATTTGGGTATGAACAAGGGTTGTAATGGGTAGAATATCTAATAACTCTCTCTCTCTAGAGATTATTTTTGTAGGTTTTAAGATAATATCCCTTGATGTATTCGGTCTATATGACCCTTATGATGTAATGAAGCCATTGTAAATGTTTATAAATCAATATATGGTGTGTGATTTTGGTTATTCATGCTCAAAAGTGTAAAACCTTATGTTCTTCATAATATTATGATTCAAATCTAGTTTCATTATGCTTATTTAAAATGTTCATTCCCATTTATGATGCATCTGTACACGGATCTATTATCTATATCTTTTGTTTTTGAGTGAATGTCTATGTTTCCATTCTTGCAACTCATTCTCCATCAATGGTGGAACATTCTCACAAAGATCACATAAAGGGGCTCAAAGCACCGCGTGCACCTTGGGTGAGTGCCCAATGCACACTGGGTAATAGGTCGGCGTGTTTGGGGTAGAAAGAAGGCATATGAAGAAATGACTACATTTTGGTTTTGTTATCGAGACCTATATTCAAAGATGTTGTGAGAATGGGGTGTGATGACGAAGCACTTGACCATTGAAACCAAGATTAAAATCATGGAGGATGATTTTACTTAGAGGCTCAAGACTAGATCTAAGTTTGATGTATGAAAATAGGTGGAGGAGAACTCATATCACAAACTCTATGAGACATTATTCTATTGTTTCTCAAAGAGAGTTGTATAAATGGCTCTCGGCATATGCATCAAGGAAAATGTGGCTCTATAGACCTCATGTTTAGACCTAGGAGGAACATCAACATTTGTGTAGTTGCCAATCTTACCTAGACCCGTGTTGTTGATCTCTGGTGGAGTAGAGTGTTGACTATTTATACCTTGGAATATGCTATTTATACGTATTCTTGCCTAGAGCTTCTTGATTTTGGGTTCTTGATGGAGCCTAGAGGATTATTATTGCATGTTATTCCATTGGCTATCAAGATCATGGTCATTACTTTGAGTTTGGAAGCTTTTCCCATGGCTGGCTAAACTCCTACTAGGTGCGGGACGCGGAAGCTGGCATAGTAGAGGATGGTAGACCTTGTGGCGGAAATGGAGAGAGAGGAGAGGTGGATCAAGTATAATGAATCTCAAGATAGGGATTTGGTAAGAAAATGTGAAGCTACAGGAGTGATGGATTTATGGAGGCAAATGTTTTGGGAAGGATTTAAGGTTCATGTAAAGGACATGGAACCTGAGCAGTCTGAGATACTCCATCTTGGCAAGCATGGAAGAGAACCCCCTCGGCTTCTAGAGAGATCTCGTCATATGAAGAAAGGATGAGAGTTGTAGGCATGCATATTAACCCATATGGTGACCAAAACCTTGCGCTTAGTTTTCCATTTCCTGAGATAAGTTTTCATAATTGAATTGGTATCGGTGTATTGGTAATCGAGCGACACTTAGGAGGTATAATTTTTCATTTGGTACATCTATGGCTACACTGTCATTTCCTATGTTTGGGGGTATTTTTCGGCACATTATTTAGAAAGGGTGTGGGTTCTGGGAGGTTTTAGTATCGTGTCTATAAGTGGCATGGGAAACACATTTGGTAGTGGTTCGGTATCACTGCGACTATCGGAGTGCATTTTAGCGCGACGGTGGGTTCACAAGGAGTGATCGCCTTAAGGCCATTTCATGCTATAGGAGGAGGATCATGTTGATTCAAAGGAATAGGAGCTAGAATATCTAGTGGGTCTACTAGTGGAGGTAACACCGGAGGGAATCAAGGTCATGGATCGGCGTACAAGGTCCACAACACCATCAACAAGTGTTTTATGAGATGTCACGCACTTACTGATTATAATGACATTGAGGATGCCGTAGAACATGTACTTAAAGTGTGAGTTCTATGGCGTGTGAAAGGAATAACTTCATGATATTGGAAAGTAAGACATTTTTAACCATGCTTTAAGGGTGCACGCATAGCTGGTAATGGAAATATGATCCATACTAAATAGTGGTGAATGACATTATGTTGCGTAATGCCTTAATGGTAGAGTTCCACATACCGAGTTTGAACAAAAATAAACGTATTAAAGGATATTTAGCAAGGAATGGTAGATACTTTGTGGGAGTATGACACACATTTCAATAATCTCCTATCCAAGTTATCTTATGGCATTCACCATTCATAACATGCTCAGTGGTTCATCAGAGGACTGATCACACCATTTAGGTGGGTGCTTTCACAAAATACTTTCACGAGATCTGCGTGAGACCATGGAGGCTTCATTGCATGCTAAGGTAGTAGGAAGCATTGACATAGGAGTTAGTATTTTCCTAGAAGGCCAAATTTCTGTAATGGTAAAGTAGCTGGAGAAATTTTCTACAAACTCGACTCATGAGACTCGCAGCAGGTTATGGTGTACAGATTATGAAGTAGAGGGGCATAAAAATGATAGTTTATAGTAAATATTGGTGTGTGTTCTATTGGTGAACTGTGATATTTTCCACAGAGATCATGATGCAAGTAGGTGTCTCACATATTGTAATGCACGATCCATAAGAATGTGTACTATTATTGAAAAATTTACACCTCTACTACTCATGACACCAAAGATTATAGATTGATAGACCAAATACATGATGTCATTAATACTAGTGTGTGTATCGGACCAACGCTACCAATAGTTCCGAGGATGATGGTCATCATTACAAAGGGCATGCAAATAGAGGAGGCTAAGGTAGATGATTTTAGGGTGGATTGAATCCATGGAAATCATAGAGGAGGAAGAAGTGAATTTCCTTGTGGAACCTATTATAATTGTGGATCTACATAACATTACAAGTGCAAGTGTCCCGATTTGTTACAGTGCTCTTGGTGTGGAAAAATCAAAAGTATGAGTAATGCTCTAAATTGTTTGAACACATGAGCCAAAAGTAATGAAGGATAAGGCCGTTGGGATGGTAAATCTAAACAGAGCTAGTTCACATTGGATGCCAAGGGTGGCAAGTGTGTCGAGTTATAACTTGTACTTGGTGACGACACGAGTGAGGTTGCACATGCCAGGGAGATACCAAAGTAGAGACCACTTGTTATGAGATAAGAATTGTTACATGGGAAGTATCTAGACCCTACATATCAGAAGGAATTTTACCAGGAAACCATGGATGTTATTCAAATCCTACAAGGGAGAGATCCAGTGCTTGAAGGAGAAGTCATGGAAGTTAGAGCATAAGAAGAGTGGTGAGGCTCCACATAAGGATCTAGATGAAACTAGAGGAGGTCTGTAAGATGCTAATACACAAGAATATCATCCCTCTCTATTAGGAGAATGGCCAAGAAGAATAGTACCAAGCACCGTGAGAAGAGCACGAGAGGAAGGTTTTGCATGTTAATATGCCTCCTCATAGTCTTGACTATGATAAGGAGATTACCTTGAATGCAGTTGTTGATGGATGGCTCTTGAGTAATATTTTGATTGACATAGGTGTGGAAGTTAATGTTCTCACCTTAGACACATGGAATCAAATGGGAAGGCCCCCATTATAGCCATCTTCAAATGTATTGTATATGGATAACAAGACAAAGGTAATTCCCATTGGTGTCTTAAAGGATGTTGTTATCACTATCCAAGGGGAGAAATTCACTGGAGACTTCGAATTCTTGGTGCTTGTTGAGGAAGAAAAATTTCCAGTGTTACTTGGGTGCCCCTAGTGCTATAAGAACAATGTTGACTTACATTTCAATAAGGGGTATATAATTTTTGAGAACAAGGAGGAACATGTTATCATTCCTTTGATGGATGGAAATTCAACGCCCTATACTAAGCTCTTGGGAGAAGAAGAACTAGACAGAATGTGTGGGCACTATCAAGGACCCTTAGGTTTTGCAGCTAATAAAAGAAGGTGTTATTAAGTGGGAAGACGCTCAATCTATAAGTGATACAACTAGTGTAGCATGTGATAATTGGGTACATGGGACATATGAGTTAGTCAGAAGGCAGTTAAGAGGATTTCTGACAAGATTAATAAAGGCACACTCGGTCAAGTTCCTAGGAGGAAAACATTTGCCAAGTTAGACTAGGGAGCTAACCCCGATGTTTTCCTGTGAACAATTGAGACCAGTGGAGATGTGAGATTAAAAGGAGAAGTATTCTTAGCTATATGTTTCTCGGGACCGTAACATGTTTGTGGGCAACCCATCAATATAACCTTTTAGATTAGTAGGAGGTGAGAATTTTGTTCTTTGTTAGGTTTCTCCGAAGCAATGCACCTACTACTATTCAAGACGATCATGGGAAGGAACCCACCTCCTTTCATGTCCAGGCATGTGAGAATTCTTATATGGAAGGCATAGAATCCTTACCTCCATCTTTATAGGTACATAAGCTTTACTCCACCTTACAAGGTTGTGTGTACGTATGGTAAATTCATTTAGAGCTACTCGATCGAGATAGGAAAATGGTAGGAGTTGACGGATGATCTCATTCAAGATTTTAGTATCGATTACTAATTCATTGGTGGATAAGGTGTTACGGGTTGTTAAGCACCTAACTATGGGAGATAGTTCCATGACGGAGGATAGAATATTGGAGTTCTTTGAAAAACCTAGCTTGGAAGCACACTTCGAAGAGGTAGAAATAGAGGAGTTACAACTTGAGATCGCATGCATGGAAAAGGAGAACGGAAATTTGTTCTACGTGATAGATGATGAAGAGGTGAAAAACTTTGATGTTAACCATATCTGTCGGTATGCATGAGGTCATGGATAGTGTTGATGAGAAAGTGTGTGATTTCCACAAACCCCGAAAACCAAGAAGGTTAACATTGACTTAGAGGTGGAACCTAAGGAAGCTATTATTGGAGATTACTAGAAAGAAAGGGAGGTTTTAAAGATTATTGATCTATTGTGTGAATTCTAGGATTTATTCATGCGTGGGTACCATGAGCTTAAAGGAGTTAACCACTCCTTAGGAAAAATGAGGATCAAGACTAAAGGAAGGTGTGCACCCAATTTAAAATAGATATTATCAAATGAATATGATTCGTGAGTCAATGTCAAGGAGGAGATTGACAAGATGATTACATCAAGCATCATTGATGTTGTTGAGGAATCAAAATGGATAAGTCTAATGATCATCAACATTAAGAAGAATGGGAGGATAAGGATTTGTGTTGATTACAGGGATTTGAATGTGGTGTGTATCATTGATCCTTTTCCAACCCCCTTCAATGAAGAGATCTTGGAAGGAGTAGCTAGGCGCGAGATCTATTCTTTCACAAATGGATTCTCAGGATATCATCAGGTTAGAATTACAAAGGAGGACCAAAAAAAGACAAAATTCACCACTAAATGGGGAATTTTTTCCTATACAGATCATGTCTTTTGGTGAAGAATGTACTCTTGTATTTTTGTGCATTATGGTTCAGGAGTTTCAAGACTTCATCCATAAAATTCTACAAGTCTACCTTGATGATTAGATGTAAATGGATTGGTGAGGACCATTGTGACAATTTGAGGCTGATTTTTGAGATATGCCGACAATTGAGTATATCTCTTAACATTAATAAATGTGTTTTCCTAATCCATTTGGCACTATGTTGGGACATATCATATGTAAAGAGGATTTTGGTTGATCCTACCAAAGTTGTCATTATTATGAGATAAGAGGAGCCTACCACTAGATCATGATGTGTGGATTCCTTGAGAATATGGGATATTAATAAAAAATTATTAAGGGGTATGCTAAGATCACTGTGCCATTGGAGGAGTTGTTGAAGCATAAAAGTACATTTCATTAGGGAGAGGCACAACATATGGCATTTGACACATTGAAGAATAGGCTTATCACTATGCCCATATTACACTTTCCCTCTTAGGATAAGCCATTTCATGTACATGTTGATGCTTCAAGGATGGAAATTAGAGAAATCTTAGCACAACCTAGAGAGGGAATTGTTGACCATCCCTTGTGCTTTGCTAGTAGGAAGCTAACCCCAACAGAACAAAATTATACTACCATAGAGTGTGAGGCATTATCGATGATCTATACACTGCAAAAATTTAGGAAGTATTTGCTAGTGACACCTTTTATCTTTTATATGAATGATATGACATTAAATTATTTAGTGAACAATCCCATCTTTCAAGGGCACATATGCAAGAAAGTATTATTGTTTCAAGAGTTTGAGTTTGTGGTTTTTGTAAAAATGGGTAAGAGTAATTTGGGGCTTGATCATTTATCAACAATTGACTTTAAGAAGAATACACAGAGCATTAAGGATATAATGTCGGATGCACAATTGTTTCTTATTTTCGTGCATGCCCTCTGACTTGGAAGATATTGTTGTGTTTCTCAAAATGGTGTGGCACCGGAGGGAATGAAGACATTGGAAAGGAAGCAGTTATCCATACATGTCATGCCCTACATGTTAATTAGTGGATACTTATACAAGCTAGGCCATGATGAGGTTTTGCATCGGTGTGTGCTTGAGCATGAGCACATTGCAATCATGGAAGAGGCTCATGGTGGAATTGTAGGAGGACACTATGTGGTAAATGCGACTACGTGGAAGATCCTCTTAATTATTCCTTAGTGGGAGATGGTTTACAAGGATTTTATTGAATATTACAAGGAATGTGATCATTTCTAGTGCCTTGGTAAGCCAAGAAAAAGGGATGAAATGCCATTAAGACCAATAGCTAGTATTGAACTATTTGAGAAATGGGAAATTGATTTTATAGGCCCTATTTCACCTACCACACGAAGGATGGGTTCACGCTATATCATTACTTGCATTGATTATCTAACATGGTGTGCAGAGGTAATGTATATGAGGGATTACATAGCAACCACAATAGAAAGATTCATGTGGGTAAATATAATAAGTAGGTATGGGTGCCCTTTGAGTTTGACTAATGACCGGGGTACTCATTTTTTGAATGAGACCATCAGGATTTTGTTGGCAGAGTTCATGGTGGCTCATCACAAGACTACTCCTTATCACCCTCAAGCTAATGGGATTGTTGAGGCATTTAACAATATATTGAATCATACACTTACCAATATTTGTGATGTTGGGAGGAAGGATTGGGATGGAAAAGTCTTAGTTGTGTTATGGTTGTATCAAACAACTTATAAAATATTGAACAAATCCACACCATTTCAAATTTTTTTAGCACCGAAGCTATTTTTTGGTAGAGTTCATGCTACCCTCTCTGTTTATTATGCGCACAAGAGGATTGGATGACAAATAGGTGTTACAAGAGTGCATTGAAAATTTAATTCATTTGGATGAAATATGGTCCCTTGTTAGATGGAGTCAAAATATCGAGAAGTCTAGAAAAAGACCGCCATGATCATCACATAAAGAATAAACAATTTGAGATTAGGCAGATGGTTTTACTTTATGATTCCAAGTTTATGCACCATCCTGGGAAGTTCAAGGTCCATTGTTTGGGACCATATTATATTACCCATATACTTGATTCAGGCGTTGGGTGGAACGTGACTTCTCGGGTATTTCAATGGAAGTAGGTTAAAGCCCTACTATAAATAAGGCTTCTAGGTGTTTGTAAATAAGGTAGTATTTCTAGTTATCTTAGGATTTCCCTTAATGCATTCTCCTTTCTCATTTATTTTTTCTGTTTGGTTTGTTTTGGGCACATATTTGCGCCAGTGGATAATTACATCATCAAGGTGTTATGCACAGAGGACCGTGTGTATTTTTAGTGTGGGTGGATCATAAAGAGGAAGCGAGTAGGATGTGGTAAGATTTGGAAGAATTTCTTGGAGAGATGTTGATGTGGTGGCCTGGGTTGTGAATTCAAAGGCACATGAGGTCAAAAGAGCATGCGTAATAGAGGTGATCATTAGTGGAGATTGGTTTTAAAAGGCTTTGATAAACCACCTACAAGGGTAAAAATAACAGAAGCAACATAAGGTAGGCAGCAGAAAGAACTTGGTCCAACACATATAGGAAGATTGACTTCGGCATGGGAGAAGCATGAAAAATTCTATGGTGAAGGAATTTGCAGACCAGAAGGCTGTGGAAGTGTTCACATAGGTTTACATGTGGAGGAAAAGTGCTAGATAGAACGTGTGGAAGTATTTCATACGAAAATGTTGACTTTAATGCATTTGTATGTTGGTAGGTGGCATCAAGGTTTGTGTAGAAAAATAAAAAATCTATAAATATAAGGTAGGGGTGAAGTATTCTTTTACCTTGTGTTTTGATTTATCGAAGAATTTCTTACAATATAAGGTGATTCTTGCAAAGAAGTTGCGAAGAGCAAAGTGTGTGGAGTTGAATAAATTGAAGGACTTGTGAACCAGTGTGAAGGAAAATTGCATAGGCATACGTGAAAAAGTTTGTTTTTGGGTTCTCGCTAGTGGATATGGTGTCTTGTGGAAAGTAAGTTCTCCATGTTATGGTTTATAGGCTAGGGCATGGGTTTTCATGGAAAAATCATAGAAGTAGAGCCAAGGGGTTTGAGCAGTAATAGAAATTGACACAAGGGATAAACTACAGAGGACCTAGGAATAAAAAAATGGCACCAATGAAAGGAGTGACTACTTTACCAAAGAAAGGAAAGGGTAAGGGAAAAGGAAAACCGATAGTTTCCACTAGTTTCAACGAAGAATGTTATGTAGATACACAGTACCCAGATGGTGTGCTTCTAGGGAAAGAGTTGGTTTCACATATAAGGAAGATGGTCGTGAGTAATTACAATCATCACATGAGCACCACAGAAAATGAGATGACCCTGGAGTTGGTTCACCCAATGGAGAAGAGGACACCAGATGAGAAACCCATCTATGATGATGAAGTAAAAGTGAATTTAGAAAAGATTGGGCTTCTGAAAATCTATGAGTTGCCCTATTTTGGAAAACCTGAGTGACTACACAAGTGGTTAATTTCATGCGTGAATGAATACTACTTCTATTTTGCAGGAAGGTAGATTCACATAACCCCCACGATTGATTTCTAAGTTTGCTGGCCCGATCTTCTAGGAGATCCCTTGGATGAGGACTTGTGTGACAAGGAGGCCATCAAGAAAATGGCTAAGTCATATGAATATAAGAAGGGTTCACAGTACTTTGACATCACCGGAATCACTGACCATGTTATGAGGATAGTCGCGTGCTTGGTGACAAGGTTGAATGGACAAGATAGATGGACGCAGATAAACAAAGGTTGGTTGAATGTTCACTGCAAGATCTCAGAGTGCACAATTTACAAATTCTCAGCTTTCATTGTAGAGGATATTATTAATGCCGCTTGTGATGGGGATAATATCATGTTTAGTAATGTCCTCCTTACCATTATCTTTTCATAAATATGAGTACCTGATGGGCCAGATAAGTTTGTTTGGGAGTACCTAGATGAGAACCCCTCTCCCGTGAAGAGGTTTAAAGCTTACACTTGTGATACCATGATGACCGCTCACAAGGCGTGCTTGGAGAAATGGTATAAATAGATGTGTGTTACTTTCAGAACTAAATAGAGGATACTAGAACATCTACCTGCACTATTGGATGGAGAAGCTTAATTTGTTGTATATCGGTACTTATATATCAGTAGGTTTACCTTGAAAAATGGCACCAAGGGTCCTTAGTGCAAATTTCCATTCTCCTTCACAAAGTGCACTATTTTCAAGGCATGGTAAACATGTTTAAAGAGGTGAAGAAACTGAGATTTGATCTAAGTTTTGTAGATCAAGATCACCATGAGATACATTGGACCTTGGTGTATCCCAAGAAGCATGCCTATGTAGAAAAGTATGTATCTCATGACGTACACATGGTAAAATCGGTGACATTTCCTATTACAGGTAGGATGGCGAAAGGGTGTATGTGTGGCTAAGGCCCAAGTTTGAGAAGGGAACTTATGTTCAAGATGATGTATCAATCCCTGAGGACCCCACTGGGAGGAAGAAGAAGGTAGTAGTTAAGAAGAAAAAACAAGAAGAGACTCCTACAGAGAAGGAACCAAGCACGCATAAAGTGCAAACCATAGGGGTGTAGGATTTAGGCATGGGTACAAGCACATACATTCGATGGAAGAAGTATCTCATCATGAAGGAGTCACCATAAGAGTCCCCTAAGAGAGAAGAGTAACCTGAGAAGGAGGATTCCCCTATGTTGGAGTCACCATTGAATAAAAATAAAATGGTAGTGCAAGGTTTGAACTCGGAGAAGAAATAGAGCATCAAGGATGACAATTCTAAGGAGGAATATGAAGGAGACAATGAAGACCTCGAGGAAGCTCAAAATCCTCTTGTGTACAATGTAGATGAGTTTAGTGCGGAAGGGAATGAGGAGGATTAGTATGAGGAGGGAAACTATACCAAAGGAGGAAGTGATGAGGTAAACATGCATCATTAGAAGACCCCAACCCCAACCTAGGTGCAAATAGATAACACTCTAGAGAGGGATGTGGTGAGTATTATCCAATAATTGGTGGAGCATGAAGTAGAATGAAGCGTCGAAGAAGTGTTGAAGGAAACTAAAGAGAGCACAAGTGTAGGAAATGAGTATGGAATCATGGACGGAGATCCCATCTTAGTAGTAAGCTTCCCAATGGTAGTGCGCATAGGTGGGAAGGGCATAATAGCAGTGCAGAGAACATGCTATGACTTATATTAATGATCCAAGAAAGGTACTACACGTGCACTTCCAAAGTACAATGCGCATAGACTAACTCCTCACTTGGTCTTATTTTGATGAAGAGGATGTGTACCTATGCATGAGGAAAATGTTATCCTAGGCTTTTGAGTCCCACGTTGATGAGCCCGAGTTCAAGGTAAATCATGATGTATTGATGAAGACATAGATTCCAAGGACATAAACCTTGTTGTAAATGCCCCCAACTTTATCAAATGAGTAAGTTTGCAACACACTCAACAAACTATTAGTGGAGGTGGAAGCAATACTCTTCATAGAGAAATAATAGAATAAAGGTCTTCAAGGAGGAGCTTGAGAAAAATAATGAGGAGATCATTGAGAGGGACATGGAGATAAAATAGAAGGAATTGATCAATGCGTAGTTAAGGCGTGAACTGAGGGATGAAAAGAGAAGGTGCACGAAGTCCATAAGAAGATAGAGGCCATTTTAGATGCCATTATCTCGAGTCACCCATACCTAGCCCCTCCTGAGTAGAAGTATGAGTCAAATATGTATTGCATGGAAGACTTAGCATGCATACTCACCATGGAAAGGCAACCACTTGCATTAGAATCAGCGGAAGAAGTAATGGTGCACTAGAAGAAGGAATAGAAGTTGAATATTGGGGAGATACTAACTTGGTACTCTAAGCTCATTACCTTAGTGAAGACCATAGAGAAAATGGCATAAGTTGTACATGAAAAATGTGGCGGCAGGGATAGAGTAGAAAACATATTATTTGTTACCTATGAAGTGGATCGAAAGAATTTTAAGAGAAAAATAAGGGCAACATGGAAAAGATGGAAAGGATCTTGGCTGAAGTAGAGAAGAAATCAGAGGTGATCGAAATGTTAAGGGTTTAGATTAAAAATAAACTGAAATATTTGTACCCCCGAGTTACTTGCAGTATGGATGCACTAGGAGACCTTAGCAAGCAAGATGGAAAGCATTGAAGATACGCTGAAGGATAAGGGGATGAGATAAGTTTTGATGAGGTTAGCATGATGTTGGGTGACTTACCTCAACATGCATAGAATGAGGTGGATTCTTGGGTTAAGATTGAATCCCTTGTAAAGAAATATTTCCCACTTCTCATGCAGTAGTAGTAGGATTCTTCCATTCTTCCATTCTTTATTCAATCGAAGATTCTTTCATTTCCTCTATTCTTTATTATTTGATGGAAGGGTAGAGTGTTTCGAGGATGGAAAACACATGTAGTGTGGGGTAATGTTGGGCCCTTAATTTACTAAGTCTCAAGGAAGGAGTCGCATACATGGAAGAAAAGAAAGAAGGAAGGCACTCAAGAAAAAGCATGCAAGGAAAGGCACTCGGGATAAGAGGATGGCGCGCATGAGAGCAGGAAGGTTTAGGTACTTAGCCATATTTTGAAGTATTTTTGCAAGAGAAAACGTGAAAATCCCAAGTAGGCATGTTGAATGGATAAGGTTTCAACCTCTAGCCTTGGAGATAAATAAAATAATATTCCATGTAAGTAACATTCCCAGGTTGATCATTACAGGTAGTGGAGGCATTTGCAATCTTGCATGGGCATTCAACCATGGAGGACCAAACTTCCACTTGGCATGTGATTTTTTCATGAAGTAAACCAAGGTGGTGCATCCATATCCTATTTAAAGGAGTGCTTGGGTCTGAAATAAGAAGGAGGATAAGAGAGTGAGAATGAAGTTATGGGGAAATGAGGCGTTAAAGAGGGTTTTAAGTAGTAATAAGGTACTACGAAATGCTTTCAAAAAGGGTTTTAAGAATATTAGGCATGTATTTGGGTATAAATAAGGGTTGTAATGGGTAGAATAGATAAGAACTCTCTCTCTGTGTAGATTATTTTTGTAGGGTTTAAGATAATATACCTTGATGTATCGGGTATGTATGACCCTTATGATGTAGTGGAGCTATTTTAAATTTTTATAAATCAATATATGGTTTGTGATTCTGGTTATTCATGCTCAAAAGTGTAAACCTTTATGGTCTTCATATTATACTAAGTCAAATATAGTTTTTATGCTTGTTTACAATTTTCATTCCCATTTATGATGCATCTATGCATGGATCTCGTTATCTATATCTTATGTTTTTAAGTGAATCTTTATGTTTCCATTATTGCAGCTCACTCTCCATCAATGGCATAAAATTATTGCAAAGCTCACATAAAGGAGGTTCTCGGCACCCGTGTTCACCTTGGATGAGCACCCAACGCACACTAGGTGATAGTTCGATGTGTTTGGGGTAGAAACAAGTTATATGAAGAAATGACTACATTCACTGTGTAAATTATGTAACTCATGAACAATGTAGGATATGGGTTCCTAGTATAGGGTAAGGGCACCTGCAGCCTTTGGTGAATAGATTTGGGGGTTGGTGGTCATGCAAGAACTTAGAGTTTTATTTCTTTTATGTCACAAGGGTTTTATTCTTGATTCTTGTTGGTCTCCTGATATTCACTCCTTGATCACTAAAGGTACCTATAAACTACAGGAAATAAGTTCACTTGCACATACCCATGGACCACATCTAGCCTAAAAAGGAAAATGAAGAATAGATAGTCAGATTGACCATGGTGGTCATCCAAAGAGTAAACTTATGACCTATCACTGCACTACATCTCAGACTCCATGTAGTTCTAGTGTGTGTGTGTGTGTGTGTGTAGAAATGACTCCCTACGATTCCCTTGTGTAAGTTGTATAGTGATAGCAAGCTAGATCTAGAATTTAGAAATGTATAGTATGTTTGGATGGAATAGAATAAATTTCCCCTCCTATGCAGTGTATGCATAAGTGATACAACCCTTCTCCATTGTATGGATGTTAGATGGATTCATTTGAAGTGCTTTAGCTCCTTTGTATGCAATATTAGGTCATGATACTAATGTTTGGTGCATGGTCCCCTATTTTTGAGAAGTAACTAAGTATATATATGATTCCCTTATTTTAATTTCATAATTAACAACTGGAAGGCCAACCCATAAGTGAAAAATATTCCCAAAAGATAAAAGAGACCCAAAAAGAGTGAGTAAAGGTAAGAAAGGGTCAGGAGCACCCCAGTATGGATAGAAGCACTTGGGCATGGATTTCTTAACTAGGCACTAGTGTATGTGGCCATAAAAGATAAATCATTCAAGTTCCATCAGGGTTATAGGGTGTGTAATACCAAAGAGAAAACAAGAAAAAAATAAAAGAGGCAAAAGATAGTTGTCAACCACTATTTTTCTTGTTTAGGAATCATATATACATTAGTATGCTTTTGGACCTAGAAATGTACCCAAGTGTGTGATTTTGTGTCTATAGTATCCACGCTTCACTTTGCAATCACTCCATGCTTAACTTATCCACTCAAAGACACTATCAGTAATGCTCTTCTCTACATGATCATCAACTACACATATTATATCTACTTTATGTTATCAATTATTTACTCAACAACATAAAGTGGGGGGAAATGTAGACACAAATTCATGCACTTGGGTACATTTGTAGGTCAAAAATCATAATAATCTATATATGACTCCTTGATCTATAGATCAAATGAGTAGAAATATTTTTCCTAAATATCTTGGGATCATTACAATATAGTAGAAGTTTTTGAGAGCTTTGAGTTTCTTATTGGAATGGGCACAATGGATACCATACGCTCCAAATGTAGTCTGCGTAGGAATATGGTGTTCCTTGGATAGAGCATGGCACAATGATGCAAAGGCTAGGCACGTTACGAGAAAAATGATTGTATCATCACGATGTCAGATGTGATGTGGAGAAAAATGGGAGTGTTTGCAAACTTGTGGTATTCCGTGGGTGATAAACATGTTTGCAATGATGGGGTCCACTTTTGTTTTGGAAGGGGACACAAAATTCATAGTTCTCCATGTAGCTCATTAATCGATGACTATAATGGGCCAATATTGAGTTGAGCTACTTGACGAGCTGAAAAAATGAGCTACGTGGTGTGTTGATCAAGCTAAATGAGTGAGTTACATCTGATTTACATTGGGTGAGTAGGGGAGCTCAATGACTGAGATCATGTTCGATTCACACAAACCGGTGAGAAAAGCGAAAACGAGAATGACATAGATATGTGGCTAAAGCCATGAATAACTCAAGTAAGCTAGGGCTATTTTAAGCCATTAATTGCTCCCTAACATAGTTCATGTGGGATGAACCCACTAACAACCTAGCGGATAGTTTGAAGATAACTCAAAGTTGAGCTTGATTTGGGTGGAAAGTGGACTAACGTGGAAAAGGTAACAAACTAGGTGGACATCGAATAGGATTCCAATTTGGTAGTATGGGAGAGGATGCAACCATCTCGGTCGGGGACATGTGGATAGGTCATGGTTGAAGTAGGAAATGTGGAGTGACGTGGTCATTGCAATTGAAGGTCAAGACAAAAATAAGGGCAAAGGATAATTGGTGGGGAATCAAGCCCCTAACCTTCCCCTCCCTACGTGTAAGACTTAACCAACTCACCCATCCTGGTGAGTGGTATTGAGTTGGAATATCGAGCTTATCAACAATATAAGTTAGCCACATATGGGTATATAAACACCCCCCCACCATAACACATAATATCTTCTCATTTTCTTAAGAGAAAAGAAGAGTAGGAAGGAGTTAGAGAAGGCCTTAGGTAATTAAGGAAATATTATAGAGAAAATATAAGTCCTATTATTTTATAGGCATCGAACATATGCACTATGGAGTTATGATTCTTCATATGATGGGTATATTGCAAAGTTATTTTCTTGGAGGCCGCAGAGGAGAGTCATAATTATTATTGAACTCATTGATGAAACCATATCAACTTATCTCTGCGTAGAGGCTACAGGATGTGTGTGAGAATGGAAGAGGATCATTGTCAACACCAGACACTAGATCAAATGCAACTCTATGTAGAGGTTGGAGGCCATGTAAAAGAGTGGAACATGATCATCAAAAACACCAGATTTAGCGTTGTGTAGAGGTTAGAGGTCATGCAATGGAGTGGAATTCATCAAGAGGTGTAAAACTAGGAAGTTGTGTCAAATCACTAAGCTTCCAAGACCAATCAATATTCAATAAGATCAATCAACATCAGGTTTGGGTTTATCATTCATTATATTATCATAATTTTATTTGTACTTTACGATCAAATTATGATAATGAATCAAACTTAGTGTATAAACAATATGGAAACGTAGGCATCTGTCAAAAAATTTTGTCAACTCTTCTGCAGTGTTGGTTCTTATTCTTGCATTGAATTTGTTTAAATTTGATTTATTTTGGGGTATAATCAAATCAAATAAGTTTCCTACAGAGAGATCCATTGGTTAAAAAAATCATGTCCGGTTTATGGATCATTCCTAAGTATGAAAGTTAGTGGTTAACAACTATATATGGCCTCTTTCCTTTGTTTCTTGTTTTCTCTTTGGTTTTACACACCCTATAGCCTTGTGAGCTTTCTTGATGTATCCTTTATGGCCTTAGACACTATCACCCTTTTAGGACACCGAGACCACGATCTTCTATCCATATTAGGTGCACTGACCCTTTCTTACCATTACTCGCTATTTTTACATCTCTTTTATCTTTTGGGAATAGTTTTCACTTATGGCCCGGCCTTCCAATTATCAATTACAAAATTCAAACAATGGAATCATATATGTTCTTAGTTACTTCTCCAAAATAAAGTACCAAACACTAGCGGTACTATCATCACCTAAGTTTACATCCAAAGGAACTAAACATCTAGCATCCATACAAGGGAAATGGGTTGCATCAATTATGCATACATTTTATAGGAGAGGAAGTGTATTTTATTACATCCACACATACTATAAATTTTTACATTCAGATCTATCCTTGTATTGTTTGTGTAACTTTCACAAGGGAATCCTAGGGCATCATTTCTATACACACACACACACACACACACACACACACACACACACACACACACACACACAATTCTGCATGTGGTCCGAGATGTAGTGTAGTGTTCAGCATTAAGTTCACTCTTGGGTGATTGTTGGGATCATTTTGAATCCACATTCTACATATTTTTATTATATTTTATGTGGTTTGTGGACATGTGTAGGTAGACATTTTGTTTTGCAGGTTACATGTACCCTCGGTGATCAAGTAGCGAATATCAAGCATCATACAAGAGATAATCGCGAAACCCTTACAACATACAAGAAATTAGTTTCGAGAATTTTCACGATCACCAACACCTAGATCCAGCCATCAATTCCTAGGTGTCTCTACCCTACACTGGGTGCCCCTGTCTGGCTATGTTCCTAAGTTCCATAATTTATAGTAAGTAGTAACGATTTTTCTATAGTCACTTCAACACTTTCACCAATCCAGATCACTTCTTGTTCATTTATAAATCAACTAAGTCTTCCTATCTATCCTTTTTGCTTAGGGATTTACATTTTACATTTGTGTCATTATTTTATTTTATGATTTATACATTATTCATTATAATAGTTACTCAGTAACAATAGATTTTATTCAAATTAGATTAAATCACAAAGGCTTGAGCATAGGTTAATCTAGTAGTAGTTTTCACAAGGAATTATAAAAGGTAAGGTGCACAGGAGATGATGAGTCTATAAATTGACTAATTAAATCATATAAAAATAATATTTTTACTCTAAAAACATTAATCAATGCATTGGATGGTTTGATTGATCAAGTCTAAAGTAGGGAAATAATGCATATTATCCTTATTAAAACTATGTGGACTAATGAATAAAGGTTTTTCAACTAATTGATTTAAAAATATGCATAGTGATGTGCATAGTTCAATAAATTTGTAATAACCACCAATGTAGTTTAGGTTACACGTTGTCTACTCCATTATGAAGATTATTTTCAAGGAATTTAATGAATACTAAAAACAAGGAATCCGGTTCCTAGTTCTTTTATGAATTGTAACCAACTCCCAAACTATTTTCATATCCAACTACCAAGAATACTAGGCATGTGTTGGGAAGAAATGATTATAAAATGCATGTCTTAATTGATGTGACAATGTAATAGAATAGAGGAGCATAATAAGAGGATGGTAGTAGACATAGTTAGTTCCAGATTGTTTTGTAAGAAACTCTTTTTGAATAAATAAAAAGTATTTTTTCTAAGAGAAAAACTATGTCAACAATCCAATCAAGGGATAGAAAGGGACCACTCAACGAGAGAAATTGGCTATTACAAAGTATTTTTGTTCATGTTTTCTCACATTTCTGAATTCTAAAGTGAGCTTGACAACAATAAATTCTAGATCTTAAAATATTTTACTTAAATCAACAGTTCTCTTTCAGTATTTATTTCATTATAACTTGCCTTTTTAATTCTAGCATTTTTTAATTCTAATGTATCTTCATTTTACAAAGAATTTATTCCCTACATGTTGATTTCAGTGACTAAATATTGTTTATGTTACTATTTAATTCTAAGTAGATTACGAGTTATTGCTTTCAGTAGTTTAAAATTTTGATTACTTTTATTAATTAGTGAAGTGGATAGATAAATTCAAACAAACAAATTAAAACTCCCAAAGAACCATAGCCACTATCACTAGTTATATGTTATTGTCTTCATTGCATCGCCTAGCACACCATCCCTAGTTAAAATGACATAAAATTTAGATTGATTGATTAAAATTATTTTATATCATAGTGACCCATCATATACCATGACACATACATAATAGTATAATATAAAATCTAGCAAAGTGTTAGTGACAAACAATAGAAAAACAATGCAGTAGATGTAAGCAAAAGCATGCAAAGACACACAAGTAGAAAAATCATGGAAAATAATATGCCACATACATGGGAAACCAATCAAGATTTCACAATAAAATCAAGGCACTCAAGCTTTAAAAGTAACAAGAAATTAACATAGGGCATTTCCCACAAACAAGTGAAAGCATAGATGAAGCATGTAAAATAAGAGACAAGAAATAAAATGAAAATGATATTTAGTTTGGAAGTGACCTGCAAAACAAATACTACACATGAAGAACCCATAATGATGTTAGGGTAATAAAGAGTGTGACACAATGTATGTTATTGAGTAAGTGAGCTAAGAATAAATAAAGTAATAAATATTGGAATGATAGCACATGTATGTAAGAAAGTGTAAAGTGGATGCCTCGGTTGGAACAAAAAATAGGTAAAGATAAGTGTGAATCATCTTGCATCATGTAAAATTTTGTGTGTATCCTACATTCAAATCAATGTACCACATGAATGCACATGTTTATAGAAAAATGATATAACATACTATGTATCAAGATAACATGATAATTAAAGTGTAACATGAAAGGTATAAGCATGCAATATAAACAACCAAGAAATATAAATGCAAAAATTTTGGACCCCTAAGAGATGCTAAGTATAATTTTCATGAAGGGTTTTGATGTGCAAGAGTTGGGCACAAAGGCAAGCGTGAAATTAGAACTGACAACACACAAAGTCTCGCGCCTGAGCCTAATACATTTGAGACTTAGCCGCACTTTGGTACAACTGGGAGTTGAATGGTTGAAGTAGCAACCAAGCAATGTTTTGGAGATAAAAATAGAACATGAAGACTTATAGTTTAATTAAAGGCTATTTTGGGACAAGTGGAAGGATGAGCAACATGCAATGTTTTGAGCTAAAATTATGAACTAGGAGTTATCTATAGAAGATATATTGTTAGAAGAACTTGCATGTTCTTTTGTTATCTTTATCGCTGCACATGGATATTCTTAGTATGTAACCTATTTTGAGGATGTTTAGGTGGTAAAGGGTGAGTCCCCAGCCCTATATATGTGTATTTATTTGCATGGTTTAGGGATACACATTTGTTAGTGTTATGTTGTTGGTTTGAGTGAGCATGACCTATGATGATACTCTTATGTATGTATTCAACTTCTGTGTTTTACAGTAATTATTACAATGGATCTTTGTGGTTGGATATTGGTTATTGACATATCTGTTTCTAGATCTTGTATAGTGAGTTTGATATTAGTTCTTGTTTAATACTTTATACACTATTGTTAAGATATAGATCGGTTTATGGTTTATCCTTACATGTTTGTTTTGGATTTGGATTATATATGTGCTTATCATGCTAACCCTTTAACAAAGTTACCATAAAAGAGGGACCTAGTACCATTGCATACTTTGGGTGAGCACTCAGGTCTTCCAGAGTGATGTGCCAGTGCACCTTGGGTTGTTTAGTGAAATAAAAGACTACATTTTGGTTCCATTATTGGGACCTATTTACAAGATATTTGCAAGGATGTTGCATGATGAATACGTACCAGTTGACTTTGGCTAATATTGAGGATTAGGTAGAAAATTTAGAGGAAGAGTTTTCTCATGATTTAATATTGGACCTGAATTTGATGCATATGCATGGGTTGAATAGAATTTGTATCATGATCTCTATGAGACATTATTTTCATGTTTCCTTATATATTTGTATAAGTGGTTAGTAGCATACACATAAAGATAAATTGGAGGTATAGATCACTTGTTTGGACACATGAAGATTTACAAACTCTGCATGATGTTGATTTGACTTGGACACACGTTTTAGATCATTAAAGGAGTGGTGTTTTGCATAGCTACACATTAGAGTATGAATTCTCTACTTATTCCTACCAGGAAGTCACTTAGTTTCAATTCTTGCATGAACCTAGAGGATCTTATTTACACATTATCCCTTTAGTGATTAAGATCTTGATTTTGACTTTGGATCGAAATAATGTCCTATGGCTAGCTAAACCCCACCACACATAGGGGGAGAAGTAGGTGTGGTGAAATATGGAAGACCTAGTAGAAGAGAGACGCAGAAAGAAGAAAGGCACCTTAATTTTAATGAGGCATGTGAGAGGGACTTGGCAAAGCAGTGTGATTTTGCGGAATGAATGGTGTTGTAGAGAGATGGATCACGAAGGATTTGGAGCTCATGTAGAAGACGTGGAGCCAAAGCATCTAGTACTCCCCCATTTGGGTAAGCATGATAGAGAACCCTCTTCTTCCTTAGATGAGATTGATCTAGTTGAAACTACAAGGACCATGGGCATGCATTTTTATCCCTCCAGGATGGCCTAGCCCTTGTGCTTAGTTTCCCGTTTCTATGTGATTATTGATAAGAAAAGCTAGTGTGGGTAGTAGAATAGTGATAGATAGATTTCATTTTCTATTAATTTTAGGAGTTAATCAGATAGCCCATTCATCTATGGAATTTCAGATGTCTTCTTTATTATTTGGGGGTCTGGTTGGAGGTATATTTTATGGTGCATCATCAACACAGAATGTGGGTGCGTTGAGAATGTTGGTATTACATCTATAAGTAGTACAACTTTGCATACTTTGGGCATTCAATTTATCACAACAATGTGGACACAATGAAACAAATCCACTATTCTAGTTCCTGCTTTATGGGAGGAGGATCAGGTAGTTTGGGATCTAGTGGATCTAGTGGTTCTAGAGGTAGAGGGAATATAGGTTCTAGATCTAGTGGGCATGGTCCGCACCAACCCTAGAAATTTTATTACGAGATGTCTCTTTGCCTGCTAGAGTACGGGGGAATTGAATATGCATCGAACACATGTTTATGTAAGAGATACTATGACATGCTAAGGGGATCAAAGCTCCTAAGTATAAAGCAAGTCAGTTTACTACTACTTTGCAAGGGCACACATATAGTTGTTATAGGAAATATGATCCAAACTAGACTTGTGTAGACTATACCGCACTATGTGATGCTTTCTTATTAGAGTTCCATATACCTAAGTTTGAGTAGAAGAACATCAATGCACTAAAGGACATCAAGTAAGGCATGGCTGAGAACATTAGGGAGTATGATGCTCATTTTAAAAATTTGTATCAAAGTTGTCTTATGATATTCATCAGTCAGCATACTCAATGGATTTTTGGAGGTTTGATCACACCTTTTAGAAGGTTACTCTTACATAAGTCTTATACAAATCCATGTGAGGAACTTGAGGCATCTCTACGTGCTAAGGAAGTTGGGAGTGTAGACACTGGAGTTAGCCCATTTTTGGAAGCTCAGATTACATCTATGGAAAAATAGTTAGAAAAATTATCAGCTAATTCATCTCATGAGATGTGCAATGGTATTTAGTGTATAGATTGTGACGTATAAGAACATACTAAGGAAATTTACCCTCGTAAGTTGGTGTGCGCCATGTTTCTAGATTGCGAGAACTATCATTTGGTTCATGATTCAAGTATGTGCCCCTTGTTATAGCATGCAATAAGGTAGAATGTGTTTTTTTATTGTAATATTTGTAAGTATACTACTCATGATATAGATAATTACAGACCGATTGATCTGATTCATGATGTTATTAAAACTAATGTACGCCAGAACAGTGTTGAAAAAAATTCTAAGGAACAGGATGAACATCATAATCATAATCACAATGAAGGGTGCTCTGATGGAGGTGGTCAAGGTAGAGGTAGAAGTTACCATGGAGGATTCAAAGACTGAGGTCATGGTGATGGAAGAGGTGAATTCCCACATGGAACATGTTATACATGTGGATCCCCTGATCATTATAAGTGTCAAGTGCGCTCATAGCATTATTTTATCTTGGTGTAGAAAGAGTCACAACTATGAAGAATTCCCATATTTTTATGAGCACATGAGCAAGTAACAAAAACAAGATAAGGGCATAGGAATGATTGGATTTCAGCACGATGTGGAACATTGGTGGATGCGAGTTAGCTCGACCACTGAGGTAATACATGTGATGATTACTACATGCGCTAAGGCTACGCGTGCATGTGAGACTCTGAAGCATAAGCTTGTCACTACAAAATAGGAAGTATTACATGAAAATTATCTAGATCCTACCCATTAGAAGGAATTTTATCAGGAAAATATGGAGGTCATTGAAACTTGCAGAGTGAGATCTGATACTTGAAGGAGCGATCGTGGAAGCTAGAGCGGAGGAAAAAATAGTAGAGCTTCCTCAGAAATATTTTGATGAATTGAAGGAGGTTTTTAAGATGTTTCACCAGGAAAACATTATTCCTTTATTATGGGAATGGTTGAGGGGGAAGGTTCCACACACTAGAGTTGAGCACGAGAGAGAGATATTACATGTGAACTTACCTCCTCATAGTCATGATTATAATAAAGAGATCACTTTGAATGCTCTTGTTGATGGATGGTTGTTGAGTAATATTTTTATTAATACAAGTGTAGAAGTGAATGTACTTGCATTGGACACATGGAATCATATGGGGAGGCCACTATTACAAAACTAAAGCCACGCCTATTGAATTATTGAAGGATGCAACTATTACTATACAAGGGGATAATTTTACTGGGGAATTTGAGGTCTTGGCAATTGCAAAAGTAGATAGTTTTCCAGCTTTACTTGGGCACCCTTGGTGTTATGAAAATAATGCTAATCTGCACTTCGATAAAGGTTATATCAATTTTAAAAACAAAGAGCGAGTGCATGATCATCCCCTTGATGGATGGAAAATCTACACCTTATGTGGAACCTTGAGTGAAGAGGACTTGAACAAAATTTATATGCATACCATTACATATCCTAATGTGATTGAGCAATAAAAAGAAGGATTTATTCAATGGGATGATGCACAGTCATGGTAATCTACAACAAGCACTTTTATGACAGTGGGTGCATGGGACTTATGAAATGGTTGGGTGTGAGATGAAGAGTGTAGTTACTCGTGTAAGTATACCACATTATGTTAGGATTTTGGGTAGCAACTAGGTACCAAGGTATACTAGCAAGGGAAATCTTTATGTATTTTTACATTCTATGGAAGCCCAGTGGGAAGATCAAGTGGAAAGAAGGAATATGTCGGTATATACCTTGCATGGGACAGCAACACATTGGTGAATGGAACATAGACATAGTCTTTTAAAGTGGTGAGAAGTGAGAGTCACCCTCTTTACTAGATTTCTACATAATAGTGTGCCTACCAAGACATGTGAATTTCATGGGAAATATTCTTCTTCGCACCGAGGTTTAGCGGTGTGAGAGAATCTAGATAGAGGGTAGGAGGCCTTACCACCTTCATTGTGGGTGCGAAATTTCTACTTCACTTTGTGTGGTGCACGCGTGCATGGTATGTTTATGTGGAATTAAATCGAGAAACAAGGAATTGGAAAAAGCGTGACTGCATATATGATTGAGACCTTTGACTATTTTTCAACTAAACCTCAATGAATGAGGCCTTACAAATTATGAATTTCTTGACTATGGGAGATAGTGTAAAAGTGAGTAGTTTATTAAGGAATTACTAGGTGAGTTAGATCTAGAGGCACACATTGAATAAGGAGAGATAAATGAAGAACAACTTGGGTGCACCTAGTTTGAAAAAGAAAGAGGGTAAGTGCAGGAAGTTGATGGACAAATATAGGGTCATCCTTAGTTATAGTGGACATCATATTGCAAATAACAACATAATATCAACTTGTAGGGATTATTAGCAATACATACACTCAAAATTAGACAAAATTATATTAATATGAATCGTAGCATCCGGAATCTAGTTTCTAAAATACTAATTTTTGTAAAAAATGGACAAGATTAGCTATATTAAACACTCAAAATTCAATGACTTGGTATTTTTTTAAACAACGATAAGATTATAGTCCGTTTGCCCACAATTTGGATGACCAAAAATTGATATATATATTTTTCCTTTGGTGAGAAGTTATATGCCACTATCTATCTTGGGATGGATTTTATTTTGTATTTTTTGAGTAATATTTTATTTTTTATGATTTTTTCCGTGAAAGTGGTATGAAAACATCTGAAAATGAGCACTTTCCGTTTGCCCGCCATAACTTCATCAAAAATATTGAAATCAAATAATTTTTTTTTTGAACATGTATATAATTTCACCATGGTTGGGATGGTATAAGTTTTATCACATTCTGATAAGTGAAACAAATTTTGCAGTCTTAAACGTAGACATAAACATTCACGGGAAAAAGTGTCTTAAAGACCTACTATTAGTAAAAAATTATAAAATGATATTTATCCTCTTCTATTCACTTTAAAATCAATATTTCTACAAAGCTAATAGTCTCCCCTATGCAATGGTACCATTTTTATGACATAGTTTTTACTTTTCGGCATGGTTCAAGTCGTGGAAGACTAAATTTGATGTTTTGTTGTTTTTAATCTAAAATTGAAGAAGGATTTGATGTCCACTTAATTGTCCCCCAACTTGGTGCACTTACCCAAGAGGTAAAATGGTCTACATGATTGATGATGAAGAAGGGAAGAATATGGATGTTGATCATACTATGGCTATGCACGAGGTCTTAGATAGTACGAGATAAGAAGGCACACACATATCATGAGCCTAGGAAGATAAATAAGGTCAACATGGGGACATATACAAAACCTAAGGAGGTCTTCATTAGTGATTATTGGTCTCACTCAGAGGTTACAACAATAATTGAGTTGTTGTGTGACTTCAAACACTTATTTTCTATAGGTTATCATGATTTGAAAGGCATACATCATTCTTTGGGTGAGATGAGGATCAATTTAAAGGAAGGTGCACACCCGATTAGGAAGAGGCCTTACAGGATGAATCCTAATATGTGTGTCAAGTTAAATGAAGAGATTGATAAGATGTTGAAATCTAGAATCATTGATCCCATTGAGGAGTTAGAATGGGTTATCCCTATGGTGATTAGCATCAAGAAATATGGTAGGATAAGGATCTGTGTGGATTATAGGGAGTTTAATGTTGCTTGTGTAATAGATCCCTTTCCCACACCATTTACAGAGGAGATTATGGAAGGCGTTGTAGGGTGTAAAATCTACTCCTTCACTGATGGAATTTTTGTATATCATCGGGTATGGGTTGCTAAAGAAGATCAGGAAAATACAACTTTCACCACTAAGTGGGGAAGTTCTACATACACATTCATGTTGTTTGGATTAAAGAATGCACTTGCATTATTTTCATGCATTATTATACAGGCATTCCAACACTTCATTCATAATTTTTTCAGGTATACTTGGATGATTGGACAATTTATGGGCTTTTAAAAGATCACTATGATAATTTAAGACTTATGTTTGAGAGGTGTTGGCAATTGAGCATCTCTCTAAACATTAAGAAGTGTGTTTTTCTACACCCTTTAGAACTCTTTTGGGACATATTATCTGTAAAGAAGGATTTTTGGTAGATCCTCCTAAGGTTGTTAATATTTTGGGCTTAGAGGAACCTACTAATCAGAGTGAGATGTGTGGATTATTAAGACATACAGGGTATTACAAGAAGTTAATTAAGGGGTATGCTAATATCACCACACCCTTGGAGGAATTATTGATGAGTTAGGGAAAGTTCCATTAGGGTGAAGTGCAATAGCACGCATTTGAGACATTGAAGGAAAGTCTTACTTCTACACCTATTCTATGCTTTCCTTCATGGACCAAACCATTCCATATGCATGTGGACACCTCTAGCATGGCCATTGGTGTAGTATTAGCCTAACTTGGAGAAGGTATTGTTGATCATCCTATTTACTTTGTAAGTAGGAAATTAACCCTAGCTGAAGAGAATTATACAACTATAGAGCGTGAAACATTGTCCAGGATTTACGCACTGCACAAGTTTTGACAATACTTGCTGGAAACTACTTTTATTTTTTTTAGATAACATGGAACTTAAGTACTTTGTGAATAATAAATTTTTATAAGGGCACATATGTCATTGGATTCTTTTGTTCAGGAGTTTGATTTTACGATTTTAGTGAAGCCCGTAGCAAGAGTAACTTAGGACCCAATCATTTTTAGGGATTAACTATGGCAAGGACACACGAGTATTGAGGAAACAATGTTGGCATATTTGTTTAGATTTAACCATGCACCCTTTTACTTAGAGGATATTGTTGTATTCTTATGTATAAGTGTGTCACACTGAAGGGATAAAATATTTAGAAAATAAACCGCTTGCTATATGCACCATGCCTTACATGTTAATTAGTGGGGATTTATACAAGTCGATGAGTTGGGATGATCGTATCGCCATTATGGATGAGGCTCATAGTGGGATTATAGGTGGACATTATGTAGTAATTTCTCGCACGTGCATAATATTATGTTGCCACGCCTTTAGTGGGAAGCGATTTATAAGGATTATATACAATATTATAAGTATTGCAACGTTTTTCAAGCACCTTAGAAATCCACGAACATAGAGATGAAATTCCTTTAAGGCCTATTGATAGTGAGAACCTTTTTAAAAATGGTAAATTGAATTTTTAGGTCCTATTTCCCCATGTGTGTAGGATTTGGATCACGCTACATTATAACTTGTACAGATTATCTTATAAGGTGGCCAGAAGCAATGTCTATAACAGATTACATGACAACTACAGTAGCAATATTTCTATGGGAGAACCTAATCAAGTAGGTATGGATGTCATTAAGTCTAACAAGTGATAGGGGCACTCATTTCCTTAATGATACGATTAAGATACTATTGGCGAGAATTTATCATGACACACCATAAAAAAACAACTTATCACCCTTAGGCCAATAGAACTAATGAGGCTTTCAATAAGATATTGGAACATACATTGACTAATATCTATGATGTTGGAAGAAAGGATTGGGATGATAAAGTGTCTATTGTAGTCTTGACATATAAGACAACCTACAAGATGTTGAACAAATTCACACCCTTTTAGTTGGTTTTTGGCACAAAGGCTATTTTACCAATAGAATTCACATTACCTTTCTTACGTATTACGCGTGCGGAGTGGACTATATGATGAGAAAGCACTTGAAGAGAACATAGATAAATTGATGCAATTGGATGAGAGGTGTGTTATAGCTTGATGGGGTCGGAAGATAGAAAAATCTAGGTCAAAGGCATGTCACGATCGACATATTAAAAATAAGCAGTTTGAAGTTAGATAGATGGTTCTTCTGTATGATTCAAAAAAATCACCACTGGGAAACAGGAAATCTCCAAGTGTTTTGGTTGGGACCATAAGTTATGACTTACACACTTGATTTAGGTTCTTACTAGTTATAGGCATTGGATGGGACACGGTTGCCCATTATTTAAATGGGAGTAAGATGAAGCCCTACTATAAATAAGTCTTCTTGGTGTTTGTAATAAGGCAGTATTTCCATTTAGATTATATTTCTTTTAATGCATTCCTTTATATGTGTTTCCTTTCAATTTTGTTATGCTTTGTCAATTTAGTTATGTTTTTTGTTGTAATAAGTGTTCTTGCATGCCAAAATCTGATTACTATATGTTGAATTCATGCACATAGAACCACACATACTTTTAGTGTTGGGTGGATTAAAGTATAGAGATGAGAAATTGTTAGCTCCCTCTTGATACATGTTAGCTTAGTTGAAGGTTACTTCTGGAACATGGGAATGGAATCATATGAGATGTTATATGTGTTTTGTTAAATGATGTTCTAAGGAAGCCTTAGATGATTTAAGACCACGTGGGGAAAGTGATCATGCAATGTAACGTGAGGTAGGAAGTGGCATGAGAAACTACTTGGGATATGGCGCAGAGGTTTTATACTTGATGCGTAGGGAGGTGCATGAAGGAGGTATTAGGCAGAGAAGTAGTATTAATGTGCGAGAAGGTTGTGACTACTGATACGTGAGGTGAAGTCACGAAAGTTGTCAAAAAATAAAAAGTGGCTTTATGGAAAAAGTAACTTAAAATCGTGGGTCAGAAGTACAAATTAGACCATTAGAGGGTCATGAAAAATTATAAATAAGTGGGTTAGGGTAGCCATTTGGCTACCTTTATTTCAAAGAAATAAAATTGCTACTTAGTAGAGTGAAGAGCGACACATAGCTTAGAAGTAACGTGGAGTGCTTGCAAACTATAAGTGCTTGGGATTTGTGTAGAGATTCTTGTGGAGAGGCAATTTGGATTTACAAGCAAAGTAGTGAAGGGTTGCATGCAATTGAATCGGTTGGATTTATCGAGGCTTGGGTAGAGAACAGGTTGAAGAACAAAATACCTAGGCACAAAGAAATAAGTAAAATGACACCAAAACAAAGGATGTTATGAATAAAGAGGCCCGAGGTTGTGGCGGAGGAGCCATTAGAAGAGATATATTTTGAAATGTAGTACCCTCATGGTGTTTTGTGGGTGAAATTATAGAAATCAAAGCTCACTTGTTGAAAAATTAGTGAGTTTAACCATCACATGGAGGAAAATGAAAATAAAATGAGGGAATATTTAGTAAAGGCACTCCCAGGGGCACACGAGGTTGGAAAACCTTGAGTTGCGACTCGGTACAAAGAGAGAATTGGTAAAGACCGGTGTTTTACGGTTATGGGATCTTCCATTCTTTGTAAAACCCACACATCTATTTCAATGGCTGATGTCGTGGGTGTACGAAAACTTCTACTTCATGGGAAGAAGGATGCACGTCACGTCACAGTCAATTAATTAAACAAGTTATAGGGTTACGGATTTTGGGGAAGGATGTATCTCTAGCTCTTTGTGCCATAGCCAAGATTGAGGAGCTTGCAAATAGATTATGCTATGAGAAGGGAGGTAGGGCATAGAACATAATGGATTTGAATGATTCAACACTTAGGGTCACTCCCAACTCTTGAGCGAAAAATTGGGCGCTTGAAGTGTTGGAATGATATAAATAAGAGGTTCATGTGCATGGCCCTAGAATCTCAAAGAGGTACACTACAATTTTCCCAAAGTATATACAAACAGTATCATAGAGGAGACGTGGCTGTAGAATGAAGAAGGAGAAAAGATTATGTCGGGTTCCATCCTTCTATTGATTGTATTTTCAAAAATAGATGCCCCAGATGGACCTAACGAAAAATCTATGGTTTTACCCACTGTAGATCCATCACTGTAATGCAGTTTATAGTATTTACTTGTGATAGCAGTATCTCAAACACTTACAAGGAATGAATGGAAAAATGGTACAAAAAACTACATGAAGCCTTTGAGAATGAGTGTCGCATTCCGTGTGAGCTTCCCACAGTATTTGGACACCAAGTGAAGTTTTCAGTAATACAACACTTCAAGATCGCAAAGTTTAAAATCGAAAATGGGGAGATGGTGTCATGGTGTAAACTCACATTTGCATTCATCACTAATTATTTGAAGTGCTCTATTACTAGATTAAAGGATGCACAAAAATTTACATATGACATGGATAAGGTGGATTCTAACCTACATACCTTGTGTGTTACATACAAATATGACTCCAAGCCCGTGTACTTAGATTTATTTGAGCCATAATTTTGGATTTACACCCATAGATAAATGTGATGATCAGGGGGCATTTGAATAGAGTATTCATTCAATTACAGCCCAATAATCGGGGAGGAGTCAAAGTGGAGGTCACAGACTCCACTTTTCCATAGCCAAGAGGAGTACCAGTGTCGCCCGTTAAGGTAGTCCATGAGGAAGAGGAACGAAAGGAAGAGGTGAAAAAGGAAGAAGATGGAGATGAGGATAAAGGGAAGCTTGAAAATTCCTACAAAAGAAATTTTTATTCTCGCAGGAGCAACAGTGGGGGCACAGAGATCTCTCAGCAGGGCAACACGACACAAGAAAAAAGTAAAATCGCGCAAAGGTCTAGGTAGTCTTAGATTCCGAGACTAAAACGAGGTCTAAGGATACAAATTTCAACACCCTTAAGGATGAATTGGAGCAAGAAATGGAATAACAACATAAAAGCCACTTTGGAGAAGGCTATAGAGCAAGCTCATGATAAGAAGGGCCGATGACAAAAGAAGAAGTAAAGAAGAGCCCGGTGAAGGATAGTACACCAGTGCATCCTGAGAAAAAGGGAGAGAAAGAGGTTGGTGACACTTATGTCATCAAAGAAGATAAGGGATTGGGGATAGGGACAAGCACCCCAACACCAAAGAAGAAAATAACAAAGATGAAGGTGCAAAGGAAACGGTGGACTCCAAAGTCACCACACATGGATTTTGTAGATGATCCAAAATTATTATGCGTGCGCTTCCTAGTACTTTTCTATGGATAAGTTGCATGTATGGGAACTATTGGACCCTTAGGGAGGGGTATCCAAAATAAATAAAATTCTAAGTTGGAATCTACATTCACATTCAGAAGAGCCAAAATTTGAGGTGAATGACCATGCAATTGAAATGATGATATTGCAGAAAAATCCCAGATAGAAGTATAAGGCCATAGACCCTAATCACTTGATGATGAGTAGGCATGCAATACCTTAAATAAGATGGCCTTAGAAGTAGTAAAAATAATTTAGATTCAAGTGCCATGGTACACACCCTTGTGGTTGATAAGAAGGAGAAGGAACAAGAAATAGATCGATTACACAAGGGGTTGTGGGGTGAACATGGTAGAACTAAGGAGGCATATGATAGAGCTAGCACGTTTGTAAAACAAATATTGGGATAATTTCCTTCTTTAGGGAGCTGGGCTAGGACAAATTATGGGGATGAGATGGAATACTTATAAGATTTGGTCAACATGCTCCTAGTTAATATCAAATGCACCAGGCTTGCGGAGGAGGAGGTCGCAGAAGAGAAGAAGAATAATAAAATTGTAGTGGAAGCCAGGATCACTGAGCTGGAGGAATTTCTCACCCAACTCAAGGAAGAAAATACAAAAGAAAATATTGGCTTCAATAGGTGCAGGAAGTGTGAACCGTATGTTGATGCTAGGTTGGTGGATGAGGAAGCAACTTTGAAGACAATACAAGAGAGGACCCCAACCAACAAAATTGAGTGCACTCAGTTGATATTGGATACCACAACACGAAAGATAAGGTCAAGGAAAAGCATGCAAAGCTTGAGCAAAAAATTGGTGAGTTCCATAATTCTATACTAGAACATATGGACAAGTATGGATGGCACTTGCACAAAAATAGAGGTGGTAATAAAGGAGTTAAAAGGTAGGGTCGAGGAAATCACTCTTGACCAAGTACCAGGGATTGTGGAGGCTACGCCAGAAAGGATTTGAAGGATTTAGAGGAGTGGAATAAATTGGTGAGTGAAGTTGATGCAAATTTTCTTGAGATCTTCCGAGTACCTTAGCTCTTTTTGGTATGATTCTCATTTTACAATTTTTCCCATTTTTGAAATTATTTTCTTCTTCTTCAAGTTTCTTACGATGAACGAAGAATTTCCGATGATGGAAATCCAGCTAGTGTGGGGAATTTGGACACCTAATAAATGATAAGTATAAATTGAAAGAAGGGTTTTGAATCATAGGAGTTAGGTGCAAATAGATGAGAAAAAGTATAACAAACAGCTCACAAAGGCTCACGCTCGGTGCCTAATACATTTGAGACTTAGCTGCATTTTGGAAAAAATGGGAGATGAATGGTTGGAGTAGTGTCCAAGCAAGGTTTTGGAGATAAGAATAGAACATGTAGACTTACAGTTTAATTAAAGGCTATCTTGAGACAAGTGGAAGGATGAGTGACATGTAGTGTTTTGAGATAATAATAGGATCTGAACTACAATTTATTTATATAAGATCTATTGTTAGAATAACTTGCACGTTCTTTTATTATCTTTGTAAGTAGTGTATGGATATTCTTTTCATGCATCCTATTTTGAGGATGTTTAGGTGGTGAAGTGTATATATATATATATATATATATATATATATATATATATATTGATTTTCATGGTTTAAGGATACACGTTTATTAGTGTTATGATATTGGTTTATGAGAGAGCATGACCTATGATGATACTCTTATGTATGTATTCACCTGTGTTCTACAAAGTAATTAATACAATGGATATTTGTGGTTAGATATTGGTTACTGACATACTCGTTTCGGATCTTGTATGGTGATTCTGATATTAGTTCTTGTCGATACTTTATACACTATGGTTAATATCTAGATCTATGTATGGTTTATCCTTGTATGTTTTTATGGATTTGGATTATATATGTGTTTATCATGTTAAATCCTTAACAAATATTATATAAAAGAAGGACTAGTACCCTTGTGTGCTTGAGTGAGCGCTCAAGTCTACCTAAGTGATGTGTCGGTGTGCCTTGGGTTGTTTGGTGAAATAAAAGAATACAAAACTTTATTGGATTTTTAGCATATTTGAATGTTTTTGGATTTTATCCCCTTGAGGGCATAGATGAAAACCTATTCTCCAAAGATAAGGAAGGGTGATCCAATAATGCCCCGATGAGAGGAATATATAAATTTTGGTTCTTTTATTAAATTGTAGAGTGTGTAAATAGCGTTAGGAGAGAAAGGTTTCCCCCAATGTGTGTACAAGGTGAGGTTTAGGTGTGTAACCACTCTCTCAACAGCAGTTAAGTTGAACCTATAAAAATTGTGTTATCGAGAAATAAGGGGGAAGTGGATTCCCCCATGCTAGTAGCATGGGAACTAGCCAATTAGTATGTTGGGTAAAGGCCCACTATATACCATTACAACCAATGGAAACATGTGATTATGAATCAAGGGACGAGTGTTATGTGAGACTGGTTGCATGAGTGTGTGTGTAGGGAAGTTGTGTCCTAAGGAAATGTGATGTGTATGAGGTGAAACTGAACTGTTATAAGAGCAAGATGTGTGTAGTGTGTACTATAAACCTTGTGTGATGACATAGTCTTATATGGTGGACTATGAATGGGTGATGGGAGTTAAATCTCTAGGAGACCTATTTGGGCTTATATCTAGTGGTGAAAGTGTGGGACTATCACTAAGAGTGTGTGAAAAACTATAAGAATAGTATCTCGTGAGAGAGTGTGATCACGAGAATCAATACGTAATGCATGCACATAAATGAAGTTGTACTTGAATGGAAACCCAAATTACCCTGAAGAAATAAGCAATTAATTACCCACCAATAAATTGTGCATGCGAGAAAAATGTATAGCATTCTCATATATCAAAAAAATAAGTACAAGTAGGAGTGATTTGTAACTCCCATGCATGGACTCATCATACCTCCACAAGGGAGAAAAGAGTTGCAATTCAGAAATAAAATGTAACTCCTATATGACATATGGCACACACTGACTCATATGATAGATTCTATGACAAAATATGTCATATAACTCCTAATGACAACCTAGATACATATGAATCACCTAAGTGAGGTGACTCACCATGGGTGAGGGAAATTCACCTAATAAATAAATAATAAATGAATAATATCCCTCACACTAACACCCACCTTCATTGAAGCTTATGTAGAAGCATGACATGCCAAAAAGAGGAATGGGTCTTGATAGCTATACATGATGAGGTACCCATGTACAATAAGGATCTCAAGTAATGGAAGAAAACCAAATGGGAAAAACATCCACTTATAAGAGATAGAAGACTCCCCTAAACAACCTAAGAAATATGTGTCATATGGGTCCCGATAATAAAAGTGTCGATGAGGTACCCATGCACAAAGAAAAATCTTTTAAAATAAGAAGAAGAGGATAAGGAGACAATAAAACCTAAAGTAGATTATTAGTTGTAATGGACCTCACCCCTAAGAAGATATCACAAGTGAAGAAACTTGGATTCAATGAAGTGTTTGGTAAATATGTTTGTAATCTGATTTGAAGGTTACAAATAAATGATGTTGTCATCAACCTAAATCCTGAAGAAGGTCTGTCCACATAAAACAATGTTTAATCCCTAAGGAAGAACATAAATGGTGTATTGAAAATCTACCCACTCCCCAAATGAAATGGCGAAGGCGTAGTACAAAGAACTCTAAAGCTGGTCCACAACTGAAATGTGACATAAGTAAGGTAAAAAGGTAATGCCACTTAATTAGAAATATCAAAAATGTGTATGGATATTTCATTGAAATAATTTCCATATGAAGTGAAGGCACAATAACCCTCACAAGTGTAGAATGAGGATCCATAAGTAGAGGTGGATCAATGATGGTCTCCGAAATAGTAGAAGTGACTAATATCCCAAAAGGGCACTCCCATCAATGGAGATGAAGGACTCCACTTTGAAGTAAAAATGTGTTAAGGATATGTAAATTAAAGAGCATCTCCCTATAATGCAACACAAGTAGGGTCTATGAAAAGACATTAGAGGTATGAAAAAAATCTCCTGAAAGGGTTTCTCAAAAACTAGAAGTGCAATGTCCGACATGAATGTATCATCAACACATGAAGTAGGAGGAATAGAATATGCCTCTCATAATGAATGTGGAATGGATTAAATGCAATGAAATTGGAGGAATACCATGGGTTTGTGAACATGTATTTCTATTATCTAATGGATCTCCGAATGTGGGAGAGTAAGGAGGAGATTCAACATTCTCTAAAAGCTAAATGGGAGAGGGAGGATATATATCCTTATCAATACTCGTTCTATCATACCTAGAAGAATAATATTCATCATCAAGAATATTAACATGCAAATTTGTATCAACCAAACTATCATCACATGAAGTGGGTGTGAAAACAATAGTATCAAAAGAAGGATTATTAACTATGATCTTTGAAATGTCTCCAAAGAAGGTGAAGAATACTCCAAAAATATGAGGAAACTTTGTGTGCACCACATGATGGTGGAGAGGCATGGAAATATACATTAAAAAATTACCAACAACCTTGTTATAAGTTTCAATCCATTCCTAAAGCTGATTTGTATCATTTGGGGAAGGTACTTGTCCATACAAGAATGAATAGAGGTCAACATGAATGAGAAAACATTTCATGCTTGAATGCAATAGAACATAATTAACCTTAACAAGAAGAATTAATGGAGGAAATGATGTTGTATTATTCCTATGAAGCATAAGTCTTGAAATAATATCCCTCTATTGTGCATCCGTAAATAAGAGAAATCAATGCAAAAGAGTCATGAGTGACAAATACATGATCAAATAGACGTCAAACTCGGCTGAAAATATGTCTATTAAATGTAAGAAAAGAAGGGTGTGATAATACAATCAAGGCTACAAGTCAACAGAATCATCCACAAATATATGCATGTGATTACAACACCTCATAATAATCTTTTAACTCCCTCTTTTCGGAACTTTATAATTAGTGCACTAGTTACAATCAATTATGTTTGTGATGTGAAACAATTATCCATTCAAATTTCAATTGGTGAAATATCGCATAAGAGTGGAGACCACATTAAGTTTCGAGTTAAATTTAGTGAAACAACACCATAACAAGCACTCGATTTAATGTAAATTGAATTAAATCTAATTGTGAATTGACTATTGTAATAAATGATGTACAAATGCTAATATACAAAAAGATGCATGCAATAAAGAATATATAATATAAAACCTAAGCAATAAGGAAAGATAAGGGATTATCTGATTTCTAAGCAAACAAGAAGTGATTTGGGTCGATGAAATACTAAAATATACTAATAGGAGTATCACAAAGTCTTCACAGAGGTTCTAAAATCTGGAAATACATAGGATAGGAGTGTGGGAGAGAACACAAACGCCCGATGTTGGTGTATATATTTGGGCGTTGGTGTCCAGATAGATTTTTGGATTTGGATATTTCAGAGTTGGCTAACATTTGTTGTTAGACTCTATTTTCACTTTAGATTTGCTACATGATATGTGAATGTACATGTAACCTACTAGAAAGAAGTTCACTGCATATACCCACAAACCACATATAACCTAAAAAGGAAAATGTAGAAGCGGGGAGTCGAGGCCGACCACCGGTGGTCACCTAAAGAGTGAAGTTATGACCGAGTGTTACATTACATCTCAAACTCCATATAGTTCTTGTGTGTGTGTGTAGAAATGATTCCACAGGATTCCCTTGTGCATTTTACATAGTGATAGCGGGTTGGATCTAAAATGTAGCAAATTTATAGAATGTGTGGGATGGAATAGAATAAAATTCCCCTCATATACTATGCATGCAAAAGTAATGCAACCCTTTTCCCTTGTATGAGTGCTAGATGGATCCCTTTGATGCCTTTTTTCCTTTTGAATGCAAGATTAGGTGGTAGTATGTAATGATTAGAGCTTGGTGCTTTATTTTGAAAACATAACTATGTATTTATATGATTCATTTGTTTGAATTTCATAATTGACACAACCTGAAAGGACGACCCAAAGTGATTAAAAAAGTAAGAAGTGAAATGGGTCCAAAAGGATATGAAAAGGATAAAGACATACATGAGCGTCCAAGAGGACAACAGTAACTAACACTAGTGTCCTAACTGGGAACTAGTGTCTGAGGCCATAGAAATATATAAAATTCTAATGCCAGCAAGAGTGAAATATGAATGAAGCTGATAAAAGTACAGAAGACAGAAAAAATTCAAAAGGGAGTTGTCAATTATTAGTTTTCTTGCTTAGGAATCATGTAAATGCTAGCATGCTTTTTGGACCTAGAAATGTACCCAAGTGCATAGATTTTGTGTCTACATTTTGGCACCACTTTATTTTGTTGAGTGAATACTTGATAGCATAAATTATATATAATATGGGTACCTTGTGATCTTGTAGAGAGTGCGGTGAAAAGCGTTTAGAGTGGACAAGTGAAGTGTGGAGACTAGGAAAAGGGGAAGTAGACCCTAGGGGTGAGGTATATACATAGTTTGTACCTATTGTTGTGCTTGTATTTTTTGATGTAGGTTGCTTCTTGTTTTATATTAAGGATGAACCTACAAAATAAGATCAAGATATTATTGAAAGTCTTGTCTATGAAAAATCGAGTGAAGTATGTATAAGTATGTAAAAGTGTGAAAGTATTCAAAATGAAAGTGTTAACTTGATGTATAAGAGTGTAAAGGATATACATATGTCCTAAAATGCTACAAAGGGTGATTTTTGGGTGATCTCATGCCAAAAGTGAGTTTTGGGTGATCTTGAGCCAAAAGCAAGTTTTTGGGTGATCTCACACCAAATGTGAGTTTTTGGGCAATCTCACACCACGGAGAAGAGTGTTGGGGAGAGAGGTCTAGTTTTACTCTCATTACATTACTGCTTCCCAAATGAGCACCACTATAGATGGTATGTCCTGTGTTGTTTCGTGTTGTAACTAATTGTAGGATACATGATGTATTTTTATTTGGAGCCAAGTGTCTCGCACTAGAGAACTATGTTGTAAATTGCCGAAGACTGTGTTGAACTAAGAAAATTTCTTGTTTCGTCCCCGGACACTAGCACCTAGGGGAGGACAAAAATGCTCGTAACTATTGTCTGGGTCTATGTGCTAGTGTTTTTACTATGTATGAATTCCAAGTATGGTTTTTCACTATTTACATTACTATATGCATGTGTTGTTTATGTATTGTGATGATCCAATTGTAGCTTTGAGTAGATGTAGGGGTGATTTATTCATGTAATGTATGCCCCCTCGTTTGGGGTGCATGTGATGTATATAGAATAATGAGACTCAAATAAGAGGACCTAATGTTGATCTCGAAGTGGATACATGCGGGGGTGGGGATATGTTTGGTAGAAATGAAGGTGCATGCAAACAAAGTGGGCTAGTAACAAGTGTTAATAGTAAAAGTAACTAGCATGCAATAGAAAATAATGTAACAATCAACTGTACAAACAAGATGGAATGAAAAAGTGGATTTCATACATGGGACATCATTCACAATGTCACAAGATAATCAAGGCCGAAGCATCCAAAAGCATACAATGATCACACAAGACATAGGGCATAGCCCGCAAATAATAACATGTAGTTGTAGACACCTATAATTACATAAATCACTATTTAATTGGTTTAATTCCCTCCTAATGGTCCAAATCACACTAAAATCCAAATCACTAAAATCCTTAAAGCTTAAGCTTGCACATGTATTTATTAATCATCTTGATTAATTAATACACCCCCTTTATCCACATGAGCCACTTGAGGACAAACTAAACCCTCCTAAAGTTAACTCAACCCCATCTAAACCCCCCTTATCCATAACTAACTCTACATCTCCATTAGTCCCACATTCATGAGGATGTGTTGAATCCTTTATCCTTTGGGCTATATAAACAACCCTCCCTCTACTTCTACACTTACACCTAAATCTCTCAAGAGACAAAAGTAAGCACATAGTTTCATACTAATAGCCTTTTGTCATTCTTGAGATCTCCATCCTCCATTCTTGAAGAGCTAAGCCTCACACCCAAGCATCCATTGATGGATCAAAGCAAGCAAATATAATTTGATTGCCATTGGACTACTTAGGTCCATTTTAATGTTAAATTAGGCAATTAAGGGGAATAGAGTTCATTAATTTACATTGTGTTTTGATCAATTTCAAAGTTATTAATGTTAAGGGTAGGACTTGCTCATTTCTTCATCATGATGGTGTAATTTCTCATTTTTAGCTAGGTTAGGAAGCTATTTCTAGGTGGTAGTTTTCTTGCTAAAATTGTAGAAACACTTGCACACATTTGGCACGCCGGTGGGACACTTAGTCCCATGGCATTTTAGTTTAAGTTTCATTGTTTTGGCTAACTTTTGATATGCACATGTAGTAATTAATGTCCATTTTCTTGGAATTTTTTCTCATTTGATATGTGTAACTTCATGTTCATAGCCATAATTTTAATGGGTTATTGCCATTCTTAAGCTAACTTGTCAAAATTTGAGATATTGTGAGTTTTCTTGTGTTTTGCCATATTTTTGTTGCAGGTCTGGCGCAAGCATGATTTTAGGGGCGCAGAGCATGATTTTCATGGCGCAGGCATGGTTTTCGGGGTGCACACGTCTCTCTAGTGGTGTAGGTGCACTGTTAAAACCTGTCACTCTGTTTGTCGACCTGGCGCATGCGCACTAACACAGTGCACACACACCTAACCCGTGCGTAGTGTGCACTAACCGGGCGTAGGTGTGTCATTTCATCATATTGTACCTTCACTACATACTGAAACATATCAGATCGGCACACACCCTAACTAGGGTGCACATACTATTTTAGTGGCGCAGGCACATTTTTTTTGGTAATGCGGTTGTTCTATATATTTTTATCTATTTTTCTTAGAGTAGCGCATATGTTGTTTTTGTGGCACACACATCTCTCTGGTGGCGTAGGTGCTTAATAAATCAAAAATTCCACAGAGTGGCACATGTAGTTGGTTTTAGTGGGCGAGACACTATTTTCGTGTGCAGCACTTTTTTTCATGGCACACACATCTCTCGGGTGGCGTAGGTACATTGTGAGCCGAAAACAACCTTTGGTGGCGCATACGCCCTAACCCACGTGCAGGCACTAAAAAAGGGCGCAGGTGTCCTTTTGCATTTTTGAAATTAAAGTGTTGATGTGCTAACATTCTTGCAAGTTTATCTAATCATATATTTGTCTTTGTAGGTTGTTTTTACATGTTTGTATTTGATTAGGTAATATTTTGCATTGTTTACTTATAGGATTAGGATCACGTATGCTCTTCCCTCGCGTCCCTTGGGGTGATCTTGGGAATCAGAAATGATTCTTAAGTCCTTTTGATGCTTTGAGATTGTTAAGAGTATTTGAGTTGGAATTGGTTAATTTGGCATAGTTGAATTAAAGTGTTTTTCCATTTGATATCTTTTTGGATTTTGAAGACAATCACGTATGCTCTTCTCTTGTGTCCTTGGATGATCTGGAGAATCAGAAATGATGCCTTCTCTTTTGATGGAAAACTACTAAAAATCATCATACAGGACCAAAACATCGCTTGTCAAAGAATGGAGGAATCGAAACAAAAGTTAGAAAACTACTAATACAGTTGTTATACAGGTTGCCAAATGGTGTTCGAGCAAACCACATCTAATTAAAAAGATAAAAGAACAACATATTCAAAACATTGTATTGTAGGTTTTGGAAAAGGGTACGTCCCTCTCCGCTCAACTGGAACATAACCCCTTTGGCATAACGCCTTAAGCTACAACAATGGGGGTGGTTCAGGAACCCCAAAGTAGTCCACGCAAGAGGGAACCTTGTGGATGAAATGGGAAGTGCTCACACTACCTATCTGACTAGTAAATCCTTTGTGAGATAGAGTTACAAGTTGTCCCTATGTGACCCTTTTAAGTACACATTTGGATGCATTTATTGCCCACTGTGCTTGAAGGGGGCAAAGTCGAGATACTCCCAAACTAGTCATTGTGACTTTTTGGGTAAATCATCCGCTCGTGGATAATCTTTGTAGCACCTAGGATGAGAGAACCACCTAGGAAGATATACTTTGGCCAGGAGCCCACTTTGACCATTCTAAAAATAGTGTTGAGTTGTGAACCATATTTTCATTGAGAAACGTGTGACGCGTTACTTTCGCCTAGTTTTTACTTGCCTTAGGGCGAGGTGAAACTCTGCGAAGTGAAGCCAACATTTTTCATCCTTTTTTTGATTTGCTTCCTTCACATTCTTTTGACACTTTGTTGATCAGAAGAAGGGTGATTACCTTTGTGTTACCAATCGACTATTTCTATCACTTTTATGTCCGTTTACGCCCATCCATGTTTGCGGTTGGGTAAGTTAAATGTCTAAAGTGTGCGGAGGCGTATTCACGTCATTGGTAGCCATTGTGATCTTGATACCCATGTCAAGATCGTCATTGTAGTTAGGCGTGGTTCATCACCATGGACTTCCTTAGAAGAGTTAGCTTGTTTGTATCGTATCACTACAATTTGATATTTACGTCTTGTTTCTTGTAAACTGACATAAATACCTATATTGTAAGGTTACGTTGCACACATTTTTAACTATTCCTAGCTATACTTTGAGATTTTTAGTTTGGTTCTATTATTACCTCGATTTCAAAGAGTGTTAGGTGTTACCATTTGTGCGTGTTATATCAATAACACCTTGATATCAATACTTCACTTTCTCGCAAAGTGGGTTAACATATCTTGGTGATATTGTTGTGTCATTCGTGAATTGTAATTGGCACTTTTTGAGATATAGGTCTTAATCGAGTTTGAGCTCGCTCATCGTATATCTTGATTGGGAGGTCGCATTGACTTCTTGTATTTACTTACGTTTTGTTCATTCCTTGAACTTGGCATAAGTGAAACATCTTGTTAATCATCTTGCGATGTGAAACTACTTTTTGAAACGTAGTCTAGGAGGTACTTCATTTAAACAGGTTTTGATACCAAACACTTGTGTCACTGGTGATTTATCACTCTATCACATTGGTATTCTCACATTGTTGACTTATTCATACTCTTAACAAATACATCTTGCATTTCACTTAGGGGTGGTCACTAAGCTTTGAACACATTTACAACTTACCCTAGTGAAACTATCATGAAAACATGGCTCCTAAAACACGTCTAGGGTTAAAGAAACAAGACATATGAGGAACAACAAGTGCAAGCTTGGGAAACCTCTAACAGACAAGGGTCAAACCCCTTCATTGGACATGACCTAGGACCCATTGTTTTTATAGAAAAGGAAACAGAAGAGATGGTCGATCATAGTGGAAATGAATTAGAATCACCACATGCAGACTTTGATTTTGACCCCACTCTACTAGATGAATTTCTTCTTAGAAACAAAGATAGAGTGTTGGCACGGGTCATGGAATTAGGGGCCAAATTTCCCACCGAGAATGAAACAATACTACCTACAAATGACGCTACTGAGGAAGAACATCCCCTTATCAATATGGAAGATATTTTAACAGGCGGACATGCTTCCACTTCTTACGTAGGGAATGATAAAGTGGTAGGGCATAGAATACCCTTTATCAAAGTGCCATGAAGAAACAAGATAGAACATGAGATGGGTGAAGAACCTCCACAATACGAAGAGGAGGAACCTTTAGAAGAAGAAGCCACAAACCAAGCCACAATCCAACAACAAATCAGTAACCTAAGTTGAAACTAGCTTTGCTTACTTCCCATGTATAGAAAGATGCAAACAAGAACATGTTCAAAAGTTGAGGCCTAAGGTTAAGATCAATGAACTCCATCGAGAAAACCAAGGAGAAGAAGACACAGGGTATCATCATGTTTACATCCCCTGCTTCTCCCACTAAAGAACAATTGCTCACACAAGAAGTGCAGTCTATGAAAGTGATGCTTGTGAGCTTACAAGAGAGCAATATAGGGAGCATTAGGAAATATCAATATGAAGAATTATGCCCCTATCCTTTTGACAAGACAATGACCCTTCAACCCTTTCCAAAGAAATTTGATATGCCAAAGTTTGACAAATATAAAGGAAAAGGAGACCCATGGGATCATGTTAAATATTTTACATGGCATGTCAAGAGGTGTCTTATAGTGATAATTACCTCATCAAACTTTTTCCCAAGAGTCTCGGAGGTCAAGCATTGGAGTGGTTTACACGCTTACCACGAGGATCAATTTTCACCTGGCTAGAATTGGTAGAAAGATTCATGCGTCACTTCTCGTATAACATAGAGAGTGATGTCACCATGGTAGACTTGTGTGGGCCAAAAACACCCAAATGAGACCTTTACCAACTTCCTCCAATGGTGGAGGGATAGCTAGTCACTTCCCTTGTGCTTTCCCTGAAAAGTAGCTGGTTAGTATTTTCATTCCCAATCTCAACCGGATATAGCTTTCCACCTCCAAATGCATTGTGTTTGTACTTTTGAGGAGGTTATCGAGAAAGGGATTCAGATAGAAAAGGCTCTCATTGCCAAAGGCACCCTCAAAACCCAATCTAGAGACAACCAAAGTGTCAAACCCATGGAAAAAGCCTGAAGATCTTTAACAAAAACAAAAATGTGGTGGGAGACGGAATCACTGATTCCAAACGTGTTCAAATGGTCCAAATTGGTCAACCTTTTAAACTGACCAAGGGCCCAATTCAACCACCACCAAAGTGAAGAACATTCACCTCTCTCAATGAACCATTGTTAGTCATACTAAAACAATTGGATGTGGCCCACATGATGACCTATCCTACAACACAACCATTTGATGACAATGCTCCAAAACCTTCATGGTATAAGGAGCATGAATATTGTGAAATGCATCACGTTAAAGGACATAAGATAGAAAAATGTCTGTGGCTTCACCATTATATTCAGGACCTCATTGACAATGGGGAGATAGAGGTGGATAACCCTGGAAAAACACAAACACCTAATGAGAAAATGGGGATATATAAAGAACCATTCCCCAAGCATGATAAGTCAAAAAAGTCAAAGCCGGATCGGGGAGAGTCATCCCAAACTTATAAAGCCATGAATTACTTGTACACCAAAAGAGATAACAATCATTATGATTCACTTATCGGATGTATTCACTCTCCTGTTGACCGTGTCAATACCATCCGGATCAAGGGAAAGGATTGTTGCTGGTAACAAGGTGTGCCCACCTCGTGATTCTGGAACCTTCTCCATTGACCCCGCAAATCGGTAAATATAACCTTTTAGAACAACTTGAAAAGACGTGTCTGCTAAGATTTTGATCTTAGATCTTCTCAAGATATCCAATGTGCATAAAGACATTTTGTACCAAACTCTTCAGGGGTGGGAGTGCCTTTAGAAGTCGATCGATCCTGCACACCTTGAGCCCATGGTGGCAAACATCACACCAAGTGAACATCTCACTTTCAACCATAGGGAGATCCCCTACGAGAATCCTACACATAATCTTCCCTTATACATTGAGGTAGTTGTCACCCATAGGAAAATCAAATGGGTGCTTGTGGATAATGGATCTGGGTTGAACATCTGCACATGCTTAAGTTGGTCAAAAAAGTTGGGACATACGGAGGAAGATCTTGAGTCCCATATTATCACCATCACCACATACATGAAAATGTGGAAAGAGAGTCAGCAGGCACCATCACGCTGCCCATGGAGGTGGGCCCCACTTGCCATCAGACAAAGTTTCATGTCCTAGACTTGGAACTTCCATATAACATGCTTCTAGGCCGACCATGGATTCATGCCATGCAGGCCGTGCCATCAACATTTCATCAATGCATTAAGTTGAAGCATGAGGGACATACGATTACAATACAAGGAGATTCTGAGCCCTTTGCTCATTGTAGAGCTCTCAATAGCTTTGCACGAAAGGGTACATATGCATGTCCCTCCGAGATATAGTTGTCCCTCTCAGTCTGAGGCCATGGAATCCCGGGTGGATTCAGATTCTCTTAGTTCTTGTGCTCATGGGGCATCTACTTCAACATCTCCATTTGATTCATGGGAGATGAAAATCCTTGAATATGGCTATGGGGAGTATAATGTACAACAAGCGCTCTTGGTTTTAGACCTCTCATTGTCACCCAAGACTAGAGGTCGACCCAACTACCACTTCAGAGACCTAGAGAGGAACACACTATTGGGTCATTCCTACCTGGAGGCTTGTTAGCTGAGGAGAAATTGCTTGATCCACCTACTAACTTGGGTCCCTGAGGATACTCAGCCATCCTATTATCGAACCCGGAATATGAAAAATCTAGTAGAATGATGTACTCCATGGGCTACAAAGGCCTAGGATGTGGGAGGAATGAACAAGGACAAAGAGAACCAGTCCCTCTTCCACATTTCAAAATAGAAAGATATGGCATTGGGATTCACCCTTATGGAGCACACCCCAATGATCAAGATGCTACTTTTTCTGAGTGTGAGGATAGCTCTGACTATCTAGACAGTGATACGGATTCCCATTGTAGCCAATATGAGGATCTGGCCTCCATGAACCTTTTCATGAACAATGTTGTCCTAACCATAACCCCCATGGAACCAACCCTTGACCTTGTATACCCTTCCCTTGTTGAATGGGACCAACAATGTCACGTGCCACTAGATTTATTGAGAATGATGAGGCTATTGTAGAGTTCATGGGCATAAGGGATATAATTCCCATTGGAGATCACAAGAAAGGTTTCTTTATCGACTTAGACACACTGCCTACTTGGCGAGGAGGTTGAACTTCGTGGTCAACAAAATTTAAAGAAAAGTGAGGGAAAAAGTTCTAAAGAAAAGCCTCGGAAAAATTGAAGTCCAAGTCACACAGTGAAAACCTCTTTGAGGCACTGGCTGACAAACAAATAAGAAAATCAAAGGACAAACAAAGTGACCATGCCAAGGATGAAAATCTCGTGGAGACATCCTTGGATGAAGATCTCAACCTACCTCCTGATCCTACGCGTATGGAGGACTTATCAAAATTGCTAGTCGAAGAAACCATTGATGTCAATATTGGTACAGAAGAAGATCCCAAGATAGTAAAATTGGGAGCATCACTCTCGGCTAGAGAACAAAAGACATTCACTATGTTGTTGTGAGAGTTTATTGATGTGTTCGCATGGTCTTACAAAGACATGCCCGGCTTAGATCGACTTTGGTTGTGCACAACCTAGTTGTGCATACAGATGCTAAGCCTATCAAACAAGAAGCTCGAAAGATGCACCCAAGAGTGGCCTGTTGGTTAAAGAAGAGTTGGAAAGATTGCTTGCAGTAGGATTCATCAGGCCAATTGATTATTCTGAATGGATATCGAACATTGTTCTATCAGAAAAAACCTATCGGTATCCGAATCTGCATGGATTTTAGGGACATCAATAAAGCTTCCCTAAAGATGATTTTCCATTGCCCAACATTGATATGATTGTTGACTCAACAGTAGGGTATGAAATGCTATCACTCATGGATGGCTTTTGGGATATAATCAAATTAAGATCATTGAAGAAGACCAACACAAAACAACTTTTACGACTCCTTGGGGCACCTTTCTACTATCAGGTGATGCCATTTGGCCTTAAGAATGTAGGAGCTACCTATCATAGGGCCATGATAGTGATTTTTCATGATATGATTCATGATATCATGGAGGACTACGTAGATGACATCCTAGGAAAGTCCAAAACAAGAGAGGATCATCCTGTCATTTTGTGGCGTATCTTTGAACACTGCGTGAATACAAAGTCAGGCTGAATCCAAAGAAGTGTGTCTTGGTGTGTTATCAGGAAACTATTGGGCTTCATTGTGTCAAGATGAGGTATTGAGGTAGACCCTGCTAAAGTGTCTACTATCACTGAAATGCCTCCACCTGAGAATATCAAGCAACTGTGCAACTTACAAGGGAAAATTCAAGCCATTCACCACTTCATCTCCCAACTTGCAGATAAATGTCACTCATTCACCCACTTTCTTAAAAAGGATGTCACTTTCATCTGGGGACCTGAGCAAACAACAAGCCTTTGCTTTGCTTAAACAATACTTGGCTAATCCACCTGTCCTCATGCCTCCCACTCCTGGAGAACCACTCTTGCTCTATATTTCCACTACACAATTTGCTATTGGTGTGTTGCTCACCCAATATGACCTTGGCCATAAGGAGAAAGTGGTGTACTATCTGAGTCACACCCTCATCACCTATGAGCTCAATTATCCTCAAATTGAAAAGGCTTGCTTGGCCATTGTTTTTACCTTTCAAAAACTTGCCATTACTTGTTGAATACTAAGACCAAGCTCATATCCAAGGTTGACCCACTCAAGTATTTATTGTCCAAACCCACCCTCACAGGTAGAATGGCTAATTGGATCATTCTACTCAGTGAGTTTGACATAGAATTTGTCCATCAAAAATTGGTTAAAGGACAAGTACTTGCAGACCAGCTAGCGGAAGCACCTTTGCAAAGCATGGAACCTTTGAGTCTGGATCTGCCAGATGCCTCCTTGCTCTACATTGAAGAATCTATCATATGGCTAGATACATTTTGATGGATCCTTTACGTTTCATGGTTCAGGTGTAGGAGTGGTCCTTATTACTCCTTTTGGGTGATCCTATACCACAGGCTTTTCACTGGGCTTCCCTTGCACAAACAACATTGAGAATATGAGGCACTCATTGTAGGGATGAAGCTAGCCATCAAGTGGAATGTTCATCATGTTAAGGTTGTAGGTGATTCACAAGTTAATCATCAAATAGGTTAATGATGAATATAAGGTTAAGGATGACAAGCTCATACCTTACAAAAAGTTAGTGGAAACTCTAAAGGAGTATTTTGTGTGCATCACCTTTGAGAAAATCCCAAGAGTGAACAGATCGGTGGATGCCATGGCAATGGTGGGGTCTATGCTTCGTATTCCACCAGGGAATAATGATATGCCATTCTTCATAGAAAATCTATCGCCTACCCGCGTATGACATGCCAAAATCTTTCTGGCTTGTGAGGTTGTTGGTCCCCATTCCCCGTGGTATGAACCCATCTTCACCTATCTTAAGGACAACACATTCCCTCCCGATATCTCCCATTCTGAAAAGCAAAGCTGATTCACTAGATAGCCCATTACACCCTTTTAGGAGGTACACTTTATCATCGTGGCTATGATGGGAATCTATTACGTTGTCTGGATGTGATGGAGTCAATCCAAGCAATCAAAGAAGTGCACGAAGGGGTGTGGAGCACATACAAATGGAATGGTCTTGGCTAAGAAACTATTGAGAGTAGGTTACTATTGGCCTACCATGGAAACTGATTGTTGCAATTATGTTAGAAAATGTGTGCTTTGCCAAAAGTATGGAAATTTCATTCATGCTCCATCATAACCATTGTAACCTATCACTACCCCATGGCCATTCTCAAGTGGGGACTTGATTTAATAGGAAAACTTACTCCTACCTCATCTGATGGTCATACACATATCATCATGAGCTACAAAATATTTTACAAAATGGGTGGAGGTTGTCCCTTTAACCTATGTCACAGGAGCACAAATTTCTAAATTTATCATGAATCACATCATTTTTGTCGATATGGTATTCCCATAGCCATTGTTACAGATAATGGGAAGTCATTTAAGAAAAAATTGTGAAAGGTCTTTGCCAATGGTTCCAAATCAGTTAAAATGGTCCATGCCATATTACCCTCAGGGTAATGGACAAGCTGAGGCAACAAACAAGACTTTGGTAAGGATAATGGAAAAGATGGTCAAGCTAAAACAGGTTGAAACTGGCACCTACAAATCCATCCAGCCCTTTGGGCTTACCGAACATCCATTCGCACTCCTACGGGTGTGACACCATATTCCCTAGTGTTCGGGACAGAATCTATCATCCCTTTAGAGATCGAACTTCCATCCCTGAGAATTTCTCTTGGGACTATCTGGATAAGGATGAAGATTATCGAGTGGCAAGACTGGCTGAGTTAGAGCTCTCTGGATGAGAGGTGCATTCGTGCTCTTAATCACCTAAAAGTGTATCAACATAGAGTCTCAGAAACTACAACAAGAGAATCATCCCTCGTCAGTTTGAGGTTGGTGATTTAGTCATGAAGGAGAACCAGTTCAACACCAGAGTAGAGTGAGAAAAGAAAGGGAAGTTGAACCACATTGGTTGGGACCCTATGTTATAGTCGCCAAGTATGGACATAGGGGCATACAAACTAGCTCACCCCAATGGTGATGAGCTCGGGAGCCCATGAACACCATGCATCTTAAGTGGTTCTATGCTTAAACATGGCGCAAGGAAGTTAAAAAAATCAAAAATACAAAAAAAAAAAAAAAAAAAAAAAAAAGAGAAAACAGGTCATCCACTAGTGAAAACCATGCAATTGTGGCACTTTGGACAAGTCCTTGGGTGAAAACCGGTTTCGGTGCCTCGGGAGGATTCGTTGTTCACAAGCATTCTTGTATCAGGAGGGTAGTTTTCTTGGCCTAGACTTGGTTTCTACCTTGAGATTCCTGTGTGCACCCCATCTGTCAAGCCTTGATCGGCTTTGCCTTCTTTTATTCATCTGTGAGGGGTATGGTCTTTCGCTATTTCCCATCTTACTTTGGGGCAACTCAATGACTTCACCTTCTTGTTCATAAAGTGTGGCTTCTAGCCCTTGTATATTCCCCATCTAACGTTGGGGGCATCCACGCTTTCTTGGTTACCTACACATAGCTTTGGAAAACCATTAGAAAACACAAAAACAATAGAAAATTGTTTCAAAAACACAAAAACAATAGAAAATTGTTTCACAAAACACAAAAACAATAGAAAATTGTTTCACAAAACACAAAAAAATAGAAAATTGTTTCACAAAACACAAAAAAATTGTTTCAAAAACAAAAACACAAAAACAATAGAAAATTGTTTCACGAAAAACCAAAAACAATAGAAAATTGGTGCATGAAAATTGGTGCATGAAAACATATCTTACAAAAACATTTACTTGCATTGTCTTGTTTCTTGCTTTGCTTGTTGCTTGTATAGTGTTTTGCATTCTTGCTTTTGGGTTGTTTGTTGCTTGGGCGTACTTTGTTAGGATTCATCTTTTCTTGCTTAGATTAGATTTATTCTTGCTTGTGCATATTGTGGTATGTTTTTGCATGCTAGTAAATCTTGGGAAATCATGATGTAATGTGTTAATTCATTATGTTCTTTCTTAAGCATTTGATTGTGTTTGTTACATGTTAATAAAGCATGGTGAATCATGGTGTATTGCATTAATTCTTGGTGTTCTTTGTTAGCATTTGGTTGTGTTTATTGCATGTGCTCTATTTTGTTATCATTCACATCACATTACCATCATTATCATCACATCTAACATCATCTATACATCATATATAAACAAAATGCTAAGTTTTACATCATGCATGTATGTTAAGCTAATCATCACATATCGTATCATCAATGGGGGCAAGAGGGGTTGTGCATGATCAAAAATCTATCCCCCCGCACCAATATCATCATATCATCCCATCCATATACATCTAAAATAACACATGAGAAATACATTTGATATCATCTAAGGATCTATCATCTAACATCCACAACACATGTATACATCAAACATCAAAATCAGATACATACAAAGTACAAAATCAGATAACATCATAATGCATCCATAAGTGTTGAATCAAAAACACAAACGCATAATGAGAATCAATGTATGCCCACTCGTGTCACAATGCATCCATAAGTGTTGAATCAAACAACACAACATGTAATGAGAATCAACATAGAGTAATTTTGAAAAGGGTATTTCACATCATAGAATTATCCCACTCATGTCACATGCATCAGAATACAAAAAACAATAAAATACATCATCTCATAACCATGTGTATCTGAGCCAAAACAAAGTAATCCTCATATATATACATGTGTGTCAATATACATCTATATCAAAAATGGATACAAATCAGTGCTCTATATCAAAAATGCCTTCAGCTGAGGCGTACAGATGCTACATCAAAAATGTTTGTACACATATATACAATGTCCAGATCGGTACTCAATATAATACATCATCGATACACAATGCCAAAAAGGGGCATGTATCAGAAAGAATCAAGCCTTCATCATGAGGCATCATCAAAATACATGTATACAAGATTGTACATCAAAATCGGCCTTCATAAGAGGCATACATATAAAAAGAATCTATACAAAAAAATGTGGCTCTCAACCCATGCTCTCTCGCCCTCATCGGGGCTCCCAGATCTATCCTCTGGATGATGGAACACTGGAGGCTGGGATGGTGCTGGTCTAGCTAGGCTGCTCTGGTAGAGGTTGTCTCATTGATCTGGTGGAATGGCCTGATCTCCATGATCGAGAGCTGATGCACTCGACCCACGATAATTGTGGTAGTCTTTACTCTTGCTGCTGTGGAACCACCACTCTGTAATATGTAGTCCTGTAAAATAGGGCCTCACCACCAAGCCTAGTGGCATCACGTATCAGTCCGCAGCATCTCGGAGGTGAGCGCTACTGAAGGTAGTGATATCTCACTCACTTGTCACTCGGCCCAAGTCTGCCTCGGCTGTGCAGAGGGAGCTGACCTCTCGATCTCTCTCTGTGGTCATCACTACTGCTTGCAGCTCGGTGTGGGCTGGTCCCCTCTGTCCTAATAATTCCTATGATCATGCATACACATGGTCTCTCTGTGCAATGACCATGCACACTTGTGATTAGGACTGATGAAGGAGGCTCAATATCTAAGCCCCCTGTGTTGTTGTCTCTCGGATCTGGCTCCGCCATGCTTACTCTCTCATCATCTCACAGGCAGCCTGGGCTCGAGAGCTGATCCACTCTAAAAGTAAAGTCACAATGTGAGCTCGGGCCTCATCTCTCTCTCTTCTACGAGTCACACACCAGCCTCGAGCCTCATCTCTCTCTCTCTCTAGCTGCGCCGTGTCTCTCTCGGCTATGAGCTGTTGTACTTACTACACTTTACTGTTGCTATGGCTATCATGCCACTGGCTGGTTGGGAGGTATGTGTGCCTCAGGGACTGGTCCCTGAGGTGCTCTAGAAGACTATCCCTGCTCAAAGACCCTACCTCTGGGTGGCTGCATGATGCTTATATTGGGCCCTGCGGCCTCGGTCCTGTGCTATGGGGCACCCTGTCCATCATGTGGGATACCATCAAAGGGATCCTCTGGGTCTGGCCCCTGTGCTACTACCCTCACCCTGCTCTGCCCCATGCCATATCTCTACAGGTGGGTGAATGCCTGCTGCCCAAGCCTCCTCTGGAATAGTGAGACGCCGGGGTAATACTGTAGCATACCAAGCTGCATAATCAGTTGTGGTCCCGGGGTCTCTCACCTGTCGTAATGGGTCCCATACCTAGGGGACCACCTGTGTGAAACTAGCCCTAGCTCGGGCCACCTATATGAGGCCCCATGGTCTGCCTCTCTAGAATCCCTGCAAGCATGCCAGATATCTAGTTGGGGGACCCCCTATACCCTGCCACGGGCTGCTGCTGCACCTATCCACTCGGTATAACTCCATGATATAGTTGTGGCTGCCAATAAGAAAGTGCTCCACTAGGCACATGCTGAGCTCTGTGGCATCCTTTAGCCATTGGAAATGCCTATATGGCTGCCAGATGACATCTATCTCAACCAACTCATCAAACTCTCACCTATATCTGAATAGGCTGCCAAGATGGCCACGTACATCTCCACCAGCTACTACCCAGGCCATATATGATGGCTCCTCGGGATCTCGGACATGGAAAGGGCCCACGGGGCATCATCGATGCAATATGATCCCATGACCATATCTGTAATAATGATGTTGGACCCATGGTCTTCTGACCATGGTATGTAATCAGGTGTAAATCCCAGTATAAATGGGCAGTATACACTACCCCAGCAATATCTCTCACCCGTTGTAAATGCCATGAACCAATGGTAGTAGTCCTCTTGGAAATGAAGTCCTATCTTATCAGTGAGTAGGAACCCACTGATAAGAGCCATAATGTAGAGAGGTCCCCGATGCAATGTGGGGTCGGAGATGCACTCATGTAATGCTATAGTCATCCGTCGTGTGGGATATCATCGACACCAAATAGGGCACTACAAGCTGCTCTAATCAGCCCTACATCAGAGTTATACTCGATCAACGTGCCCATCATGGGCATGTGAAGGATCCACCAAACATCCTCAATAGTCACATCATCTCTCCTATGGGTAGTCTAAAACAATGACTCTCACTATGCCATCGCTCGGCTAGCATCAGTCAAAAGGCCGTGATCTAGTACGATAGAGGGCATCGAGCCACGGGGCCTAGCCCCACCACCTCAAGTAGTATCCATGGCTCCGGTCATGCTGGTGCATACTGCCCTCTAGCTCTACAATCCGGGTATGTCACTCCGCGTCTGTAAAACTGGTAGTCATCTCTGCAAAATAACGCCGCTCATTAGTTCCTAGCATTTCTTCTAAAAATCTATCTCATCTTTTAGGGTTAACCCAAAAATCCTAAAAATTCTTCTAAGTGTCATGTTTTTGACACTTTCTATCTTTTTTCCACTGTCTAGGTGCCTGCGTGCCCTTTTTGGCATGTGCGCCACATTTTGGTGCTGCGCTTTGCACGTGTGTCTTTGGGTGCTGTGCGCCCTCTTTTGGGTGCTGTGCCCTTTTTGGCGTGTGCGCCACACATTGGGTGCTGCGCTTGCGTGTGTATGCCCCGTGTGTGTGCTTGCCCTCTTAGTGCATGCGCCACACTTTTTTCACATGTGTGCCCCATTTCCCATGTGTGCGTGTGTGCACATGTGCTTGTGTGTGTGCGTGTGTGTGTGTGTGTGTGTGTGTGTGTGTGCGTGTGTGCGCATTGCATTTTGGCACATACGCCCCAAAAAAGATGTCTGCGCCCCAAAAGACACTGCGTGCCCCAAAAGGTGCCCTGCCCTATCCGATGCTGTACTGCGTGCAGTGTGCACGCATACGCATTTTTCTATGGCTAAAGCTAAAAGCTAAATTTAAGGCATTAATGACAAAAATTAATGAGTAAGTTTTGATACTCACAAAGGGGCCATCGTCCACGTGCCGCTGGTACCCCGGACTGCATCTGCGTGCCTCAATCGGTCTCGTGCGATCACCATGGTTCTCCTCAGTGTCAGAGCCTCACGGTAAATTTTCTAAACTGCTCAGTTAAAATGAATTGGTCGCGATGTTTTTACCCCCTGGTGGGGTATATTAACCTATTTTTCACATCGGGAAGGCCGGGAGGCCCGTTTGATCGCCGTTTTCTCCTCTGTTCACTGTGGAATAATTATTTTTATTAAATAATTATTTTTCTCTTATTTTTCACCGTATTGGGGCATTTTTTTTGTCGATACCCCTTTCTTCTCCAAGGACAATTTTATTGCTCCCTGGCGATTTTTATTCTTCTTACACACTCTCGTAAATAATTATTTTTCAAATAATTATTTTTTCTTAATTTTTCCATTAAACAAGGACATTATTTGTCATTTGTTTCTCCTTTCTTCCACCTAGGGCACTTTTTGTTGCCCCTAGGCCCTTCACTTTCTTCTTTCTTTTCTTCTCTATTCACCATGGTTTGGAAAGCAAAAAAAAAAAAAATATATATATATATAAAAATCCAAAAACAGGGCAAAATTTTTCAAAAAAATCCTAAAAAGTAAAAAACCCTACAAAAATGGTAACTTGCTTATTACGGCTGAAACTTGTGTCTTGCGCATGGTATTTTCTCCATATCCTATTGGTTTGTCTCACATCTTCCCCGATTAATATGACTCATGGATCACCGGATTCACAACCATTCACAAAGCTAGTTGTTTTCTTTCTTATACTCTAGGGCACTTTTGTTTCCTGGTGTTGTTTCATTGCACAAATGCTTTTCATGGACCCCATGTCCATTGTCATTTCCCCTTGCATGTATCCTTGCTTGGGGCATCATTTTTAACCCTTGTCATCAATCATGAACTTGGATCTCTTCACATTGATAACAAAACATTTGTACAACTGTCTTGACCATTGTTGGGTTGGATATGTGCGTTCGTACTTGTTTTCCCTGTTAAATGAGCTTGTTTCCTTCTCGTATTGCATTGCATTATTGTATGTTGCGTGGAGTTGGTATTTTCAGCAATGGACAATTGTTCAGTAGTATGGCTTTTCATGTCATTCTACCTTTGTCGTATGCTTATATTTTTCATAAGGACCGATGATGTAGTTCTATGGCAATATGATGACATCAAAATTGTTCCAAATAAATAGTGGCTAGAGGCTAAGCTCTTCTCTCCCCTCTTCCATATTTCTTCTACATCACTTCCCTTTCACCCCTAATTTTCTCTCTCATCGGGGCATCCTGCCTCTTCCCCATTCTTCTACCTATCTCTCACCTTTTTCGATCATCGATCGACTTCTTTCATCACCCCATCGACACTCGAGGGCATCTCTCCCTCCTACTAATTTTTCTTCTATCCCTTCAAAATTTTCTTCCATCTACTATCTTTGAAGTGGCGTCACTTACGCCACCCCAAAGAGGGGCAAATGTAGACACCTATAATTATGCCTGAGCAATTTAAATACTTAAATTGCACTAATTATCTCCTTTCCCACAAATTGATGACATATTGTCAATAGCGCTCATCTTCTCTTCCATTGTCGTTAATTGATTACATTACGCTAATTAATTAAGTCACCTATCCAACACATACCCTAATTAATGACCTTTCGTTAATTAACACCTTCTATCTAGTCTAATTAATTATTATTAATTAATTAGCCTCCCTTCTCATTAAATCAATAAATCACTATTTAATTGGTTTAATTCCCTCCTAATGGTCCAAATCACACTAAAATCCATCTAAAAGCTTATAAAAGCTTGCACATGTATTTATTAATCATCTTGATTAATTAATACACCCCCTTTATCCACATGAGCCACTTGAGGACAAACTAAACCCTCCTAAAGCTAACTCAACCCCATCTAAACCCCCCTTATCCATAACTAACTCTACATCTCCATTAGTCCCACATTCATGAGGATGTGTTGAATCCTTTATCCTTTGGGCTATATAAACAACCCTCCCTCTACTTCTACACTTACACCTAAATCTCTCAAGAGACAAAAGTAAGCACATAGTTTCATACTAATAGCCTTTTGTCATTCTTGAGATCCCCATCCTCCATTCTTGAAGAGCTAAGCCTCACACCCAAGCATCCATTGATGGATCAAAGCAAGCAAATATAATTTGATTGCCATTGGACTACTTAGGTCCATTTTAATGTTAAATTAGGCAATTAAGGGAATAGAGTTCATTAATTTACATTGTGTTTTGATCAATTTCAAAGTTAAAGTTATTAATGTTAAGGGTAGGTAACTTTAGCTCATTTCTTCATCATGATGGTGTAATTTCTCATTTAGTGCATAGTAAGTTAAACATGCAAATATATGTAATAAAGTGCAAGAGAAAAATTAAAGATATGCAGATGATATGATGGTGTGATGACATGGTATGTAAGAATTGAAATATGGAAGGAGACACATTTCCCCAAGTGAATGGATGTGCATGAAAAAATATGAGGTTCATTTATAAATATAAAGGCAAGCCCTCAACAGTATGTAAGAAAATGAACCATAGAAAAATATCATGTCATCAAGAAATAAGTCATGTGTTACATGATAATATATGTTAGAAAGATATATTATGAAGCATCGAGTGTGGAGTGTGTAAATGCGAGGTTCATGGATGAATTTTTCCTCAACAATCAAGTGTGAACCATAGCACTAGAGTGCATCATCGGGAAAAGAGTGTAACATGTGAGAGTATATGCTAGAAAGATATATCATGAAGCACACGTAGTATGAAGTATGTAGATAATGTGAGGTTTATGAAAGAAGTATTCCCAAAGCATTCAAGTGTAAAATATAGAACTAGAGTAAATGATTTAATGTAAATGGAATTATTAAATCTAATTATAGAGTAACTACTATAATAAATGATGTAAAAATGCTAATTTACAAGTAAGACAAGAAATAAATCATGTGTAATATGAAACCCTAAGCAAGAAGGAGAGATATGGGGACTTAGCTGATTTCTTAGAAAATAAGAAGTGATATGGATAGATGAAATACTAAAATAGACTGATATGAGTTTGTAGACACAAAATTGTGCACTTGGGTACATTTCTAGGTCCTAAAAGAATACTAGCATTTATATGATTCCTAAGCAAAAAAACTAGTGGTTGACAACTATATTTGGCCTCTTTTCTTTGTTTTTTGCTTTATCTTTGGTCTTACACACCCTATATCCCGATCGTAATTTTACTTATTTATCTTTAATGACTTCGGACACCAATGTCCGGCCAGAAAACAACACCCGTGTGCTCATATCCCTATTGGGCACCATTGACCCTTTTCTATCTTACTCGCTCCTTTTGGTTCTCTTTTATCAAAAGGTATTTTTTTCACTTATGATTCAGCCTTCCATTTTTCAATTATGAAATTCAAACAAGGGAATCATATAAATACATAGTTATGTTTTCAAAATAAAGGACCAAACACTAAACATTACTATTACCACCTAAACTTGCATTAAAAAGGCACTTAAAGCCTCCAAATCCTTCATATAGCATCCATTCAAGGTACAAGGGACTGCATACATAGCATAGGAAGGGGAACTTCATTCTATTCCATCCACACATTCTACTACATTACTACATTCTATCTATATCCCGTTATCTAGTGCATCTTGCAAAAGGGCATCCTAGGAACAATTTCTACACACACTCACAAGAAATACATGGATTCTAATATGTAGTGCAACACTCGGTCATAAGTTCATTCTCGGGGTGACATTTGGGGTGAGTCGACTCCTCATTATGTATTTTCCTTTTAGGTTTGATGTGGTTTGTGGGCTTGTGTAGGTGAATATCTCTTTGCAGTTACTGGTACCCTCGATGATCACAAAGGCGAACAACGAGGAGATCAACAGAGAATATTTGTGACACCCTATCGACACAACATAAAGTATATCTATAGGTTTTTACGTAGTCACGGGTTCCTAGATTTGGTCATCAATGCATGGCACCCTTGTCCAAAGCCTTGTTCATGAGCTCCAAAATTTAAATATATTAGTAACGACGTTATTTGCATCATGTTAATAATTTCTCCATGCTCAAATCAGTTCTAGATTACACAAATATCATCTAAGTCCTCTCCTCTTTCTTCTTTTCTCAAGGTTTTATAATTAAATTTTTATTTTTTTGTCATTACTATACTTTATCATTTGTACCTTAGTTGCTCTGTAATACTTAGATTTAATTAAATCATTTAGTGAAGCCCACTCATAATTAAACATTTAGATCCTCATTTTTTCTATTCTACCCGAACTTCTTTCATGGATCTTACAAATCCTCTAATATCCTTGCATGACTTACTTTAGATGCACCCATCATGCAAATATGTTCTCCAAAAATCCTAGACACTATGTATCTCCCTCACAGTATGCCACCCTTTCAAGTAAGTTCCATTTTAGATCATCTATATGATGACTCCATCGCTCCTAATCCTCCATCTAATTAACCCATCTTAGAGTCAATTCAATATTTTTATTGCTTATTTCAAGACAAAATCCAAGCATGGAAACCACAATTACATCTCTTAAAGAAGAAATCCAACATCGCAAGGATACTTCTCATTATACTTCTACTTATCCTTCTATGACTTCCACATGTTCTCATATCAATGAACCCCAAGTATTTCTCGCTATCCATACCTCTCAAGTTTGATCTCAATGTTAAGCAACATGATATTCTTCCTCAGATCCTCACTCATCAATTGATCAACTTGCCAACTACTCATTTTTATCCTCCTTATCGCTTTCCAAGTACATAGGTCTTCCATTTTGTAATTATCAAAGAATTAATGGACATCATGACAATGATTTATATTCTTTAAAACAAATAATTAAGCACCTTTAACATCATGGTTTTATTTCATTTGTTTTGCAACATTCTCGCTTCATACTCATCTTCAATTACTAAATCCCAATGGGCTCCCAAATCCACTCCCTCTATGTATAATGAGCATCATGCCATCATTACTAATGTTCCTTCTATGGTAAGTCAAGAGCCACCTAAACAACCTCCTCTCAAAATCAATATGTCCCCTCCTCTCAAGTCTTCTACAACATTACCAATTCCAAATAAGAAACCACCTTTAAAAATATTTACCCCATTATCTCCTCCTACTAATTCATCTATAGTGTTATCAATCCCAAATAAGCTACCACCATTCAAGATCCCTCTCCACCCTACTCCACTTCCGCGTCTAATTATCTTTGTCAAACAAGATAATCCTTACATTGATGGCTAAGACACATTTCAAGCTCCACCACCATGGCATGGTCCTTCTCATATCACCACATAGATCTCCATCACACACTTGGGGGGCATCACGATTTCTCTCCCCCTTCTATTCTTATCAGTTTTCTTTAGCACCTACTACTACATTTTGCGCTCTGTGCACCATATCTAATCTTCTTACACATTTTCAAACCCTTTGATACACGTATTATATTTCCATTACCCTATGACATACTCTATTTCCATGGTTCATACTTGACTGTTGAGGGTCTAAATCTGAAATGAACCTCACAACATTCACTTCTTCACACTCTATGCTTCATGATCTATCTTTCTAGCGCATATTTTTCAAACCATTTCCCAATGATGCACTCTTTTTATATGGTTCATTCTTGACTATTGAGGGGGAATATATAAATGAACCTCATCTCATACACATCCATTGGGGGCACACTTCTCCTATCACATTCACACATTACATATAATTCCATAACACTCATTCACTTTATTTGCATATCTTGGTTGTGCTTACTCTTTCTTGCCTATACTACTTACATGATGTACATTTCTTACTATGCTAGTTAAATACTTAGTATGTCATTATATTTCTATATATACACATATGCGTTCACTTGGTCTCTACTTTTGGATTCACATATCTTATATATTTTCACATGCTACAATGGTGTTCGACACTATATCCTTTGTCAGTCCCACCGAGGCTCACGGGGCATCTACATTTTCTAATCTCACACATTATAGGTGTTATTATTTCATCATATACTACTTCCTATTATTACTAACACATTACTTTCCATTAATACACACATGTATTGACATACTTTTTATCTTTCTAACATGCTAACAGGTGCTTCATGTGCAACATTTTCCTTGCAGACTATATGCCACCATGGTTATCTGATACACTTTGCTTGCCATTTTTGCTATTATATGTTATTTTTTCAGGCTATGCCCTTTTTCTTGTATGTTCATTGTATTATTTTGACCACTTCCTCCTTGATTATCTTGTGACATTATGAGGATGACCCATGTTTTGAACACATTTTCATGCCCACTTGGTATGCACATTTTCTTGATTACATTGTCTTCTATTGCATGTTTGTTACTTTTTCTACTAATACATGTTACTAGCTACTTTTTTTTTCATGTGCTTTATTTTCTACCATGCACATCCCCTACCCCCTACATGTATTAGCTTCATATCAACATCAAGTCCTCTCTTTTAGGCCGCATACTCCTACAATCGTCACATGCACCCCAAACGAGGGGGCATACATTGGGTGAACAAATCACCCCTACAGTAGCTCAGAACTATAGTATAGATATGCATAGTAAAAGAACATCAAAGAAATATAGTCATAGTAACGGCCCAAAATCTGACTTGGGTCCTCAGGACAACACAGACACTAGTGCCCAATATCATAACATTAGCGCCTATGCACCTATGTCCTCCCATGGGCATTAATGTCCTAAGGACACATATAGTTAGCTTATTAGATCACCATAGTTCACAGAATCCTTCAAATAAATTCTAAATTTATAGGCACAATACTTCAGTTACAACATGCATGTCATCTTCTAAAATCTATATCAAAATAATAAGAACTAATTCGAGATAGTAGGAAAAAATAAGGGATGCACCATCTACAAAGTGGTGCTTATCGGGTAGAGTTATGGAAGGAGAGTAACAATAGACCTCTCTTCCCAAAACTTTCTCTTTGGTGTGAGATTTCCCAAAAAAAAAACTTGGTGTGAGATTTCATAATCATAGTGCAAAATCACAAGACCCTAAATCAAGGTTCTAAATGATGTCTTAGGCATCCAGTGTGATTGCACAACATGGAAACCTCTCTCTAAGTGTGGGACTTGTGAAACTGAGAGAGGAATCTCTAGATTAGAGGCTGGTTCCTCAAACTCCTCTGATTTAGATCTATATTTGCACAACTACAGAGGTTCAAATCCTAATCCTACTCTAAATTGCAAGGAGACAAGGATAGAAATGCAAAAATTGAAACTAACTAAAGATGGTGATGCACCAAAAGGAGTGGTGAATATTTTTGTCATGCAAATAGACACAAACCAAAGATTGCAACATAAAACATACACAGGTTGATAAGATATAATTTAGGATCTAAAATGAAGCAAATAATACAAACAAAGGACTGAAACCCATTCACAAAGCTTGCATTATCATTTCCAATGTCAAAACCATTGCATTACAACCTCAGAGAGGTAGAAAACCTGTTACAATCTTTGAAGAGGTCTGATTCTTGCAACAATCACTTGCTGGAGGTGAAAGAAGAAGTTTTCTATGCCAAAAAGTGTTCCACCTTTAGAAATGAGCCAAATCTGGCTTTTACATTGCATGGGTCGAGCCCAAGAGAGAGAAAATGTACAAAACATGGGAGCCCATTCCTCATTGACTGTAAATGCATTAAATCAGCATGGAGGACCTTACAAACCCATACCCTGTCATTTTTGACCAAATTGGAGGAGAGTGCGACCCATTCTGCATTAAATTTAGTCGTTGAAATGTCATTTCTGGCCATGGACACGCGTCAGAGCTGTTTCTTAACTTTCTCTCCAGACTGAACCAAAATTCAAGATTGACCCTAGAATCATGTAGAGAATTTTATAATCTTTCCAATGATATAAAGAACGTGCAAATCCGAGCTCTGGATTGAAAGATATGGCGATCTGAAGATTTAGGGCACAAAACAGGCAAAAATGGGTTTTGAAATTTTTTTCCCGCGCTCCGCCACCCGGGACGACACGTGTCGGGCGCGATTGGATGAGAAATTCTCTCTCCTTCCCTTACCCGTGGGTTTTCCTTGAAAGTTTTGATTTTTGTAATTTTGGAAAATTTCCCATTTTTCCCAAGCGTCCCGCCACTGGGACACGTGGCATGATCTCGGTTGGAGGACAGGACGCGGGGTCATCCTTTACCTTTTAGTTTTTGGCCAAAACTTTTGCCAAACTCTCTAATTCCTCCCCGAGCTCCACACTTCCTCGCTCCATTGGACACGTGTCTCTGTGTCTATTGGCTCGGGCCGACCCTTCGAACCTCGCCTTTGGAAACTTGGTAAAACATCAAGTAAAAATCTCACCCTCTCCTCCGATGCTCGATCCACGAAGGCACGTGTCACATTTTGATTTGTTGTTGGCTTTTCCGGTCTTCGCGTCCCTCGCATATTTTTGGCCAGATGTCCCAAACCGTCAGGACAAATTCCTCCGAACCGCCCGATTCAAAGCTTCCCCGTCCCTCTTTTAGGCGAAGACACGTGGCACGCTTTCATTGGCTCTCGATCTTCCGGCTTTCCGTGTCCCTTTGTCCCAACCGTCCTGCATGAAAGTTCCCCTACGCCGGCTGATCCGGCGGTTCGCGTCCTTCGTGTCCTCACGGCCCATATGTCCTAGCCATTACGCACATCGATTAGTTAATTTTTCCTCCTTGGCCGAATCAGCTTTCCGCGTCCCACGCGCCCCGATGTCCCAACTGTCCCGGTTGCTCCGCAGATCGCTGGAGGCTTTTCAGACGATTCGCAGCCCGACGTCCCAACTGCCCCAAGGACTGCTGGACTAGGACTTAGTCGATTTTCATGATTTTTTTCTCGCCCAAGCTTGTTTTTTGCAAATTTTTCACCCTTTTTAGAACTTGCTCCTTTCTTCTTGGACAGGAGAGTTAGAAAAAATCGAGGGGACCCTAGAAACATGATTTTTTGCCTTGAATCAATCTATCTACCTGGGACTTGAATATTCTGATGCATGTTATCAAATTTACCCGGGGGGTGAATTTTGGATAACAATTTGGCGACTCAACGGGGTTACCTACCTACTAGGTAGAAGATACTAGTTGCCTGAAGCAGTCCATTGGGCATGGAGTCATCAGATATTCTGTTTAGAACCCCAACTGACTTAGAATGTGTAAGGAGGAAGATGGAATATCACCTGATGGAAGCAAGGATTGCAAAACATCTCCATGGACAACAAGCTGTGCCAAAGCACTTAGGGAAAACAAAACTAACCTACAACAAAACAATGTGCACAAGCACTTGGAGGAATGAAAATCTAATCTAATATTTACAAGGTAGTGAATTTCCCTCTAGAAGCAACGCTTGAGATAGATTCCATTTACTGGAATCTGCAGTTCTTCACCATCCAATGGGGCCAATTGGAAAGCATTGTTGTCCTTGCACTTCATGACCATGTATGGGCCACTCCAAATGGCATCAAATTTTGAATGCCTTCTAGTTTTGCTCTATCCACATCCCATTTCAACACTAGATCTCCAACCTGAAAAGATCTATCCTTGGCCTTCCTATCAAAGGTCTTTTTGATCGAAGCTTGATCCTTTTCCATTGCTTGGGATGCCTGATTTCTGATCTCTTGCAGCTCCATCAATTCTGCATACCTCACCTCCATGGGCTCAAACTCTAGCAACTCCAGCTGCTTCATGAGTTCCAATGTTGGCAACTCAAGTGACATGGGCAAGACTGCCTCTCTTCCATAGACAAGTTTGAATGGAGAGTTACCTGTGGATCTTTTGGGAGTTATCCTATCAACCCATAAGGCTGATTTTAGTTTGGTATGCCAAGACCTCTAATTCTCGTCAAGAGTCCTCCTAATGATCCTCAACAAGTTCTTGTTTGTAGACTCGGCCTGGCCATTACCTTGAGGGTAATAGTTTGATGAATTGCTTAGGTAGATACCATTCTTGACAGCCCACTTAGTCACCTTAGATCCAATGAATGCCAATGCATTATCTGAGATTATTGTAGCAGGTACACCAAATCTAGTTGTTATCCCCTCATAAAGGTCTAAGATGCTAGACTCATTTGCCTCTTTGAGTGCTACTACTTCTGTCCATCTGGTGAAGTAGTCCGTGACTGTCAAAATCCATTTGTGCCCTTGGCTTGAATTGGGATTAATGACTCCAATGAAGTCCAAACCCCATTGCATGAATGGCTAGTCAACTGAGATTGGATGTAATGGAAGGGTAGCAAGTCTCTCTTTTCCTGTGAAGAATGCACAATTCTTACACCTCTTGATCTATGCATAGCAATCACTGAAGATTTTAGGCCAATAATAATCATCCTTCATGATTTTTAGAGCTGTCACTCTTGGTGCAAAATGACCACCAGCTGGTCCACCATGAAACTCTTCCAATACCCTTTGAATCTGATTTGTGCTAATGCACCTCAAAGAAAGACTCCATTCACATCTTTCTTGAACAAAACTCCATCAACAATGGCATACGGGACAGCCTGCAATCTGAAGTGTCTCCTTTGGGTCTTGTTCATCTCCGGAGGGCATAGGCCTATGCCTAGGAAGTGTATAATACCTTGGGTCCAGCAAGGAGTGGGGGCAGCATCGTCTTCTTCTTGATTGCCACTTGGCTCATGGCTGTCCTGGACTGTCAAAACAGCCTCTTCTTCATTGCATACTTCTCTTTGCTTCCCCAAAACCAGCTGCTCACATAATCCTTTCCCTCTTACCAGCTTGGTGAACTTGATCTCAATGTCATACCCCATGACACGAGTGATCCAACCTGCCATTTTCTCATTCAAATCCTTGTTGAGGAGGAAGTCCTTAACCCCAGCGTGTGAGACCAGCAACTGGACCTTGTTGTTTGAGATTAAATGCTTGAATTTCTTCAAGCTTCTGATTACTGTTAGCACATGCTTCTCAATAAAAGAATACCTCACCTCATAGTCATCTAGGCTCCGTTTGAAGAAGGAAATTGGCTTCTCATCATTATCCTTGTTCTGCTATACCAAAATGGCAGAAATAGTGTCATTACCTCCAAATGCATAGAGGATGAAATCCTTGGAGAAGTCCGGGTTGATGAGAGTTGGTGCTTGGGAGATGGCTTCTTTGATTGCTTCAAAAATCTCCTTTCCTTCTGCTGTCCACTTGAAAGCCATGCTCTTCTTTAACATTCTGGTGATGGGCTTGACAAGGGCTGCAAAATCTGGGACAAACCTCCGAACAAGTTTATCCTTCCCAAGAAACTCTGAAGGGCTTTCTTGTGGCTTGGCAATGGTAGTGCTCTTATGGCTTCAACCCTCTCTGGATCAATTACTAATCCTTCTTTGGAGACAATATGGCCAAGGAGCTTTCCTTCATGTGCAAGAAAGATGCACTTCTTAGGATTCAAAGACACTCCAAATCTCCTGCACCTCGTGAAGACTTGCCTCAAATGAGAGAGGTGGTCTGCTGCATTTTTGGAAAAAATAGTGATATCATCAAGGTAAATCAGCACCACATTGTTAATCAAACCTTTGAATGCCATGTCCATTGCCCTTTGGAAGGTAGCACCAGCGTTGGACAGCCCAAATGGCATTTTCCTATATGCAAAAGTTCCCCATTTGGTTGTGAAGGTTGTCTTGAACTGGTCCTCTTCCTTCACCATAATCTGATTGTAGCCTAAGTAGCCATCAAGTAGTGAAAACCTCTCGGAGCCAGCCACAACTTGCAAGATTTGCTCCATGGAAGGGAGTGGGTAATGGTCCTTGAGAGAGGCTCTATTCAAGTCTCTGAAGTCAACACACAATTTGATCTCTCCACTCTTCTTTCTGACTGGAACTAAGTTGGCAACCCAACTAGAATGCTTGATTGGGAATATGATCCTTGACTCAATCAGCTTGTCCAATTCTTTCCTCATGAGAGGCTCCATGTGTGGATTGACTGGTCTTTGTTTCTTCCTGACAGGCTTAGTATTTGGATCCAATTCGATGGTATGCTGAGCTAAGTTAGGATTGAAACCTTTCAAGTCTTCATAGCTCCAAGCAAACACATCAGGGAACTCTTGACACAGCTATATGAACTCATACCTTTCTTGTTCAGTTGTCATCCTTCCAATTTGCAATGGTTTGTTCTCTTCTACCAAGATGGATACTGAATCCTCTCTCTTGACCTGAATGTTTGCTTTCTCCTTTCTAAACTGATCATTCGGGTTAAAAATGGACTCCAAAGTGATAAGTCCCTTGGGCAGCTTGTTAGTTCTTAGTTGTACCACTTGGTCACCATACTGTTGTTCCAATTTTTCTTGATTTTTGGCTGAGAACTCAGCTTCTTCTTGCAAGAAATGGATGATTTGTTGGTCATTCTCAAACACTTGCCAACTAACATTGTTATCTGGCACTGAAGGCCTCACAATCACATGGATGTTTGGCTATACCTTGTCTTGTTGAATGCTTTCCACAATGTCAAAGGCTGCCCCTACTGCTGCAAGCCTGTCGCAGCTTGATTCTCTTTCCTAGGAATGGATTTGATGCCAAAACCCTCAAAATCTTCCATGAGGTCCCACACCCTGTTCTTGTAGCACTTGAGTAGATCATTCTTGGTAGCATGCTGTCCCTTGACCTGATTTACAATCAATTCACTGTCACCAAAGACTTGCAAGTTCTTTATTTTCTTCTTTATTGCCCAATGCATCCCTTGCACCAAGGCTTCATATTCAGCAGTGTTATTGGAGCATGCAAACTGAAATCTAAAAGCTGAATAGTACCTTACTCCTTAAGGTGAAACAAGCATGGCTCCACCTCCTGCACCTTGTCTACTCCTTGATCCATCAAAAAACAGCTGCCATACCTCATTGTCATCTTTGTGGTTTGGCTTGGTGATGCTAGGAATAGGTTGATTTTCTTTGTGTATGCAATAGACCCCTAGCTCAGATTCTTCCACTTCTTGATAAGGATCAAATGCATGTATCTTATTTGCCCATTCATCAAGAGTTAGATCCGGGATGCTTCCAACCTTAGTGTCAGCTTCATCAGTGCTTGGGTGATCTTCTTGATCAAATGCTGAGCAATTGGCATTAATCTGACTTGGAGTGTAAGGCTCAATGTGAAAGTTTGCAATAGGTTCAGACCTGATTGTGGCTTTGGTTCCATACCTCGTTCTGAATAGCATGTGTGACCAATCAACAGACAAATATCCCCAATCTTGGTTGTGAAGTCCCTTGACAAGCATAGGGAAAAGAGTGGTGGAAGGTCTATGACTGATACATCTTGTAAAACAACAACATTTGGACATGCATGCAAGGTAAGACTCAAGTTTCTAATCACTCCAACTGTTGCTACTGCTGTCCCATCCAGCTGCACTACCCCTTTGGATATGGTTTCATACTGGAGCCCTAGCTTATCAGCTATTTGTTTAGGCATTACCGAGCTACTTGCCCCGGAGTCTATCATGCAATTGTGCACTAGCTGATTTCCAATGATTAATGAAACATAGAAGGGAGGGGGCTTCAACATTTTACCTTGCTATCCTCCATGATTTTCCTTAGGCTGGGCAGCATTTGTAAGCACCTTCTCTTGCCTTTGGACCTGTTGATTTGAAGTTGACCAATCCTTCATGGCAGCTTGTAGCAGATCTCTTTGGCCTGGGATAGATAGGGATTCCCACATTGATATATTAACATTAGTCTTCTTCATCTGATCAATGATGTTGAATGGGGATGAAGTATCCTTTGCTGTCCCTTTGCTTGCACATTCACTCCTTGCATGTGGGCAGCAACAACTGGTATTTGAGTTGGCCTAGGAGTTGTTCTTGGCTGCCCTTGTGCATTTGAAATTGGATTTTGCTTGCCAATCATTTGTGGAGCCATGGAAGGTTGTGGATTGGTTGGGGCTAATGGTTGTTCTTCACCCAAATTCCTCCTTTTTGACCTTGTGTTGGCTGCAACACCTTGAGAAACTGCCTGATTCATGCCACAAAATCCTCTACTTGCCAATTTACCAATGTGGTGTCATTTGGGGCTGATTGTTGTTGGAATGTTTCTTGTTGTTGGTTGTTTCCTTGACTACCCTCACCCTCCACACCAGTAGTTGTCACCATTAATGCTTGATTCAAAGCACCATTGAAGCACATGGATTGGTTATGAGGCTCATTGCATGGAAAACACCAATCATACTCCTGGGCAATGTTGTTTTGTGTTGGCACCAATGCCTTAGAGGCAGATATGGCATTTGGATTATAGGGCTGAAATGGTCTATTGGCAGGAGGCCTTGTTTGATTCATATTTGCAACTAGATTAGGTGGCCTTTGTGGTTGGTATGGCTGCCTGTTAGGCTGAGCTTGGGGTTGATAAGAAGGTCTAAAACCTTGGGCTTGTTGCCTCTTGAGAGTAACCAGCTCATTGCCTAGGTTCTGTAATTGCTTCATGACCTCTTGAAGCTCATTTGGGGCACTTGGAGATGAAGTGGAAGCTTCATTTGAACTCTGATTTCTACGAGTGGGAGAAGGAGCCAAACTAGGTGCTTGATTGGTGTTTGGGCTCTCTAAACTTGGAAACAATGGCATGGGAGGTCTAGGGGCAAGTTTGCCAGCTTGGATCAAACAATTTTCAGCCCTAATGGCAATGCTATAAGCCATAGGGATAGTTATGCCTCCCATGGACTGAATTAACATAGAAATATCAGAATTTAGAGCTTTGAGATAGTAGAGAAAAGCACCTTCTGCATTGTTGGCCTAACTGCCACTGGAATTCTCTCCCAAGTCTTTTGAAATATGAAGTTGAAATCGGTCAGCTGCTCATTGGGAGCTCTCTTGATGGTTGTCAACTGCTCCAAAAGAGACAAGTTGTCTCCCTTTTCTCCAAATTGCTCATGAAGTGCTATACACAATTGATTCCAATTTGTGATAGAACCAGTTCCAAGGCTTCTAAACCATTGCAATGCTTTCCCCTTGAATGAAGATGCCAGTAACTTGATAGCCACTTGCATCTCATTGATTTCATGGATTGCACAAAGGTTAGCAATGTCTTTAACATGATCACCTGGAGTAGTCTGATTTTCTCTAGTGAAGTAGGGAATGTTCTTCAAGGCTGCAATAGGAATTGGATGTTGTGCATTGAGGGCAAGTGGGTCTGCTGCCTGTGAAGTTGACATAGGGGTTGTTTTGTGCCATTCTAATTGGTCTTAAAACCCTTGTTGACTGAATGAAAGGCCTACCAGGTGGAGGAGTTGAGAGAGTTCTGTTTGGTGGAGATGGAGACCTTTGAGTCCTTCTTCCTCTTTGCCTTCTTCGTGGAGATAATTGCAGGTATTCAAACAGCACTTCTTTTTCTCCAACTCTTGACCTTTTGGTGACTCTTCTCATGAGTTTTCAGGCATGCACTGCTGAAACCAGTTGATTCTTCCCCTTGGAGTCACTAGATATGCAAATAATAGCTCTTTTTAAGCAAGAAAATTGCAGCAGATGCACATCAACTTTGCTGTAATAAAAATGAGACCTCTAGGTCCCACCGGGCGTGCCAAAACTATTAGTGCAAAATCACAGCACCCCTGGATGCAAATCAAGGTTCTAAATGATGTCTTAGGCATCCAGTGTGATTGCACAACATGGAAACCTCTCTCCAAGTGTGGGACTTGTGAAATTGAGAGAGGAATCTCTAGATTAGAGGTTGGTTCCTCAAACTCCTCTGATTTAGATCTATATTTGCACAACTACAGAGGTTCAGATCCTAATCCTACTCTAAATTGCAAGGAGACAGGGATAGAAATGCAAAAATTGAAACTAACTAAAGATGGTGATGCACCAAAAGGAGTGGTGAATATTTTTGTCATGCAAATAGACACAAACCAAAGATTGCAACATAAAACATACACAGGCTGATAAGATATAATTTAGGATCTAAAATGAAGCAAATAATACAAACAAAGGACTGAAACCCATTCACAAAGCTTGCATTATCATTTCCAATGTCAAAACCACTGCATTACAACCTCAGAGAGGTAGAAAACCTGTTACAATCTTTGAAGAGGTCTGATTCTTGCAACAATCACTTGCTGGAGGTGAAAGAAGAAGTTTTCTATGCCAAAAAGTGTTCCACATTTAGAAATGAGCCAAATCTGGCTTTTACATTGCATGGGTCAAGCCTAGGAGAGAGAAAATGTACAAAACATGGGAGCCCATTCCTCATTGACTACAAATGCATTAAATCAGCATGGAGGACCTTACAAACCCATACCCTGTCATTTTTGACCAAATTGGAGGAGAGTGCGACCCATTCTGCATTAAATTTAGTCGTTGAAATGTCATTTCTGGCCATGGACACGCGTCAGAGCCGTTTCTTAACTTTCTCTCTCTAGACTGAACCAAAATTCAAGATTGACCCCTGGAATCATGTAGAGAATTTTATAAGCTTTCCAATGATATAAAGAACGTGTAAATCTGAGCTCTGGATCGAAAGATATGGCGATCTGAAGATTTAGGGCACAAAACAGGCAAAAATGGGTTTTGAAATTTTTTCCGCGCTCCGCCACCTAGATGACATGTGTCGGGCGCTGATTGGATGAGAAATTCTCTCTCCTTCCCTTACCCGTGGGTTTTCCTTGAAAGTTTTGACTTTTTGTAATTTTGGAAAATTTCCCATTTTTTCCCGCCCCGCCACTTGGGACACGTGGCATGATCTAGTTGGAGGACAGGGGCGCGGGGTCATCCTTTACCTTTTAGTTTTTGGCCAAAACTTTTTCCAAATTCTCTAATTCCTCCCCGAGCTCCACACTTCCCTGCTCCATTGGACACGTGTCCTGTGTCTATTGGCTCGGGCCGACCCTTCGAACCTCGCCTTTGGAAACTCGGTAAAACATCAAGTAAAAATCTCACCCTCTCCTCCGCCACTCTGATCCATGAAGACACGTGTCACATTCTGATTTGTTGTCGGCTTTTCTAGGTCTTCGCGTCCCTCGCGTATTTTTGGCCCGGATGTCCCAAACCGTCTGGGACAAATTCCTCCGAACCGCCCGATTTGGGCTTCCCTGTCCCTCTTTGAGGCGAAGACACGTGGCACGCTTTCATTGGCTCTCGGCTCTCCGGCTTTCCGTGTCCCATGCATCCCTTTGTCCCAACTGTCCTGGATGAAAGTTCCTGCGCCGGCCGATCCAGCGGTTCGCATCCTCGCGGCCCGGATGTCCCACCTGTATATGCACAACAGCTTAGTTAATTTTTCCTCCTTCGGCCGAATCGGCTTTCCGCGTCCCGATGTCCCAATCGTCCCAAAGGTCCTGCTGCAGATCGCTGGAGGCTTTTCAGCCGATTCGCACCCCGACGTCCCAACTGTCCCAAGGACCGCCTTGACTAGGACTTAGCTGATTTTCATGATTTTTTCTGGCCCAAGCTTGTTTTTTGCAACTTTTTCACCCTTTTTTAGAACTTGCTCCTTTCTTCTTGGACAAGAGAGTTAGAAAAATCGAGGGGACCCTAGAAACATGATTTTTTGCCTTGAATCAATCTATCTGCCTGGGACTTGAATATTTTGATGCATGTTATCAAATTTACCCTGGGGGGTGAATTTTGGATAACAATAACTCTTCACAACATTTTTCAAGACAATTTTCTATCCTTTACACTCTTATACATCAAGTGCACACTTTCCTTTACACGTTTTTTACATACTTACGTGCATTTCTCTCGAATTATCATATACAAAAATTTGGCTACATTCTTTCTCTCCTTTTGCAGGTCCATCCTTATAAGAAGTAACAACCAAAAGCTACAACAACATGATACAACACATACGCTTCACCCCTAGGGTCACTTTCCTTTCCTAGTTTCCACACTTCACTTTGCATCATTACACGCTTCACTTGTCGACTCGGATAACATTTCACCACAAAATCTACATGGTTATCAACTACACATCTTCTATCTAATTTATGTTATAGAGTATTAACTTAAAAACATAAAGTGGGACAAATGTAGACATAAAATTGTGCACTTAAGTACATTTCTAGGTCCTAAAAGCATATTAACATTCATATGATTCCTAAGCAAGAAAACAAGTGGTTGAAAATTATCTTTGGCTTCTTTTCTTTGTTTCTTATTTTCTCTTTGGTCTTACACACCCTATAGCCTAGTCATAATTTTATGGATTTATCTTTTATGACTTTGGACATGAACGCCTAGCCAAGATAGCAGCATTCAGGTGCTCCTGTCCCCTCTGGGAACCCCTAACCCTTTTCTATTTTACTCACTCCTTTTGGGTATATTTTATCTTTTGGGAATCTTATTCACTTATGGGTTGGCCTTCCAATTGTCAATTATGAAATTCCAATAAGGGAATCATATAAATACATAGTTATGTTTTCAAAATAAAGGACCAAGTACTAATCATTACTATTACCACATAATATTGCTTTCAAAAAGAAACTAAAGAACTCCAAATAATTCATCTAACATCCATTCAAGGGACAAGGTACTTCTTACTCTCTATAAATAACATAGGAAGGGGAAGTTCGTTCTATTTCATCCACACATCTACTACATTCTAGCTACAACCCGCTATCTAGTACATCTTGCACAAGGGCATCCTAGGGCACAATTTCTACACACACTCACAAGAACTACATGGAGTTTGAGATGTATTAGAGTGCTTGGTCATAAATTCACTCTTGGGGTGATTGTCAAGGTAAATCGACTCCCCATTATGTATTTTCCTTTTTAGGTTTGATATGGTTTGTGGGCTTGTGCATGTGAACATATATATTACAAAGTTATTAGTACCCATGATTATCATAGTGTGAACAACAAGTGATCAAAAATAATAATCGTGACACCCTAGTGACATAACATAAATTAGATCCCAAGGTTTTGCATAGTCGCATGCACCTAGATCCAAAGTAATCAATGCCAGGTGCCCCTATCTTGCTATAAGTGCCCATGTCCAACCTTGTTCGTGAGCTCTAGAATTTAAAGAGATTAGTAATGGCGTTGTTAGAATCATGTTCATCACTTCTCCCTACTCGATCAGTTTTGGATTATATGAATATAAGCTAAGTCCTCTCCCTTTTTCTTTTCTTAGGTTTCATATTTTAAATATTTGTTTGCTTGTGTCGCACTCGCACTTTATCATTTGTACATCATTTACTTTACAATACTTGGATTTAATTAATTAAAATTAAATTAAATCAAAATGTCCTAATGGTTTGCTAGAGGTTCGAACTTTGGAAATTCATAGGTCGATCAGTTGGGAGAGGATAGGAGTGCTTGATGTTGGTGTATGTATCTAAGCGTTGGTGTCTAAATAGATGTTGTGGATCTAGATATTTTAGGGCTGGATAATTTTCTCTTTGGGACTCTATATGTTTCTTTGGATTCTTTGTTTGATTTGTGAATGTACATGTACCCTACAAGAAATAAGTTCACCTGCACATACCCACAAACCACATCAAACCTAAAAAGGAAAATGTATAATGGGAGTTAGACTGACCTTAGTGGTCACCCGAAGAGTGACCTTATGATCGAGCACCACACTACATCTCAGAATCCATGTATTTCTTGTATGTGTGTGTAGAAATGATGCCTTAGGATGCCCTTGTGCAATTTGCACAGTGATAGTGGGCTAGATCTAGAATGTAGTAAATGTATAGAATGTGTGGGATGGAATAGAATAAAATTCCCCTCCTATGTTGTTTATGCAAAAGTGATGCAGCCCTTGTCCCTTGTATGAGTGCTAGATGTATTCCTTTGATGATCTTGTGCCTTTTAAATGCAATATTAGGTGGTAGTATGTAATTCTTAGTGCTTAGTGCTTTATTTTGAAAACATAACTACGTATTTATATTATTCCTTTGATTGAATTTTGTAATTGATAATCGAAAGGGAAACACTCAAAGTGATAAAAATTAATTAAGAAGAGAAATACAAAAATATAAAGAGATACATGAGCGCCCAAGAGGACATGAGTGTTTAGCGCCATCTTGTCCAAGGCCATAGAAAGATAAAACATTTCAATGCCGACAAGAGTGCAAAATGTAGGAATCCTATAAAAGTATATATGACAAAGAAAAAAGGCTAAAAGGAGTTGTCAATTATTATGTTTCTTGTTTAGGAATCATGTAAATCCTATCATGCTTTTAGGACCTAGAAATGTACCCAAGTGCATATATTTTGTGTCTACAAGAATAATTAAAGGCCGAAAGAAAGAAAAAGGGGAAATAAAAAGTTCCGTGACAATAAGTGTCTCATGTCGGGTTGGGGGATCCTCACCACAAGGATGTGATAGACATGCTCACTAGCCCACAAGAAATAATAAGAGCCCGAGAATAAAAAAATATTCCCGAAGGAGCCAAGGACCTCACTAAATGTAAAAAGGCCTCCAAAATGTCTAGTGCCCTCACAAGAACACGTTAGAAAAAAACCCAAGTAAAGCTAGATTTCAATAGTTTTTTTGTATTACTTTAATTAATCAAAATGATTAAAATAATAATAATGAATTAAAAATTAACTTACCACTTGTAATAATTTGACCTAATTGATTAATACAAAACAATTTCCCTTCTAAATAAGATAACACTATAGTTTTAAAATATAAAAGCTAGGTTTTAATTTTAATAGCTATATTTTAAAATATAAACCAAATCTTATTTAAAAATGACGGGTTTTATTTACCAAAGAGGGAAAATCTTTTGAAAATAAAAGAGTGGTCAAGGGTAACGCCAAGTGGCATGAGGTGGGTGTATCTCGAGGCATGGCGGTTTGTAATGCGATGAGGAAAGTGGATAGGCAATCGAGATGTTTCACATGGGAGGAGACCGAGCGAGACTAGTGTGAGGTGCCAATGCCAAGTTGGGAGGGCACACAGGAGACCGGGGTAGATTTGTAAGGAAGGGATAATGAATGGCTTGGAGGTGGGCTTAGTAGTAGATGTGCATGGGGAATGAGTTGGCACGTGATGCATATGATAGAGGAAATATCACATGTAGCTTGAGCCGCAATGATGGAGCTTGGGGTCCGTAGGGGGTTCACAAATGACATGGTGGGAAGGATGAAAATGGAGGTGAAAAAACAAGGGAGGAGTATGTTAAAAATAGGGGCTCGAGAGAGCCGAGGTGAGGGTGATTTAAGGGAGATAGGAACTCGAGAGGGGGCAGATTGAGCTCGAGGTGGCTTGGCCAAACAACACAAATCTCGACAAACTTGATGTGTGAGGGGCCAAGCCTAAGGTGGATTTTCCAAGAGATCTAGTGAGGGACATTTGGGGTTAAGCTCGAGGTGGATTCTCCTACAACTCTGCAAGAGCTCGGTGAGGAGCTCAAAGCAAGCTAGGAGAAGATCTCAGAGGGAATATTTATAGTGCGGGGAGAAGAGATCACGGGTAGGTAGGGTTGTATGAGGGAAGAGGAAGACGCAACAAGGAAAGCAATGATTAGAATATAATTGTAGTGAAAGCTAGGAGAAGGAGATCCACAAGAAGACCTCCAAATTTGAAAACCCACTATCTTTAGCTGTAACTAACCAAACTTGGTGATGAAACACCTAAACCTCTAAATACAACCTGCACAACACCAAACACCCAAAAAACACACCGTAACTCACAAACACGATATTAAAATATATTAATACAAGTATAACACAAAATAAAATGGATTTAAAAACCTGCATAAGGAACTAATAAAATCACGAAACCAAGAGTAGTAAGCAACAATCAAAGTTAAGTGATACATTTGTCGACAACACATCTATGTTACCATGTGAGAGAGTGTGAACATGAGGATCAAGACAAAATGCACGCACATAAATGAAGTTGCACTCGAAAATAAATGTGAAGTATCCCTAAGCAATAAGAAAACAATTAACCACCAATAAATTGTGCATGCAAGAAAAAGGTCTAGCATTCTCATAGATCAAAAAATAAGTACAGATAGGAGTGTCTTCAGAACTCCCATGTATGGACTCATCATACTTCCATAAGGGAGAAAGGAGTTAAAATTAAGAAATATAATGTAACTCATGTATAACGTATGAGACACATTGACGCATATGACAGATTTTATGATGGAATCTGTCATATAACTCATAATGACAACCTAGAGACCTATGACTCACCTAAGTGAGGTGGCTCACCATGTGTGAGGGAAATTTTCCTAATAAAAAAATAATAAGTGAATAATATCCCTCACACCAACAATATTAGTAATTGTAGGAGTAATTATGATAACAAGTGGACTATGAGTAATGGTAACTAGAGTAAGAGGTGCACTAGTGGTAGGGACCGTGAATCTCAAGAGATAATAAGTAACATGGTTTGAGATGGTATACCTTGAATCATGATCTTGCCTAACACTCATGTATGAATTTAACGCATTGGTGTATAACAGATAGAATATCCCTAGTGTTCTTAACCCAACTAAGACTCGGGATCGTATCACAATGCTTGATTCTAGACATTACAAATAATGGCAAGGACATATAATAAGAGGCCCAACTATGATGGGAAGAGTTATATGCCCATAGGAAGTAGAAGACTTGTGTTTGATTTGAGATAATGGAAAGCCAATAACATGCAAGAGGGGAAGAAAACATGCATTATGTTTGAAATTAGGATTGATCATGACATTATTAAGATATTGATTGTTAATGGATGTAGCAATGTGAATCCTAGAAGATGTGAAAGAAGCATGGAAATCCACATCAATAAAAAAATGGTTGGTGGTAGAGTAGTAGTAGTACTAACAATAAATTCTAGAGGATTATTGGTAAGTTACAGAGGTAGAACTATGCGGTAAGCATGATTAGTAGTTGCTTCAGATGTATCCTTGTCGTGTTTAGGAAGTGGTTCATCAATATATTAAGTTTATGATTATCGTTTGTAGGATTGGATACAATAGTATCATCCCATTTAATTGCATTCGAATCAATTAAATCTTGGATCACATGTTTAATCTTAAAGCATCAATCGGTGGAGTGCCCATTGCAACAATGATAATCACAATATGATTTTTCATCAAAGTTTTTTCCTTGAGGATAACTAGAACCCAATCGAGGGGTGGAGGAAGAGAGATAAGGTTATTAAAAGGAGGTGTTGTAACAAAGTGCTCAATGTTGGATTAGTAATTTAGTAAAATTTCATCGAGGAGGTTGGATTTGGAGCTTCGTCGGTTGGGACACTGCATTAATCAGTGGCTTTAGCCTCATCTCAAGGCTCAGTAGGTTTACTCTTGAAGGTAGATTTACCTTGGAATTCAACATGAGATTGATTATATGATTGACCACTATATTTGAGTTTGCCCATCAAAATTAGCTTGCCTTCATGGTCCTTGAGGATATAACATAAGTGATCAAAGAAATGAAAGACATCAAAGATGGCTAACTCTTGGATATGAGGTTAAAAAATTGTAGAAATAGATCTTGCAATTCAAAATCAGCTAGGATATTTTTCATTTTAGTAAGATTAGTATTATAACGTAGAACATAGTCACTAAGGTGCTCATTGGGGCCTTGTTTCATTTTATCCATTTGTGCATAAGATATTTTAGTACCAATATTAATAGAAAAATGTGCTAAAAATTTATTTTCTAATGGAGTAAAAGATCATATAGAATGAATAGGAAAATCATAAAACCATTGCAATGCATAATCTTGTAAACTTCTAGGAAACAATTTTGTTAACAATGTATCATCAAAAGCATAATCTAAGAAAGCAACATGAAATGATCTAAGATTCTCTTGTGGATATTCTTTACCAAGTGAAAAGAGGAATTTTAGGTGAAACAAAATTAGGAGGAAGAGGATAAGAGGAAACCTCATGTGCAAGAGGAATATGTAGAAGAAGTGAAGAATCTATAGAAGAAGAATTGATGGTAGTACCTTGTTATAATTGAAGAACTTGGGCTTGTAGATTACACACCAAGGACTTTAAGGAATGGGTTCCAGAAGAATAAATAGGTTGAATATGAGAGATAAGAGGAGAATAAAAATGAATGGTAGACATAGGAATGGAAACATTGAGACTAGATGCCCCATGGAGGTGTGGGGAGAAGAAATAGGAATGGAAGATGTAGGTACCATGGAGGTGACAAGAGTATAAATGGGAATAGTAGAGGCTTAGAACCATTGTGATTCATCACGACCAACATATAAGAAGAGATCCATATTTTGAGGGTTGAAAACTATGTATTCATTTAGATCATTTGAATTCTCAATAGTAAATGTCTCAGGAGGAGTCTCGACCATGATGAAGAATTATGAGAAACCCTATAATAAGATAGATCTGCTACACAATATACAATAAATGAGTTCACAAAATGATTTAACCTAAATGGTTAATTCTCAATAGGGTAGTAATCGATGGTAGATTATCCTAATCAATTAGTTTCTAAATCCAAATGTAACAATACTAGGAATAACCATTAAGTAATGATAAACAATGATGAATAATAATAAATAAAACACTTGCAATAAGAGAGAGAAGATGACTTAGCTAATCTCCTACTCGTGTGATGATCTAGGTTGGTTTGATGACTAAAATAGGCTAGAAGTGACCTAACAAAGACTTGTTGAAACTATGCCCCAAATGCTACACAAAAAAAACAGATGGCATGGGCCAAAGCGTACTCCTGTTATGGCCCTTTCCATACACTCTTGTCCTTTTCTACTCTTTTCTCTTAATACTTTATGGGTCTATGTATTGTTCCTTGATCTACTTATGTGTGTAACTTAGATCTTTGACACTGTGAGAAGTTTATTCTACAATGGATTGATCCTTCAAAACCCTAGATAGCCAAGAAGTAAAACAAATATTAGGTGGGTTTTGGCACCCATGTGCACTGTTGACATCACCACTACTCCAAAGAGGGCTCAAACCACACGTCATTATTTCCTAGCATGTGATCTCTAGAATGTATGAAACCAAATAGATAACCATGATATTGTAACAATGAGATTTTACTTCCACTTTTTTCTCTAGCTTGACTTAGAATGACAACATGTTCTTGGTATTTGCATATATGAGTAGATGACTTTCTTATAATGAATACAAAGAGTATATGGAGCTTAAGGGAGTCTTGGAATGGCCTTGCTTGTGATTACTCTTAGAGTTTTCTCATAAAGATCATTAGGTGTCAAGTGTGTATACTTCCATCTTTGATAATGGATGAATAACTAGCTTATATATGCATTCTGGATTTGGAAAGATTAGATAAGGCCAACTAGAAGTGTCCCAAAGGAATTTGAATTAAGAAAAGTGTTGTTGGAAGGAAAGGGACCAAAGCAGATGGGAAGGGCCATAACATACAAACGTTATGGCCCATTTTGGGCACTTTGGTCCAAGATGCATGTGTGAGTGTTTTGAAAAATGAGATTGTACTATGCAATGGTTTATCCTAACTCTATGGACTAATATGACCATTTTCTGAACAGATGATCTGTGTGTGCAAGCAAGAATGAATGGGATATAACTAGGGATAACATGATTGACTAAGTTGGACAAGTGTGGACTAGTGTAAAGGCATTGTACAATTTGTGTTGTTGTAAGACATGAATTATCAAAATGAGTGTCTACATGGAGAAAGACATGTAATTAACATGTAAAAAAATCCTTCACAAGGATTACTAGTAGGGTCCTCATGTTATCCTTTAGGCCATCATCCTAAAAGGGGTTGTGGTATGCAATTTTAACAATGTGCTTCGCATCACTTTACCATTTAGCATACATGTTCAAAACAATATCCTGAATTTTTTATCTTATTTTCTTTATGTTAGGTGATGTCAATGAGAACTAATGAAACTATGACCATGCTTAAAATTTTGGTTCTCTACACTACGAAGGTGATTACACGTAAGGACATTTTTCACAAGAAATTTAATCTTACAACGTTCTTTTCAATTTGTTTTTTTCCTTCCGAGCTCCCAAGCATTTAGTAAAACACACAATGAGCACATTGATCAATTCCACATATGAGCACACTATAAAATGTCATTTCATTTTTAGTTAATAGATACATCTACACCCTTATTAGTATATAACCGTAATCAAAATTTACACCCATGTCAAGTGCCCACTTCCTAACATCCTAATAAAAATAACATTTTCATAATCTTTACAGGAATCAATAATTACATTTCCATTCATAACAATAACGAAGATTCATTCATTTCAATTACATTTCATTCAAAGATTACATACTACTACAAAACCACAAGATAACACTAATAAATCATTTTTATCCAAGGTACCTACAACTAAAATAATAGTTAGCCCAAGAAGTGAGCATGATAACCCTCCTACATTCTATGTATGCATGTTTTCAATTCACAATGATAGTGAACTCTTTGTATGCAGTTAGAGAAGGTAAGGAATACATCTTTAGTTTCATTCCATTTTCAACTTTATAGAGAGAGAGAGAGACACCATATTTCCCAAAAGTAAATTTCTCAATACAAGTAACAAATAGAGGTTCAATATAGTCATGTAAAGATGTTCAAAAGTTTCCCATCGTTATCAGGCTTAAAGGGGGTCCTATGACAATTTTCTAGTTATTGTTGCAAGTTTACAAAAGTGACCAAATTAGCGAGTTCTACAAAATTGAGTTTCAAACCAACATCCAAGACTCAAACACAAATTTTGTTAGTTCCCATATATACATAAAAACTCTTGCAATCGATGGAATTCATTTCGCAACTGTGGTTCAATCTATGGCCACCTTTCTAGAGTGCTAATTTCAAATGCACCAATTCATTCTTGTTGTAGAATGCCAAGTGGCCTACAAAATCTGCTTGCACAACCGGTTCATAGAGACACTCAAATTTGGCAATATATCCTTTGACACTGCTAATCTTGACATTGCACACTTGCATGGACAAATGCACTCTCCTCACTCTTGCTTAACACACCCTAATAACACTTCATGTACTTGTTTATCTGTGCACGCCTCTATGTCGCTAAACTCGAAATTTAATTGCATAAAATACACCTATAAACAATCATGCTTAGGCCCATAAATTCAAAATATTATTTTCTCCTCCATTCCAAAAACATCGGTTTGATCGGTTTGTAAAATTATAATATCGATCCTAGTGTACAATTTTGGACCGACATCTTGTGTATTAATTATTTCAATTCTGTCACTTTCATACGAACAAATACACCCATTTTTTAGATTTTCATGTCATAACAACCTTTGGAAGCATATATAAGCAAGTAAAACATACCTCATTTAAGGGACTGAAACTTTATGAACTTCTCATGCAAAATCAAGCACTAAAGGCACCCAAAGCTCCCTAAACAATAAAATAACTCATGCACATCCATTAGGGCAACACCCTCTACTAGTATGAAGTCTCCTTCTAGGTTTAGGAGTCTCTATTATCATCATACAAGAAAGAAAAGTGACCCTTCCCAAGCATTTGAGCAAGTGTGAAACTCAAGAAAGACATTGTCAAAGAATGGTTGTCAAATTTGGATTGACACAGAATAAATATCATATGTTAGGAGAACGACGTGTGGTTGGAGACCTCTTTGGAGTAGTGCATACGTTAGAGGTGCACATGGGTGCCAACAAACAAATTGACTTTGTTTTGCAGGAAATTTTTGCACTATAAGGGTTTGAGGGTTTGAGCATAGTTTACATAGTCATTTTGAAGGTGAGTGAAGAATACTAACAGAGAGTGACACACATTTCCAGGCAGGTGAAGCACTCAGGAATTTGTAAACCTATATTCCAAGCAGGTCCAAGATTATACAGAAGGGTCGGGATCGTACAGATGTTATAGACCAAGTTGCACAATTTTGACTAGGCTTAGTTGTAGATCACAGTTTCGAAATGGAGTATTTCCATTTTGAGATCTACCTTTTCCCGCACTCATACCACCCATACTCCTCCATATCCACACAAAATCAGCTAAGTACACTCTCTCCCTTATGTTTTGACATTTGTTAAGTAGCTAGTCACTTTGAAAAGTGTTATTTTGATTTGTGTAATTAATGTTGGAAGTTAATTAAATCAGAATATCCACATGTAACATTATTCATTTGTTTTATGTATGTTAATTAAGACATTCTTAAATTAAAAAGGGTAAAGTAACCCAAAAGGTGAAATCAGTTCCCAAAGTAGTTTTCTCAAAACTAAAGGTTGATTTCAATTATCATGGTGAAACTCTAGAGGTATGTGGTGGTAGAAATTTGTTTCCCAACACAGATCCCCAAACCACGAGCTAAAACCAAAATGAATTTTTAACTTTTGGCAGTTGTCCGTGTTGTGAAACAACAAACTGGGATCGAAATGCATGTTGTTAAATGATCAAATGATCATCCAAGGTTGGTTTAAGGGTTGATGTGACACTCCATGTCACCATTGAACATAGTCAAATGTTGACATCTCCTCTACAGAGGGTTGAAAAGGTGTTTTGTACTTCATTTTAAAACATCTTTCATTACCTTTTTCCAAGGGTGTTTAAGTTCAATGTTTAAACCAAAATCTTACGTTCAAATTATAACTCGTGGTTACATTTTTCCAATTTTCTCACCCAACTTTCAATTAGTCTCAAACCCATTCCATGAGTCGGGTTCACATTCTAAAGCGTGCATTCTAATTATTTACTTTCAATAGATTGAGTACGAAGGTTGGTTTTAATTAAATAATTACACCCAACATTCGATTTTGATTTCAATGTAAACGATTTAAATGAGAAGAATTGTAGAAGAAGTGAACCATGCTTGGAATCATTTGAGAGGTGCTCCTGGCGGCCCACATTCACGATACATGAGACCGCATTTAGTTGGGGCAATTCACATGTCTTGTATAAATAATACCATTAACACGCACAACCCATGATATTCACATCAACTACGTAATCACCAAATCATACAAGAAAGGTGTGTACTCTTTGTTCACCACTTGGCTCATGGAAACACCAGGTCTGCAATAAATGAAACTGCATTTCTTTTTGGTTCACAGACCCTCCTCCAATGCTCCCAGTTTGTGCACGAGCTGCGAGTATTCTTACAACGGTAAATAAAACATTTGCATTATGCTCTGTTCTAAATCTCCCATTTTGACACAGACATGGAGGATGCGGTGGAATTAGGATTTACTTGAAAGTTTTTAATGCCTTTTCAACAAACCATTTTTATCCACATGAACACACATCTTTTTTTTTTGAAACATTTTGTAGAAACCAATCACATGTCTTTGTAAATGCTTTGATATTTTGCATAAATGTATATCACAGGATTTTGCAACTATAAATAGACACAAACCTTCTTTCCATCATACTTTGGTGGTACGGCCTGGAGAAATCATTTTAATGGGCCATTTAAACACCTTACTCTACCTCTCCAAATTTTCTAACCTGCTCAACTCGCCTCTGTCAGCATACTTGTAGTCTGGACAGGATGCCTACAAACATTATTTCCTCCACCCACTCTAACAACCGCCACAACCACCTCCAATTTGAAACACATCTTTAATATTTACTTAGTTGTTTGTTGCATGTCCCCTCAAACATTATTCTGGATGATTAATTATTTAAACAAGATATTTAACACTTTTTTTGAATCAAAACTCTTACGTGGCTAATGACCTCAAAGGTCCAAAGGCAAGTCATTAGCCAAGGAAGCAACACCCCTTGTTATTTATTTATTTTTTAAATTTCATACCGGTTAATAACTTCAGTAGACCTCTTATATTCTATTCTTGTTGAGTGGAGAAAAAGAATCAATGATGCTTTCATGACAACTATAAGCTAGAACATGACAACAAAACTATACTATAAGTGCCAATGGGAGACGTTAAACAAAACAAAGACAAGGTAACTAACACGTCTCAAAATGGCAATGGGCCTGAGTCAAAAAGGAAAACCATACATCAACATGAGGCCATTTACACATCAAAATACTCAATGACGTAGAATCACAAACATATATCCAGTGGCAACAAGTGTCAAGGACATGCATGTAAATTTGTCTACAACCAAGAGGGCACTACAACAAGGTAATATTGTGTTCCTTAGCAACCACCTCAAATAATCACAATTGGTTTTCTACCATAATGTATGCAATATGACACAATTGAGTAACATTAGTCACATCAAATCTCTATTTCAAGGATAATAGATACACACATGCATACTGAGATCATTACACACGTGTTTACTACTACTCCCATCATGTTATTACGTAGGTGACTACTACTATTCCCATCATGTGCATTTCACCTCTGTTAAAAGTCACCTACACAATCAAAGGATATAAATTGTGTATGACAGGAAGTTCTACTAAGAATATCTATTTCGCCCTTGTGGGCATTCTATATCATAGGGTAGTTACATACTCAAACTCGAAAAAAATGGTCATTGCCTCTCAACATGTTGTCTAATGTTAGGAGTTGCAACTTTTCCCTCATGCCGATATGGGGCTCTAGTGTTGATTTTACCCTACCCCTACCCAAAATAATTTGGACTATCTAAGTAGTTCACCTTGAGGTTTAAGTGAACCTAGGTGTATAACTTCAAAATAAAATATAGGGGAAATTGGTTATTATTTGGAAATTACCCCTAAGAGGCAACAAGTCTAGGATAAATCAAAGGAGCGCAAAGACAACAAATACGTCTATGTACATAGTAACCATTGGATCTGTATTTCCCTTCATAATTGGGCCAATAGGAGCTCCTAACTACCTCCTTATTTAGAAGTAATCTAACCACTTCCTTATAGCCAATATCTATACTAACACTAGATTTTAACTCCTCCATAAATTTTGGTAATGTCGCGGGGTCAAAGGATTGAAATTTCTTAAGTTAATTTGATTTTTATAATTCATTCAAGATGTTCACACAATTTGTTTTATATTGCTCAATTGTGGTAGGCTATTGTTAAATAGATATTAGTTTTACAATTTCACCTCTACAATTGTTGTAGAAGTTAGGAAATGCTTCCCTCAAGGGACATAAAATACTACCCGACCACTTCTTTGCTCTAAACAATTTAAAACACTCGACAAGGGGATGTTGTGGTCCTCAATGATCACCTCATATAATCGCAAGAGGTGTACTTCCATAATATATGAAAGTTGGCACAACCGAGTAACATCAATCACAACATATACCTCTATCATCAAGGATAATAGATATGCACGTGCATATAAATTGTTGTGCATGTGACTATTACTACTTCCATCATGTGCATTTCACCTCTGTAAAAATTCCCCTACTCGATGAAAGGATATTAATTGTGTGTGGCAATAAATTCTACCTAGACTCTCCATTGTCCCCGATGGGAACTCTATATCACGGGGCTAGCTACATTCTCAAACTTGAAATAAATGGTGGCAACCTCTCAACAAGTTGTTTGATGTTAAGAGTTGGAGCTTCTCCCTCATGTCGATATGAGGCCCTATTGTTAATTCTATGTTGCCCCTACCTAAAATAATTAGGAATATCTAAGTAGTTTACCTTAGGAAATTACCCTTGAGAGGCCAAAAATATAGGATAAATAAAAGAAGCACAAATATGACAAGTACATTTATGTACATACTAACCATTGGCTCTTGATTTCCCTTCATAATCGGGCCAATGTGAGGTCCTAACTCATCGCCTTATTTGAAGCAATCGACCACTTCCCTCCTCCATAAATGTTTATAACGTTGTGGGGTCAAAAGGATTGAAAATTCTTACGTTGATTTGAATTTTTTTTCATGTCATTCAAGATGTTCTCACGATGTGTCTTAGATTGTCCAATTATGGTATGTTGTTGTAAAATAGATTCTAGTTTTGTAATTTCCATGTCGGTTCTTTGATGCAAATCAATTGAACTACGGAATGAAGAATTCATTGTAATTATTCAAACAAATTCAAAAGATACTACAAATTAACAATATATAATTTATTTTTAAAAAATCAATACCCTTGCTCTTCGCACCCCACCCATTTTCTTATTTTTCATTAAAAATAAAAATAACACTCACCCGCCCTATTTTTTCATTTTTACAATATTAAAAAAACAATTAAATCCCTCTTCACCACACCCTCATTAAAAAAGTCTTAAAAAAACAAAAATAGCTTAGAAATATGGTTGGGGTGTTCCACATGTGCATTGGGGTGTTCGGGAAAAAGGTTGTTTGTAAGCGAGAAAAAGAGTGGCACGTTCAATGCCGCCACAACTATATATAGAAGGGGTTTGGCCAAACTCCTTCGCATGAATGGGGGTTCAATGGAACTCAGAACTAGGGTTATGTGACACCTGCATTCGGGGCGAAGGGGTGTTAGTCAAACCCCTTTCAATGGTCAAACCCCCTTTGAATGGCTCACACACGAAAATTTGTGGGTCTTGTTTTTGGCCCACCAAATAAGATACAATTTTGTGCTTTAACCCCTAAATTCAAAAATATTGAATATGAAAACCCTAAAAACACACAAATTTGATTGACATAAAGTACTCCCAAAACTTAAACATGAAAGCACAAAAACAAATACTTAGACTTAAAAACTTTGAAAATAGAAAACTCAAAAAAACATTGAAATCTCAAACTCGAAAATTAGAAAATCTTGAAACTCAAATACCAAAACCCAAAAGTCCCAAAACTCAAAACATGAAAACCATGAACTGTAAAACCCTGAACCCATAACACAAAAGTCAATTGATATAAATTGACCCAACACTTAAAACCAAAAAACAAAAAACAAAAATACAAAGACTCTAAAATGTAAAATCTAAAATCTAAAACCCTGTATCTAAAAAAACCTAGAAAACATAAAAATATCTTTAATGTGTCTATAAAAAAATAGTGAGAGATGTCTTTTTCTTAATGTTTATATTGGATTTATCACAAATCATAATTAATAATAACTCAATCAATTTTTTAAATAAAATTTATTGTTGTTTTTCTTAAGAATAGAGAAAGGACATCCCAATAATCAAATAAAAGACAGATCAACACAAAGAATAACCATCACATCAATTTTACACTCCATATAACTCGAATGGGTAAAACAAGTTGGTTATTAAAAAATGATGAATGGTGTAAATGCGGCTGAAAAGATACATATAAAAGTTATGTAGAGATCGCATTATTGGCCATGTCAAAGCATATCTTGTAACATAAAAAGAATGCGAGAACGTGGTGGGGCCAATAATGCTTTTCTTGACCTCATTTGCCACGCACAAATTCCGACCGGATACACAAGTAAAGTAAAAACTTAAGTATCATTTCGCCTCCCCACCCTAACGGAATCGACTCTTTTTCATTAAAGCAATTTTGGTATCCCAAAAACAAATTATAGTATCCAAGTCTAAGAAAAGTTAAATTTCGTATACTATATGGATAGTAGAAAAATAATTCCAACAAAATTAAAGAATATATATTATTGAAAAGAAAAGAGTCAATCATCTCTAGTCCTCATAAGTCATGCGGTTTTGGAGAGAGTTTGGGGAGAGGAACCAATACTCACACACCTAACTTAACACCTATGTGACACTTAAATAGTGCCACATTAGTATTTGAAATTTATCCCACAATTAAATCAACACACACACACACACACACACACACACACACACACACACACACACACACACACACACGCACACACGCACACACGCACACACGCACACACGCACACACACACACACACACACGCACGCACGCACACATGCGCACGCACACACGCACACGCACACACATGTGCGCACACACACACACACACACACACACACACACACACACACACACACACACACACACACACACACACACACACACACGTGCGTGCGTGTGTGCGCGTGTGTGTGTGTGTGTGTGTGTGTGTGAGAGAGAGAGAGAGAGAGAGAGAGAGAGAGTGCGATGCGTGTGTGAGTGTGTGTGTGTGTGTGTGTGTGTGTGTGTGTGTGTGTGTGTGTGTGTGTGTGCGGGCACGCGTATACATACACACACGCACGCGAGCACACACACACACATATGCATATATGTGTGTGTAGCATCTCGTGTGTTTATTTGGAGGGGAAGTCATCTTTTGAATTGATTTTAAAAAGCGATTTTGAAATGCACTAACAAAGGGTCAAACCTAAATTTGTGCATTAGGTATCTACAAATTGGAGATATGATGTGTCACCATGTGATTGACTCACGTACACCATTGTTGGGTACAAATTGTACAATAATATGTAATTTGTACAACTACTATTCATTTAAATTTGTTCAAGTTTTGGGTATTCCCCCTCAAGTACCCTCTCAATTATTGGTTTACGATCAAGTATTGCCTCATCTCCTAGGTATACAAGTCTCGAAAAGTAAAAAGAATCACCCCTAATCTCATGGTAAGGAGAACATTTAAATACAAAATAATCCTCAATTTCAAGCTCCAAAGAACAAATTTGACAAATATGATGTTCATGAGGAATAAAGTGATTTGTTTTCTATGCAAAAGTGGTGTGAACAAACTCTAAGTTGTGCCAAAAGAACCCTCCAAATATAAGATAATTGGAGCTTAGTGTAGCTAGGGAGCTTAATGAGCTCATCATGAAAATAAAGATGTTTACTCTAGTAAATTTGAAGCTTTGAAGAAAGAGGCTAACAAGGTTATATCCATTCATACTAAAGGTAGGTTTTATAAATCTCATCTTTCATACCTCTATTTATCTCCCTTTTCAATACATCTAGTGCATCAAATATAAAATTATTGGAGGGAGTCTATGATGTCAATACTTATAAGTCTTCATAGAGTGGAAGCCCTTACATTCAATCAAGTTGTGTTTGCATGTTTTGTTGGTTACATAGATGATTTGAATGGTTGAAATGGGTTTATGAAGAATAAATTATGCGAAGATTTGGCCATATGTCTAAGCATATCTACCATAGTCACCACTTGAAAGATCATACTAGTTATAAGTGGGGTTATACCAAATTTAGTGACATTGATATGTCATCGGATTGATCTCTTAGCATAGATATGTTTGCATAACATGGATATAAAGCGATCTTTCAATTCATCGTTGATTAGATTTCCTAAGGTAACGCCTCATGTTTCAACCACATATAGAAGAGTAGGTGCAAAATGTGAGTGTAAGGGTGAATATGTGTCTACAAATCATGAAAATGGAGTGAAAGAATTATTTCTCAAGAATGGGGAGGAAGTATATGATTTTCTTAGTGTGGATTTAACAACTAGTGATAAATTAAAATGTGGCCCATAAAAAGTACCCTTAGGTATACATGACCATCTCAACCCTTTTGGAATAATTGTGATTAAGGGTCTGGATTAAGAGATGTCTTATGGCCTTAGAACCACATAATAGACTATGCATAAATGCAACACAATGCAGAAATGGAACATAAGCTTAGATATTTATTGCATAAACATAAAGAAATTATAAAAACACTCACAAAAACTCAAAAATCAAGATGCTTTGCAAACATAATAGAATTGGAAATCTCAACTTGCTAACTCACAATATTTACAAGTATATATCACAAAAACATTGAAGTGACTCTTCCATACTATAGCTCTTTTATCGTGCAAGAATCATCTATGAAACATGTATAATGTTATGCTTGTATACATGTAAAACCTACCATATAATTACTAGCATAGATATCTTAAATACATCTATCTAAAAGACACCAAGAGATATCAATCTCGAGGTGCCTATCTAACTTATGTGAGAATTCCAATATAGGCACCTCGAGATTGATATCTCTCGGTGTATTTTAGATAGATGTATTTAAGATATCTATGCTAGTAGCACCCATTGGTGTTGCATGTAAAATGTAAAACATTGATTTTTTAAAATAATCAAAAGTTGTAGCATAAAATTTTAATCTAAATGCACAATAATATACATCACAATAAATTAAAATTTTCTAAAAGTATTTCATATTCAAATATACATTTTAAATAAAAATTATATTAATATTAGAGTTTCGGATCTCCAATGAAAAACAAATACACAAGTAATTGCATAAATTGAAATAACTAACAATAAGATGTAATATGATCAAGAACTCATAAGGCAAGAATGGCTCCAAATCAACTCAATGTTCCATAAGATAGGATCGGGTGCAAGTCATATATATAGGAGGTGAATGAGAAACTACCACCTAGATCGGTGGTGAATAACTCTCACTAATTGATATTGGAAATAGAGGTGACTACACACAACTAGTAAGCTAATTGAACACAACTGGTACACCTAAGAAATCATATCCGACGAGTGTACGAAATCTCCATGTAAATAAACAAATACAAGGAAAATGAATATCCTACACTAACCCCCCATAAGCACAACTTACGTGGGCATTGAAAAAGGAAAGTGGGTCTCGTATCGGTCCACCAAGCCAACAAACCAAGCAAGTGGGCCGAGAAATGACCGAGTGGAGGGTAGTGCACGGTTTCTAGGACACGAGCCCATCCAAGAGGTCATGCACATGGTCGAACTAACGCAAATATCTCGGGCCAAAAATGAGAAGAGCCGAGATCCAAACATAGTGTCATTTCAAGAGGCGGTGAGGGGTGGAAACACGGGTCAAAGTGTTAGCAGAGTAGGTGAGCCAAACACAAAGAGGGAAAGCCATGTTGAGATATGTCCTAGTTGCGAAATAGGATATGGGGACGAAGTGGCTAGATGGTGGGGTGTTGAGCAAAATCCATAGTGGAGAGTCACACACCAAACAACATATTTGAGGCCGAGCGAAAATGGATCGATGAATAGGTTGAGTTGAAGAGTAAGAGCCAAAATTTCCGAGGTTGAGCCACCGAGTGGATGAGAAGAGCTAAGTGATAAAGATCTCATATCGAACCTACCGAGCTGAGTTAGAGGAGCCACTGAGCTAGAAAAGTGTAAACCGATTCCGAACCCAATGAAGGCTGAGATCAATGCAGGGTAAATCCTTCACTAAACTTGTCAATCCACCAAATTTGGTCATGAATAACTACATTAGCTAAAAAATTCCTAGAAAGGTCCCCACAAAATTTTTTTGGTTAGTTTGGGCAACCGAGGGATTAAAAAATTCTGTAAATTTCATGATTTGGAAACCCGAAATTTGTAAACCTCAAAAAAAATTGCAACACTATTCTCAAGAACGAAGTCAAAATATTTTCACATGAATTATCAGTCACCCAAACAAAGTATTTGAAAAAACCGCAAATAAATCAATTATGGAAAATGTTTCACCAGAATTGATCTAATACCATATTAGATTTTTTAGATCACGATGAAAAAAATGCACAAGTAATTGTAGAAATCAAAATAACTAACAATAATATGCAATATGATCAAGAACTCACAAGGCAATAATGGTTCCAAATAAACTCAATGTTCCATAGGATAGAATGATGCAAGTCATGTACATATAGGAGGTGAATGTGTAACTAACAACTAGATTAGTGGTGAATAACTCTCACTAACTTATATTGGAAGTAGAGTTTACTCCACACTAGTAAGCTAACTGAACACAACTGGTACACCTAAGCAAGCATATCCCAGGAGTGTAGGAAAACTCCAAGTAAATAAACAAATACAAGAAAAATGAATATCCTACACTAATAATTAATACATGAATATAATAAAACATTCATATGCATATATGATATATTTGCACTTGATGAATAAATCATCATCTATACATTTCTTCCTCCAGTGATTGAAGTATTTTTTCTTCTTTCTTTCTTTTCTCTACTCCCTTTCCACTCCTCAATTTCTCAAACTAGTCACATGGTTGGGGTCCAGGATCCATTTTATTATCTTCACAAAATTGATTGCCACCTTCCTTGTGTCTACATCTTTTACATATACGTCCTTCAACTGATCCATATATCTTCATTCCAAGATAACTCTCTTGACAAATATAACACATATGTGGAGAAGCAAGCTTGTCCAACTCATGTCGAAACAATAATTGTATAGTTTTGAAATCTATCTCAACAATATTTTGTTCTCTTCCTAGTTGTGAATTCACCTCTGGTTGTTGATTATCATTTTGTATATTATTCCTCACATCAACATCCATTTCTCTATTATCAGGTGTCTATAGAACATGATCTATGGTTAATGAATTCATACCTTCATAATTAAGCTCGAAATTAGAATTCCTTTGATTGTGCCTTTGAATTGCTTCATGATTACATTCTTGTAGTTATTATCTTTATTCCTCGGTGATTTGATCTAAATGAATCTTATGCTTCACGTTTGGCAAATTGATCACAATCTTATAACTTGGAGACTTTTTATGGTGTTATACACATGGTTATGGGGCACCTTTATGTTGACAATAATAAAAACGCTTTCCTATTTTCTTCTACATTCTCTCAAGCCGATCTTATAGAACTTGAATATTTTGATGTGTTTTGTCATTAAAACATTTAAAATACATTCAACTCCCTTGGTTTTCTATTGAAGTAGGCCCTTCAAGTTTAATTTATGAAAACAAGGGCACATGTCACTCAACAACATCTCTAAACTTTTAAATTTGGTCACTTTTCATGTTTTTCATTTCTTAATGATGAGTGAATGATGCATGACATAGGTTAACATGCATCATTTATTGGTCTTCTCACATTTTACAAATTGTTTAGAAATTAACCATTTTTGCATGTTTTTCGATGTCCCTAATGGATGATTGAAACTTGGCACTAATCGAAATTCGACACTCATGTGGACTTAACATTTTTTCCCCCACTCTCCAAACATTATAAAGTATCAATGTTTGATGCATGACAATTTGGACAACTGGAGGTGATTGGCATCAATACTATCTCAAGGCCTTGGTTAACCCTCCAATATTCACAAAGCACGATATGAAATGCATGGTGTTAGGGATATGTGACAACAATTGGTGAACGAGATCCTTTGAAATCTTTGAGATCACCTCCCAAACTTCACATGAAATCGATGAATGATAAGTGGAAATGTAGATAGATGGCAGTGATTGGTGCCTATATCATCTCAAAGATTCCCCTACTCCTTGCTCCGAAAAAAATGTCGAGCATTGATTAAGGACATGTGGCAAAAGCGACACATGAAAATCTTGGTAAGATATGAGATTCCCTACAATGCTTGTCTTACTAGCTTAAATATGATAGTATCACCTAGTATTAAACAAAGTTCAAGGATGTCACAAAGGGCATGAACAAAAACCCAGTTTTTAATCATATCTTCTGATTGGGACCTCCATTTAAACTGCAATCGATACCATTATAAAGGTATTCGAGAGAGATTTACTTTGCACTTAGTTTCATAGAAAATGATTGAGGGATTGAAGATAAATTCATGAAAAAGTTTTCATGCATTTATAGCTATGTAAATAAGATCAAATGGATCCCAATAAATTTCATAATCTTTTGGGTTGTTATGATATCTTCTAGAATATGCTTTCAAGCTGTTAGGCTCCTTTTTGGTCCCACTAAATGTAGATAAAGGAATTAAACAAGCTATAATGAGCTTTAACAGTGGTCCCAAGTACAATCATGGTTTATTAGATAATTGACATCTAAAACTTCATTCATAATCCAAATCTCATGGGATTGCATTGATGTTATTTGAGAGATCAACTCAAAAAAAAAAATGCTCGTTGTTTACAAATGAAGTCATCAAATCACCAAAAACAAATATCTTCTTTACAAACACAAAATTTAATGGATAGGGTTTGTTTCAGGTCATTCTCAAGCTATGGTTCATGGTCATGGATCATCACGAGGCCTTTAGATATCATGAGAATATGCTCTAAGTGGTTTTGGGTGGATCATTTTAGTCATTAATCTTTTCAATCCTCCATGATATGTGTGAAGAGATAAGGATGAGAAAGGAGATATTCTATGAGTATATTATCGATGTCTTCCCCCTAATCTCTCTTTTGTCTTCCCTCTTCTCTATATGTGCAATCATGCACTATTGTAAAATGGTTCCTCTTCCTTGAAAGTAACATTACTCTTCTCTTTTGGGTGCTGAGATTTTTGAGTGCCTTTGACCTCTGGTTTTGATCTTTGTAAATGAATAAGCACCTTAGAGTGTGTTGATAATAGATTGTGTATACCTCTATATTTTTATTACATCTATGGTTTTGTCTTATATCTTCCCTCTATATTTATGTTAATTGCCCCTTACCTCTTTATTATATTCATGGTTTATTGTGTGTGGCATTTGCAAGGTTTATTCACTTTGTCTTAAAGGTTGAGAGTGAGAGTTAGATTTAGATGCATGGTTTGGTTGTGACTCATATCTACCCTCTGGATCTTTTATTTTTCTTTTCACTCGCTCACTCACATAGGGAGGGTGATCTCCTTTCTTCTTGGTGCATCGCCATTATTTTATTTCATATTTTCCTCATCCCTTTTCTCCTACAACTTCCATATTAGAGTACAATATTGATTAATATAGAGTAGTTAGGATAGGAAACGACCTTGTTTGGAGTTCTTCATCAAGGATCCAAGTGTCCCACACCTTGGAGGTATTACCATTTTGATGCAAAGATAACCATGTTCTTTAAATTTGGTGATCTTACATGGGTAAACATCTAAGATGTCCAACACTGATAAGTGACATATATGGCATTAGATACATAATATTCCTCTCTAAAATAACAGGCCCCAAGTGATAACATGACTCAATATACAATGATTTTTATATTTGGTTATAATAATGAGTTAGGTGAACTCATGTCATCTAATTGAACAATATTGAACTTTTAAATTTTTGAAATTAATGTGTCATATATTTCCCTTTATGCATAAGGATACACACTTTCTTCTAAATGAATCTTTGCATGCAATTGTATTTCAGATCTAATGATATTTCCACCTTATTGATTAATTTGCACCATTGATGTGAATCTCTAGATGGTAATGTGAGCCTTAAAAAATTCTCTTTTTGATGTCACACAAAATAATGTTGATCCCTGTAATCACAATTTTTTAATAGGAAACATAATTATGCAATGTGCTATTGAAATACATGCTTTATATATATCTTGGAATATGATTTGAAAGTTAGAAGATATCATGAACCCTGCTTATCTCCTCTAGAAATGTCACAAAAATAAGAAAACTATGAAATATTACAAAAATCTTGTGCATGTGCACACTACAGAACATTACAAACATATAGGCAAAAGATTATAGTATGTTACTTTTGCACTAATTAATGGTGAAAAACACCACAAGACTCTTTCACACTCATAATTGTGTACTTATTAATCAACATAGGAAAAAACATGAGCTGTGCAAGAAAAACATAGACTTAACATACTAAAAACTTGTGTAATTATAGCCTTTAACTTATTTTCCTATCTAACATGTTTTGGGTGATGCGATGTGAACCCAAATGATACTCCATCATACACCCTATGTAAAAAATAAAATCATAATATTTTTGTTATGAATCTACTTATGGTATTCCACATTTTGTAATTTTGAATGATTTTATCTAAGTTTATTTCCCTTTCATTTTACGGATATTCTTTGTATTCTTTGTCTCATGTCCACTTGTTGATCCTTGTGTCAATTATCCTCTCCACCTCATTTATTTCTTCTTTGAAATCTCACTATCTAATCAATATATGTATATGAATATGAATATGTGTTTCCTCTTTCATCACCCTTAGATTATTTTAGGATATAAATATTCCTTATTGAAAATAGGTGAAATGTATACTCCTTGTGGTAGTTCAATTTCATATGTGTTCATTACAAACTTGAGTAATAATATGCAAGTCTAAACTTCTTCATCTTCAACTTTTTATATGCCCCTCTTAGAAATATTTCCTTCCAAAAATGTGCAAATATCATGTGTACTCCTTGAAATTTACATTCTCTTTGCTTAGTATCTGTTGGAGTTCAATCCACTTCCTTGGATTGAGTTGTTACTTTTCATGGACTCCCCATAAATTTAACTAATTTTGTGTGCTTTATATTGTTCCCCATGCTTCAAAGATAAGTCTTGAGTCAAAGAGAAGTATCAATTTGTAATAGATCTTGTGCCTTAGCAAGATAAAAGAGAAGATTCAAAAAAATGTTGGGGGACTAGTTTGGTTTACTGTGGAGTACAAGAAATTAGTGTTCCATGGGTTCTCCTAACCCGCGAAACAAAGGAGCGTTAGTTGGACTTAGGTGGGTTTTGAAGAAAATACTCACAATGAAGAAAACTTGCAGAGTGCTGGAACCTAGTGTTCTGCGGGTTCTCCTAACCCGCGAAACAAAGAGACATAGAAAGACACACAACAAAGGATCCAACACACTGTGGAACAAAGGAAAGCAAGAGGACACGTGGTGAAGATTGATGGTCAAAGGAAGGGCCACGTGTCACCATTCCGGATAACTTAAAAGCAAATTCATTTTGTGGACCTCAAGTCCACATAATAAACTAAACTCAATAATTCTATTGGGTTTGGGTCAGCGAAGGTCAAAGAAACATGGTAGAGTTTGGAGGTGACAAGTGGTAGAAGAGTGAGGTCAAAACAGGGATACGTGGAAACCTTTTTAGGAAGCCAAAAGTTTCTAAGTCCCCCAAAAGGAAAAGGTTGTGATACAAAGGCCAAACCAATCAAAAGAAAGCATGATGCAAGGAAGAATGACTTAACCAAGGAACATGGAGCTTTTATATTGGCTCACATTTTGCAATTGTTAGTGAGGCTAAAGAAAAGGTAAAATGTGAAGTGAGCGTGGAGCTTTCTTATTGGCTCACGCTTCACAGTGGTTAGTCAGGGGCTATAAAAAGGGTAAATTACGATGAAGCGTAGAGCTTTCCTATTGGATATTTGGTCGCCTTTGTTATTCAAAGAAAAGGACAGTCTGACAAGGTGGGAGAATGTGGCATTGATTTATTGGCTCACTTTTTATTAAGGAACAAACCTACCCAAGCATAAAGAAAGGAAAGGAAAGGAAAGAAAAGAAGCAAAGCCCGACCTAGCAAGCCAATCAAAGACCGACACATGGAAAATGGAAAATTAGTGCACACGTTAGCGGGAGAGCGAGTCCCCAAACTAATCAAAGGCCATGTGTCACATTTTTTTTCATCCTGACATGAAAAAAATTCAAAGGGCCATATATTTCAATCCGAGCTCCAAATCTTATAAAATTTATATCGTTGGAAAGGTCTCTTCAAGCCCTTCACTTTGGAATCATTAGATTCAGAAATTGATGAAATTTGGTGGGAGAAAAAGTAGAAAACATATTTTTCATTAAAGATATAGTTGTAGTATTGGTCAACCACTTGAATTGATGAAGTATGGTGTTTTTTCTCTTTGCACACAAGACAAAAGGAATGAATGATTTTGGCAGGCAGCCCATGCTCCTTTGCAAGATTTTAATGCTTCTTATTGGTGGTTGTAGAAGGAAATCAGATTTTTCTTCTTTCTTTCTCCTTCTCATCTTCTATATAATGTAACAATATTTCATTTTCCCGAGGAGGCGGATTGGGGGTAGTTGTAGAGTTTTTTTATTAAGTTCAATTTTTGTTCCAGTTTCTAGCTTCTAGAAAGTAGTTGTTTGTATACGATCTTTGTAAGGAAGAGCTAAGGTGGTTGCATTATACAACCATTAGTAGGTTTTGAGGGCATTTTTGTGTCCCCTAGCTAGAACTTACATGAATATATCTCTCTATGATTGATCAAGCTATACTTTCCCTTTCTTATGTTTTAAAGGAATGAAAGATGTAATATTGTTTTTGTTACTATCTTGCATTGGCTTTACTTTGTTGAGTACACAAGGGTATTTCTTAGTCGATGTATTCTTGGTCACTATAAGACTATTACAGAATAGTGTATATTAGGAAATAGCTTAACTCAGTTGTAAAATCCTATAGGAAACATCACTTTTGAAGATTTCTTTTTATCCCTTAAGGGTCTTTTGGGTGTATAAGACAAATATAGAAAGTGCTTTATCTTAGCTCTAACTCCATGATTTGTAGTTAGGATTGGGAATAATCTAGACAACATTTTTTCTAATTGAGTATCAATGAATATAAATGTTATTTCACAGATAACGTTACATTGATTATTCTTTTCAAGCATAACAATTAAGGATGGATTCATTCTATGGGAAAACTACTCTATCAAGGTCATAAAATAAAATTCCATCTCCCCTCCAAATCTCCATTAAAACAAAACAATCAATCCCACCCCATACTTCCATTCCTTGTTTTTTTTATCATGTCTCTAACTATCATTAAAATTTCCCTTTAGATTTTATCTAGAGAGTGCAAGAGCAATCGATATCTACTTTCTATATTAACCTGTGTTTGGTGAGGTAGACATAAAAAAATTGTGTGACAACTCATGGGAGTGAAGTGTTTTTTCATGACCATGTTTATCCCATATTGATCCAACGCTTAAAGAAAATGAGGGAACAAAGATCCCATCTCTCCCTCTACATTCAAGTTACATGTGGGTCCTCTCACCCTGGTTCAAGGAAGGAACAAAAGTAGTAGGAATAGGCCATCCCATTTGTGAAGGTGCCTCCTTATCACCTCCCAGATTTGAGTCACTAAGTTGAGTGTTGAACAAATCCCTAGATATCAACGACAAAGAACTTTTCATTTTTCATCATTCCCTCAAAGCCAACCCACTCAGGTTATTTATTAATCTCGTAGGGGTGCTATTATTGGAGCCATCACTCGAGTGGTGCCATTTACGGGAAATAATTTTAAGGTTCCATATTTCTATAATTTTATATTATAGTGGCAAATCCCTAAAAGAAAAGGTTGGGTATAGACTGGTTTCATTACATAGTGTATTAACAAGATTTCCATAAAACCTGACTCCGCTGGGAAAAATGTGGGAAGATTCATAAATATCTATAAAGCTCAACCTTCCAGTTTATAAAGCTATCATTTCAAGAGATTTTTGAGTTAATCTATACATCTAAGGTACAAGGCCTTAGTGGTGGCTCTGTATTTCAAAGAAAATATGGTATGTATCAGTGCAATGTTTTTACAACTTGCTAATTAAATATCCCCTTTACATAGTTTGAAAGAGGATGGTCCTTTTTCAATTTGGATCCTATCAAAATATTAATTCTAGATATGAAAAGTACAAATTAAATAATGAAGCAGGTATGGAAATCGAAGGATGATTAAAAGTCAGAAGAAATATTTTTCAAACTACTAAGATTGATTAGCCTTTGGTGGAAGACTACTCTAGTACACTGACAACTCTTATTCAGGTAGTCATCAAGATCATTTGCATTCATTGTTTCAAGAAGTTTCAGACTCTACATGTATATAAAGGTATTCTTCATTTCCCTTCTTTGTTGACTCATGAGAATCAAGTATTTTGTGAAACTAAGTCCTTGAAGGATTTCCATTTTGAAGATCATACTCCTCTAGCTTCAAAGATCCCTAGTTCCCCACCATTTCAATTCTTCCTTTTGAAAAATCCTCCATAAGATAATATGGCACAATCTCCACCAAGGATCCTTTTCTATTTACAACTTATAAACTAATAAGGTTCCATAGAATGGTGGGCTATCCTCATGAAGTACCACAAAAATTTAAAATAATGTTATGTAGATTTCAAGGAAATAATGCCATGACTAGAGATCAACATCTCATTTTTGTTTCCAGGATGATATGGATAACTATGTAATAAAGCATGAAGATGGTCATGTTAAGTTATTGATACATACATTAGAAGAAGGTTCAGGAATGGTATAAATTGTTTCCTACAAAATCAATTGACTCCTAGGTAGAAATGAAGAATGTTTTCAATTTACAATATGGCAATAAAACACCCCAGATCCATTGACAACAAGAGTGTCAATAGAAGAAGAACATATCATTGAGTGGTGTGATAAATGTTTGTTACCACAACAACTTGTTAAAGATATTGATATTAATGAGGAACCTAATTTTAATGATACATGTATGATGGAGAGCCCAAATGATTCACCACAAGGAGCTACTTCCACTGATATTCTAAATGCCAAAACTACAGAAGAATTTTGGTCCTGCATCAATCAGGTATTCTCTCTTCCTCTTGTAGCTAATGTTGATATGGATATGGCTCAATAATTTGAACTTCCTAGTGTAAAAAAAAAAAGATATCAATGTCCCCTAGATTGAGAATTTTGATGAGGCATGTTCCCGATGTTGGGAATAGAAGGAGTGGTTCTAACTTCTCCAAATCAATATGAAAATGAAGTTGTGTCTCCATATTGCAACTATGAAGTAGAGATATTGATTAGACCATCACTTCTCCGATAGCATTCAACATTGGAAATTTTCTAAAGATGATGCTCAGATCCAGAGGTTTCTAGAGTGTGAAGATGAATTCACTAATCAATTCATTTATCTTGAGCCTATGATTGTCTTATGTGATGAAAAAGAAACCATATTTGGGGAAGATGTAATAAAATTGAGAAAAAATGTTATCCCTCGAAAAGAATGATTAGTCTTGAGTCAAATTTTGATAGCAATGACAACATTTTGAGAAAGTCTATCCATGTTCTTAGAGATGTTGAAGAATGCAACTTGGGATATTTCTCAAAATATCAGAAAGGTATGGATGTGATGTAGCATGATCAAAAAGGAAAAACCAGCGTATGCCGATTGTTTAAAGAATTACCATGATTTGTTGGCATGGTATTATCTAGATGATCAAGTATGATCATTGAAAAAAAACTTTTCGTTGTGTTATTTGTTTTTGTGTTTTATTTGTGTTGTTATTTCCAGTTTTTTGCTTTGGTCTACAATGATCAGGTTTTTGTTGTTGTCTATTTCCCCCGACTGCTATTTATGTGTCTATTCAAGAAGCCCTATGTGTTTTGAACCTGTGACTCCTTGCCAAATGGACTAGGCATCTAGTCTTTGTTCTTGTGGCACCTATGAGGGGTGCTCATCTCGGAGTAGGATCTAATGTTGGAGCTCAATCCAATTCCTTAGATTGAGCTAGTATTTTTCATGGACTCCCTATAAATTTAACTAATTTTGTGTGCTTTATATTGTTACCCATGCTTCAAAGATCAGTCGAGTCAAAGAGAAGTATCAATTTGTAATATACCTTGTGCCTTATTGATATAAAAAATAAGTTTCAACAAAAATGTCAGAGACTAGTTTAGTTTCTTTCGGAATACAAGAACTTAGTGTTTCACGATGTTCTCCTAACCTAAAAAAAGAGAGCGTAAGTTGGACTTATGTGGGTTTTGAAGAAAATCCACACAATGAAAAAATACACAGAGTGTTGGAACCTAGTGTTCTGTTGGTTCTCCTAACCCATAAAAACAAAGAGACATAGAAAGCCACACAACAAAGGAGCCAACATGCCATGGAAAAAGGAAAGCAAGAGGACACATGGTGAATGTTAATGGTCAAAGGAAGGGCTACGAGTCACCATTGTGGCTAAATTCAAAGAAGATGCATTTCACAGGCCTCAAGTCCACGAGAATAAACTAATCTCAATAATTCTATTGGGTCTAGGTTTAGGTCAACGAAGGTAAAAGTTTGGAGGTGAAAAGTGGTAGAAGAGAAAGATCAAACAGAGATACATGGCAACCTTTTTAGGAAGCCAAAGTTTTCTAAGTCCCTAAAAAGGAAAAGGTTGAGACACAAAGGCCAAACCAATCAAAAGAGAGAACGATCTAAGGAAGACTGACATACCTAAGGAATGTGGACCTTTTCTATTGGCTCACATTTCGTGATTTTCAGTCAAGGTTAAAGAAAAGGTAAAATGCGAAGTGAGTGTGGAGATTTCTTATAGGCTCACACTTTGCGAGTGGTCATAAGGGGCTATAAAAAGGGTAAATTACAATTGCAAAGCATGGAGCTTTCCTATTGGATCTTGTTTCACCACTATCAGTCAAAGAAAGGATAATCTAACAAGGCAAGAGAACATGGCATTGATTAATCGATTCAATTTTTATTAAGGAACATACCTACCCACATAAAGAAAGGAAAGGAAAGGATAGGAAAGAAAAGAAGAAAATACGGAACCAACGAAATCCAATCAAATACCAAACTAATAAAATACCACCATGTGTCATATTCCTATACATTACGATATGCAAAAATTCAGAGGGACATATCTTTCGATCCAGAGATCCAAATATTATAAAATTTATATAGTTGGAAAGGTCTCTTCAAGCCCTTCACTTTGGCATCATCAGATTTAGGTAATTGATGACATTTTGTGGGAGAAAAAGTAGAAAAATTATTTTTCATTAGAGATATAATTGTAATATTGGTCAACCACCCGAATTGATGAAGTATGGTGTCTATTTTTTCTTTGTGCATGTAAGACAGAAGGAATGAATGATTTTGGCAGGTAGCCCATGCTCCTTTGTAGGATTTTAATGCTTCTTGTTGGTGGTTATAGAAGGAAATCATATTTTCTTCTTTCTTTACCCTTTTCATATTCTATATAATGTAACAATATTTAATTTTCCTTAGGAGGAGGATTGGGGGTAGTTGTAGAGTTTTTTTGATTAAGTTCAATTTTCTATTCTAGTTTCTAGCTTCTGGAAAGTAGTTGTTTGTATCCAGTCTGTAAGGAAGAGCTAAGGTGGTTACATTGTACAACCATTAGTAGGTTTTGAGGGCATTTTTTTGTGTCCCCTAGCTAGAACTTACATGAATAGATCTCTCTGTGATTAATCAAGCTATACTTTCCCTTTCTTATGTTTTAAAGGAATGAAAGATGTAATATTGTTTTTATTACTATCTTGCATTGGATTTACTTTGTTAAGTACACAAGGGTATTTCTTAGTCATTGTATTCTTTTGGTCACTGCAAGACTATTGTAGAATAGTGTATATTAGGAAATAACTCAACTCAATTATAAAATCCTATAGGCAGCATCACTTTTGAAGAGTTCTTGTTATCCCTTAAGGGTATTTTGGTGTATAAGACAAATATAACAAGTGCTTTATCTCAGCTCTAACTCCATGATTTGTAGTTAGGATTGGGAAGACTGTAGACAACATTTGTGCTAATTGAGTATCAATGAATGCAAATGTTATTTCACTAGATCATGTTAAATTGATTGTTATTTTCAAGCATCACAATTAAGGATGGATTCATTCCATGGGAACACTACTCTATCAAGGTCATAAAATCAATTTCCCTCTCCCCTCCAAATCTCCATTAAAACCAAACAATCAATCCCACCCCGTAATTCCATTTGTTTCTTTTGTTTTCATGTCTCTAACTATCATTAAAAGTGCCCTTTAGATTTTACTAGATATTTCAAGAGAAACCAATTTATACTATCTATAGTAACCTATGTCTAGTGAGGTAAGCATAATAAACATTTTTGTGAAAAATTATAAGAGTGAAATACTATTTTCATGGCCATTTTAATCCCAAATTTATCCAACACTTAAAGAAAATGAGGGAACAAAGATCCCATCTCTTCCTTTGCATTCAAGTTACATCTGCGGGTCCTCTCACCCTGGTTCGAGGAAGGACAAAAACTAGAAGGAATATGCCATCCCCTTTTTGAAGGTGCCTCCTAATCACCTCCCAGATTTGAGTCATTGAGTTGAGTGTTCAACAAGTCCTCGACTATTAATGACAAAGAACATTTCATTGTTCATAATTATCGAAAGCTAACCCACTCATGTTAGCTTCTCATCTCCTAAGGGTGATATTTTGGGAGACAACAATATCTATGAATTGACCATGTTGTGTTGAAATAATCTCCAATTTTTTTCACACTTGAGCATGCACATCTCTCATATGCTCTACAAAATATTGTGCATCTACAATTCTTATTTATATGAATGTGTGATTATTATGTCTCTAATTTTAAATTCAACTTCTCTTTTCTTAAAATTTGTGCATTATTTATATTGCATTGAAGTCCTCTCCAGTTGTCTATAAAATATTTTATGCACCTTTCATATGCTCTACAATATATTATGCATCCACACTTTTAATTTCTACACTCCTTATGTTATGTAACTCCCCAACTACTCTTAGGATTCAACCAAATATAATGTGTAATGGTCTCTTACTTATACTCCTATTACCTGAATTATTACATGTAAAATCATCTTACACCATAATGTTAACATGGCTTATCTTCAATAAAAAATCTCAAAAATCCCTAAACTCGTGTTTAGAACCTCTATCTTTCCTTTTTTTTTTGGATGACATGTTAAATTTACCTATAACTTGGTGTCCAATTTCTTCCATAATGTCTTATAGAAATTTCCAAAATATTTTACATCCTTGTATGATACAATACTATATGGTAAACCATTTACCCTCATAATATCCATGAATAAAAAGTCTCAATGTTAGTTGCATCACCAATTTTCCTAAATGCCACAAAAATTTCATCTTTGAAAACTTTTCAAAAACTTCAAGTATTGAATCATTTCCCTTCTAACTCTTAGATAACTCAAACCCTCCCATGGTCTCTATAGAATAGGATATGACTTATATAATCATATATTATGACTTCTCCTTTAGATAATTGAAAAAATATACACTCATAAACACACTTGTGCACATATAAATTCACATATAGCTAAAAGTATATTTCCTAAAGGTACACATATGAGTTTTTGTAGCCAAAATTACCACTGATCAATCACTATGTTTCTCTTAGACCAAATTTTTGTGCATTAAACCTCTAGATAATAGATATAAACAATTTTTAATTTAACAATCCTTCTTTAATTATCTAACCACAATGCTATGTCTACACTTATTGGATTTGTACATGTTTTCCATGATTCAATGAAATATTCATATTTAACATGACACTCCCTCATATAATAAAATCATATGACTTCAAACCTCCACTCTTTTAAAAAATATCATACTCAAATCATCTCAGTAACTTTATTTAAATTACTCCTTTTGTGTCACAAATCAAAATTACAACTCTATAATAACTTGACTCACTTCACATCTCTATTTTAAATTGCCTTCACTATTAATGAAATAATTCTTGATGACCCATATACATAACAAACTCCTTGGTAATAAATAATGTCTGCATTTATTTAGTACTTACACTACTCTTATGTAGAATTCATGATCATACATACAATACTTGCACTTCACATAATTGAGATTCACACCAAAATTTTTGATGAGTATTTATTCTTGAATCAATACTAATCCTATTTATGTGCCACTAACATCACAATTCACTTGAAATAGCTTGTTAAATTATAATGACGCCAACATTGTTTTCTCAATCATTCTCTTCTTCAATTTCTAGATTTTTTAATTTTAATTTTTCCTTATACATTACATATGTAATTTTTACACATATATTTTTGAAATTCCTAATGATTTTTATGTAGAAAGTTATTAATCTATGAAAACTTGTTGCTTAAAAAATAATCATAGGTGATGATCAATCAACTATTGTATGAACCTTTTCTAGATCCATCTTTAGAACTTCTTGATAAATCACAAATACCAATTATACCTATTCTTACTTCAAGAAACTACACCTCTTCAGGTTTATGAAAATTTTTTCATCTCACATTCTCATCAACACTTCGTGCAAATCTTACAAATGTACCCATTTTGACATAATGAATATCAAAATAACATATAAATAAACAATCAAAAACTTACCAAAATATGTGTTCAAACATTCATTCATCACATGAATGAAAATATTAAGTGCATTTATCAACACACATTATGTCCCAACCATTCATAAAGTCCCTCTTACGTTGTTTTCCATTCAATTCCTTCTTTTGTATAATTTTGGTGATATGCACTCTTCAAGTCAATCTTCAAGAATTTTTTTGCTCCACATAAGAAATCCATCTGATCATTCATCTAAGGTAACAAAAATTCTATTTTTTGTGATCTTGGTTAATTCTTGGCTATCTATAAACGTTCTTCATTCATGACTTTACTTTGGCATTAATAATGATAGTACTACATATGAATCAAAATTTTATAAATATATTTTTTACCAATAACTCTTGAGCTTGTTTTTACATCTATGGATTCTCTTGTAGTATTAAATTGTATGTCACTTGGTTTGGTAGACTCAATCCTAGAATCAAATCCATTTGATGAACTATACTCCTCATTTCATATAATCCATATGTTAGATCATTAAAAATAAATTTCATAAATTCATTAATCAAGTTTTCACTTTATGTGGAAGTATCTCTTCCCCACCTTTAATTTATATGCCCAAATTTTATGTATAATTTACTACAAGTTCAAAATAATTACACCCCTTCACCTCAACTAGAAATTTATTTCCCTAATTAAGATAACCTTAGGATTAGTTTCCACTTCCCCATACCCATCATTTAGTGGATTCAAAGAGTGTATCTATACATCTTTTGCAATCAGGGTTATGTGTTCACAAGACCATCATGTTGTGCCTCATGGTCAAATTACTAAGATCTTATAATAAAAATAAAGAAAACATTCATACGCATAATATCATGCATAACCTTATCTTTGTATCCACCACGATATATAAATTAAGTAAGTAGTTTTCATTCACCAAAATTTGATGAAATTTTAGCAACCAATAAATCTTATATGGATTATAAAATATTATCCCATTTCATTTCAATTTATCCTCTATTTCTTGTAAACCAATGTTATATGTACTACCCCTCTTTATGATTAACTTACAACAATTACCTCTTGTCTTTAAATTCTTTTGAAAAAGTTTTTTCAATGTGTAGAACTATTCTTATTTTTCGTAGGTTTAAAAATAACCCTTAACATTATGAGTGTTTCTCGAATTTAAGGTTCATTATTATGATGTATTGATGCAAGAATTTTTTCATCTACATGTGTACTATGCACACTTTATTTTCTACCACTATGTGTATGTATGTGTATACACTCATATGATATATGTCCAAATTTTCTAAATTTGAAAGTGTATATACCTAGCATTTCATTCTACTAACTTTTTTTTTCTTTGTAGGCATCAAAGGTACATTGGCTTCCCAAAGTAGTGTTCCTGGGGACTAACTAGAAATAGTTATGTGAAACCTTCAATAGTTGTATTATGATGATTATAAATGGTATTTATTAGAGATCCTTGATGTGCATTATAATTATATCACATTTCAAATGTTTTCATACCTCTGCAATCATATTCTAGCCTCTTAATGGAATCACCTTACCATCCACCTACAATCACTTAGATACCTACTTTCAGCACACACATACCTTCATCATGTCATATTATTGGTACCTTTAATTTTATCTCCATCAATCAAAACCCTATTTTTAAACCCCATGATTTTACATTTTTCGTTGTTGATGGTATTGACTATGGACACTATTGTTGGGTTTTCATTTTTTCATAACCTATAGTATTGACCATGGTCAATATTACTAGCTAGCAAAAGTTTTTAATTTGCATCATGTTTATTATTTATACTCAACATTTGAGATATAGTTCCAACACATAATCATCACACATTTGGAATAATAACATTTGCTATATGCTCTTAAATCCTTAGAGGTATTGAAGTTGGTATTACTTTTATTCTTTTAAGTATACACTTAGAACATTGATCACTTAGGATATTCAAGCATAGGAATTGCACTTACTATGGTCTTAGAAACCTTTGGGATTTTAGATTCTTCAACAAGAGGATTTCCTAGGCATTCTCTTATTTGTTTATGATCCCCACATTAACTATATCATAACATCCTGCTAACCTTGAGGGGAAGTTAATGCACCACTGGTGTCTACAAGAAGATAAGTATTTATAACCTCTATTTTCCATGATGATTTTCAAATTTGATTTTTTTTTTTGATATGGCCTTTCACGGGTTGAAGTAGATCAACATATTATTGATATATTGCATTATTTATTTATCATCTCTTGTTGTATAATATAACCTATTGAGATTTAAAAACTATTACAACCTTATGAAAACCCAAGCATAAGGGTTTTTATCTTGTTATAGCCTAATTACAACCTAATTATCAACTTGCCAATATGTCCTAGTTATATACCACTATCTTAACCTAGATCTAGGATTTGGAATCCTACATCTCCTATCAAGTGGTAATTATGTTTTTCATAGTTCCACATATTTAGAAACTTACAACCTCAAGGTGTGCATATTTATTATGCCCCCTCTCACTATCTTAGTTTAGATTACCCATTACTGAGAGAAAAGAGGGTATCTCATCATGCCATTATTTATTTGCATACATATTGGCATACCCAACATGAATCATACTCTTCCATCTAATTGAGTCATCTTCATATGTCTTAAATATTCATAAATATTTCCTAAATTACTCTAACTAACCACTATGAAATGTGAGCCATAGGACCATACCACTACATATAGATATAGGTTCTAAGAAAATTGAAAATTAATGTAACATAAAAAGAAGCTGATGTCTCATTCCCCATTATGCATTTTATGGGTTATAAATAGTATCAAGTAGTATTAATATTTGATAATTTTCCTCTGTATTTTTTTCTAAATTTAGTGGTGCTTCTATTTGTACTTAGTGTTTTAGTGTTTTATGTAGACAAATTTAACCATTGTGTTGTTATTAATTAGATTATCTCCAAAATTCATTAGATTATCTCAAGAAATGATTATATTATCTCCAATAAGTGATCATATTAGCTCTAGGATATGATTATATTAACTACTGAGGAATGATTAGATTATCTCCAAAGAATGACTATATTAGCTCTAGGATATGATTATATTAACTACAAGGAATGATTAGATTATCTCCAAAAGAATGACTATATTAGCTCTAGGAAGTGATTATATTAGCTCTAGGAAATGATTATACTAGCTCCAAGGAATGATTAGACTAGCTCCAAGAAGTGATTAGATTAGCTCTAAGAAATTGGGTTTAAATAAATGAGGGATCAAATGATTACCCCCTTTTAACGAAAGGGATCAAATGTAGTGACATCTATTGAAGACAAATTAATTCATTGTATTGATCGATTATTGGAATATTGTAGGCAATCAAATTTGGAAATTTTTCATGTTGACACTTTTGATTATGACTATACTTCTTGGATAAAATAACCATCTACATCAATCCCCACTCATTACATCTTGTTATCTCTATCCTAACTTGATTCTTCATATGCATTAATGTGTTGATAAATTTTGATTAAAAATCCATAAAATCAATGCTTAACCTCACGAAAATCATGGTGCAACTCATATATTTCATCCACTATCTCTTTACCCAAAAACATAGAATAAGGTTAGGATGTGCCATCCAATCCTAGTTGACTTATGCGATCTTGGACTAACACATCTTCCAACTCTACTTTCAATTTAATAACATTTGTTGGGTATTTTTATCTTCCTGGGTTATCCTTACCATAATTATTTACCTTCAAATAAATATATAATAAAGTTTATATAACATTGAATTCATTACCTAGAATGCATGAAAAGCATATATCAAATCACTTGGCACTCTCATTGCAATACATACAAAAGGAACTCAAGGCTAAAAAAATATTCCTAAATCGATGCACATCAATTAGAGAAACCACTATTAGATTTTGTAAGAATTCAAATATGTCAAGGATTTTATATTCCCTCATTTCCAACCACTCAAAGATATCTACTCAATGTCTTAGTAAGAGCACAATCCTCTCAAGAATTTTCAAAGTGGTTCAAGTTTCCAATTAGCTACATTTATATAGATATTACATGCTAGGTGGAAAATACGCGTGGTTTGAGGCCTTTTAAAAGTAGTGGCAAAGTAGGTGGTGCATGTATTTCACTTTAACCTAAACACTAACCATATTATAGGGTCTCCCAGCCATAGTTAGGGTTTGGGTTTGATCCAATTGATTACACACGGTTTTATGATTGTGCAACACTTAGGGTTTGATAGAAAAACACATTTACAAGAATGCGAGATCAAGTAGGTCAAAGACCATAAAATAGGTCATGGACCATGCAACCATTCTGGGAAGAACTTGTAATGCCCCTAATTTATATCTCTATTTTGACTATGCTACCTCATTGTACTATTCATGTTGAGACTTTGGAAATATTATTACCTTGGTTATTGAACTAGGATATATATTATTTTGTTGCATTATCATGTTTTATATTCTAACTGTTCATACGAGGTTGGTTGTAATTGGAACATGAGGCCAATTCACGATTATATCATTATTATATTATTTTTATTTGCTGTTTAGTGATCTTGTGGATTTGAGATTAGCATGTATTTTATATTGTATGGTAAAATATGTCATGGATGATTATCATAGTTTCTAATCTCTCATATGATGGATGGATGATTTCGTAACTAATTGGATTACTTAGCATATGTTCAACTTGGATTATTTTATATGCATACTATGGTTTTATTTAGAATTTTATATCGAGCAGGTATGATGTTTTAAATTAAGTGTGTAGGCAATAGGTTTATGCTACGAGGAGAACATGGGTTTCTAGAAATGCACCTTCATGTGGCACAATAGGCCTTGTATGTCAAATTTTCCCCTTTGCTTGGTTTTGGTCCCCTTTGTTGAATTATTTTGGGGATTAATGATGGTGAAGGAAATAACCACTTGGTATATGTTTAATTGATTGATTTAGTTATTTTTATCGCGATTTTATTTTACTTGAGTATTTTTGATTTAACTCCTTGGATTTTGCTAATTAATTGATTGTTTCATTTGCTAATCATTTCCCACTTACATGGGTTCTCTTAGTTTGTCTTATTATTTATTATTTAGGTTTAGGATCACATAATAATAGATTAGGTGGATTCACCACCCTTATTAAAGGACATCTCTTCCCCAAAACTGTAATTTGGGAAAGAAGTGTCTTTTTGGAGGAGTGTAGGGCAAGTTAGGGGATATATTTTCCTTGATAACAGCTATAAGTACCATGCCTATGGGTGGGTGATCTGTTTTAAAGGATCATAATGCTTATTTCCCCCATTTTGACCCTTATTCAACAACCCAAATTTATTAAATTTGGAATTTGGTTCTTGTGTGTAAGTTTCACCATGTGAAGATTTGTTTTTGATTAGTAAAAAGGTTAAAGGGTCCCTTTCCATTTTTTCACTTTTCAATTACCGAAGCAATAACCGGCCTAGGACTCAATTGATTACCTTAGATCCCTAATGAATTAGTGGGAGTAAAACCTTAGTGGGCTAGGTAACATTCAAACGACTCAACTAACTCACCTCCACCTCATTAGCTATAAGAAACTTTGGATGATAAATGATTCTATTATACCATAGATATGAACTATAATGGTGGAGGAGCACTTTCTAAAAGTGGGACATGGGGATGGGCTTGTGTCCTTAATGTTCATTGAGTGATATAAATTCGAAGCACCCCACCGTGTTTTAATTACTCCACATGGAGAAGTATGATCCCCACCTCAAGGTGTCCCCATGCTTACTTGCTTTGAAAGTATCTAATGAACTCAATATGAATGGAACTTGGGTTAATGATTACAAATTCTTGTAACTCACCAATAAATGAAGATATTGAGTCCAAAAATTTGGATGATAAACACTTTTATTACACCATAGCTATGAAATAGAGTGGTGGAGGAGCACTTTCTAAAAGTGGGATAAGGGAGTGGGCTTGTGTCCTTAATGTCCTTCGAGCGATCCACATTCGAATTTCCCCCTTTGTATTCTTCATGGTCCATATGGAGAATTTATACCCCTACCTCAAGGTGTAACCCATGGCCAATCGTTGAAAGTGTCCAATGGACTCAATGGGAATGGAACTTGAGATGATGATTATAAAATCCTTATAAATCACCAATAGCTCAAGACATTGAGTCCAAAATTTTAGACGGTAAACAATTTTACTATACCATAGTTATAAAGCTGGAGTGGTGGAGGATCACTTTTTGAAAGTGGGACATGGGAGTGGGCTTGGGTCCTTAATGTTTGTCAAGTGATCCACATTCAAAGTGCAGGATTGTGTTTCACTTAGTCCATATGGAGAAGTTTGACCCCTACCTCAAGGTTTCCCCACGATCATTCCTTGAAAGTTTCCATTGGACTCAATGGAAATGGAACTTGGGTTGAAGATTAAAAATCCTTGTAACTCACCAATAGCCAAAGACCTTGAGTCCAAAACTTTAGATGGTAAACACTTTTACTATACCAAAGCTATGAATTGGAGTGGTGGAGGAAAACTTTTTGAAATTAGGACATATGGGTGAGCTTGGGTCCTTAATTTCCATCGATTGATCCGAATTCGAAGAACCCCGCTACATTTCAATTGGTCTACATGGAGAATTTTTACCCCCACCTTAAGGTTTCCCCATGGACACTCGTAATATTTTTCCAATGGGATCAATGGGAATGAAACTTGGGTTGATGATTACAAATTCCCTATAACTCACCAATAGCCCAAGACCTTGAGTCTAAAAATTTGGATGGTAAACAATGTTATTATACTAGATCTATGAAATGGAGTGATATAGGAGTACTTTCTGAAAGTGGGAAATGGGATGGGATTGGTTCCTTAATGTCTTATAATAAATCCACATTCAAAGCAACCCACTATGTTACGCTTAGTCCACATGGAGTATTTTGACCCATACTTCAATGTGTCCTTATGGCCATTCATTGAAAGTGTCTAATGGACTTAATGGGAATGGAACTTGGGTTTATGATTAAAAACTCCTTGTAACTCACCAATAACACAAGATCTCGAGTCCTCCATGTGGAGATTTGAATTTCTTGATTTTGAATCTATTTTTATTTATTTGTTTGTAAATGCATGTTGGAAGTACTTGGGTTAATTTGAGTCTTAGGTGGAGGAGTGACACATGTCACCATCCTATTGGGTTTTGATTTGGAGACTATTTTCCTATATTATCCTCCAACTTGGAGGGTTATGGGGTTATTTTCTTGTTTTTTTGTTTTTGGGATAATTTTGGAGAGAAGGATCTTAAGTTGTGAAGAGATTGGATTTTGGATTAAAGGAATTATTCTTGAATTTAGAATCTTGAATTCATATTGGTCTTGTGAGGTAGGCCTCACACCCTTATAATTATATTTATTTTTATTGAAAAGAAAGTTGTTTTGATTCTTGTTGAGTTTTTAGTGTTTTGGATGATTTGTTAGTTTGAAAATTATTTTTATTCTTATTTATTTTCTCCATCCATCCCATATGGGAGTTGATTTTGGATTTGTAGGGGAAGAGGGAAGAATCCTCTGTTATTTCCCACAAGGCATGATGGGAAATACTTGTTGGGATTTCTTATTTTACTCCCTTCATATAGTTTGAAGTGGAAAGATATTTCCATATGGTTTGGGAACCATACCCCTTTCATTCTAAGGAAACCTCCAAGGATTGAAAAGACTTGGCAAGGAGGAGTCAAGGACGTATAAGGATTTGGTGTTTTGGAGGAAATTGGGAATGTTTGGAAACATTTGGAAATCTATTTTTTCTATTTACTTGGATATGTTTTGAGTTGGTTTATCTTTCTATCTTCCCTATTTAGAAAGAAGTTTGGAACTTCTTGGAGTGTTTGTGTTATTTATAAACCTATATTTTTGTACACATTGGTAGATTTTGTACTGGCTATTTCTATTCTTTGGTGTTCATATGGAGGCTTGCATTATCCTCTCTCCCATAGGTTTTGAGGGAGGATACCATGCTCTTGATTTGTTGGATTGTGGAATGTAATGATGCCAATTGGTTGGGTGGTAAACCAAGCCTTATCTTGTGTTTTTGGAGGCTTAGTGGGTGAAGTTAAAGATTGGGAAAAAGGAAACTTGGGAGCTTGTCGCTTGTTTTGTTATTGTGGAATAAATGAAAATTTTGGCATGTTGTTACCACTTTGTGGGAGGCTTGTATAGTTATATTTTAGAGTTGTTTGTATTATTTATATTGTAAATAAAGGAAGAAGTTGTTTAGTCTTATCATAGTTTGGAAACTCTCATGGATCAAGTTGTAAGTTTTCAGTTGTAAATGAGAAGATTTGATAATTAGTGCAAATAGAAATATACCCATTTCTTAGTGTTTTATAAAGGAACATGTTGATATATTTAATAAAAGAAACATTGGTTTTGATGAGATAATTTTTCTTGTTCAAATACCACCAAACCATAGTTTTGCATTTGAAATTGGGGTTGTAAAAAAACCATTTTTAAACTTGTAGATCATGCATCATTTTTACTTAGTTTTGTTTATTGATAAACTTGCAAGAAAATGAAAAGAATGGATATTGTGATTTTTATTGTAATGGTTTAAAGTGAATTTTTGTTGTGTTTTCAAGTTACCATGTTTAGTTTATTTTTACCAATTTTTCTTTCAAAAGCGAATGGGATTTTTCTTATAAATTTTAGTTCTATCTCTTACTTGAGTTAAATGAATAATAGAGCCTTATAATTCAAATAAGAAATGTGTGCAAGTTTATAATCAAATGTAGTTGTATTTTTATAGTCATGCATGTACGCACACACTGATAAAGATTTTTAATATAAAAACTAGAGGTAATGGTGGGGCCGTGGCTTGTCTGCGATCCCCAAAACCCTTGGAATTTTATATAATGCACAACCAATACAAAAGGGTGTGGACACTAAATAAAAACAATGCACAACCCATATGAGGGCGCGACCATTCCATTGTCATTGCTTTACTCTGTCTCAAGTCTATGACACACACACACACACACACACACACACACACACACACACACACACACACACACATATAATGATTGCCCACTACATTTATAAATATGAAATGACTATATATATATATATATATATATATATATATATATTTATATTTATATCAATATATGGATACATACACAAACACACATGTGTATATATACATATACTAATATATATATTTTCAAACCACGATGAGGGTTTTTGTAAAGGAATATACAAATGAGAGAAAAATAAACCCATTAAGACTCCATGAGAGCTCCTCCCCAAACTTGTAAAAAAGAAAGAAATAAATGAAAGGAGAAATAAAAGGTAATAGGAATTTCAAGATGAGATTAATTTTTATTCAAAATGACCTAAGATCAAGGGTGGAGATCCATTTGATCCAAGGGATCCGAATAATTATAGAATTTTCCACTTGCCCAATTGGCCATATAGGGTTGACTAGGTTGTTGTTCAAGTGGGGGCCTATCTTTCCCCTTTTAGAATTTGGCTGAATTAACTTGATTTAAAATTAATTAAAAAAATTAGCGTGCAAAGGGGCATGGGTCCATTTGGATGGGGTAAAATGGGACCCATGACCAATTTAATTAACCTAATGTCTAGCCAATCAATTTCATAAATTTCTAATCCTAACCCCATAGTTGGGAAAAATTTATTAACCCCTTGATAAACTTAAGTAATGTAATTGTGTGGATTTTGTTATGGTTGATCACATTATATATATACCCCCTTGGGTTAAAGTAATTGACTTGGGATAAATAGGTAATCAGATTATCATCTCGGGACTATAATTAAATAGTTATTAAGTATTTAATTAATTAACACTCAAATAATTTCTTGATAATGGGAACAAAAAGGTTAGGTTAGTAATATGGGAGGATCCCCAATCGGGATGGATAAAAATGAATTTTGATGGAACATCTAAAGGAAATCTAGGTAAAGCTAGATATGGGTGTGTTTTTATAAATTCTAAAGTCCAACCAATTCTACTTTTATCCCATGACTATGGGGTGCCTCCAACAATAAGGTTGAGGGAATGACTCTTCTACAGGGTCCGTAGGAGGCTAGAAAGCATAATGGTCAAAGATTTGGGTGGAAGGAGACTCTAAAGTGATCATAGAAGCCACAAAATCTGGAAAAGTAAGAGCATGGAATTTAGAATTGATAATTTATAGTGCAATTGATCTTACTATTGACCAAAATGAGCGCGCACTTCATTTTGGGAAACTATTACCAATTTCCCCTTACGTGATTCAATTTTTTTTTTCACTTATTTTAAGCACTTTGGAATCTCTAAAAATGTCTTCACGTGATTAGAAATTTCCCCCTCTTTCCAAAAAACCAAAAAAAATATTTCAAAGTTTTCATATTTTGCAAGTTTCGGGCTTTGGGAGTTTTTTTCGCACTCAGTAGTTTCAGGCCTTGGGAGCTTTTTTGTAGTTCTACGATTTTGGGCCTTGGGACCTTTTTCATAGTTCTACAGTTTTGGGCCTTAAGAGATTTTTCACAATTCTATAGTTTCAAGCATTGGGATATTTTTTTATAGTTATGTAGTTTTGGTCCTTGGTAGCTTCCTCACATTTTTGCATTTTGGGGTTAAGATATGATTCACACTTCGTACTTCGTAGTTTTGTAGTTTTACATTTTTCAATTTTGTAGTTTCATGACTTGGGGCATCTTCGCATGTTTGTAGTTTTGCATTTTATAAATTTTTAGTGTTGGGACTTGGGATCTATTTCACAGTTTTGGGGCTTGGGAGCTTCTTTGTAGTTTTCCATTTTTTCCACCACCTGTGCAGATCAACATACAATCTTCAAATGCTCATAAATTTTGATTCAAGTCACAAAATTAGACAAAATTTATATTGTCAGAAAGGTATTGAAGAGTACTATATGTTGGAAGTAGTTTTTTGTCACAAAAATGTATTCTATTTTTCCAAAAATGTAAAAAAACTAACTCATGGTTGTTTTTAAGTATAGGCTTTGTAAAAGTTGATGATGCCCATGCTGGGTCTAAAAAATTTACTCTTGATTGGTCCTTGGCGGTAGAATAAGTTGGCAGTATTCTTAATTTAAAATTTCCTCTATCTTCTCTTCTTCTTTTATTGATGCAAATCATTTATATTGTAATAGATCCTTCTCCATTTTTGCAAATGCACCATGCCAAAATGGTGTCCCAAAAAAATTTGAGTTGCAGATCTATGTTTTGGAACTTAAAATTCCCTCAATACCTCTAAAATGGATGTAACATACTGTGTATACTTTGGAAAAATTAAATATGGACATTTTTTCTCTTCTCCACCCTTTTATTTCATTTGGTTGTGTCTCTTACCTCTTTGGCCTCTCTTTTTTATGTTGTGTATGAGTTATACTTACAGGTTTTATTTTTCTTTATGTTTTGCAATGTGTTGAATGAGTAGATTTTCTTGTTTTGTATATGTGGCACACTTATCTACCCTCTCATTCCTTCATTTTATTCTCATTTAATACTCATAGAGATTTATCCCCCTTTTTTCTATCACCTCTTTCATAGCTTAGGATTTCATTTCCATGCATCTCTCTCTCCATGGTCCTTTTGAATTCTTAGATTAGGATTATATAGTTTTTATTTCAAATGTAGGAGTAGTTTTATCATTAGGATAGGTAGAGGAACCAACCTTCTCTAGAGGTCTATCTCAATTTTCAAGTCCCACACTTGGAGACAGTCCCATGTTGGAAAAAAATTATTGTATGCTATGATCATATCTAGGGTACAATTTTGAGCTACAATAGTTCGACATGCATGGTGGGAAAAGTATGAATATATTTACAACTTCATATCAAAAATATTGATGTGTTATTGATGGTATTCAGCCTTTGGAGGTAGTTATCAACACACCTAGAGAGACTCCACTCGATCCAAAACTCATTTTCTCAATCAATAGATCATCCTTTTATCATTTCAGTCCTCTTTTCCATGAATTTATGGAATCATGACTTCATTTCCTAATTGGAATCATTAGTTTAAGCTATAATATCATTTAAATCCACCTCCATGTTTTCAAAATATATCTCCAAGTTTACACAATTCCCCTCCAGATTAGTTTTATGAGGCTTATCATGATGAATATGTATTTGAACCAACTCCTACTGATTCATATTGTTATCCAGTTAACCAAAATATTGCTCAAGAATAGGGATGTGCAATTTTTGGAGGTATTTTCTTAATTGATGATGAATTGTAGGTCGTAGACACTAAAATAAGCACTTGGGTACATTTCTAGGTCCTAATCACATACCACTATTCATATGATTCCTAAGCGAGAAAACTAGTAATTGACATCTATCTTTAGCCTCTTTTCAAGTATTTCTAGTTTCCTCTTTGGTCTTGCACACCCCCACAACCTTGGTCGATCTTTGTTACTTTATCTTTATTGACTCTGGACACCGGCACCTAGCTAGGTTACTAGCGCCTAGGTGCCCCCCATCCTCTGGGAGCCCCGACCTCTTTGTATCTTACTCACCTCTTTTAGGCCTCTTTTATCTTTTGGGAATCTTATTTTCTTATGGGTCGGCCTTTTAGTTTTCAATTATGAAATTCAAACAAGGGAATCATATAAATACAAAGCTATGTGACCATAATAAAGGACCAAGCTCTAAGAATTTATTATCATCACCTAAGGCTACATCCAAAGGCATTCTAAGAGCATTAAGGAATCCATAGAACACTCAATCAAGGGACAAGGCACGCATTTTCCGCATACACTTCATAGGAGGGGAATTTCATTTTTACATCCACACATCTACTTACATTGCTACATATAACTATTTCTCACTATCGGGCGCATATTGCACAAGAGATTCCTAGAGCACATTTCTACACACACACATAACTACACGGAGTCTGAGATGTAGTGCAACGATTGGTCATAAGTTTACTCTATTGGGTGATCACCAAGGTCACTTTGAATCCCCATTTACATCTTTTTATTTTTAGGATTTGATGTGTATTGGGGATTTACAGGAGATCATTTATTTTGTAGGTTATAGGTGAATTCTTTGGACATAATACAACATACATGCAACAAATAATGAAGGTTAGTGACATTGGTGCGATGCAAGAAAATTCAATTTTTGAGGTTTTGCGAGAAATAGGTGCCCAGAAGTGGTCTCTAGTACCTAGGTGCCCTTGACCCAATCTAGGCATCCCATTCCAAACATATCCAATAGCTAAAGAATTTATCGGGCACAATTGCGACAGTTTATTCCTCCTGTTCATTAGTCTTCTAGTCCAACATACTTTGGGATCAATTGTGAAATCAACTAAGTATTTTATTCCCTCTCTTGCACCTAGGGTTTCAATTTTATCTAGATTATTTCTTAGGTCAGATATGTACTTTAGTTTTTATTTATCACATGTGAATCTACAATTAGGTTTTACAAATTTCATATTTGTTAAATCATTTAGTGAACCCATCACTTGACTCCAACCTTCTTTCTAGGTTTTTCTTCTTACGCATGTCACCTGTAGTGGTTGTTTTGGGTCTTTTGAGTATATAGATCTCCCTCTATCTACCCATAGGGTTTCTAAAGCAATGGATGAATCCAATAATCCCTTTACTAAATCTCAAAATATTCCCCTGAAAAATATTGAAACATCTGATATTGAGTAATCATATGATGAGGACACCAACATTTATCAAGAGAAATCAAACAACCTTACCAATTTTTGTCAAACTTTGTGTAACAATCCCACCCATCTTCTACACATTCTTCATGTTATGATTGTTGCTAAAAAATATTGAGATGATGTTTCTACACCCCTTGATGATTCTTCTTTGGCTGTTATGGCCTCCACTAAACCCCTTCATATTCATATTTCCATTCTCACTACTACCACTCCCATCATCTAACCCAATGATCCTATTGCACATTCTGATATTATTCAAATAATCCTTATTTAAATTCCTTATATCAAGATTTGCAGACTCAAATTCATAAACTTCAAATGGATACTTCTCGTGTATCCCCATCTCTTGATTCCACTTTACTCCTTCAAACTCCTTTTACACCGACATTTCAACCTACTAATTCCTCCAAATTTCTTCACTCCTAAACTAACCAACTTCAAAGGCCATGGAGACCCTCAAGAGAATATTTGAGCATTTCATGTAGCATGTCTAGATTATGTAGATGATCATACTTTACTCACAAATCTATTTCCTAGAAGTCTTTAAGATTATGTTATGTGTTGGTTGTACGATCTACCTGTTCATTTAGTAACATCATTTACGCACTTAGCCGATTCTTTTCTCACTCATTTTTAATCAATATCAGTTATAAGATATCCTATGCTCAACTCGCATAAACCAAACAAGGGATTATGTCTTATGATATAATAACTTAGCTAAGATTTCTAATGTACTTGTGACTCATAACTTCAAGATCTATATGTACAGAGTCTCCTACCACCTTTGCAAGAGAGCATCATCTTTGAGATCTCTCCATCATTTTACCAGCTATGCCATACTCTTAAGTTACACAAAATAAAATGGTTATGTATGGGAAAGCTTAAATATAAAGATCAGGATTAATCTTCTACTCGGTTTCAAAGCAAATAAACTTTCAAGCCATCTACTAAGCCTCATGAAGTAAAAGCTACTATTAACGCATTCTCTACTCCTAAAAATCTTCAATGACAACCACCAAAGCATACATTCACAAATTTTCCTTGTGATCTACATATTTTATTGCCACAACTTGTTGAGAGAAATCTTATTACGATTCCTCCTCCACTTAATTTGGATCCATCTCGACCTAAAGGATGCAATTATAACAAAAATTTCAGATGTGACTATCACCAATGCATTAAGCATTTTATATATTGATGTTTCAAAATCTAAAATATTATTCAAGATCCCATCAACAATAATGAAATTAAGATTCTAGAGCCTTCGACATCTACGTCTAGTCAATGACAACAAAAATATCAAAATTTTCAATGATGCATTACCTAAACATAAAAAGCAAATGAGTGATTCTTCGACTATTCATACATATCGTGTAGTTCCTCCTCCTTCATTGGGGCCCTTTATTTTCTAGTTGCACATACTGAGGCATCTCTACCATTCATCATATTCTCTGATCATGATTTTTGTGCTATATTTTCTTCGATATATTACATATCTCGGCTTCTATCGGATATTATGATATAAAAAAACTATGGTTAACTCATCGTCCCCTCTTTGTGTGTGTTCTATTGTGCTCCTAGTTGCTATCAATTATCCACTCTTGCAAAATTTCATATCCAATTCCCAAATTATATGGTTATGTCAAGCTTCCAATCATAGTTGGGCCTCTCACCATGCTTGTGTCATTCATTTGGCACCTTCAATCAAAGGTTGTGACCTAATCTTAGGTCTTCCTTGGCTTTCTCTACTCAGGATATCTTTTCCATGACTCATTTGTGTCTTAAGTTCATTCATGATAAGCAAGTTGTCTCTATCCAAGGTGTTCCATCATCCACTCCATTTCCATGGCCTCCTCTTGAGGTTTCCATTGCACTAGCTAGAGCATCTAGGTCACCTAGACCTCTCAAATCCAAGACACAATCTTCTCCTAGCTCTCATATTCGCACATAACCTACTCGGTCTCATCGGTCCACTAGCCCATCTCATTAGCCTAGGTCCGCCACTTGAGTGGTTCCTTCACACATATATACATCACCTCCTCAATCTCCTTCACATAGGTATACATCACCTCCTCGGTATCCTTCACATAGGTGTTCATCACCTCCATGGTATCCTTCACATAGGTACACATCACCTCCATGGTCTCCTTCACATAGGTTTTCATCACCTCCTAGGTCTCATGTACATATGTCTCATTCACCAATACATCATCTGTCTCATACATCACTAATATTAGAGCATGGTCACATGCCTTTATCTCCATAAGCATCGGGTGGAGGACCTTTACCCTTCACTTTTTTAGATATCTTATTCATCATCATACACTTGGGGGACATCATGCTTACTTCCCCCCCTTAACATTAATAGGTCTCTCACATTTCTCTACTGTTCAGTCTATGTTTCACATCTAGTATTTCACACGCATATTACACATATTGATACAATGGTATTGTCGTTACCCTATAATGCACCCTTTTGCTGTGGTTCACACTTTCTTGTTGAGGGATAAATACATTCATGAAACTCACACACTACACATTTCATGCTATGCGCTTTACGATACATCTTAGTCACAATTTATTCTCATACATCACACTACCCTATGAAGCACTCTCATGCTAAGGTTCAAACTTTATTGTTAAGGGAATACTACATCCATGAACCTCACATTATATACACTACACATTTCACACTCTTCGTATTCATGAAACATCTATCTCGCATGAAATTCTCACACATTACACCACCATATGATGCACTCTAGTTCCACGGTTCATACTTGATTTTTGAGGGTATAAATATGAAATGCACCTCACCACACTCACTCACTCTTTATGCTTTATGCTTCATTGATCATATCTATCTAGCATACACTATCAAACCATTTCCCGATGACACATTCTTGTTCTATGGTTAATTATTGAATGTCTAGGGGTATTTTATAAATGAACCTCATCTCATAAACATTCGTATGCATTCTCTTTGGGGGAACGATTCTCCTATTACACTCACTTTGCATTATATTCCATTCAAAATCATAGCATATTGCATATCTTGGTTGCATCTATTCTTTTTTCTTATACTAGTTACATGCACACTTTGTTTCATATGCTAGAAAAATACTTTTTATGTCATTATCTTTTCTATATAAACATGCACGTTCACTTGTTCTCTAGTGGTGAATGCAAACTTTACACATATATTTACATACAACATGGATGCTTGGCACTATACCTCTTACTAGTCCCACTGAGGATCCTGGGGCATATACTTTCTTACACACTACAGGTGCTATTGTTTCATTTTATACTATGTCCTATTCTTACAAGCACACTACTCTATTGACATTTACACTTCTTAATATACTTCTTATCTTTCTAACATGCTAATGGGTACTTCATGTACAATATTTTCTTTATAGGAACTATTTTATACCATGGTTGTCAGATGCTTTTCTTGATAATGTTTTCCATTGTATGCCATTTTTTATGGGCTATGCCTTATGTCTTGCTTGATCACTACTTGTATGCTTTTGGATGTTTCAAACCTGATTATATTATGACATTGTGAGTGATGTCCCATGTTTGAAACTTGATTTTTCATTGTCTACATTGTCTTCTTGCTTGTTAGATTACACTTTGTCTTCTATATGCATATTTGTCTTATTTTCACTAACATATGTTTCTAGCCACTTTGTTTGCACGTGCCTTGGTTCTTACCAAGCACATTCCCTCCCCCTATAGGGTTATAGTTTTTGATCAACATCCAGTCCTATCCTTTGGGAAACATCCTCCTAGTGACATCACATACACATGAGAACAAAGGGGCATACATTGGGTGAATTAGTGACCCCATACAACACAATGTAAGCTCGCATAGTGTAGGAACATAATAGTCTATAGTTATAGCAACACACCAAAATATGACTTGGATCCTCACTACAACACAGAGGCCAACACCCGAAATAAACACTAATTCCTAGGCACTCCTAAAATTTCTTGGGAACATATGAATAGGGGGTAGTTATAGTCACTTTCTCAAATCATCACGATTTTCAAAGCATGACATATAGTAGTTTTCTTAGAAAATGCACAATCCTCCCCAATCGTAATGCATTCTATCACCTTTTTCTACTTGGATCGAACTAGAACAACATGGATCAAACCATCTGAAATGGTGTATAAATAGTAGGAATCAATCAGAGATGGAGAATAACACTAAAAATTTCTTCCCAACACTCTTCCGCCATGGTGTGATATCGCATTTAAAAACTAGCACTTTCTGTAAGTATAGACACCAAATTTGGGTCACACTCCCCTTAGTCCCCTTTAATTAATTAACATAACATATTCACCTAACCATGACCCCTTACCCTACATTCATATTAATTTAATTACTTACATTTGAATTAATGTTCATTCTCACATTATTAATTAGCTTAATTACTTTAATTATGTTAATTTACACCTCACCATGGACTTATTCCTAGCCTATTTTCTAACTAAGATTGAGTCTCTACTTATCTTAAACAATTGGGACTCTTTCAAACCCTAAAATTAAAGTCCTATTCCTTCTCCAACAACACTCCCACTTATCTAAGTGCCAACCCTCACTTGAGACTTGGATTAACAATCAAGATCACACCAAACATAGTAAAGATCAAGTTATTTTTGGTAAATTTGACTAATTCACCCTAACTAACACCGATTTATCCTCGATCGACATCGGTCACCTAAACCGCCATCTCGCTTCTTTATATACAATTTTATAACTCTTTACATGGGTTGGTCATTCAGTTTTGGGAATTCTATTACAATCAAGTGTGAGTCTCAAAGCCATTCCTGCATCTAAACGACGATGACACACCACCAGAGTGTAACATAAGCAACAGGTTCTCTTCCAAAGCATTGGAGTATCACAGGACACACAAGTTACACTACTATGACACTAAACCAGCCATCACCTCGCCTATCAACCACCAACCACCTTCGTTCACAAGATCTTCATAGAAACAAGTAAGTAACATGGTTTTCATCATCTGTTCTTACTTTACTATAGATCTTTTACTTCTTTCAATATTTCCATTTCTACTATTACCCGGATATCTCCATCTTCCCACCAATCCACCTACCCAACCATTTCAAGTCTTTCCACCTTTCTTAACCTCTTCCTCTGCATTCCCGAGTCTTCTTAGCCATATTACAAGCCTAACCACACCTTCCTCACTCTCTGTGTAATAAAAAAGGGTCCAAAATCAATTTTTATTAATTTATCACCCATTGCACCTACCGAACTCGGTTTACCTTACGCCATCGGTTTCATCCCTATGCTAGCATTAGTCACTGAACGATACCACTCTTTGTGTTATTTTACACCCTCAAGTATTCTATTCAACAAAAACCAACTCAGAACTCACCTAATCAATCCCAGACCTTTACTAGACCTCTAACAAACCTTCCCAACCCAAACAAACCTTTGGTTTCATTAGACTTAGTGATACATTTTGTATTTAACATTAAATATAGCATATTTTTTTGTATTGAGAAACCTAAATCATTGCATTACAATAGGACCTTTTTATTTCAGTTTCCTATTTATGTTAAATTAAATAGTGGATTGACAACCTCTCTAGGAAGCATCACGCTTCCTAGATCTAACATATGCTAAGAAGTCCACTGTCATATGCTATTTAATGCTCTTTTATGGTCTTGTTTTGTATTTATAGGTAGTCCTTCCTAGAAAAAAGGATTTCTCTATGATCATCTTGGATAACGTCAACAACACGCGCATTCTACCTTCCACCTTCACTTCATAGGTATTCCTCCTTAACCACTTACCTTCTATCTATTTTTTCCTAGAAAGATTCAACTTATTAGTGAAATAATGAGATCCCCCAAAAACTCGTTCTTCTACATCATTTTTAAGACATTATATATCCCTTTTCACTCTTCATGGATCAGGTGCACACTTTCCTTTTTGCATACCTTTACACACTTTTTACATATTTGGATCAAATTTTTCATATACACGTATTTGAGTACTCTTTTTCTCTTTTTTACGGGTATGTCCTTAATACGTAATAAGAAGCATCCCTTCGTCAAGTGAAAATGAAAACAAGTACAAACATGACACAACACCTATGCTTCACCCCTAGGGTTACCTCCTCTTCTTTAGCTTCCACACTTCATTTTTATCACTCCACACATTTTCTTGTCTCTTCAGCATGATTTTACCATAGATCTACATGGTTATTAGGTATACATCTCTTATCTACTTTATGTTATCGAGTATTCACTCAAAAAAATAAAGTGGGGAAAAATGTAGACACTAAATCACACACCCTAGTACATTTTTAGGTCCTAATCACATACCACTATTAATATGATTCCTAAGTGTGAAAACTAGTAATTGACATCTATCTTTGGCCTTGCACACTCCACATCCTAGTCTCGATCTTCATTTCTTTATCTTTATTGACTCTAGACACAACGCCCATCTAGGATGCCAACACCTGTGTGCCCCATACCCTTTGGGTGCCCGCAACATATTTGTATGTTACTTTTCTCTTTTGGGAATCTTGTTTTCTTATGGGTCGACTTTTAATTGTCAATTATGAAATTTAAATAAGGGAATCATATAAGTAAAAACTCAAGTGACCATAATAAGGGACCAAGCTCTAAGCATATATTATCATCCCCTAAGGTTGCATCTACAGAATTCTAAGAGCATCAAAGCATACATCTACCACTCACTTAAGGGATAAGGGAATGCATTTTTCGTATACACTTTATAGGAGGGGAAGTTCATTTTTCCATCCACACATCTACTTAAATTGCTACATATAGCTATTGTTTGTTATCCGATGTATCTTACACACACAAAAACCTACATGGAGTCCGAGATGTAGTCAAATGTTTAGTCGTAAGTTCACTTTTTTGGGTGACCACGGGGCTAGTCCAAATCTCCATTTACATCCTTTTCTTTTTAGGATTTGATGTGTTTTTGGGTTTACATCGAAGATCATTTGTTTTGTAGGTTACAGGTGAATTATGTGGACATAGTGTGACATACATACAACAAACAATGAAGGTTAGAGACATCGGTGTAACACAAGAAAATATTGTTTTTGAGATTACGTGTAGATACGGGCACCCAAAAGCAATCTCTAGAACCTAGGCACCCCTAACCCAGTAAACAAATATCTGATAACTACAAAATTTATCGTGCACGATATAAAACTTATTCCTCTTGTTCATCTATCTTCTAGTCCAACATACTTTGGGATCAATTGTGAAATCATCTAAGTATTCTATTTCCTCTCTTTTACCTAGGTTTTCATTTTTATCTAAATTATTGCTTAGGTTAGATCTATACTTTAATGTTTTATTTATCATATGTGACTCTACAATTAGGGTTTTAAAAATTCCATATTTGTTAAATCACATGTTAAGGTTCAAATGATGGAGGTAAGCATGGTACAAATCGTGAGCTACATGTCTGATGAAGTCAATTTAAATTTTTTTATGCAACCCTATCCATGGATTGGTCCTATGCCAAATTGGCTCAGCCTTTAACATAAGTTGGATTTTATGATTGAATTGTCTTCTCAAGTATCTAGGTGGGTTAAATTATTAGAGGCTCATCAATCTAGTTCTAGGGAACCATTTCAATGGGGATATCCCTCACCGCCATAAAAATCTCCCCATTCCTTATTTCTAACCTATTAAATCTCATCCTAAATTCCATGTTCCAAACTTTCTCAAATCTCCTCCTATTGTTTTTTCTCCTCCACAAGAGGATATTGCTCATTCTACATCATTTAAACCTATGAAAACTCAGGTAAGATCTCCATATCTCCCCACTTCTCAAAAACATATTCATACATTCCTGAACCTCAAAAAGAATCATGCTCAAAACATAATAAATTATAAACCAACCAATAATCCAAATGAGAAATTAGTCTGTTATCCCATTAATTAGTCCTTACTAAAGATGAAGCTTAAATTTCTTTGGAAAGTGGGAATTTTCTTCACTCTTATGGGAGATAATATGCATAGGTAGACTTAAAGGATAAGTTTGGAAAGGAACCAATCAGAGAAAAATAAATTCAAGGATTAAAGGATTGGAGCTAAGAGTTTGAGGCAAAGGAAGTTCATTATCATGAAGCTATCACTCACCCTAATAAAAATAAAATAAAACCAATAGATTTGATTTCCATTCTTAGTGGTTATGAAGTTTCTATTGAGGAATGAACTAATTTTTATAGCACTTTGTTGAAGAAATTTCCATTTTTTGGAGAATATCCTACTATTTTCATTGAGAAATCTGCAAAGGAAGAAATCCCCAAGGAGAAAACAAAGGTAGAAATCAGAAATGAAGATTAGTTTGATCTTCATGTGGAGGAAGAGGAGATTCTAAGTTAACAAGATATTTTGACTGAATGTAGTGACCCCATTGTCCGCATGTTTAGATCTTGTTGTACTTGTGGAAAGTTGTAATGATATTCCAAGAACATCCTTAGAAGTTGTAACCAATCAAATGGAGCTTAAAGGTGAGGAGGATAAGTTTTATACTTCAAAATTATTGTTGGAGGATGAGGATATGAATGAGTAAACCATTTCCAAATCAACAATGTCATCAAAGAGGCTAAAATGTTTGAACAATCAAGATAAATTCCATATCGTATTACAAACATGCTTCTTCATGAGGTGGATGGTGAGGTTGATCTTCCAAAATTTTTGTTTGAAGATAAAGGTGGGGAAAATTAACATGTAAGTGTAGAGGAAAATATGTTTGCGTAAGATGAGACAAGACAAAGTTCATAAAAGCTTGAAAATACCCACAATGGAAATGAGGGAATTTTGCATAATGGCCTTATCCATGGGGAAGATATTAAAGAAGACAAAAAAATCACAAGAATTAGTCCATTGGTTTTCAAGGCTACTTGACCAATCATATACTTGGATAGTTTGGTGCCAAAATTAGAGTCAGAACTGACCATGTTCACTTTAAAGCACAAGGGAGAGCTAAAAAGTGTTAAATATAAACAAAAACACCTCTTAAACCCTAATGAAAATCAGATGCATATATTTTTCTATTTTTATGTATTAATGAGAAGGTAAATCAGTTTCAGGATAGTTTTCCATGCTCATTAGAGACCATGTTTATTTTCAAACTAATCACATTGTCCAATTTTGTAAGGAAGGGAAGATATTTCTCCCAACCAATTGTTGGTTTTGTTTAGATTTCTTTTCCTTTAGTTAGGGTAGAGTAGTTTAGGTTTGATTATTGAAAACAAGTGCATTGTGCACACTCTACATGTTTCCACTTGGAACATGTATGATTTTTTATTTTATACATAGCTTTAATGGGCCTTTTTTGTTGTTGCACGATCCATTCCAGAGTAGGCTCCATGGTAGATTCAAGTGTTTTGGTCTAGTTCAAAACAATTTCCCACTCTCATTAAGGACAAAATGCTTTAGATTATCAACCTTGGAAAGAAATCATATTTTGGGGAGTTCTCAAATTGAATTCATTCAACCCCAAGATCATTTACAAAAATCAGAGTTCTCCATACCCAATTTCCATGGTAAAAATCAAAAGATTTAGGGGCAGTTTTGAAGCTTTATTCAAAGTTCCAAAAGATCAGCTTCAAATCGATGCTAAGTTTACGTGGGTTCAGTGACAAAATTAAATGTTTGAGATAAGTGTTTTGTTCAAGGATATGCTTGAATCCATATCTAATGGATGTTTCAAAGCTATTGGTTTTCATCATCTACCAAGAAGATGTCCTATGAAGGTTGCGAAAATGTTAACTAAAATGAGTTTGCATTTCATTATGGAAAATAGTATTGATTTCCCGAGTGCTTAAAATTATGATTTTTAACATATTTTAAGAACTTTGGAATCTCTGAAAATGTCTTCAATTGATTGTAAATTTCACATCTTTCCAAAAACCCAAAAAAATCATTAAAGTTTGCATATTTTTTAAGGGCCTTAGGAGAGTTTTTACAATTCTACGTTTTGGGCTTTGGGAGATTTTTTGTAGTTCTATAGTTTTTGGCCTTGGAATATTTTTCATAGCTATGTAGTTTTGTAGTTTCAGGGATTAGGAGATAATTCACACTTTTGCACTTAACAGCTTTTTTTTAGTTTTACATTTTGCAGTTTGTAGTTTTGGGTTGCTTTCGCATGTTTGTAGTTTACATGTTTGGAGTTTTACATCTTGTAATTTTGTAGTTTTAGGACTTGAGAACTATTTTTCAGTTTTACAATTTTGTGGCTTGGGAGCTTCTTTACAGTTTTACATTTTGTAGATTTTCATTTTCACCATCACTATGCAGATCAATGTACCATCTTCAAATGCTCATAACTTTTGATCTAGGTCACCAAATGAGACAAAATTTATACCGTTGGAAAGGTCTTGAAGATTAATACATGTTAGAAGTATTTTTAAGTTAGGAAAATGTACATTTTGGGTCAAAAATGTAAAAATGAACTCGTTTTTTTTTTTTTTTTTTTTTTTTTTTTTTAAGGTATGACCTCTATAAAAGTTGACGTTGCCCATGTTGGGTCTACAAACTTTAATGTTGATTAGTTTTTTTTGGGTCAAGAAGTCGATGGTCTTTTTGATTTATAATTTCCTCTCTTCTCTCTTCTTCTTCTATGTATGCAACTCATTTTTATTGTAATATACACTTCTCCATTTTTGCAAAGGTACCATACCAAAATGGTGTCCCAAACAATTTTGAGTTACGAGACCCGCATTTTGGAACTTGCAATGCCATCAATGCCTCCCAAATGGACGTAAGAAACTGTGTATACTCTGTAAAAATTAAATATAGACATTTTGGATCTTCTATACCATTTTATTTCATTTGGTTATGTATCTTACCTCTCTACTCTCATTTTTATGGTGTGTATGGACTATACTTGTAGGTTTTCCTTTTCTTTATGTTTTGTAATGTGTGCAACAAGTAGATTTGCTTGCTTTGGCTATGTGGCACACTTATCCACCCTATCATTCATTTCATTCTAATTTCTCCTTCAGGGAGATTAATATCCCTTTTCTTGGTGCTGTCACCTATTTCATAGGTTAGGATTTTCATTTACATGCACCTCTCTCTCCTTAGTCCCTGTGAATGCTTATATTAGGCTTAAATAGTTTTTATTTCAAATGTAGGAATAGTTTTAACATTAGGATAGGTAGATGAAATAACATTATTTGGATGTTTGTATCAATTTAAAATTCCCACACTTAGAGACTCCTGTCCCATGTTGGCCCAAAATTCTTATCTTCCATGATCATATATAGGGTGCAAATTTGAGCTAAAACACTTACACCTACTTTTTCTGGTATTTTCTTCTCCCATATCAAGTGTGATGGAGATCAGGTAGTTGTCTCTCTTACGAACATAGGATTTGATATGAAAAGTAAGAAACATGTCTCCCAAATAATTTGGAAGGATGATCTCCCCAACTATGAACTAAATATAGTGACACAGGATGCTATGAATGACCGCATGTGGAAATAATTTGGCTTGGTTACCGACATAGGAAGAATTAATACTTGATCTCGTGTCAATGCGAGGTCATGAGATAAATGGGACACTATAATTGGTAGTCTCTTCATGTGTAAAAATCATGCAGAGAAGGATGTAAACAGACATGGGAGATTTTATTTGGCACTTAAACAAGTGCGGATGGAATTTGGGGGCTATAAAATTACATGCTTTAGTGTACAATCTTGATAACGTGCAACATAATAAGAGGAAGGTAGGACATTGGTGAGGGGATGAGCTGGAAGAGGAAGTGTGCGGTCAGGGGAGAGGACGTAGGGGAGTCCTTTGCTGACTGGATGGAGGGAAAAATTTAGAATGATGCTATGAGAGAATGGTTGGGGAGGGTGTGGTCTATAGCTAAAGAAATGAATGATGTGGAGGAGGAATAATTTTGCAGAACATGAGGAATTTGATGCTTGATCCCAAACAAACCCCGACCCACTAGAATGTTTTTAAAATGGTGTAAGCTTTGAGTTGTATAAATATCCTCTCTAATGCTTTGGGTAAATTCCTTCTTCATCAGGAGCACTCAGAGATGGAGGAGAGACTGATGTGCATGTAGTTTCACTTATAGGATCTTGTGAAGGCGTTGTTGCTATTTTCAAAGGGACAAGAAGTTCTGACAAAGATACATGGTTTCTAGCTTCTCCTAGAATAAAAGGTGGAAATCCCTCGTTGTTGTGCCTCTTCCATGTAGTTTGCATAGGTGAATGAGGATTTAGATGTAGAGATCATGTATGAGGTCAAATAAGATAAACAAAAAGAGAATAAAGTGGTTGATTAAACTTGGCCACATAGATAATATTTAGTTAAATTATATATATGATTGTAGCCACTAGTTAGCAATTTTGATAGTATAAGGATTTAGTTGTTTTTTCTGAATGTGATTATAAGGTATGTAATGATGGGTTGGGATGAAGAAAATTCTCTTTGCTCTTCCACCATCCTATGCACGCTAAGGTGCTTTCCGATGAGAGCCTAGATGAGCGATGCTATCTAAGGCTGGTTCTTAATGTATTTTTTTGCAAGTATAGATCCTTCTCCCTAGGTAATATAAGAAAAATTAACACTAAACTAATGTTTAAAAAAATACCCTAATTTTATATAACTACTTGGATTCATAGATGGGTATTTTGGGTTGTAAAAACATGGGAATGACATTTGATATTAGAGTGAGGTTCAACATTGGGTGCTCTAGGATTAAATTGAAACTTATTTAATAAGTTGGATTAAATAATTTCCTAGTAAATTAAATGTTTTCGATAAACCTAAAACATTCCCTTCCTTTGCTCGTATGATGCAAAGATGAGGAGTTGAGTGTTTATGAACTAGGAACTAAGATCATGGACCACCCACCCTGGAGCCATAATTAATAGAGCATGAGCAAAGAATTCTTAAGATACCGCAGATGATGATGGGGATGCTTCATGATCACCTTCCGGTGAAGAAAGAGATATTAGAGGAGGTTACTCACCCAGAGGAGGTTTCTCAACTAGATGAGTGTTCACACTATACAACACATCAATGTGAAACATATCAACATGTGAGATCTTGTAGCCAATTCATACCATTTTAGAGGGTCACATCATCAAATTCATTCACCGAGTATTACTTGACTACCACCAATAAATATGACACCTTTACCTCTTAGAGAAAGAGTAGTATAGACTCGCCTTCATGGTCAGGAAACATGAAGTGTCATCAAGGATATTCTTTGTCTCCATCCACCTACCTATGGAGGGATGAGTGATGGGTTTAGAGCCAAGTCACGACTCCTTATCCTTGATAGTTTTTGTAGGTTACACCCTTATGAGAAAAAAATCAAGGTTTGTCTAGCTATACATCTTCTCCACGACACATAAAATAATTTGATGGAGGAATGAGTAGGGAAAAATCCATTTGAATTGAGAGAAAATGACGTGGGAGATGATTAAGGAGTAATTTTGGGCCCCATATATGTGATAGAATTTTATTGATGGAAGATACATGATTTTAAATATCTTCGATAGGTTTTGGGTATTGTAGCGCAATACAAGAGTCATTTTACGGACCTTATGCAGTATGTGGATTTCCTTTAGGATGAAAAATACAGTTAATAGGTTCATTGGGGGCCTAAATGCAGATTTGGATAGAACAGTTCAAATTTTATCTCCCCAACCTTGGAAAAGGCAATGGAGAAGGAAAACTTAGCGAGAATAATATGGGCAAGGCCAAGTAGTCTCAAGATAGAAATAAGAAAAATTATATGATTGGACTCACACTTAACATGGTTTCAGGCCTTGGGACATGGCTCCACCCCTAAGAAGAGTTTTTAAACTCACTCAGTTAGCGCCGAGACCTTTGCCCATATCAGTAGCAACACATACAAGATTAGGCTTATCAACAATAGCATTATCAACCCCCATAGGATATGTAGAGAGGTAGAGGCTAATGAGGTCATGGTTTTAGTAGAGATAAGAGGAAATTTAGTCGAGTAAACATGTACAACATGTACTCAATAATCTACTAGGGTTAGTTCCACATGATCAATTTTCTGAGTACAAATGGGACTTCCATGTAGAGAGATACATCGGGGTGTTTCATTTGTGGAAATCTTGATCATTATGCCCACCGATGTGTACATAAACCTAACTTTTTTGATAGGTAAAATAAAACCATTTTAGAGAAAATTGTAGGTGACATAGGTCATGCTAATCACATCTATTCTACAATGGGTAGCTGTCAGGGATGTGCACTAAGCCATGGTCATTTATATTATATGTATTATCAACGTTATATTGATTTATGTGTTATTTGATTCCGGTGCATCTGATTCATTTATATCACCTTCTATAGTGGACCATTGTTAGATGGTGGCATGTAGGTAGTTAGGACATTAGGGAAAAAATCATCATAGATACCTATGTGGAGAATTACATACTTGACCTTGGTGTGTTTTCCGTGAATTTAAACCTTCATATTTTACCCTTGGGATCCTATGAGGTAGTTTTGAGTATAGTCGACTTGATTCTCATTGGTCCAAAGTGGATTTTCAGAATAAATTCATTGAGTGTCAAGATGAATTTGGTAGTTCAAAGAGTGATTTTTGGGGTTTAGATACCAATTTCCTTGCATATGATCTCTAATATGCAACTCAATACAATCATAAATAAGGGTTTTCATATATTTTTCTATCACGACATCGATAGGTGAGAGGAGACTCAGATTATCTCACCACTTTATGAGAACCCCTTTCGAGAGAGTATGGAGATGTGTTTCATAGTGATATTACTGGTTTAGTACCACATAGAGAGGTTGATTTCATGATTGACTTAGTGTTGGTATTGATCCCATTTCATGAGAACCCTATAGGATGAGGAATCCCATGATTCATGAGCTCAAGAATTAGTTAGAGTATTTTTACGAGAAGGGCCTCATCCATGCTAGTGTGTCCCCTTGGGGCATAACTTTGATTTTAGTGAAGAAGAAGGTAAAATACCTTGTGCATAGATTTTATATAAATGAACAAGGTGATAGTGAAGAATTGTTATCCTCTTCCTATGATTGAAAAATTGGTTTACTAGATACAAAGAGCTAGATTGTTCTTTGATATTGATATTAAGTCGAGTACCATCAACTACAGATTACAGAGGAAAATATCAATAATTTTTTTTCAAACTCGTTATGGGCACTACAAGTTCACTGTGGTTCCCATCAGTTTGAATAATGCACATGCAATGTTTATGAGTCTCATGAATGGTGTCTTCAAATTTTTTTTTAGATCAGGGTTGTCTTGGTGTTACTCAATGATATATTGATTTATTCATGCTCGGTGGAGGATCATGAGGAAAATTTGAGATAGATTTTGAAATAGCACATGCTTTATAGGAACTTAGAGAAGATTTCCCTCTTTCCATTTGAGATTCAATATTTAGGCCATATTATTTACAATGAGGTTATCTCAATAGATCCCTCAAAGATTCATTCTATTTAGGCCATATTATTTACAAAGGTTAGCATATTCATGGGTTTGGAAAGGTACTATCATAGGTTTGTTAAGGACTTCTCTAGGATCATACACCGATCACTTCCATTTAGCGTAAAAGGAAGAATTTCATTTTCTCAAAGAAGTGTGAGTAGGCCTTTCATTTACTCAAGGATAATTTCAAATTTACACATATTATTGTAGTTCCACATCCCTTATCATATTTTTTTATTTTTATGGATACTTATTTAGAGGGACTTGGGGCAATTATCATGTAGGAGCATTATGTTATTACTTTTGAGTCATACAAAATCAAGGAATATGAGTTTGATTACCCTACCCATGATCTTATGATTATGGCAAGAGTGAGTTACTTAGTCCATTGGAGTATTTTTTTGGGTAGACCTTTTATTTTAAGGACCAATCACTTGAGTTTGCAACACATTTTATCTCAGCCTAATCTCAACACCTATCAATGGTGTTAGATGTATTTCCTTTATAAGTATGACATGGAAATTTAGTACATAAATGGAAAGGATAATGTCATCATTGATGCCTTGAGTAGGTGATGACATGAGATAGCTGATTTTACCCTTTAATCATATCTTTGGGATGGGATCCTTCAACATCTTCCTCGTGAAATTTTTATGAGGGTTCTAGATGAGAGGTTGAGTTATATAAGACTTTGGTTGGAAAATATGATGGTTTCACTATATAGGTAGATGGTATTGTCCGGTATCGAGGTGAAGTTTTGTGCATAAGGTAAGGGATTTGTGTAGATTGGTTCTTTCTAAGGTTTATAAAGCCCCTTATGCAACTCATCCTAGGGTGAATAAGAGGCATGCCAATCTTAGAAAATTGTAATATTGGCCTAGATTATACCATGAAATTGCATAATTTGTAGCACATTGTCTTGATTTTTAGAAAGTAAAGGCTAAACACTCTCACCTTTTAGGTCTTATCTACCCCCATAAAATTCTAGTGTGGAAATAGATGTGATACCTATGGAAATACAGAGTGGTATTCCTACTTCATTGTATCATCATGATTCCATCATGGTGATGGTGGGAAAATTGAGAAAATTTACCAACTTCTCATCTCTGAAGATCACATATAATGCAATCACCATAGCCCACATTTTGGTAGATGACATTTTGAGATTTCATGGAATTCGAAGATGGTTATTTCTAATTGAGATTTTGTTTATACATCAAATTTCTAGAAATATTTTCAGACAACGTTGGGAAATCATATCAACTTCAACTATGCATATCACCCCGATACAAATGGATAGAAAAAGAGGGTGAATCAATTTCTTAAGGACATATTGAGGATGTATGTCATGGAATAGGAGAGTAAATGGGAGGACTAATTGTACTGTTTCAATTTTCCTATAAAAATAATTAAAAAAACTCGATTGGTATGACACCTTATCAAGCATTAGATGGGAAACCATGTAGGACACATTTGAGTTGGGATAGGTTGGATGAAAAGGTAGTTCTTGGTCTAAAACTTATTAAGGACATGGATTAATATTTTTTACCATTAGACAATGTATTGAGAAAACACATGCATGTCAAAAGGCATATATCGACATTGTAGTCTTATTTTCCCACTCAAAACCCTATACGCATTGGAACATCACTCAAACAAATCTAAGTTCTCACCCAAAGTGCAAAGGTACCAGGTCCCTCTTTGTTACTATCTTACCACAAAGTTAGCATGCATGTTCATAATAAATAGATCCCAAAGTGCATAATCCATTCTAACAATCAGATCCATGAACTCAAGTTGGAAACACACATAATAAAGGAAATACAGATCACATAAAAATAAATACCAAATTCACCATATCCATCTACAAAGATCCATTATATTACTTCATCATAAATCACAATAGCTGAATACATCATAGTTACCATCACAAAGTCATGCACACAAAATCATACCAACATAACTCGTTATATATAGTCTGAACTCTCTCTCTCTCTCTCTCTCACACACACACACACACACACACACACACACACACACACACACACACACACACACAAAAGGGTGGGAATTTCCCTTCACCACCCATGCACTTATCAAAATAGGTTGCATGTTAAGAATAACCATGTGCCACTATAAAAGAAACTAGGAAGCATGCAAGCTTCACCTAATAATAGATCATATATAATTAACTCTAGTTATAATCCTATTATTAGCTCCATGCACATGTTCAAACTGTAAATTATCTCCTTAAAAATAGACTCTTCTTGACTACCCAATCCTCCTTGCGTGTCGCATACTCCAAGTCTATACTTAGCCCCATATACCAAAAATTCACTAAGTCTTCTACCTTCATGTCGTGATCCTCACACACATATCCTTCTGTGTTCCGCATGCAAACCCTATCCTCCAACACACTCATCTCCCATGCGTTTCTTCTATAGCCTATCTCGCGCATTCATGTATCATGCATACTTCAATACTTAGAAATTTTTGGTGCCCAACATTACCCCACACTAGGTATATTGTATTGCTGTCCTTGGAAAAACTCTTCTTGATCATGTAAATAATGATCACGTATATTGTCACCCCCTGCCGGCTGTCCAAGCTTCTCCTTCCATTCCCCCTACTGTTGCTCCCACCACCCACCTTGCCTCTACCTCTAAAAGACCGGTTACCAGGGCCTCTAGAAAGCTTAACCTTGAGACTCTTGCTGTGGAGAAGGGGCCTCATGAAATAGAAATTGCACATGACCTTCTGAATATTAGCAGTGCCAGTCCCCAGGATGTGCATATGGAAAGTTCTTCAAAAAGGCTGGATGCCTTAGAGGCTGATATGAAACTGCTGAAGGATGAGGTTAAGAACTTGGCTAAACAGAAAGGCAAGAGAAAAAGGAGGAGGAGGGGGATATTGATAGCAGCCAGATTGATGATATCTACAAGAAGCTGACCTCCTTAGACTCCCATTTAGGGAAGGCCAAAACTTGACATGATTACAACATGGCCATCTTTAGGGCGATTGAGGAGTTCATTGAGCAACATGTCAAAAGTGTCTCCAACCTCAGCGGTGTTCCGGCTACACTTTGGGGTAACGAAAAGGAAAGCAAAAGGACCATTGAGCAGCTGGATAATACTGATGCTGCCCACATGACAACTTTGGGTATGTTCCACTCCTGGAAGAATATCAAGACCAGCATTGACAAAGCTGCCAAGAAGTAGTTGTAGTTGCTTTTGCTGTTCTTGTTTGTTTTTATGCTATTTTTGTGGTCTCTCTACTACTTTTTTGTAGTAATTTTGTTGTTTTGTCTCGTTTGGGTAGCTGTTTTTGGGCTACTTCGAGCTTCATTGTAACACTTGGATTTTGATCCTTTTCTCTCTGGTTCACATTCCTATTCTGGCTCCTAGGCCATATTTTGTTCTCAAGGGTATAGTCCCTTTCAAAAAACTATTTGCCAATAATAAAAAAAAACTAAAGAATGAAAGAATATCTATACGGCTTGCACCAAATAATGAAAGAATCCAAGTGCTACTATGCAAAAAGGAGGGGGAATTCCTTATTCACTAATGCTTCCAATATTTTCCACCCCTCTAATTCATTACTTGCTTGAGTAAAGGCATCACCTATAATGGCGAGAAACATCTTCAAAAGTCATATCCTCACCCTTTCCTTCAACGTTTCAACCAAAGTCTCCAACTATTTTCCTGCATCAGTTAGCTTGTCCATCTTGTGCATAACTTGTGGGTAAAGTTCCTTTAAATTATTTTTAATCGAGGCCCTCAACGAATCAATTTCCTCCCACTTTTTCTCAACTTATTCCTAGATTCTTTCTCGTTCTGCCCTTTTCCTTTGTTCTTGTCCTAGAACTCTTTTAGATTTGCCTCGTCTTTTGCAACAAGCAGTCCCACTACATGATCCCTATCTTCAAAATTATCATAGAAAACTTCTGCCATGTGAGCTACTTCCTTTCTTTATCGATTCAATTAATTCATTGTACTGTGTAATGGAGGTTTCAATATGTTCTTTTTCTTTGCTTTTGTCTCACCAATACATCTTCTATAGATTCCACCGCATGACTATGCATGTTAAATCCTCCAGACAATGGAAAGTGGTTTCATACTTGGTTTTACTAGGAGGGGCTAGATCTGGGCATGCTAGTAAGATCACATCAACTATGCATTCTACCTTTTTATAATCCACGTACATCCACCATTTTTCCTCCCTTAACTCCTGTTTTAACTACACAATAATCTTTTCCTTCTCCTTTATCTCTCTATCCCTTTCTCTTATCTCTTTATTCTTCTCATCCAACTCCCTCTACATAAACCATATATTATTGTTCTTGTCAAAAATTTGGGCACCCACCTCCACCAATATCTTGTTAAGCACATTACACACTTGCTCATCTGATAATTTTTGGGAATTGACTATCAGATACATCTCTCTAGAGGTTTCCTTCTCACGGGTATCTAGTAATGAATGGGTGCTCACCTCAAATTTTGGATCCTCGATATGTGACTCAAGTTCCCAAGATAACATATTCCTTGTGCATGGTAGCACATCCCCCTTATTGAATAATGACCAAAAAAATAGTTGATCCAAAGGTATCATGCTCTAATACCTAGCGTAAAACCTTGTTGGGATCTTCAATGTACTACATTATAGGTCCTTGTGGGATGTACCTTGGTCTCCTACTCTTTCCTCGAACACCCTTAGGGAAACCTACAACAAGGTTTGATTCTCCACCCACGATCCCTTCCTATTCTTCACTCTTTCCTTCCTTTTACTACGCACCACCTCATGCTCCACTAGATGTTCTATAATCTTTGCGACCTCCTTTTATAATTTGTGCTCTAGGTCAAGGTTGGGATTGCACCTGACCTCATGCTCTGTTGTGGGATCCTGATTGTCACCTAAGGCCCAAGTGTCATACGTCCCAAATTATTCTTCTCTATCCATCTCCATAACATGTGTGTCCTCAAAATGCATGCTGCTCGGTCCTCCGCATCTGACTCATCCACCATGTACACATGTGGAATCACCTTCACCTCTAGTTATTCCTTGCTTTCACCTCTTCTTCCTTCAATATTTCCATCTCCTCAGTCTGAGCTTGGTAGTATCCTCTATTTCTTCTTTACTAGAGATCTTCCTCTTGCAGGTTGCCTTCTAACATATGTGCTTGTCCCTGCCTCCTTACGTTTTGATGTCTTCCCTATGGGCACACTTGAAATAGGGTCTTATCTTTACTTCCCCTTCACTTCCACTGACAGAAGGAGTCTCTTTGTGCTCTTGTTTCTTTGGTTCAACATTATTCCACACAGAGGGTTCTTCATGAATAATTACATCATCCTTCATGAATTCTCCATTAACAAACCAAGGCCTTAGATAAATATATACCCTTTCTTCGTTATCGAGGCCACTAGTAATGTAACTGGTTTATACAAATGGATGCTCTTTGATACATACCTCTCCTCATAAACATGCTTCTTGGGGTAAAAAAGTGTTTGAAGCATCTCATGGTGCTCCTTATCTAATTTTATTAGATCAAGTCTTAATTTCCGTGCCTCCTTAAACCTATTCAAAACTCCTTGAAAGTAATCGTAAAAAAAAGAGAATTTGCACCATGGAATTTTATTACCATCAATTAATAAAAAATATCCCAATACAAATCATTGATAGAATGCAAACTCGAAATTCCATCTATAATAGTAGGCATCTTCTCTAGAATTCTCCACTCCATACCAAACACATCACACATCTGTTTATACTATTTATCCACAAGTGAATTATATGATGGAGTCATCAAATCACATGTATACTTGGAAAACTATTTTTCAAGGGAGGGATATTCTTCAGGATATTCCCATATCTTGTCCTTGACCCATCGGGCACCCCAATCTCAGAGAACACTATCACCAATAAAACATTTCCAAAGATAATATTGTCTCCATCATGCATGACTTCAATGATTTCTTCTACTATAAAGGAGGCAATATTATAGATTGTTCCTTCGATATCTTCTTGCATACATGCAACCAACATTTATTCACCTGTTTCCATCTTTCTTGACCATTCAATTTTTTGAGTAAGTGCATGTCCATCCTCATGATAGGATCATTAATCTTAACAATATCCATTGTGTTCCCTCCCTTCTTATACATAAACTCCACTGCAGTCTTCTTCACTTCAACATCATTGGCTAAGTCTTCATCAAATGCATTCCCTGTACCAATCAAACCAATACATTTCTTAATTAATTGTGTGGTGATGCACATCCTTCTTCCTACGAAGTAGAAAAAGTCCTCATGGATGTGTGACATCAACCATTGATATAATCTCTCTGGATTCCCAAAGAATGGGAGCTCATATAGCTGTAATAACCCCATCTTCTCTAATAACCTCTTCCCCTTGTCATCATACATAGGCTTATCATCGGGGTTCTTTCCTCCTCTGTTGGATGAATAAATTTTGTCTCATTGGCATGTGCCATCAAATATTTCCAATGATTATAATCACTCATATCCATGCTCCTAACATGAGATACCCACTCTTTCCCATCAATACTCCATCTGGTAAGAGTACCATTCTTCCTAGACGTCTATGGTAGGGGTCAAATTTTCTTTTCCCTTTCCCTTCTTCTTTGGTGATATGGTCATTACTTTCCTTGGTGCCATTTCAGTCATGCAAAATCAAAAATTACCTTGTTCCTTGCTCTTCCTTAGTACTCTAAGTATCTTTCCACTAACCCTTGGTGCAACACTACTATACTTTAGTTCAAACCATGTCTGTTGTGCCCTAATTCTCAAAACCCTAACCAGAGAAGTCTTGTTTCCTTCCAAATCCACACCACATTATCAATCTATAGGATTCCCTCTAATGGAAATATCTCCTTGTGTTCTCCTTCACAATTTTGGTTTAATATCTCTTCAACTTGACACCTAATTTTTCACCGAATTGCTCAAGTTTTCGCAAGGTCACACGTAAGCATTTTGACTCAAGGTAAGGTAAAAATGAGATTATCCCGATACTTTATGTATAGGTCTTTGAATTTTACCCGCATTCATTGCTTTCTAACTACCTCCGTATGACTAAATTTAATTCATATTTTCCAATTTTCTCGACTTTTTGTAGTTTCCAACGTGCTTCTATTGTGCTTTTATTTTGTCTTCTAGCTGCAACCTTCATGTGTGAAAACTACTTCCACCACCGCAGACCTCCTTTCGTATGCTCCATGCACCAAGTACATCAACCTATGTGCCTTATACTAAAGTAGCTAAACACCTGCATTTGCCTACCTTGCGTTACACTATGCGCTTATTCACCATACATGGATTTTCCTTTGGCATTGTCCTTATTATCACCATTCTCCCTATATTTCAGCAACCAACATCAACATCGACATGCACGCTCCTTTAGTACTTAGGCCTTTGTGAACCATAACTCTCTCAACTCTCTTCTATGTGCTTTTTCTTATAATCCACCCCACACTAATTGTATGTGTGGTCCTCTATGCATGAAGTCACTTAGATAGTAATTAGCTACTTGACGCGTAAGTGCACTTATTAGAACAAAACATTGAATTGAATTGACAAAACATAGAAACGATGAAAAGAAACACATATAAAGAAAATGCATCAAAGGTAAATCCAATCTAAAGCGACACTACCGCCTTATGAAAAACACCAAGAAGAATTATTTATGGTAGGGATTTAGCCTAATACCATTAAAGTAACCAAAAATAAAGTGCCATCCAACGCCTCAGAATCGAAATTGCATGATTCTAATATTTTTGTTACAAAAAAGGGTCCCAACCAATGAAATTATAGCTTTCTAAGGTGGCACAAAATTTTTGAATCATATAGAAGAACCATCTTGCAAACCTCAAATGCCTTGTTCTAAATATGTCTGTCATGTCATGCTTTCTATCTTTCTTTTTCTATCTTCTGAATCCACCAAGTAATAACACACCATTCATCCAACTACATCATTTTTTTATACACTCCTCAACATCTTGTTCATCATCCGATCCTCCTTCATGCACAATACATAGGGATGAAATCATGAATTCTATAGGCATTACAACCTTTGCACTAAACACCAATTGAAATGGTGTGGATTTATTCAATCTCTTATAGGTAGTTCTATATGCTCAAAGTACAACAAATAATTTATTATCCCAGTGTTTCCTTCCAACATCAAAAATATTTGTCAATGTATGTCCCAGAATTTTGTTGAAATCCTCAATAGTACCATTGACCTGGAACCGATAGGGCATTTTCTTGTGGTGTGCCACCATAAAATCAGCCAATAATATTCTCATATTTTCATTCAAAAAGTGTCCCCTATCACTTTTCAAGCTCAATGGACATCCATACCGCTGATAATATTTTCCTACAAAAATATCTCTACTGTAACTTCCATGAAATACTTTTTAGGTGATGCTTCGCCCACCTTGTAATATAGTCTATACAAGTTATAATGTAGTACGCACCAGTCCTATGTGTAGGTGGGGAAATAAGACCCATAAAGTAAATTTCCCATTTATCAAAATGTTCAACACTTGCAATAGGTATCAAATGAATCTCACATCCGGTTCTCAATTTCCCAAGGTGATGAAAATGATCACATGCCTTGACGTACTCCTTGACATCCTTATATAAAGTTTCCCACCATAATCCAATAATTAGAATCTTGTGCATCGTGGCATCTCTTGCATAATGAACTCTTGCAATTCCACCATGATATTCTTCCATAATTACCTCCGTTCATGCTCTAGCACACACCGGTGCAAAAATTCATCATGGTCACGTTTGTACAAATCTCCACTTATCAAATGGTAAGGTGTCACATGTATTGCAAGTCATTTATTATTTAATGTCTTCATCCTCTCAAGCACTTGTCTAGTGCACAAAAATACTGTAATATCTTCTAACTCGGTGGGTACGTAATTCAATCTAAAGAGTTGTGCATCGACATTATGTCTTTAATGCTCTGCACATTCTCACTAGAATTGATCCTTAACAAATGATCATGCCCTGAGTTAATTTTTCTTGGTTTGACAACAATTCTAAAATGAAACTCTTAAAATAATAGTATCCACCTATAAATGCACCCTTGTAAAATAGGCTTATTTACCAAATACTTAAGCACCATATGATCTGTGAAGAAGATAAATGGTGTGGCCAATAATTATTGTTTAAAATTATGCAACGCATAAATCATGGAGAAATATTCGTACTCAGTAGTTGTATAATTATGTTTAACAGGTGTCAACTTCCTACTTGTAAAATTAATAGGGTGGTCTATAATTCCTTCACTTGGTTATGCTAACATGGTGCTAATCGCCATTCCGAAGCATCGACATGAATGTGAAATGGTTTGTCCCATGAAGGAAAATGTAAAATAGGTGCAATGGTCAGCCTTTACTTTAGTGTTTGAAACACATTTTATTGCACCTTGCCCTAATAGAATTTTCCATTAAACTTTAATAGCTCCTCCAAGGGCCCATAAATCTTTGCACAACCCTTAATGAATTTCCTATAATACCCTATATGACCAAGAAATTTGCACACTTCACTTTGATTAGTAGGTTCCTCTAATCCCAAGATCACAAAAATTTAGATAGGTCTACCAACAAGTCCGTCTTACAAATAATATGCCCAAGTAAAGTGCCAAAAGTTGTCATAAAGATAAATTTATTTATATTCAAGGAGATGCTTAATCGATCGCATCTTTCAAACACATTCTCAAATTGTCTCAATGATCCTTAACCATACCATACAATGTCCAATCATAAAGATAAACCTATACAAATTTATGAATGAAGTCTTGAAACACTTTTATTACAATGCACGAAAAACACTACAGGCACATTCTTTAGTCCAAAGGGCATAACTGTGTATGCAAAACTTCTCGAATTAGTGGTGAAATTAGTCTTATCCTAATATTCATTTTCTATATGCAATTGATGGTATCCTAAAATCCATCAGTAAAAGAGTAGATCTCACACCTTACTACACCTTCTAGGATCTCCTCAGTAAATGGGGTAGGAAAAGGATCAATAACACATGAATCATTTAATTCTCTATAGTCCACATAGATCCTTATCCTACCATCTTTCTTTATGCTTATCACCATCGGGATAACCCACTTTGACTCCTCAATGGGCTCAATGATTCCATATTTCAACATCTTGTCAATTTATTCCTTTACCTTAACGCACAAATTAGGATTCATCCTATAAGGCCTCTTCCTAATCGAGTGTGCACCTTCTTTAAGTTTGATTCACATCTTACCTAAAGAAGGGTGTACTCTTTTCAATTCATGATAACTTATAGAAAATAGGTCTTGAAAGTCACGTAACATATCAATAATATTTGCAACCTATTTTTTAGACCAATAGTCACCAATAATGACATATTTAGGCTCTGCATCTATCCCAATGTTAACCTTCTTTGTTTTTGTAGGATCATGATACACGTTCCTTCTCATCTATTGTTTCCATTACCTCGTGTGTACCTTTGGTGTGGTTAACATCTAGGTTGTTTTCCTCGTCCTCTTCACCATATATCAAGCATACTAGCTTACCCTTTTCTTTTTCTTCCTAGGTGTGAACCATTTCCTCTTCTTTAGTCTCTTCAAGGTCAATGCGTGCCTCTAAATACATCTCTCCAAACATGTATAAAAATAGTTCCTCATCTTTTGTGTTATCTCCCATATTAAGGCACTTCATAATCTATAATGATTGATTTCTTTGGAGGCTTAGTATAAAAGTAATCAAACATGCGAATCATACCTGAGGTCATCTCTCACCAATTATCTATCTTCCGTGTTAGATTTGCATGGACATACTATGCACATGCACATCCTCCAAGGGTTGTGTAGAACTTATGTACCCAAAGTGATGGTGGCAAGGCCTCCTACCCCTTCGTCCAAAGTCTCTCACACTTCTAAACATAGTATGAAGTAGAATCCTTCCCATGGTATTTACATATCTGTGAAGGTACATTTCTCCTTAAAACCTAGTAGAAAAGGTGATTCTCACTTCTCACCATTCCAATAGGTTTTCTCTATGTGTATCCCACCAATGTGCTACTGTCCTACGTAGGGTATTAAAAACATATTTCTTTTGTCACTAGTATCCTTCCACTGGGCTTCCATAGTGTGCAAAAATACATCAGTGTTTTCTTTGCTAGTGTACTAAGGTACTTGGTTATTACTCAAGCACCTAACCATGTGCGGCATGATCATGCAAGTAACTATATTATTAACCTCACACCCAACTACTTCATACATTCCATGTGCCCAATTATCACAAGCAATACTTGTAGTATCACTAACTGAATGAGCATCATCCCACTGTACTAATCCTTCCTTAGATGGATCAATCGCCTCAGGGTCTCTAATCTTACCTGCATATATCTAGTTTAATTCCTCATCACTTAACAACTCAACATATGGGGAAACCTTTGTATATGTCAATGGAATAATGATGCAGTCTTATTTGTTCTCATAACTAATGTATCTGATTATTGAAGCGCAAATATGTATTATTTGCATAACACCAGAGGTACCCAAGTAATGCTAGGAAACTATCTACCTCTGTAATTTCTAATACTTCAAATTCCCCAATAAACTTGGCTCCTTGAATCATAATAGTAGCATATTTTAACACCCCAATAGGATTAGCCCTAGTTCTATTTTCCATGTACAATACATTCAAAGAAAGTTGCAATGGTGGTATGTCCATCTGATTCCAAGAATCCAAAGTGAGTACATTAACTTCTACACATGTATCTATAATAATGTTTCTCAGAATCCACCCATCAATGACCAAATTCAATGTAATCTCCTTTTCATACTCATGATTATGGGGAGGTCAATTTGTGTGAAGTATCTACCTATCATGCTCATGTCCGTGCACGGTGTACTTTATCTCTCAACTACTCTCATAACAAAGGGATTATGTTCTCTTGACGCAACATTCTGTATAATTCCTTCAAATCATCTATGTATTTCTATAGGATTTCAGCATTCTTAGCTCATTCCAACACACGTGCCTGCTCCTTTAAACTCTGAATCTCTCACTGAAAATTCTGATAATGTCCATAGTCTCTAAATAAAATTCTTTCTGATGTTCAACATAAGGATACTTTTCATTTATCACTTCTTTCTTCATTATAGGTGGCTTGTGATTCAGATTCTCATGGGCACATGTAGCCTCAATGCATGTAGTAACTACCACGGGATGGAATTTAGAATTTAGCCCATGAACCTTCGACATCTATTTATCTCCATCCATTCTTTGAATCTTAATAACAAATGTGCACTTATATTGCTTGTGTTATTTTCTCATATGCTCATACAATACGAGGCATTATTTAAACTTATGTTATTTTTCACACTAGGAGAAAACCATGTTTTAAGGAATTCACACGATAATGATAAGGATATCCACAAGTAAAACAAGTTCCTCTAGGAAATCCTCCTCCTTCCACTCTGCGACCTCAACCTCTTTATCCACCACGGAATCCTCTGTTCCTATTCTCCCAATTACTATGCCCTTCATTATATTGTTCTCCTTGTTCCTTATATCCACTTGTTACACTAGTTTGGTACACACCAGTTTCAATTACCTCATGTATGTGATCAATCATTATGCAGTTAATTGTATCATGAGTATAAGTTTTGCAAATATTACAATACATGGATACATTCTTATGGATCGTGTGTTGCAAAAGAGGACATATACTGAATCATGGTCCAAATGAAAAATTTCATAGTCCAACAACATGACGCATACCAAATTATGAGCGAAGCTATCCTCAAAGTGTGTCCTTCAACCTTATAATTTGTACACCAAATCCCATTGCGCGTCTCATGAGCTGAATTAACAGAGAGATTTTCCAATTGTTTTTTCATAACTACAATTTTATCTTCAAGAAATAGACTCACACTAGTGTCCACACTCCCAACTACCTCAACATGTGTGTGCAAGAATTAGTTAGTTATGCAAAGAGAATTATAACTAACACATAGTAGTCCTAAAACAAAGCTAAACTAAAATCTATGCACCATAATTCTTATATCTTAAACAAGACTAATCTACCAACATCTTTACATTAGAACATGAATAAACATCTAAACTAATATGCTAAACATTTAATCTCTATCTCTATTGAATGCTAATCAATTAAATGAACCTATTTAGATTCTTAACAATCAAAAGGGTTGATTATATGTTTGAATCCCAAGGTTTGAAGAATGGAGCCTTGTCAATCCATGGCTACAAGACCACTTGACATATCTCCATATGAATTCAAACTTAGATGGATGGATGCAAGAAATGAAGATAACTAGGTCATCTAATGGAAGAATGATCTAAGATGATAAAATGGCTATAGTATAGGATCTATGATCATTTAGTTGTAAGTAGAATGGTAAGAGGAGGGATCCTTATATAGCCCAATGGATAAAATAAGCTTTGCATCCCTTTACATGTGGGATAATAACAAGGTTGAGTTAGTTGGGGATGACCATGGTTGAAAGAGGGTTGAGTCAACCTTAGGAGAGTTTAGTTTTTCCTTTAGTGACTCATGGGGTTTGAGGGGATTTATTAATTAACCAAAGTGATTAATTAATAGGTGTGCAATCTTATAGAAGATATTTAGAAGAATAATTAGTATGATTTAGGGGATAAGAAGGATTTAATCAAATAAATGACGATTTATTGATCTAGTAGAAGAGGAAACTTAATTAATTAAGAATAATTAATTAAATGTATAACACTTAGCAGAAGGCATACAAAAGATTCACGTAGAAGAGCAAAGCACATTCAAAGGCGAGAGGATCATGAAGGAATCACATGCGGAGGATAGAGACAGATTCGGGACTTAGCCATTTTCATGATTATGATCTATTTTTTGAAGATGGTGTGTGGAGCACATAAACAAGAAAAATACTTGTGTGACACGCATCAACTATTTTTAGAAGAGAGACTATGGAGCGCTTTACATGGATGCAGGCTAAAGATAGAGTTGCTAATGCTAGTTAATTGTGAGAGGTCTATTGTTAGCATTCTTGCACGTGAGCCTATTATTGTAAAGGTGCATGACTATTATTATCATGTGACCTATTTTGGGATTAGATAAGCGGTGAAGGGAAAGTCCCCACCCTTATAAATATGTAATGAACTACGTAGTATAGAAGGAGGTGTAAGAACTGGATTACTATGAGATTATGCTATCGTATCATTTGTTACACGCATGAGCATATAATGCTATTATTGTAATGAGCTTCTGTGTATTCCTGCATTTTAATATAATGGAGTGTATTGGCTGAATCAGAGTGTTAATTATGAGTATAATTGGTTCTTGCATGCTTGATTTCATCATGGTAATCATTTAGTCTGTTATTCTCTAGATCTAGATCTGAACATGCACTATAGAATGATATATTAATTATGGATATAAATGCATTAAGTCTTCATCTTGCTAACACCCTACAACAACAACCCTAAAGAGGGCCTGATACTTTTGTGCTTGGGTGAGCACTTCTAGGGAGTGATGTGCACTCGCCTAGATTTTTTACTAGTAAATTCTAGGTGCATCATTGGTTCCATGGGACCTCTTTTTAGGTTGTTTTTAGGATGGTTCATGATGAAGACATACTGGTTGACCCTAGAAAGTGTTGAGGAGTGGATACATGACCTAGAAGAAGAATATGCATGGAGGTTCATCATCGGATCTGAGTTTGACGCACACACACATGGGTGGAGAAGAATTTGTATGACTATTTGTATGAGATATTCTTCATTATATTTCTGGTAGAACTATATGAGTGGCTGGTTGTTTATGCATCTAAATGGAATTGGAGGTATCACACACTTGTCTAGATGGAGAAGAATTTAATACCCTTTATGATGTTGATCTGATTTGGACTCACAGTGTTATGGATACATGGTTCCATGGTGTTTTGAACAGCTATATCTCGAGTACTCAATTTCCACTTATTTATTGCCCAGAGGTAGCTGAATTCCAATTTTTACGATATCCAAGGGAACTTACCTGCAAGGCATTCCACTGGTGATCAAAATTTTGATGGTAACCCTGAACTTGGAGAGTAAACCGATGGCTAACTAAACCCCACCACGCGGGGTAGGATCAGGTTTGGTGAAAGATGGTAGACCTAGTGATAGAAAGGAAGAGAGAGGAAAGGTGCTTAAGTATAATGAGGTGTGAGAGGGAGATAGAGAAGAAGCAACATGATGTTACAAAGTGAATGGAATTGTGAGAGAGAGATGGTTTGTGAAGGATTTGAAGTTCAAGCAGAAGATGTGGAACTCGAGCATCAGGAACTCCCCCATTTGGGAAAGCATGACAGGGAACCCTCCTCGCCTCATGTAGAAGTGCACCAACAGAAATGACTGGGGTGTGGGTGTGCATCTAAATCCACCTAGAAACCTTCCCTTGCACTTGGTCTTCCAAGTATCTAGTACAAAAAATAGTCAACAAGCTAATTTAGGCAGTGGGAGAGTAGGAGTGAGTCATATAAAAATCACATCGATGGCAAGTGTAAATGTCTTCATTGTTATATGGGAGTACATTTTTGGGTGTATCATCACACAAAATTTCAAGTGCATAGAATTTTGGACTCTCTTCTGGGAGTAGTAACACTTGCAGACTGTAGGGGTGTAGTTCAAGTACTACTATTGGGACATAGGGAAGTACATCTTATTGTCGACTTCTAGCTACAAGTTCAGGATCAGGAGGTATATGTGGCTCTAGTTTTGGTGGATCTAGTGGTTCTAGAGGAGCAGAGGAAACATAGAGGTTCTGGATCAGGTGGGCAAGGTCCACACCAACCCTAAAATATTTACATGGAGATGTCTCTTCATCTCCCAGAGTATAGGGGCATAGAAGATGTTGCGAACACATGCACATGTGTGAAATATTGTGGCGTGTAAAAGGAATCATGGATTTTGAGTGTAGGGAAATTCAATTCACTACTACATTACAAGGGCGCGCACATAGTTGGTACAGAAAGTTTGACCCTGATCAGACTTGCAGTAGACTATGCAACTTTAAAAGATGCTTTCCTTAAAGAGTTTCACATCCCTGAGTTTGAGAAGAAGAGTATAAGTGTGCTCAAGGATATTAAGCAAGGCACTACTGAGAGTGTTAGAGAGTATGATGCTCATTTCAAAATGTTGTTATCTAAGCTTTCTTATGATATTCATGCAAGCCAACATGCACAATGGTTCATTGGAGGTCTGATTACACCTTTTAGAAGGGCACTATCACATAAAGACATACACTGATCCATGTGAAGCACTTGAAGAAGCTTTATGTTGAGGTAGTTGGAAGTATAGAAACTAGGGTGAGCCCATTTTTAGAAGCACAGATCGCAGCTATGGTGAAGTAGTTGGAGAAGCTATCGAAAATTTAACACATGAGACGTACACAAGGATTTGGTGCATAGATTGTGAAGTGGAAGGTCACACAAAGGATAGTTTTCCCCACAGATCAATGTGCTCATTGTTGTTGGACTATGAGATATGCCATTTAAACCATGATGCTAGCCACTACCCATTACTACAACATAATAAGGAAGAACATTTCATGTTACTACTAAAATTTGTAGGTCCACAACTCATGACATGGAAGACTATTGGCTGATTGGTTAGATCCATGATACTATAGATATTGGTGTATGATAGATAGAATGAGTTTTAGATAACTCTAAAGGCAAGAATGAGCATTAGGATTGGGATCACAATCAGCACCATATGATGGAATGAAGGGTTTTGAAGGCGGTCATGGTAGAGGCCGAGGATACCATGGTGGATTTGGAGGATGAGGCCATGGTGGTGGAAGAGGTGAGTTCCCTCATGGAACATGTTATACATGTGGATCTCCTGACCACTACAGCATGAATGTCCTAATATTACATGTTCTTTCTGTGGAAAGAATCATAGTTATGAGGAATTCCCAAACTTGTATGAGCATCTTAGTAAGCAACATAAACAAGAAAAAAAGGTGTGGGGATGGTTAGGATACAACAACGCGCTATGGAAAATTAGTGGATGCCCAAGTTGGAACTAGAATCTGAGGCATTGCAAGTAAGGATCACTACCCATGCTGAAGCAACGGTGCATGCCAAAGAAGCATTGCAAAGAAGCCTACCATCACTAAGGAGGAGGTTCTACATGCATGGTACCAGATCCTACCCATCAGAAGGAGGTTTATCAGAAACCATGGAGGTACTCATAAATATTTAGGGTGAAATACAATATTTAAAGGAGAAATCATGGAAGATGGAGAAAAAGAAAGCATCAAGAGATGGTCCAATATGATATGGATGACTTGAAAGAAGTGTGTAAAATGTTGTGCCAGAGAATATCATTCCACTATTAGGGAATTGGTTAAAGGAAACACTCACATGTAAGTATTGAGACTAGATGAAAAGATCCTACATGTGAATCTTCCCCCTCATAGCCTAGATTATGACAAGGAAATCACTTGAATGTTGTTGTGGATGGGTGGATTTTGAGTAATATATTGATTGATACATATGGAAAGTCAATGTTCTTACTTTAGATGCATGGGTACAAATGGGGAGACCTCCATTGTAAGCCATCCTCTAATGTATTGTTCATGGCTAATCGGACTAAGGCCACTCCCATCGGAGTTTTAAAAGATGCATCCATTACCATACAAGGAGCCAAGTTCACTGGAGATTTTGAGGTTTTAGCGCTGGAAGAGGCAGATAGCTTCCCATCTCTACTGGGGCATCCTTGGTGCTATGAAAATAATGTTGATCTTCGGTTCAACAAGGGTTATATCAGCTTTGAAAACAAGGAGGAAAGAGTTATTATCCCTTTAACAGATGGAAAATGTGCCCTATGTTGAGCCCTTGAGTGAGGAAGACCTGAATAGGATTTATGTATGCGTCATCTGGGATCCAGAGGTGCTTGAGCCATCTAAAGAAGGAATCATTTAGTGGGAGGATGCATAATATCTATCAAGTGATACTACAAGTGTTGCTTGTGATAATTGGGCTCATAACACTTATGAGTTGGTAGGGTGTAAAGTAAAGAGTATATTTTCTAGGGATAACAAGACCATGTTATATCAGGAGAATAGGTAACAACTTGGTACCTCATTACACCGAGAGAAGGAGACCCTATGGTGTTCTTGTGTGCCATGGAGGAACAATGGATAGACTAGTTAGAGAGAAGGAATATGCTAGCATATACCCTACGTGGGACAACAACGCACTGGTGGGTGGTCCACAAGGATAATCTTGTAGGATGGAATGAAATTAGGATTTCTCTTGCTACTAGGTTCTTTAGGAGAGCAATGCACCTACTCAAATATGTACTTATCATGGTAATCAACATGTTCAACACCATGTTTTAGTAGTGTGAGAGACTCTGGATAGAGGGGCAGGAAGCTTTACCACCTTCACTTGGGTGCACAAGTTTTATTCCACTTTACAAGGTTGCGCACGTGCTTGGTATGTATATGCAGAACTCCATAGAGAGACTAGAAATTGGTAGGATTTAATTACATAGGAATGACCCAGATGTTTGAACTTCTTCTCTACCAAGCCTCTAGTAGAAGAAGCATTAAAGGTTATAAAGCACTTAACTATGGGGGATAGTGCCAAGGAAGGAGGAACTCATTCAAGAGTTATTTGATGAAGGAGACTTAGGAGAGCGCATTTTGTTGAAGAAACAAGAGACAAATGCCACACTACTTAAACGTGCTTGCCTTGAGAAAGAAAAAGGAAAAATGGTCTACTTAGTGGATGATGAAGAAGTAGAAAATATGGATGTAGACCATTCAACAGGTAGGTGAGGTGTTGGAAAGTGTAGATAAGACCACACATGCCTATCATGAACCTATGAAGACAAAGAAAGTGAATATTGGATCAGATGTTGAGCCTAAGGAGGCCATAATTAGAGACTATTGGTCAGACTCTGAAGTGGAAAAAATCATAGAGTTACTATGGGATTATCAAGACTTATTCCCTGGGGGTACCATGAACTTAAAGGTGTGCATGAATCATTAGGGAGATGAAGATAAATCTTAAAGAGGGTGCATGCCTAGTTAGAAAGAGACCCTAGATGAACCCCAACTTGTGTGAAAAGGTCAAAGAAGAGATTGACAAAATGTTGAAGTCTGGAATCATCAAGCCCTTGGATGAGTCAGAATGGGTTAGTCCAATGGTGATCAAGTATCAAGAAGGATGGTGGATTAGGATCTGTGTGGACTACAGGGAGCTGAATGTTGCATGTGTGACTGATCCCTTTCCTATGCCATTCACTGAGGAAATACTAGAAGGTGTTGCAGGTGTGAAATCTATTCATTTACAGATGGGTTCTTTGGGTATCATCAAGTTAGGATTTCCCAGGAGGATCAGAAAAGACTACTTTTACTACTAAATGGGGCAACTTTTCCTATATTGTGATGCCTTTTGGTCTGAAAAATGTGCTGTTGTATTTTCACGCATAGTTGTTTAGGTGTTTAAAGATTTTATTCACAACTTCTTGTAGGTTTATTTAGATGATTGGATGGTGTATGGACTTGTTAAGGATCATTGTGACAATCTACGCTTAATGTTTGAAAGATGTAGATAGTTGAGTATCTCTTTGAACATCAAGAAGTGCATATTTTCTACACCATTTGGAATATTGTTAGGACACATAATCTACAAGGAAGGTTTGTTGGTTGATCCAGCTAAGGTTGCAGTCATTATCGGCCTAAAAGAGCCTACCAGTCAAAGTGAGGTGTGTGGATTCTTGGGTCACATGGGGTATTATAGGAAATTCATAAAGGGGTATGCCAAGGTTTCCACACCTTTGGAGGAGTTACTAAAAGGAAAAGGTACATTCTACTGGGGAGAACCACAACAACGTGCATTCGAGACATTGAAGGAGAAACTTACTACCGCGCCTATTCTGCACTTTCCTTCATGGGACCAACCATTTCATGTACATGTGGATGCCTCTGGCATGGCCATTGGTGTGGTGTTGGCTCATCCTAGAGAAGGTATTATAGATCATCCTATCTATTTTGCTAGTAGAAAGTTGACTCTTACAGAATAGAATTACACAACTACAGAGCACGAAGCTTTGTCAATGATCTATGTGCTACATAAATTCAGATATTACCTACTAGCTACACCATTTTATTTTATACATATCACATGGCATTGAAGTATTTGGTAAACAAGCCCATTTTACAGGGGTGCATATGCAGATGGGTACTCTTATTTCAAGAATTTGATTTCACAGTTGTGGTAAAACTAGGGAAAAGTAATTCTGGACTAGACCATTTATCCAAAATACAGTCAAGAGAAGAAGCATAGAAATTGAAGATACCATGCCCGATGCATAGTTATATAGGTTACAATGAGTGCCATCGGAATTAGAGGACATTGTTGTCTTTCTACGAACAGGTATGACACTAGAAGGAATGAAATCCTTAGAGAAGAAACAACTTGCTATATATGTGACACCCTATATGTTGATTAGCGGTGACCTGTACAAGTTAGGTCGGGATGAAGTATTGCATCATTGTGTACTGGAACATGAGCACATATATCATGGAGGAAGCTCATGGTGGTATTGCAGGTGGCCACTATAGGTGATGCCACTACTCACAAGATTCTACTCATTGGATTATGGTGGGAGACCTGTATAAAGATTGTAAAGCATATTGCAAGGCTTGTGATCACTATCAACATCTTGGGAAACTAGGTCAATGAGATGAAATGCCTCTAAGACCTATTACTAGTGTAGAACCATTTGAGAAATGGGCTATAGATTTTGTGGGTCCTATTTCACCAACACGTGCATAGGACTGGATCACGCTATATCATTACTTGCATAGACTATCTGACAAGGTGGGAAGAAAGCAGCTGCCTACAAAGGATTGTATAATGGCTACAATAGCCAGGTTTCTATGGGAAAATATTATTACAAGGTATGGATGTCCTTTGAGTTTGACTAGTGATAGGGGCACACATTTTTTGAATGAGACAATCAGAATTTATTGGATGAATTCATGATTGCACACCATAAGACTACACCATATCATCCTCAGGAAAATGGGACTACTGAGGCTTTCAACAAAATTTTGAGCCAGACATTGACAAAAATTTGTGATGTTGGAAGAAAGGATTGGGATGATAAAGTGTTCTGTAGTGCTTTGGGCATATCGAACAACATATAAAAGGTTAAACAAAGCCACACCATTTAGTTAGTGTTTGGCATGGAAGCAATTCTTCCTATGGAATTCATGTTACCTTCTTTCATGTATATTATGCATGTCTGGAGGTCTAGCTGATGAACAAGCATTAGAAGAATGGATTGAAAAGTTAATCAAGCTGGATGAGTGATGAGCAATAACACGTTGGAGTCAAAAACAAGAAAAGGCAGAAGAAGAAAGCATGGCATGATAGGCACATTAGGGATAAAAAGTTTGAGATTGGATAGATGGTACTCCTTTATGATTCTAAGTTTTTGTGCCATCAAGAAAACTCAAGGTACATTGGTTGGGGCCATATGTTATCACTCACATACTTGAAACATGTACTTGTCAATTAGAGGCACTTGATGGAAACACTATTACCGGGTACTTCAATGGGAGTAGGATGAAGCCCTACTATAAATAAGTCTTCTTGGTGTTTGTAATAAGGCAAGTGTTTCCATTTAGATTAGGTTTTCAATTATATATTTCCTTAATGTATTTCCTTCTTCATCGCTATGCTTTTTCAATTTAGTTGGTGTTTTTTGTGTAATAAGTGTTTTTGCGCTAGAAGCTAATTATTATTTGAAGAATTTTTATGCAGAGGACTACACATACCATTAGTGTGGGGTGGTTATTGATATCTAGGTACATGACTATTGAAAATAAGTACACATGAAAGGAACAAACTGCTACATGGGTGTTATTCAAGTTGGAGAATTGTTAAAAAAGAGAGACTTCTTAGAAACGAGGACCATAGGTGGAGATGAATGAAGAAACAAGTATAACGTGAGGTAAGAAGGGGCCATGGGAACTACCAAGGGAAGGCACAAGTGGTGAGGTACTCGGGTGCATGGAGGTGCTAAAGAGAAGTCCATGGCTAGAAGGTAGGAAGGCATGCTAGAAGGTTATAGCTTGGGTGCGAAGATGTACCATGCGGAAAGAAGAAAAAATGGTCGATTAATGAGAGGATTATTGGTAGGTGAAGGAGCAATAAATGCACTAAATTTTTGAAAATATATATAAGGATGGGATGTGAGTTCATTCTTACCATTGAAATTGTGAGAATTTGAAAAGAGCTAAGTGCAAAAATGAGCCAAGTGAATCATGTTGAGGTGTGAAGAGTGTGAAACCAGATGTGGAGAGAAGATTTGTGCATAGGAGAAGCTTGTGTCCCCATAGGTGAAGGGTTTGAGTGAAGTAGACATGTTACAAAAGAGCTAGGGCATGTGATTTCCACTAGGGCACATGGAGATTCAAACTAGGGTTTTAACTTACTTGTTACAGAGGATAGAAAGGAGATATTTTCAAATGGCACCAAAGAAAGCACCTACAATAGGAGTAAAAGGGAAGAAGAAGGTCAAAGTGGAAGAAGAAATTTCTCCCGAGAGTAATTTCTCATAAATGCAGTATCCAGAGGGTGTGATTGTGGGACAAGAATGGGATTCCCACATCCATAAATGTAAGATCAATGATTACAACCATCACACATCGATAATAAGAAGGAACTAGATGTTGTTGAGCATGAAAAAAAACACAAGTGCACAAAAAAGACATGCCAAAGTGTATGATGATGCTGGAGAGAAGTTACTAAAGTAGATTGGAGTCTACCAGTTATATGAGCTTGCCATACTTTGGAAAGTATGAACCATTATATCGATGGTTGATGAGAAGAGTCCATGAGGACTTCTTCTACTTCACCGGATGGAGGGTTAGAATCAACCACCTTAATTTCAACAAGTGACAGGATTAAGGGCCTCAGGAGATAGATCTAGAGAGTGACTTAATAGATAAAGTAGTGATCCTAGAGACAAGGAAGGAGCTAGGATATACCAAGGGTCCACGTGGCATGGACATTGATAAATTGAAGAAGTACCCAGTGGTACAAGAAGCTGCACATCCTTGTAACAAAGTTGAATGACCAAGAAAGGTGGTCACAGTGAATACAATGTGGCTACACATTTATAAGGAAAATGTCTCAAGGAGTGATCTACAATATCATGGATCACATAGCAAAGACAATCATTGAAGAAGTGTATAAGTGACAGAATTAGTTTTGGCACTATTTTATTGTCTTTGGTGTTTATGGAGATTGGAGTGCCCGATGGGCCAAAGGAAAAGATTTGGGAGTACCCCATGGAAAATAAATCTCTAGTGGAAAGATTTGATAAATACTTATGCAAAGGGACCATGGGTGGGCCATTTAAATAGAGGGTGGAGATGTGGTATGATAGGCTCCACGTGAGTGTTTGAAGAGGAGTGGCACATACCCAAGGAGTTACCTTGGTGGTGGGTAAGGAAATAATTTGTAGTCTACCAACATTTTTACATCACATGATTTATGATGAAGGATGGAGCTTGGAGCCCTTGGTGAAAAATTCCATATGCCTTCACAACATGCTACTTCAAGCATCAGTTCACTAGTTCACAGATGCATGCCACCACTAAGCTTCATCACAGATAAGGTAGATTGTGATTATCACACTCTGAGAAAAACATATGTATATCTAGGATGGACTGCCTACATTGAGAGGCTTATCTCAGATGTAATAAGCATGAAGCCTGGTAAGCTTGGTAGTAGAGATGTTGGAGCAGTGCTTGTGTATCTTCAACTCAAGCCCAAGCTGGAGAACAAAAATATGTGGAAAATGAGTTTGCTTCAAGGCCACCTAAGGGTAAGCATACAGTAGAGAATGTGCCAACTCCACAAAGCCTACAGAGACTATAGTGGTGGATGAAGAGGAAGATGAATGAGAAGATAGTGGTGGCCTGGAGCATAGAGGATGAAGGTAAGCCTACAGACAAGGTAGGAATTGAGCACGTGACTACACCACCTCAGGTGCAAGAAGGAGATGATGAGGACCTAGATGTAGTACAAGGAGAGTGCCATTTCAAAAGGGTATTCAAGAAGAACCAGAACCCAAGGTGCTACACCACATGCTAGTGTGTAGATCACCACGAATCTCTCCACAGAAGGAGACAACTTGAGAAAAGAAGAAGAAATTTGAAGCTAGATGAGGAGGTGGAAGAGTTCTGAGGAGAGCGCGCCGAATCTCCTACACCACCAGAGGATGTGGAAGAGCCAAAGGATGAAGAAATGAAGGATGAGAAGGAGTAAAGGAGGTAGATGGGACAACGCAAGAGACTACTCAAGTCATATAGAAACAAGCTCCAAATCTTGGTGCTCAAGTTCCTAAGGGGCCAAGAGATGAAGAGGACAAGTGGGGAGTATACTACACTATGGTCATGGGCTACGCTGAGGACACAAGTAAAATTTTCCAGTGCCCATTTCCAAAGCATGGTGGGCCTTAAGGAATTGTATGGATGGGAGCTGATGGATGAGGACATGGCCACCATGCGCACAAGGAAACAACTATCTTGGTCAATGCAGACACATATGGATGAACCAAATTTGATGTATGTGAAGAGTCCTATGTATCAAGAAGATTGAAGAAGACACCTCAGCCTAGACACATAACAGTAAAGCCTATTGTTATGTCAGATGAACAAGTAAGTAATGCCTTGGTGAAGGTATCTATAGAGGTGGCAAGGAGGAATGTGGATAAAGCTGCAACTATTAGGGTGCTGAAAGAAGAGATCAAGGCCAAAGATGTAGAGATAGCATGTGCCTAATGACAAGAGAAGGACTTAGAGAAGAAGAAGAACAATGCTTTCATCAGCATGGTAGAGGAAATTGGAGACCATGTCCTGAAAGAAAGACCACATTTGGAGTCCAAGGTACCCAAAAAATTTCCTTCGGTAATGCATTATGTATGTACCTTGGTGGATTTGGTGCTTGAGGATGGACCTATGCACATGCCAGCACCAAAAGATCCTAAGCAAGAAGAAGAGTGAGAAAAGGCTTTGGTGATGAGGAAGATTTCATCTTATGAGGCATTGCTCCAAACCTTGTAGGAGGAGCTGAGGAAAGCAGACCAAGCATTGAATATTTACACACTCCTAGAGGTGGTCATCAGGATAAGGACCATGGTAGAGGACAATGAAGTCCTAAAAGTGATGAAGGATGAGACACTGGGTCACAGAGAGGTTGACATTGGTAAAACAAAAGTGTGAGGCCCTTGCAACAACACAAGAACCCCATAAGGAAAGGTTAGATGAGACTGGGGAAGATTATAGCACAGAAGATGGATCTGCTAGAAGGAAGAATGTCTGCAATGTCCAACATTGTTCTAGTTTTGTAGAATGAAAAGGGAGAAATTTCCCAAGATGAGCTGGAGTCTATTATGGTAGATATTCTAGAAAAAGTAGAGGCCACACTAAATGAGTGGTAGACATTAGAGGTAGAGATAAAGGAAGAGTATCCAGAATTGATTCTTCTAGTTGAAGCAAGAGGATATTGCTGAGTAAATCATTCTTTTGTATAGAAAATTCTTTACTATCTTCCATTTATGTTCTTTCTATTCTTTGAAACATTCAAGAGGTAACCATTTCTGGGGTGGAAATGTAGTTAGTGTGGGGTAATGTTGAGTAGACAATGTATAACACTTAGTAGAAGGCATACAAAAGATTCACGTGGAAGAGAAAAGCACATTCAAAGGCAGGAGGATCGGGAAGGAATCACATGCATGGAGGACAGAGACAAGATTCAGGACTTAGCCATTTTCATGATTATGATCTATTTTTGGAAGATGGCATGTGGAGCACATAAACTGGGAAAAGACTTATGTGACATGCATCGGCTATTTTTGGAAGAGTGGCTATGGAGCGCTTTGCATGGATGTGGGCTAAAGATAGAATTACTACTACTAGTTAACTGTGAGAGGTCTATTGTTAGCATTCTTGCATGTGAGCCTATTATTGTAAAGGTGCATGGCTATTCTTAGCATGTGACCTATTTTTGGGATTAGATAAGTGGTGAAGGGAAAGTCCCCACCCTTATAAATATGTAATGAACTGCGTAGTATATAGAAGAGGTATGTAAGAACTAGATTACTGTGAGATTATGTTATCAAATCTGTTATGCACATGAGCATATAATGCTATTATTGTAATGAGATCTTTGTGTATATATACATGTTTAATGAATCAGTGTTTTTAATATAATGGAGTGTATTGGATGAATCGTAGAGTATTAATTATGAGTATAATTGGTTCTTGCATGCTTGATTTCATCATGGCACTCGGCCTATCATTTAGTTTGTTATTGGGATTTTAGTAAATCTAGATCGAACTAGCTATCCTAGCTTACATCTAGTGTAGGAATATTTGTAAAACAACTTTCTTATCATCATTTTTCCAAGGATCTATGTCATCGGTCCTTATTAAAAATGTACAAATATGAAAAAATTTAGAATGAAATGAAAAGCCATGATACAAACCACTATCCATTGCTGAAAATACCAACTCCATGAAACATAGTAAATGCAATGCAATACGAGAAATTAAAAGATCCCTAACTCCCTACAACATACATAATTTAATGTATTCCAATAAAGTAAACAAGCTAACCTAAAAGAAAAACATAATGCAATGTTTTTGTTATCAAACTTCGATTCCGATCTATGTGAATTAATGACAAGGGCTAAAAGTTGTGCCCCAAGAAAGGATACATGCAAGGAGAATAATAGAGGACACTTGGGTCATATGAAAAGCAATCGTGCACTATGAAACAAGAGTCAAGTAACTTGATTTTCCCTAGAGTACATACATATTAAGAAAAATAGCTTTGTTGATGGAGGTAGATGAAGATGATCCTTGAGTCATGCACAAGAATAGCGAGAACCAAATAGTGATGTTTTTAGGATGATTTTTATTGTTTTTGATTTTTAGGAATATATGTGAATGTTTTTTATTTTGACAGCTTTTCCAAAACTATGTATAGGAAGATAAAGAGGTGTGGATGCCCCAATGATAGATGGGATGTAAAAGGACAAAATGCCACACATATGCACAAGAAAGTGAAGATGCAAAAATGCCCCAGCGAGTAGATGGGAATATTCAAAGACAAACTCTTCATACTTAGAAGGGAGATCAAGGCCAATATAAAATACGTCTAATCATGAGGGAGCAAGGATGCCCCTACCATAATTTGGCCAAGAAACACATGATAGAAAGGAAGTAGAATATTGTCTTATTAAAAGGGGACAAAATTATCTACAAACATGACAAAGAGGCCATCCTATATACATGAATGTTCTAAATTATTCCAAAGAATAAAGGATGCTATGAAAAGATTTAGAAGGTGTTTGATAAAAAGTGATTATCCTAAGGCACAAATCATGATACAAGACATACTAAAGCAAGAGTTTGAACAAGGTCCAAAAAACAAAAATTGGTAACATACTAATCCTATTTTCTCATAGAGATCTAGTGTGTGCTTGTGGAAATTAATTACCTCTTGAAGGAAAGAGTAGATAGATAGTAAGTGAAGATACTAACCAATGTGTAGGAATGCGAAAGGTTATTTGTGAATGGATTGTGGAAGGAGAGTCATACATTTCTCCTCCTGCCAACCAGGCCTATAGCTTTGATGAAGATGCATTTTATTTGAATCACAACATTACTCTATTTCCAATTAGGTGTCTATAGCCCGGTAGAGATTAATGGAAATACCCCAAGAGAGAGTTATATCTCAATTTGTTTTTGCTTTGTTGATTGATTGATTTTGATTCTTGTTTTGTTTATTGAAAACTTATTTCAGCTCTCTTTTTTGACAAGGGGTTAAGAATCACTGATGGATTTATGGAAGTATGTGGAAGTGATTATGATGATGAAATTGGCTAGTGTCAACAAATACATCAAAAATATCTTCACAAAAATTTTATTAGATGAGTATTGTGATATGATCTCTAAGGGGTCAGTCATTCTTTAATTAACCAAGGTGATGAAAGAACAAGGTCAAAAAGATACCATAGAGATAAATGTCACAAAATGCATGTGAATAGGCTAACCAAAATAACATCGAAGGGATGAAAATGGTGGCTAACTTGCATAGGAATATGAAAGAAAGTGAAGAAAGAACATCCATCTATATGCAATACCTGATTGCAATGTTTGATCTTTGTACCTTTGATTTTGTTTTCATAATGTTTTCTCATTTTTATGGTATTTTTTGAATATTTTTATGATTTTAAAGAATTTTTCAGTGTTTTAAGAGATTGGGACCAACCATGTCACTCGCATGATAGGATACAATAATGATGTGTGATATTTCCTTGCTAAGGGTGAATAAGCACATTTGTTTATCAAGTGTAATATTATCCCCAATATCGATGATTGTGGTGAGTTCACACTAAACAAATGATTGTTATTTGTTTTGAAATATGAGTTTCATATTTGGGATCTTGAGTTCCTTTTCCATAGGTTTTTACACTTTGTGTCATACTTGATGGGAACATTGGTGTGCATTCGGAATCACATTTAATTTTGAATTTTATAATCATTTGAGTTGTTGGGATATTTGGAGCTCTTGAGTTTTGATCTTAGCTTGATAAAGAACTTGTCTAGGTTTCTTATAAGCTAATGCTTGACTTTTTTGATCCCGGGAAGTGGGAGAAGAATGTGGATGTTTAGAATTGATGTGAGGAATCATGGTCACTGCCACAATATTTGGTAGAAGAATAATGTGATGGAAAAAAAGGACATGGTCCGAGAATTGAAGAAGAGGGGCTACTAGAAGGTGAGCCACGAATAGAAGATGAAGGGATACTAATATGTGGCCCAAGAATAGGAGAAGATGGTCTACCTAGGAAAATCCATACATATAAGACAAGGGGCTTGTTAAACGTGCCCCAAGAATAGAATATAGTAGAATACTTGAAAATGTCCCACAAATAACAGAGGGAGGGCTACTAGAAGGTGAACCACACCTAGAAGAAGATGAAGGGATACTTGGCATTGAACCCATAAGAGATTGTGATTGAGGAATTATGATAGACAAAGAGTGATTAGGTGATGATAAGATAGGCCATGGATCAATACAAGACCCAAGAGTTTCCTCACGTAATGAAGAATGTGAAGATGGATGAATAAGAGGAGGATCAAGTTGCATGATTTGATGCTCTTCCTTTATTTCTTGATAAAAGGTTTCAACATTTTCCCCACAATACGTGAACGCATTGAGGTCTAAAGAGAATCCTTGTTCATGATCTGCTAGAGGAATATCTTCATGTTCCTCTATAAATGCCCAAATTGTTACTTCATTGTGAAAGAGATCAATCGGTATGGGTTTCCTATTAACCATGAGGGTTGGATTGGAATAAAAAGGTCCAACTAGTATGGAGGATGGATTGATAGAGGATGTTTAATAATGATTGATAGTAGAAGGTGACACGAGGACAAAGCAGATGTGGAGCTAGATGTATCAGAGTAGAAGAAGGTGGTGTGGACCTACTTATATGATGGTATATCATCTATAAACTAGTAGGATTAAGTCCAAAGTCTGTTGATTGCGACGTGAGATTCAATTCAGAAATTTGACTAGAAGGAATTTGATTCACATGAATCTTTAAAGAAGGAAGAATTCATGGATCTGACTGAAGAAGAAGGTTGTTAGACCCCTGGAATATTGGCCAAGTATGAAGGTGCATAGGCGTGCAGGGTCCCAGTTATGAAAAGATGTGCAAGGCAAAAGCACACGAGAGAAAGGTTTAGGGAAGCACATAACATGCACGATGTGCGAAAGGAGGCTTGGGACTTAGTCAATTTGAGCACCAGGGAAAAACACATGAAAAGAGTGATCGGTTGCACGTGGATAAGATGCCAGCCTGGTGATAGGCTAGCCTAGGAAAGAGCATGCCTTGGATGGAATCTTCTAGAAGAACATCATGAGATAAAGTGGAAAGCTCAAGCCTAGAGAAGCATGCTCACATGGACCACATTCGACACTTGGCACCAGATCTGAGGATGCTAGAAGGTGAGTTGGTAGTGTAGGAGAATTATAAATACAAGTGCCTACTGAGTAAAATATATATACAAGTACGAGGTATAGCGGGTTAGAGAGTGAGTGGAGCTTTGCAGAAATATTATGCGAGTGGATATTTGTGTTTAGGAAGGAATGTACTAAGCATGGAGTTGTAATTTTTCTTTTTTGTTAGCTTAGTTACATACGTCTAGTGATATGCATGACTACAGTCTACTCTGTGACACTTTGTAATGAATCAATGAATATAATGAGGTTACCTGTTATAAATAGACATGGATATCAATGGTTTTAATGCATATTTCTCTCATATGAGTTCTCTTTCCTTTCATGCTATGTATGAATGCTTGTATAGTTCTTTCTGTCATAATGCATGTTCTAGATTCTATTAAAGTACTCAGTCTAAGGTGACTGCAAGGATCTAGAGGCCGTTCTGAGCCCTTTGGTCCTTGTATGTTTCAACCTCCCTCATAAAAACTCTTACACTAATCATAAATGATGCTTCCCACTAAACTCACATAAAAGAGAGACTCGGTACCCGCACGTGCCTCGGGTGAGCACTCAACTTGCTAGGTGATAGGCCGGTGTGCATGGGGTTCCTTCCTTTTGTGATGGGAGTAAAAATGACTACATCTTGGTTCCGTTGTCGGGACCTCTTTTTGAAGTTGTAGTGGGATATAACATACATCATGATCTGTGTAGTGAGGAATGGTAGAGCGGTTAACATTGGAAAATTTGAATCGTGGTTCAAGAGCATGGAGGATGAATTTTATTAGAGATTCAACACTGGACCTGATTTTAGTACACATAGATGGGTAGAAGAGAACCTCTACCATGATTTGTATGAGACCTTCTTTTGCTGCTTCATAGTAGAACTATATGAATGGCTTTCACCTATGCATCTAGATCAAGTTGGCATTATGGATCACATGCATGGACCGAAGAAGACTACCAAAGGTTACAAGATGTATATCTAAAGTGGATCTGTGTTGTAGATCATTGGTGGACAGGAGTAATGATTAGTTACACTCTGGAGTACGCCATTTCTATGTAATCTTGTTCAGAGGTTGCTAAGTTTGAATTTTTGTGAGAACCTAGAGGAACATTTCTACGTGCTATTCCCTAGATATGAAGATATCGATGGTTACAATGAGTTTAGAGGATTTCCCAATGGCCGGCTAAACCATTCTAAGCTACTGGGTAAGGGAGCTTGGGTGGAGGAAGATGACGAGATATCATGACAGAGAAGGAGAGGGAAGAGAGATGACTCAAGTATAGTGAAGCGTGTGAAAGGGAGATTGCTAGATGATGTGAGGCTACTAGTGTGATGGATCTATGGAGACAGACATTGGGAAGGAGTTGAGGTTCACGTGGAGGACATGGAACTTGAGCAAATCTATGCTACCCCATCTTGGAAAGCATGTGAGGGAGACCCCTTCAGGCTTCTGGTGAGAGTTCATTGCATGGAGAAAGGAGAGTTGTTGGCGCATATCTAAACCCACCTAGTGACCGAGCCCTGGTGCTTGGTTTTCCCGAACCAGGAAGAAGTGTTATTGACCTAGTTGATATTGGTGGAAGAGACAGATCCACACCTAGGAGATACAATTTTGCAAGTCCCTTCTTTTATGGCTACACACATTCCATTATTTGGAGGAGTCTTTGGACAAGGAGCAAGTGTACAAGATTTCAATCTCACATTAGGGAGTGGCATGAGACAAAGTAGTGGGAGCGGAGCACTATCACAGACCATCAACACATAGTTCAGTGGGACCATGGGGGCACTTGGCACAGATCCTATAGGCCCTATTGGACCCAATGGTTTTGGTGGATCTAGTGGCTCTGGAGGTACAAGACCCGGTGGACCTAGTGGATCAGGTGGTGGAGGAAACACCAGAGGGAACCAAGGCTCGCTCGGGAGGATAGGGACCCCAGCCACCACCTCAAGTATTCTTTGAAATGTCTCTACATTTACTAGATTACAGGGGCATTGAGGATGCTATGGAACATGTTCACAAGTGTGAACTGCTATGGGCGCATGAAGCATATCACAACCCTGAACAAAAGGCTAGTCGGTTTGTGACCATGTTGTAAGGGTGCGTGCATAACTAGTATAGGAAGTATGACCCTCATCAAATGGTGGTGGACTATACTACCTTAAAGAATGAATTCTTGGCAGAGTTCCACATTTGAAGTTTAAGAAAAAGAGAATCAACACTTTGAAAGAGACTCAACAAGGAATGGTAGAGAGTGTGTGGGAGTATGATGCGTGCTTTAAAAATCTCTTGTCTAAATTATCATATGATATTCATCCTTCTCAACATGCATAGTGGTTTGTTGGAGGATTGATCACCCCTTTTAGAAGGGCCTTGTCTCATAAAACTTTTATAGACCCACGTGAAGCATTGGAAGCTACCTTGCATGCCAAGGCTGTTGGTAGTATTGATATTGGCGTTAGCCCATTCTTGGAGGCTCAGATATCGCTATGGAAAAGTAGTTGGAAAAATTATCTGCAAACTCGCCCATGAGACTTGCAGTGGTTTGTGGTGCATAGATTGTGAAATAGAGGGACACGTTAAGGATAATTTCCCTCGAGAGGATAGTACGCACTTTGACGGTGGATTGTGAAATTTTCATGGGGACCATGATGCAAGTAGATGTCCCTTGCTGCAACGCATGATTAGGAAGAATGTATCTTATTATTGCAAGATTTGCACCTCTACAACCCATGATACTAAGGACTATAGGATCATTGATTAGATCCATGAGGCCATTGATCATGGGGTGTGCCAAACCAGCATTTCCAGTAGTTCCAAGGATAATGATCACTATTATGAGGAGCGCATGAAGGATGCACGCATGGAAGAGGTTTTTGAGGAGGATTCCATGGTCGAGGTAATCACGGAGGAGGAAGGAGTGAGTTCCCACATAGAACATGTTTCAATTATGGATCTAGAACATTACAAGCGTGACTGCTCGGACTTGTTGAAGTGCTCATGGTGTGAAAAGAAGCATAAGTATGAGGAGTGCTTGAAATTGTTTGAGCATATGAACCGCAACACTGGAAGGACAAGGGCATTGCAATGGTCAGTATTAGGAAGGAAAAAATACAATGGATACCCCGGGTAACATGGGATGAAGGTTTGGATCCTCTCTTAGTAACAACAAGGGTAGAAGCCACATGCACGAGAGAGGTACCAAGATAGAAAACCATGGTTTCAAGAGAGGATGTCATTCATGGAAAGTATCCAGACCCTGCACATCAAAAGGAGATATATTAAGACACCATGGATGTTATTTGAAGCTTATAAGGGGAGATCCAGTGTCTAAAGGAGAAATCCAGGAGGGAAGAACAAGGAAGGAGAGTTGAGGCATAAAAGGATGACCTAGATGAGGTTAATGAGGTGTGTAAAATGCTAAGGTGGGAGAATATCATTCCCTTGCTAGGATCCTAGTTGAGAGAGAAGGTACCATGCACTAGAGAAGAGTATGAGAGACAGGTCTTGCACATGAACCTTCCCCCTCAAAGCCTTGACTATGTGACAAGGAAATTATGTTGAATGCGTTGTAGATGGATGGCTCCCAACAATTTCCTCATCAACATAGGCATGAAGGTTAATGTTGTGACTTTAGATGCATGGAATCGATGGGAAGATCTGCATTACAACCATCTTCAAATATGTTGTATATGGAAAACAAGACTAAGGCAATGCCCATCGGTGTCTTGAAAGATGTAACTATTACTATCCAGGAGCCAAGTTTATTGGGGACTTGAAATCTTGGAGCTCACCAAGGTGGACAATTTCCAAACACTGCTTGGGTGTCCTTGGTGTTACAAAAACAATGTGGACCTTCGGTTTAACAAATGATACATCAACTTCGAGAACAAGGAGGAATGGGTCATTATACCCCTAGTTGATGGGAATTTGACACCCTATATTAAACCATTGGGAGAAGAATTTTTGGAAAATATTTATGTGCGCTCAATCAGAGACCCTGAGATGATACACCCTACTAACGGGGTTATCCAGTTTGAAGATGCTTAGTTAGTGAGTGATACCATTAGTATGGCATGTGACAATTAGGCGCATAGAACTTACAAATTAATGGGATGATAGTTGATAGGGTCGGTGACCAAGTTAACAAAGACGCACACCTTTGTTAGGCACCTTGGAGGAAAGAAGCGCCCAAGTATTCAAGAGGAGCCTTCCCTGAGATCTTTCTATAGGAGGTAGATGCTCAGTGGAGGGATGAGAAGGAACACCAAGAGATGTTAAGTTATGTCTTGCTCAAAGACAACAGCTCGGTGGTGGGCCACACATCAAGAGATCCTTTTAGAATGGCACGAGGTAAGAATTTCTCTCTCTATTAGATTCTCCAGGAGCAATGTACCCACCATCATCAAGGAGTACCATGGGAAGGAGCCCACCTCTTTCCATATCCAGGAGTGTGAATGGGTCTAGAGAGAAGGTGTGGAAGCTTTGCCACCATCCCTCTAGGTGCACAAGTTGTATTCTACACTGCAGGGTTACACACACACATGGTACATTCATTCGGAGACACACCACCAGACAAGGAATTGGCAAGAGCTCACGGCTGACCTTATTCAAACCTTTGAATATCAGAGTACCAAGCCATTAGTTGATAAGGCCTTGTAGGGTATCAAGTGCCTTACCATAGGGGATAGTGCCAACATGGAAGATAGGTTGTTAGAATTACTAGGGGAACCAAGATTGGAGGTGCATTTTGAAGAAGTAGAAGAGTTACAGCTTGAGCACGCATGTTTGGAAAAAGAGAAGGGAAAGATGGTGTATGTAATTGATGGAGAGGAATTATAAATCTTAGATGTTAGTCATTTTGTGGGAATGCGTGAGGTGGTGGATAGTGTAGATGCTTGCACGCATGCCTACCATGAGCCTTTAAAGACGATGAAAGTTAACATTGGTTCAAAAGAAGAGCCTAAGGAAGCTATTATTGGGGATTATTGGACGAGAGAAGGAAGTATCAAAGATCATTGACTCTACTGCAGGAATTTTAGGATTTATTTCCATGCACGGGTATCATGAGCTCAAAGGCATTCACCAGTCCTTGGGGGAGATGAAGATAAAGCGAAGGACAAAGTGTGTGTGCCCGGTTAGGAAAAGGCCCTACTGGATGAATCTAAACTTGCACATGAAGGTCAAGGAGGAGATAGAAAAAATGATAGCTTATGGGATCATTGAGGCAGTGGAAGAATTAGAGTGGATAAGTCTGATGGTAATTAGCATTAAGAAGGATGGGCGGATTAGGATCTATGTGGATTATAGGGAATTGAACGTAGTTTTTGTCATTGATCCATTTTTAACCCCCTTCACTAAAGAAATTTTGGAAGGAGTGAATGGGCGCGAAATCTATTCCTTTACGGATGGATTTTTAGGGTACCACCAAGTCCGGATTGTAAAGGAAGACTAAGAGAAGATGAATTTCACCATCGAGTGGAGAATTTTTGCATATATGGTCATGCCCTTTGGGATGAAGAATGCACCTGCCTGCCTTTTCGTGCATAATGGTGCAAGCATTCCAGGACTTCATCCATAAGTTTCTTCAGGTCTATTTGGATGATTAGACAGTATATGGTCTGGTTAAAGACCATTGTGACAATTTAAGGTTAATGTTTGAGAGGTGTAGGTAGTTGAGGATATCCCTCAACATTAAGAAGTGTGTGTTTACTACACCCTTTGGGACTTTATTGGGGCATATCATATGTAAGGAGGGCTTGCTAGTAGATCCCGCTAAGGTTATAGTTATTGTGGGGTTAAGGGAGCCTACTAGCTAGAGCGTAGTGCGTGGATTCCTTGGGCATGTGGGATATTACAAAAATTCATTAAGGGATATGCCAAGATCGCTGCGCCGTTAGAAGAGTTGCTTAGACATAAAAGTGCCTTCCATTGGGGAGAGGCACAGAAGATGGCATTTGATACATAAAAAGATAGGCTTATTACCGTGCCTATTTATGGTTCCCTCTTGGGACAAGCCCTTTCATGTTCATGTAGATACCTCAGGGACTACCATTGGAGCAGTGCTTGCACAGCTAGTGAAGGGATTATTGATCATCATCTCTATTTTGTCAAAGGGAAGCGATACCAAGAAAGAAAAATTATACCACAACTAAGCGCAAGGCATTGTCAATGATCTACATGCTCTTCAAGTTTAGATAGTATCTATTGGCAACACCCTTTGTGTTCTACACCGACCACATGGCATTGAAGTATTTAGTGAACAAGCCTATTCTACAAGGGCACATATGTCGATGGGTATTGTTGTTTCAAGAGTTTGAATTCACCATTGTAGTGAAGCCTGGAAAAAGCAACTGTGGGCCTGATCATCTGTCAAGAATTGATTCAAGGGAGGATGCACAGAGTATTGAGGAAGCAATGCCAGACGCACAACTATTTAGGTTGTGGTGTGTGCCCTCGTATTTGGAAGAGATTGCAATATTTTTAAAGGAAGGTGTGGCGCGGATGGAATGAAGACATTGGAAAAGAATCAATTGGCCATACACATTGTTCCCTACATGTTAATCAGTGGAGACTTATACAAATTGGGACGTGATGAAGTTTTGCGCAGATGTGTCTTAGAGCATGAGTGCCTAGCCATCATGGAGGAAGCACATGGAGGAAGTGCGGGTGGGCATTATGCAGGTGATGCCACCATACGCAAGATATTAATGGTAGGTTTGTGGTGGGAAACCTTGTACAAAGATTGTAGAGATTATTGTAAAGTGTGTGACCATTGTTAACGCATTGGAAAACTAGGGAGGAGAGATGAGATGCCTTTGCACCCTATTCCTAGCACGGAGCCTTTTGAAAAGTGGGCGATAGAATTTTTAGGACCTATTATACTAGAAGCACGTAGGACTGGGTCACGTTATGTCATCACTTTCATAGATTATCTCACAAGGTGGGTAGAGGAAGCCCCAACTAAAGACTACATGACAACAACATCAGTGAGGTTCTTGTGGGAAATTGTTATCACAAGGTATGGATGCCCTTTGATTCTGACTAGTGATGGGGGTACACATTTCTTGAATGAAACCATGAGGATCCTATTATTTGAATTCATGGTGGCTCATCATAAGATTACACCCTATCACCCACAAGAAAATGGAACCACATAAGCATTCAACAAGATACTGAGTCATACCTTGACCAAAATTTGTGATGTTGGAAGACTTGATTGGGATGACAAAGTATTGGCAATATTATGGGCTTACAGGACAACATATAAAAGACTAAATAAAGCCACACCTTTTCAATTGGTGTTTGGTGCAGAAGCTATTTTTCTGGTTGAATTTATGTTGCCTTCTCTGTGAATAGTGCACACAGGAGGGTTAGCCGATGAACAAGTGCTGGAAGAATGAATTGATGAGTTAATGAAACTAGATGAGAGACGATCACTCACCCGATGGAGCCAAACAACGGAAAAGGAAAAGAAAAAGGCTTGGCATGATCACCATATTAGAAACAAGAAGTTTGAGGTTGGGCAGATGGTGTTATTATATGAGTTTAATTTTCTGCGCCATCCTGGGAAGTTGAAAGTCCATTGGTTGGGTCCCTACACAATCTCGTACATCCTTGATTTGGGCGCATGCTAGTTATAAGCATCTGGATGGGATGAAGTTTCCTGGACACTTCAATGGGAGTAGGCTGAATCCCTACTATAAATAAGTCTTCTTGGTGTGTGTAAATAAGGTAGTTTTTCCAGTTAGTTTAGGAGTTTCCTTTATACATTTTTTTCCCTTTCACGTTTTGGTTTTGTTTTGCACCACAGGCGCCGGTAACCTTATTGTTATTTTTGGAGAATTTGTGAGTGTGTAGAGGACTATGCATTGATTTAAGTATGGGGTGGAGGAAAGTTAAGAAGTGCGTGATTAAAGTACCAATGAAGTTGTGTTGAAAAGCCTTATTGAGTAGCCGGGTTGAAAGAGGTATATAAAGAGGAAGATGGAAGAATGGTTGGTGCTAGGATAAAGCTACTTGTAGATCCCATAAAGGAGAAAGCACATTTAAATCAAAACGAGGTAGGAAAGAGCAAGGATCAGGACAAAAGAAGTTCCTTTGGTGTGGGTTATGTGCGCACAAGAGTCTCCTGTCAGGTTGGATTGGTTACGCGCCAGAAGGTTGGAAGAGTTTTCACGTAGGTTGGGCGCGTAAGTGAAGGCGCTAAAGATAGGATTTGTTTGAAAAAGATGCATTAAATGAACAAAGTATGGTGGTAGGTGAAGTAGCATTTAATGTTAGAAAAGAGAAAAACTATAAGTAAAGGGTCGGGGCACTCTCATTTTTACTTTGCGAAATAGAAGAGTTTGAGATATAAGCGAGTTCTATAAACTAGGGCTTTCAGATTTGATCGAGTGAAGGAAGATCTGTGAGATTGAAGAATCCTGTTTGAGTTTTTGTATCAGAAGGGGTTACACGAGCATGGAAAGAGTGAAGAGGTACTGTCTTGTGAATATTTTCATCCCAGTTAGGGTTCGATAAACTAGGGCACAAGTTCAGAAGGATTGTATCATTGATTTAATATCGAAGGAGTAGAAGAAGTAAGACAGAGTAACAAGGAGAGAATAGGAGTGATAAAAATACCTTGACCATGGACACCTAAGGGAGGAAAATCCAAAGCCAAGGCTAAACAACCAGAACCCATGGTAGACACAAATGAGGAATGGTATGCAAAGATGTAATACTCGGATGGGGTGATGATGGGGAAGGAATGGGAATCCCACTTGAGAAGTGTATCTGTTAGTGACTATAATCACCGCACGAACACAATAGAAAAATAAATTGCATTGGAATTAGTACGCCCCACTAACAAATGAACACTTGAGGGTTTACCTATATATGATGATGATGTTAAGGTTAAAAAGGGGAAGGCAGGGATGTTGCAACTCTATGAGTTTCCTTATTTTGGAAAGCCAGAGTGCTTGTACTAGTGGTTGATGTCACGGGTGGATGAAGATTACTTCCACTTTGTAGGGTGTAAGATGTGCATCACTCCCCAGCTGATCTCACAATTTATAGGCCTTATATGTGAGGGAGATAGCTTAGAAGATGACCTCAAAGGTGACAAGGAGGCCATTCAAGAGACCATCACTAAGTATGCCTACAAGATAAGGCCAAATCCCTTGATCGGGAACCACCTCTTAGGAAAAAGTAGAGGGTGGATAAGGAAGTTGATTCGGAGGTGACCGACAACTTGTAAAAATACTTAGGAGAAAGAGAAGATGAGGGTGAGGGAGGTGACGACAAGGAAGAAGAGAGAGGAAAGACTAGGAGCCACATGTCTTTAGTGTCTATGTTTTAGAAGAGGAGAGTGGAGATGTGAAGTAGGAGTTTGTATTCATGTAGCACAAGGGCACACAGGATGAGGAAGACACTAAAGACATGGAGGATGAGGAGGTTGCCAGGGAAAAAAAGGGAGCCATAATTTTTACAAAGGAGTAGATCACTGAGGTTGCAGAGAGAGAAGCACAGAGAATGCTCAAGGTTTAGGTAGACCAAGAGTTGGAGTGCAATGCAGACATAGTGTTGAAGGAGGGAAGGAGAAGAACATTGAAAAAGAGCATTACAGCCTGGGAGGCCCCACTCGATAGTAAGGTTCCCTAAAGGCATGTGATCAGGAAGGAGAAATCTTGATGCAGAATAGAGGCAAGTAATGGGCTATGTGGATGACACAAAGAAGGTGTTACATGCACGATTCTAGAGCACCGTACCCATGGAGAGGCTCCTAGCCATGGGGTATTTTGAGAAGGATGGCGCGTACCCCAGAACCAAGAAGATGCTCTCTTGGGCATTTGAGTCCCACTTCGAAGTCTGCCAAGGAGCGCTCATCACATTTCTAGAATCTAAGGAGGTCAATCCCTTATTGAATGCTTAAGAGCTCTCAGATGATCAAGTTTGTAATGCACTGAAAAGGTCATGGTCAAGACTGAGGCTAGATTATTTATGCACAATGATAAGATCAGAGTGCTGGATTCAAAGTTAGGAGAGAAGGAAGAAGAACTAACGAGAGAAGGCCAAGAGCTTGAAACAAGAAGAACTGATCAGCACATAGTTAAGGTGTGAGTTGAAGGAAGAGAAGGTAAAGGTGCAGGAAGTTTACAAGAAAATAGAGTCTATCAAAGGCATCATCCTCTGAAGCACCCAGACTTAGTGCCACCCACACAAAATTACTCATCCCTCCTAGAGTGTATAGAAGATCTAATGTGTGTCCTCACTATGGAGAGATGACCCTTGGCCCTGGAATCTATAGAAGAAGTGGCCGTGCACTTGAAAGAGGAGGACATGTTGAAGGTGGTAGTGCTCATTATCGAGTACAACTAAGTACTCATGGAGGTTAAGATCGCTGCCTAATTTGCAGAGGCCGCATATGATACATGCACAGACAGAGATAAGGTGGCGAGCTCCTTGGTCACCACACTTGAAGTAGAACTAAAAGAATTCCAAGAAAAGAACAAGGGGAACCGGGCAGAGAGGGACAAGGTTCTGGCCAAAGTAGAGAAGAAATCAGAGGAAATTAAGGCTTTAAGGATCTCAATTAAGACCCGTGATAAAGGAACTATACCCCCAGATTACTAGGAGGATGGATAAACTCAAGGAATTGGGAAAAGAGATGGAAGAGATCTGTGGACATTTTGGGCACCCAGGAGTTGGCTTGAGTTTTGATGAAATGAGCACCCCAGTGGGCGATCTCTCTAGAAGGCACAGGTGAGGTCGAAGTATGTAATAAGCTAGAGGAAGACCTTCGAAATATTTTTCTAGCTTGTTGAATTGATTTCCCCCATTCTTCATTCTTTCCCGATTTTTCATTTTCTTATTCTTTTTATAAAGTGTAATACTATTTATTAGTTCCCTAGAAACATGCATCTTGGTCAAGTAAAATGTTTCCAAGGATGGAGAAACAGCGTAGTGTGGGGTGATGTTAGATCTTGGAATATTGGCCAAGTATGAAGGTGCATAGGCGCGCAGGGTCCCAGTTATGAAAAGGCACGCAAGGAAAAAGTGCATGAGAGAAAGGTTTAGGGAAGCACACAACACGCATGACACATGAAAGGAGGCTTGTGACTTAGTCAATTTGAGCACCTAGGGTAGAACACATGAAAAGCATGATTAGTTTACCATGGATAAGATGCCAGCCTAGTGATAGGATGGCCCAAGAAAGAGCATGCCTTGGATGGAATCTTCTAGAAGAACATCATGAGATAAAGTGAAAAGCTCAGGCTTGGAGAAGCACGCTTGCATGGACCACATTAAACACTTGGAAGTAGATCTGAGGACATTGGAAGGTGAGTTGGCAGTGTAGGAGAATTATAAATACAAGTTCTTGCAGAGTAAAATATATACAAGTACGAGGTATAGTGGGTTAGAGAGTGAGTGGAGCTCTGCAAAATTACTGCGAGTGGATATTTGTGTTCAGGAAGGAATGTACTAAGCATGGAGTTGTAATTTTTCTTTTCTATTAGCTTAGTTACATACATCCAGTGATATGCATGACTGCGGTCTGCTCTCTGTGACACTCTGTAATGAATCAATGAATATAATGAGGTTACCTGTTATAAATAGACATGGATATCAATGGTTTTAATGCATATTTCTCTCATATGAGTTCTCTTTCCTTTCATGCTATGTATGAATTCTTGTATAATTCTTTCTGTCATAATACATTTTCTAGATTCTCGTTAAAGTACTCTACCTAAGGGTCGTTCGAGCCCTTTGGTCCTTGTATGTTTCAACCTCCCTCATAAAAAATCTTACACTAATCATAAATGATGCTTCCCACTAAACTCACATAAAAGAGAGACTCGGTACCCGCGCGTGCCTCGGGTGAGCACTCAACTTCTACTGGGTGATAGGTTGGTGCACATGGGGTTCCTTCCTTTGTGATGGGAGTGAAAATGACTACAAAGGTCTTGTAAAGAATGGGAAGACTATGATTCAAGAATCATATTGGATAAATAATAAAAGGAGTCCTGCAAAGAAAGAGATGAATGCGATTCAAAAATTATATTAGATGTTTGATTGGAGGGATTTGGAGTCACACATATTTCAAAGGAAGAAGATGTAATTGAGGCAACTGATAAAAGGGGTCTTGCGAAGAAAGGAAGGACCATGACATATGACTCATATTAAATGGATGATGAAGAGGGTCATGTAAAGATAGATAGGACCACGATGTAGGAGCTGCATTAGATGAATGATGAATAGAATTTGTGGTGACAAAAATATTTATAGGAGCAGGATGTCATTTAGGTGACTAATAATAGAGGTCCTGTGAAGAAGGGGAGGACCATGACTTAGGAATCAAATTAGATGAATCTGAATAGTAGTTTGGATCCAAATCATTAGAAGAATTGGAGGAAATATTTGGATTAGAATCCTCAGAAGAAGAGGATATTTTTGGATTAGAATTAGAAGAAGAGTGAGGGGAACCCAAATAATAATTTGGATCGAAGTGTCAAAACCATATCACCGACTATGAGATGGAGGTGAGGAATGGATTACCCAGATGGGTTCACTAGCGTGAAGAACTAAACAAGGTTTAATTATGATGGGAGTTATTTGATGTGAATGCCAAAAATTTGATTCCTTATTTTCATATGTATAAGGGACCTTACGATAATCAATCATTGTTGGCGTGTGTTGGGTTCAAAGTTCTAGACCTAGATTGTATGATAAAACTTATTCAAAGTGAAGAAGGTTTCATGTTGATTTGGGCAACATAATGATAACCAACTAGACATTTTGTAAATATGGGGATGCTTGTGTGATTTTCCAAAAGGGAAGCTAAGGAAAACATACATCACGATGAATCAAGATTGATAATCCAACAAGGTTTGGACAACAACTTTTGAGGCGTAAATGTCATAAGATTGATCAAAATTTTAATAACATAAATGATACAAAGGAAAGATTTCCAATGTTCGATTGATGTAAAATTTTATTGATAGGACATGTTTTTTCCAAGGTTTGAAAGATATGTTCAAAAATGACCATGAACTTAGGTGAAAAAAAGAAGATAAAAAGGATCAAAGACCCAAAGGATTGTCCAAGAAATGAGTTTATAAGGTGGATAAACACAAGGAACAATCACACAAGTTCAAAACACAAAGCCAAATTAATGAAAAAAGAATAATGAATGATAAATAATCAATGGATGGAAATCATTCATAGATAAATACTAAAAGGATTTGAATACCCATCAAGCCATATTCAAACATAGTAATCTCTCGCAATGTAAACAAAATTGTCCATTATAACACCTTGTCTATTTATTACCATACTTAAGATTACATTCATTACATCCTTGTGTTGGGCCATTCGTGCATACAAAACTAAACTACAACATTGTCTCACATCACTAAACCTTCGATAGACTACTAAAAGCTTCTTAGGACTAGTCAATATAAGAACACATCACCTATATATATATACATGGTGGGAAATTTCCCTTCATCACCTACATGTACCTCTCCTAGTAATAAGTGTGCTCTACTAAAAATATGCATGCTTATTTTAAATTTTCTTAACAATAGATCAAGATATAAATATATTTCTTTAATCATTATTTAATTTATATAATTAGTAAGTCAAAATGCGTTGCCTTTGTTCTTATCTACATGCGATTTGTCTTATTTATATCCTTGCATGCACCTCACATCATCCCGATTTTCTCTAATTTTATTCAAGGATCCAAAAATGGCTAAGTCACAAATTTGTATGCATGTGCGTGTGACCTTCCTAAACTAACCTATTCCTCTATGGTTCATGCACCACTCCACTTCAATTTTCTTATTGTGCACGTGATTCTCGTATGGTCCTTTAAACATGTATGAACCTGTTTATACCCTACATGTGACCTCATGCATGTAAACCTTTGTGCATAATTAACACTAAGTTATTTCTGCGACCTACAAAACCCTCTTCACCAATCATAGAATAAGTTTCAAAAGAAAAGGGAGAACAAGATGAGACATAACCTAAACCTACTTTTGTGAAATTGTCGACTCACTTCCAAAATACACATTCCCATCTAGGTTCTTAAGTAAAGAAAATACCCCAAACCAGGAGGTTCTTAAATCAAATATAATTCAAGCATTAAAGAAAATAATTATTAGAACTCCCCTTTTGCAATATCTCATATATATTTAATAATACAATAAAATAATTAAAGAATTATGTGTCAAAACTCTAGGAAGGAAGAGAAACCAACCAAAGACCATACATGTTGATGGTAAATTGGCCAGTGTATTGGAAGGAAAGATGATTCCCCCAAATATGGTGATCCTAGAAGTCCTATAGTCACAATTTGTATTGGCAATGTGGAAATTCCAAATGTTTTGATTGACTTAGGTTTTGTAATTAATGTTATGACTATAGATACCTTGTCAACACTATCTCATCTTGATTTACAGAAATTCCCGTGGTCTTACAAATGGAAGATCAATCTATATATAGTCTAAAAGGAGTCATAAAAGACATAACAATCACAATTAAATCATGTGGTTACTCTATAGACTTCATGGTTATTAAGATAAAGAACAAAAAACCTAGATATCCCTTAATCTTGGGACATCCATGGCTAGCTATTGTTGCAACACTTATTGATTATAGAATAGGGTATGACAATCACTAATGGATAGGATGTATAGAAAATGTCTTTGTAACCAGTTGTAAAACCTTTTTCCATTTCATGTAATCAATGATGCATTAGTGACTCATATGATACTGAGGATATTGTGTTCTCATTGGTTGTTGTAATAATACAATAACACTCAAAGTAGGTTAAGGACTCGATTCATTTGAAATTTACTCACGAGAGTTAGAGATGAAGGAAGAAGAGATCTTAGATGAAAACATGCAACCATTAATCAACCCTTTTACAAGAAATATTGATCTTACTAAGTTTTGTTTTCATAACATCTTTGAAATCCACATGTTTCTACTCTCTTTTAGAGAATATCCGATTGTCAATTCTATCCACATAAATACTAAACAATTACCTATATTTTCAAGGAAGGCATTAAAATTAATAGTTGGCTCACCAATTTAGAGGAGAATTCCTTTTTAAAAATCTTATACTCCCATCCTCAATATTTTTCTTGGGAAAACATTGATATGAAGGGAATTCATCCTAATATTTACACACATCACATTTACACCACTGACTCTTAGCTAGTTAGACAACCCCATAGGAGGATAAAACCTACCTTAAGAGATATTGTGAAGACTAAAATTAAGAAATTACTACATGTATGATGTATTAATACAATATTAGATTATTAGTGGGTATCTCCATTGGTCATAATACCCAATAAAAATGGAAAATGGAGGGTCTGTTTTGATTACAAAGAATTGAAAAAAGCTACTCATAGAGACTATTTCCCTTTACCTTTCATCAACCAAGTTTTGGAAAATTTATCAGGGAAAAGATATTTTTCATTTTTGGATGGCTTTAGTGGATACAATAGAATAAGTTTGGAACCTGAAGACTAAAAAAAACCACATTCACCTACCCATGGGGGAATTTTCTTATAGTGTTTTTCCTTTTGGTCTATGTAATTTTCATGCCACCTTCCAAAGAGAAATGTTAGAAAATTTTCCAATCTTAGTCATGACTATGTGTGGAAATATATATGGATGAATTTATAGTTTATGGAACTATGTTTCAAGAGGAAATGAATAACTTGGATAAAGATCTCTCTAAATGTGAAAAACATAAATATCTCTTAATCATGAGAAGTGTCTTTTTATGATGGAACAAGGGATAGTTTAAGGAAACCATATTTCAGTAGAAGGAATCAAATTGGATCCAGACAAGGTTAAGATAATTCTATAGCTCCCATAACCTAAGAAGTTTCTTAGGACATAAAGGTCATTATATGATATTTATCTCTGATTTCAGCAAAATAGCCTCTCCATTTTTTACACTTTTAACTAAGGATTCTGATTTTTCAGTGGACATAAGCTTGTCAAAAACTTTGGACATGATAAAAGAGAAAATAACTAATACTCCAGTTCTTAGGGGACCAAATTAGAAGATTCCCTTTCATATTCAAATAGATGCTTCCAATGAGGTAGTTAGGACTATTTTAGGTCAATAAGAAGAGGGATAAACAATGTATGCAATGTATTACATTAGTAAAAATATCTCCCAGCTTAAAAGGAACTATACTACCAAAAAATAATTTCCTAAAGTTGCTTATGTGTAGTAAAAAAATTCACCACTACATTATAGGTTATGAGGTGATCATTCATAAAAACCATTCTTCCATTAAATATTTAATGAACAAAATTTTGGTTCAAGGTAGAATTTTAGATGGTTGTTATTATTGCAATAATTCAATGTTAAAATTGTTGACAAGCCTAGAAAAGCAAATGTGGTAGCTGATTTTCTTTCAAGAATAATTGTTTCAGGTACAAATGAATAAGTGAATGATGATTTCCTAGATATGATCACTTATTTTTGTTTCCACTAGTTCTCCTTGGTTTTCTGATATGGATAATTATTTGGCCACAAGGAAGTTCCCAAATTTTCTTACACCCAAACAAAGAAAACCATAAATCAAACAGAGTGTAATGTATAAGTGGTTTGATATACTATTTTTTAAATGTGAACTTGACTATTTCTTACATAGGTGTGTAACTAAAGATGAAATCTTTGACATACTTAGATCCTACCATGATGAACCATTAAGAGGGCATTATTCAGTCAAAATAATAATTCATAAAGTTCTAGGAGTTGGGTATTATTGGCCTTTAATGCACAAATATGTCAATAAATATGTATGGGGAAACCAACATATAGGAAACACAAAATTAAATGCCTCTTTAACCCCAGATAGTTATGGAACCATTTGAGAAGTGGGTATTGGATTTCAATAGACCAATCGATCCACCTTCCCAAGGAAAGTAATACATCTTGGTGTGCATAAACTATGTGACAAAATGGGTTGAAGTGAAAGCTCTTTAGTATGTTAGGGATGAAAAGGTGGCATATTTTCTATATGAACATATTTTTTAGAGATTTGGAGCCCTAAGGTCAATTTTTTCAGATCAAGGACCTCAATTTATGTCAAATGTGATTACTTATTTTATGGAAACTTGTCAATTAAGACACAATAATTCATCCCCTTACCAAACTCAGTCTAATAGTCAAGTTGAGGTGACCAATAGTGAATTATAAAACATCTTGACTAAAAAAATGGATGTTTCAAGGAAAAATTGGGTGTAAAAGTTTCTAGAGGCAATATGGATGGATAACACAACTTTGAAAACAAATACAAGATTTACTCCACACAAAATATTCTATGGAAATAAACCTATATTTCTACTAGAATAGGAGATACAAACATTGAAAAAATCATATGCATAAGTGAGAATTGAATTGTTAGAAGAAAAAAGTTCATAATTATGTAGTTGAATCATTTGGATGATGTGAGACTAGAAGCATTGCATCAAACTGATCTAGTCCAACATTAAAGGAAGTTGTGGCATGACTCTCGTATAAAATAGAGGAAGTTTCAAAAAGGAGATTGGGCTCTACTATTTGACTCAAAGTATAAGGATTTCAAGGGAAAGTTACATACTAGATGGATAGACCCATACCAAATAAAATAATTCTACAACAATGGTAATGTGGAACTTGTTTGAATTGGTGGTAAAAGAAGGGTAATGATGGTTAATGGTCATAGAATACATTTATACTATAAACCAATGTCCCAAGAAGAATTTTAAATGTTGTTGCAAGACAATTCAACTTTGAATTTCTTGGATGAGGTCTCCTTTTCCAAGATAAATTTATTTTCAAAAAATTTAAATAAAAGGGAGATGGTTGAAAATGAGAGTTGGAAGCCATTCCTTCCAAAATTTTTTAATAAAAAGGTGATTGAAAAACCAATTATGGTGGTCATCTCATTCCATAACCATGCCATGAAAAATTGTATTAGAACAATAATTGGGCATATGACATTAAGGGAACATGTGACAAGATGTGAGATGAGAAGGTATGTTCCAACACTTCTTTTTAAAGTTAGAGAAAGTTTTAATTATGATAGCACTAATTATTAGTCAGTTCAAGGTATAGTTATTAATTTCCCATTACCTCTCATACACTTCCTATTATCTCTCACATGTTTCCCATAAAATCATGTATTCTTTTCATATTTATAGATGGTATGCCACCTCCATATTAAATTCCACCTACTTAACTCCAAGGCTTAAATACTTTCCCCTTCCATTTTTACCCACTACAATATTAATATCCACAAGTCATTCCTACGCATTACCACCTTCATTCATTTCTACACCATTATCACTTTTATTCCTATACCAATGTGGGTATCAAAATATTTCATGATCCATCCAAGCCCCATGGATTTATTAGCAGATGCCAAGTTCATTGAAATCTTTGAAAATCAAGGGTGGCTAGACTTAATTCTCATGTATGAAGAATTCAATAAAGAAATGACCTAGGAATTTTCCAAAATATTAACGAAGAATATTCACAAATAAAAGGTACAAAAATTCTATTTAGTGCTTCAATCATTAGTGAAATTTATGGCATTCCTTAAATAGGTCAATTAGTAAATTTCATAGCTCTATACTATGAAATAATAAAGATATTTTTTGTGGGAAAGAAGGAGAAATTAGAATTGGTCTTTGATAATATTGTGAAGTAAAAGGGTATAAAAAGATCTAGTTTATCAAAACCAAGGGTCTCTCATTGAAAAGTGGGTCATAAATTATTTCACCTATGAGGGTCAATACGAAATCATTCTTGGCCTTGTCGTGAGAATCCTCATACACTTGTGCCATGGAGAGGCCAAGGAACAAACAAAATTGACCTTCCCCATTTCTTGCATGCCTATGTTTCTTCCACTAAAAATATATATTTTTAAAGGGATAAATATTTGAAATTTCAGGGGTTAATTCATTTAATTTACAAACATCATTTTATTAAAAAATAAAATGGGATGAAGAAATGGATTAAGTTCCAAAATATATATACTCCATCGAAATAAATTCATACCAAATTCAAAACCCTAAAACAGGGTCATTGATAGAAATAAAACCCAATAAGAAACTAATGTCCTCTAGGAAAAGTACTAAGTATCAAGTATAGGATGTCCCCTTGTCTGGAAGAGCATGAAGAAAAATCCACAATTAGGAAATGAAATCCACACCTCAGGATTCCCCATTGACATCTCCATCTCCTCTAAAGCACATTTTTGAGGAAAAATATTGAACCAACACATACTTTCGAGGATTTCCCATTACTAGATAAATGGGAAAGGTATATGTTGAAGGAGATCCTAGACCACCTCATGATGAGGAATCCCTTACTCCTCAAGTGTTATCCCTCTATAGAGTTGATTTTGAGCTACAAAAAATAAAATATAGGTCGCAAAATTTACAACTTGTCCTCTAAGGGAAATATGAATACCTTTCCCAATTAAGAATTGAAAAAGACATGGAAATTAGGAGGCTCCAAAAGGATCTATAAGGTAAAGATTAGATTATTCAAGAAATTCAACAAAATCCTAACAATTTAACTTCTAAACTTATAACCTTGAAATATAAAAAAGAGGAAAATAAATTCATAAGCACCATAGATCAAATATCTCAAACTTATTTTTCTTTTCCCCAAATTGTGGTTTTGAAAGGAATGGAAACATGGATGATTATTTTCTATGAGATAAGAAAATAAAATATTAAAGGAAGAGAAGAACGTCCTTGAAAATAATCTGGCATTAATATGCCAATTATATGAGAAAACTCTTTCCTGTAGGTCACAAACAACCTTCTATGCTTTATTTTTGAAGGAATTTTTTTATAAATGGAATATTTTAGGGTTCACTCTAATAAATCTATGGATTTTGAAACTAATAATAAGTGCATGGATACATATGTAGCCTCGATACAACTAGAAGGAATTTTTTCTGTGAAGTTTAAGTCCATAAATTTTAATTTCATGAAGAAATACATATTCCAATAAATAAATATATTTATATATATAGGAGAGGTTCACTTAAGATCATTTGTCTCTACAATTTGACATCGACAATTGAGAGAGAAAAAGAGGGAATTATATAAGGGAGGATACTAATTTAGGTATTCTCATGAGACATGACTTTCCAATACCTTAAATATTCTTACAACAATACAAGGCATAAATTTACAATCTTTAGCTTGTGGAAAGGTACAAAGAAATAATTTCTACATGTGTGGCTAACTTTGAGCATATTTTTTTCCAAAATTTAATATGGAATTATTTTCCTATTGAGAGAGGGGGACTTGATCACTAAAACCTACAAGAACAAGGAATTAATTTCTCCTACCAATCTTTAGTGGTCATTAAGAAGGGCCAAGGAAATAGGAAGAATTATGTCGAGGACATGGTACACGATCAAAGGTTGGCATGTAGTTTAGACCACCACTAATATTGGCACTAGTCCCTCGGTGGACTAATGATCAAGACCAACCAATTGAGAGCTATAACAAATGGAGAAAGGAAGTGATTTATTTGAATGGATATTACAATCCATAATTGAAAATGTGGAATACTTTTTTAAATGAGTATAATTGTAGTAGGATTGTGGAATCCTTAAATAACAATGGTTGAATTTGTAGTAGGAGGACCTATTAATCCATAAGTTTGGGGGAGTGATGAGCCTTTTAATTCCCATTCCAAGCCCCATTTTTACCATTATTACCTTGTATTAAACTAATATTAGCTTTATAATAAATAATACTTTCATTTACTTAAAGATAAGTTTTGTGCATAAATCATGGTTATCTTTTATATTTCATATTATTTCTTTGATTGATTGATATAATTTGAGGTTTGTGCTAACAAATGAGAATGGAAGAAATTTATTAAGCCTAGTGTAGGACTCACATAAGTCTAGTGCAAGAGTCGCATTAGCCTAGCCAAGACTCACACAACAATTTCAAGTTTCACCTAGCCAACACAAGATTTACAGAACTCATGGAACCACCTAGTCAACATCAATTCCATCTAGGAACTTGGTTTACCTAGGTAGAAACCATCTCTTTATACATAAATTTTATTTAGAGTTAACATGGTTTAGGATTTATATTAAAATTTTAACGAATAGTAACTAGTCTTTATTTTGTTGAATCCTCCACTATGCAAGGAGTGTGATTACTTGATTTCATCTAGACTCTAGAGATATCCAGATTCATTTGAGTGGTTTTTGCAAGAAGTCCACTTCCATTCATAAGATGAATATAAATAATAATGTACATAACCATAATTTTTTTAAATTCAAACATTTTACAATCTAGGTTAAATACGAAATCGGCTATGTTGGTTTTACTAATACTAAATATTGGAATTTGATTTGGCTATTATTGGAATCTCGATAAGCGAGAATTAGCAAGAAGTTGACAAGGTCATAACTTGAGCTCTGAGTGTCCGTTTGAGTCTATTTTTTTAAACCACATGTTTCGATGAGACGAACGCAACAACAATCAGCCCTACCAATTAGGGCAAGTTTCGGCACATTTTCGGGCCCTAAATTTGCCATCTTGAGGCCGAAAATTAGGATTTAAGTTGTAGTTCAGTTTTTTTCCTATTTTTGGGCATTAATTAATTTTAGTCTATTAGTTGCATTATGAGTTAGAAAGTTAGAAATTCCTCTAATTTAGGAATGTATAAGATGCGTGGCAATTTTTGTGCATGTATAAATAAGCATGCGAACTTACTAAGAATAGCAGGTTCTAGTAAACTGCTAAAAATAGTAATTTCCGCCACCTAGAGTAGATTTAGTCAAATTAGTTAGAGTTTTCTTGGAAACTCGAGTTGGGAGTTTTTTTCCTATTTAGGAAACATTGTAATTCATTATTCGATAATAAAGAAGGAGATCTATTTTCTTTTGGAGTTCATATTATTTGTAGTATATCAAGTTTGTTCATCATTTGGCTACATTAAATCCAAAAAGGGGGTTTTGGAATTTGATTAGGCTATTATTTGAATCCAAAAAGGGTTTTTGGAATTATATATCATGTATGAGGGATTTCCATTTTAGGGGTTTATAATTTTTTAGTAAGAATAGGAAATACTTATTGGAATAATTAATACATTTATAACTTTGTAATGCATAGAAAATACTTATATTGTCCATTCTCATACAAATAAATATTTTTATCTTGTATTGAATGATCATATGTCCATTCTCATATAAAAAATATTTTTATCTTGTATTGAATGGGCATATGCCCATTCTCATATAAGAATCATAGAATAAAAATACACATAGACAAAATGGGCATATGTCCATTCTCATACAAAAAAATATTTTTATCTTGTATTGAATGGGCATATGCCCATTCTCATATAAGAATCATAGAAGAAAAATAGAGGTAATATTTAATTTGTTTTAGAATGGACAGTTGTCCATTCTCACATCCTTTATAGTGATATTAAAATGATTAAGTTCAATATTGATTCAATGAGTTAGAATGGTTAGAATAGGCATATGCCCATTCTCATACAAACAAAGAGTTTTATTATTGTGATGAGAATGGGCATATTTCATTTATCATACAAACAAATATTTGTATCATTCGATGAGAATGGGTAGATGCCCATTCTCATAAACTCAATATAGAAAGAAATAAAAATTTGGATGTGATTTATTTTAACTATGGGGTCATGCACATTTGCATGTTGTATATTTTACATATTTTGATCATATATATTTGTGTCTAATATTGCTTCTAATTTATGATATCAATAAAAATTGACAAATATTTAATTATAACATGGATTTATTTGCATAGAATGAAGGTAGGAAATGTGTTGTTATGAGATAAATACAACATAAAATGATGGTAATAAATGAATTGTTAAGAGATAGTCTACAAAAATAAACCAATATTAATATATTGTTATGAGATAGACTACAAAAACAAACCAATTAATTTATATTTATTAATCAACATAATAGTAACAAGTAAACTCAATCAAGCTCAGTAATTGTGGAAATGTGTTGTTATGAGATAAATACAAGTCACAATTCTTTTACATAAAATGATGGTAATAAATCCATTATTATGAAATAGACTAAAAACCAATATTAATGAATTTTTATGAGAAATACTACAAAAATAAACTAAATTTATCTATATATATTAATCAACATAATAGTATCAAGTAAACTCAATCAAGCTCAGTAATTGTTTTTTTAAATGTTTCCAAAGACTGATGTAAATTTGGGTGTGGACCCACAAGATTCTGCCATCGCTATATTAAATTCTACCACCTAGAGTAGATTTAGTCAAAGTTAGTTAGGGTTTGCATGGAAACTTGAGTTGGGAGTTGTTTTCCTATTTAGGAAACATTGTAATTGATTATTGAATAATGAAGAAGGAGATCTATTTTCTTTTGGAGTTCATGTTATTTGCAGTATATCAATTTTGTTTAGAATTTGACTATATTATCTGGTATCGACATGGTTTGAGTCTTTAAAAAAAAGATGGCAGGAATAGGAAGAGGAAGAGGAGGTGGTATTGCTCAGATGAATATAAATATGCAAGATCTGCAGAGGCAAGTTGTTGTGCTTGCTGCAATGATAACCCAAAGAGGAAATCAAGGTGGAGATGACACAGATGAAGAAGAAGTTTGTGAAGAGGAGGAAATGCAAGTGCCACCATTAGCTTTTGAAGAAAGGATGCTTTGAGCATTATAAGGAAAGAATGATGGGATAAGAGTTGATGTTTTAGAGTATGGTGGTAGTCTAAAACCAGAGGAGCTGATAGACTGGTTGACTAGTATGGGGAATTTTTTTGAGTGGAAGGCCATGTTAGAAGAAAAGAAGGTAAAATTTTCATGCAAAAATTGAAATTTCATGCTATGTTAAGGTGGGATCACCTACAGAAAGAGCGTTCAAGAAAGGGGAAAGAAAGAATTAGGACGTGGAGTAAGATGGAGAAGAAGTGAACGATAAATTTCTCCCAGTGGATTATGCCTAAACCCTTTACAGGAGGTCTCGAGAATCTCATACTGTAACTTACAAATAGTGTAATAATACACAGATGAGTTTTACAAGTTGTCCATTTGTGTAGAGAATGAAGAAACCGAGGAAAAAATCACTACAAGATATGTAAATGGATTAAATTTTTCTATTCAAGATGAGATAAGTATGCATAGGATTAAGAGCATGGAGGATGCCTATCAATTAGCCTTAAAGGATGAGGAAAAACAAAATCATCAAAGTTTTAGGAGATCACCTGGAATGAATAGGGGGCCTCATCTTCCTTTCGAGGATGAGCTGGTTTCACCAAGGTAGGGGAGAATCATCTTGTGGATTGGAAAAGCAAGAAGATACGAGACAAGATTTCAGAATCAATAAAGAGGTAGAGGATTTTCTAGGGGCAGAGGATATGTTGGTGATAGAGGATGGGAGGCTCCACGAAGACCATTTATTTGTTACAGATGTGGTGAAGAGGGGCATCAGGATTTTGAATGCCCACATTCTTATACACATGAAAAGAGGCAAGGAGATGCTCCAAGAGTAAATATTTTTGAAGATAAACAAGTAGAAGATGAACATGACCTAGAAATTCCACCAGATGTTGGAGAAAATATGATGATCAAGAGGATGATGATTTCTCCAAGAAAGGGAATCAAGGGGGATGCATGACTACATACAAATATTTTCAGAACAAGATGCACTTCAGGAGGAAAGGTATGTAATGTTATTATTGATGGTGGTAGTTGTGAGAACATGGTTTCAAATGAGATGGTTGAGAAATTGGGTCTTCATTGTGAGAAGAATCCTAACCCTTACCGTATTGCATGGTTTAAGAAGGGTAATGAAGTTATTGTTGATAAGAGATGTTTAATAAGTTTTTCTATTGGGAATAGTTACAAGGATGAGATTTTGTGTGATTTTATTCCTATGGATGCATGTCATATGCTACTATGAAGACCATGTCAATTTGATAGGAAAATTATTCATGACAGGGGAAAGAATACTTATACTTTCTGGAAGGATGGAACAAAAATAGTTTTACTACCTCTTAAGGAAGAGGGGAAGGATGAAAATATGATTTCTGTAAAGGAATTTGTGAAGGAGGCAAAGGAAACTAGTTTTTGTTATGCACTAGTCACAAATAAGGATGAACCTGCAAGTGCACAAATACCAGTAGAAATAATAAAATTAATAGAATAATTTTCTGATGTTATTCCTAATGAGCTACGAGATGGATTACCGCCAAAAAGAGATATTCAACACCATATTGATTTGATTCTAGGGTCTTCACTCCCAAATCAAGCGGCTTATAGGATGAGCTTGACATTGCATGCAAAGTTGAATAGGCAAGTGTCGAGCTCGTGAGAAAGGGTGTCGTAAGGGAGAGCATGAGTCTATGTGTAACCCCAACTTTATTAACACCAAATAAGGATGGAACATGGAGAATGTGCATGGATAGCAAAGTAATTAATAAAATTACAATCAAGTATAGGTTCCCAATACCTCACCTTGATGATATGATATATGTGCTTGTTGGATCTAGGTATTTCACCAAGATTGATCTTTGAAGTGGTTACAATCAGATTTAGATCAGAGAAGGAGACGAGTGGGAAAAAAATTTCAAGACACGAAATGGATTATATGAGTGGTTGGTGATGTCATTCAGATTATCCAATGCTCCTAGTAATTTTATGAGACTGATGAACACCGTGTGCTGGGAGTATAATGGTAAGTTTGTTGTGGTTTATTTTGATGATATCTTGATCTTTAGTAAAACTAAAGAAGAACATTTGAGGCATCTAAGGGTGATATTTGAAGTGTTAAGGAAAGAGAAACTCTATACAAATATGAAGAAGTGCACATTTATGCAAGAGAGTTTTGTATTCTTGGGCTTTATTATTTCAGTAGATGGGGTACAGATGGACTCAGAAAAGATAAAGGCAATTATTGAATGGCCTACTCCACGGAGTATAACAGATGTAAGAAGCTCTCATGGTCTATCAACATTTTATAGAAAGTTTATTAAAAAATTTAGTAGTATTGTAGCACCTATAACAAATTGCAAAAAAGGAAGGAAGTTTTTGAGGACAAAGGCAAGTGAGGATAGTTTTCAGTTCTTGAAAAGAAGGTGACAGAGGCACCCATTTTGGCACTACTAGATTTTGATAAAGTGTTTGAGGTTGATTATGACACCTCACATGTGGGTATTGGTATTTTCTAAGTCAAGGTGGAAAGCCAATAGCTTTCTTTAGTGAGAAACTAAATGAGGTAAGAAATAACTACTCTACTTATGATGTGGAATTTTATGCAAATGTACAAGCATTAAGGCATTGGAGGCATTACTTAGTTGCTAAGGAGTTTGTGTAGCCCTGAAGTATGTGAATACACAAAAGAAGTTAAATAGTAGGCATGCAAAGTGGGTATCATTTTTGCAGGGTTATACTTTTTCTATAAAACATAAATAAGGAAAACAAAATCAAGTTGCAGATGCATTGAGTAGGCATGTGAATTTGTTTACCACTATGGAAAATGAGGTGGTGCATTTTGAAGCAATAAAGGGTTTGTTTTATTCTAATTATGATTTCAAGGATATTTTTGAAAGGTTAATTTGACCATTGTCAGAAAATGTAGGAGATTTCTAGGATGAGTACATTTTACAGGATGGCTACCTATTCAAGGGATGCCAACTATGTATTCCAGGTGGGTCTATGAGAGAGAATATAGTGAAAGAGTTACATAGTAGAGGATTGGCTGAGAATTTTGGTAAAGATAAGATGATAGCATTGGTAGAAGAGAAATACTATTGGCCAAATCTTAAGAGATATGTGGTAATATATGTGTAGAGGTGTCGGATTTGCCAAGTCTCAAAAGGCCATAGAAAAATATAGGGTTGTATATGTCGTTTCTGTTCCTAAAGGGTCATTGACATATCTCGAGTATGGATTTTTTTGTGATTACAAAAACACAATGAGGTAATGACTCAATTTTGGTGGTTATTGATAGGTTTTTAAGATGGTTCATTTTATTACTTGCAAGAAAATAAGTGATGTGACAGGAATAGCATGTTTGTTTTTCAGAGAAGTTGTTCATTTGCAAGGTGTTCCAAAAACCATTACTTCAGATGGGGACACAAGGTTATTAAATCACTTATGGCATACTTTATGGAAGAAATTGGGAACTCAACTATAATTCAGTAGTGCCTCTCATCCTCAAACTGATGAGAAAATAAAGGTGGTCAATTGAAGTTTGGGAAACCTATTAAGGTGCATCGTTGGGGAAAAACTAAAATAATGGGACTTATCATTACCACAAGCTGAGTTTGCATATAACAGTTCCATAAATAGATCCATAAGAAAGTATCCATTTTCAATTATGTATGGAAGTAATCCAAATGGGGTGTTAGATTTGGTATAGCTACCAGTTGATGGCAGAGTCAGTGATGATGTAGAAGCATTTGCCGAACATATCCAACAATTGCAGGAAGAAGTGTGGAAGAAGCTGCATAATAGTAATGATAAGTATAAGGAAATAGCAGATGTGCACAAAAGGAGAAAGGTATTTACATTTGGTGAGTTGGTTATGGTATATCTGTGGAAGGAAAGGTTTCCAAAAGGAACCTATAACAAGCTGAAGTACAAGAAGATTGGTCCCTATAAAATTGTGAAAAAAAAATGATAATGCTTATGAGGTAGAATTTCTCGGGGAATTTTGATATTTCTCCATTGTTTAATATTTTAGATTCGTATTCTTTTCATGGGGATGGTGCAGAAGGGGATTTTATTGATGAAGTAATAGATTGGAGGTATTAGGTTCTGGTAAAGAAGAAAGAAGAAGTGGATCAAATTATAGATAAGAAAACAATGGACACGAGACATGGGAAATACAACAAATATTTGGTACATTGGAAAGGAATAGAATAAGAGGAAAATACTTGGGTCATAGAGTGGGAGATTAAAAAGTTGGATGTAGATAAATGGATACATTTTAAAGAAGACAACTTGCAGGAGCTGCGTTTTTTTCAAGCAGGGGAGAATGATGCGCTAAAATTAGCAGGAAGTTGACAAGGTCATAACTTGAGCTCCGGGTGTCCATTTGAGTATCATTCTTTAAACCACATTTTTGATAAGATTAATACACCGGAAATTGAACCTACTGATTGGGGAGAGCTTGGCACATTTTTAGGCCCTAAAAGCGCCATCTCGAGGCCGAAAATTAGGATTTAAGTTGTAATTCAGTTTTTTCCTATTTTTGGGAATTATTTAATTTTAGTCTATTAGTTGCATTATGAGTTATAAATTTGGAAATTCCTCTAATTTAGGAATGTAGAATATGCGTGGCTATTTCTATGCCTATACGAATAAGCATGCAAACCTACTAAGAATAACAGGTTCTAGTAAACTGCTAAAAATAGTAAATTTCGCCACCTAGAGTAGATTTAATCAAAGTTAGTTAGGGTTTGCATGGAAACTTGAGTTGGGAGTTTTTTTCCTATTTAGGAAACATTGTAATTGATTATTGAATAACGAAGTTCAGGAGATATTTTTCTTTTGGATTTCATGTTATTTGCAGTATATCAAATTTGTTTAGAATTTGGCTACATTAAATAACCATCAATAACATCTTATTAAAGAGTATATAATAATCACTTCAAATGGAAAATGGGAAAAATAACTATAAAAATGTAATAAACACATTTTTATATATTGATTTGTTCTATTGTTGTTTGAAATAGAGAATATCCCTTTATGATGTCTCTTACGTCATCTCGCAACCCCTACAAGGCTAGTTCGTAAACAAAAATGACATAAGCCACTTATTATTTTTAAAGTCTTTATCGAAACATTTGGAGAGACCAAACAAATTTCTGTAGGAACTCCTTTATTGATTACATTAACTACAACCGTAGTTTCACATTTGTATGAAAATTTGGTGTTTTCCAAAAAAATTTCCAAATTTTTAATAATTGGCTTATATTGGTTAGACTATTCCTTGAGGAGCCAAGTGTTGCACTACATACCCTTGATGAGAGGGATCAAGCCTTATGTAGTTCACATTTTTTAGAAGGTAGAAGGGCCATTCCCCATGATTTCTAATATAATTTATAGAGGTATTTAAATGATTAAGTTAAATCTTACTGAATGTGTAGATTCATGTTCTTCTATAGGAATCATTGAGGAAGAATATATGATTGATATATGATAATGGACATATGCCCATTAAATACATGAAATATTAAACTTAATCATTTTAAAACCTCTATAATGGAAGTGGTTAAAAATAATTTTAGTAGAGCGAGCTTATCCACGCAACAATGGAAATTTTATTGGCAATTAATGTTTTCAAAGGAAGTGGAGTTATTGGGAATAGTAAGCTTTACCAAGTTACAATTACAAGTGATCTATTTGTTTGATTATAAACACCAATACATTCATAGGCATGATGGTTTCTAACTCTACCCATGATTCAAAATATCATCTAGTTTCCTTTCCCTTTCAGGATGGACAATTTCCCATTGTAAAAAAGTATACTTTTAACTCTTCATGTCAAGCCCATTCTCAATAAAAATAATAGAGATAAAATTTACTTTGTCTTACAATGAGAATTTGTGCATTCTCATAGCCTTATCTTGTTTATAATGGCACAAGCCCATTCTCAAAAAAATAAATATTACTTTGTTTTATAATTCTTTTGTAACTTAGATTGTTTTTAATGCGCATAAGCTAAATATCATACAAACAAACAATTTTCTATTATTGTATTATACTAGCTGGACTATCCATGACAGATCCAAGTGTTGCACTATATACCCTTGAGAGAGATACACCTTTATGTAGTTCTCATCATATTACACACACACACACACACACACACACATAATTTTATACTTTTTTAGAATAGGTTGTGAGAATGGGAAGTAGAGAAAGAATATATAATTCACGTTATGGACTTTGTGCAAGGGTTGCCAATGTAGAGAGGTATTAAACTGTAAAAGGAAAATTACATAACTTGAATAATATTTTCTTGTTCTACTTCATATTCTAAAACAACTTTAATTCTCTCTGGAGTATGAGCATCTACCCATTCAATACAAGTACAAAGGCTATGGAATTCGTTACTTCCCATTCTAAAACAAAGTGAATATTTAGAGGTATTAAAATGTTTTTTTGTCCGATTATTGGCATATGCCCATTGCAAACATTCAACTACAAGTAATACCAAACTTAATCATTTTAATACCTCTAAATATTCTAAAACATATTTAATTTTGTCCCTGTTTCATCTATGATATATATATGTGTGTGTGTGTGTGTGTGTGTGTGTGTGTGTATATATATATATATGTGTGTGTGTGTGTGTGTGAGAATGGACATATACCAAGCAATATTGAACTTAATCATTTTAAGAAATCTATAAAATCTATGAGAATGGAGAAATTTTAACTCTATTCTTCTAATTAAACTTCTAAATTTTGTTTACATATATTCTATAATATGAAAAGAACTTTTAGGAGTAAACTATATGAAGGATGTACATCTTAATATTAGAACAAAGTAAACATTGTTAAGAATTAACATATACATAATGACTATAATAAAAAGAACACAAAAATCATAGAGGCTATTCACTGGAGGCTCTATTCTTTAGTGATACCTATTTTATGTATTTCCAATTCAATACAAAGACAAAAATGTTTGTTTTTCCGAGAATGGGCATATGCCCATTGTAAACATTCAACTACAAGCAATACTAAACTTCATCATTTTAATACCTCTAAATATTATGAAACATATTTAATTTTGTCCCTGTTCATCTTCTATGATATCTATATGAGAATAGGCATATACCCAAGAAATATTGAACTTAATCATTTTAAGAAATCTATAAAAGATGTGAGAATGGACAAGTTTTAACTCTATTAATATAATTAAACTGAAGAGACAAGTGCTACACTACATACTCTCTAGAGGATCAATCCTTATGTAGTTCTCATCATATTTAAGACCGATGTTTATCAAGGTGGTAATAGAAGTGAATAATTTGGTTTTGAACATGAAGTGAAGCATTGAGGTAGTAATAGAAGTGAAGAATTTTTTCTTGAAGATAACATTCATGCACATAATAGTATTGCATTACCAAACATCAACATGAATCACATATTTATTTTAAATGATAAATTTCTGTTGTGATTGCTAGTTGAATATTCCTTATTGAAGAAATGATTAGGTACTCATGTTGTCCTGCACCACATCTTGAAAGCACAAAATGGGAAATCATTCAATGCATAGCTCAAGTTCTTGTTTATAATTATATCGTTTTTGCTGGAGTAATAGATTCAAGAATAATATAGGTTTAGAGTGGGAATATTATAGTCAACATACACTTGAGAGGGATCAAGCCTTATGTAGTTCTCATTTTATAATATATATATCCATTCACATTTAGGAAACATAGAAGAAGAATAAAGAAACCTTTAAGTTCAACATATTATATTTACTTTTTTAACATGGGAAGGAATGTGAAGATGTCAATTTTTACAACTTTTATAGAATTTTTGCACGTTTATAATAGACACAATCCCATTTGCATACAAACAAACATTTTTTTGTTTTGAAGTAATTAATAATTTTATTATACTAACTGGACTATCCTTAGCAGAGCCAAGTGCTGCACTACATACCCCCGAGAGGGATCAAGACTTATCTAGTTCTCATCTCAATATATATATGTATGTATGTATGTATGTATGTATGTATATTCATTCTCATGTAGTTTATTTTATATAACTATTAGAAGAAGAATATAGATAAATTTATGTTTAACACGAGAAGTTACCATTCTCATGTAGTTTTTTTATATAACTAATAGAAGAAGAATAGAGATAAATTTAAGCTAAGTTTAACATGGGAAGATACCATTCTCATGTATTTTTTTATATAACTAATAGAAGAATAATAGAGATAAATTTAATTTAATTTTAACATGGGAAGTTACTTTGTTTTAGAATGGGAATCGTGCATTGTGACAACCTTTAAAGAAGTTGCAAACATTGTTTGTTTTGTAATTATTAATAATTGTTTGTTAGATAAAATTTACTTTGAACATTGTTATATTTTATTATAAATGCAAATAACCTAAAACATGGCTATGATATTAATGAAATTTAATTCACACCACTACGTGGCACGATAGAGAGATTAATGGCGGTGAATGTGTTCAAGGATGGTAGAGAACTTGGGAATTTGAAGCTTCACCACGAAGGTATCGCATGCTAGACCATTTCACATTTTTTTCATCTTTTCCACTTTGGGCTCATCTATTTCATTAGACTATTTTGTCATGTGAAGCATAAGATTTGAAGAAAATTTCTGAGATATTATTTGATCTCTCCACTTTTTTTGTATTATCTTGTATTAAATGGGAATATGCACAACTAATTTCTCTACCCATTCTCATATAGTATGATTAATAGAAAAAAAAAAAATTAGACAAAGTGGAGAGATAAAATTTACTTTGTTATAAATGGGAAGATTCCCATTCTGATATATGACTAACTGTAGAAGAATAGAGTTATGATAGAATGGGAAAGAAGAATAAATTATTAGAAGAATAATATTAACTTTTTATCCTCTCACATATATGTCTAATAGAAGAAGACATTTTTGAGTAAGAATAATATATTTGTTTAAATATTTATACATATTCCAAATATTATAGAACTAAGTCAATTTTAATTCTATTAGTCTTATTTGATCCATACATGAGATTCCTTATTCAACAAGGTCAAATAATAGTAATAAAACTAAAACATTTTATCCTGAAGGAGAATATTGTCCATCCTAGCCTTGTATCATTGGTGGATCATGTATCTATTTGTCTTGATATTGTATGTGTCTAATTACATCGATGAATGATTTACCAAGCATGCAAGGCCAATATGCACATGTTCATCCTTCTGGATTAAATGTTGAACTTCCATTACTATGATTTAACCCTGTTGAATAAATTTTGCAAGTTTCAGAGGTTCAACAAGATTTGAAAATTTTTTGAAATATTTCATTAGACCGTTTCGGCTTATAGAGAACATTTTTTTGTGTAATTCTACTAATAATGCACACAATCATGTTCTCATACAATATGACATCTTATAATTGTATTGTACTAGTTGGACTATCCTGGCGAACTAAGTGTCGCACTAAATACCTTCGAGAGGGATCAAGAAAAATATATGATTGCTACAACCGTATGATTGCTCAATGAAAATGGGCATAATTATGCCCATTCCAAAAATATAAAATAAATTTTAATTCTATTAATTTTTTTTTGAACTTAATCAAACTAAATTTTAATTATATTAAACAAACTTATTTGAACTTAATCATCTTGTATATTGTCTCATAAGTTTAGTAATTTTCCATTTTCCATACATACCCTCAAGAGGGATCAAGCCTTATGTAGTTATATTATTTTGTTTATAATTGTTATTATCATTTTAACTAGACTAACCTTGGTGGAGCTAAGTCTTTGGAACCGCCAAGTGCTTTGCACTACATACCATCAAGAGGGATCAAGCCTTATGTAGTTCTATTATTTAGTTTTAGAATGGGTGGGAAATATTGAACTCAATCATTTTGGCTTGACTAAGAATTATATATTTTTTTATAATTTTCTCGTTTTGGCTATTATTGTTTATTTTTAGAATTGAAAGATGCCCATTCTCATATAGGAATCATTTAAATATATTTTTACCACCATGACATCTTCCCATCCTTATATTATGTAGTTCTATTATTTTGTTTTAGAATGGGAAGATTCTCATTCTCATTCTCATATAGAAATCATTAAAATATATTGTTTCTCATATTATATATATTTAACACCATTTATTTATTAATTAAAGGTAATTTTTTTAAAACATGTCTTCGACCGCTCATTGGAGGGAATTATTTACTACTCTTTATTTATTAAATAAAGGTAATTGTTTTAAAACATGTCTTCAATTACTCGTTGGAGGGAAAGTGAGATCATGTTTTAGCACTTCAGTACATGGAACCGTGTATATATTAATGACATTTAATCCATGCCACTACGAGGCACTAGAATGGTCAAAAAATATTTGTTAGTTCAAGACCGTTGTTCATCATGGTTAGATAATAGTAATAAAAGTAAAGCATTTTATCCTGAGGGAGAATCATTTCCATCTAGGCCTTGTATAATTGGTGAGTCATGTATATGTTTCCTTGATGTTGTATTTGTCTATTTCCATTGATGGATGATTTACCAAGCATGCAAGGGAAAGTTGCACATGGTTCATCCTTCGGGATTAAATGTTGTACATCCGTTACTATGATCTAATCAACATCAATTACTATGATCTAACCTTTCTCATATATTAAGAATCATAGATGTCCATTGTCACATAAGAATTATAGAAGATATAATGGGAAGTTGTGCATTTTGACGGTAAATTTGTTTGTTTTGTAAGTATTAATAATTGTATTATATTAGCTAGACTATCCCTAGCAGAGCCAAGTGTTGCACTACATACCCTCAGAGGTATCAAACATTATATAGTTCTCAGTTCTCATCTTACTATATATATATATATATCCATTCACATTTAACAAAAATAAAAGAATAATAGATATTTTAAATAGGCATATGACCATTCTCATACATTTTGAATGGGTAAGGGCTCGGTTCCTCTCCGCCAAAGGTTCCACCAAAGAACAAAGAACAATGGACCCAACCAACTTTCGCATCGGGGTCGATGAATGAATAGGGGACAGAGTGTTGAGATTACAATGCTTGATTTATTCATTGAAACCAACCATATGAGAGGGCAAGAATACAAAATGAGAAATCAAGGAAAATTCCAATTTGTTACAACTAACCATAAGTAGATTCGAAACAAACACCAAGGAAATTTATGCCTCTATAAAAGTTGTTAGAGTGGGAAACTTTCATTTCAATACATGACAAAAATGTTTGGTTGCCCAATTCAATACAAGACAAAAATGTTTTTTATATGAGAATTGGCATATGTCCATTCTAAACATTCAAATGCAAGCAATTATTTAAAAATGTTTTCATACCTCTATAAAGGTTGTGAGAATGGGCATCTTCAATTCAATACAATATTTAATTTTTTGATATGAGAATTTTTTTATATCTTCTGAAAATATTTTAATGGGTCTAAACATTAGCATATTAAAGCATTAAAGCATGGTTGGTAAAGTACATTACAAAAATATGGATCTCAATTAAGTTTCATGTCACTTCATATTTTTAAATAGGCTTTTGACAAGGATTAGTCACATTGCGACACTTGTTTAAAATTGTATCATTTTGGCTAGACTAACCCTGGCGGAAAAAAGTTGTGATTCAACCAAGTGTTGCACTACATACCTTCGAGGGGGATAAAGCCTTATGTAGTAATATTATTTTGTTTTAGAATGGTCATCTTGGCTACGCCAAGTGCTGCACTACATAACCTTGGGTAGATGCCCATTCTCATATTATGTGGTTATATTATTTTCTCTTATATTATTTAGATCTATATCTTTATTAGAGTTTTTATAATGGACATTTTCCCATATTCGTATGAACTAATATATAATATTGGGTTGTTCCCCATTTTTCAATGGAGGGAGGACCATTGATATGGAAGGAGGACCATATTGGTTGGACTATCTCGTGGAAAATCCAAGTGCTGCATTACATACCCTTAAGAGGGATCAAACATTACAGTTCTCCTTATTCTTAGCTCAAATGCAATGGAGTTTTGGGTGAAGAATAATCTATCTCTAATTATTGTTTATTCTTTCTCTTTTAGCCTCTCTCTATTTTCATGAATAATATTAATGAAATTTATGAGAAACACCAATGAATTTTTCTAACTCTTCTCATGAAGAATATCATCTAGTTTTCCTTCCATTGCAAAATGGGAGAGGCCCATTATAAAAAAATAATAATCTTCATATTCATGTCAAACCCATTCAAGTGGAAAGATGACCATTCTCGTATATGAAATGTAGAAGAACAGAAGGAAGAAGAATATATATTTAGAATGGGCATATTCTCATTCTCAAATAATAATCATAGAAGAATTGTGAGAATTTTTTATCTCATATAAAACATAGAAGAACAACAGATGGAAGATGAATAGATGTTTAGAAGAGACATATGGAAGATAAATTTTACTTTATTTTAGAATGGGAAGATGCCCATTTAACATATAGAAATCATGAAATAAGAATGACTCATAGAAGAAGAATTTACTTTTTTATAGTGAAGAAAAATTTTACTTCTTTTTTAAATTGAAGATAAGTTTCAGAGATACTTCTAACTCTTCTTTGTTGATTTATTATGAGATGAAGAATATCATCTAGCTTTCTTTCTCTTGTATTTTGATATGGTTATAAAGATAATGCCATATTTTTTATCTTTTATATTTTTATGTGTTTTAAGAATATCACTTCAATATTTTGTAATACTTGCATAGTTGTTATCCTCCATAGTTATAAAAGGATGCATCTAAATATGACTATTTCTTGCATGTTTTAGAGTCTCAACAAGATCAATCCCTTGACAAAAAAATTAGATGATTCTAAGAAATCCACTTCTAATCCTTCATGCTAAGACATGGAGTTAATTATTTTGTTATTACAAAAGTACAATGTGGGGCTACCACCTAGGCAAAGTGTTACTTATTTTCTGAGCTAGGTGGCCTAGCTACGTAGGCCTAGGATGGATAGGTAGGAAAGCTATGTAGAACAAGTTGGGAAGGTGATCTGACCTACCCGGCTTGGGCAAGTGAGTTAACATTTCAATCTGGGGTGGGCGACCTGATCTGCTGAGCCGGAGGTTGAGTGAGGTGGGCAAGGTTGACTTAACCAAATGGGTAGGATGTGGCGGGTGAGTTGACTCCCGAGCTAGGTGGGTGAGCTCACTGCCGAGCTAAGCAATATTGAACTTAATCATTTTCATATAGGAATTAAAATGATTAAGTTCAATGTTGTATCTAATGAGAAAATTTCCATTCTCATAATTGGAATAAAAAAGAAGAACAAAGATAAAATCTAGCTTATTTTATAATGGACAGTTGCCCATTCTCACAGCCTTCATAGAGTTATTGAAAAGAATAAGTTCAATATTGCTTGTATTACAATGATTAGAATTGGCATACACCCATTCTCATAAAAATTTTTTTTATCTTCCATTAAATGGTTAGGTATCCATTCCTATAGAGGTATTAAAATGTTTAAGTTCAATATTGCTTGTATTAGAATGTTTAGAAGGAGCTTATGCCCATTTACATACAAATAAAAATTTATTTCTTGTATTGAATGGGAAGATGCCCATTGTCATATAGGAATCATATATGAAGAATATAGATAAAATTTAATTTGTTTTAGAATGGGAAGTTTCCCATTATCATATAGGAATCATATAAGAAAAATAGATCAAATTTACTTTATTTTTGTTTTTGACCATGGCATAGTGAGACCATTAATTTGCAAATAAATTATTTTCCACCATTTATTTATTAATTGAAGGTACTTATTTTTCAAACATGTCTTTGACCGCACGTTTGAGGGAAATTAGTGAAATGAATGGAAATTAACTCACAACACTCTATGGAAGTATAGATAGATTGATGATGGTAATTGTTTTTTTATTATGGTAGAGGTCTTGGGAATTATAAGGTTCACCAAGGGTTAGAAAATATATCTATTTCTTGTTCATCCTTTCCACTTTATTTTTCATCCAGTTTTAACTTTTTTGTTCGCTCTTCCGCTTTGGGCTACTTGTATTTTGTAAAAATATAAATAATTATGTGTGTGTGTGTGTGTGGAGATGATTCACCTGCATTGAATGATTTCCCATGTTATTTGTGTAGTTAACCATTCAAAAGGGGGTGTAGGGAAACTAAGCTTTTAGGAGGGGTGTTAGTATAATAAAATTATTAATTATTACAAAACAAACAATGTTTGTTTTTATGAGAATGGGCTTGTTCCCATTATAAATGCACACAAATTCTATAAATCCTATCACAATTCATAGCTTCTCATTCTAAAAAAATGTACCTTCCCATAGAATGTTTCTTCTGTGAAGCGTAAGATTTGAAGAATATTGATGAGATATTTTTTTCTCTCTAAATTTTTGCTAAATTTTTATAAGACCCTTTCCACTTTGGGGTCCCTCTATTTCATAAAATTTAAGCATGAATTATTCTAACTTTGAAGCACAAGATTTGAAGAAAATTTCATTTGGCATGAATTAATATAATGGGTTTAAAGATGATGCCCTATTTTTGATCTTCTATATTTTTTAATCGTGGTATTAAGAATATCACTTCAATGTTTTTGAGACATACATAATTGTTAACCTAATCATAGTTTTTAATATGGAGAGTTATTTATTTTTTAAATTGAAGATAAGTTTCAGAGATACTTCTAACTCTTCTCTGTTGTATTCTAAGTTTCTGGGTATAAAGATAAATTATAATGTTGTATTTTAGATCTTTTGTATTTTTGATATGGGTTTTAAGAATATCACTTCAATATTTTATAAGACCTGTATAGTTGTTATCCTCCATAGTTATAAAATGATGCATATAAATATGACCATTTCTTGCATGTTTAGAGTCTCAACAAGATCATTCCCTTACAAAAATGTATGTTCTCAATGCCCAATGGACCTCCTGTCTCATCCCATCCAAAATACTAATGTATATCTAATAAATCCATCGTCAATCCTTCATGCTAAGATGGGGAGTTATATGTTATGTTTTTACTAAAGTACAGAGTGGGCTTATCACCTGGGAGGTATTGCTTAGTTGTTGAATTGGGTGTGTGGGTTGATTAAAAAAATGATAATTATATAATTCTTCGTTCATCTATAAAATGATATTTTTGTTCATGATCGTTGTTCATCAAGGTTAGATAATAGTAATAAAAGTAAATCATTTCATCCCGATGGTGAATCATTTACAACATGGCCTTGCATCATTGTTGAATCATGTCACATCGGTTAGTCTTGATATCGCATGTGTCTCTTTGCATTTTGAATGTTTTACCAAATATACAAGGCCAAGATACACATGATTTATCCTTTGAGATTAAATGTTTCACTTCTAAACAAAATTCTTCCATTGTATAGTATTGGGTATTAGAATGTTTAGATCCCTTGTTGAAAATAGTTGTTCGAAAGGTTAGATCATAGTAATATAAGTGCATCATTTAATCCCAAATCATAAAGGTTAGATAATAACATCTATATATTTTTCAAGATGTCTATAGGTCTATTGAATAATTATATAATTCTTTTGTATTGGATTAAAAGTGAACTTTCATTACTATGATCTAATCTTGTTGAATAAAATTCTTCAATCACAATCGGGATAGTTATTAATAGATGCATATAAATATGGTCACTTAGATACTATGATCACCAAGATTTGAGAATTTCGATAAATTGTTTGATGTCTCCCCTTTTTGTTCCTCATTTTCGCTTTGGACTCCCTCTATATTGTTAGACCATTTTGTCTTATGAAGCATAATATTTGAAGAAAATTTTAGAGATACACAACCTTATTCTGTTTTAGAATGGGAAGTTATGAAAATTTCTCACAACCTTTATAGGTAAAGAATATAGCTTGTGTAATAATGTTTTTTTTTTTTATTATTGGCAAATAGTTTTTGAAAGGGACTATACCCTTGAGAACAAAATATGACCTAGGAGCTAGAATAGGAATGTGAACCGAGAGAAAAGGATCAAAATCCAAGTGTTTGTAACGAGAATTGGCTAAATTTTATAGATAGAGAAAATTACTTTTGTAATAATGTTTATAATGGGAAAAAGCTAAATTTTAATTCCAAATATTCTTAAACAAACTAAATTTTATTTCTATTATTCTTATTTGATTCATACATGAGAAGGGGAATCTACCCATTCAATACAAGTATATATTGAACTTAAATATTTTTATACCTCTATAAAGGATGTGAGAATGAGAAGTTAGTTTGTACAAGAACTTAATCATTGTAATACCTATGTATAGGCTATGAGAATTTATACCTCTATAAAATCAGCGAGAATGAGCAACTTCCACTTCAATACAAGAAAAAAAAGTATTGTTTCCTAGAGGTGAGATTTTATACCTCTATAAATTTTTTGAAAATGGAAAATTCCAATTCAATACAAGACAAAAATGTTTGGTTTCCCAATTCAATACAAGGCAAAAAAATGGTTTCCCAATTCAATACAAGACAAAAGGTTTTTTTAATATGAGAATTGGCATATGCCCATTCTAAACGTTCAATATGACCATTCTAAATGTTCAAATGAAAGAAATTATTTAAAAATGTTTTCATACCTCTATAAAGGTTGTGAGAAGGCTGTGAGAATGGGCAACTTCCAATTCAATACAAGACATAATTGTTTGTTTATATGAGAATTGACATATGCCCATTCTAAGCATTCAAATGCAAGTAATGTTTTTAAAATGTTATTTTTGTATTATTTATTTTTCAAGTATTCTAATAACTCTCTAAAAAATTTAAATGGGTCTAAACATTAGGATATTAAAGCATTAAAGCATGGTTGGTAATTTTTTAATAAAAATATGGGTCTCATGTTATGTTTCATATCACTCCATATTTTTAAATAGGATTTTCGACTACAACTATATTTGGTCACATTGCAACGCTTGTTTAAAAATTGTATCTCTTTAGCTAGAATAACCCCTCGGCAGAGAGACAAATTGTGATTTCGACAAGTGCTACACTACATACCCTCGAGGGGGATCTTATTTAGTTCTATTATTTTGTTTAAGAAAGGGCATCTTGACTCCTCTAAGTGCTACACTACATACCCTTGGGCAGATGCCCATTCTTATATTATGTAGTTCTATTAATTTGATTTAGAAATGGAAGATGCCCATTTTCATATAGGATAAATTAACATATATTGTTTAAGACCATGACATATCAATACCAACATGCAAATATATTTTTTACCACTATGTATTTATTAATTAAAGGTAATTGTTTTAAAACACATCTTGGACCGCTCGTAATAATGATAATAGGCATTAGCCCATTCTCTAGACATTCTAACATTTTGTTTTGGCCATATTTTTGGTCAGTTGTATTGGACTATTTAGAAATATGGGAATTTGTCCATCCTCGAACAAACAAACATTTATTTTTGGGTTGTTCCCCATTTTGCATCAAATGAGAACCATATTAGAAGAATAATAGTGTAAAAACATTTTGACAACCTTTATAGAGTTAATAATTATATCATATTGGTTGGACTATCCCTGGCGAAGCCTAATGCTACACTACATACCATTAAAGGGGGATAAAGCCTCTATCTCTAATTGTTGTTTATTCTTTAGATTTTGGCTCTCTCTTTTCATGAAGAATATCAAGGAAATTTATGAGAAACAAAAATGAATATTTCTAACTCTTCTCATTATGAAGAATAACATCTGGTTTTCCTTCAAAAGAAAAATGGGGCACAACCCACTTCATCTTCATGTCATGCCCATTCGAGTAGACAAATGCCCATATGTAGTTTGCCTTATGCCTATTTTTCTCTGTGATTCCTATATTAGAATGGGCATATGCCCATTATCAATGGGCATATGCTCATGTTCTAAACATTCTAATACAAGAAATGTTGAACTAAAATGTCATATTTTCATTCTAAATATTCTAATACTTACAATATAGAACTTATTCTATTTAGTACTTATATATTACTCATAGCTAGTCCACAATGTAAGATGCTAGTGGAGAGATAAAATTTATTTACTCTGTCTTTATTTAAGAATGGGCAAGTTGTCGGTTCTCTCATACAAACAAGCAAACATTTTTCTAATTTTATCTTGCATACAATGAAATTTTTCTAATATGTATAATAGAATAAATTGATACGAATTGAATGGGAAAATTCCCATTCAATTATAATATGAGTAATAGAAGAAAATTATTGTCAGTTTAGCACTTCTGTAGACTTAATCATATCTAAATCCATAATGCAAGATGCTAGTGGAGAGATAAAATTTACTTTTCCTTTGTTTAAGAATGGGTAGTTTCCCATTCTTTCATATAAACAAACAAACATTTTTTTCATTTTATCTTGAATACAATTGTATTGTTTTGGCTGGACTATCTGGCGGAGCCAAGTTCTTCCTCCGCCAAGTGTTGCACTACATACCCTCAAGGGGGATCAAGCCTTATGTAGTTCTATTATTATTTTTAGGAATGGGAATCTTGGCTCGCCAAGTGTTGCACTACATACCCTTGGGTAGATGCCCATTATTATAGTTCTATTAATTTTATCAAGAAATGGCAGACTCCCATTGTCATATAAGAGTAATTAACATATATTGTTTAAGACAAGTCTTGGACCATTTGTAATAATGAGAATAGGCATTAGCCCATTCTCTAGACATTCTAACATTTTGGTTTGGCCATATTTTTGGTCAGTTGTATTGGACTATTTAGAAATATGGGCATTTTTCCATCCTCAAAAAAATAAACATTTACTATTGGGTTGTTCCCCATTTTTCATGGAAGGAGGACCATTGCAATGGAAGGAGGACCATATTAGAAGAAGAATTATAGTGTAAAAACATTTTGACAGCCTTTATAGAGTTAATAATTGTATCATATTGGCTAGACTATCCCTGGCGGAGCCTAGTGCTACACTGCATACCCTTAAAGGGGATCAAGCCTCTATCTCTAATTGTTGTTTATTCTTTCACTTTTGGTCTCTCTCTTTTCATGAAAAACAAAAATGAATATTTCTAACTCTTCTCAATGTGAAGAATAACATCTAGTTTTCCTTTCATCACAAAATGGGGGACAACCCACTTCATCTTCATGTCATGCCCATTCAAGTAGATAAATGCCCATATGTAGTTTTCCTTATGCCTATTTTTCTCTGTGATTCCTATTATTAGAATGGGCATATGTTCATGTTATAAACATTATAATACACACAATATTGATCTACAATGTCATATTTTCATTCTAAACATTCAAATACATGTAATATTGAACTTAGTCTAGTTACTACTTCTATATTACTCATAGCTAGTCCACAATGCAAGATGCTAGTGGAGAGATAAAATTTACTTACTCTGTCTATATTTAAGAATGGGCAGTTGCCCATTCTCTCATACAAACAAACAAACATTTTTTTCAACTTATCTTGAATACAATGTAGTTTTTATAATATGTCTAATATAAGAAATTGATACGAATTGAATGGGCATATGCCCATTCAATTATAATATGAGTAATAGAAGAAAATTCTCTTCATTTTAACGCTTCTATATTAATCATATCTAACTCCACAATACAAGATGTTAGTGGAGAGATAAAATTTACTTTTTCTTTGTTTAAGAATGAGCAATTGCCCATTCTCTCATATAAACAAACAAACATTTTTTTCATTTTTTCTTGATTACAATGTAACTTTTTCTCTCAGAAAAAAGTTTCTTCATTCTCACAACAAGCATCATATAAGAATGATAGAATAAGGGATGTTGTTCACTCTCACAGCCTTAGGGCAGGTGCTAATGATATATTTTTAGAATTTTCATATGCCTATTCTGATATAGGAATCATAGACGAAGAATAGTGATAACACATTCTAACAGCCCATTCACATACAACAATAATTTTTTATTTAATAATGTAAAATATTATTTGAAATTTATTGGTATTATTAAATGATATAATGTTATTTCTTGTATTTAATTATTAGTATTATTAATTAATGTTGTTAATTAATTAATTTTGTTTAGTCCTAATATCATATGTTAAATACATTTTTTTCTAATTTTTGAAATAATGGAGTCTATGTCGTTAATTAGTTTTATTATATTTTTTAGAATTTTATAAAATTATTTTTAAAATGCATTATAATTAATTAAAAATTATAAATAATGGTGATTAGGTTGTTAATTGGTTTTATAAAATATAATTATATTTTTATATTAATATTATTTAATTGCTTTAAAAATATTTTTTATTCATTTGATAATATAATTATATGTTATTAATATGTTTCTAGTTAATATAGTAATGTAAGTTTATTAATAATAATAATTCTTGTAGTTAATATTATTTGATAGGATAATTTTTGTTATTAATTAATTATTTAAATTAGTATTAATGCTAATTAATTATAATGTTATTAATTTAATAATTAATACGAATGTTATATAATCATCGTGATTTCTATTATTAGTGAATGTTATTGATTAACTATTAATTACTATTAATTTGAGTTGGGTTTTGTCTTTGGGCTTGTTTTTTTTTAGATGGTTTTTTTGATGTCGATGGGTTGACATTGTAATATCTTTTGTATATGGCCCTGGAGCCTTTCCAAAACTTTTATCTATAAAAACTATTAATTACTAATATCGAATCTTAATTAGAAACACTTTGATTTCTATTATTTCTCATTGTTATTGATTAAGTAATTTCTAATAATACCAACACAATCTGTTTCAAATTTCAATTTTTCGGCACTTTATTTTTGGGAGGAAATTCTTAATAGTCATTTATTATGGTATGTTTGATTCAAATTTTAAATTTTTGGCATTCTTTTTTTTAGATTTGGTCATTTATTATGGTAGGTTTGATTCAAATTTTGAATTTTCGGTGCTCTTTTTAGATTTTCCACAAGATTGATTCAAATTTAAAATTTTCTAGTTTTATTTTTGGGAGGCAATTCATAATGGTCATTTATTATGGCAGGTTTGATTCAAAATTTAAATTTTTGGCACTCTTTTTATGAGGCACTTTTTTGGCCAAGTACATTATAAAAATATTGATTTTGAATGAATCGGGTTTTGATTTTCACTCTATTACGACCGATATTTTTTCATTCAGATATTTAGTTGGGAAAGACGAAGAACCTAGATGTAGCTGGAGAAATAAAAAGATACAAATATTTTTCAAAATAAAGAAGAAGATATAGCTGCCAATAACATGAGAGATATGAAGATACAAAGATTTTGCAAAAGAAAGAAGAAGAAATAGTTGTCGATATAGTGATTTTGCAAGGGATACTATTCAAGATTTCTCAAATGGAATACAACAATGATAGAGCAGGATATTCAAGGTTTTTATATCTCATTTTTTCCATGTTTACTTCTAAATCCTAAAAATGTATAAACAAAGATCTTTTAATTCACAATAAACTATCTGAACCATTTTTCCATATATCTCATTTATTTTTATGTCTGAAAAATGTATCGATTTGTTTCCATGCATAAACGTAACAAAAAAAAAATACAAAAATCAATTTGTTTACATTCGTAAACATAATAGCTACCAAATATACAAATCAAAATTGTTTTGTTATTTTTTTAATGTCTTAAGGACTTAAATGTGTACCTATTTATGGTGTGAAAAAATGATTAAATAGATTCGAGTACACATGTATCTTTCGTGTCTTTTTTATAGCCTTTAAAATAACTTTCTTTTCAATAATCTTTGTATCCAATCAGGCCAAATCCTTTCGCATAAGAAAAAAATGATTTGATAAACTCAGTACCACCTTTCTCTTTCTGTATCTTTTTTATTACCTCTGCAACAAGTTTATTTTTCAATAATCTCTATGTCCAATTAGCCCAAATCCTTTCATATAACTTCGTATTTCTCCTACAAAATATATGAATGAGAAAACCTGTTCATAAGATAGAAAAAAATAAAAACTCATTTGTAAGAGAGAAAAAATCAAAACCCAAGCCATTCAAAATCAATATTTTTATAAAGTATTTGACCAAGAAAATTGCCTCTAATCAAAAAATTGAAATTTCAATTTATCCTACCATAATAAATCACCACCCGTAATGCTTAAATGCCTTTAACATCCTAATTCTATCGTAAATACTTAACCATGAAAGGGTACATATTTAAATGCTTTAATGTCCTATTATCCCAATGTTTAGAAACATTTAAATGTGTTAAGGAGGTATTAGAATAATGAAAAATACATATTAGTATTTTTGTACATACATTCAAAATTTGAATATATAATACATTGACAAATCACCACCCTTTAATGCCTTAATATGTTGTAATATACTTTAATATGCTTATATATTTGAATTTATTGGACCCATTTAAATGTTTTAAATAGATATGTGAATAATGAAAAATATATAGTAGAATTTTTTACATACCTATTTAGACACATGTAATGATTTAAAAATGTCCACATTTACAGAAAATATGTTTTAATAATGAAATCATGAAAATTTAAAGATGTTTTTATAATAATGAAATTTAAATACATTGTACTATTTACGTATTTATTGTGTTTTAGAATGGGCACCCACTCTCACGTCTTGTATAAAGTTATAAAAATTTGAATCTATCCTACAATAATAAATCACCACCTTTTAATGCTAAAATGCTAAAATGCTTTAATATCCTAATAATCTAAGTCTATCGTAAATGTTGTAACAAGATATTTGAATAATGAAAAATATATAGTAGAATTTATCGTCATTCCTATTTATTGTGTTTTAGAATGGGCACCCATCAGGGTTTTTTTTAGTGGTGAATATTCCATTTTAGAAAAATTTGAAAAGGTGAATTTTCTGGTGTGGGTCAGTGACCTATTCGCCTAAAAATTACAGTTTAATTTTTTTAGGGGTTGGCTTCACCTACCCTTGAAAATATCCCCTATATAATACTAGATTATTCGTCGGGTAGAAAACTACTGTCTCACTCATACGACTGACAATTGGACTTGTAGATCAGGTTTTTGATGCATGGCAGAAAGTTGTTGATGCACGACAAGAGGCTATTTACGTGTGACAATATTTTGTTGTTGACGCATGACAAGAGGGAAGAGGCTTCAGACGTATGACATGAGGTTGTTGACATGTGACATGAGGTTGTTGATGCGTGACAATCCTATGTTTTGATGCACAATAGGAGGGTGGAGGCTAGACATGTGATAGGAGATTTGTTGTCGTGCGATAGCAAGTTGTTGTTGCGCGACAACAAACTTGTTGTCGCGTGATAGCAAGGTTGTTGTCATGTGAAAACAAGTTTGTTGTCACGTAATAGAGGTTTATTGTTGTGTGAAAACAAACTTGTTGTTGTAAGACACCAAATATCTTATCGCGTGTGTCTTCAACATTTTCGTCGAGATGACTTGAAAATGAAATCTTCTTTCAGGTGAAAAATTTACACAAAACCCCAAAAATTCACCTTTTCGGATATTCGCGGGATTTTCCAACTCTAATTTCCTAGAGGTCTCTTAAAATGAACCCTAGAACCCATTCTTAGGGCTTTTATAAAGTTATGAAATTGATTGATCATTTTTACATTGTCTTGTATTGAATGGGAAGATGACCATTGTCATATAGAAATCACAAAAGAATTTCTTGGGAAAGCATTTTATTTATTAAATAAATAAAGTTCTTTTAAAAATAGATTGAGCTAAAATTGGAGGATTTAGGCACTTCACTCCATGATTATTACCACATAACATTCACTCGGGGGAGAATTTTTGTAGATCGCCTAAATGGAGAATTTTTCTAGCAATTTCCCACAACTATTTTTGTTTTGTTTTATTTCTTTTTTCTCGTGTTTTGGTTTGTTTTCTCTGGAGATTCCCGTAGCCTATTCATTTTTTTCTTGCTAGATGTTTCCCCAAGCCTAGGGTTTTGAAAATTTAACCAAAGATTTTTAATTACTAACTGCCTAAAGGCGATCAGAGCTCAGGATTCTTTCAAATGATTGCAAGAAGTCGCTTAGTCCAAAAAGGTGCAAAAATGGATTTTATGAAAATAAGAAAAATATTTCCATCAATGCGTAGAGCTCGAGAAAATATGCACTTTTAGAGAAAATGACACCTAAAACGAAGCCACAGAATGAAATTTATGGCACATGCAAGTTTTTGCTACTACATCTTCCCGAAACCTTCCCAAAAATGGCAAATTTTATTTTCTACTTGTGTTTTCTTCACCAAAAATCCAAAAAGGAAAGAAATGAAATTTTCATCCGCCTTCCGTGTCCAATTTCCACGTTGCCTTAAGTGATGAATTTTCATGCAATTTTAAAGGTAGAAGTCATAATGCAAGTCACACTTTTGGAAAAGAGCTATCTTTCATGCAAGTCACATTTTTGGAAGGAATCACTTAAGATGCCAATGGGAATTTTGGTAGTGGCAGGCAGGTAGAATTTCTTGCCTTCCTAATAGGTTATGTTTTCCCATCAAGTCAAATCACTCAAGTTGCCAATGGGAATTTTAGAGGTGGCAAATAGGCATGAATTTTTTTCTTCCTTACAAGGTAAAAATTCCCATTATGAAAGTTAAGTCACTTAAGTGAAAAACGAGAATTTTTTTCCGCTTGTAGGATAAAAATTCCCTCAATGAATTTCAAGTCACTTAAGTGAAAAGTGGGAATTTATTAGCTACCTTGCAGAGGGTGAAATTTCCCATTACTTTGACTTCTTATTTTTAGCAATTCCTCTTGCCAAAAATTATGACCCACCTTGACATTAATACACGAATTTAATGATATTTATCAATGTTATTTCTAGCCAAGTTTGGCGTCATAAATAAAAGGAAAGTCAAGGAAAGTGGATGAAAGAGAATTCAAGGATGCATGCTAAAAATAAATAAAATAAATTCATAAAAAAATCAGAAGCATGCAGACTTGGGCGCCCAAATTGGAAGAAGAAGCATGTATTTTAATTAATTAATTGCCAAAAATAGGGAAAGGAAATTATTAAAAATAGCATGCAGATGGCTATATAAGCATGGGATGCCATAAGGGAGAAGAAATTAATTATTTTTGATGGAGCTTGCATCCCGGAAGGATTTTGGCACCAAAGGAAGGAGGATTTTGCATTAAAAATATTTTCCACTACCAGGAAGCATCCAATTTTGGTGCCTAGGGTTGGAAAGGATTTATTTTTATTATTCAGAGCATCTGCATGTTGATGAATACTTCATTTATGCCCATATTGGTGAAGAAAGTAGAAGTCAATGTCTGATACATTGAATATATCTTCAGAATCAGAGGAAGAAATAGATCTAGCTCTCATAATCGAAAAGGCTTCGAGAGAAAAACATTCTCTTGTTTCTACACAACCAAAGGTGGAAGTTAGTGCATGGAAAATTCCTCTTAGGAGCTTGTGCATGTGCTCCCAATCTTCCAATTAAATCCTTCATTGAATTTACTTGTATTTTTCTTCACCGTGAGTGTTGTCAAGAATTTAAAGTTGCTCATATGCAACTAAAAATAAAAGATGATGATTTTTGTCTGAATTGTTTATGGAAAGCATTTTCTTGGTGCACGACCGGAAAATAATTATAAAAGCTTCAAGGATAAGAGGGGAAACAAGTTTGAGGAAACACCCAAAAGAAAAATCACAACTACTACTTTCGAGATCCAGTTTGGTGAGAATCAAAGGAAATGATTAAACATATGGGAGAAAAAGGCATCTCAAATTCAAGGCAAAGATATCATTCAGATCATTCATTGCTAAAGTGAATGAAGTAGAAGTGCAATACAAGTTGGATCAACATGCAGAGTATGGAAGAAGAACAAGACTGAGAGTGTTGCAAGCTTTATTCTAATTTTTCTCCTCTTTCTTCTTCTTTCTCTTATTTTCTTTGAAAAAGTAATTGAGTAATCAATTAAATTGTAAAACTTAAGTGATTGGTTTAAAATCCGTTACTTCAAGTTACTGGAAGAAGTCAATTACTTGGAAATAGGTGGCATACATGCAAAATAGAAGGTTCTATTTTTAGTTATAAATCATACATGTCATGTAAAGAGGAATTTTAGAAGGAAGGTTATCAATTGCTTCTCTTTTTCATAGCTTCCACATGTGGCAATTAATTAAAAATTCCTATTTATAATTTCCCTTGTTGGTGTGTGGGATCCTATATGTCCTCCACACACATATGGAGGGTCATCTCACATGGGTTAGGTTTAGGGTTAGGTTTAGGGTTTGCTTGTGTGTCATGCACTAGGGTTACTCAACACCCTATATGTATCCCTTCATTTGACATTTATGAGTATGCCAAGACACTCCATTATCTTTCTCTATGTGCAAGCTTTGTTGTTATGTAAGTTCTTCCATTGATTGATCAATTCCTCCTTGTGATTATGCTAGAGCTATTACGTTTCCTTTAGAGTGAAACTTCATCGTGGTGCACAGTTTTCGATACGATTCTCACCAACTCTTTCATGGTATCAGAGTTGCATGAATTGCCGTCACACCAAAAGCTCAAACTGATGGTGGAGAGGGATCTCATCATGTTAAACAATTGCTACAACAACACCCTCCCACATGATGGAGCTGGGTATACACCCAATCAGGCCCAACAACATTAGGAGGTAGTGACACCGGGAATTTCTCGAGAGGTCACCCATTTCAAAGCACTACTCTGGGGCTGATGCGCTTAACCTGTCTAGCTCGATACCATTTCCATCTCCTTAGTTTACTAGAGCTCTTTATGTGCTAAACTTCATTGATGAATATTCATGATATACTTGGGTATATTTTGTTAAGCTTAAGTCCAAGTATTTGAACATTTTCGGGACTTTAAGGCTCTTCTTTGAGAAACAGGAGGAACGGTCTATTAAGGTTCTTCGAACTAACAATGGAGGTGAATATGTAAATAATAGGTTCATGGATTTCTATACTTTTGAAGGGATATCCTTGCAACATACAATTGCTTATAGCCCTTCGCAGAATGGAGTAGCAGAAAGAAAGAACTATACTCTTAAGGAGATGGCCACTTGTATGATTCATTCAAAGTCTCTTCCTCTCGTAGTATTGGGCTGAAGTAGTGAATTGTGATAATTAAATTCAGAACCGTGTTCCACATAAGGTAGTAAGAGGGATGACACCCTTTGAAGCCTAGTTTGGACGCAAGCCTAATGTTGAGAAATTTCAAGTCTTCAGATCAAGGCTATGGCTCGGATTCCCAAGAAGAAACGCAAGGCATTGGAACCACAATCCAAACCTTGTATCTTTGTAGGGTATCCTGATGGCATGAAGGGATATTGATTGTTGAATCCTACTTCTCATGAGATTTATATTGAGAGAAGTGTTAAGTTCGATGAGTCTTCTTCGACTTCCACTTCTCTACCTATTGAGGTTCTTCAGCTTGCTAATTCAGATTTTGACTCATCAGATGATGATGTTGTTGAGTGTGATCCTCTTCCTGATCCTCTCAACCATTAGACCCTTGAGTCTTTTGATTCTGATAGTAGTGATGATGAGGAATATGTCCCTTCTCACTCGAGTGATGAATCTTTTGACTCAAATCCTAATCCTCCTGGTCCTCTTTGGGCTAGGAAAAATTTACAAAGTGCTGGAGATTTAGTTGGAGATACTTCGGATATGAGACGTACTCGCTTAGATTTCGTTAGACCCCACTCTTTTTCTCCTCTACCTCTGATCCACAATCTTTCCAAGAGGCTTCTGGTATTCTTGAGTGGGATTCTGCCATGGATGAGGAGTATTCCTCTCTCATGAAGAATGATACTTGGGATCTCACCCCTTTTGAAAGGAAGAAAAATCGTTTGGTGTAAGTGGGTGTTAAAAAAGTATGGAGTAGATGGAGATGTCAAAATTTTTAAAGCGTGATTAGTAGCAAGGGTTTCTCCCGGATAGTGGGGTTGATTATACCAAAACTTTTCTCTAGTTGTGAAGACAACTTCTATTCGAATGACCCTTTCCATTTCCACACAAAGTAAACTAATGGAAATTACATCAAATGGATGTTAAGAGTGCCTTCCTTCATGGTGACCAAGAGGAAGAGATCTACATGGAACAACCTCTAGGTTATGTCCATGATCCCTCCCTCGTGTGTAAGTTAAATAAGTCTCTTTATGGCCTTAAACAAGCCCCTCGGGCTTGGTATGCCAAGATGGACTCCTTTTTACTTACATCAAGGTTTACTAGGTGTCACTCTGATCCAAATGTTTATATTCTACAGAAAGATGACTCCATACTCATTCTTCTTCTCTATGTTGATGACTTGTTAATCATAGGAAGCTCTTCCTCTATCATTGATTCTGTGAAGATTGCCTTGGCCAACAGGTCTTCCATAAATGACTTAGGTTTGCTTCATTACTTTCTTGGGATCCATATTTCACGATATGACTCGAGAATTTTGATTTCTGACCTAATTATGCTTTTGACTTACTTGCTTTTTTTTCAGATGTCTGATTGCAAGTCTTCTCCTACTCCTTTTCTTTCGTGGTTAAGTTGGTTTCTTATTGCTCTATTCCCTTGGTTGATGGTACCTTTTATCGATAGTTGGTGGGGAGATTGATTTAATTGACTCACACTCGACCGGATTTATCTTATGTTGTTGGGAGCATGTCCAGATTCATGAAGGAGCCACATGAGCTGCATTAGAAAGCAGCTAAGTAGATCCTTCATTATTTTTTTGGCACCTATACTGATGGCATTCACTATTTTGGAGGGGTGGATATTGACTTGATTGGGTTCATAGATTCTGATTGGGCCAGTGACTTAGATCATCAAAAATCTACCTCTGGCTACAATTTCTCTCTTGGTTCAAGTCCTAGTAATTGGTCTAGCAAGAAGCGGAATGCAATTGTGATATCCTCTACGTAATCAGAATATAGAGGAGTAGTTAACACTACCACGAGAGGTTGTTTAGCTACGGGGTATTCTAACATAGTTTCGCATCCACTTTCGTGCAACCTACCATTATCTATTGTGATAACACGAGCACTATCTCATTTGTAGAAATCCGAGTTCAGCATCGTGAACAAAGCACATTGACATCCATATACACTTCATACAAAATATTATTCATGATGGTATCATCAACATTCAATACATTCATACAAATTGATCGATTAAAGATATATTCACCAAGCCCTTCACTAAAGTGAAGTTTCTTCACTTGCGGTCTCTTCTTAGGGTGAGGCCTTATGCATCTACTCATCTTCTTGAGCTATATAGTCCTTCTCTTCTTCTTCTTCTCCTAGGAATATGTTATTTGGATATGGGCACCTTATCAGGCCTTTAGTTTCGGGCCCCATTGAAAAATATTTATTAGTTGTTTAGGAGTGTCTTCTTATTCTTTCGACTCATCATAGCCACTACCCCAGCCTTCGATGAAGGGGGTGTTAGTCCGTGGGATACTATATGTCCTCCACACACATACTGATTGTCTTCTCACATCGGTTAGGTTTAGGGTTATGTTTAGGGTTTACTTGTGTGTCATGCACTAGGGTTACTTAGAACTCTATATGTATCCCTTCATTTTACATTTATGAGTATGCCAAGACACTCCGTTGTCTTTCTCTATGTGCAATCTTTTTTTTCTATTATGTAAGTTCTTCCATTGATTGATTGATTCCTCCTTGTGATTACACTAGATCTATTACGTTTCCTTTAGAGTGAAAATTCATCATGGTGCACACTTTTCAATGCGATTCTTATCAACTCTCTCAGCCCTCTATACACAATAAATAGAGGAAGAACCTACGGGTTAAAGAATCGAAATTGGTAATCAACATTCTTGTGTTCTAAACTTTGAGAAAAACCCTTGATATCTTTCTGAAAGATAAAGAATTGAAAGGAGGAAGATTTTCAGAGAAATTTGTGTCAATGGTGCATTTTTCTTACTTTTGTGTAGATATTTGCATAAACTTTGTGTTATCTCATATCTAGAGTTGAAACTTTCCTTTTCTTTAAATTATGTATTGTGAGATATGTTTATTTCATCTATGTACATCAGACCAACTCTGTGAATTATTAGTTGGATTACAAATTTTCTTTGCTTTATTCCTAGATTCAATTATTTTCCCCTTTTGCAAATATTTTGTTACAACTTCTTACTTGCTACAAAGTTTCCTAGCTATAGCTCATGAGATTTGAAATTAAAGTAAAACCCACAAATAGTTACTCAAATCCATAATTGTTAAAAATCATACATGGGAGCTGTACGATGGAAAAGTGACAAGCAAGCATGGGAATCTACAAGTAACTCTTCCTCGCACCCGACCTCCCTAGGTCATGCCGAGATAGCCAGTGGGGATGGAATATATGTGGGGTATAGACAAACCAATTAGGTAATCTTATGTCTTCGATGCGCACTAATGGAATCTGTGAACCTAAGGCAAAGAAGGCTCTTCTAACCTGAACTGGCATGATAGATCGGTCGGCGAGGATGACTGCTCAAAGGCTCCAATCAATATTGAGCTATGGTGTGATTCAATCTATAGGTTGTGGGATACGCGGAAGATAACCTGTGGGTGCTTCGTATATGTCTCCGACAAGGTCATGAAAATGGAAGGTGGATATATGGTGGATTCTATGGTTGATTCTCTAGTCTAGTCCAGAAATCTTTAGCTAGATTAGCTGTTATGTCTAGTGAGGATAATTGTGTGATAATGGTTGGTGGAAGTGGAGAGGATCTAAATACTAATGTGCGTAAACCAATATCAATGTCTGATTGTCCTTTGGGCTCGTTGGGTTGTGGGATTTGTAGATCACAACCATAGATTCATGGTTGTTGTGGACCTCCTATGGTCATGTGAAGAATCAATCTCTAATCCCTGATATCCAGTAGTCGTATGCCTTTTCGGCCTCTATGTTTAGAGCTAAAAGTTGCGCAATCTTCTCAGAGTACCTTACAGGCATTCTGGCAACTTGAATTCTTAAGCTAGTGTCTATGTCAATGAGAATGTCTCCTACGTCTGGCTGTGGGACCAAAGGATCACAACCAAATGTTTTCTCTCTTTCAATCCCTTCTACAGTCATGCAGATATTTATTAGGGAAATCTGTAGTTTGGCTGGTTTGACTAAAACGTATACGCTTTGTCATCTTCTATGTTTAACCCTCTTAATTATGAACTGATTTCTTGTAGATATGTTGTTGTTCAGAAGACATGAATTTTGAGATTCTCGGTCTATGTGTTGTTATTGTTGTAACAAGATTGGGTTGAGGCACGATTGGCTCGAATACATATTCTCTGGGCTCCCTAGGTCCCGTGATTGTCATACAAAAGGAAATAATGTAAATCTAACTAAAGCAAAGCAAGCTAATTATGCAAAGTATATCTATAGCATATATAAATTCTCTATTTTTGTGTTTTTGACAAAGTTTTTAACAGAATTAAGATAACAACTATTTAATATATCTAGGAAATGACAACTAATCTAATAACAGAATTTAAAACAAACAAGGTAGCCGAGTATAGCTACTTGTCTGTGCAGTTGTGAATCTATTCTAAATAACTAAATAACTAATCTAATTTATTTGAAATACCCCCAATTTTACCTCGAAGTAAGGAATGAATCATAGATTCTTAGAAACTATGAATCCCCACATCTTCCAAAGCAATATCGAAAGAGAGATTAACTGAAATGAAATGATTTATTACTCTATTTGATATGTTTTAACTAAAACTTTGATAGCTTAAACCTGGATTTTGCGTAACAATGACGAATCTTGATTGTGTGTGGCTATGTCCCTCAGTGTGATCTCCTCGCGTTCCTTCGTGCTCACATGAATCCAGAAAATCATGTAATGCTAGCATCAACGGGAGGAGGTATTGGAATAATGGTGGCTTTGGATGTAGACTAAATACAATGCAAGTAGGAGAGGGATATCGCAAGATAAATGAGCTTGGCTTATGTAATTCCTAGTAGGATTTATTTCGAGTCATACAACACAAAACGCCCGAAACTGAAACTATCCTTCTTGACAAACAAAACCTACAACTCTAATGGCTTCAAGCTGAAAATGAAACTATCCTATCTCAATTGATTGTATGAAATAGTAATAACACTAAAACAAGAAGATCATGTGGCTTCTAAACAACAAAACAAGACTAGCTATGCATGCAACAAATGAAAACTATTGAATTCCTAAACAAGAACTGAAAGACTAAACTATTGAAATGAGAAGATGAGAGGCAAATTTTGAGGGGCCATTTGCTTGAAAACCAACTAGCTATTTATAGAATTCCCATTTACCCAAAGGTGAAATCCAAATTGAACTCTTTTACAATAAACAATGGAGAAACACTATTCCAGGGAACCAAAATCATAAATACGAGCAAAGGCGGTGAAAAAAGATGGTAAACGTTGAAATTTTACGTGAGTCGCGATAAAAGGAATGTTCTGGAAAAATGCGTGAAGGACCACCACCCTGAGCAGGGCATCGGTTTCGTCACTGAAGACCAAAAAGAAAGGAAAAGAGGGGGAAGAGCAAAACAAAGCACATAGAGGCTAAGCGGGGCATGCGGGATGTTAATGTACACTTGGAGAGATTTTCTGAATCCCGAACACCTTGCAAGGAGACCTGTATCATCATTGGGGCACGTGTGACATCGTTTCAGTAGCGTAGTACCCTTACAATTTTGGGTACGTACATATTGCCCCCTCAGAGAAGTGTTTTAGCCATGAAGAGGCGCAAAATGGTGGGTCTCGAGTATGGCGGTCCCGAAATGGGAAGTTAGAAATTATACTTGACATGTCCGTGTGTTGAAATGACACCATCCAAAATTCCCGCTACCTGCAAAAATGAAAAGAAGACTCAAGTGCAAATAGATAAAATAAATCGAAAAATAAATACTAAAATAATATGAAATGAGGACTTACCATTTGTGTGGGGATAAGAACTTACCTCCGTCGGTGCTCCAAACCTGCGAAAAGGGGATTCAAAACGAGTCAAGATGCTATATATGTAAAAATGGGCCCATTTTCCTATTCATTTATGCATGTTGATTTGATTGATTTTGAGCTTTGGGACCCACGATGATGGTTTTTGATGAGAGTATAGTCAAAACTTTTGTGATGAGATAGTGATCATGCCTCCATGAGCAGAACATTGACCCACAAGATCACAGGTTAGTTCTTCTTGATTTAACGTCTTTACCCCTAAAACGTTAAAATGATGAAATATTTGTCATGGGGGATTATTTTTGAAAATTTCGGTGTTAATAGAGTCACTTAGGGGGGGCACCTAATGGGTAGGCTTTGTTTTAGTAAAAATAGTCATTTTTCCATGTTTTTAAGTGTTTTTAGGGCACGTGACCCATTTGGAAATGTGGGACACGACCGCCACCCCTGAGTTACAGGACCACCACCCTTTAAGGCAGCGGTTATGGAACCGCCGCCCTGCTCAGGGTGGCGGTCCTTTACAGAATGCCAAAATAACAGTGTTTTTAGCCCAATTTTGCATTTTTAGTATTCTTATATGTTTTAATGATTTTTCCAATGTAATTTGAATACTAACTTACTCCATTTTGCATGTTTTTGGGTGTATGTAGAAGAAGGAGGAATATATCAGATGGAGCCGAGAGAGAGAGAGAGTGTGACTAGCTTCTAGCAGTGTTGGATGCACTTTCTCAGGCTGAGTAGGATACTCTTCAGAGGGCCGACATATTACATATATCACGGGTTCCTCATGTCACACCTTCTAGTCACATACTTTGTGACTGTTTTCGTATTGGGATGTTGATCGGAACACTTTCCGATTTCCAGGAGTCAGGGGTGAGTGGACTATCACCCTAGAGGATGTCTACCACATCTTGGGAGTCCCGATCATTGGGAGATGACTTACACTTGAGACAGCGGGGTCGCGGGCTCAGATAGCTCAGTGGGCTACATACATGGGAGACATAATTGTCTCCACTGGTTCGAAGAAGGGGGTGAGGGTCCGTTCCATTCCTAGCTTTCCTATCCCCTTGATTCGTCAAGCCATTATGGGGATCCTTTCCTCGAGATTGATCAAGGACAAGGGAGGAGACAATTTACTCTACTACTGGTCCCCTATTATTGCACAGATTGAGGCACATGGCCAGATTTATGCCTGGGGAGCCGACATACTTGGGACCACCTATCATGATTTGTACCGGGTGGTTCACTTATAGGGACAGTCTTTGAGCCATCCGACCCTGGTTATGAGTTGGGTCTATGAGTGTATCATCCATTATGGGAGAGGTGTAGAGGTGGCAGATCCTAGAGCCATGAGGGCAGCTAGATGGACAGAGATTTTAGTGCTTAGAGCACCTCACCAGCCAGTTGCTTCCCTGACTACCGATGATATGGAGGCCACACCTTATCAGGCCATGGCAGGGTTGTGGGGTGAGGAGACCCTCACTTTGATTTCTGCTCTACTATCGGGCAGCTTGTGGACAGGATGGGAAGCCGGAGACACACCCCTTTGACCGAAGTGCCTTAGCGGTTTGGCCTTGCTTACATTGGTATGCTTCCCGGTGGTGCCAAAGTGTTCAGATCAATTTGGGAGGCTATGGGAGGTCCCAGAGGGTGGGGTTGGACTATTGTTACTCCTGGCGTCCCTATTGCAGCCAGGAGCGTGGTACGCGCTCGAGGGAGAGCCAGTGCTCCTCAGGAACCTTTACTTCAGATCACTGCTGGCCCTACCCATAGTAGTGACGACCCCATTGATATAGACTCGAGTCTGAGGAGTTCACAGGGGGAGAGACGAAGGAGGAGACCGAGGATATGGAGGTTAGTGAGTCGGGTGGAGAGGAGGACAGTGATCCCGAGTGGCATGACACTCAAGAGATCTTACAGGCCGAGAGGGTAGAGCAAAGTGCGGAGAGGGTGACCCTAGTTTCAAAGGAGTTGCCCTCTCAGGACTTAGGTGGAGAGGATGAGTCTGTAGTAGGACGTTATGTTCCCCAGGCATAGGAGGAGGACATCAGTTAGTGGCGACATCTGTGGTAGGCATTGACCCTAGGGATCCCTCTTGGAGGCCCGGAGATCCGAGTGAGTTGTCACCCAACTCTTATTATTTGTTCAGATTAGCTAGGATTGCCTTAGTTGCTATCTCTCCATTTGTTCATTCTTGTTTTCACCTTTTGATCATTTCCTAATTTGTTTTCTCATTTGCTTGCAGAGACTGCTGATGAGTGGAAAGACCTAATTCACCGGGTATGTACTGATACCCTGATGATACCCATATAGAGGACTCACGCCGAGCTATCCATGGATGCGGGAGAGCCTTTGATAGTACTGTTTGGCATAGCGATGTCTTTTCCCTATATCGGCATGTGGCCAAGATGGTGACTACCCTCCATACCGAGTTGGCTTGGTATACGAAAATAGAGCATCTAATGAGGAGTCATTCTCATAGCGAGGTGTAGCTTCTCCTGGGACCGTGAGCCCTCAGTGCAATCAGAGTGCCAGCATAGCTGAGAGTCCTAGACATGGTTGTGCACCTTCAGAGGGATCTCATAGGGGTTGAGAGGCCACTTGGCTCTTTTTGTAGTGACTCTTAGATTTTTTATACGATTTATTTTGTATTTCTTGGGCTCATTGAGCATTTTGACCATGCCTAGTGCATGATGGCATTGTACATAAAACTTGATTATATATATATATACTTCTTTTTGGATCAGACTCTTGGTGTCTAGGATTTTGTGATTCATTTCCACATGTAAATTATAATGTCATTTTTATATGCTTTTCAAAATGTATGCAATGGAGAACAAATGATACAAATGCTTTCTTTCTTTCTTTTTGTACTTCATAGTGCTGATATATGATAATGCAGACATAATGTGATTTTGAACTTTAGCTTTCATAAGAAATTTTTCTGATACTTCATATTGTTTTGACAACGTGTAATGATAAACTGGTATGATGAGCTAGATGTACTTGCCCCACTCCTATCTCCACATAACTAGTAAGATGCGAGGGCTCACCACCAAGAGCTAGAAAGGGCACAAGCTATGAAATTTGTTGAATGGTAGCGATGAGAGATAGACAAAGATTTGATGGAACCAAATTAGGATGCTACAAACCTATTCTACTCAAGTGACTCCATAGTTTAGAATGTAACTTGCTTTGCAGTTTATCCAGACTTAGATCCATAGATGGCCACATGGTTGACAAAATCTGGTTTTCAGGGTTTTGAACTCTCTTGGAATTTTGGACATCTGATTCATTTGTTTTTGACTCAAGATTTCAAAGGTTTATTTGAACTATTTGCTTATGACCTTTAACATTACTATCAAAAGGACCCCCTACACCTTGCCCCATGCTACTAGTAGGAAGCATGGGCTTACCACCATGGACAAGGCATAGGTGAGTAACGGCATTAACATCCTTTTCCAACCCTACGTCACTAGTAAGAGATGCAAGCTCATCACCTGAGGATGGTAGGGCAAGGAAATGTGTAAAAATAAAATTTTCTATTTGATCTATATTCAACTTATTTATTTGAGCAAAATGTCAATATGTTCTTATTTCCAAAGAGATATATATACGGGATAGATGTGACACCATGAAGCTTCTAGAACAGACCATAGGCAAGACACCTATCCTAGGAAGAAACAAAAGTGAGAACAAGCATGCAGGCCTTGGTATGGATACCGTTAAGAATTTGTCATATCTAGCTTTAATTGATGAAATGATTCTGAAATAGTTGATGATGTTATGACAAATGAAGAAGTATGATTCGAATGCTTCTACCAATACCAACAGAAGTTTGTAATGAATTGCTTGCGAATAAGTTCCTTGATCACAAAACTTTACGAAACGAGTGGACAAAATGAACCTAACTACATGAAGATGCAATGTAGATATAATTATACAAATAGTGCTGGTCGCTTATGCATAGAATCATTTAAGATGCAAGGAATTGACTGTTTCATTGAATTCCTCGCCTTCTAGTGTACATAAGAGATACACACCATTTCCATAGTCTTTCATGACTTAGTATGGGCCCAACCATTTGGGCCAGAATTTCCTTCCTTCACCGGTCTTCTTATCGATTTATTGTCTAGTCTTAGAACTAGATCTCCTTCATATATTTCTCGTTCATAGACCTTTTTGTTATACTGCAGCACATCCAGTCAACATAGAATCTATGCCGCTGTTCAGTGTCTAATTTGGCCTCATCTAGGATTTCTATTTGGGAGAGACGTGCTTCTCTATAAGCTTCTTCATCCGAATCCCTTGTAGTGAGATGCGGAGACTGGGTATTTCAACCTCAAGTGGGAGAAATGCTTCTGCTCCAAATACCAATGAGAAAGGAGTTGCTCATGTTGGTGTTCTTATTGAGGTTTAGTGGACCCACAAGGCCGGATATAACTTTAAATGCCAATCTCATTTGTTTTCTTTTACCGTTTTGAGGAGAATAGCTTTCAACGTCTTGTTTGTTGCTTCAGCCTACCCATTAGCTTGAGGGTAATACAGGGAGGCTGTATGATGGTTTATTTTAAATTTATTGCATAGCTCATGAGACCTCGTCATTCTTAAAGGAAGTGCCATTATCTAAGATAATGATTTGTGGGACACCATACCTGTAAATGATCTGGTTCAAAATGAACTTGGCGATCACGGCGGTGAGTACGGTGGTAAGAGGCATAGCCTCTACCCATTTGGTAAAATACTCGGTGGCCGTGATTATGAATTTATGGCCATCTGTTGACGAGGGAGAGAATTTTCCTATCAAATCTAGGCCCCATGTAGAAAAGAGCCATGGAGTCACGATTGGTTTACAGACTTGTGCCGCATGTGAATCTCATGAGAAAATTCTTGGCATTTATGGAACTTGCATACAAAATCTATTGCATCGTGTTCTAGATTGGGCTAGAAATAGCCCATCCGATGTAATTTTTTGAGCGGTGGCATGACCACCGAAATGGCCTCCAAATATTCCACTGTGAGATTCATAGAGAATCTTCTTGGCTTCTTTTGTGTCAACACACCTTAGAAGCATTCCATCGAAAGCCTTATGATAGAGCACTTGTTCTATAATAACGTATTTAGCTACGATAATGTGTAATTTCCTTCTTTTTTGTTGTGTAGCATCTTCTGGATACGTATGGTTCATGATATAATTAATAATATCAGTATACCAAGGACATTTAGAGATAGGAGGTCTGGTTTTGATGTAATATATGCATTCATTGGGAAAATCTAAATCTACCAGATCACCTCCGTCTAATGGGTTGTCGGCTAACCAATATGCAATGATTTGTCCCTTAATGAGACTTCTGGTTTACAAAAGTTAATTCGAATTCACCCATTAAGGTTATAAAGTGTCTAGCCTTTTTAGACAAGGACCCTTGCGTGAGGAAAGTTTGTAAATGGTCTGTTTTTACAATGACCCTTGTTTCTTGATTTAGCATGTAATGTCTTAAGTGTTTGGTTGCAAAGACTATGGCAAGGCATTCTCATTCTGCTTGCATATAACGTGTTTCATAATCGAGTAATGTTTGGCTAATGAAATAAATCATGTGTTCTCATTTTTCATCATCTTCTTGAGCCAGCATGCAGGCCAGCGAGACATGAGTAGCTCGTGAGTATAGAATTAAAGGGTGGTCTAGCTTAGGAGGCATTAGCGTAGGTGGTGACAACAAGAAATGCTTAACTGCTTTGAAAGCCTCATTACAGTCTTTGGTCCAATCGATACTATAATATTTCTTGAGTAGATTATTGATTGGATGAATGGAAAAGCTTAAATCTGGGATGAACCTTCGGATTGCACCAAGTTTCCCAAGAAATGACCTGATTCCAGACTCATCCGAAGGTGGGATCATTTCAAGAACAGCCCTGGATTTTGGCTAGGTCTACATCGATCCCTCGTGATGATATGATGTAACCTAGGAGTTTCACTCTGTCATGCCAAATACACATTTTTTTGGGTTTAGCGTGACTCTATATTTAATCAAGCATGAAAGAATGATACGGAGCACTTCTGAGTGATCACAACACTTCTTGGCCTTGGCCAACAAGTCATCTACATAGGATTCCATGATTTTATGAATAATATCGTGAAATATGTATGTCATTTCCCACTGGTATGTGGCACCAGCGTTCTTGAGACCAAACAGCATAACAACGTAGCAATAAGTTCCCAAGGAGTTATAAACGTGGTTTTAGCTTGGTCTTGTTCAGATATTTTGATTTGATTGTATCCCGAGAACCCATCCATGAGAGACAAAAGCTCAAATCCAGTTGTTGCGTCTATGATGATGTCAATGGATGGTAACGGGAAGTCATCCTTGGGGTACACTTTGTTAATGTCTTGAAATTCTATGCGCAGATATGTATATTCCTATTCTTTTTTAGAATGGAGATGATATTAGATACCCACTGAGAGTAATTGACCGGTTTGATGAACCCTACTTGGAGAAGTTTCATTACTTCTTCCTTCACCATGAGAGCTACCTTGGGTTTCATTGGTCTTGATTTTTGTTTAATTGGCTTTGCATCTGGTTTGGTGACAAGGTTATGTACTGCGATGTGTGGTGCAACTCCTGTCATTTCTTTATAATTAAATGGAAAATCCTTTTGATGGTTTTTGAGGATTTGAGCGTGTATTTCTATTTCTTGAAGTTAACAAAGATCCTAGTTCGGCATCTTTGGTTCTTCCTCCGTTCGATGTTAATATCAATTGTTTCTTCGATTAAAGAAGCGTTACCTTCTTCAAACTCAGGTAGGGCTGGAGGTAGTTCCAGATCTTCTCCATTCTCTACCGCGTATATGTCAAGCTCCTTTTGTGGGGGAAGCTCTATCATGGGATTTCCAAAGTAAGAAGACGAATGTGGGATTAAGGACAAATCTACCACGTGATGGGTGAGATGTAACTCTGCATAGGCATTTAGGTAATCAAGAGTGGCTCTATCACTATCAACATGATCTAAGATAGTAGATTTATTCTCAGCTATGTTTGTTAAAAGAGGGTTTGTTGACGTTTTCTTTACTAATGGTTCAAGTATGAAGGGATACCATGAAACAGGTGTCTTCCAACTCACTGTTTGGAGTGAAACGTGAAGCTGAGGTTGCTATTGAATCCGTGAGAAGGTTTTGTTCTCATGGGATTGCCTCAATGGATATGAAGTTAAATCCTTTGCTTAAATCTAATACTGCTATTTTTTAGAGTCAGTAAGTCTTGACTCTAGTCTCATACACCTCAGAGACTTAGTTTGCTACTAATTGTGAGTCTCCTAACAATCTGATGTCATTAACACTGATCCTTTTAGCTATGATGAGACCAAGGAGGAGGGATTCGTACTCAACACCATTGTTTGTACATTCAAAATTTAATTTAAAGGTGAATGGTAGGATCTTTCCCTTGGGTGAAGTAAAGATCACACCTGCCCTGCCCCATAATGACATCTAGCTCCATCGAAATGGAGAGTCCAATATTTACTTGGGAAGATGGATGTTGGGACATTTTCTACATCTATTTCTTCTACTTGGTTACTTCTACCATGCAGAGTTCCTCTGTTGGAAGAGAACCAACTCCTAGGGTACATCCCATACCTACAAAATCAAATGGTAGGAAAATTGGTAAATCCTATTCTAGCAATTCAACAATTTTTGCAGTAGTTCCTAATGATACTGTTTCTACAATGTTAGCCTCATCCTTGAGGGCTGGGATATTCTTGATTAGGTTCATAACTTCTAACTCCATTGTAGGTACCAACTTTTCTTCCGGTTTTGAGTTGGTTGGCTTGTTAAGTTGGTTTGTTGGGAGTTCAAACTCAGAGTGAACGCCTGGCCTTTTCTTCAGATCTGCTAGGTGTATATCGAATGGTTTTGGATCACCTTTTGCTACGAATATCTTTCCTAAGTGCAAGAATCTTATTTCTTGAAATAACATAGAAGGGATTTCCTTCATATGGTGTATCCATGGTCGGCCGAGGATCATATTATAATTGGTTTCCCGATCTATAATATAAAACTCAGTTAGGATTGTTTTGGGTCCTAAGGTGACTGGTAGTATTATAGTCCCAATCAAAGTGGCTTTAAGGCTATCATAGCCTCTTAGTTAATTCCCGAGTCGTGGAAGAATTTGCTTCTCCATACCCTAGCTTTTGAAGGAAAGAGAAGGGGACTATGTTAATTGCTGCCCCATCATCAACCATTGCACGTTTAACATAATTGTTATAAACCCACACTTGTAAATGTAAGGTTGGATCACCTCTACATGCAATCTCAGCATCTGTTGGCATTTTTTTTATGTCAAATATAAACTTGGTATCCCTATCTAGTTGCCTTGGAGGGTGAATATCAAAGTCTATATGGTTTACTTGTGTTTCGGGAGGTGGAGTGATGTTAATTAAATGACCTAAACCTAATGCTTCTAAAAGAGCAGCCCTATGGGCAAGAGAGTTCTTCAATAAGTCCAAAAAGGAGATGTGAGAGAAGGTCTTTGTTAGGTCATTAATTAAATCATAGGCACCTACGGGTTTTACTAATGGTTGTTGAATGTTATCTGTCTCTAGTGGGTAACTTGGATTTGGCTGAGAGGAATACTCTCGTGTCCTTGTTACGGCTTCCACGTGTAGCTCAGTGTCTAACTCCACTAAAATGACTATCTTGGGTCGTAGCTGATTTCCTAATTGTGGTGCGACAGGTGGATTTAGTGAAGTCGAGGCTTCATGATCATTGTTTCTTGTCATCACACCCTTGTTCATCCCATTTGGATTTATTTTTTTGTTATTGTGATTTGGGAGCAGATCATTGAAGATCTTGAGGGGAGCATTTTGAGGGGAGACTGCTCCCATGAAAGTATTTGGCATAGGTGATGCAGGATCTGCTAAGAACATATCTATGAAAAGTTATCTTTGTTCTTCTGGTAGACGTTGCATGAATTTATTGTAATCATGGAAAGTCCTAGTGTCATGGCCTTGAATTTTGTGGAAACCACAATACGAGTTAGGATTATAATTCCTAGGTTGTTGGTTTGGTACGTGTTGTGGTCCAAAACTTTGATTAAAACGTTGACTATTAGGATTAAATTTTTACGTTTTTTGCCTTTGGTTTTGATATCCGGTTGAATTTTGACTTGGATCCGTATGCGGATCTCGCCTTTGTTGTTGTTGTTGTGGATGATTAAAATCCACCACATTGATTGTTGGGGTAAAATTGTTGTTTCGTTGATTGTTAACCGGCGGTGGAGCATTTACAACATTTTCCTTTTTTTCTTGGTCAGTTACTCCATCTGTTGTTACACCATGATTTTTGTTAAGGATTTTAGGTCCTTGATTGACGTTTGTGGTAGTAGGATAAGTCGTAGTATTTTGGTTGGGGATGATTAACCTCCCATTTTTTCCATACGTCTTGTGACCGCTATCTATTGCAGCTTGATCTATTCGGAGGGCGCTCTCAAGTACTTCATCATAAGTCCTTAGTGGGAACTTCTGGACTTCTTCCTTTATCTCTCTACTGAGAGAATGAAGGAATAAATCGCATAGTTCCATCTGATCCATGTTTGGAGCACTTGCCGAAGAATAAAGGATTGTACGCCATCTTTGGATGAAATGAGCAATGATTCATTGTGTTCTTACTTAATGTGCAAGAATTTTTCCCGATTCTGTTCCAACAGTTTGTTCATGTCAAATGCCTTGATGAACTCTAAAATGAGTTGTTTAACTGAATGGATGGAAGCTTCGTGTATTCTCGTAATACCAATTGAGGGTGATACACTCTAAAGTTTTGGGGAATATTCTAGCAACAACCCCATCCCAAGGGAGTAGTTCTCGAATGGATATGGCATAGGCCTTGATATGTGCATTTGGGTCTCCCTCCCCTTTATATTTGGGCAAATCGGGTAGAGGTCTTGGAAGCATGATGCTTCATATGGTGAAGTCTAAGGGTTCTTTCAAATATTCTGAATAAGTTCCTATCGCATAGGTTTCGACCATCGATGGTGCTTGCTGAGGGGGTGGAGGTGGGATGGTTTGTTGATATGGTGTAGCATATGCATTTACAGGGGGATAAGGAAATATTTTTGGTTGAGCGAACATGTTGGGAGAAGATAACATATCTCCTTGTGGTGACTTGGAATACATGTTTAAGTATGGAGGAGTATTGCCCAGGAATGGATTATTTTGTACTAGACCGGGAGGTATCATATTTTCTATTGGAGTGGCATTAGCAAATGTGGTTCTAGTTAGTGCTTGTTGCAAATACTGAGGAGGCATGCCCAACGTGCCTATTCCTGTGAGGAGGTCTACTTGGCTAGGATGATGTGGAGGGTTGGGGATTCCTACTTTTCCAAAATGTGAATTCTGATTTACTTGAGCAAGTTCCAGCCCTCTAACCTTTTCAGCCAAGGCTGAAATGACCTCTATTGGTGAAGACACAATATTTTGCCTTACGGGCATTTGTTGTGTCATTTGAGGTTGCAAAGGGGTATGATACCCCGCTATGAATTGGTCGTTATCCTACCAAACTTCACCGAGGGCATTTCCCATTGGTGGAGGAATGGGGGTGTTTTCCTAGAATAGAGTATCAGATTGTACTTGTAAGCTCCCTACTGGTGGATACATGCTTTGGAAGCATTGGTCACTTTTAGCGAAGCGTGCCAAGTATTCCTCATCCAAAAAAGGAAGTGGGTCTGACTGTCTACTGATCTATGGTCTGAATAAGACCCGAGGAGATGAAATAGATTCTCTAGTAAATGTCATGTTATTAGAGCCTGAAGGATCTGGTTGTTGTGCTGATCAAACTCCTCAATTTGGAATGAAGAACTTGTGCTAGCTCTTTGAGGGGGAGTTTGAGATGATAAATAATTATTTGAATAGTTATCAGCCCATGCAGAAAGTGAGGGTGATGGTTGTCTATTTGTTTGACTATAGCTTATTTCAAGACCTGAAAGAGGTCTGCCATATGCATTGTATCTCGACATATTCGGGGGGTATATGAATACCCATGAGAATAATGGGAAAGAGTGAAGGTGGATGGAAGAAGTGAAAAATAAAAGAGGAAGAATTGTTTCTTTCACGTTAGGTTCACCAATTTTGTACGATGGAAAAGTGACAAGTGAGCATGGGAATCTACAAGTAACTCTTCCTTGCACCTGACCTCTCGAGGTCGTCTTTGAGACAATGATTAAGGATGGGATGGAATATATGTGGGGTATAGAAAAACTAATTAGGAAATCTTATGTCTTCGACGCACACGAATGGGATCTGTGAATCTAAGGCAAAGAAGGCCCTTCTAACCTAAACTGGCGTGATAGATCGGTCGGCAAGGATGACTTCTCGAAGGCTCTAATCAATATCGAGCTCTGGCATGATTTGATCTATAGGTTGTGGGATATGTGGAAGATAGCCTGTGGGTGCTTCGTATATGTCTCCCGACAAGGTCATGAACATGGAAGGTGGATATACAAGTGGATTCTATGGACGATTCTCTAGTCTAGTTCAGAAATCTTTAGCTAGTTTAGTTGTTATGTCTAGTGAGGATAATTGTGTGATAATGGTTGGTGGAAGTGGAGAGGATCTAAATACTAATGTGCATAAACCAGCATCAACGTATGATTGTCCTGTGGGCTCATTGGGTTATGGGATCTGTAGATCACAACCGTAGATTCATGGTTGTTGTGGACCTCCTATGGTCATGTGAAGAATCAATATCTAATCCTTGATATCCAGTAGTCGTATGCCTTTTTGGCCTCTATGTTTAGAGCTAAAAGTTGCACAATCTTCTCAAAGTACCTTACAGGCATTCTTGCAACTTGAATTCTTAAGCTAGTGTCTATGTCAATGAGGATGTCTCCCATTTTTGTTTGTGGGACCAAAGGATCACAACCGAATGTTTGCTCTCTTTTAAGCCCTTCTACGGTCATGCGGATATTTATTAGGAAATCTATAGTTTGTCCGGTTTGACTAAAATGTAAACGCTTTGTCGTCTTCTATGTTTAACCCTCTTAACTATGAACTAATTTCTTATAGATCTATTGTTGTTTGGAAGACCCGACTTCGAGATTGGTTTATGTTAGTTATTCTTTTGTAACAAGATTGGGTTGAGGCATGATTGGCTCGAATACGTATTCTCTGGGCTCCCTAGGTCCTGTGATTGTCATACAAAAGGAAATAATGTAAATCTAACTAAAGAAAAGCAAGATAATTATGAAAAGTATATCTATAGCATATATAAATTCTCTATTTTTGTGTTTTTGAAGAGTTTTTAATAGAATTAAGATAACAACTATTTAATATATCCAGAAATGACAACTAATCTAATAACATAATTTAAAACAAACAAGGTAGCCGAGTATAGCTACTTGTCTGTGTAGTTGTGAATCTATTCTAAATAACTAAATAACTGATCTAATTTATTTGAAAGACCCCCAATCTTACCTCAGAAGTGAGGAATGAATCATAGTTTCTCAGAAACTATCAATCCCCATAGCTTCCCGGAAATATTGAAAGTGAGATTAATTGAAATGAAATGATTCACTACTCTATTTGATACATTTTAACTAGAACTTTGATAGCTTGAACCTAGATTTTGCAGAATAGTTACGAATCCGATTGTGTGTGGCTTTGTCCCCTCAGTTTGATCTCCTCATTCCTTCATACTCACATGAATCCAGAAAAACGTGTAATGCTAGCATCAATAAGAGTAGGTATTGGAACAATGGTGGCTTCGGATGTAGACTAAATATAATGTGAGTAGGAGAGGGATAGTGCAAGAGAATAGAGCTTGGCTTATGCAATTCCTAGCAGGATTTATTGCGAGTCATACAACACAAAACATCTAGAACCTGAAACTATCCATCTTGATGAACAAAACCTGCAACTCTATTGGCTTCAGGCTAAAAATGAAACTATCCTATCTCAACTGATTGTATGAAATAGTAATAACACTAAAACAAGAAGATCATTTGGCTTCTAAACAACAAAACAAGACTAGCTACACACAACAAATGAAAACTATTGAATTCCTAAACAAGAACTGAAAGACTAAACTATTGAAATGAGAAGATGAGAGGTAAATTTTGAGGGGCCATTTTCTTGAAAACCAACTAGCTATTTATAGAATTCCTATTTACCCAAAGGTGAAATCCAAATTGAAATCTTTCACAATAAACAATAGAGAAACACTATTCCAGGAACCAAAATCATAAATACCGATGAACGCGGTGAAAAAAGCTAGTAAACATTGAAATTTGACACGAGTCGTGATAAAAGGAATGTTCTAGAAAAATGCGTGAAGGATTGCCGCCTGCGCAGGGTGGTGGTTACAAGACCACCGCCCGACTAGGGAGGTGGTCACGAGACCGCCGCCTGGCGGGAGGTGGCGGTTTTTTCACTAAAGACCAAAAATCAAGGAAAAGAGGGGGGAAGAGCAAAACAAAGCACACAGAGGCTAAGTGGGCAATGCGGTATGTTAATGTACACTTGGAGAGATTTTCCGAATCCTGAAAACCTTGTGAGGAGACCTGTATCATCATTGGGGCACTTGTGACATCGTTTCGGAAGTGTAGTACCCTTACAATTTTTGGTACGTACGGGAACCTCACTTTGGTAAATGAGGGAGATTTATCTTATGACTACCTAGGTTTTTAGTGTGTAGAAAATCTAGCCAACACCTTCTTTCTCGAATGAATGGATATGGCGCCAAATAGGGACAATTATATATGGGATTTGAGTTTGATGGATAATAGTTGGACATCTCTCAATCAAACAGATCTGTTGGATGAATCTGTTGGACCATTGTATGGATTTTTTTGGTGCATTGGAAAGCTCGATTAAATGGATCTATTAGATGGCATGGGGTTAGATGGAAATTCTTAGAGTGACTCGCAACAGGTTGGGCCATGATTGGGGTTTGGATTCTATGGTAAATATTTCAAAAGGGTTAGATGGTTGTATATGTATTATACCTTATACCTATGTAGTACGCACTATGTATAGTTATATACTTTGGTGAATATAAGCACATGTGTATTTAGAATGTTGGCAAATCACATGCATAAGTTCATTAATATGTGTAAATACTAGGAAAAATGACCCATACTAAGGACCAGTTGGATAAACTTTCGGCAAAGTAGGTGGCAGCCAACTACTCGAATATTTTCCATTTCCAATTTCTCAAAACTTGAATATTTGCAATTTTACAAAAATTCTCCACTAAAATTTTCCATGTCTCCAATCTTTTCTATCACCTTTTACAATGAATGGGGGCATCCCTTCCTCATTTCCACTATCTATAGTATCAATGTTAGAAGCAAAATGGGTGAGAGGGGTGGGGTGAATCAATCCTTATAAAAACTTCAAATTATATTTCAGATCTGAAACTCAAAATCTCATACACATTCAATCACAATATCCACTTATTCAATACTTTATGTGTGCACACAATAAACCATCAATGAAGCATGTAACCATGAAAGAAAAGAAACACCATAAGAACACAAGATATAAGTGGTAAACCCTCAAGGGTAAGAAAACCCATTGAAACACAATCTTATATTGATATGTTTCTGAATTTAGTGAGGCACCAACCCCTATTTTAGTAGAGCACTAACCATAAAAGGAGCAACAACCCATAATTTTGTGAAGCACCATCTCCATAAGGAGTCCCCCAATATGATTAAGTACCCACTCAACCACATTATTATGTGTAGATATTTTATTTTTTTCGCCATAATTGATGGAGGTCCAATATCCAACTCACACTTCTTCACTTAAACCCTAGCTGATTACACTTCAAAAAAAAGATCTTCAAACCCTCTAAATATAATCAAACTCTTTCTTTCATGTCCTCTAATTTTTCTTAACTCACAACACACTTGAATCAACTCCAAATCATTTTCAAACACCTATAATAACACTTCACCTATGTCGTCCCACATGCACACACTCAACTAGTTTCAAAAAGCACCAAAAAGCATGCTTTTATAAACTTCTCCTCATTCTAAACTTAGGCACAAAATGTTACCTCATATTGGTTCGACCCATACATAAATTAAAAAATTAAATTTGAAATACAATAGTCCCAATTGACCTAATTAGGTTTTCCTAGCTCAAACCATCATTTCATGTGCCAAAAATGGCTCAAAACCCCATAGGCACAATCTTAAAATTTCCCTAACATTAGTACCATAATTTTTCATGACCCACAACTCATCACACATGATTAAAATTTCATTTAACATTCATACATGGTAACAATTAATATAAAACAATAAAATTATTTCATTTATTGGGCCCAATTCCCTTTACAATTCTCAAAACAACTATTCCCTACACCCTTCAACACCTTGGAAACTTCATAAGGCCACCAAATCACTTAAAAAAGAAAAAAATTCCATGTCACCACTTTAAGGAAATGGAAGAACATTTAAATAACTTCTAATTAAGTTAGAATTCATGAAACATATATCTCTTCAAACTACAACCACTTTTGCCTTCACCAAAACAACCTGCCAAAAAATATGTTTCAAAATGTTATCTCATAAAATCATTTCTAAATACATTCAAGAGATAAAAAATGATTCATTGGATTCCAAATTCATCCCTATTTACATTCCAGGTGATAGGCAACATCAACCAATCCATCTCATGCTTCATACAACATCAAACTTTCAACGAAACATATCCTTTCTTGAACTATAAATACTATTCCTTCTCAAATAAAGAAATGTAAACCCTATAAAATGACCTCATCATGAGTAAATAATTTTATCACTGGAAATTTCTATTAATCCCTTTCCATATCAACTTGAAGCCTGTCTCAAAAATCTATTTGTAGCTCAATTTATGCTCATTTTACTCAAGATTGCTATTTGAGATCCCAAAACTACCATTTGACCAGTCAAACTGTATGGAACTAAAAAAATGAATATGCATGAACTTGTCCTAAAAAATTCATGGAAATAAAAATAACTCCCATACATCATGCACAATCAATTTTGTATGTTACTCATTTGGACCACCTTGTCTGAAAACCTTTTTCTTGAAAGCTGCTATTTATAGATGCGGCCTACTCATCACCATGACCTCAAGCATATATTTATAGAAGTATTTTAGATTCCTATACAACATATAATAATATTTTTTTATGAAATGATTAAAACTTGGTCACTATACTTCACTTTTTGTTAATCGCACTTAGCTAGGGTTTAACTAGGGTTTTAGACCTCTTTACCTCCTTAACATTCATTCATAAAACCTTTACGATCAAAAAACCTCATTTAATTTTTGAAACCTTATAAAATAACCATAGAATATTCCCTAAAATTCACAAGTTCCCATATAAAGCACATTTTTCACAACGAGGATTTAAAGTTGCACTTGAATTTGAAAATACACTTGTTTTTCACCTGCTTCACATAATCAGTCATATCTAGAAAAATACACATCATGGGCACCTAAATATTTTCTTAGAGCATACTTTTTAGTTATTATAAAATTTCCAGTAATAATAATGAAAATTCCATACCCCAATCTCTCCAGTCACTAAGACTTACCTATGCTTGCATGTTAGATCCTCATTGTAGAAGCTAGGGTCAACTGAAATAATGCAATAATAGAATAATTAACCTCTAAAAATGAACCAAACATACCTCATATTCCATTATACACCTGATTTAATTCTTCCATGAGCTCATATGGCTCTAATCCACATTTTCACACCTCCAAGATGTCATACTGCTCCCCCAATTACTTTTGTAACCAAGTGAACCACCTATACCTACACCATGTCACTACTGTGAGTGATCAAGCACCCTCAAAATATTCTATAAATCATGTCAACATGCTTCCTAAGCATCCAAGAAGCTCACATTGCCAAAATTCACCTCCTAGGCACATATATAGGCTTGTAAGAGTAAGCACACCTCACTGAATCCCACTATAACAACTAATATACATCTAAAAGTATATTAGAATCAATAAAATAATCATAAAACATTAACTTTGTCATTAATGTGGTTTTCATCAATGAAAACACCTATTAGGACCATGCCAACAATCTCCCCCTTTGTCATTGATGGAAAACACCTGAACTTCTCCCCTTTTTACATTAATGAAAAAGGCATACCTGTAGCTCACATACTTCACCTACCTCAGCTTCATACCATCATGCTTTGGTTATAAACATAAACCAAATATCTCAAACAATCTCAAATTCTTGATTTTTTCCTTCATTTCAAGCATGGAAACTCCATGCTCCCCTTAGGAAAAACACTACCAACATCTAAAAAACATCTAGTAAGGCATGAAAGAAGAAAAATAATACCTTGTTAGGAGATACAACATCATATTCCACCACTTAAGCATGCAAATAAGCACATTTTCACTTATAACCCTATTTTGAGCTTCTTAAGGGCACTGTAGTAGTCTTGGAACAGGGGCATCAACACCTTTAGCATGCCAATAACAATGACATGAATGCCCAAGCCATACCCATTCTCCACCTTATTTGAAAAAAATCATCTTATCTAGGCATAAAACCTGCAATACAAGGCATATACTTACTCTTCATACCAAGAACAACATTTTGAGTCCAAAACAAACTTTCTAGGGCAATTTTGACCAATTTTAGCATCTGACTACAGGTCACCAAGCTTTAACTCAAGAAATTATCACCCCTAGAAAAATACCTCCAAAACTAGCTCAAGAGTAAAAATTAGAGATACAAGCATTTTTATCATACCTTGAAATCAACTTTATCATTTTCTTAGGGTCCAAAACAAATTTTTTAGGTCTTTTATAGTCATATTTCAATGATATAAGCCAATACATACCATCACAAGCATGGAAAAAGGAGAAAACAACATTTTATCACCTTGGATGGTCTTGAGAACAAAATTTCAATCCCATGAAGGATCAACCAAGAACTCTCCTTGTCTTGGAGAGCTCACACACACCTTGAGCAACATTTCTTCTTGCAATGATAATACTTCAACACTAGAGGACTAACAATAACATACCAATACCACAACTCCATTAAGAAAGAAAATAATGTCTTTATGGATCTCAACACTTAAAAATTCTTACATAGTGATATATAACAAGCTCCCCTATCATAAGAAGAAAAATTACAACCTTTTACCAGTCAATACTCTGTCTCAGGACACTGTAGCACTATCTCATCCTTCACTTGGAGGTCAAGTTCAACATATTGACCTAAACTAGATCATTTAAACCCATGAACATACTTATCCATATGCATTCATCATAAAAATATCATACCAAGGATTGAAAGACATCATTAGTACCTCAATACCACTATCACCATGTTAAACTTGAGCTCCTACGGGCTGTAGGATACTAATATAGAGCAATAACAAGTTTTCAATCCTTGAAAAGTAATTAAGACCTCCATCTACTACCCTCACTTGAGAACCATATATATATATGGAAGTACATAACTATTTCAAATGAGAATGAGCTCTGGAACATATGTGATACCATGAGAAAAGCATGCTCCGCCCCTTCTAAAACTATAGATGATCAGTTTCTTCATGGAGCACTAAAAGACTCCCACAAGCACATATCAACCGCGATTAAGAAAAAAATTCTCTCCCAAATAATTTTAAATACTTCAAGGGCACACCAAATCTATTTACATCATAATAGATGATGAGACAACATCACACTTACCTAAGAAACCATCACCTTTTCCCTATCTTGTAGCAAGCAAATATTGACACAAATCATGGTGAGGAACAACCAAGAAACCAAAGCAACTGATGTAGAATACATTGGTCACCTTATATATGCATTGGGACACTTCATGAAGCCCATACTAATGCGAATCACATTTTCAAATCTTGAAGACATACTTTGTAGACCAAAAAACATTGTTAACTTGCCAATTATCCCTTTTAGACCACAAGAGAAACTTTTCAATATTGTCATGCATAACTAAAGAAATATAATTACTTAAAGGCCTAAAATTCTTCCATCCTTTATCCCCTCATGAGCCTTTAATATTTTCTAAAAAAATAAGATTCTAACTCCATATTTTGACCCTTCAAAACCAAGTTTCCCTCTCTACCGCTTAAGAGGACTATGTAAACATAGTTAGACGCAGTGAAGTATCAAATTCAGTTGTTTTTGTACTTGTTACTCCCATGCTTGCTCAAAAACCTTGCAAAGACATATCTAAACTTGTTGAGAACCTTCTTCAATTAGTATTTATCAGGAACCACAAATTATCTTACATGTAGAACTTAAAATTTTCTTAAAAACAAGTGCTATCTTGACCATATCAGGGCCACAATCCTTTTAAGTGCAAACTGATCAAGTTAGCACTTGATAGCGTTAGACCATCTTTAAAGAAACTGAGAGGTCTAAACACCACTTTTGAAACATAAGACATAGATCCAAATACACTCAAACCAAGACACAGACTAGACACACATGTTGATAGGAATGAAACCATTAAGAAATTGAGTACACATAGACTTATAATGACCAATTTAAACTTCATATACCTACTCAAACAAACATACAAATGATAGACCCCTTGAACATGTGATGGGAACCTCATAAAATCTCAATTACATAGTATATAATTCTAACTTTTTCAAAAATATACCATAACCAACAAGCCTATATATTATAGCAATAATGAGATACACATACATCTTAAACACACTAAGAGCTCATAGACACTAACACACACCAAATTATATGATCAAGAGGATCTTGAACATACTGATACACCTTAGACTAGTCTTGGATCAAGAAGACCACCATACAAACCAAAAGAACCCAAATGTATGTGTTATCCAAAATGGCGCCCCAACTCATTTTTGTGGCTAACTCCTTGTGTTCTTGCCTCTCTTGTGCCTCAGTCTACATTTTTTTATTTTCAAGCACTCAAGGCTTTCTAGAAATGGCACCATCAGCTAGAGCTCTCTCTCAACTTTCTAGAAAGGTAAATTTTTCCTCCTAACTCCTTATATTTTTCAAGTTATGGCTCGGCAGAGTTTTTGTGGAAAATTTTCCCATTTGAGGCCCGTAGCCAATAGGAAGCTGCCACATGGCAGAGGAGTTCGGGGGTCGGAGGAAAATTTGAATTTTTTCCAAGTATTTTGGTCAAAGGTTCAAATGGAAATTTTTGCCCGCGGGGCCGCGGACCAATCAGGTTGTGACACGTGTCACAAGGGGGGCGGAATGAAAAAATTTGCTAAGTATTTGCCAAATTTTCCAAAGTGGAAGAATGGAACGGAAAACCCGCGGGAGGCGAAGGAGAGAGAATTCTAGAACGAATCAGAGCTTGCCATGTGGCATCAAACCAGCAGAGTGCGGGGAATTTTGAAAAATTTTCCAAAGACAAAAAAAGAGGTAAAATTTGAAATTTTTTCCCGCCGATCCGTTTTTGGGCCGTTTTTGCCCTAAATCTTCAAACAATCATATCTTTTGATCCAGAGCTTGGATTTTTGCGTTATTTATATCATTGGAAAGCTGTTAAAATTATCTACATGATTCCATGGTCAATTTCTAATTTTGGTTCATTTTGGAGAGAGAAAATTCAAAAACGGTTCTGGTACGTGTCCATGGCCAGAAATGACATTTCAACAACCAAATTTAATACAAAATGGGTCGCATTCTTCTCCAGCATGGTCAAAAATGATAGGGTATGGGTTTTTAAGGTCCTCCATGCTATTTTAATGCATTTTCCATCAATGAGGAATGGGCTCCCACATTTTTTACATTTTCTCTCTCCTGGGCTCGACCCATGCATTGTAAAAGCCAGATTTGGCTCATTTCTTGAGGGTTGAACACTTTTTGGCATTGAAAACTTCTTCTTTCACCTCCAACAAGTGATAGTTGTAAGAATCAGACATTTTTCATAGTTTGTAACAGGTTTATACCTCTTTGATGGTGGAATTCAAGAGATTTTTCATGAAATTGTGATGTAAAATCTCTGAATGCTTTCGATCCTCTTTTGTATTGTTTTACTTCATTTCAAGACCTCTAATTACATCTATATCGACTTGTGTATGTTTTCCCTTGTTGCATTTCATGAATTTGTGTCTATTTATATGGTAAGAAATGTTTCACCACTCCTTTTGGTGCATCACCATCTTTAGTTTAGTTTCATTTTTAATTTTTATCCCTGTCTCCTTGCAATTTAAGATAAAATTAGGATTTGAACCTCTGCAGTTGTGCAAATAATAGATCTGATCAGAGGAGTTTGAGGAACCAGACCTCTAATCTAGAGATTCCTCTCTCATTTTACAAGTCCCACACTTGGAGAGAGGTTTCAATGTTGTGCAATCTGCTTTGGATGCCTAAAACATCAACTTAGAAACCTGATTTGCATCCAGGGGTGCTGCTGATTTGCAACAACAGTTTTGGCACGCTAGGTGGGACATTAGAGGTCTCATTTTTATTGCAGCAAATTTGATGTGCATCTGCTACAATTTTCTTGCTTGAAAAGAGCTATAATTTACACATCTGGCGACTCCAAGGGGAATAATCAATTGGTTTTAGCAGTGCAGGCCTGAAAACTCATGAGAAGAATCACTACAAGGTCAAGAGTTGGAGAAGAAGAAGTGTTGTTTGAATACCTACAGTTATCTCCAAGAGTAAGGCAAAGTGGGAGGAGAATCCAAAGGTCTCCATCTCCACCAAACATAACTCTCTCAACTCCTCCACCTGGTAGGCCTTTCATTCAATAAACAAGAGGTTTAAGGCCAATTAGAATGGCACAAAACAACCCCTATGTCAATTTCACTGGCAGCAGCCCACTTGCTCTCAATGCACAACATCCAATTCCAATTGCAGCCTTGAAGAACATTCCATACTTCACTGGAGAGAATCAGACTACTCCAGGTGATCATGTTAAAGACATTACCAACCTTTGTGCAATTCATGAAATCAATGAGATGCGAGTGGTTTGTCAGATTCTTTGGCATCTTCATTGAGGGGAAAGCATTGCAATGGTTTAGAAGCCTTGGAGCTGGTTCAATCACAAATTGGAATCAGCTGTGTATAGCACTTCATGAGAAATTTGGAGAGAAGGGAGACAACTTGTCTCTTTTGGAGCAGCTGACAACCATCAAGAGAGCTCCCAATGAGCGGTAACCGATTTTAACTTCAGATTTCAAAAGACTTGGGAGAGAGAATTCCGGTGGCGGTCGGGCCAACAGCGATGGAAGGTGCTTTTCTCTACTATCTCAAAGCTCTAAATTCTGATATTTCTATGTTGATTCAGTCCATGGGAGGCATAACTATCCCTATGGCTTATAACATTGCCATTAGGGCTGAAAATTGTTTGATCCAAGCTGGAAAACTTGCCCCTAGACCTCCCATGCCATTGTTTCCAAGTTTAGAGAGTCCAAACACCAATCAAGCACCTAATTTGACTCCTTCTCCCACTCCCAGAAATCAAAGTTCAAATGAAGCTTCTACTTCATCTCCAAGTGCCCCAAATGAGCTTCAAGAAGTCATGAAGCAAGCTTTGCTGAAACCTAGGCAATGAGCTAGTTACTCTCAAGAGGCAACAAGCCCAAGGTTTTAGACCTTCTTACCAGCCCCAAGCTCAGCCTAACAGGCAGCCATACCAACCACAAAGACCACCTAATCTAGCTGCAAATATGAATCAAACAAGGCCTCCTGCCAATAGACCATTTCAGCCCTACAATCCAAATGCCATATCTGCCTCTAAGGCATTGGTGCCAACACAAAACAACATTGCTCAGGAGTATGGTGGTGTTTTCCATGTAATGAACCTCATAACCAATCCATGTGCTTGATGGTGCTTTGAATCAAGCATTAATGGTGACAACTCTGGTGTGGAGGGTGAGGGCGTCGAGGAAACAACCAACAACAAGAAACATTCCAACAGCAATCAGCCCCAAATGACACCACGTTGGTAAATTGGCAAGCAGAGGATTTTTGTGGCATGAATCAGGTAGTTTCCCAAGGTTTTGCAGCCAACACAAGGTCAAAAAGGAGGAATTTGGGTGAAGAACAGCCATTGGCTCCAACCAATCCACGACCTTCTATGGTTCCACAAGTGGTTGGCAAACAAAATCCAATTGTAAATGCACAAGGGCAGCCAAGAACAGCTCCTAGGCCAACTCAAATACCAATTGTTGCTACTCACGTGCAAGGAGTGAATGTGCAAACAAAGGGACAAAAAGAGATCCTTCATCACCATTCAGTATCATCGATCAGATGAAGAAGACAAATGTCAACATATCAATGTGGGAATCCCTATCTATCCCAGGCCAAAGAGATTTGCTACAAGCTGCCATGAAGGACTGGCCAAATTTGAATCAACAAGTTTAGATGCAAGAGAAAGTGCTCACAAATGTTGCCCAGCCTGAGGGGAATCATGGAGGACAGCAAGGTAAAATGTTGAAGCCCCCTCCTTTCTATGTTTCATTAATCATTGGAAATCAGCTAGTGCACAATTGCATGATAGACTCCGGGGCAAGTAGCTCAGTGATGCCTAAACAAATAGCTGATTAGCTAGGGCTCCAGTATGAAACAATATCCAAAGGGGTAGTGCAGCTAGATGGGACAGTAGTAGCAATAGTTGGAGTGATTAAAAACTTGAGTCTTACCTTGCATGCATGTCCAAATGTTGTTGTTTTACAAGATGTATCAGTCATAGACCTTCCACCACTCTTTGCCCTTTGCTTGTCAAGGGACTTCACAACCAAGATTGGAGGATATTTGTCTATTGATTGGTCACACATGCTGTTCAGAACAAGGTATGGAACCAAAGCTACAGTCAGGTCTGAACCTATTGCAAACTTCCACATTGAGCCTTACACTCCAAGTCAGATTAATGCCAATTGCTCAACATTTGATCAAGAAGATCACCCAAGCACTGATGAAGCTGACACCAAGGTTGGGAGCATCCCGGATCTAACTCTTAATGAATGGGCAAACAAGGTACATGCTTTTGATCCTTATCAAGAAGTAGAAGAATCTAAGCTAGGGGTCTATTGTATACATGAAGAAAATCAGCCTATTCCTAGCATCACCAAGCCAAACCACAAAGGATGACAATGAGGTATGGCAGCTAGTTTTTGATGGATCAAGGAGTAGACAAGGTGTAGGAGGTGGAGCTATGCTTGTTTCACCTCAAGGAGTAAAGTACTATTCAGCTTTTAGATTTCAGTTTGCATGCTCAATAACAACTGCTGAATATGAAGCCTTGGTGCGAGGATGCATTGGGCAATCAAGAAGAAAATAAATAACTTGCAAGTCTTTGGTGACAGTGAATTGATTGTAAATCAGGTCAAGGGACATCATGCTGCCAAGAATGATCTACTCAAGTGCTACTGAGAAACGGGGTATGGGACCTCATGGAAGATTTTGAGGGTTTTGGCATCAAATCCATTCCTAGGAAAGAGAATCAAGCTGCTGACAAGCTTGCAGCAGTAGAGGCAGCCTTTGACATTGTGGAAAGCATTCAAAAAGACAAGGTACAACCAAACATCCACGTGATTATGAGGCCTTTAGTGCCGGATAACAATGTCAGTTGGCAAGTATTTGAGAATGACAGCAAATCATCCATTTCTTGGCAAGAAGAAGCTGAGTTCTCAGCTAAGAATCAAGAAAAACTGGAACAACAGTATGGTGACCAAGTGGTACAGCTGAGAACTAACAAACTACCCAAGGGACTTATCACTTTGGAGTCCATTTTTAATCCCAATGATCAGTTTAGGAAAGAGAAAGCAAACATTCAGGTCAAGAGAGAAGATTCAGTATCCATCTTGGTGGAAGAGAACAAACCATTGCAAATTGGAAAGATGACAACTGAGCAAGAAAGGTATGAGTTCATACAGTTGTGTCAAGAGTTCCCTGATGTGTTTGCTTGGAGCTATGAAGATTTGAAAGGTTTCAATCCCAACTTAGCTCAGCATACCATTGAAGTGGATCAAATACTAAGCTGTCATGTAGAAAAAAAAAGACCGGTCAATCCACACATGGAGCCTCTCATGAGGAAAGAATTGGACAAGTTGATTGAGTCAAGAATCATATTCCCAATCAAGCATTCTAGTTGGGTTGCCAACTTGGTTCCAGTCAGAAAGAAGAGTGGAGAGATCAGATTGTGTGTTGATTTCAGAGACTTAAATAGAGCATCTCTCAAGGACCATTACCCACTCCCTTCCATGGAGCAAATCTTGCAAGTTGTGGCTGGCTTCGAGAGGTTTTCACTACTTGATGGCTACTCCGGCTACAATTAGATTATGGTGAAGGAAGAAGACCAGTTCAAGACAGCCTTTACAACCAAATGGGGGACTTTTGCATACAGGAAGATGCCATTTGGGCTGTCCACACTTAGTCTACCTTCCAAAGAGAAATGGACATGGCGTTCAAAGGTTTGATTAACAACGTGGTGCTGATTTACCTTGATGATATCATTGTTTTTTCCAAAAATGTAGCAGACCACCTCTCTCATTTGAGACAAGTTTTCACGAGGTGTAGGAAATTTGGAGTGTCTTTGAATCCTAAGAAGTGTATCTTTCTTGCACATGAAGGAAAGCTCCTTGGCCATATTGTCTCTAAAGAAGGATTAGCAATTGATCCAGAGAGAGTTGAAGCCATAAGAGCACTACCATTGCCAAGCCACAAGAAAGCCCTTCAGAGTTTCTTGGGGAGGATAAACTTTGTTCGGAGGTTTGTCCCAGATTTTGCAGCCCTTGTCAAACCTATCACCAAAATGTTAAAGAAAAGCATGGCTTTCAAGTGGACAGCAGAAGGAAAGGAGAGTTTTGAAGCAATCAAAGAAGCCATCTCTCAAGCACCAACTCTCATCAACCCGGACTTCTCCAAGGATTTCATCCTCTATGCATTTGGAGGTAATGACACTATTTCTGCCATTTTGGTACAGCAGAACAAGGATAACGATGAGCAGCCAATTGCTTTCTTCAGCCAGAGCCTAGATGACTATGAGGTGAGGTATTCTTTTATTGAGAAGCATGTCTTTGGCGTGTCGAAGCTTGAAGAAATTCAAGCATTTAGTCTCAAACAACAAGGTCCAGTTGCTGGTCTCACATCTTTGGGGTTAAGGACTTTCTCCTCAACAAAGATTTGAATGAGAAAAGGGTAGGTTGGATCACCCGTGTCATGGAGTATGACATTGAGATCAAAATCACCAAGCTGGTAAGAGGAAAAGGATTGTGTGAGCAGCTAGTTTTGGGAAGCAAAAAGAAGCATGCAATGAAGGAGAGGCTGTTTTGACAGTTCAGAGACAGCCATGAGCCATGTGGCTCTCAAGAAGAAAACAATGCTTGCCCCCACTCCTTGCTGGACCCAAGGTATAATGCACTTACTAAGCACGAGGCCTATGCCCTCCGAGAGATGAACAAGACCCAAAGAAGAAGACACTTGGAGTTTTGTTCAAGAAAGATGTAGGGTGTTGGAAGAATTCCATGGTGGACCAGTGGTGGTCATTTTGCACCAAGTGACAGACTCTAAAAATCATGAAGGCTGGTTATTATTGGCCTAAAATTTTGAGTGATTGCTTATGCATGGATTAAGAGGTGTAAGAATTGTGCATTCTTCACGGGAAAAGAGAGACTTGCTGCCCTTCCATTGCATCCAATCTCGGTTGACCAGCCATTCATGCAATGGGGTTTGGACTTCATTGGAGTCATTAATCCCGATTCAAGTCAAGGGCACAAATGGATTTTTGTGACCACGGACTACTTCACCAAATGGGTGAAGTAGTAGCACTCAAAAAGCAAATGAGTCCAGCATCTTAGACTTTTATGAGGGGATAGCAACCAGATTTGGTATACCTGCTTCTGATAATCTCGAGATAATGCATTGACATTCATTGGATCCAAGGTGGTGAGTGGGTTGTCAAGAATGAGATCTACCTAAGCACTTCATCAAACTATTACCCTCAAGGTAATGGCCAGGCCGAGTCTACAAACAAGAACTTGTTGAGGATCATTCGGAGGACTCTTGATGAGAATCAGAGGTCTTGGCATACCAAACTGAAATCAGCCTTATGGGTGATAGGATAACTCCCAAGAGATCCACAGGTAACTCTCCATTCAAACTTGTCTATGGAAGAGAGGCAATCTTTCCCATGTCACTTGAGTTGCCAACATTGGAACTCATGAAGCAATTAGAGTTGCTAGAGTTTGAGCCCATGGAGGTGAGATATGCAGAGTTGATGGAGCTGCAGGAGGTTAGAAATCGGGCATCCCAAGAAATGGAAAAGGACCAAGCTTTGATCAAAAAGACCTTTAATAGGAAGGCCAAGGATATATCTTTTAGGTTAGAGATCTAGTGTTGAAATGGGATGTGGATAGAGCAAAATCGGGAAGGCATTCAAAATTTGATGCCATTTGGAGTGGCCCATACATGGTCACGAAGTGCAAGAACAACAATGCTTTCCAATTGGCCTCATTGATGGTGAAGAACTGTAGATTCAAGTCAATGGAATCTATCTCAAGCATTGCTTCTAGAGGGAAATTTACCACCTTGTAAATATTAAATTAGATTTTCATTCCTCCAAGTGCTTGTGCACATTGTTTTGCTGTAGGTTAGTTTTGTTTTCCCTAAGTGCTTTGGCACGACTTGCTTTGTCCATGGAGATGTTTTGCAGTCCTTGCTTCCATCAGGTGATATTCCATCTTCCTCCTTGCACATTCTAAGTCAGTTGAGGTTCTAAATAGAATATTTGATGACTCCATGCCCAATGGACTACTTCAAGCAATTGGTATTTTCATCTAGCAGGAAGATGACCCCTCTGAGTCACCAAAATTGTTATCCAAAATGGTGCCCTAGCTCATTTTTGTGGCTAACTCCTTGTGTTCTTGCCTCTCTTGTGCCTCAGTCTACATTTTTTTATTTTCAAGCACTCAAGGCTTTCTAGAAATGGCACCATCAGATAGAGCTCTCTCTTAGCTTTCTAGAAAGGTAAAGTTTGCCTCCTAACTCCTTATATTTTTCAAGTTATGGCTCGGCAGAGTTTTTGTGGAAAATTTTTCCATTTGAGGCCCGCAGCCAATAGGAAGCTGCCACATGGCAGAGGAGTTCGGGGGTCGGAGGAAAATTTGAATTTTTTCCAAGTATTTTGGTCGAAGGTTCAAATGGAAATTTTTTCCCGGGCCCACGGACCAATCAAGTTGTGACATGTGTCACAAGGGGGGAATGAAAAAAATTTGCTAAGTATTTGCCAAATTTTCCAAAGTGGAAGAATGGAACGGAAAACCGCGGGAGGTGAAGGAGAGAGAATTCCAGAATGAATCAGAGCTTTCCACGTGGCATCCAACCAGCGGAGCATGGGGAATTTTTGAAAAATTTTCCAAAGACAAAAAAGAGGTAAAATTTGAAATTTTTTCCCGCCGATCCGTTTTTGGGCGTTTTTGGCCTAAATCTTCAAACGATCATATCTTTTGATCCAGAGCTTGGATTTTCACGTTCTTTATATCATTAGAAATATGTTAAAATTATCTACATGATTCCATGGTCAATTTATAATTTTGGTTCAGTTTGGAGAGAGAAAATTCAAAAATGGTTTTGGTACGTGTCCATGGCCAGAAATGACATTTCAACAACCAAATTTAATACAAAATGGGTCGCATTCTTCTCCAGCATGGTCAAAAATGATAGGGTATGGGTTTGTAAGGTCCTCCATGCTATTTTAATGCATTTTCCATCAATGAGGAATGGGCTCCCACATTTTTTACATTTTCTCTCTCCTGGGCTCGACCCATGCATTGTAAAAGCCAGATTTGGCTCATTTCTTGAGGGTTGAACACTTGTTGGCATTGAAAACTTCTTCTTTCACCTCCAGCAAGTGATAGTTGTAAGAATCAGACATTTTTCATAGTTTTTAACCGGTTTATACCTCTTTTATGGTGGAATGCAAGAGATTTTTTCATGAAATTGATAGTGCAAACTCTGTGAATGCTTTCAGTCCTCTTTTTGTATTGTTTTACTTCATTTCAAGACCTCTAATTACATCTATCAGCTTGTGTATGTTTTCCCTTGTTGCATTTCATGAATTTGTGTCTATTTATATGGCAAGAAATGTTTCACCACTCCTTTTGGTGCATCACCATCTTTAGTTTAGTTTCATTTTTGCATTTTTATCCCTGTCTCCTTGCAATTTAAGATAAAATTAGGATCTGAACCTCTGTAGTTGTGCAAATAATAGATCTGATCAGAGGAGTTTGAGGAACTAGCCTCTAATCTAGAGATTCCTCTCTCATTTTACAAGTCCCACACTTGAGAGAGGTTTTAATGTTGTGCAATCACCTTTGGATGCTGAAACATCAACTTAGAAACCTGATTTGCATCCAGGGGTGCTCTTGATTTGCAACAACAGTATGCATATTATTATACCAACACATAGAACATGAAAACTTACATACAAGAGGAACTAAAGATGTACCAAAATTCATACTAAAAGACTCAAAATACATACCTTGAACTTGTAGAGGAGATATAGGATGACATATACATCTCCCCCTCTCTTATATTCTTCATATGCATTGATATACCTTTAAGAAGCATAGTGAAGGCATATAGGTTCCATGGAGACCTAAAAGAAGGTCTTGAAGAGGTCCCAAGCCTTCTTGGGAACCTATAAAACTCCTTCATACTACCTTATCTGATCTAAGCAATGAGATTCATTTCTTCTTTCACTAACATTTAAATTTGAGGACACACCATGCTCTCTCCTAGGTTCTTAAGTCCTTCTAGGATCATTTTCATGCACTCTAGCTCTTTGAACACCATAGTCTTACACTCTAGTGACCTGAATAACTTCTCATTTGACCTGAGTAAGATTGAAAATAGTTTTTCCACATGTCCAACCTTGTTACATTTGTAACACACCACTGTGTTTCTTTTATTTTGCTCATGTGAGTGCCTAGATGAGTCATTCATACATTCACTAGAAATGTGACCTACTTGATTGCATTTGAAGCATACAACCTTCTTGTCATAATCATCTATGATGTTTCTCCATGGCTAAGTGTCTCTAGGATCTCTCCTACACTCCTTATCCCTATGACCAAAGGCATTACATGTATAAAAAAAAACCAATGAAATACCTTTCATACCTTGAGGAATTAGGTTGCCTAATTTTCTTGCTTTTCTCCATGTCCTTGGCTTGAGGTTCATTCTTTCCTTCCTTAGTGCTTGATTCTCCCACTTCTTTGCATGGAATCAGATCTGATTTCACCTCTTTATTTCTCTTGAATTCATATTTGAGGCCTAAACCAATCCTATCACTAGTGTCATTTTTATTTCTCAAGAGATCATTAAGAGATTTGCTACTTTCTTTGAGATTTTGATAGGGCTTAGCCTTGCTTGTAGCATCTGTAAAATCCTTATTAAGAACCTTCACTTCCTCTTCCTTATTTTTAAGGCTCAAAGTCATATTATTATTTTGTAGTTCTAGTCTTCTTACTGATTCTTCTATTTTTTTATATATTTCCCAATGTTTCCCTTCAATTTCTTGTATTTTTGTCTCATATTCCTTGACTTGAGCTGCCAACCTTTTGTTTTTCTTCTCATCGTGTTCAAGTTTATATTACACATATGTTAATTCAATCCTTAGAATATCATCTTCTACTTCTACTACCTTGAAATAATTAGGTGAAATATCACTCCAAGGAATAGACCCGCCACTAGAGGATATTATGGATTCTTTTGTCACAAGGATTATTTCATCACCAACATCATTATGATCAGATTCAACCTTAGAATCAGATCTCTCTTCTTCACTGTTAGATTCCTCTTTAGTGTAGAGACTTTTTACTCTTGTTCATAGATTCATTCTTCTTGAACCCTTTCTTCTTATCAAATTTATGATTCTTCTTCTCATTATCACTATCATGATCATCATTCCTTTTCTTATCATGTCTATGAGGAAACTTGGTAGAAAAATGACCAATTTTACCACATGAAAAACATTTGAAAGGCATATTACCTTTGTACTTACCAGTCCCAAGTGTCATTCTCCTAGAAACCATAGAAAATATCTCCTCATCATCAAGATCTAAAGTAGAATCTTCAGATTTCTCCTTCTTTTCTTTAGTCACTTTCTCCATCTTGAAGGCTATCTCCTTATTAGTAGGCTTGGAATCCATTACCCTCATCTCATAGGTTGTTAGGGTTCCATGTAGCTCATCCATGTTTAGCTTAGTGACATCCTTTTCTTCCTCTATAGCTGATACTTTTGAATCAAACTTTGGAGTCAAGGATCTTAACACTTTTGAAAAATTACTTCCTCTTTTAGATATTGTCATTGCCCTTTAATATTGTTAATTATATTATCAGTTCTACAAAGATAGGATACAATAAACTCATCATCATTCATCTTAAGAGATTTAAATTGATTTCTAAAAGTTTGAAGCTTAGAAATTCTTACCTTTGAGTCTCTTTCATAGAGTACTTGGAATTTTCCCATGCTTCCTTTGCAGACTTGCAATGCATCACTTTTCCCATTTCATATTCTCCAAGACCACTTATGATTGCATTAAGGCCTTTGAGTTGTTGGTATATTCCTTATTCTGATCATCAGTGAGTAGAGAAGTAGTAGGAGGAGTATAACCACTCTCAACAATATTCCAAACATCAAACCCTTGAGCCATGATATAGGAATTCATTCTCATTCTCTAGAAACTATAGTTCACACCATCAAACATTGGTGCCTTTCCAATCACAATGTTTCTCTCCATTTTTTTGCTTCAAGGATATCCTTTCAAGTTGTCAAACTTCTATAAAAAGGACCAGCTTTGATACCAATTGTTAGAAGCAAAATGGATTGAGAGGGGGATGAATCAGTCCTTATAAAAACTTCAAATTATATTTCAGATCTGAAACTCAAAATATCATACACATTCAATCAAAATATCCACTTATTCAATACTTTATGTGTGCACACAATAAACCATCAATAAAGCATGTAACCATGAAAGAAAAGAAACACCATAAAAACACAAGATATAAGTAGGAAACCCTCAAGGGGAAGAAAACCCACTAAAAAACAATCTTATATTGATATTTTTATGAATTTATTGAGGCACCAAACCTACAAGGACCCCTAGTTTAGTAGAGCACCAACCATACAAGGAGCACCAACTCCAAAAGAATGATACAAGCCCCCAAGATAATCAAGAACCAACTCAAAAAAATATTATGTGTATATATCTGATTTATTTCTGCCACAACTTATAGAGATCCAATATCCAGCTTACACTTCTTCACTCAAACTCTAGGTGATTACACTGCACAAAACAAGCTCTTCAAACCCTCTAAAAATAATCAAAACTCTTGATTTCATGTCCTCTAATTTTTCTTAACCTAAAATAAACTTGTATCATCTCCAAATCATGCTCAAACACCTGCAATAAAACTTTACCTAGTTCGCTCCACATGCACACACTTAACTAGTTCCAAAAAGCACTCAAAAACATGTTTTAATATGTTTCTCCTCATTTCAAAATTACAAAAAAATTTTACCTCCTTTGGGTTTGACCCATATATAAAGGAAAAAATTAAAATTTTAAATACAACATTCACAAGTGACCCAATTAGGTCGTCCTAGATCAAACCATCATTTCATTTGTCAAAATGGCTCAAAACCCCATGGGCACAATCTTAAAATTACCTAACATTAGTACCATACTTTTTCATGACCCAAAACTCATCACACATGATTAAAATATCATTTAAAATTCATACATGGTTTCAATTAATATCAACCAATCAAATTATTTCATTTACTAGGCCCAATTCCCTTTACAATTCTCAAAACAGTTGTTTCCTACACCCTTCAGGACAACAAAAATTTTATAAGACCACCAAACCACTTCAACAAGAGAAAAAAATTCCATGTGACCATGTGATGGAAATTTCATAACATTTATATCACTTATAATCAATTTATAAGTCATGAAACATCCATCTCTTCAAACTACTGACTACTTTTGCCTTTACCAAAACAACTTTGCCGAGAAAAATTGTTTCCAAAGGTTAGCTCATAAAATAATTTATACATACATTAAATACCTAAAAATTGATTAATTTGATTCAAAATTCATCCCTCTTTACATTCCATGTGATAGGAAGCATCACCCAATCCATCTCATTCTTCAAACAACATCAAAATTTCACTAAAACACATCATATCTTGAACTGCCAAAACCATTCTTTCTCAAAGAATGAAATTTAAACCATATCAAATTATATCATAGTGATAAAATAATAATATAAATGGAAATATTTCTTAATTACCTTTCCAACACAACTTTAATCATCTCAAAACTCCATTTTTAGCTCAAGTTATGCTCATTTTACTAAAGATTGCTATTTGAGATCCCAAAACTACCCTTTGACCAATCAACTGTATGGACCTCAAAACACCATGAAACTTCATAAAATTTTACTCAAACCTTCATGTAAATAAAAAAAACTCCCATACATCATGCACCATAAATTTTTCATGATACTTGTTTGGACCACCTTGTTCTAATATCTTCTTCTTCATAAACTTCTATTTATAGGTGGGGCCCACTCATCACCATGACCTAAAAGTATATTTATGGAAATATGAAATATTTTTATACAACATAAAATCATCAATTTTTATGAACAATCAAAACTAGGTCATTATACTTCACTTTCTGTTAACTACGCTTATTAGGGTTTAACTAGGGTTTTATACCTCTTTACCTTCTTAACATTCATTCATAAAAAAATAACAATAAAACAACCTAATTATTTTTGTGAAACCTTATAAAATCACCATATAATCTTCCTTGAAAGGAATAAGGTCCCATGAAAATCACATTGTTCACAATGAGCATCTGAAGTTGCACTTTGAGCTGGAAATACACTTGTTTTTCACCTTGTCTCACATAATCAATCATATCTAGAAAAATACACATCATGGGCACCTGAAAGTTTTCTGAGAGCATCATGACTCATTCCTATAACATATAAAATCATCATAATATCAATTACATGCCTCAATCTCTCTAGTCACTAAGACTTACCTATGTTTGCATGTTAGATCCTCACTATAGAAGCTAGGGTCAACTGAAATAATGCAATAAATGAATAAGAAACCTCTAAAAATGACCCAAACATACCTCATATGTCATGATATAACTTATTTCATTCTTCCATGAGCTCATATGGCTCTAATCCCACCTTTCACACCTATAAGCTACCATACCTACTCCCGATGATCACTGTAACCAATTGAACCACTGTACCTGCACCATGCCATTGTTGTGAGTGCTCAATCACCATTAAAACATAATAGAAATAATTTCAACATGCTTCCTAAGAATCCAAAAATCTTACATTTCCAATTTACACCTCTTAGGCACTTGTATAGGCTTGTAAGAGCAAGCACACCTCACTGAATCCCATTGTAGCAACTAATATACATCTGAACCGGTATGTTAGCATCAAGAACATCATCATAAAACATTAAATTTGTAATTAATGTGGTTTTTCATCAATGAAAACACCTGTTAGGACCATTCCAATAATCAATTCTTGACACCATCCCAAAACACCACAAACAAACAATAAAACCTCCAACCTAGAAAAATAACAAAGAGACAAAATCCACAAAAAAAAATAACATGTGTATTTCCATGTTTCTTACTTCATTATTCTTGTACATTATTTTTTTTTCTACATTTCTATGACATTTATTAAAATCTGTCTCTCATTTATGTATATATCCCAAGGGCATCTTGATCTTTCATATCCTGGTGTTCCCTCTTATATGCTAGTTACTCATGTTATATTTTCATTTGTATTTCGTAATTTGTATAATACATATCTTGAGAATTCATATCATATGAGGGAATCATGATTCTCTATATCATGGTGGACCTTTTCTATGCTCTTATGCATTTTACAAAACAATCATCATGATCATCCATATCATGGGGCATCATATTATATGCAACATTAAAATAAAGATGCTTTCACACCATATCTATCTTCATGCATGATCAAAAAAATTCAAGTAATGCGGGGATAGATAATACAAAAAATTTATATATCCACAAAAAAGCCAAGAATTATAGTTTATGATTGAACAACAAATTAATATGAATTATATCACAATATGAATTAGATATTAGATTACATGCATAAACAAGAAATTAAATGAACACAAAACAACACAAGATATAAGTGGGAAAACCATGAGAGGTAAAAAACCCACTGAAAATCACTTATCTTTATTCGAATAACCATTTCACCTAGAAGTCCCACTATTTCATAAGATCCACAGTTGTTACACCTTCATGGATCTTCTAAATTTCTCACACTTCTTCCTTGCATATTTCTATATCATTTTCCTTACCAATATCTAATGAGATCACCTTGATTTATACAATTCAAGCAACTAATTTGAGTCAATATTAATGCGGACTAAAGTGCATGCTTATAGTTTAAATTTAATTTATAAGCCATGATCATTAGTCTTTGGTGGTTTTCTATTAAGTTAATTTCCCACTTAATATTAAAACCCCAACACCCCCTTAATGTTAAGTAAGGAAACATGCAAAATTTCCTTTTTATACAAAAGGAATTATAATCCATAAATCATCTAAGTGATTTTGGCTAGTATGCAACAATACATTTTTGTGTGGATTTTGTAACTTTTTCATATACTACTTCGGTGTTGTGGTTCACTCTTTGTAGTATTCTACTGAGAATTAAACAAACCACTAACTTTGGAGCTCAAAATTGCACCCTTCCCTAAGTCACAAAAAACCTAGGATTTTGAGGTAACATGGGATTATCTCCAAGTTGTGGGACTTGAAAAATGAGACAAACCTCCGAGATAAATTCATCTTCCTCTGTTTATTATTATTGCTAAACTACTCCTAGGAAGGGAAATGCAGCTACCTAATACTAATTAATGATTCTAAGGGACCAGGAGAGAGGGAGATGCATAAAACTGAAATCCTACACTACAAGAGGTGATAGCACCAAAAATAAGGGGAAAGACACTTTTAAAAGAGAGAAAATGGAACAAAACAATGATGGAAAGGAAGGGATTTTTTTAGTGGTGAATATTCATAATTTGGTGAAAATTCCATTTTAGGAAAATTTGAAATGGCGAATTTTTCGGAACAAGTCTAGTGTCCTATTTGCCTAAAATTTCCAGTATAATTTTTTTAGGGGTCAGATTCACCTACCATTGAAAATTACTCCTATATAAACCTAGGTAACTCACCGGGTAGTATACTAGTAACTTACTACTAGCTTATTGAGGTACCAACATATCAAGTATCATGAACTTGTAGGGAAGGTTATTGACGCATGACAAGAGGTTTTGAAGCATAACATGAAGCATTTGATGTGTAATAGGAGGTTGTTGATGCACGACGAGAAAGTTGTTAACACACGATAGGGGTTATTGACGCATGACAAGCATTTTTAATGCACGAAAATAATGTGTTGTTGAAACATGATAGGAGGTTGCAGATGCACGAAAGGATATTTACTGATCGTGTGATAAAAAATTGATATCACATGACATAAAACTTGTTGTCGTGTGACTATAACCTTGTTATTGTGTCGTACACTACTTGAAAATGAAATCTTTTGTCAGGTGAAAATTTTTTACACAAACCCCCAAAAGTGGTTTAAGGTATATTCGTCAGGAATTCTCCACCTTCAATTTCCTAGAGGTCTCTTAAAATGAACCCTGTGGAGAGGGCATAAATGATAGCCACATTCCAGAAAATAATTTAAAATCCCATTTTCAAACAATGCACGATAGTAATAAAACTTGCAATATGAAGATACATATACAACATACCTGTAAGTAAATGATGAGGTAAGAAAATGCAACAAATCACCAGCTAGGGTAGAATAATATCCACACAATAAGTTTTTATTTCTTTAAGATAATGCATAGATCATTACAATGGAGAAAGAAGGTATAAACACACTATAGAATCACAATCCAAGGCATGCAACTCAAGAACACTTGTGTAACACTTTTCAATGATGCCCTTGCATTCTAAAAGTATCCAACATTACAAATGAGCATCACTTTACAATATATAGAAAATGGGGAAGAGAAAGAAGAGGGAAAAAGAGGGAAACTCAAAATTCTTCCTTCACCCACCAAAAAAGTACATTAAATTTCTAGAAAGAGGCATGGGAAACCTTGTAATACCATTCCCCATTGTACATTGCTTATAAGAGAAAGAATGGGCACCATACCTCATTAATTATGGTAGTTGGGATACTGGAACTATTCATTCTATTGTTGGAGATGTTTTCCTCTTTTTCATCCACCTAACCCCATCTAAATTAAGAAATTGAGAACTTTCCAACAATATAAAGTTTTTCATTTTTGGAGTTGTGGAGCTAAATTTATGGCCATTTTAAGTTCAAGAGGGTCGAGGAGTAACATGGGTTCCAAATGTTTTACTATAGTCGCAATTAAATAACTTTTCTCCTTTTTCCTTTATTATGGGTGTTTTAAGTTCTTAGAGAATAAAGGGTATAGAGGAACCGGGGTTTCGTGTTCCTATAAATCACGCATTATTGGCAAGAATCTATGTTCCACCTTTTCCTTTTCCTATGCAAACCGATGGTTCATGTGGGGAACTTGAGGGTTCCCAGAACTAGTTCCACCTCCGCATTAGTTCTCCACAATGCCAACTTCTCCACATGGTTTGACTCCACGGTGCCCGCTCCTTTTCTTTCAGATCCTCATCCTCGGCTTGGAACAAGTGGTTCCTGAGAACCCTTCCCCATCCATGTCGTTCCCACGTCACATCTCACCCGTAACACACTTGAGATCATTCACTTCCTTTGACTTGCGGCCTTTTTTTTAGGATGCGAGGAACTTGAGGCCTAGGGGAACCTGTGCATCATGTTCCCAAAATCTCTGTCCCAACCACATTATACTAATATTTCAAACTCCTTTACTTTTCAGTTAGGAAAGCAATGTGGGGAACCATTGATCCGCATTATTTTTTCATGCATATCACCACCGATCCACAATACTCTATTCCCTTTATATTTCAGGAAAATTGGCAATTTGGGGAACTTGAGGCCCAAAAGAACTTATTCCTTATGTACCTCAAAACCCGTAAAACCCACAAAACACTAGAAAAGACAAAAACTTCCCAAATATTCTAACTTGTTTTGATCTTCATGGATCTAGGAGTTAGGTAAAGAGTAGAGAAGTACCCCCAAAACTAATTTTCTCCATTTTTCCATTTTCTCAATTTTTGACTTAGTACTTGATCTTTTAGGCCTAGGAATGGGGAATAAATTCCTTAATAATATTTCAAGTGCCCAAGGCATATCAAATACTTGTTTTTCACTAGATTTATGCATTAAGGTCCCATGAATTACTCAAATCCAAAGTTTTCAAGTTAGCCAAATTTTCAAGGGGTGTGAAAATCGATAACACTAACCAAACACAAGTGTTCCATGGATTTTAGAAAAAAATTGGTACATTGTTTAGTGTTCGCAGACGTCAAGAATCCACAAGATACAAAGCAACTATTATGTGGGTTTTGTAAAATCTGCAGTATAGTGGAATGATAAAAAATTTCAAGATAAATTGATTACGTAAGATTATGGATTTAAAAATATGTCATATCTAATGCTTCAATGGGTACTACAAGTAAACTCACATAGTGACAATTTACTTTAAACATATGGAAATAATATAGGGATTTTATAATATGCACTGAGTCATGTCGATAAGAGGTGGCATTGTAAAGAAGGTTGTTAAGAGGTGTCATTATTCATTTTCTACCTATTGTCCTTCACATTTCCCCCTCGAGGGAAAATTTGAAATTCCATAGCTCATCCGATTCAAAGGTGAAGATTGATAGTAATTAATCCATAATTCATGAATGATTTGAAGGCTCAAATATGTATATCACACAAATTGGTCAATATTAACAACATATTAGATTGATCATGATAATGCAATATATAAGAGTATTCTTTTGAAAACACTCCCTAACAATAGCTCAGTTATAATAAAAACTAACAACAACTAACTTCCCTATTAATAATTTAGGAATGGTTGTTTAAATAACCAATATTATTTTACTCTAACACAATATAAATGATTTGCATATCAAATCACATACAATAGTATATTATTTTATTTCATGCTTATTATTGCTCACACTAAACCTACATTCACACTATTATTTCTCAACATTCCCTTCCGTAGTGTGAACTTTTAGACGTTGGTCTCAATCGACAATGTGTCCATTACAAACAAGTGATTACTTACATTTAAAATCCTCTTTTATTAAAATCTTCATTTCAAGGCTAATTTGATTATTTACAACTAAAAGTCGGTAAGACATTTACAATACTCAAAATGACAAACGATTAGAGAAAGTTTACTCAAAATAATGATAATGGGTGATTGTAAGAAAAAAATATAAAAACTTATTTAAAATTTAAGCAAAACAAAAGTAATACAAAACCTAAAAAAAAGAAAGACTTATACAAAAGTACCTAAACTTAAATAACAAAATTAAATAAAAAAACTTAAATCCACTAACAAATCAAAAATTTATACATAAAATGAAATTTATAAATCTTAAAATATTCTTATCATATAAAAATAACTATGAATTAATTTCAAAACATAGAATTAAAACTTATTAACTTAAAACTATAACATAAATATTACATAATAATTACGATCTAAATATAAACACAAAGACTCTACACTTAAACCTAAATACTTTAAAAAAACTAAAACCATGATCAAATGTAAGGTTATTTTTCCGTTGTATGAGACTTACGTTTTGGTGTGGTTTGAAAAAAATTCATAGATGCCATATGTACAATAAATACAATCTCTTAATGGAATATTATTCTTATTAAAGAAACCAAAAAATGCAACAAGGAGCGAATCAGAAGCCGATAAGGAAATAATGTCATGTAATATGCCAAATTAGGAGGAAGACAACTCGAGAAAGTTAGAACAAGTGTTGAGCTCGATGTCGAAGGAATACAATGCAATAGTGAAGGTATTTTTTCTCCATTTAATGGAATGCCAAAGTGCGGAATGTTGATGTTGTGAAAGTTGAAGTTAATACAAGAGGTGAGATCACATTCAAGGTATTTTATGTGATTCTATTCTTTCAGAGTTTAATGAAGCTATGGTCATGTCAAATGGTGAAAAAATAAAATACACATGGTGCATACGTGATCTAACCACAGGTAAAAAAATCTTCAAAATAAGGATTTTTTCGGGAAGATCATGTGGTTACATTTTGGTGATTGATTTTTCTTCTTCGATTTTCTTTTATTTCGGTAAACTTGAAATATTGCTATATGTGTGTGTGTGTGTGTGTGTGTGTGTGTGTGTGTGTGTGTGTGTGTGTGTGTGTGTGTGTGTGTGTGTGTGTGTATTAATGCACATAGAGAACATGATGGGTGATAAAAGCGTAGAAAGAGATGAATGGGATGAAAAAGGAAGAGAAGAAATGCGGTGATCTGGTGAATGAGATCATATTTTCATGTGGTATGCTTTGAAAATTCTTATCGGTTTGCAAGAAAGGGTAACAAACAAGAAAGAGATGTTGCATGTGGTTTATACTAAAACACCACTCAAAAATCCATTTTGATGCAAAACACAAATGAATGTAAAGTATAGAATGTTTCATGAGAACATGCTCTAATACGATGATAGGAATTAATCCATAATGCATGAAAGAGATAAAGGCTCAAATGTGTGTAGCACACAAATTGGTCAATCTCAACAACATATTAGATTAATCATTATAATGTAATATATAAGAGTATGCTTTTAACAACACTCCCTAAGAATAAATTAGTTATTCTAACAACTAACAACAAATAACTTCCCTATTACTAATTTAGGATTGGTTGTTCTAACAACTAATATTATTTGATTCTAATACAATATATGTGATATGTATATCAAATCACATACAATATTATATTGTTTTATTTCATGATTATTAATGCTCACACTAAAGCTACGTTCACACTATTATTTATCAACAAAGATCAAATTCATTCACATGATCATTTGAACCAAAATCTAAAATTCCCAACATAGCACGCAATTTGCAGAACTTTGTAGCACATAATGGATTTATTAAAATGTCAGCAACCTAATATTCAATAGGACAAAAATTTAGATCAATGTCACCATTTAAAACATTATCTTGAATGAAGCACATATGAATATAAATTTTCTTGGTTATTTGATGTTGAAGCTGGATTATTTACAAGATAAATGTAACTTTAGTTGTCGCATAGAATAAGTATGCTTCCTTTGTTGCCCATATGAAATTCATCCAACAGTATTTTCATCCACATAGCTTCCTTTTCTGCTTCGTAGAACTTTTATACTCTACTTCAGTAGAAAAGATAGATATTATTGGATGCTTCTTAATAATCCAAGCGATTACACCTACACCAAAATTTAAAACATATCTAAAAGTAGATTTGCTATCTAAAATATCAACAGCATGTTCAAAATCACAATAACCAAATAAATTTTCTCGTCTTTAGAAGAATAATACAAACCATAATTGATTGTACCTTTGATATACCTTAGAATTATTTTTCCATTTTCTAATGGTCCTCATAAGGATCCTTCATAAATCTAGAAACAATTCCAACTGCATAGGATATATCAGGCCTAGTGATAGTTAAATAAATCAAACTACTAACAAGTTTTCTATATAAAGTAGAATTAAATTTATCACAAACAGGTTTTGGATCTAAGTTAATTACAACTTCCAAAGGCATAAAGAAATAATTACAATTAATCATATTAAACCTTTTAAGATGGTTAGTAACATCTTGTACTTGAGATGCACGATAATAGATTTGTTATTTTGAAAAATAACCATGCCTAAGAAATGATTTAATAGTCCTAAATTAGTCATTTCAAAACATTGTTTTAATTTCTCTTTGATTCTAAGAATTATATTCTTATCACTACTAGTAATCAAGAGATCATCAACATACAAGACAATAATAATAATATGATTGTTTTCAAATTTTACAAACAAATCATTATTAACAGAGTAGTTCTTAAAACCAAGTTCTTGAAAGGGGATATTTATTGTAGCATACCAGGAGCTCTAAGAGCTTATTTAAGACCATAACAATATTTCTTAAGCTTACACACATGTAATTCCTTACCAGTTCTTTAAACCCTTTAGGTTGATGTGTGTAGATTTCTTCTTTCAAAACATCATTTAAAAACACATTTTCACATCCAGTTGGTGAATTTATGTTGATAAGCTAGAGTAAGATAAATTCTAACATTGTTCATTTTGGAAATAGGAGAAAAGGTTTCAACATAATCTAAACCATCTAGATCCTATAATGATTATTTTAGAAGTAAGAGGAAATAATTCCCAAGTCTTATTGTTTATAAGAGAATTACGCTTAAATTTCATAGTATTAATACATCTTTCATTTAGGATAGATTTTTCAAAATATTGATGTTCAATCTAATACATTTTTACAAGGCATGATTATCATGCTAATTGCATGTTATATTTCTCAAATTACTAGGTTGAGAATTAGAAACCATATTTTGAGCCCATTTAGGAATTCTAGATTGAGACATAGATTGGGAAGGCTCCCCCAATATCATCATCCATCGTATCAAAAGAAGGGTGATCAACCATTTGGAAATTAGTTTTCATATTGTATAAATAAGGATTATCAAATTGAAGAGATTGACTCAAGAAACATAGAGGGAAGAGAGGAGGTTTCACAAAATGGTTTCTCTAGAACATACACATTCCTATTTTCTATAATTACATGCTTGAATAGATCATACAATCATAATCATTTTGTGTAAATACCATATCCAAAAAAAAAAAATCAATAGTAAGAGGTAGGATCAATTTTTTGTCGTTTAAATTTAGGAATGAAAAGCGAAACAAGACTACTAAATATATTAAAATGAGAGATATCAAGTTTTTGTTTGGTCTAAACTTCATGAGGTGTAGTTTGATGCAAATATTTAGTAGGAATTCTATTTAGAATGTGAACAACAATGTTCATGGATTCATCCCATAGGAACTTAGGCACTTTGGATGCATGAAGCAAGGTCCTAGTCATTTTTATGATTGTTCTATTCTTCCTTTAAGCTATTCCATTTTGTTTTGGGGAATATGAAGTTGTTAACTCTCTTTGTATTCCATAAGACACACAAAACTCATCAAAAAATTATTAACATACTCACCTCCATTATTAGTTTTGATTCTCTTTATTTTTAGATTAGCCATGTTTTCAACCAAGGCTTTAAACTCTTGAAACTTAGATAGAACATCATACTTTTTCTTAATGAAATAACACCAAGTCATTCTAGAAAATTCATCAATAAAACTAACAACATACAAGGCTCCACCAAGAGAAGGAATTTCCAAAGGACCTCTTACATCACTATGGATTAACTCAAGAAAGTTAGAGGAATTAGAATCATGATGTTTGTGAAATGGTTCTACATGTTGCTTACCACATAAGAAAATTTCACAAGATCCATGGTCATATTTCAACTTAGGAAGACCTACAACAAGGTTAAGGCGGGACATTTCAAATAGAATTTTAAATTTCACATGCCCAAGCCTTTCATGCCATAATTAAACATCATTACAAAAAGAAGAAGAAAGATAAGATTCAACAATAAATCCTTGAAAAATATACATTCCATTCTTCTAAAAACCAATAGTAGTATTAAGCTCATTATTTACATACCATTTATATTTTAAGAAAACAACTTTGCAGATTTCTCTAGTTAATTGAGAACAATATGAAAGGTTTTTCTTTAAGTTGGGAACAAATAAAACATTACTAATGGTTCCATTTGCTAACTTAACATTACCATAGAATTCATACCAACTAACATAAATATCTCGTATATATATATATATATATATATATATATATATATATATATATATATTCTCATGACAATCAACAAAATCATAGAGGATTTATAAATTTATGTCATGTTAATGTAAACACAAAATCATGCACGTTAGGCATTATTTAGCCCTTGGTCTTATACTACTATTTAGAAGGTTCTCAAGTGGATAAAGTACTAATTAATCCCACCTTTTTCCATCTTTATTTATATTTTTATTCATCACTCCCACATATTTTCTATCATTTATCTATCCACTTTCGAATTGCCATGTCCTTCTAGCCCAAAATCGGGGCACCCAGCCTATACTAGGGCACCCTAGGGTGCCCCTATCCCCACTTTGGGTGCTTCAGTCTATGCACATCCTCTCCTACTTCTTTCTAGAGCCTTTCTATCCATTTTTTGTCTTTATCTTTTTCCCAGTCAGCCTTGTCGAGATTAATTACGAAATTAAGATTGAGATCCCTATAAATATAAAGCTATAAGACCATAATGAGGGTCCTAGGTCATAATGTCACATACTACTATCATTCCATCTAGAGTTACATCCATTGCATCACTTACATCCACATAGTGACAAGAATCAAGGCTAGGAGATCTGCATCACACACACTACATAGGGGAGGGATTCTATTCTATTCCATGCACACATGCTATTTACATTTTCTATAGTTACTTATTGCTTGCTACTTCACAAATTGTGACTAGAACAAGAACACATAGGGCACGTTATGTACACACTCACCAGAACTACATCTGGGTTTAAAATGTAGTGCAACACTCAATGATAAGACCACTAGTTTGGCAGTTGAGGTCATTCCAACCCATTCATTTACATCTTTTATTTTTCTAGGGTTTGATACTTCCTTTTGCATTGCAGGTCATTACACAACTCATCTGGTAGATCTCGCATGATAGAAATGAAATATTTGAAGACACCTTGCAACCATATTAGATTCAAGTTTTGAGCATTTACAGTGCTTAGAGTGCTCATATTGTAGACTAGGGCACCCGGGGCACCTCAATACACTCCCAGTGCCCCATTCATCTCAAATCCTCCAGATCTGTCCTTCGTAGGGTCCCTAAGTGTTCGTTTGCACTTCCTAATTTCATTTCCATATCTGCAACAACCTGTGACAATCACTTCCAATCAGCTAAGCCATTTCTTTCCTTTCTCTTACATATTAGGGTTTTATTTCACTTAGAATAATTTATTTACATTTATTCCATATTGCTTTAGTCCATTTATTATAGTGTTTTATTCCTCCTAATTAGATTAACATTAATACCCTAGTGTCCCCTTTTAGGCCAACTAGATCATCATTTTTGTTAATCATTTTGGTGAACCCGACGTCTCCTTCTAGCACCTTCTAGGGTTTTGAATTTTCACCTCCCATCATGGGTAAACATCATAGAAATTATTCTTCCTCTAAGTCTTAACTACTCTCCAATTTGATAGCCATGGCATGTGCTTTTGTCAACACTCCTACTGCTACTTCTAGTTATAACCCTTGTCCTTATTTCATTCAACTACCATCTTCTGGAATGGATCCTCGGGACATCCAAGATGTTGTTACCGCTTATTTATGCACCATTAATCTTGTAGCTCTAGCTCAACTTGTAGCAAAAGTCTAGGCTCTCCCTCTTGACGACATAAAATATTCTAGCACGATTGGTTCTCAACCCCGAGCAACTCACCTAGCTTAGTTCCTACTATCTATATGGTTGATATGGTCCCTTCTACTTTGCCACTTACTCCTATTGGTACAAACACTTTGATAGCATCCACTACACCTACCCCACATTACTCAATTACTTTTCCTATTCCTCCCTTTCCCCTTTTCTATATGAGATGTCATTTACAGCTACTCTTCACATGCTTAGTATTGTCTCTTCCCCACCATCTATTACTACTACCACTATCGTACCTTACCAAGGACCTTTACCAGCTCTAGATATCATACCATTCTCCCCGCCATCAACCTCCTCCTTACAACACCCACCATTCACTTGCACTCTCTTCATAAATAATTCTTATTGGGAGCACATACCACTCGACATGTCATGTCCTGCCATTGTATGTTCACATGATGGTCTCCTTTGAATGGGTTTTGACTTCAATGACCTTCATACTCCTTTATGTGATCCACACTTATATCATGGTTCTTTCATGATTATATTAGAGGCACACTTGATCCTGATCATGTTGATATCACATTCCCCATGCCTTTTGGCACAACTCACATTTGTAGTAGCTCTTTTCTTTTCTATACACCAAACTTCACTATTTGGTATGCTCAAGGGTGTCCATTACCTCCCTTTATGGATGAACAATATGCCATGGTCATGTACATCTTACACATTCATGGTTACTTAGATGACCTACCACACACCCTTCCTTATCAGGTTTCGTACACTATCCAATTTGATTTTGATGCTCATATTGCTGATCCTTTAGACGAGCTTGTTCCTCCATTGCCTTCTTGTATTAACATCGATCCACCATTTCTACTACGGACTCTCACCCTCACAATCCTCCATCTAATACACACCTATTGGAGGCTATACAAGCACTACACGTTCAATGTTAGTCCATAGAAGCCAAAATTGTTTCTCTCCATGTCGAGATAGAGAAACTTAATGATGCTTCTACCTCGCATACTCCTACTCCACCATCTATACCATTCCCTCCACATCTTATTTTTCCTTCCAATGTTATGCCAAAGGACATTCTTGGCCACCTTCTTCATCATCAACTCCTTTCTCTCCCATCTAATCGTCGTTACACTTCTTCTCAACTAAACCAATATCGTGATCAACCATTTTTCCACTACCATCAAATTACAGTGGCATCATATTGACTCGTGTCATTATTTGAACCATATTATTCATGATCTCCAACAATTAGGACTCCTCTCATTTTTCTCATTCTCCCCCTCTTACTCCTTATTCCACCCATCCGGCTTGCTTGGCTTGTAGCACTACCCAGGGCCCATCAAGACAACACTCTCTCCTTCTTCATTCACCACCTTAGTATTTTTCCTCCACTCATCCTTTGCATATGTGTAGTTTTCATTCACATGCACCAATATTATCTACTATATCCCCCTTGTGGATCATGGTTCGATGCTTTCCTTATCCCCGTAATAATCGATAGGCCTCTCGTCCCTCAAAATTATCACTTGACTCACCTTTCTTGATCACTTGGGGGCATAGCTACTTCACACTCCCCACTTCCTCATATTAATATAGTTTCACACCCACTCTTTACATTATACTTTTCTCATTTGTATAATTCTTACGCCTTCTAGCACCCTCATTACCCGATGATGCACTCTTGTGCTTTGGTTCACACTGGACTGTTGAGGGATTACCATTACACTAAACCCCACACATTGTACTCTAGGTTCTCCACATTTTCATTCTATCACCATTTCCATACATAGCCTACATCCTACATTATCCTATACATACCTCATCTATTAGTCATTTATACATCATCTATGTCATACATGCTACACTAGTCATCATTACTTCTGAGTCTAGTTTTACATTTCATCCATGCATTCTACATACTACGCTAGGTTACAATATATATGGATCTAGATTTACATTCTTCTACTACATATCCTATTTCTACTAACACCTATCATTGTATCTTACACATTACATATACATCCTACACACCCACATTGCATCCTACCTATCCTACATGCTACACTAGATTTCCTTATACATGGGTCTAGTTTTACCTATCATCATTACACATTCTATTTCTATCTACACACTTATTACATTACACATTCCATATCCACTACACATTCTACACTGCATTTCCTACACCGCGTATTCACATACCTTGGTTATTTCTACCACATTTTTTTCTACACGCTGCACTCACCACCCTATGATGCACTTTAGTTCCTCGGTCCATACTCGAATACCGAGGGTTTACCAATCAAATGGACCTTACTTTCATCATGTGACATCTTTCTCATTCAACATCCCCGCCTTAGTGACATACACCTTAGGTTAAATTGTCACCCATCCTATCATCACGTAGTGGTATATGCTTTAGGCTAAATCACCACCCCCATTTTATCATGTTGTAGTGGCATACACCTTAGGGTACATCACCACTCCCTTCTTGTCCATCCCATAGTGACATATGCTTTAGGCTAAATCGTCACCCATTTTCACCTTTTCATTTCATAGTGATATACGCTTAGGGATAAATCATCACTTACATATTTGAGAAGTCGCAGTATACACTTAGGCTATAGGGTCCAAAAATATATTTCATCTCCATCCATTCATCTTATAGTGATATACACTTAGGGGTCAGTCATCACTTCTCAATTCAAAGCACGTCAAGGTATACGTCTAGGGTATAGGGTCCACGCACATATTTCCATATATTTCATCTCCATCCACTCATCCTATAGTGATATATAATTAGGGATATGTCATCACTCTTCCATTCAACAAGTTGTTATATATGCTTCGGCTATAGGGTTCATGCACATCTCTCCACATGTCGCATTTCATCACCATTACATATACACACTCATCATAGCGTGTTAGATGCAACCAACACCACTCGACCATTTCTCGATGGCACACTCTCGTTTATGGTTCATTATTAAATGTTGAGGGGGAAAAAATGAACCTCACTGCATACACTTCTATGCACTCACAGGAACATTTCCCCTATATTCCATTTTTCATTCCATTCCATCCATATACAACATATTGCATTGTCTTGGGTGCATTTACTCTTTCTTACTAGTGTTTTACATGATCACTTCCGTACACATGTTAGAATACTTTCATATATGTCATTATCATACAAACATGTGCATTCACACCTTTGTTAAGTGTGATCATAGATACAGGACTCTACAAGTGGCATGGATGCTCACCTTCTACCCTTCCTATAAAGGTCGTTAGGGGAATCCACATTCATCTTATCCAGTGCTATTGTTTCATTTTGTACTTAGCATCATATACTACTTGCTCATAGACATCTTTGACATATTGGTTATCACCGTAATATGCTCATAGGTGTTCCATATGCAACACTTATTTTATAGGATTACATGTTTCCATGACTCCTTGTTTATTTCTACTTTTTTGGGTTGTTTTCCATTATATGAAGTTTTTGCCCTTTTCTTGTGTGCACACTTGTCTACTATTTATGGCCATGATGGCCTTATGTGTCTGTGAAATTGTGAGTGATGTCCCAAGTTTGAAACCTAATTTTGGTCTTCTTGTTTTCTTATGTGTTTACACTACTTTGTTTGGTAGTTTCTATATTGTCAGTGTATTTTCCACTTATTACATGCATGTGTTTCGGACTAACACTTATTTTGGCTAGCCATCCTTTTGTGTGTGCCTTGGTATCTACCAAGTGTTTCTCATTCCCCCGTAGGGTAGACTTCAATAGGTCAAAGAACAATTGGGTCCTTTTTTGGGGCCACATTCTCCTTTTCGTGAATTCGCATGCACACCAATAGAGGGGGCATTATTTAGGGTTTTCTACTAACACAATGTATTTACACCATTTCAGACACAATGAGTGAGTTCAAACCAATCTACGAACTCCATACATAGTTTCCATAATAGGACATGGTGTCCTTCAAAAATTATGCTAAGTGGTTACATGATTTAGGGGTTATAGTGGGTGTGCCTCTCTACACTTCTTTTTCCAATGGCATTAGATTGACCAAAAACTAGGACAATATAGATATTTCTTCACACATTTTAGCATAAGTGATTAAATTTGGAGGACACGAAGTATTTCCTCCCTATACTTCTTCAGCCAAGGTGGTGTGAGATCACCCAAAAACACGTGACAATACAAGATATCCTTCTACACCCTTTTTCTCGACATGGATCGGGTGCACATGTTCCATTTACAATTTTTCTAGCATATTTTACATTTTCATACTTTACACATGCATATTTTACATATCATTTTTTACATACATACATATTTGACTACTTGATCATTTTCTCCTTACAGTCCTCAGCGTATGAAACACACAGTATCAAATTGGGGGCTACAACAATGATGATGACGATGAAGACGATCAAAATTACAACAACAACACACTACTATAGGCATTTTCCTTTACTAACCATACATGTACACTACACACAACAACAACTACACATGCGTTCCACCCTAGGTTCACTCTCATTACTTTTTATGTGCATTTTTCATCTTTATAATCCACACCCCTCTACATTTTCTTTTTTTCATTCCATACTTGAGTTTATTCCATCAAAACATCTTCTTCTCGCACTCTACATGGATATCGGTACAAATCTCTATCCGCTTTATGTTATCAAGCTTTCCGCTCACCAACATAAACTAGGGGAACAATGTGCACACAAAATCATGCACTTTAAGAATTATTTAGCCCAGTCTTATACTAATATTTAGAAGGTTCTCAAGTGGATAAAGTACTAATTAATCCCACCTTTTTTCCATCTTTATTTTATATCTTATTTCATCATTCCCGCATATTTTTAACATTTATCCATCCATTTCATAACTACCCCATCCTTCTAGCCCAATATCAGGGTGTTTTAGCTCATCTGTACTGGGGCACCTCAGGGTGCCTCGGTCCCACTTTGGGCACCCCGATCTATACACATCCTTTCCCACTTCTTTTTGGGGCCTTTTTGGCCATTTTTTCTTTATCTTTTTCCCAGTTGGCATTGTCGGGATTAATTATGAAATTAAGATTAAGATCCCTATAACAATAAAGCAATAAGAACATAATGAGGGTCCTAGGTCATAACATTACATACTACTATCAATCCATCTAGAGTTGCATCCATTTCATCACTTTCATCCACATAGTGCCATGCATCAAGGATATGAGATTTGCATCACCAACATTGCATAGGGAGGGATTCTATTCTATTCCACACACACATTCTATCTATATTTTCTATGGTTACTATTGCTCTCTACTTCACAAAGTGCTCCCGGAAGGAGAGCACGTAGGGCACAACATGTACACACTCACCAAAACTACATTTGGGTCTAAAATGTAGTGCAACGCTTAGTGATAAGACCACAAGTTTGGTGGCTGAGGTCATTTTGACCCATTCATTTATATATTTTATTTTCTAGGGTTTGATACTTCCTTTTGTATTACAGGTCATTACATAGATCATTTGGTAGATCCAACGTGATGTGCATGAAATATTTGAAGACACCTTGTGACCATATCAGATTTAGGTTTTGAGCATTTACAAAGTGCTCGAGAAAGCCCAAATTACAGATCGGGGCACCTTGAGGTGCCCTAGTCATCTAAGATCCTCCGATTTGTCCTTCAGTGGTCCCCAAGTGTTCATCTACACTTCCTGATTTCATTTCCATATTTGTTACAACTGTGGCAATCACTTCCAATTAGCTAATCCATTTATTTCCTTTCTCTTTCATATTAGGGTTTTATTTCACTTAGAATAATTTATTTGTATTCATTCCATACTACTTTTGTCCATTTATTACAATGTTTAGTCCTCATGATTAGATTAAAATTAATACCCTAGTGTCCCCTTTTAGGTCAACTAGATCATCATTTTTTTCAATCAATGCATAGATGCATCAAGTATATAGAATCCATTCTTTTTCATTAGAGGATGAAAGAGTAATATAAAGAGAAACAATTTTTCTACCTTATTTGCTTGATTTTTAGATTGATTTTGATTTTGATTCTTCTTGTTTTCATTGTTTAAGTTCATATTTTTATCATGATTATGAGCCTTATTAGTTTTATAATGATAAAAAAATTCTTTATGACCAAATTTTCCACATTTAGTACAAGTTCCATCAAATTTAACCTTAAAATTTTGCTTATTCCTATTGTTTTTAGGATTAAATTTAGATTTAAAGTTTGATTTAACATTGCTAATATTCTAATTTTTAACAACTTTCTAGTTTTGGGAGAACAATTCTGAGAGGTATTCTCTTTTGATTCAAATTTCTCCATCACTCTTTCTTCTTGAATGAGTAAAGAAGGAAAGGTATGTAAATAAAGTAAACCATACTCATTTTGATATTTAGAATTCAAAATAGAGATATAATTTCTAAATTTATCATGAATATTAATTTGAATGATAAAATATAACAATTTATCTTGAAACAATTGACAATCACAACCATCTAACTGAGCCTTAATGTTCTTAATTTTTGCTAGATAATTAACTATATTTTCATCTCCTTTCATTGGAGTTGTAAACAATTTCATAATTAATCTTATTATCTTAGAAAGGAGGTTACCTTCATGCATTGCTTGTAATTGCATCCATGAATCATGTGAAGAATCTATGTTTCCTATATGCATCAAGAATTCATCTTTGATACTTTGCAATAGGATTGACATGGCCTCTTGGGACTTTTGGGAGAATATGTTCAAGTTATCAGGGGTAGCTTGTCTCCCAGTGGGTCTCTTTTCAACACCACTAACCAAATCTCATAGCTTTCTAGCCATAAGTATATATTTAATCCTAATACTTAAATAATATAGTTAGTTCCATTCAATAACTTTGATTTATCTATGGAAAAATTAGATGAACTAGCCATATTTGACAAAACTTAGCAAATTTTTTTCAAAATAGAGTTATGCGGTTTTTTGATTCTAGCCTATAACTTTAACGAATTTAAATCAAGGGAAAAAAACCTTGTAAAAACTTGTAACTTTGATAGAAAAACTTCAAACAAGTATGGGAACTAAGAAGGAGGCCGCAAATCTCATGAAACTATCCGTGAGGGGATGCAATATAATAAAAAAACATATATTTTATAGCTCTAGACAATTTATACAAATATACTACCAGCTCTGGACCGAGATACATTACTATCTCTATAAAAAATACACTACTAGCTCCGAACCAAATACAAAAACCTTCAAAAAAATGCAAACTTTAGCAGAGAGGATACAAAACACTAAGCGTAATCTATGAGTGGCTACAAGGAAACAAATAAAAACTTATAAATTTTTCAAATTTTGAAAAGTTGTGAAACGAAAGAACAATCTTCCACGTGTTTTTGAACTTTTAGTGTTCCATGGAAGGCCAAGGAAAATCCATAGAAAAAGGAATTTGCGCAAAAATAAAAATGCAAGCTATGAAACAAAAAATGCAAGCAACGGGATAAAGGAATTTGTGTAACTAATAGAAATTTTCGCATGACAAAGAAGTCTGTGAGACAAAGAATTCCATAGAACAAAGAAATAAAGTTTGTGAGACAAAGGAAAAGGTCTGCGAAACAAGGAAAATCGATTTTTGTGGGTTTTATAGTTTTTATAGTTCCACGGAAAGATAAATAGTCATGGATCAAAGGTAAGATGTGAAACACTTAAAAATGATCAAGACCTAAAAAGTTACATAATACACAAATATGCCACAAAAGTCTTAAAAAGTTACACAACACTTAGAAAAGATTCAAAACATTTAAAAATACTACACAAGACTATAAAAAGTTTTGAAACACACAAATAAGATGTGAAATTCAAAAAAATACGTGCTAAATTGTGAAAGGTTGTGGAACACTAAAGACAATGTGTAACACCTTGAAAATTTGAGGAAGTCACATAAAATCTGTGATAGTCTGCAGAAAGCCGAGAAGAAAGGAAATATGCCACAAAAAATTCAAATGGGTTGTGGAATATAGAAAGACCATGAAAAACTAGAAAAAATTAATGAAGGTTGTGGATGACTAAAAAAATAAATCCAATCACTCTAAAGGCTATGGAAAGGAAGAAACACAAGAACACACAAGATTTTGATCTTCCAAACTTAATTCAACCTTTCAAAACTTCCAAAATAATAGGGAATTGGAATTTTACACCTATAGATCATGAAAAATCCACAAAGCATAGAATTAGACCTTCATAGGTTTTTGAAAACTTCAAGTTGTCTTCTTCAATATGGTCTATAGAGGATCTTGATCCTACAACACAATTTTTCTTATAAAAACACAAGCATATTTCTCTAATACCATGTCAAGAAATGTGGGGATAGATAATACAACATATTTATATATCCACCAAAATAAACAAGCCAAGAATTATAGTTTATGATTGAACAATAAATTAATATGAATTATATCACAATATAAATTAGATATTAGATTACATGCATAAAAATGAAATTAAATGAACACAACATGACATAATAACACAATATATAACTTTGAAACCATGAGAGGTAAAAAAACCCAATGAGAATTATTTATCTTTATTTAAAATAAACATTTCACCTAGCACTCCCACTATTTCATAATATCACATGGTACATCTTCATGGATCTTCTAAACTACTCGCACTTCTTTCTCGCATATTACTATATAATTTTCTTGACTGATATTTAATGATATCACCTTGTTTTATACAAGGTGGATGACCAATTTGGGTTACTCCTAATTCTGACTTATTTCATCCTTATATTTTAAATTTAATTTATAAGCCATGACCATTAGTCTTTGGTAGTTTTCTATGAATTCGAGTTTCACGCTTAATACTACAACCCCAACAAAAACTTGATTTAAAACCTCCTTTTCTCCTATCATTAAACCTCATATCACCATATTACAAACCCATTCAACTTTGGAATATTACTTGAACACGTTTGAAACATGTGAATCCTACTTGAGGATACTCCTCAAGAAGGGTAAATGTTATCCTGCAACTCCTAATCCACCACCATGGAAAACATGTACTCTTTCCATTTCTCCCCTATTCATATGTACTAGCAAGTCATATTTCCACAAATATTACCTCTCACCATTCTTATTCCCTTCCTCAATAGTGTGTTGTTTCTTCATCTCTTCTCTTCCTCCTAGATATCTCTTTTTTCCAATGTTTCTTTGCCTCACCTCTCAAATTGGGATTCATATTTTACCATCCATCTAGCATGGGAATATTATTTGAGGTAACTCCTCTAACTAAGACTTTCCTACTGTATAACCCCATTCATCATCACATCTCTCCATCCAACTTACTCATCTTGGGAATTTTATTTGAGGTAACCCCTCTAACTAAGTTTTCCCTACTATATAATCCCCTTCCTCATAAAATATCTCACACCAATAACATTTCCACCACCAAAATATTTATTCCCTGCCTCTTTATCTTGGTAATCTTATTTGACCAACCCAACAACATGGGAATCTCAGTTGATGATTCACCTCATAGTCAGTATTCCCTACTACATATATTCTTCCATCCATAACTCTTTCACTCCATATGTACCAATATTCTTCATAATTATGTCCTCCAAAGCACACCTCTTTATCATAACATTATTCCATAACACCCCACACCTCTAAAAATGGTTACATTTTAAAGTAGGGAACCTCTTTGGGTTAAAACAAGTTGGTAGTATTCATATATCTACCTTTTTCTAATAATAGTCTTTGGTTGGGTAACCTTATTTTATAGTTGGTAGTGTTTACACTAAATTGGATTAAGCCTTTACTTAGTTAAAAAATTAAACACCCACACTTCAAAATTTGGGTACTCATACTTCCTATATGCGAGGACTTGTATTTAGCTATTTTTATTCCTTCTTCCTCACACTTGCACTTCAAAATTTTCTCATCCTCGCACTTTCCAAATCACTCACATTTCAAAAGTTTGAATTATAGATAACTAAATATTTTACTTTTTCCTCGCAGGTCAAAGAGTGAGATCTCACACTTCCCAAGCACAAGAATTTTAAAAGATATAGCATAAAAATGTGAGTATTTAAAACTCACACTTCTCAAGTGTGAGTATTCAAAATATTACTCACCAATATGTGAGTACCTAATTTTTCAAGCTTAGATCACCTCACACTTCCCAAATGTGATAAGATTTCAAATTCAAAGAAATTCAAAGGAACATTTGTAGTTGAGAGGGGTGATTCAATAATAGTGTTGCACATGGCATCTCACATGTCATATATGTGGATTTTATACTCCAAAGGCAAGAGGCTAGTTCAAAATTGAAAGTTGTAATTTATCCTAGCATGTACAGGTGTAAGGCCTATATTCAAAAAACTAATTAATTAAAAAACAATGTTCCCTAAGGTGATAAAATATCAAGTCACACATTATGCACAATCAATATAGATCATGCCATTTTAGATGAAATATTTCCCAATTTATAAGGATATAGTTTTAACCAAGAGAATTCATCGAGTTTCTAAGTTGGAGAATTGCCTATAAAAGCTTAATCTCTCTAGCTCATTATCAACTGAATTTATTTGGATAATCCTACATTAACCTTATAGACTAATTATCCTCAACAATGGTGGGATAAATAGGGCCAACAGATTTGGATGCATTCTTATATTCTTATTCAGACACAAGTGTACTAAGGGATACTATGTTTGACTCTACAACACTCAATCACGATTTTCAGCACTATTCAGACATATTCTTGACCATTCAGATGGAAAGGATTTTATGAAGATTTCATAGATAAAGAAAGAATGTTGGTCAACAAAGAAAAAATATCAGTAGATATCGGGGCATTAAAAAGGGCCAACCTCTATCAAATTGTAGCCAAACCTGAGATATTTCCATGCTTGGAATTGCTCTCTTTTCTTCCCATTCATTATAAGGCCAATAATTGGGCTTTACATTTTGAAACTAAAGAAAATAGGAAAAATTTACTTGTTGGATATTCTTTTAAATATTTTTACAAATTTCCTAAGTCTAACAATGTCTACAACTCAACTACCATTGAAACATGGATGGCCACATGGAAAATAAGGACTATTTTATAGAACTAAGCTAAGGATCCAATTGACAATATGGATGATCCACATTTAAATTATATCCTTATTCAAAGGTTCAAGCACATAGTCTGGTTTTTATGGAATTGATGAAAAAGTATATGGAAACCCTTCCATCAAAAAGCTTAATGTAGCTTAGATTCCCCTAATTTATTTGATTATTAATGAAAATAAGATTCCTTCATTAGGGCAAGTAGTTACATCCAATTAAGTATCCTAAAGGCCCAAAGGGACTCTTTTTTATCACAAGAAAAAAATTGATGGCCTCTTACCTACTAGATGTAGTCTTTAGAGTCCTCAAATTTCCTAAGTTCCGTGACGCTTGGCTCCCCCGATGTCCTTTATAAGTAAATGAAGTGTATTCAGATCTATATGATCATATATCCATGGCTCATATTGAGGAAATTTTTACTTCATTCTACCCTCCACTATATAGAGAAATGTATGAAGCACTAATGCCAAGTATTTCTGTAAATTTTCTCCAATCAATGAGACAGTGGGATTTGTTTTATTTTACCCTAGATATATTGTGATAATGGTTGAGAGATTGCTCACACCACCACTACAATTACCTTACTATGTGCCTGATAAATAAGTTGAGCAAGAGGTTTCTTATCAAATATGCAATGGTATAGCTGGAAAATGTAAGGAGAAGAATCTTATGACTCACCCTCCTTTTTAAAAAGAATGAGTGGCATGCAAGGATTTTAAGAGATGGCCATACTTTAAAGCTACAATTTCCCACCATAATTATTTTAGACTACCCCAAAACCCCTTGAGAAAATATGATTCAATAAGAAGAGTGCAAAAATTTAGAGTCACTTAAGGGGAAAATTAATTTTGCATATGCCCACAAGGTTGATGTCAATGATTGGGTGTGGATCACCCAAATAAATGACAACCTAATAAAATAAAATATGAAGACTACATGAGAAATTCCTCCCCTAAGAGGAGTAATTATAAGTGAATTCATAAGGAGGGGTGCACCTGGTTTTTTGGGACAACCAATTAAATCTCAAGACACCGTTTCTCCTACTCCTTCTCCGGGACCAATAGAAACAAAGAATATACCAGAGGTCTAAAAAGTTATACTTGAACCAGTTGAAGGACCCTTTTTGGTAGCATATGACCTATCCTCTTTGGATGATGAATCCATATAGGATACTTCTATGGAAAATATTGTAACATGTAAGTTGTGGAACAAGCGAGAACAAGCCCGAGCAAAACCAAGTCATGTAGACCCCTGTAAATGTCCCTCAACCTGGAGCCTCAACAAGATTGGGTTGAGCAAGACATGATCACCCACAGGGAAAAACCAGATTCGTTAGCTCAAGAGGAACCCTTGATTAACATAGAACTCAATCCAAGGATGGGGAATTTAAGAAGGGTGAAAAGAAAAATAATGTCCACTGAATAGGCCATTATATGACATGAAACATATGAGGACCTTTTCTCCCTCACCAAGAAAATAAATCCAAAGGCTCTCAATTATAAAAATACCAAGAGGAACTAGTATCCTACATCAAGGAATTATCAGAAGTAGTAGTAAAAATGGTGAGAGGAATATAATATAGGAATAAGTAGCTTTGTTGATGCATGAAGGTTACACACCAAAGGGAAGAAATATATGCTCTTATGTTTTTCTCGTTTTAGGACCACAAATTTTGATTTAGTACATGATCTACATGGTATTGATCATTTAAACCAATAAAGGGGTGTTTTTTGGACCAAATGGATCCTTATAAAACCATTAATTACACCTTATTCACCTAATTTAACTTTGAAAACATCCTAAACTAATATAATCTAAGGGTATTTTTAAAGAAACAAAAAGGAAAGGAAGAGCAGAGAGAAAGGAGAAAACTACTGAAATAGATGTGTTTTAAATGCTTGATTCTGATTGTTAAAAGTATCATTCTTTCCTTGTTATCCAAGACCACAAAATATAGCTTAGACTAAAATTTAAATGTTATTAATGAAAATATTCAAAGGATATTTAAAACTTAGACAAAATGAAAGTTAGATTTACTAATTAAATTGTTTTAATTACACATCTATCTGGTTAATCCAATTTACAACATGTTATGGTGATTTACTTCAGATTTTCATAACAAAATATAAAGACAACTTAGGAAATAAATTTAATATACATCAAATATCAATAACTCTCAACCATAAATTTATAGCAAAACAGGGAAAATGAGACCATAACAATATCAACTTGTATGAGTTAATGTTCAAACTGGCTTGCATCTATTGATCTTAATTTCATCCCCACTTTTTACAAGTGATGCATATATATTTATACAAATTAAAATTACATTTCACCACTTCAATCATGTAGTGATCAACATTCCTTTCCTAAACATTTGGCTATGAAAAACAAATATCTCTAATCGACTCAAAATGAGAAATACCCTGTGAAGATGAAATTTTTCACTTAATTGTAAAATATTCCAAGATTTTAGATCGATTTATTTGTAAATTGGAGGGAAAACATGCCCCAACTCAAAATATTCTCTTTTTATACACTATGATGATGAAACTATAAGGGAGAATGGATAAAAATCATTTTTAGGCTAACAAACTATTTTGTCTCTTTTGTAACCATCATCATTCTCTTTTTGCAACTTGGAAATCTTTGACCTTTCCCACTCAAATTGTTTATTCCTTTTTAAAGAATAGAAAACCAAAATAAAGAGTAAGAAATGAAAATAAATTCACTTGTCCTTCCCTAAAATTCATGTTATGTTTTTTCCTTCTTTTTGCATGCTAGGGGAATGCAAAACACAAAGTCTCTAAAGACCCATGGAATACCAAATTTTTGAAAAGTCTGCAGAGCACTAGTTTTCTTTGTTTTTGTCTTTTTAACTTGTACACACTTATTGTTTTAATGCTCTACACTTATCCATTTCTTTCTATTATTTTGTTAAGCTCATCCTCCTTTGTTAAAGTTGTGATCGTGTTTCCCTTTGTTTTGCATGCTAGGTGAACCAAAAAAAAACCAAGTTCTTTAAAACCTTTAGAACAAGAAGATCAATGAAAACCCATTAAACACCAAGTTTTTTGTTCAACAACTCCCAAACTTGTTTTTATCTTACTCTTTTCTTTCTTCATGGTTTCTCACAGTGCTTTGTAGCCTCCGTTAAGAGGACTACATCCTTTACTTCATGGAATTAATCAACTCCATGGAATTCCATATTCTCCAAGTCTTTGTAATAGTTTTTTACATTTCCACTTTTCTTTGATTGTTTCCATTTATTTTATGTGGAAGAACACAATTTTAAAACCAGTCAAAGACTAAGTTTTGAACAATGTTGTCAAAGATTTATTTTTGATAATGTCACCAAAGACTAGGTTTTGAATTGTAAGAAGGAGACAAACTTTCAATTAGTTAAGAAACCTAAAAATTTGATTAGGTATAAATATTTAATCTAAGTTCGATGTAAAAGCCAATCATTTCAACAAAATAAGATATATAGTGCAAATAAAATCTCTTTAAAGTTAGAAACTTGGATGCTATTAATATACATGAAGATCAAAAGGGTCCCTATTTGGATTTAATCATTTAAAACAAGTCAGGGGTGTTATGCAATAAAAAATGGTGACTCAACGGGGAGAATACCACGGTGTATTTAGAACTTAGAAATCTAGATTTCAAAAAATGTTAATAAATGAATATGAATTCAAAGTTGAGTGTCTCCAATACAAGCATGCCTTTCAAAAATGAATAACTCTATCATATTTAGTGGCATACTAATTCATAAAGATGAAGAAAGAGAGTTATGTGTGTGCAATGAGTTCATTAACCATGTTATTTCTTGAAAATGCAATCATTTTGGGATGAGAGGCTCATTTGATACCTTAGTGGTTGGTTTTTCTTTTATGTTTTTATCTTATTTGGGATGGTTCAAAGGAGGGAGTTCTTGGGCATTTATCTGCTACTGCCCAAGAATACATAAGCCTTGACGAGAGATGCCTTTGGATCCTTTCATGGCCTTGTTCCACTTCTAATCAAGCGTTCATATCCCTGATGGAGGTTGTAAAAATCACCTTTCAAATAATTCCTTTTAGTTTTACAAATTATCATTTTTTCAATTCCTTCCTTTAGATTTTTAGGAACCAAGTTAGCGAGGTTAAGGGTTTTATCAAATGATACCATTTAGGAAATCATCTTTGATAGTAAATAAGATCAAGAAGAACTTTAGTTTTTCCTTTATTTCCTTATAAATCTCATCCTTTTCAATGGTTAAAACCTTTCTAAAATACACTCAATACTTTGGGTATTCCGATTTTATTAAGGATGTCTTAAATCATATGTACTCGGTTTCATTTTTAGATTTTTCTATCAACATTTCCTATTATGAAATTTCTAAACTTCTAAACATAATCATATATTCCAACAAGTAAGTTCTCATTTTGTTTTACATAAATGCAAGGCAAGCCAAACACAAGAAATAAACACAAAAACTGAAATCAAGTTGTACAAAAGCAATAAAAATTGGAAACACCAACTAAACTAAGAAAATAGGGAATGTGAGGAAACTAATTTAGAAAAAAAATTCATGGAGGGAAGCTAAAATACTTTCCTGATTTGATAATTCCAATAGGACTTGTGATGGGGTCGTGGAGATGTAATATTTTAGGAATTGGTCATCGATCGACAACATTACTTATTTCCCTTGTAAATATTTCAATCTGAAAGTGTTTTGGCCTAAAATATTAGCTATTTGATAAGGCCCAATCCATAATGTAAATAATTTGATATGTTTCCCTTTATACTCTTGATATTTGTCCCATAGAAGCACCAAATTTGATATTTTAAATGTTTTCATTTTATCCCTCTTATCGAACCACCTCTTCACAATATCTTGATGCATACTGAAATTTTACAAGGACAAATATCTTCCATCTTCCATTTGGAGAATGTCTAAAATTCGTGTTTCAATTTTATCTTCTCCCTTAATGTACTCATGCATAAAATCATAGGTTGGAAACCTAAGGGTGATTGGGAAGACAATTTTCTATCTATACACCAATAAAAATGGAGAAGAATTCAGAGCTTGCTTATATATTGTTCTATCATCCCATAGTGAATACTTTAGTAAAGAATGCAACTCTCTTGGCCTCTTTTCTACTAATTTCTAGATGACATTGATAAAAAAATTGATTTAGAAACTCCATTTCCTTGGTGATAATAATTTGATGCAATCTCAAAGATTATCTTATTATCATAGGCCCATTCATTGAAATTTACAGAGGAAAAGGCTGGCCAATTGTCACAAATGAGGGAAAAAGATAAGTAAATCTAGTTATGATGTTTTCCTAAAGGAATTGGATAACATCCAATGTTATGGAGCTTTTAGTAACATTAGCTTCATTCCATCTTGTGTAATTATTTATGGCGAGTTAGGAAAAACTTACGTCTAAATTATGTATTTGGGTTTATGACCCCAATAAAATCCAAGCCCCCGAAAGAGGTATATGCGAGAACTAATATCAAAACAATGCACCATAATGAATTTGCACTCGATGGTAATGTCATAGCTCTAACCCAATAAGAAATATTTGAACAATGGAAAGAATATGTAAATAAGAAAACATGTCTACTCATTCTCATAGATCAAAAAAGGAAGTACATGCCTAAACAAGGAAAGTAAATCGTATGATGCCCACCGACACATATGACATGACTCGACACATATGACACCCCTAAAGAAGGATTTACAATTCTAAATAAGGAATGTAACTCCTATGATGCACTGACACAAATGATAATGACAAATTCTATGATAGAATCGACACTTTTCATTTGACTCCCTAAGACCTATGACTCTTGCAAGGCGAGATGACTCACCATGTGATGTGGGAAATGACTAGGTAGGTCACACACACTAACACCCCCTTCATCTAAGTCGAGGTAGAGGTCATGTTAGGATAGAACAAAAAGAAGACTCCCTAGATAACTAAGAAATATTTTCCAATGGGGCCCACCAACTAAAGGCCCGATAAGGTGCCCATATACAAACAAAATCTTTCTACGGAAGGAAAAAGAGGAGAAGAGGGAGACAAGATAGATGTAGAAGATGCCATGGATGGATCTAACCTATACAACTCTAAGAAGCTCCCGGAAGAATGTCAATCACAATATCCTCCGCCTCTGGATTGAGGAAGGGAGAACCACACTAAACTATGTGCTTAACCTTAGGAAGGAAAAAAATGGTGTTATGGAAGTCTACCCACTCTGCAAAGGAAACTCAAGGTAGCAATATGAAGAACTTTGAGTATGGTTCCAAAAGTGTGACATAGGTCTAGTAAGTGAGTGCAAAGGAACCAAAGGTAATGTCACAAGTGCAGAACTATCAAAGTATGAAGGGTGAACACTTGTAGAAAGGATGTCCAACTGATGTGAAGGAAACAAAAAATCCCCCAAAACAGAAAATGGATCCACAAGCAAGGGTGGATCAATGAAGGTCTCTGGAAAAGTGGAAGTGGTACTCCCAACAATGAGAGATGATGAACTCCTCGAAATATGTATATATGGACAAGGACATATAGTACATCACAAGTGTACTGTGAAAAGACAACTAAGGTCAGGTAGATACTCGTCCCAATGAGGGGGCTCAACAAATAGAAGAGTGATGTCAAATAGGTATGAGTCATCCAATGAAGGTGGAGGAGTGAAAGGGGCCTCAAACACTGAAGGTGGAAAAGAGGCGGGTGTGATGACTATATGAGGTTGTATAGGAGACTGCTCAATATCTAATGAGATGTGGGATGTGTCAACACTCTCTAGAATAGTGAGAGAAGGAGGAGAAGAGTCCTCTGTAGTACTCTCAACATCAGAACTAGGTGCACAATCCTCGTCATCAAAAGTAGAACCAAGTGAGTCTATGTCTATGGGCTGTCCTCACACAAAGAAATATATGTGGGTGGCCCTCCATAAGAAAAAGTAAAGTATCGGTGAACTCACTTTCCTCCATGGATGCAAGATCATCATAAGATCCATAACCAGATGAAGGAGGATCAAAATATCCATGAAAATTTTGAATGAAAGTCCAAGTTTGGTGCGCAGACTCTGTGAACTCTACTCGACATTGAAGGTCCTCTGGTATAGTAAGACAAAGAAGCTCGTATGTCATGTCATTCTCATTCAACCAATATTGGTGATGAATACGGTCAATAGGTTCAGGTGCCATCCCAAGAAGATGTGGTAACAAGTTATACATAATGTAATGATTGAGTATTCCATTCTTCCATTGTAGGTAGTTTCTTGGTCCTAGTTGAACAAAAAATCGATGAAATTCAATGTCCTTGATGAGAGGAGCCTCCAGATAATACTAGTTTAACCACCCCCCTTTTGCGGCACTTTAGTTTGGTGTGTTGATTACAATTAGATTCCATTGTGCATCAATAACAAGTTAGTCACTCACCTTGCAATCGGTGTAATAACATGTAAGAGTGGATACCAAAATCAAGGTTTGTTGAGCACAACAGTTTGACACCATAAGCAAGCACAAGAAAGAAGGAAAAAAAGAAGAGGAAGAGAAAGCCTAATGAGAAATGGTGTCTCATGTCACATGAAAAATACCTTTTCTCGTAAGATCATGCAAGGAGATGTGCTCACAAGTCCACAAGCAATAAAAAGAATAGTACAATGTTCAAGATGATTTCAAATGAGCCAACAAAATTATAAAATAGTGACGCTTTATAAAATAGTGCATTTATAAAAATAATAACCCCATCATGTATTGTGTGAAAAACATGCAAATTTTACTAAAGAAGTGCTCAAAACGGAGCAATGAGTCAAAATTTATAGCAAAAATGATTCTTACAACCGATGGAAAACATCAATAAGCCCTACAAATAGATTAAAAAGGTTCCCTAAACACATGCAAAGGGCGTCAGATGCGTGCTCGTTGGAAATGACATCAAATTTTAGATAGGTTTTGTTTTTATTTCGAGGGTGGGATTAGCCTCCGCTGAACCCAGGACCTCACACTCCATCTTCGACACTCAAAGGAAGAACAATAAAAAAGCAAAAAAAGAATCCAAAATTATACCAATGTCAAGAATAATGTGTTTTTACCTTAAAACATTAAAAAAGGATGGGCGGGACCGAGCTGGAATGGTTGTCGAGCTTTTTGGTCGATAGCCATCGAGTTAAGGAGTTGCAGGTGAGTGACCAATGAACCGACTAGAATTAACTACTCGAGCGGTATGGTGCTTGGTGTTTATGCCACGTGGAGTTGCATGTCTGAAACATCAAAAGAAGGAAATGTAACTGTCGAATGATGAATATCCTCTGCATACGAGAAACGACTCGACCAAAGAGTAGGTAGGAAATTCTGTAATGCTTGATATGGCAGACGGGCAGAGCCGGTGGTGGAGCAACACAGCAGCAGGGAATGGCTTCAACACCCTAGCCCAAGCAACAGGTAGACCAGATAGGAAATGATGCATGACCCAATCTAATGCAAGATGGACTGATTTTGATGTGGGATTAATATCGTGAGCAAGTCAAGCTTGTCTTTGCAGAGAACGACCACGCAAGGATATTCTAACGCATGTAAGCTCTGTGGAGCATGTGAAACTGAGGTGAACACACAATAGTAAGCCACGGTCGTGAATGAAAATGGTGGAGTGTGAACATGAGCTAGCATGTAGGTGGTAGACCAATGCACAGTTATGAAGGCAATGCGGGAACCATGCACAAGCCGTAGGTATAAAACATGAGCCAATCGACCAATGTAAATGAGCCCACAAAATATCAAAACCACAAACAAAACGACCACGCAGAAGTAAACTTTGAGCTAGATTAATGTTCACACCAAGGTACAGCCTGAGCTCAACAAGTCAAGGGATTAATGCGGTGAGTGACCAATGCAAGGTGAGCTATTTGGACAGCTCGGTTCCAGCCCGGTGAGTTGGGGCTGAGTTGGTCCTAGAGAACAAATTTCAACCTTACAAAAACCAAAAAGACACTGCACCTTTCAACCTGCACTTTTACATGAACCTAAATAGTACAAAACACCTCAACACAAGGTGAGCAACATGATTCCAAAGTAATAATAGAAAAAACTTACATGAGGAAATAAGAAGAAACCATAAGTAATAAGAAACCGATAAACGAAGAGTGCACGTTTTACCGAAACCTCATGCTCTGATACCATGTCGAAGGAATGATGAAGATTTTAAGGGAATATGTGAGCATCAAAACGTCACACTCAACCGTAAAATTATGTAGCTTTAAGATCGAAGCAAGAAATCACCCATGAGAGCAATGTGCATGCATTAAGGGAAAAATGGCTCAAATCCCATACATCATTCCATTCCATTCCATTGTATTGCTCAAGATGAAAGGGTGTACATATAGTAGTGGGGTGTGTAACTCCCCCACAAATGTAGCCATCAAGAGGTGGGAGTTACATTCCCGAATAACTAGTCAAATGTAACTCCTATGACACTCTATGACGTATGTAAGGCCATAATGACACCCTAGGACACCTAAACATGGTGAATCACCTATGTGGAGGAATCCCATGTACTTAAAATATATGCATGGTAAATAACCTACACCAACACCCCCTAAAGCATAGCTTAGGTGGAAACATAGATGAAAACAAGGAGAAGTGGGTCCTGGAAACAAGCTTGATGAGGTACCCATGTACAAGAAACTCTTGAAATGTGGAGTAAAAGGAGAAAACATAGTGGGAAATACTTCCCCCCAAAAGAGAGACAAGTCTGCTCTAATCTAAGAAAGATGCCAAGGATGGGTCCCGACCATAGACGATCCTATAAAGGTGCCCATGTACAAGGAGGAAATCTCTCAGAAAGAAGAAGAAGAGAGAAGAAGAGGGGGACAAAAGGGATGCATAAGATGCCATGGACGGATCTAAACTCTGCATCTCTAGGAGGCCTCCCAAAAGAATGTCAATCATGAGATCCTCTACCTCTGGACTGAAGAAGAGCCATCTCGCATCAAACTGTGTGCCTACCCTTAGGAAGGACAAAAATGACGTGTTGGAAGTCTACCCACTCCGTGAAGGAAACCAAAGGCAGCAACACAAAGAACTCTGAGTCTGGTCCATGAAAGTGTGACATAGGTCTAGCAAGTGAGTGCAAAGGAACTGAAGGTAATGTCATGAGTGTAGAACTATCATAGTATGAAGGGTGAACACCTATAGAAAGGATTTCCAACTGATGTGAAGGCAAAAAAACATCCCCACAACAAAAAATGGATCCACAAGCAAGGGTGGATCAATGAAGGTCTCTGGAAAAGTTGAAGTGGTAAGAGTCCCAGAAGGGGAACTCCCAACAATGGAGATGATGAAATCCTCTGAAATACCTGTAGATGGATGAGGAACTGTAGTACATCACAAGTATACTCTGCAAAAATATAACTAGGGTCAGGTAGATACTCATCCCAATGAGGGGGCTCAACAAACAAAAGAGTGATGTTAGATAGGTATGAGTCATCCAATGAAGGTAGAGGATTGAAAGGGGCCTCAAACACTGAAGGTGGAAAAGAGGCGGGTGTGATGACTGTATAAGACTATATAGGATACTACTCAATATTTGATGAGATGTGGGATGTGTCAACACTCTCGGAATAGTGAGAGAAGGAGTGGGAGAGTCCTCTATAGTACTCTCGACATTAGAACTAGGTGCACAATCCTCATCATCAAGTAGAACCAAGCAATTTTGTGTTAGTGGAACTGTCATCACATGAAGAAATAGAGGAGACAACTGAATCAATAATAGCAACAATGGCAGCAGTATGTGAAGGGTCTCCATAGAAGGACTAAAGAATGCTCTAGACACGGTGGGGTGGATCTGAGTCTGCCATGTGAAACCAGTGAGATGGAGAGACATGCATCATCATGGTACCAAAAACATGGTCACAAGTGTTGAGAAAATCATTAAGATGATGATGATCAGTGGGTGCAGGAATTGGCCCAAGCAAGAAGTGTGAAAGACCCTCATAGGTGAAGTAGCATTCCATAGAAGCATGCCATGCTAAATAGTTATCTCTCCCAAGAAGAAGTGGTGGAGGTTGTAAGGAAATCCTACGATGCTCAAGTCTAGAAAGAGCACCCTCCATGATGTGGAATCAAAATTGCAAGGTGCACAAATGCAAGACGGTGCACTTAGCTGATAATGCATCTGCGTGTGAAAACCCAAGAGTACTAGTGACCCCCATAATGTGGAACTTTATAAAGTAGTGCATTTACAAAATTGACAATGTCATCACGTAACTTTGACTAAAGAGTTTCTCAAAACCAAGCAAAGCAAGCCAAAAATTATAGCAAGAAAATTATTTCCACACTGGCGATGGAAAATGTCAATAAGCCCTGCAAATGGATTTTAAAAGTTCCCAAAATGGGTGCAAAGGGTGTCGTGTGGGTACTCATTGGAAATGGCATAAAATTTTAGGTAGGGTTTGTTTTTCTTACGAGGGGGATTAGCCTCCTGCCAACCCTGGACCTCGCCCTCCATCTTCGACACACGAATGAAGGACATTAAATACAAGAAAAATAGGTTCCAAAAAATATTACAATGCAGGATAATAATTTTTTTCCTTAAAACATTAAAAATAGGATTGTTTTAACTGCCAAACAAGTCTAAAAGGGATGGGGGTTTCTTTGGATGCACCGAGCTCTTGTATTGTTGACCATGGCGAGTTGGGTGAGGGGAAGCACAAGTCGTTTAAGCCAATGTTAACTCGAGTTACATGCCAAGAACCAAGCTAAACACAATGATCTATTCTACCAAGTCTTATTCAATGTGTTGAGTAGTTGGATAGGCCCGAGATGGAGATTGATGTGGCAGGAATGTGTGTTAATAGCATCAAGGTAATGGTTAAGGCTGAGCCATAGGGAAGTCTAAAGAGAAAATGCCCAGAAAGGTTGACCGAGTCGTCCAGGGAGTAAACACCAAAGTCTAAGTTAGTGAGATAGTCACCGAGGTGCAGTGGTGCGGTCATCGAACCCGAGCTCGAGTGAATCCCATGCGGTAGTGAGAGGTTGAAATGCCTCTAATAGAGTGAGTTGTGCGTGGTAGAACCTAAGATGAGGCCAATCAAACTCAATGAGGAGCAAGAAGGGAATAATGCAAAGCATGAGAACTCAATGCAAAATGTCCAAAAAGGTGTAAAACTTGAGCGAAGAAGGGATAGCTACGTAAAAACAAGCTCAGTGCCAAAGCAGATGCTAGGAGGTTGGGTAGTAGATTCAATAAGGTCTCAGGCTCGTGAAATACAAAGAAGCCCAAAATAATAACCTTCACAAATCCAAAACTGTGAGAACCAAACACCAAAAAATGTAGCATGATTAGGAAGGCTATGTAGAACCTCGAGAAGTGAACCAGGAAGATCCAAATCACACCCATTTGAACCAGAAATAGATCCCCGAGCCAAGGCAAAAACTAGGAATGAGAGCCAAACAACCAAACCACCGTGTCAAACCAAGAAGGAGCTGAACGATCCAAGTTGGATGGATGGAGTGCATGTGGGAACTATGCATGAGTTGGTGAATGTAGTGAATGCAACGACTAAGTAATAAAGTCAAGGCAGTATAGAAGTAATCACAAGCTTAGCAACTAATAGTGCAAATCGACCAAATACCCTTTAAAAAATGCAAGTAGAGAACATGCAAAGGAGAGCTTGCACAAGAAACTACGAGATGGAGAGTAGTAAGCAACTATTATGAGCAACATGATTCGATCCCCGAGCTCGATACCATGAAAGAGGTATATGCAAGAACCATATCGAAACAATGCACCACAAAGAAGTTACACTCCAATGGTAACTTCGCATAGCTCCAATGCAATAAACAAGATTCAAACAATGGAAAGAATAACAAAATAAGAAAACAGGTCTGCTCATTCTCATAGATCTAAAAATGAAGTACAAGTAACTCCGGTGTTGTGTAACCCCCATGCCTAAACAAGGAAAGTAACTCCTATGATGTGACTGATGCATATGATGCCACTAAAGGAGGAGTTACAATTCTAAATAAGGAATGTAACTCCTATGATGCATTGATGTAAATGAAAATGACAGATTCTATGATATAATCTGACACTTTTCATTTGACTCCCTAAGACCTATGACTCTCACAAGGCAAGATGACTCACCATGTGATGTGGATGATGACTAGGTAGGTCACACACACCAACAACCCCATTGTGTGAATTTTTTTGCTCTCAATCACTAGTTACAATGGCATGGTTCCATGTGTTTCTCTGTTAGTGAAATTTTGGGATTGATGACAATTCTTGACATGTGCATGAGCATCCTTGAATGTGGTTGGCCATTAAGAACCATATTTTATAATCTTATGAGAAAATTATCTACATGATGGATGAAAACTTCTAATTTTCACATGAAAATTAAACATGACATCAACAAATTCTTCTTTGGAGATGCACCTCAAATAGAATTTTTCATTGTTATTTCTATAAAGGATTCCATTTTTAATCATAAAGTGAGAGGCCTTCAACCTCTATGTTCTTATTTTTTCTCTCTTTAAATTAGGTGGACATGTGCCATACAACAAATAATGAATTATATGATTGTAATATTCATCTTTTACCCTATCTTATTTATCCAATTACATGATATCAATCTTTGGATCAACTTTGGTGATGATTTGTGCGAATCCTTGACATCTAACCATATTTCCTAGTTTGATTTATAAATCAATTTCTTGCAATTTTTCATCCACTCTCCCCTTCTTTCTCCTAACTCATTTTTTTCAAGCATCAACTTAATGTCCAGATCTACAACAATTGCATGCAATTTTCTTCTAAGTATATACTTTATCTGAGTGTTTTCACTAATTTTATCAAGGAAAGTGATTGTTTGTCCATCCTAGAATAGTTGAGTTGGGAATCCTTCAATTTTGTGCTCATGAATATAATTGGATGTCCAATTTTTCTTATTTCTAAGTTAACACAATGGTAATGGTATGATCCGAGCACAAGAATAAAATAATAAATATTTGGAAAACTTGGGGTTGATAAAAATGGTGCTTGGGTGACTGCTTCCTTTATATCTCAAAAATATTTTTCATCCTCCTTGGTCCATTCAAATTTGGAATCCTTCTTCAACATAACATTTAATGACTGACAATCTTTAGCAAAACCATAAATGAATTGCCTTACAAAATTAATTTTTCCGAAAAAGGATTTCAATTCCTTCTTGCTATTAGGTGGACTGATTTTTGAAATACTATGAATCATATCAGGGTTAATGGAAATACCTTCTTTTGTGAGAAAGTGACCAAGAAATTTACCTTTTTACACAAAAAGTACTTTTCTTTCCATTCAAGAAATCCCATACTTCTTGCACATTTCAAGAACCTTTTGCAAATGTCCAACATGATCAAATCTATTTTTAGAAAACACATTCAAATCATCCATATAAATGATAATGCACTTACCATTAAGACCTTGAAAATATTGATCCATTTCTCTTTGAAATGTTGTACCAACATTGATTAAACCAAATGACATCCTTTTATATGCAAACATTCCCCACTTGATGGTGAAGGTTGGTTTTATTATATCCTCTTTATTTACTAACCCCTGATTATAGCCTAAAAATACATTAAGAAAATACATAATTTTAGATCCACTAACAATTTATATGACCTCATCAAGAGAAATAAGGTGATAGTTTTCCTTTGTATGCTCTATTCAAGGTTCTAAAATCTACACAGTCTTATCTCCCCATTATTTTTCCTAATAGGCACAAGGTTAGCTACCTAAGTTGAGTATCTAACAAGAAAAATTAATACAAACAGTTAGTAATTTCATGACCTCTTTCTTTAAGAAGAGGTTTTAAGAGAAAATTCACTATTTTTGCCTATGCCTAAAAGATTTATGTCCTTCTATCAAAGTTATAGTATAGGTGATAACTCTAGGGTCAACATTTTTCAAATCGTAGTAAGACCATGCAATGAAATCTTGGTAACTCTTTAGCAACGTTGTCATATTATCCTTATTTACATCTGAACATACTAGGCCAACATTCACTAGTTTATTCTTCCATCTAGTGCCTAGGTTTATTTGATCATAATCATTATCACTTGCTTGAGTTTAGCAACACTCTAGACTTGTTGATCAGAATCAAACATTATTTCAAGAGAGATCATAAATTTAGGAATCCTATTCTCCTTCAAATTTTAAACACCATCATCATTCAAATCATCGACATCTTTCTTATCTGTCAGATATGAGATGAACAAATATAATATTTGTTCAAAAACTAAATTATTTGTTGATCATCATTAAATAATTGAAAATTCTCTATGTTATTTGGTATTGAAGGAATGGGAACCATCTCTACTACCATTCTATTCTTCCCAAACTCTAAAGTAGGCATAAGAGAAACTACACATGTATCCAATGAATAAACCACGTGATTTTCTTCCTATGTGTACAACAAAAAGTGTATGGCGGGCCAAAAATGTGTCTCGATGACTTGTAATCCTAAGTCTTCCATTCTACTAAGGTATCAAAGAAATGAGTAGGAGACACACATGAACCAAAATATAGTGGATAGATTTAAAGGGGATAAAAAGAGCACTAGGGTCACATATCTAGAGGGAAGTAATGATTCAGAAATGGATATGAAAATACCCAATTCTATGTATTATCATTATTTAATACTTTCATTACATACCTTAGCATATTATTTATTTAGGATGATGGTGATCCGAACACCTTCAAATGACATCTAAGGTCCATTATTATTCTGTTCTAGATATTTTTAGGAGATGGTGATGAACCACCCTGGTGGTTATGTAACCATCACTCTTTATAGATCAATGATTACACAACTTCCATGGCATTTATGTAATCGCCTCTGTAGGGATCAATGGTTGTGAAACCGCTAATCTATGGTCACCAGGTGGTCATGTCCCCATTGAATTAAAAATGGGAATTCAAGAAGTTGTGAATGCTTAGACTTTGAAAATCAGTTTGTTTCACCTTTCCCTCCATCCATGGATAGAGAAAATATAAATACAAGTTTGATTCCTCATTTTAGCAAGTGATTTTGAGTGAATTCAAGTGTGATAAAAGAGGAGTTGGAGTTCTTTCTTATTTTGTTCAATGAGAGTGATTTCTTCATTGTTGAGGATTATAAGAAAGAAAATACAATTAGTAGAATTTTTGAATCCTTCTTGAAGGCCAATATTTGGTAGTAGATTTGTATTTTTAGAATTACATAGTGAAAGGGAAGAAATTTTCTTACCCACTAGATTTTTTCCCACATTGGGTTTCTCAGGATAAGTTTTTATGTCTCTATTGTCTTCTATCTCTCAAATTGCAGTATTTTATTGAATGTTTCATGCAAATTATATTGGTTAAAAGGAACTTAGTCATTTTCCATTCAATTATCACTAGAACAGGATCTGTTTATTATTAAAAAGAGGTAATTTATGGATCATATTGGTATCAAAGTAGTTAAGATCAATTATTTTTGTGTGGTTTAAGTTGTGCTGAAATTTTAATTTGGATTCCCATTACCTAAAAGGGAAGTGAAATTGGTGAAGGTATCATCATTCCTTTTAAATCATATATCTCCACTAGGAAGTGGAACTAAGGAATATGAGACATGGCTTGTAGAGAAGATGCGCAGTGAGACTGGAGAATAGATTTTATACAATTTATAGGTGGATGTGGGAAATATTTCCTTGTCTATGGGGAAATTGGAGTCCATCATGGAATTTCTCATGGAGAAAATTGGTTTTCCTAAAGAGGCACTAGGAGCCTATAAATAATATACTCATGAGTATGAGGAAGAGTAGCCCAATGCCAATCCTACACCTCCTCCAGTAAAAGAAGAGTAAAATATAGATATTTATCCATACAATGGGGACATGGATGCTGAGAAGCTAGACCATTGGCTAGCCCAACTTGAGGTATATTTTAGTTTGCATGAAATCAAAGAGAGTTAGCATATTTACTTTGCAAGGTTAAAATTAACCAACCATGCAATAACTTGGTTTAAAAGTTATGTTAATTCTTTGGTTGTTAATAAGATCCCTCATATTACTAAATGGGATGAATTTAAAAGGATACTAAAAAAATAGTTCTATCTTATTTCTTATGAGGAAGAGAGGTCCATGTATTTGCGGTATCTCAGAATAAGTAATCCCAAAACATGTAAGAGTACACTAGTGAGTTCTAGAAGAAACTTGTCTAGATGGGAAAACATGTAGCAGACCAGGTCCTTCTAATGAAGTACATTGGTGGACTCCACAGCCACTTGAGGAGACCATTTCTCTTTTCCAAGTTGGTGGATGTAGATGAGGATTTTTATCAATCCCACTATTTAGAGATGGAGAAGAACAAGATTTCATCTACCTCTCAAAGATGCTTCAAGAAAAAAAGTTGACACCAAGAATAAGGAGAAAGGGAAAGGGAAAGGTAAGAAAAATGCTACTTCTATTTCTAAGAAAGATACTAAAGTTCATAGTGGTCATTGTGATGTCAACACTCATTCTGAGGAAAAATGTTGGAACCTCTACCTGGAATTACATCCATCCACATATAGGTAGATGAGACTATGTGTTAGACATCCATCCACATATAGGTATGTTTGGGTAGTAACAATATTTTAAAGGAAAAGGAAATAACTAACATTTTTCATATAAAAATTCAAGAAAAGAAAATTAAGGTGGATGCTCTTTTTAATACATGTTCTCAAGCTAATTTGGTTAGTAAAGAGTTAGTGGACATGCTAAAGTTAGAAACTTACAATCATTCAATATCAAACTCATTAGGTTAGGTAAATAAAGGTGTAGACATCAAGGTTACCAAGCAATGTAAAATTATGTTTGGTATTGATAAAAAATTCATTGATGAAGTTTATTTAGATTTTGTTCCCATTGATGTGTGTGGTGTAGTGTTTGACAGACCATATTTATATGTCGGTGATGTTATCTTCATGAGGAGATCCAACTAATACATTTTGGTGAAGGATGGTAAGATCTACATCATTTCATCATTTGCAAGAGACTTGAAGATCTCTTTGGTAAATGCCACTAAATCCCAAAAGCTTATTAATGCCAGTGATAAATTTGCATTACTTTTTTGAGGGATATGCCAGAAGATGAGGTTATTACATCTAAAACCACTTGTATCATGTTTTCTAACAAGAATCACATATAGATAATAGAGTTGGTTCAAAAATTCAGGGAGTTTTTCCGAGAGTCTACGAGGTTACCATTGATTAGTCCAATTGAGCAAGAGATACACTTACTACCTAATAGTCCACTTCCAAAGTTGGGATTGTACATGCAATCTTTGAAGGATGTTAATGAGGTAAAACAATAGTTACAGTCTTTGATTAAATAAGGTATAATCCGTCCTAGCACTTCTCCATGTGGTTATCCTATTGTTTTAGTACCTAAGAAAGATGGTTCATGGAGAATGTGTGTTAATTATATATATTAAAATAAATTAACCATAAATAATAGGTACCTCTTCCTCACATTGATAATTTGTTAGATCAGTTATAGCATTATAAATTTTTACTAAGCTTGATTTGAAATTTGGGTATCACCAAGTATGGATCAAGGAAGAGGACATCTAGAAAAAATGTTCAAGACCAAGAAAGGGTTATATGAATGGTTTGTATTACCATTCGGTCTATATAATGAACCAAATACCTTTATGAGGTTGATGAATGAGGTAATGAGTCTATTTATTGATTCTTTATCATTGTGTACTTAGATGACATTCTAGTTTTTAGCAGAACTTTTGAATAACATATTGACCATTTGCATCAAGTTTTGCAAGTTCTTAAGGAGAACTAGGTAGTGTTGAATAAGAATAAGAATTAGTTTTCTCAATAGTCACTTGTATTTTTGGGACATGTGGTTGGAGATGGAGAGTTTAGGATTGATCTAGCTAAGATAGAGGCCATTCTGAATTTCCCTAAACCATAAAGTTTTACCAAGATCAAGAGCTTTGTCAGTGAAGTTTAGTATTTGAGTAAGTTCATCAATAACTTCTCATCCATAGAAGCACCATTACATTCAGTGACATCAGGTGGTAAGACTTTTGATTGGGGTAAGAAAAAACATAATGCTTTTGAGTCATTTAAATAAAAGATTATCCATGCTCCATATTTGGCATTACCTACGTTACAACTACCTTTCGAAGTGGAAATCAATGCCAATGACTATGTTATGGGGGTTTTCCTACTCCAGGAAGGTAGGCCCGTATGTTATCATTATTAATTTTTTCATGGTGGAGTTATGAATTATTGTGCATATGACATGGAATTGTGTGCTCTTGTGTAAGTGTTCAAGAAATGGAAATATTAGCTGATGGGTAAAGAAACTATCATACACATAGATCACCAACCTCTTTAATATTTTCAAACTTAGAATAAACTTCAAAAAGCTAGAAACTATAAGTGGATGGGTTTTTTTTCATTTTATTATAAAATATAAGAAAGTTGTGACTAAAAATTTAGTTGATATGTTATCTAGGCCTCCTTTACTTTCAGCTATCGGCACATTGACTCTTCTTGATCCTTTTTTGTGTGAATCATATCAGGAAGGTTATGATTAGGATCCAAATTTTGGAGAAATATTTCAAAATAATACTCCAAATGAGGGATTTGCACCTAGGGGAGAATACTACTTCAGGATGGGTTGCTCTACATGAACAAGAAACCTTGTGTGCCTAAGGGGGAAATATTTCAATTGATGAGGGAAGAACACATGTCCAAGGTAAGTTGATCACTTTGGTTTGATAAAATAATGTAGAGAAATTACGGATGTATGTGTATCGGCCAACATGAAAGTAGAAGTTGATAAATTCATTAATATTTTTTAATGTAGTAAAAGCAAGCCTAATAATAGGAAGTTGGGGTTATATATTCCATTACCAATTACTTCCCGACCATAGGAAAGGATCTCCATGGATTTTGTGGGTGGTTTACATACTTCAATAAAGGTCATGATTACATTTTTGTGGTAGTAGACCAATTTATAAAAATGTGTATTATCATTCTTTCCAATAAGACCATCAAGACCAATAATGAATCCGGTTTATTTTTTCTAATGTGTGGGTTAATTTTAGTTTTCCTAATTCAATTGTGTCGAGATAGTGACTCACGGTTTGTAGAAATTTTTGGTCTAATTTTTGGAAGAAGATAAATTCTAAGCTAAATATGTTTACCACTTTTCATCTGAGACAAATGGAAAAACAAAAGTAGTAAACCATACCTTGGTTTAGCTCTTGAGAGGGTATAATAGGAAACACTTGAGGACTTGGGATGATAAATTGGTATATATCTAGCATTATTATAATAAGGTAGTTCATGTTTCTACTTGTAAGAATCCTTTTCAAACATGTTTTGGTTATTTTCCTTAGAGTAATTTTGATGTTGTTTTGAGATTAGCGTGCAAAGACAATCAAAAAGTGGAACTGTAAGTCCAAACAACTAAAAAATCATTGAGAAAATTTAGTAGATACACCTCCAGGTATAAGAGAGGTTAAAAGAGTCACATGCCAAGTACAAAGAATGACATGATAAACACATGAATAAGTATTATTTAGTTGTTAGAGACATGGAATGGTTGTACTTGAGTGAGAGAAAGGCTATAGGAAAAGATAATAAACTCAAACCCATTATGGCCCATTTGAGATTATAGAACAAGTGGGTAAGAATGATTTTCACTTATATTTTCCTCCTTATATGAGGATATACTCGGTGTTTAATGTTGAAACTTTATGCCTCTTTGAGCCCTCCATGTTGGATTAAGAAAAAGAGGCAATGTTGTTACCATCTATTGTGGATATTACTCCAAATAGTCATCTAGAATTGGAGCAACATGTGTTATTGCAGCAGAAAGAGAGGAAAATATAGATAGGAGAGTAGGAAAGCAAGTTAATTGGCTTGAAAGTACAATTTCTTACCGAGGCCAAGTGGTAGTTTAGAGAAGATGTGGGGAATAAATTTCATCACCTCATCAGTCCTTAAAGATTTTAGGGACTTAAAATCCTCAAATTGGGGAGGTATGATCCAAAAATGGATATGAAAATATCATATTCTATGTATTATCCTTATTTGATAATTGTAAATACATATTATTAGCATATTATTTATTTAGGAGATGGTCTAGTTAGGCTAATGGTTATCCAGACACCTTCTAATGAGATCGGAAAGCCTGTTTTATTATTTTCTGGATATATTTTTAAAATATGGTGATGGAACTACCCCAATGGTTACATAAATTCCACTCTTAATAAAGCGGTAGTTTCACAACTTTCACGGTAGTTATGCAATTTCCATGTGTATGGAGCGGTGGTTTTGTAACTTCCTAGAAGTTACGTAACCTCCTAGTAGTTACACAACTACCAATCTATGGTCCTTTGGTGGTCCTATCCCCAATGAATCCAAAATGGGTATTTGAGTAGTTGTCAAATGATTGGACTTCCCAAATCGAGTTGTTTCACCTTTCCCTCTATTCATGGGAAGATAAGTTATAAATAAAAGTTTTATTCTTCATTCTAGGAGGTGATTTTGAGTGAACTCAAGTGTGAGAAAAGAGGAGTTGGATTTATTTATTTTTTGTTCACTTAGAGTTATTTCTTCATTGTTGAGGATTGCAGGCAAGTAAATACAATTAGGAGTGTTGAATCCTTCTTGAAGTCTAATATTTTCCAAAAGCTTTTATTTTGAAAAATTACATAGTGAAAGGGAAGAAATTTACTTACCCATTGGATTTTTTCCACATTAGGTTTCTCGAGTTTAAATTATTATGCCTCTTTTGTCTCCCATCTTTCAACTTGGAGTATAGTATTGAATGTTTCATGCATATTATCTTTGTTAAAAGTAACTTAGTCATTTTCCATTCAATTACCACTAGAACAATATTTGTTTATTATTAAAACGAGGCAATTTGTGAATCAAGTAATCCCTACACTAGGTCAACCTAGGGTTTTTCAAGGACCGCGGTCAAGATAGAGGAGATTAACCTAATAGGAAATTTGTAGTTGGATGAGTACGTGTATGGATCAATGATAGATAAGGTAAGCGTTAACAATATAAATAAAATGAAAGTAAAGAATGCTAAGGAGATGATCATCAATAAGATAATTATGCTAAATATTATTAAAACACATGTAACACTAATATAACATAGCATAATGAGGGAAGGAGATGAACTAATCTATGCATTTAATGAAAAATATATTTAGAGAACTCACCTTGTACTTATGGGGTGGTCATTGATACATCTATCTCTCTAAAGAAGCATCACACAAAGAAAGAATCATTATTAGGTGGAGAAGGGAAATACCATTCCTATCTTAGAATCAATATAGATGACCCAATAGTTAAAGAAAACCAACCAAGAAGAAGATTTTCCAATCCAATCCAATAAAATTACAAGATGAACCAATAGCTGACTGAGAAGATACAAAGATGGTGAAAAATATAAGAGCATATGAGAGTTCCTCATTCAGGATTCCTTTCTTTTGAATGTAAAAGTGGGGTGTGTATTTATAGGATGCCATCACCAATGGGCGATGGTATCAACCAAGAGAAAAATTACACTTTGAGACCATCACCCACATGTGATGGAATCATTTAAGGATAATAAATGAAGTTATGTGTCATGTAAAGTGAATATAAGGTTTTGTAGATCATGGAAGCAGATTAACAACGTGCTAAATGGTGAGATACAATCTGAATGTTGGGAGAGCAATGTGTGTGAGACCTAAGGAGTCAAGGATAACTAGTTTAGGGAAAATTAAGGCCAAAACCAAATAGTGAAAATCTCTCTATGTACTATCCCTAACCCATAATTATTACATGAATAATCATTCCCCATTCTTGATAGGCCCCTTAAAGCACCCTCTCAAGAAATAGATGCATTAGTGACCCTTATTTGCACAATGGAAATTATCAATAACATGTATGAAAGATGAAAATTGAAAAATTATGTGTATACATATGCCCCAGTCATTGATCACCACATGTCATAATAGAAAAATATGGGGTGGTCAACTAAAAGAATTAGTTTGTAATATCGATATGAAAGTAAGTACATATATGAATATTGACGGGACTAGTGAAAATGAAATAACCCACCATTGCGTCGATAGTGTCATTTGTCTGCCATGTGTGGGCATAATGCATGCTACAAGAACCCTAAAAAAGAAAAATCAAAAGGAAACACTAGAGGATCATTAGTAATATAATACATAAATCACCTAGATAGGGGTTCATGGGATGGATGTCATGTCATAGTGTCAAGATGTCGTATAATGGTATGGTGTCAAAAATAGGCAAAAATTGATGGTAGTCAAAAGTATGCATGTAATAGGTAAAAAAATGGTATGATATTACATTCAAGACACAACAAATGGTATGTGTTGTGGAGTTTGGGAGTGAAAATGATGGTTATTTGAAGATTTAGGTTGATTACGACCAAATTTGAATACAACTTTGAGTTTTATGTAATTATTTTGATTTTGATTTGCTTTTTGTTATTTTTAGAATTGATAGAACTAAGCTCTGGAATTCCAAATTTGGGTTTGATTTAATGTCATGGCATGAGAATGAGGTGGTGATGGAGGATGACAAGTTGGAGCATGCGGTGGGGCATGACCATGGGTAAGTCATTGCATTTAATTTCATTGAGTAGATTAGGGGTTATTTAGTTACTTTATTTTCTTGGATTCGTTATCACTTCTTTCTTGATCAAACTTACATCATTGGGTGGGTCGGGGATAAAATGCAAGTGGGTTTAGGAGGGATTGTATTTGTATTTTTCATTTTGTCATATTTGAAAGTCAAAATTTGAAATTTGTTGTCACTTTTTGGCTAGATGTCATAAACCCCTTTTCTGATAGGAGAGCCGATGGCATCATGATGGTTTAAAATTTTGAACTAAGGGTTCATAAAATTTGCTATAGGGATGATGGCGTATGATAATTTTTTCTAGGGGTCAATGACATCTAGCAAGGGGTCGATGGCATAGTAAAATTGTTTGTATAGGTTTTATGAATTTATTTTTCACACCAAATTTATATTTCTGAATTCTAAAATTTATTTTTTTTTCATTTTTTGGGTGTAGGTAGAGCGTAGGATCTACCGGTGGTGGATTTTAGATGTATCATGGTTTATTTCTATGATTGTTGGGTTAACAGGTTGGGGTTTTGAGGCATTACACATTACGAGTTTACATGCTTTACCTTAGTCATAGTATTTACTTTCATTTAGAATTTAGTTTGTTTCCAAGCATTGTTATTTCTAGTATTGTAGTGATAACAATTCATTTCCTTCTCCTAAATACATGTAATCGTGCATACAACACTGAATTTATTGAAATTTTACATCACATGGTTTGATGATTAAATGAATGTAGATTAGTGAACAACATATTAATTGCTTCAAGTTAATTTGCACCACAATTTTTGGTGTCATTTCTGGGGATAATGCCAAGTTAAATGTTTTTAAGAGGTTTTTCATTCCCTAGAAGTAGTTTAGGTTTAGGAAATTTCACCTCCAAACCCCCCCACTAATTTATGTTGATTGAGTTGAGATAGTTGAGTCATGCACCATCCAAGAGATTCCCATGGTATATTTTTACCCAATCCAAAAGTAACATAGATCTCTTCATATAATTCTGAGGATTCTAAATAAGACATACTTTCCTTTGTACAATTTTTGATGTTAGAAGGTCCCTTTTGAAGTGAAAGTTCTGAAGCTTCTCTTAATTAGCCATACATGGCAGAATAAGTGGACCAAAATGTTGAAGATAGGGAAACTACCTTTGATTTTCCCATTTCTAACAATGATGAGGCTACTACTATGAAGAATAATTATCCCTCTACTTTTCCTAACATTAATGGATCCATGATTGAAGACGTGGCCACATTTTTTTCAAGTTTGATGTTCTATGCAAGATTTATGATTACACCACCGATGAACATAAGATGAAGCTATTCCCTTCTACACTCAAGGATGTAAGCTTGATATAGTTTATGGGATTAGGAAAATATTTCATTACCACTTGGGCACAGATGAAGGATACGTTTCTAACTAAGTACCATGACTATTATAGATCGCGTAATGAGAGGGGGTGATGAAATCTACAATATAGCATAGAAGAAGGATGAACCATTGGAATACTATTTAGAAATATTATTGTTTTGCATTCAGAAGACAATGCACATAATACTACCTCATAAATCTCTCAAATCACTCTTTTGAATGGACTCGGTGAGGAGGACATGGATGCTCTAGATTTGATAGGAGTTGGAGACATTTCAAAATATACCTTTGAGGATATTTGTGAAGCTTGTAGGAATTACTCCAGAGCTACCATGAAGAGAAAAATAAATGTAAGATCAAGAGATGAATCAGCTACCAAAACAATTAGGGGCATATAAAAGTCAGAGATTGTCAGCATGTTCAAGAACATGAAGCAGGAGATTTTTAATGACATGGCCACTCAACTGGATGCTCTGCATGCTAAGAAGAAAAGAGAAGATGCAGAGGAAACACTTACAGAGTTTTTCCATGCATGTAGAAGGAAGAAATTTGACTGAGATGTAGAGGATTGGCTAAAATTGCACAAGAAAGGGAAGCTTCACCTAAATTCAAGATGTTGGAGATAGAGGATGGGAAATTCTTCTATGTTTCTCAAAGAAAACTATGGCCACCAAGACAATGAGGTATGTCACAAAACCCTATGCCATCATTTCATAATTGGGCTAGTAATCAATATATGCAACCCCACCTTGGGCTAATCCACACAAATGTTGGGATCCATACCCTATCAATACCGGGAACAATGGAAACCTCAATTTACAAGCCAAAAAAATCACAAAAACCCCCTTCTTCATGGCAACAACCTTGGAGAGGAGGAAGTCATGGAAAAATTGCAATCTAATTACCCAAAATCTTACCAGTAACCTCCTTATCCACAATAACAAGATCTGATGAAAAATTCCCAACCTAGATCTCAACCAAAAGAAACTCAACTACCATCTCAACCAATGCCTAACCCCAATAATAAAGTTACTCAACTAACCTATTCCACTAAACCATCTCAATACCCTACCTATTATTTTGATGTTAATAACATCCATCTTCACTTAGGAAGAGAACTTCCTCCACTAAGTGGAGCCACCATTGTAGAGATTGCGCAGATGAACCACAAGTACTACAAACTGATCTAAAGAAAAGTGAAAACACGCTACAAGATGATACGTAGAAACGTGAAAATAGTTCCATTAATGGTAAAGTGCAAGATAATGAACCACCATTTCTAGAGAGATTACAAGAAAATAATATTGACCTTAAATCAGAGTATGATTATGATTTTTCAATTAGTTGAGAGATATTTGTGTCAAAATTCCACTTATTCAAGCCATTAAGGATGTGCCCATCTACAACAAGGTTGTTAAATATCCATGCATTAAAAAACTAGGAAGAAAAATAAATGATCCATCCATTGTACAAGTTATTGGATAGCTAGCTGATATCATGCTTGGGAATTCAATTTTACCAAAGGATATAGATCCAGGAATTCCTTTGGTAAATGTTACAATAAATGAAACAACAATAAATAACAATATGATTGACTTAATATTATCCATCAACTTCATGACCAAGAAAATTATGGATGATCTAAAATTGGAAGGACTAAGGCCAACAACTACAGTCTTACAACTTATAGATAAATCAACAGTGAGACCAAAAGGATTCCTTAAGGACATAGTTGTGGTGGTAGAATCTTGGGAATACCCACGACTTTATTTTCCTTCAACGTAAAGCAAGTTTAGGAAGATATCCTATCATCCTAGGAATGCCATGGTTGGCTACTAATGATGCATTCATAAGTTGCAAGTATGACAACATGATTATTTCTAATGGAAGTGGTACTAAAACATTGATTCTCTATCCTCTTACCCAACCTTTAAACGATGAAGATCAGAAAATTTGGATAGAAGTACTAGAATCATATCGTGGTTTTGTATAGTAACTCATGATGTTGGAAAAGTCTTGTAAAATTGAAGGACAAGAAGAAGATTTTGTTCTCTCTAATGTCTTACAGAATAACTATGGAAGAAATTAAGAGGTGGGTTATATATTAAGGTGTTTGAATTTCCCCTTGAACCAATTTATACCGTAGCAAAACACCATTGATATTCCGGTATTAATTGCATTCTTCATCAACTTCTTCCCCATGCTTGCATACTGAATTCTATAAGAAGCAATGTAGATTCAATGATTGATCTCTCCAAGTGGAAATAACTCTAGGATGACCAATTAATGTAAACAAGATGTTAAGCATGATATAAGAGGAATTTCTGGTTGCTCTTCTACAAAAACATAAAGCGTGGGTTTGCGGATTATGGTGACATGCATAGAATTCATCCTAGGATCTGCACACACAAGATTTATATCAAATATAGTTATAAACCAATTAGGCAGTCACAAAGAAGAATGAACCCAACAGTGAGGGAAATTGTAAAAGGATAATTAAAGAAATTACTAGATGTTGGATTTATATATCCAATTTCAAATAGTCAATGGGTGTCACCACTTGTCATTGTGCTAAAGAAGAATGGAAAATTGAGGATATGTGTAGATTATAGGGAGCCTAATGCAGCAAAAAAGAAATATCATTTTCCACTACCTTTCATTAATCAGGTGCTTGACACTTTGGATGGTAAGAAATATGTTTCTTTTCTTGATGGATATAGTGGTTATAATCAAATTAAGATTGCACCATAGGATCAAGACAAAAATACTTTAACTTGCCCATGGGGAACATTTTCATATTTTGTTCTTCCATTTGGCTTGTGTAATGCACATATTACATTTTAGATGGTAGTCTTGAGAATCTTTTTAGATCTAACAAATGATTTCTTGGAGGTATACATGGATTATTTAACAGTACATGGCAACACTTTTGAAGAATTCATGAAAATTTTGGACAAAGTTTTGAGGAGATGTAAGGAGCAAAATTTGTCCTTAAGTAATGAAAAATTCTACATGATGATGTCTAAAGGTATAGTTTTGGGACACTATCTTTCTTCTAATGGAATTCAAGTTGATCCAATAAAGGTATTTGTTATAATAAATCTACCAACACCAAAGAAACAAAAGTATGTCAGGAGTTTTCTAGGCTATGCTAGGTATTATAGAAGATTCATACAAGATTTTAGCAAGGTGGCAGCACCACTCTTTGCATTCTTTGGGAAATGACACTTTGCATTTGAGTGGACTGAAAAATGTGAAAATAGATTTCAAAATTTGAAGAAAATGTTAACTACTACCCCTATATTAAGAGGACCTGATTGGAATATTCCATTCCATATCCATATTGATGCATCAGACCATGCCATTGGAGCTATATTAGGACAAAAGGATGGAGTTATGAATTATGTAATGTATTCATTTCTTCATATACCTTCTTTCTAACCCAAGCACATCGGCCTATCACCCAGTGTGCACTTGGAACTCACCTAAGGTATGCGCGCAGCACCGATCCCTTCCTTTATGTGATCTTCATGAGATTAGTCGCCCTTGATGGAGAACGAGTTGCAAAAATGGAAACATAGACATTCACTCAAAAACAAAAGATACAAACAACAGATCGTGCACAGATGCATCATAAATGGAAATGAACATTGTAAATAAACATAATGAAACTAGATCTGACTTAGAATAATATGAATAACATAAGGGTTTACACTTTTTAGCAGGAATAACTAGAATCACACACCATATATTGATTTATAAACACTTACAATGGCTCCATTACATCATGAGGGTCATACAAACTGAATACATCAAGTGATATTATCTTAAACCCTATAAAAATACTCTACAGAGAGAGAGAGTTCTTAGTTATTCTACCCATTACAACCCTTTTTCATACCCAAATCCATTCCTAAAATGATTCAAAACCCTTCTTTCAAGCATTTTTGAAACACCTTGTCACTACCTAAAACTCTCCTTAATCCTTCATTTCCCAACAGTACTTGGTTCTCACTCTCTTCTCCCTTCATTTGAGACCCAAGAACTCCTTTAAATAGGATCTGCACACGGTGACTTTTTTTCCTTCATGAGCATATCACATGCCAAGTGGAAATGTTGTCCTCCATGGTCGAATGCTTATGCCACTTGCAAATGCCTCCACTACTTGTAATGACCATCCTGGGATTATTCCTTACGTGGAATATTCATTTTTTGACCTCCAAGGCTCTAGGATGACACCTTATCCATTTAGGACACCTACTCAAGCTTTTCATGTGTTTCTCCTATAAAAATCCTTCAAAATATGGCTAACTCCCTAAACCTTCCTACTCCCGCACGTGCCAATTTCTTCTATTGCTCACCTTTCCCTTGTATGATTTTTCATGAGATCCTTCCTTCTTTACTACCTCCAGCACATTGAACTTCTTCCTTGGGAGTTAGTTAATTTCAAGGTCCAACATTACCCCACACTATGCATGTTGTCTGTCCTCAAAAAACACTCTTCCCTTCCACCAAAGAATAAAGGACAGGGAAAATGAAAGAATCCATGATTAAAGAAAGAATGGAAGAATCTTGCTACTGCTGCATGAGAAGTGGGAAATATTTATTTACTGGGGATTCAATCTTAACCCAAGCATCCACCTCATTCTATGCCTGTTAAAGTGAGTCACCCACCATCGCACTAACTTTGTAAAAACTCATCTCATCCCCCTTAGCCTTCAACATATCTTTAATGCTTTCCATCTTCTTGCTAAGGTCTCCTAGCATGTCCATCATGTGAGTGACTTGGGGGTAGAAATATTTCAGTTTAATTTTAATCCAACCCCTTAATGTTTCAATCGCCTCGATTTTTCTCTACCTCAACCAAGATCCTTTCTGCTCTACCTTATTGCCCTTATTTTTTAATGAATTGGTTGCTCCTTTCCTTGGTGCCATTTTCTCTTCCTTAATCCTCTATATTTTCTCCCTTATGTCAATTTATATTACTACTCAAAACCTTGGCTCTACTTACATGGAATTTTCATGATAAACTATGTCCTATCTTGTAAACCCTAACCTAGAGCACTTGCTTTCCACAAGACAACGTATCCACCCACAGGAATCCACAAACAAACTCTTTTGCGTATGCCCATGTACTTTTCCTCCACACCGTTTACAATTCTTTCGATTTATTCAACTCTGCACACTAATCTTTGCAAGAATCACCCTAAAATGCAAGAACTTCTTTGATAAAAAAATTCAAGGTGAAAGAATACCTCACCCCGACCTTCTATTTATAGATTTTTTTTTTTGCACAAACCCCAATGCCACCTACCAATGTACAAATGCATTAAAGTAATTTTTTTTAACGTCATCCTTCCACACATTCTATTCATCACTTTTCCCCCCCGTGAAAATCTACAAAAACTCTTCAATAACCTTCTGGCACATAACTACCTCGACCATAGAATTCTTCACACTTTCTCCCATGTCAAAGTCAATTCTTCCTCTATGTCTTGGACCAAGTTCTTTCGCTACCTACCTCATGTTTCTCCTGTATTTTTACCCTTGTATATGGTTTCTCAAAGCCTTTTAATAGTAATCTCCTCTAATGATCACCTCCGCTACACTCGTTCGATTGACCCCATATGCTTTTGACTTCATAACCTAGGCCACCACGTCAACATTTATCCAGAACTTCTTCTAACTCTTACCACATCCTACTCACTTCTCATTTATGATCTACCCCACACTAAAACGATGCGTGGTCCTCTACTCATAACACCTTGATGATGTAATTAGCCGGTGGATCACACACGTGCCCATAACAAACCAAAAGGAACAAAGAAATGAGATAGGGAAACAAAAATAAAGGAAAATGCATTAAGGGAAATCCTAAGCTAACTGGAAATACTACCTTATTTACAAACACCCAGAAGCCTTATTTATAGTAGGGCTTTAGCCTACTTCCATTGAAATACCCAAGAAGTCATGTTCCATCCAAAGCACCTGTAGCTAGCAAGTGCCTAAATCAAGTATATGGGTAATATAATATGGTCCCAACCAATGGACCTTGAGCTTCCCAGGATGGTGTAGGAACTTAGAATCATAAAGTAAAACCATTTTCCCAACCTTAAATTGTTTACTCTTTATGTGACGATCATGTCAGGCCTTTTGTCTCGCCTTCTCAGTCTTCTGACTCCATCTAACAAGGGATCATCTTTCATCCAATTACATCAACTTGTCAATGCACTCTTGGAAGACCTAGTCATCGATCAATCCTCCTATGTGTGAAATACATAGAGAGGGTAGTATAAACTCTACCAAAAATAGATTAGGCACCAAACACCAATTGGAGCGGTGTGGATTTTTAATCTCTTGTAAGTTGTTCTATACGCCCATAGCAAGAGCTGAGACTTTGTCATCCCAATCCTTCCTCCCAAAATCATAAATATTGGTAAGTGTATGACTCAATATCATGTTAAATGCCTCAAGAAAGTACCATTAGCTTTGATGGTGATAAGGGGTAGTCTTTTGATGAGCCATCATGAATTCTATCAACAAAATCTTAACTCTCTCATTCAAAAATGAGTACCCCTATCACAAGTCAAACTCAAAGGGCACCATACTGTTGATTATATGTTCCCATAGGAATCTTGTTGTTGTGGTTTTCGTGCAACCCCTCATAGGAACTACCTCCATGCACCATGTTAGACAATCAATGCAAGTAATGATATAGTGCAAACTTTTCCTTCATGTGGCGGGTGAAATAAGGCCTACAATTTCCCATTTCTCAAATGGTTCAACTCTAGCTATTTGTCTCAATGGAATTTCATCCCTTTTTCCTAGATTACCAAGGTGTTGGCAATGATCACAGGCCTTACAATATTTGATACAATTATTGTAAACTATCTCCCACCAAAGGTCAGCTAATAGGATATTTCATGTAGTCACATTCCCCGCATAGTGTCCCCCTGCAATTCCACCATGATCCTCTTCCATGATTGCAGTGCGCTCATGCTCAAATAGAGCAGAGTAGAGTAAAATATCATCACGGCCTAACTTGTATAAGTCTCTACTAATTAACATGTAGGGCACGAAGAGTTTGGCTAACTGCTTCCTTTCCAAATTCTTCATTCCTTCCAATGCCACACCCATTTTGAGAAACACAAAAATATCTTCTAATTCCGAGGGCATGCGCTATAATATGAATAGTTGTGTATACGGAATTGTATGCTCAATTCTCTATGTGTCCTCTCCTAAGTCAATTCTTGATAAATGGTCGGTCCCCAAATTACTCTTACCGGGTTGTATAACAATTGTAAACTCAAACTCGTAAAACAATAGGACCCACCTGCATTTTTTCCTATGCGAGATGTGTTTGTTCACGAAGTACGTTAATGCCAATGATCAGGTGTACAAGATAAAAGGTGTTGCTAGAAAATATTACCTAAATTTTTAACGCGTAGATCATCGATAATTCCTCATGCTTCATGGTAGTATAATTTTATTCTACTATGGTTAGCTTTCTAATAGAAAAGCACAAGAGGATGGTCAACAATTCCTTCTCCCTAATGAAATGTAATTTTTACTTCAGCAACTCCTCCAATGATGCGAAATATTGGCATACCCCTTAATAAATTTTTGGTAATACCCCATATGCCCAAGGAATCATGCATCGTGCTCTGGCTGGTAGGCTCCCCCAATCCCACAATAACAAAAACTTTGGTAGGATCCACTAGCAAGCCTTCTTTATATGATATGTCCCAACAAGGTACTAAATGGACTAGCAAAAACACATTTCTTAATGTTGAGAGATATATTTAACTACCAATATCTTTCAAACATCAACCTTAGGTTGTCACAATGGTCACACACCAATCCATTTACTGTCTAGTCATCTAGGTAGACTTTTTGAAATTTATGGATGAAGTCCTGAAACACCTGACCCACAATGCACAAAAACACAGTAGGCGCATTCTTCATTCCAAAAGGCATGACTGTATAGGAAAAACTTCCCCATCCAATGGTGAAGGTTTTCTTTTCTTTGTCCTCATTTGTAATTCTAACCTAACGATATCCTGAGAATCCATCTATGAAAGAATAGATCTCACCGGTTACTCCTTCCGGGATCTCTTCGGTGAAGGGGTTAGAAATGGATGAATGACACATACTACATTCAAATCCTGTAATAAAAAAATCCTTATCCTCCCATATTTCTTAATGTTGATGACCATTAGAATTATCTAATCGATTCCTCAACAGCCTCAATAATGCCTGATGCGATCATCTTGTCAATCTCCTCCTTGACTTTGACGTGTAAATTCAGATTCATTTGATAAGGTCTCTTCCAAATTAGGCACGCACCTTCCTTTAACTTGATCTTAATTTCTCCCAAGGAGTGATGAAATCCTTTAAGTTCATGGTACCCATGTGGAAATAAATCTACAAATTCATGCAATAGATCAATAATCTTTGAAACCTCCCTTTCTATCCAGTAATATCCAATAGTAGCTTCCTTAGGTTCCACCTCTAAACCAATGTTAATGTTCTTGGTTTTTAGGGGCTCATAGTAGGCGCGTGCTTATTCATTAGCACTATCCATAACCTCACACATACCAATAGTATGGTTAACATCTAAGTTTTCCACCTCTTCACCATCTATCACGTAGACCAATTTTCCTTTCTCTTTTTCTATGAATGTGGGCTCAAGATGTACATCCTCCAATTATTCCTCATCAAAGCTTGCTTCCACATCAGGTTCATCCAATAAATATAGTAATTTTTCCTCCACCATGGCAATATCTCCCATATTTATGTGTTTAACAACATGTAGCACCTCATTCTTTGAATGTTTACTACTACGATACTCGAAAGGTTGAGGAGATCAGCCATCAACTCCTGTCAGTTTCTTGTCTGACGGTGCAACTTTGAGTGAATGTACCATGCATGTGCATAGCCTTGTAAGGTGGAGTAAAGCTTATGCACCCATAAAGATGGAGGAAAAGATTCTAAACCTTTTATCTAGGCCTTTTCACAATCCTAAACATGAAACAAGGCATGTTCTTTCATTACTTTGAATAAAACCTAAAAGAGAACGTGATTCTCACCTCACACCACCCTAGAAGGTTATTGCGATGGGTCTCCCACCAACATGTTGCAGTCTTGAGAAAAGTATAGATAATAATACTTATCCTTTTGATCTAAAATCTCCACTGGGTCTCCATTGCTCATAGGAAAACATCAGGGTTAGCTCCCCAGCAGTAACTTGGAAACTATTTTCCTCTCGGGCACATGACCGAGAACTCCTTTGTTACTCTCATCACAAATCCTCTTAATTTATTTCGACTAGCTCATATGTCCCGTGCACCCAATTGTCACATGCCACACTAGTTGTGTCACTTATAGATGAGTGTCTTCCCACCTTTGAATAATGTTTTTTTGTTGGTTGCACAATCTCGGGGTCCTTGATAGTGCGCATGTAGATTTTGTCTAGGTATTCTTCTCTCAAGAGCTCAATATAGGGCATTGAATTTCCATCTATCAAAGGAATGATAACATGTTCCTTACTGTTCTCAAAAATTATATGCCCCTTATTGAAACATAAATCAACATTGTTCTTATAGCACTAAGGGCACCCAAGTAACGCTAGAAAGTTATCCGCCTCATCAAGTGCAAAGACTTCTAAGTCTCCAGTGAATTTCACCCCTTGAATAGTGATAGCAACATCTTTTAAGACACCAATGGGAATTTCCTTTGTCTTATTATCCATATACAACACATTTGAAGATTGATGTAATGAGGGTCTTCCCATTTGATTCCATGAATCCAAAGTGAGAAAATTAACTTTTGTGTGCGTGTCAATCGATTATTACTTAGCAGTCATCCATCAACAACTGCATTCAAGGTAATCTCCTTATCATAGTCAAGGTTATGAGGAGGTATATTAGCATGAAAAACCTACCTCTCGCGCTCTCCTCGGCACTTGGTACTTTTCCCCTCAGCCACTCTCCTAACAAAGGGATGATATTCTCCTATCTCAACATCTTACATACTTCCTTGACTTCATTTATATCCTTTTGTGGAGCCTCAACACTCTTCTTTTTCTCTAACTGTCATGATTGCTTGTTCAGAACTTGATCTCTCCTTTTAGGATTTGAATCACATCCATGGTTTCTGATTCATTTCCTTATGGTGCGTAGGGTCCGAATACTTCCCATGCAACACCTATTCTCTTATGACCAAGGGTATCTCGCTTTGGTATCTCCCGGCATGTGTAGCCTCGGCTCATGTTGTCACCAAGTATAGGTTATAAATTTGAATCATGTGCCACCCTTGGCATCCACTATTGATCAACACACTTTACGCTTACCATCTCAAAGCACCCTTATCCTTCCACTGTTTCTAGTTCACGTGTTCAACAAATTATGTGCATTCCTCATACTTGTGATTTTTCCCACACTAAGAGCATTGCAAATAATCAGGACACTCATGCTTGTAATTTTATATTAATCCATAGTTATAGTAGGTTCCCCAAGGGAATTCACTCCTTCCACCCGTGTAATTTCCACGACCTCTAAATCTTCCTTGAAATCCTCTACCTCGACCTACTACATCTACATGCCCTTCATAATAATGACCATCATCCTTGGAGCTATTGGAAATGCTGGTCTGATGCACACCAATATCAATGACATCATGTATCTGGTCAATCAATCTACAATCCTTGGTATCATGAGTAGTAGAGGTACAATTTTTTTAATAACAAGACACATTCTTCCGGATCGCGCACTACATCAGTGGACACCTACTTGCATCATGATCTTCATGGAAAATCTCATAGTCCACTGATATGGCATAAAACAACCTTCACAAAAAATTATCCTTTCTGTGACCATCTACTTCATAATCCATACACCATAACCCATTGTGAGTCTCATGAGCTGATTTCACAAACAATTTCTCCAACTACTTTGCCATTTTAGCAATTTGGGCTTCTATGAATGTACTAACTCCTATATCAACACTTCTAACTACCTCAGCGTGTAATGCATCCTCCAAGGCCTCACACAGATTTGTGAAAGTATTCTGTTAAAGTGCCCTCCTGAATAGTGTGATAAATACTTGAAAAGCACTTGAGCATCTTTGTGAAGGGTGAATTTCATAAGATAACCGATGGGAGAGTCTCTAAATGTGCATCATATTACCGCAAACTCTCTTCCATTCCTTCCGAATCTTCTTCAACACGTTGATGATTTTCTCGGTAAAACTCATGTATGTGTAACTTTTCCAAAAAGGCAATACATAGTGCAATGTAATCCACCACTATCTGGTGTGGGTCATACTTCCTGTACCACCTATATACATGACCATGCAAAGTCGTTGCAAATTTACTTTCCTTCGACTGCGGGGTAGTAATCCCCTTCATGTGCCATAACAATTAACACTTTTGTACATGCTCTGAAGCATCCTCAACACCCTTGAAATCAAGTAAGTGGAGTGGAATTTCATAAAACACTTGTTGATGGTGTTGTAGACCTTTCCACCTAGATCCATGACCTTGATTCCCTTCGGTGTTTCCTCCACCACCAAAACCACTAGATCCACCAGTGCCAAATCCTCAAAATCCACCGATTCTCCTCCTATCATAGGTAAGGGCCTAACATAGCTACGCCTTGTGATCCCACCACCGTGCTAAACTACGTGTCGATAGTCTATGATACCGAACCAATATCTTATGTGTTTCTCACACCACTCCCGAGATGCAATAGTAAAAATTGTGATCCCATACCTTACCCAAATATTATGCCAGAGAAAAACCCCAAACATAGTAAATGAATATGTAGTCATCGATGTACTAAACAAAAATTATACCTCATAGGTGTTGCTCAACTACCAATATCGATACTTGGATTATAAAAACTTATCTCAAGAATTGGAAAACTAAGCACAAGGGTTTGGTTGCCGGGTGGGTTAAGATGTGCACCTATGGCTCTCCTCATTTCTTCATATGAAAATCTCTCTCTAGAAGATGAGAGTGTTTCTCTTCCGCACTTGCCAAATTTGGGTAGCTCGGACTACTCAAGTTCCACATCCTCCACGTGAACCTCAAATCCTTCCCACAACATCTGCATCCATAAATCCATCACTCCGACATCTTTTCACTATCTTACCAACTCTCTCTCCCGAGATTCATTATACTTGAGCTACCTCTCCTCTCTCTCCATTTCCACCACAAGGTCTTCCATCTTCTACCATGCCAACTTCCGTGCCCTACACCTAGAAGAAGTTTAGCCATCCATGGGAAAGGCTTCTAAACTCAAAGTAATAACCAAGATCTTTATAACTAGTGGAATAAAACGTAAAAATTATCCTCTAGGATCCCTCAAGAACTCAAACTCAACAATATTCAAGAAATAATATGTAGAAATAGCATATTCTAAGGTATAACTAGTCAACACTCTACTCCACCAATGATCAAAATCATAGTTCTAGGTTAGATCGACATCATGCAATGTTGTTGATATTCCTCTTGGGTCCAAGCATCAGGTCTATAGTATCTTGAATTGTCCTTGATACATATTGTAAGAGCACTTCATACAACTCTACTAGGAAACAATAGAAGAATGTCTCATAGAGTTCGTGATACAAGTTATCCTCCACCCATTTTCATGCATAAAACTTAGATCCAGTGCTAAACCTCTAAGAAAAATCATCCTCTATGATTTTAAACTAGGTCTCGAATGTTGTCTAAGGTCATATGATTTGTCATCACACATCACTCTCACAACAACTTCAAAAAGAGGTCCTAACAATGGAACCAAAATGTATTCATTTCTTAATATACCTTATTTCTACCCCAAACACATCGAAATATCACCTAGTGTGCATTGGGAACTCACTCGAGGTGCACACGGGCACCAAGCCCCTCCTTTATGTGAGATTTGCAAGAATGGTCTGCCATTGATGGAGAATGAGTTGTAAAAATGGAAACATAAACATTCACTCAAAAATAGAAGATACAGACAACAGATCCATGCACAGATGCATCATAAATGGAAATTAACATTGTAAATAATCATAAAGAAACTAGATACGACTCAAGATAATATGAATAGCATAAGGGTTTTCTACTTTTTATAATGAATAACTAGAATCACATGCCATATATTGATTTATAAACACTTACAATGGTTCTATTACATCATGAGGGTCATACTGATTTGAATACATCGAGGGATATTATCTTAAACCCTATAAAAATACTCTATAGAGAGAGAGTTATTAGATATTCTACCCATTACAACCCTTGTTCATACCCAAATCCATGCCTAAGATACTTCAAAACCCTTCTTGCTAGCAAATCTGAAACACCTTGTCACTACCTAAAACCCTACTTAATCCTTAATTTCCAAAACACTTCATTCTCACTCTCTTCTCCCTTCACTTTGGACCCAAGGACTCCTTTAAATAGGATTTTAATGCATTGCCTATGTTTCCTTCATGAGCAGATCACATGCCAAGTGGAAGTGTGATCCTTCATGGTCGAATGCCTATTCTAGCTTACAAATTCCTCCACCACCTTTAATGATCATCCACGGGAAAATACCTTACATGGAGTATTATTTTCTTGACCTCAAGGCTCCATGTTGGCACCTTATACATTCAACACACCTACTCGGGCTTTTCACATGTTTCTACTGTGCACCTTTCCCTTGCACACTTTTTCTTGAGCACCTTCCTTCTTTACTACCTCCCACGTGTGTTGAATTCTTCCTTGGGACTTCGTCAATTTTAGGGCCCAACATGTAATTTATTATGTTAGAAAGAATTCACAACATGTTGAGCTCAATTACAAAGTCATAGGAAAATATTTCTTACTAGTTTTTTATACTATCAATTAATTACAGCACTACATCATAGGTTATCTAGTGTTCATTCACACTGATCATGTAATTAAATATTTTATCAACAAACCAGTTGTAAGTAGTAGAATAATTAGAGGGTTGTTATTCTTACAATATTTTGATGTCACTAATGTGGAGAATTGTGTCAAGCAAAACATGGTAGTAGATTTCCTTTCAAGAATGGATACCAATGATGAAGAACAATTATTTTATGAATCCTTTCTAGATGATCATTTTTTTTCTATTTCTACAAAACACCTTGGTATGCAGACATAGGAAACTATCTAGTTTAAGGTAAAACACCTTCATACTACTTATACTCGAAAAAACATATAGTTGAAAAGGGTGTGTATTTCTATTGGATAGTTGGATTTCCATTTCATATAGGGAAATATTATATCATGAGAAGGTGTATAGATGATGAGGAAATATATGATGTTCTTAGATCCTGCCATAGTGAACCTTGTGGAGGATATTTTTCTACAAAAATAACAACCCAGAAAGTATTAAAAACTAGTTATTATTGGCCATCATTGTATACGAATGTAGCACTATACACTAGAAGACTTGATAAGTGTCAAAGAATGGAAAATCCTTCCAAATGAGATGAAATGACATTACATCCTCGGTTGGTTTTGTATCCTTTTGAAAAATGGGGCTTGGACTTCATTAGCCCCATAGATCCTAAATCTAAGAAAAGGGATACATATTAATATGAACATATTAACTAACTAAGTGGATAGAGGTGAAGGAACTACCAAGTCAGAAAATTGATAAAGTAGCCAAGTTTCTCTATGATCATATCTTCACTAGATATGGAGTTCCAAGGGAGATTGTCATTGATCAAGGTACACACTTTATTGTTGATGTAATTCTGATCTAGCTAAAGAGTATGAAATCAAGCATAAGAATTCTACACCATACCATCCCCAATCTAATGGCTAGGTAGAGGTGAAAAATAGAGAGATAGAGGCTATCTTGACAAATACCATTGCACTTCATAGAAAATATTGGGTAGACAGACTTCTAGAAGTAGTATGGGCATTCAACAAAACATAGAAGAAAACAACTAGCTTCACACCATTTTAACTCTTATATGTTAAGACTATTGTTTTCCAATTGAATTTGAGAACAAAACACTAAGGACTGCACTTGAGCTAGGCATAGATTTATCTTAAGCTCCAGAGGCAAAGGATAATCTAACTCAAAGAGTTGGATAAAATAAGAAGATAGGATGTGCATAATATAGAGGTAATACAAAATAAAATGATTAAATGGCATGATAAGTACATAAAAAAATACAATTTCAAGAAGGTGAATGGGCACTCTTGTTTGACTCAAAGTACAAGAACCATATGGTAAAAATTCAGTACAAGGTGGTTAGGTCCATATGAGATTGAGAAAATATTTCCCAATGGATTTTTAAAACTCACCACCATAGACCCTGTAAAGTTCAATCTATTGGTAAATGGCCATAAGTTGAGGTTGTATAAGAATCCAACTAATGAAGTACCTTCATATAACAATTCAAAGAAGGAAAAACTAGATGGAAATAAGGGCCTTGAGATACAAAATCGAAGTTGAGCCTATTGGTTCATCTTCTAATATTTTAGAGGATTGATATATTTTAGTGGCCTTTGTATATTTGGCTTGTTGGATACTCCAAGGAAATTTTTTTATGATGATTCCTCTAGGTGATCAGCAACACTCTACTAACACTTTATTTTCTTAGTATTTCTATTTCATAGGGTTTTGATGTCGGACAATTCCAAGAGTTCATGATCTCGATCACAAGAAGAGCATGCAATGATTGAAGATCACCTTGCAACAACATGCAATAGACCCCTATTTTATTTCCATGTTTGACAGATCTCGAGATTGCATGAAGAATATCAAAGATACCTACATGAATGAAAGATGCCAAAAGAGACAATTGGCACCCCAACGGATCGGGATTCCCTCTCTGGGAGTTATCTGGGTTTAGTAAAGAGATTCCAAAATAAATTCAACACATGCATGTATCATCGTAGAAACTTCCACATCATATTATCAAGTTTGTGTGCAGCAAATGCACAAATCGATTCAATAAATCACTCACAATCATCATTCTAAACATGCATTGAGATAAGTGAACTTCTACCACTTTATTAAAGTATACTTAGAATAATTACTATTGATTAGTATTAATTCTAATTCATCATGTGTTTAATGCATTTTAAATACCACCTCTTTTCGTGCTATAATGTGTCCATACACGTCATCCCATACTATCATATCAATTTACCTCGCACACTTCAAGTATTCACATCAATTAATTACCTCTCCTATAAATGTGTTGTGTGTGCTTTGGTCTCGAAGTTTAAAACAAAATACTCAAAACAATCTCACACAATTCAATTTTGTATCATTTCTTCAAACAACTTTGTGTGATTACATTTTGAGATCTAAGCAAGCTACATATTCAAAATGAGAGGAGACTTGATGCACCATGAGCCTAAATAGAAATCTTAGCTTCTTAGTCAACCTCACATTTAACATTATTTTTGAGACAATGAATGTCTTGATTATATAAATAGATTCTATGGTTTCAATGAGTTGATGGTTGAAGAGTTTGCTACTACATTCAGAGATGGTGAAGAAAAGGTAAGGGTTTTATCAGTGAGAGTTAATGATGAAATATTGGCTGAGGTGATAGGGCTTCCTTCATAGGGTGACCCCTTTCCAAAGAAAGAAAATCCGAGAAGGGAATTTTTCAATGAAGATGATGTATTTGTCAATAATATAAAAGGTACATACAAAAATTCTCTCAAATCTATTCAAAGCTAAAATTACAAATTATATGATAAAGTATTTTACCTGTGAGGGGAGATACTCTAGGTTAAACACAATTCACTTTAAATTACTCAATCATCTGAAGAACAATAGACATGTGAATGTGCCCAACTTCTTGAATGAGATTTTGAAAAAGATGAGTAGGGAGGCACAAAGAGGAAGGTCTACACTATCACATCACTACCTCATCACTTTGATAATCAAACATACCCTACAGAGGGAACATCCTGAACTGAATTGGGAGGATTTTGTAAGAGCTAAGCATATTGATGAATTTTTGGGAAATAGAAGGAATAGGAGAATAAGTATTGGAATTTCATCCACACATGTAGTTGATGTCGCAGCATCAACTTCTCACCTAAAGAAACCCCGACTCTAAGAATTTACTATCTTTTGAACCAAAGCTTGAACCAATCTCCCCTAAAAGAATCTTTACCATCAAAACCCTCTTAGAGATATCTACCCCTGAGTCATCTACCTTCAAGGATAAAATAAAATCTCCCAAGTCCACCCTTACACCATAGAGGCATTCTCATAGGCTAAAAAACAAACATCCAAAAACCTTCACACAAAAAAAGTCACAAACCATATCACTTGACAGTGATATGGAAGCTATAGACGAGACCATTGAGGCCACACAATGGACACTCCACATGGAGATGTTGATGTTGCATTTCATGAGCAATAAGGCCTTAAGAGCCCATGGAGATACAAGAAGAGGAAAAGGGAGAAGAAGGTAGTGGAGAAAATGTACACGATTTACGTGAAGAGTACAAGGAGGAAAATGTAGAGGAAGTTCATGCTAATATAAGTCATGAGAGCATGAAGGAGAAGAATTTGAAAAGAAAATTGAGGAGACAGTTCTTACATACCAAAGGTCATGAGGAGAGGATGGAAGAGGAAACTAACCAAATAGGTCATTTGCTAGAGGTTAATGAGGAAGAAACATAACAAGATATTAGTGAACAAAATGCACATGGAGGATGCCATTGAGTGATTGATCCATAGAATTGATGAAGATCATATTTATGTGGGAGTTAAAAGGTACTAGAACAAATTCATGTAGTTCAAGACAATCTAATAGAGTAACTTCTGGAACTAACACCACCATTTTTACCCCATGCTAGCATGCACATAGGTAAATGTCACCCCAAGACAACCATAAATTATTGTTTAAGAAGTTTAGAAAGAGCATGGTAAACCATTTTGTAGATAAATGAAAACATAAATTACACTAACTCTTGGGTGAATCAATTTAAACCTATATCAATAGGTTAAAAGGAAAGTATGAAAGAGAAAAAGAAGAACTCATCTTCCAAAGAAAAGAAATAAATTGAGGAAAAAGACAAAGAAATCGCAAGGCTAAAGAAAAAGTAAGAAGAGACACTTAAGGTGGCCCATGAGATATTCAAATATAGGCCTCCTTCCAATGTCTATGCAATTTTCTAGAAAGAAAATATATTACGTCTCAAACTTACTTGTATAAACTTTGATATGCCATTTGACATTAGAGGAGAAAGTAACTTCTTTAGGTTATATCTGAATAGCCCTCATGAAACTCAGCTTCTACTTTGTGAACTCTACATATATAATTATTCTCTTGAATATGATAGGGACTAGATTCGATTCCTATACATTGGATATGATCTAGTTAAAACACTTTGTTCCTATTTTTAGAATAAGTTGGATCAAGAAAGGCAAATTGATGATTACATGCATTTGGAGAAAGTATAACCAATGATGGCTAGGGTTCAAGCTAATAACACTAAATAATTTGTAGATAAATATGACATGTATATGGAAAATAAGGAAATCATAAAGAGGATATGGAAAATGAGGAAAGTAGCTCATGAGGAAGTTAGGGACATGATTAAAAACAATGGAAGAGAGATATTACATGCATGCATGCATGATGCATTGGACGAGATGTATCCCGAGATGCAAAAGAAATAAATGCAATCTTATCATAATATAATCCCAAATTTAAGAAGAGTGAATGCATACATTGATCTTTCTATTGCATGTGCAAATACTTGGTTCCCAATTGGATATCACCCACCAATCTTCCACTTTCCTATACCACATTGGTATGGTGATCAACCATTGAATGAAATAATATAGGATAGAGTCATGAACATGTTCAGGATGAATGGAGGTTATTTATTCAGCGATCCGGAAGGGACAACTACTCCAATACATTCTAGATGAGTATACAAAACCATTCGGGAAGAACCTAAGGAACATGAATGAAGACATTCACAAAATTAATCCTAGGGATGTTGGGGTTAGCACACCGGTTGTATAGATAATATATCAGATCTAAGAATACATTCAAATAAAAGTAGATATTCTACCAGAAGAAATATACAAAACAAGAGATATAAATCAACACTATATTTAATGTGGTTCACCCAGTGTGGGCTACATCCACCAAGAAACAATCCAATCTATTATCCAAAGATTTGACAATATATACAAATGAAGATTTACAATCTTCCACACCTCTCGATGTACAAAGACTTTCTTTCTCTCATTATTTTTGCTTCTCCTCCTAGAATTCTCTCTCTCACCAACTTTTTCAAGTTCTTGTTAATTCTCTTTGAATCTCACACTTCTAAACCCTAGCTTTCATGCTTATATAGGTGTTTATAAAATTAGGGCACTTAGCCATGTAATTACAATCAATAGATATACTTTAATGATAAAAATAGATCTAATTCCCGAGAGTTAATTAAAACACTCCCGCACAAGTAACCGATGTCAGTTAGCCCTAACCGATGTTAGTTCCTCCTTGCCTAACTGATGTCGGTCATAGGTGACCAATGCCGGTCCCTCCTAACCGATGATGGTTACTGTGTTTTCTAGCAAGTTTTACATTGCATGCTAATCAAGTAATTGAGCTCCACAACTCAACAATCTCCCACTTGGAGATTAATTACTACACCATACCTATACAACATCATTCTTGGATCCTTAGCTTTGTTTCTTCCTCTTCAAGTCTCAGACTCGAATACCAATAGAAGTGGAGTGTAGCTCCAAATTCTCCTTTTCTAATGGCTTTGTTAGCATATTTGCAGGGTTCTCACTCATATGAATCTTTTCAAGATTCAACTACCCATCCTCCAATACATGCCTTATAAAGTGATACCTCAATTGAATGTATTTCATTCTTGAATGAAACATTGAGTTATTTTCTGGATGAATTGCAATCATTGTCACTAAACATTTTACAATCATCTTGCTCATTTCCCAATTCTTCCATGAACCTACTCATCTATATCATCTTCTTACTAGCCTCTGTAGTTGCAACATACTCTGTCTCTGTAGTAGACAAATCCACAACCTTCTACAATCTTGAAATCTAGCTAATTGTTGTCCCACCTACTATGAAAATATATCCAGTAGTGCTCCTTCTACCATCCAGATCTCCAACCATATCCGAATCAACATAGCCACATAATGAAATATCTGAACCTCCATAGCATAAATGCATGCTAGATGTCCCTTTAAAATACCTAAGTATCCATTGGACTGATTTCCAATGCTCTTTACCTTGATTGGCCATATATCTACTCACAACTCCCACTACCTATACAATTTCTGGTCTGGTACAAACCATAGCATATATGAGACTCCCAACCATGAAGCATATGGCACTTGTGTCACATATTTTACCTCCTTATGTGGTGATGGACACGGATATTTTCTCAATTTGAAGTTTCCATCCATAGGTGTACTAACAGTTTTACATTCTACATGTTGAACCTTTCAAATACATGACTATCCATTGGACTACTTTCCAATGCTCTTTACCTTGATTGGTCATATATCTATTCACAACTCCCGATTGCCTATGCAATGTTCGGTGCAGTACAAACCATAGCATACATGAGACTCCCAACTTCTGAAGCATATGGAACTTGTGTCATGTATTTGACCTCCTCATGTGATGATGGACACTGATCTTTCCTCAATTTGAAGTGTCTATCCATAGGTATACTAATAGGTTTTGCATTCTACATGTTGACCTCCTCATATAATATTCCCGAGACAAATACAATTTCTTATTTTTCTTGTCTCTGTGTATTTGCATGCCAAGGATTCATTTTTCATATCCTAAAGCCTTCATAGCAAATGTGTGAGCTAGCTTTCCCTTATGCTCACCAATGCCCTACATACTAGATCCTATAATAAGCATATCATACACATACAATAACAAAATAATATAGCTCCCATTTTCAAGCTTCTTAAAATAAACACAATGGTCAAATTCATATCTCAAGTAACCATGATCATGCATAAAACTATCAAACCTCGTGTACCATTTCCTTAGAGTTTGCTTAATCCCATACAAGATATTTTTCAACCTGCACACTAATTTATCCTTACCCTTGACTTCATACCCAAGTGGATGCTACATATAAATCTCTTCATCCAAATCACCGTGAAGAAAATTAATCTTCACATCTAGTTTCTCTAAATGCAAATCTTCTATTGCAACTAAACTCAATACATTACGAATGAAAGAAATCTTAACAACAGGATAAAGTATTTCACCAAAGTCAATACCTTCTTTCTATGCAAATCCCTTTACTACAAGCCTTGGCTTATACCTTTTTGTCCACCCTCTTCTTCCTTGATCCCGTAAACACGCTTGTTCTGCAATTTCCTCTTACATGTTGGTAACTTAACAAAATCTAAAGTTTGGTTCGCTCCAAGGATTCCATCTCTTCATCCATGCCATGCTCCCACCGAACGTGGGTCTTATCATGCATTGCTTATTCAAAGCTTTTTGGTTCACCATTATCAGTCAATAATAGATAAAATAGAGAAGGTGTAAATCTTTCTGTAGGTTTACTCACCCTTTGTGACCTTCTCATATGATTTTGGGGTACCAGAGGCTCAATCTAGACCTCCTGGACATTTGTATCTAAATCTATCGGTGGTGACACCGGTCACTTATAACCGATGTCGGTTTGGCTCTTATGTAACCGATACCAGTTCTGTTGGTCGATGTTAGTCGAGGGTAAACCGACAATTCTTGTGTAACCCTATACGTAATAATTTTAAATCAGAGAGTTCATTTTCATTCACAAACTTCTCAACTAGTTCATCCTCGGCTACCAAAATTTGATCCCTGTACATTCTCTTTTCATTCCATTCAACATCACGACTCCTAATAATTTTAGAATTCTCTAAATCCTAAAAATGGAAATCAAATCACGGATCTATAACCAATGAAAGTGCATCTCTTCGATTATGCATCCAATTTTTTCCTATTTTCCTTATCAACATGCACAAAATATTCTAAACCAAAAAATTTAAGAAAATAAAGATCGACCTCTTTTCTGGTCCAAGCTTCCTCTGGTATTCCTCCATCTAGTGAACTTGAAGGCCCACGGTTAATAAAATAAACTGTTGTACCAACTATCGCCCAAAGCTGCAAGGAGCAATCCAAAATGTATCCTCATACTTCTATCATGTTCCATGATTGTCATGTTCATTCTTTCTACAACATCATTCTCTTGTGGTGTTATTGGAACCGTTCTTTCTCTACGTATCCCATTCACTGAACAATAATCATTGAAATCCTTGTTACAGTATTCACCACCATTTTCTCGATCTAAGGCAATTTAACTTAGAATTTGATTCATTCTCAACAAGGGCTTTCCATATTTTAAAAGTATCAAAAACACCGATTTACGTTTAATACAATAAACCCATACCTTTCTTGTTGCATCATCAATGAAAGTAATAGAATCTTGGGGTCCTCCATGAGAAGCTACTTGATTTGGTCCTCACACATCTGAGTGTACAAGATCAATTTTACTCTTCTTAGTTACCCCAACTTTGAGAAATATCACTCTCTTTTGCTTTCCAAAGACACAATGATCAAAGAAATCAAGATCTAAATCTTTCAAATATGATAACTTACCCTTAGCATTTAAGATCTAAGTCTTTTCCTTTTTGAATCATATATCCCAACCGGTTATGCCACATGAATGCATCTGAATCTCAAGTGGATAATGTAGAAAAGGAATCACTAACACAGGTAGATAAATATAATGTTCCTACCTTCTTACCTCTTGCCACAACAAAAGCACCCTTGGTGACTTTCCAAGAGTCTCCGTAAAAGTAACTATGTAACCTAATTACCCTAGTTGCTCTGCAGAAATAAGATTCCTCCTGAGGCTTGGCACATGCCTCACATCTTTCAATACCCATGTATTTTCATTCTGTAATTTTAGATGAACTTCCCCTTTACCAAGAATACCGCAATGTTCATCATCACCCAAAAAAACATGCCCCTGATTGCCCCTGGACATAATTTCTAAAATAACCCTTACTAGGGGTTGCATGGAAAGAAGCTCCTGAATCTAAAACCCATGATTAAATTCTATTATCTAAATAAATAATAAAAGAATCTTGCATTACCTTTGAAGTAGCAATATTTTCTTCTTTACCTTTTGTCCGGTTATTGGTTCTCTTTGTCCTTTGACCAACAATATTTCTTTGCATTTCTTTTCTATCCACATTTCCAACAAGTAATTCCCTTACTTCTAGATTTTGATCTGTTATCCCTTACTTTGATTTCCCATTATTCTTATTCTCAGATCTCTCCCTCTTCTTGCCCCTACTTTCTACATTCAAAGCATTCCCAGATGATGATTCCTTTGTACTCTTCCTACGAATTTCTTCATTCAAGATTATACCAACAACATCATCAAAATTCAAAATATTATTAGTAGATGTTGTATTACTAATAGCCATTACCAAGTTATCCCAACTATCAAGAAAAGAACATAAGAATAAAATTGCTTTCACTTCATCATCAAATGGTATATCAACTAATTTTAATTGATTTACAATTAATCGAAATCATTCAGATGACTAGATGAAGATCCACCTTCATTCATCTTAGAACTAAAATATAGTTTCTTCATCAAATAAACTTTATTTGAAGCACTAGGATTTTCATATAAATTAGCAAGAGATTTCATTAACTCTACCGTAGAATTTACTTCTGTAATATTGGAATCCATGGATGCTGCCAGGATCAATCTTATAGATCCCAAATCCTTTCTATCAAGAATCTTCCATTCTTCATCAGTCATCTTCTGTAGGTCTAGACTTCTCATCCAATGGTAAATACAAATCTCTTTGATACAAATAATCCTCAATCTGCATCTTCCATAATTGATAATTTTGGTTGTCAAATTTATCTACCTTGTATTTGTTTTCTTCTGCCATTTTTGTAGCTCCCTCAATCTAAAAACCCTGTGTGAGTAAATCTTTCAACACATAAAACCCTAAAACAAAGCTTTGAAACAAGTTGTTGGGGTTAGCACACCGGTTGTACAGATAATAAATTAGATCTAAGCATACATGTAAATAAAAGTAGATATTCTACCAGAAGAAATATAAAAAAGAGATATAAATCAACACCATATTTAATGTGGTTCACCCAGTGTGGGCTACGTCCACCAAGAAACAAGCCAATATATTATCCAAAGCTTTGACAAGATATACAATTGAATATTTACAATCTTCCACACCTCTCAGATGTACAATACTTTCTTTCTCTCAATATTTTTACTTCTCCTCCAAGAATTCTCTCTCTTGCCAACTTTTTCAAGTTCTTGTTTATTCTCTTTGAATCTCACACTTCTAAACCCTAGCTTTCATGCTTATATAGGTGTTTATAAACTTAGGGCACTTAGCCATGCAATTACAATCAATAGATATACTTTAATGCTAAAATAGATCTAATTCCCAAGAGTTAATTAAAACACTCCCACATAGGTAATCGATGTTGGTTAGCCCTAACCAATTTCAGTTCCTCCTTTCCGACTAATGCCGTCGTAGGTGACCAATTCCGGTCCCTCCTAACCGATGACAGTTACTGTGTTTTCTAGCAAGTTTTACATTGCATGCTAATCTGAAGTAATTGAGATCCACAACAAGGATGTCATGAGTTGATTAAACCATGTGTATAAACAACTCATATTCTATATTTTGTTGAACCATTTGAAGCCTTGTACTTGTATTTACCTGCTATACTATTGAACATTATCATCATAACCTAAACTTATGGCATAATACTAATTAATATAATTATGACTAGTTATCTTTATTTTGTGGTATTTTGAGTATGTACTTATTATCTTGATTGCAATAAGTTGTATGGATGATGATATTTTTGATGCCACTATTGTTTGTAAGAAACTTATTATATTTAGCAACCTATCTGTAGTAACTCATCTCAGCCAAAGGGCATGTCCAAAACAACCAATATGCGTAACCAAAGAATATCACCTATAAGTAAAGGATCCTTGATTGTAAATATCTCTTGGAATGTAAAATTTGACACTCTAAGTTTGTATGGATTGTGGAAGAGGTAGTCACAAATTGAAACATGAGAACTAAAGATAACTTAACTCTTTATCTGATTATTCATTGCAACTAAATGAAGAACTGATTGTTTAAATTCGTGATTTGAGAACTGATTGATTTAACTGATCGGTTACTTAAGTTATGTGTTTGACATCTAAACACCTGCTGATTAATTTTGTTGCATGCATTGAATCTCTAGATGATCTATTTGATATATTTTACCTAGTTTGTTATAACTTCTAGTTGAACTCTTCTTCCCATGCTTTGATTGTAATGAGAAAGTATAAAAGGGAAGGATTAATGCTAAAGAGATAATCAGATGTGTAGATCTAGATAGATATTAGAGAGTAGTAGATATACATAATACATAAGTTACTTTGTATGCATATGTAATGTTCATGCCAATTTAATAAAATTCTGATTTTTGTTCAGTAACTTCTAGGTACAAGCCTTAGGAGGGATTAACACCCAAGGAAGGGCCCACTTGTGGTTTGCTATCCCCCTCCATAGTTTATTGATTTGATTTATTACATGAGTATAATTAGTAGCAATTCATTCCTTTATCTGCATTATGAGTTTACATGCTTTACCTTAGTCATAGTATTTACTTTCAGTATGAATTTAGTTTATTCTCAAACATTGTTATTTCTAGTATTGTAGTGACAAAAATTCATTTCCGTACCTCCTAAATACATGTAACTGTGCATACAACACTAGAATTATTGAAATTTTACGTCCCTTGGTTTGATGATTAAATCATTGTAGATTATTGAATAGAATATTAATTATTACAAGTTAATTTGTACCACTGGGGTTACTAGGAGTGGAACATATGATGAGAGCATGTTGTGTGTCCGAATATGCGTAGTGTAGGATGATAGATTTTAAATACCGGAAGGTATTTATGGGGATCGTGATGGCATGTATAGTGTGCCATAAGGAAGATGGATCCATCCCATTATTTCTAATTGTTTTATGCATTGATGTTGTCAATAATGTATTTTTGTTCAGCTGGGCCACCACCATATGGGTGTAGTTGGTTCATGATTTATAAAGGATTTGACACATTGGATGAGGGTTATAGGACCTACATGATTTTATTGAAATAATATATACATGAGATTTTACTGTGTATAGGCCGTTGGGGACACCGTGAGGTAGTAACAAAAGATGCCTTGAGAGTCCTTCAGTGGGCACAAAGCCTAATAATGAGATCACTTTGATCATTCCGAACACTTACAAAGGTGGGTCCAGATGATGTTATATGACAAACCTATATAGGGAATGTGGATTAGTGGCCCAAATTTCCCAAAGAATATTTATTAGACATCATCACCGAGGTGATGGGGCAATTATGTATATTAGGTAGAGACCCATGTAGTGAGTAGGGTCCCGAGACAATTTGTGTGACTAGTACTTGATGATATCTGCTATTACTACCCTACCAAAGATCATCATGCTAAAAAGGTTTATAGGAGAAGAGGTGAGGATAGTAGTATTATAACCCCATAATATACATGAATCGGGCATATAGGGTTAGAGGCAACGTCATTGGGTATATATAGGGCCCACTACATATCATATATGTGAGTTTTTTGAAGGAGGGAGATGATAGAGGATCTGCAGATACAAGTCCACATGTTAGAGGTACAAGTGGATCTAGCCCTAGTACCAAAGGAGAAGGAGAAGGATAACTACTACCATGGCTTAGATAGAATAACATGTGATGGCCCAGAGGGGATATTTTATGTTGATCAAGGTTCTGATAGCCATGCTCCCGAGACAGAGGCCCAAACCACATCATAAAGAGGACATAATACTTTTTTATGTGAGATAGGTGGACATAATATGTGGGAGCAAAACCTAACCATGATGATGAGAAGAAGGATGTGTTAGGTGTCCGTGGAGATGGAAATACCATCATAAAGAGGTATGGGCAGTTAGGTATGTGATATTTTGTTATTTATATGATTTTTGAGAAATGGGTTGTGTGTCATATTGGTATAATTAGTAACATATGTCATTTATTTAGTTTTTAGAGCATAAAGTGGAGGAGTGACACTTCCTTATAGAGAATGGAAAAGAAATTGAAAATGTGACAACACAAGGATCATGTGAGATAATGTAAACATCAACCAAGTTGCACTCGATAACCTAAAAGGTTACATGAGGGAGTATACATCAACCATGAATGTGCATGTAATGAAAAGGAAAGGGTCTCATCACCATCTCATAGATCTAAAAGAACAAAGGGGTACAAATATGGGTTTTTGTAACCCTAGTGTAATTAATCATACCTCCTCAATTGGAGAAGGTGAATTACATTCCTAAATTAGAAATAACTCCCATATGACACACTAATGCATATACTACAATGCAGAATTTGTGTCAGAAATCCTATGACACCTAAGACCTATGACCTCACCTAAGTGAGATGACTCACCACGTGATGTGGAAAACTCACACACCAACACCCCCTTCATCAGTAACTTAGGATGAGGTGGCAAGTCAAAAATGAGAAATGGGTCCCAAAAACTATGCCTGATGAGGCACCCATGAACAATAAGGATCTTAAGCAATGGAGGAAAACCCAGTGGGAAAAACATCCATAAAAAGAGATGAAAAAACTCCCTAACAATCTAAGAAAGATGCCACAAATGGGTCTCGACAACTAATTAGTTTGATAAGCTACATACGTACAAAATTACAATCTCTCTAGAATAAGAAGAAGAGAGGAGAAGAATAATACAAGAGGAACGTATAAGAATCCATAGATGGATATGAACTCTATAACTCTAGAAAGTCTCCAAGAAGAGTTTCGATGATGTGGTCCTCAACCTATGAACTGAAGAAGAAGCACCCACATTGAACAATGTACATACCCACAGGAAGGATAAAAATGGTGTATTGGAAGTCCTCCCACTCCATGAAGGAAGCGAAGGAAAGACAAATAACTCTGAATCTATTCCATGTAAATGTGACACGGGTCTTGTAAATGAGTGCACAAGAACCGAAGGTAATGCCATGAGTGTAGAACTATCGGATTGTGAGAGAGGAACCTACTGAAATGATTCCCAAGTGAGGTGAAGGAAATACAAAAACCCCACAATATAAATAGGATCCATAAGTAAGGGTGGATCAATGATGATCTCTACAAAATTAGAAGTGATAAGAGTCGTAGAAGGGGCACTCCTAATAAAGGAGATGAAAGAATCCCATGAAACACTTATAGAAGGATGAGAAACTCCTTATACTACATCACAAGAAGGCACTACAAAAAAATGAAAAATTTCTTGAAGATACTCATCCCGTAAAGGTGGCTCGACAAAGAGAAGATGGATGTCTGACATGTATGAATCATCAACCGAAGGAGGACTGGAAACATCCTCACACACTAAAAATTGAAAGGAGGTAAATGAAATGAATGTATGAGGTTGAGAACAATATTTCCCAATGTCTAATGTGAAGGGAGGAGTGTCAACATACTTTGGAATAGGGCCAAGAGGAGTAGAGGAGTCCTTATTAGTACTCTCATCATCAGAACTAGAAGCACAATCCTCATCATCAGGGATAGAAACAAACAAGTCTATGTTAGTAGAGTTTTATTCACATGAAGAGGAATATGAGACAACTGAATCAACAACAAAAACAATGGACATAGGTGAAGGGTCTCCAAACAAGGACTGAAAGATGTTATAGATGGTGTGGGGAGGATCTGAGTCTGCCACATGATGGTAGAAAGGTCTAAACGAATGTAATATCAAGTGAACAATAACATGGTCATACATATGAAATAGTCTTCAAGATGACAAAGATTGGTGGGTAATAGCTGGCCCATGTAGAAAGTGAGAAATTCCCTTGTAAGTGAGGTTACATTCCATAGAATCATGTCATGATGTATAACTCTCTCTACCAAGAATAATTGGTGGAGGTTATAAAGCGATCTTTCGAAGATCAAGTCTGGAAATAGAATCCTCAAAGGTGCGGAAGAAAGAAGTAAAAATGCATGAGAAAGGTGGGTGGATACACATAAGTTTGAAAATTTTGAACTCATCCGAGAATGCATATGCATGCAATACCACACCCAAGAAAATTATAATTCCCTATTTGTGGCACTTTATAAGTAGTTCATGATTACAATAGGGTGTGTTCGTATGATGTGGGATAATTGACCACTCACCTTGTAGTAGGTGATGAATCACGCAAGAGTGGAGGCCACAATAATTCCTAGTCAAAAGTAGAGGAATGACACACAATCAAGCACAAAAGGGCATAAGAAAAACAAGGGTATAAACTACTCAAAGTGTGAGAGAAGGTGTCTCACATTGTAAAAAAATTCTCTTTTGCAAGGTTGTGGAGGATGCACTCACTAGTTGTAGGTGAAGAGGAGCACTAAAAAGAAGGGAGAGCCATAATAGTTACCCAGACAATCCTAATAACCCCATAATGAGGCCTAGAAAAATACTCCCCCTTAAATGACAAATTTTTGATAATTTTCCCCTTAATTGAGCTTAATAAATTTTGAAAAATGGAAAAAAATTCAAAAATTCAAAAAGGGTTAGAGGAGGGTGTCCTAGCTCGGAGGGTGATCTCGGCTCATGATGAGGTGGAAGGTAGGTTAGTGACCTATAGGTTGAACTGCTCAAAAAGTTAGGGCAAGCTTTGTAAGGTGAGTTACACCGTGGAAGGGGCCCAAGTTAAAGATGAGTCATCGAGCTCAAGTGGGTTAAAGCTGAGTTGACATGTGCAGATGCATTCTGAGCCAAGTTGGCGTTGAGTTTCAAGGAAGGTCACCGAGATTCATGTTGGTTTCTATGAGTTAGAGGGATGTTAAAACCAAAGAGACATGTATTGGAGCTGTGGAATGTCAGTGCTTTGGTCAATAAGGCTGACGAGGTGTAACCCCTAAGGTAGAAGGGCAAGATACAAAAATGAATGCTAGGAAGTGGTTGGAGCATGAAAATCATAGTAAAGGTCTATAAAGGGTGCAGAGAGAAGGTGGGGAGTACAATGACAAAGCAAAGGCCGAACTAGGGTGGGTGAGCTAGGAATGTGCTAATGATATAGTGAGCCAAAGACATGGACTAACTTGAAGCAAACATAAACAACAAGGAGACACAAAGCTAGGGATGACAAATAAACCGGGGAGGTGATGCCATGACATGCATGGAAAAACTAGAGGGATGAGCATGGGCTAACCCAACGTAGCGGAAAAGAATGGCATCAATGAAAGTACAACAAATCCCAAACATGCAATACAAAGGCCAAGCACACGAGCATAAGGTAACATCTAGTGTGATAAGTTTCATGCAAGGAGCATGATGGAAAAGACCCATACATGAGTATGGCGACCAAGCTTGACGCGAGTTCAAGGAAACCTAGAGAGGTTGAGTAGTCAAGCCAAGAACATGGGTTAGGTAAGTGAGTGAACTGAAGCCACCATATAAAGTAGTGGGTGCAAAGGTGAACAAGAAGAGCTAGGTCCGAGTCCACACATCAAGGCTAGGGTGTTACACAAGGTGAACTCATATAATGTAATGCGGTGATTTAGTGTATCTCGGTTCCCAAATTAGTGAGATGGGGCCAAGTTGGGCTCAAAAACTAGCTTCACAAAACCTTTAAAAATGCACAAAAAAAGACACAAAAACTCGAACCGAAATGATAAACCATCACTAAAACTCCAGAACTACATGCAAACCCCAAAAATGCAAAAACAAAGCAACCTCAAATAAACCCAAACAAGATTAAATTGAATCAATGCATTTAATTTGCAAATGGAATATCCATTATGAATCTTATACACACAACCTATAAAAGGTGAAACCGAGAGGAGTAGGAAATGGAAAGTGTTGATTTGCGTGAATCCCAACAACTTGCTCGATACTATGATGAAGAATGTGAAAATGTAACAACACGAGGATCATGTGAGATAACATGAACATACACTAAGTTACATTCCTTCAAAGTGTGATGAGGTTCTATGGGGAGAAATAATCAACCATGAATGTACACGCAATGAAAAATAAATGGTATCATCACCGTCTCATAGATCTAAAAGACCAAAGGGGTAAAATAGGGGTATTGCGTAACTCCCATTGTAAGTAATCATGCCTCCTTAAGTGGAGAAGAGGAGTTACATTATTTAAATGGAAGTAACTCCCATATGATGCATTAATGCATACCTTGACACATATGAGGTAGCGGAATATGTCATAATCCCTACGACAACTAAGACCTATGACCTCACCTAAGTGATGTGGAAAATGCATACACCAATAGAGAGTTCCCAACATGAGATCCTAGATCAAACATTGGATGTCTAGGATAGTGCGGTGATGGTGGATCTAGCAGCACCATTGATAGGAGATTCACTTATCTCTTTTTGTTTTGTTGGATAGGCACCAAAGTATTACAAAGATATTAGGATGTTCAGAATTGGGAGGCCTTTGGTAGTATAGATGCAATTATGCAAATATTATTTATGACACATGAGGCCCTAGTTCAGAGTAGGAATCTCACCTCTTTGATTCCAAGAGAGCCATAGAGAATATTACATGGTTGGAGACCCGGATGGCGAGAGCAAATGGAGAGGCTCTCAGAGACTACTCTAGGGTGGAGTCCTGAACTACACATCTAGAGCTACTAGCATATACCCATCATTCAAAAGCATCCAAATACCTATTACAGGGGGTGAGGGTGTTTGAACCACTTTATAGATGGGTCGTAACCATTTTCTATGATTTTTGTGATGTATAAAATTGATTCGATACACACACACACATATATATGATGATGATTTATGGTATTTGGGTATTTGGTGTTTTTTGCGTGTATGTTGATTTACTTATCATTTTCCTACTTTTGAATGTATGTATGTAATAATACCCCGGTACTAAGAAATAATGATAATGTGATTAGATAGGTAAATCCGGTGAGAAGGGGTTTGGTAAGATAGCGCAACCCACATGATGTGAAAATTCCAAGAGGTGGAACAACGTCAAGAAATCCAATGGTAGGATATCAAGGTGTGGTTGGTTATGTAAATCCAAATAAGGCCATACTCCTAAACAAGGATACACATAATATCACAATGATCTAATAGGAAATACTGGGGTGAATTGGAGAAAAATAAGTGGAATTAGGACCAAGGAATTCTAATAATAGGGGAGACCAATGTGTACATGGTGATATATCCAAATGGAGCAAACAACCTCAGAAAATATGTAATGATATATTTGAGATAGTGTACAAAAACCCAAGGGAGGATTGATAGCCCAAGAAAAGGTATAAGGTGTTTTGTAAAACCCATGTGGGGTTTGAGAGCCCAAGAAAACACGAGGGATTAGGCCAAAGAAGAAAACTAAGATGTAATCAAAATATTATGGATAACTAGCCATAAGGGGGAAATATCACAATATATCTATAATATTGTCATCAAATCGATTCAAAATGTGACTTCTAGCATGAGTCATGAGGTCCTTAATAGTATGCTATATAATAACGACTTGCTAATGAAATGCAGACCGCATGGCGAAAAGGGTATCATCTATCGATCCTTGAGATGGATGAGAATGTCAAGTCAAAAACATCCATAGTGGAACATGGATCAGTTAGAGGTGGTGGTTCATAAGTAGGATGTGGTTTATTCGGTAAAGGGGAAGGTGGTTAATTCTAAGAGGAATCAACTCCACACTTCCTCTTATAGGAATAAGTGTTAGGAACAAGATACTTATTATGAATAACCCAATAGTTAGTGTCAATGTGCACGCAATACCCATGATGAGAGTAAAATAAGGGGTGAAGCGGAAGGATGTGTATCCTTTTTTATTTGGTCACATTTGACCTCAACTTCAATCTTCTTCATGTGTCATCAATAGTCTCTACAATCAGAAATATCATGCCCAAAATCCTCGTCTCATGTGCAACATAGCTCATTCAGTAAAGAACTAAGGAGCCATAAGGGAAAGATGCAAGGGAGAGGTCTCATAGGTTGTTGAGGGTTAGTGAGAGTATCGATAACGGAAGCAATGTAATGGTTGAATATAGAACTGATGGAGTGGTATGTCGATCATTCACCGAGGCACAATATATAGGATCATCACCCATGAGATCATCATATTTGTATTCAAAACCAACAACCCGATCATCTATTTCTCGTAAGGGAAAATGGGTCACTAGTTTTATGTTGGTATATCGAGGTGTAGTAGGTGGATTAATATGAGGCTTAGGCACCGGTTGGGAAGAATCGTCAATTGTGTTTGAAGTTTCCTCTTGTATTAGGATGATGTTCACATCATGAGAGAACTTGGTGCAAAGGGTTTCTTGGTAACGCAAGACTTCCAGACCATGAATCTAGATATAACTAGCCAGGTGAGGGTCATATAAGGTGTAACCATTTTCATAATCTAATGTGGAGGCATCCACCACATAAGAATCAAATATGGTCTCGAGTTGGACCACATGCTCTAGCGAGGGTCATGGAGTATGTGAGATGATAAAAGGAATCAAAGGATTCTTCTTTTGAGGTTGCAAGGAAGGAGGTAGTTGAGATATGATAAGCTTAGGAAGATAGGAAGTGTTGACTCTAAGCATGACCTCATCAGTTCTTTTTCATCTGACTCCAAGATATTGGGATGTGTACACCCGACCAATTTGGTATGACCTGGAATTTCCACGAAGAGTTTTTATAGGGTAGTTAAATCATTGATATTCTTGAAATGGGATATGTGGTAATTTATCGAGTGTTTGGAGCTTATATGTTCACTTTTATTGAAGTATGGCATAGTTCCAAGGGTTAGTGTCCCCTGAATCTTATAAATATCTTCTTAGTGAGTGAATTTCACACATAGATAGGTGAAAGAAGTAATGGCACACATACGATGATTGCAAGGCCACCCTAGGATAATGTTATAAGATAGAATAAAATTGAAAACCATGAATTTGATGTGGACACTCCTAGGGGAATAGTGATGGGTAAATAAATACACCACATATGAGGCCTTTGTCGGTGATTATATCCACGAAAAGTGGTTCATTTAGATTTTAGGTTATCAATAGAATAACCAAGAGAATTAATGAAGTCTAATGAGGAAACACAAGTGTTGGATCCTTCGTTAATGAGAGAAAACTTGAACATAGTGTGACTGATCTCGAACTAAAATTAAGAGAGGGAGATTTTCTACATGAAGCAAGAGCTCATCCGAGATCATAAAAACTATAGGAAAGTGAATGAAAGAATGAGCATTCATAGTAAGATAGGTGTGAGTGGAGATCTCCTCACATTACCGATGAATTCTTTCCTACAAGCCATATAATATGGTCCTATTCCCAAAAGAAGGAGGAAAGGGAATTTTCATATCATACAATGTAGTCATGATACACTCATAATGGTGAGGTGATGTATGTATGAGCTCTAAGAAGGGTAAATGGCTAAGAATTTGGGCTAGTTCTTTAAGATGATCCCACTCATTGTGACTAGACAATGGAGTAAGCTAAGAGTTTTGGGAATCCTCACATGGTAAATTTTAAGACCCCCACTAAAAATAAACCATGGATATTACATGGAGAATTTCTAAAAATGACTCTCGAAATCTTTGCAAATGCCAAAATTTGAAAGGAAATGTTGTCAACCAATAGAAACATTCGGTTGATAGCATTATGCTACTAGTCGGTAACATTATGCTACTATTTGGTAGAATTATGTTGTTGGCTACTAGTAAATTTCTCTTTTTTCACGTAGTACAAGTGATTTTAAAATTAATTTTTTTCTATTACTATAAATGTTAAGAGAATCATCCAAAAAATAAACATGTACCTAGAAAATTTAGGCAAAATATCAAGTGACCTAACACCTCAAAATCAATTAACTCAAAATTTCAAAAACCCAAATATTCATGAATTAATGAAGATTGACCACTAAAATTGACATTGATCCTCGAAATAGAGTCATAAGGAGCATGGGTTTTTAAGGATATTTATAAAACTAATTTTTTCTCATTTCTTACAACATCAGCCCTACTAGTTTCATTTTCACATGGGTTGATGGTGTCTATGGCTAGAGAAATTGATCTAGACACCATTTTCCCTATAGGAGAATTTCCACATGGGTTGATGGTGTCTAGAGGAGACAAAGTTTAACTTTAAGGAGCCTAGATTTGAGGTACAAAGTGATGTATGACCCGTGAGTCTGAGATTGGAATGCTATAGGGTATTTTGGTTCTACATAAGCTATGACATGTTTTACATCATTAATTGCAACTATATTTTTAGGAGGATAATCCATGTCAACTACATTGGTCATAGCATTTTATTTCTTCTTATAAATTTTAGTAACATTTTAATTAGGCATATGATTAGAGAAGATCTATAGCTTCTCGTTAGCTTGGTTGATAGCTTCATGGTGATCCTTTTTTGACAAGCATCACGAGATTTGACTGCTTTTGTCAAATTCTCATGAGTGATGGTGTCATATTCAAATTTGGGACCTAGGAAGAATTTTATGGCAGTCATTTGTAGTGCATAATAATTTTCATGGGAGTGACCCCAATTAGCATACCACCAACAAAACTTAATTTCATCATGCTAATGAGGAATAGGTCGAGAAGGATCCAAGATCACAGTAAATGACTTAGGTAAGTGACATTTCAACTCTTCCTTACTCAGTGGTTGATGATAGTTAGGATGACTCTTATTGTTATTAGGTTGTTGGTCAATGTTAAAAATAGTCCTATTTGAAGAAGTAATGAGAGGAAGAGTATCGAAGACTCTGTCATTTGTTTCATTATTGTTCTTAGAAAGTTAAAGGATTTGTACTTTTTTATTAGTTTTATTTCTAGGAGGACCTTTCTCAAATTCCCTCATTATCACCTTTTGGCTTATTCAAAGGCTTCTTCTAGGGAATTAGGAGAAAAGGACCTCACCTTGTATTGAAGGCGAGGCTTGAGAGCTCGTAAGAAAATTTGGAAGAGGATATCATTAGGCATATTATACTCATGTCGTGTGGATAGGGTCATTCAATTCTTGATGAAAGCTTGTGCTAATTCATTGTTAACTTGTTGGCAATTGATGAGAGCATTGATATTGTTCTCGGGTATATCATGATATTGGAATTCATTCACTAGGGTTGTCATTATGGACTCTATTTAAACTATGAAATTAGGAGGTACATTGTGATACCAATCTAAAAAATCTCCAGTGAGAGTCTTATCTAGGAGTTTAGTGGTAGCATATGAATCATTTCTAATCCACTCCTTTTAAATATTACCAAATGCCTTGATATGAAGGGTGGGATTAGTATACCCATCATAATAGATAGAAGGAGTAATGTAACTAATATCGATGCTAGAAATATAGGGTGTTAATGGATCTTGTTGGAATTCTCTCAAGACTATGTTTTGTATATCAGGTTATGTGATGGGAACCCCATTAGGCCAATTTGGCAAAGGAGGGGGCGTGGTGCCCCAAGAGCCCATTATAGGGCGGTTGACAAATTGAACTATGTTGTCTTGCATTTGGAGAAATTGAGAAGTAGTATCATATTATTGTTGGATCATCTTATCAATAAGTTGTTGAATGAAATTGGTATGGTCAAAATTAGAGGCATTTTCAGATGAACCTACTTTGGGACCTTTCCCTTTTTCTACAATATGGTCAAGTTATTCAAAAAATAACTCAATAATACATTTGGTAAGCATTTCTTATAATTCGTTCTTATATTGAGGAAAGCGATATAGAAACTTGTGAATCTCAGGAGGATGATTAAAAGTATCATCATTCTATTTTTCTTCTTCTACATCCTTAGGTGGGCCATTGCGGTGGGTAGAAGGATTATTTCTATGTAATCTTATAACACAACAGTCCATGTAAAATGGAAACTCGAATTTAGGATGATAGTTTTAAGGAAATTTTTGCACAATAAAATCGAGAGGACCTTAAGCCCATATAATCCATGATGAAGTGATCATTTGGCTAAGAATAGGTCTGAAAATGAATCCTATAGACACAATTAGTTTTGTACAAAAGGTTACACATGAGTTGATGGCATCTTGAAGCGAGATATGAGAAGACGCAAGGATCTTCCATGAAAATGGGTCTTCACGGGGTTGATGGCATTTACAAATGAGTAAACTAGAATAGACAAGATCACCCTTAGGTAATGGTGTCTATGATGATAGGTTTTTGATATTTTGTGGGTTTTTGGATACTTATATGAGGTCAAAATTTAATATGGGTGATTTTAAATGAGTTTTCTCAATTAGAAGCTATGTAGGATTCACATCAGGTTCACCAAATATGTATGTCGGGCCAAGAATGTGTCTTAATGACTTACACTCCTAAGTATTCCATTCTACTAGGGTATTGGGGAAATGAGTAGGATACACACATGAACAAGCACACATGGATATATTTAAAGTGGGTGTGGAGATCTCTAGGGTCATATATCTATTGGTAGAAATCCCTACACTATTTCAACCTAGAGTTTCTAGGTCATGCGGTCAAGATAGAGGAGAGTACCCTACTAATATATCAGTAGTTAGATGAGTAAAGGTATGGATCAATGATAGATAAGGCAAGCATGCATAATATAACTGAAATGAAAGTAAGGAAATCTAAGGATATGATCATGAATAAGAGTATTATGATAACTAGTATCAAAACACATATAACAATAAGCTAACATAACACAATGAGGGAAGGAGATGAACTAATCTATGAAAAATGAAAAAGATAGTTAGAGAACTCACCTTGTACATGTAGGGTGGTCACTGATGCATCTATCTCTCCAAAGAAGCAGCACACCGAGAGATAATCACTATTAGGTGGAGAAGGGGAACACTGTTCTTGTCATGGAATCACTATAGATGAACCAATAGTACAAGAAAATAAACCAAGAAGAAGAGTGTCTAATATAATCTAAAAAAAGTGCAAGATGAACCAAGATATGAGTGAGAAGATTTAAATGTGGCGTAGAAGAGAATAACATATAGTAGTTCTTAAGGTTCAAGCTTCCTTTCTTTTGAATTTCAAAGTAGGGTGTGTATATATAAGCACCATCACCCATGGGAGACAACATTAGCCAAGAGAAACCTTACACCATCACCAATAGGATATGGCATCGACCAAGGATGATAAATTAAGTGATGTGTCATGAAATAAAAAAATAAGGTTTCATAGATTATGGAAATGGATGAACAAGGTGCCAAGTGGTGAGATAAAAATAGAATTTTAGGAGTGCAATGTGTGTGAGACCTAAGGAGACAAGGATAACTAGTGCATGGACAATTAAGGTTAATACCAAATAGAAAAACTCTCTATGTGTACTATCTCTAACCCATAATAATTATGTGAATAATAATTCTCCATTATCGATAATTCCCTTAAGGTTCCCACTCAAGAAATAGATGCATTGGTGACCCTTAGCTACACAAATAAAATTTCTAGTAACAATGTATGAAAGATGAAAAGTGAAAAATCAGGTGTATAAAAAAATTTAAATGCATCAAAATATTGAATTAGATCCCAAAATATATATTTATATTTTATAATATAAGACTACTTGCATTGATAAAAAAAATTCTAACATACTTGACAACAACCTTATAATCACCAAAAAAATTTAACATTATAATCTTATGTTTAATGGAAAATAACAATCATAACACTAAAGCTTCATATTTAGCCAAGTTCTTAGACAAGGAAATTTTAATTTGTATGAGGAAGAGTTTTGTTGCTCTTTTGGGCCTTCCAATATTATTTCTACCCCAATTTTTATTTGTAACATGCACCATCAAAATTCAAAACCTTAAACCTAATTTATCTTGGTTTGTTCTAGCAATTATGGTTTGTCCATATGCAATATGTATACTCCAATATCAGCTAAGAAAAACTTGACTTCTACACTAGTGAGATTATACTCAATGAACATATGCTTCATTATAGGTTCCCTCTCTATCCTAATCTGGTTTAGAATGCATCTCCAAGTTATCCAGATGTGTGAACAATCAGTTGACATATAATTATTCAAAACCTTTTACCAATCCCTACTCAATAGCATGACATATGCCTCAAGGATCTCTATAACTTGAATGTCCATGAATTGACAAATTCTATCCTTATATTTTAATTACATATGAACATTTATAATTTATCCAATCACCTCAGCCTTGGATTTGTCTAATTGCACAACTACCCTATCAGATTTGATTAGGGTAAGGTCAATTTTCTTGCAAATTCTAGAGGGCATAATTTTTACACATGATCCTGAATCAACTAGGTAGTTATGCAAGTTTTTCCCAAATAGTTCAATAGAAAAAATGAAAGGAGGAACTTCATTTTTCTCTTTTATAAAGAAACATTGGTATGAAAATATTTTTGGGGTCTCCTAGGGGTCATATTGTCTAAATATCTTAACAATAAATCTCTTTGTTCATTTATTTGAACCATCTCATGCAAGGTTATGTTTTCTTTAATATTTTTGTATCCTCCACAATATTGTAAATGGTCTTAGGCATGCCTAAGATACTTTTTTGTAGATTAGAATCATTCCCCTTTAGAGGAGGAGGTTCATTATTTTCCTTTAGATCTCGTGGAGTAGTGTTAACATTTGGAGGTGTTGATGTTGTGTTGTTAGCTCTATTTATCAAAGTGTAGTTTTTTTTTGATATTGTTGAAAAGTATGCACCTCCTCTATATTTTCTTCAGGTTCATTTTCCTCTTGAAATCAAAAAATAAGTCTCCAACATCATTGTAGAGCTAGATGATTTAGAGCTATCAAAATATTTATATGAACTATGCATATCACTTGAATTTGGGACAATTTCAAAGTTGTCTAATTCATTTTGAAAGACTTTAAAGGCATGTAAAAACTCCACACAATTAAACTCACCATGCTTGGTCGTATTATGAACCTGTTGGAGCTCAAAATTACACCCTACTCTGAATCATGGGAGGTTCATAATTTTTAGGAAACATGGGACTATCTCCAAGTGTGAGACTTACAACTTAAGACAACCATCGAGAGAATGTTGGCTTCCTCATTATGTGGATTTGTAAGGCCCACAAAACATAACTTAATTCTAGTAATAAGACTACTCTTATAGTTAATCCTACTCTAACACTTCCAAGGGATCGGGGGAGAGAGAGAAATGTAAAAGTAAAACCTAAGCTAAAAGGGCAGTGATATCACCATAAAGAAAGTGGGACTTTTTTATTCCAGTGACAAAAATGCAAGTTCGTGAGATGGGAATATGAGGATGCATGTAATTTTAATGTAAGTAAGTAAAATAATATGAAATATGCAAGAGGCTAGAAAATTCACACTCAATAGAGAGTATTTGAAGGAAATAAATAAACCACAGTTACATTAATCAATCTTTTACAACTTACGTGTGGAGCCAAGGTAAGAATAAATCCATTCATAAATTACGTAGGTCGAATGCATAAAATTTTAAAGTTTCATAGGGAAGAGATCAAAAAAATTCTATGGAAGAAGTGGAGAAGACCTCCTTCAAAGTGTGAATAACTTTCATTTATACAATTCATGGAAATGAGAAAGAGAGGGGAGAGAGAAGAAAGGATAACATATCTAGAATCCATCCCATGAAGGCATGTTGAATGATCATGGGCACCATAATTTCTTACAAATGTTACTTGTAGTCCAAGCATGGGCACCCCATATGAAATTCAATAACCCAACATGACCCCTAAATTCTATCATATGTCATAAGTCTATACATAAATATGCCATGCTTCATTAAATTTGGGTGGTTGGGGTGGTTGGACTTATATTTCAAAGTTTACTACATATTTGAAATTGTATGCAACATTTTCTTACGTTAAGACCTCCAAAACTTTTCAATTATGCTTAAAACCTAAGTAATACCATAACCTTCTATCTCAACTTGTTATTTTATTTCATCCATAGACCTTTCGGCTATCTCCTTTATTTTCACGATGTGTGGGAATTCCTTGTAACCCCTATGAAGGTTTGGTCCTTTGATTCATGACTCTTAAACTTAGTCGATTCTCTAACATCTCGTGGGTATGAAATTTTGTGATACTCTATTTTACTTCACCTTGCGAGGAAATTAATCTCCTTAGTTCCACAAAGGTTGGATGGATTCCACAGAACACTAATTTAACCAATTTTTTTGTATGTCTCGGGATACACATTCATTTTATTCCTGAAGTTAGGAGAATTCATGGAACACTATGTTCCTACATTTCACATAATGATGAATAATTCTCTCATGGATTTTCAAGAGTAAAAATAGTTAAGTCCCATTTTGATACGTTTTTAACAATTATATGGGGTGTAATTTTGGAACAACTTGGAAACTTCTAGGGGACATTTACCTGCTAGATGATGAAGAACAGCTTCTTTAAAGCATCTATTGGGCATGTAGTCAAGCATAACCCTGTAGAAAACTGATTTCACCCTTGAAAATCATGTCTTCTAAATTTTCATGAACTAAAAATTTAATTGGAGATGTTCTCATGGAGTTGAAAGTATACATCCTAAAACTTGTTCCAATTATTTGATTTTTCCCATGAAACTATCTCTGAGATGATTCATGTATGAATCCAAGGGTGATCTATAACTTATGTACAAAAATAATACCATACATGATTCAAGTGAAACCTACAGAAAGTCCACAACATTTATTACAAACAAAATATCACCACAAGAATTGAGGAAAAGGAACTCATTCAGTGATCAAAACACAACAAAAGGAGAAAAACTCCAATAACACACAAAAAACACAAGTATTTACAAGATGTCATGAATAACTTAATAGGATTGTTTCAGATAAATTCCATTGACTAGGATTTATAGTACATATCCATTAAGATTTGACAACTCAAAATAGTTGACATCAAACTTAGAGTGCCACCTTGGTTTAGTTCTATCCATGTCCCATTTGAGGGCCTAATCATCTGCCTTGAAAAAATATGGCTTATATTTCTTGTCAAACCACTACTTGGTTGATCTTTGATGTTCTTCCAACTTAATCATGGTGGAATACCTCAATTCTTCAAGTTCAACTAGTTATGCCATTCTAATCTCTATTTTATTTGCTCCCTCAAATTACAACTACTTTGAGAAAGCTCCAATGAAGGTAATATAAGTGAAAATGGGATTTTATATTCTCTTTCATATACAAGTTTGAATGAGGAGTTACCAATTTCTTTCTTTAGAGTGATTCTATCATCCCAAAGATCATTCTTCACTTTAGTGTGTCATTTTATTTGATTGATCTACATAGTCCTCTTCATGATCCTGATTAGGTTCTTGTTAGTTGATTCCAAACCATTATCTTGTAGATAGTAGTTGGAGGAATTTTTCAAGTAAAATCCATTTATAAGATCCCAATCATAAACCTTGGACCCTAAGAATTCCTTAGTATTGTCAAAAATGATATTTTGAGGAACCCCAAACCTTGTTACAATATCCTCCCTGAATTCAAGGATGACTAATTCAGTAACCTCCTTAAGTGGTATGGCCTATGTCCACCTTGTAAACTATTATGTTGCTATCAAAACCCATTTATCTCCCATAATTAATGGAGGATTAATCATGTTAATGAATTCAATTCCCCCTTGAACAAAAAAGTTCATATGCTTGAATAGGATGAAGGGGAAGGTTTGTCATCTTCTTCTTACTAGTGAAGAAGGCACATTATTTTCATTTTCTATCCCGTTGCTGTACATCCACAAATAATGTGGGACAAAATTATCCTTCTCTAATAATCTTCATTGTTGTAACCCTAGCTAATAAATTTCCATTGAAGAAACCATCATGTAATTCCACAAAAACCTTATCAGTTTATTCTCCTTTAATGCACCTTAGTAGGACATCATCAATATTCCTTTTGAAAATAATTCCATCAATTAAAACATAAGGAATTTATTACAACCTGAGGTGTATTCTTATTTATTTTCTCAAACTAGAAGTGAAACCACCATTTTATAAGAAGGTTGCCATGTTGTTTATCTAACTACCACCTTAAGTTGAGCTCTTTTTTCATATGGTTTCTCTATGTTGCATGGGTATTCCTTATAAATATCACGCAAGTCCTACGGATCTATGGTGGATTATTCCTACTCCTCTTCCATGAAGAAATAAGATTCTTAATTATCTTGAATGTCCAAGGCAAGTTTCTCACATAATGCTCTTCCTCTCACCAACTTCATATCCTTGATGGTTACGTCAAACTCCATGATTTTGGTTACCCATTGATCTATAAACTCTCTACTTTGGAACCATCTACAAAATAATAATTATATGTTGTTTTAATTTCAATTTGAAAAAAACATTTTAGAGCTACTGAATAAATTACTTATACTTTAGAACCAATTAATGCGAGATAAATAAGACAATTCTAAGATTATGAACACCAACAAATTTATCCTAGAAACCTCCAAAGTAGGAAAACCATACAGGAAGGGGAAAACGGTCTTTCTTCCCACTTTTATTGGCCATTTGAATAGAAAGTTACACAATTTACAATAATTATGAAAGAGAAGTATATAATATCTCACACTTCCTCCCAATTACTTGATTGCTCTGCATTCAAGCTCCTTTCTTCTACAAACACAATTTCAACACTAATAACTCTTTCTCACTTACTCTCATATCTTTGATGATCCATTATTTTGTTCTCCCCAAGTATTTATAGCCTCCCCCATGTCTTCCCATGCACTAGAGAATGGGAAAAGTTAGGGAAGGGAAGGGACAAAGTCAAACACTCCAAATTCATGTCCTTTCACACTTCAATTTATTTTTCTATACAAAAGTGACAAGACCACCACCCGGTGTAGACCGGTGGCCACAAGACCACCACCTTGTCTATGTGGTGGTTAGAGGATCTCCGCCTAGTTGGGTGGCAGTTCTATAAATTCCACTCTATATAGATTAGCGGTTCTGTTAAAATGCAAACAGAACCTCCTTTTCTTCATTTTCTCCTTCTAGTGTTGGCTAATATGATGAAGTAGAGTCATATAAGATCCTTATGGATCACACCTTCCCTACTTATGAGGATTTTTGTCCCAAAAGATTATGGGGGAGTAGATGAGGAAATAATTCCCTCACTTTCTCTTTTGAGTACCACCGGCCGACCTTGATGTCTTTCCTTTTAGGCCAACCTACCAAGACTCATGTGGACCTCTTCTTATCTCTCTAAACTTCTATTGTAGCACTACATATTCCTCGATTCACCTCGTGAGTCTAAGATGAAATCCTCAATGGAAGGTAGTAATTATAATCCTTCATCTTCATCTAACATGGATGGCTAATATAGGTGTAATTTCTCATAGTTTACTACTGAGTATATCCTCTTAAATGGTGGAAAATCAAGTCAAAAATCATTTTCTCCAACCTACTCCAATATGGTGAAGGGTCCATACTATAGAGGCTTGAGCTTTCTTGCTTGACCTTGTAGTATCTCCTTGCTCAAGTAAATCCAAACTCTATCTCCAAAATGAATTTTATGCTCTCTTGTGTTGGTCATGTCTAGCGTTGTACTTGGCTTGGGATTTCTTCAACAATTCTTTAACTTTTAGATCGAATTGTCATATTCTCTTAATGAATTTTTTTCTCTAGTCAGATTTGTGTCTCGTGTCTCCTCCTTATCTTGCTTCCCAACTGCTATGTCCAACAAATTTATAAATAGATATCTAAATCATGCTTCAAAAGGTGACTACATGGTGGATGTGTGTATTGCTGGTTTTAGGAATGTTAAATGTAGGCTAGGGACTCATCCTAAGTCCTTGAGTATTTATTTTTATACCATCTGATCAACTTTACCAAAGTCTTGTTCACCACCTCTATCGTACATCTATCTTTGGGTGGAAATAAGTGCTCCTTTGTAACCTAGTATCCATCTTGTCCGATAAATTAGTCCAAAACTTCCCAAGAACTTGGAATCCTTGTTAGAAACAATAGAATTTGGAAAGCAAAAATGCACCCATACATTAGCAAAGAAAAAATCTGCTACCTCATATGCTTTTACTATCTTTTGATGTGTCATAACAATACACATCTTACTAAACCTATCCCAACAACATAGATATACTCATGGTCATGTTTATACATAGGTAATCCTCCTAAAAATCCATAGAAATTTCATCCCATGGACGAGTAGTACTAGTAATGGCATATAAAAACCCTCCTTCGAAGTCTTAGGCTTGCTATTATAACAAATTTTACATCCATGTATAAATTTTGATACTTCTTCTTGCATATTGGGCCAATAAACATACCTTTGCAAGTGGGATAGGGTCTTACCAACACCAAAATGTCCCACTACTTTTGAGGTATGTGCTTCCCTCATTAATAGAATTATTTCTTCTTTCAGCACACAAAGCTTCCCCCATCGGTAGAGCAGCCCGTCCTTGAGATAAAAATCTTCAATCCCCATCCTTTCAGCCCCTTGGGACTGTAATTGCTGAAATATCACCCCAAATTCTCTATCCTGGGCATATGCCTCTCCATAAGATTCCTTTGTGAAGAGCTTGATCTGAGAGATAGTGGTAAAACATGAGATTTTATCCTATGTAGGTGGCCTAGACAACATGTTTGCCACCAATTTTTTACTACCCTTCTTTTATTTGATCACTAGATGGGCTATTTGAAGGAACCCCATCCATTTGTAGTGCATTGCCCTACCGCAATTTAGATTGTGTTTGCAAATACTATAGAGGTTTGTGGTCAGTGTGCACAATAGTCTCTTTACCCAATAAATAATGATTTCATTTCTTAATGGCCAAAAAAGTTCATACATTTCCTTATCATATACTGAATATCCTCTAACTACTTAAGTAAAGGTCTTAGAATGATAAAAGACTGGCTTACCTCCTTGTAGAAACATTTTTCCCATCACATAGTCACTGAAATTTGTCTCTACTTCAAAGGGTTGTTGCAAGTTAGGAAGAGAAATTATTGCATCATGAATAATCTTGTACTTCAATAACTCAAAGGATTTATCTTGTTCCTTACCCCAGTCAAAAACCTTACTCTTTGTAGCCATTGTGTGTAGAGGTGTTGCAATCACGGAGAAGCCCAGAATGAACTTCCACATCTACTATACTACTCCCACAAAACTCCTAGTCTCTATGGCTCCCATTGGTGTTGGCAGTTTGTGATGGCTTCCACCTTCTTTGGATCCACCCGTAGCTCTCCTCCTCCAACCATGTGCCCAAGATAGAAAAATGACTATTTGGAAAATTCACATTTCTTAAAATTACAAGAGTTGTTTCTCCTTGAGAACTTGCAAGACTTTGCAAATAAGTAAAATGTTCCTCCCATGTGGCACTAAAAATCAAGATATCATCTAGATAAATAATGACAAAATACTCTATGAAATCCTGTAATACATCATTCATCAATATCATAAATGTAGCAGGTGCATTATTTAAACCAAATGGAGTACTAACCACACATACAAACCTTGTTTCTTGAAGGCGAGTCTTCCATATATCCTCCTCCTTCATTATGACTTGGTGGTAACTTGACTTGAGATCTAACTTCATGAAGAATTTGACATGTTGAAGCTAGTCTAGGAGATCATCTATATGGGGAGTGGATATTTTTTCTTTATGGTGATCTTGTTTAATGTGTGGCAGTCAATGTGCATTCTCCAAGAACCATCCTTATTCAACACCATCAAAATAGGCAAATGATATGGTGAGGTTCTCATAAGTATCACACCCGAGTCTAGTAGTTCCAACATTTTTTTCTTTACTTCGGTACTCTTCAACAAGGATTGCCTATATAACCCGATGTTCGGTAGATGGGACTCGGCAACAATTGAATCTCATGATCTACCTCCCATTATGGTAGTAATCCATTGGGATCCTAAAACACTTCCTAAAAAGACTATATAATACTATCCAAATGTTTCTTTCCCTAGTTAGAAATATCTAAAACTTCTACCTTGTCTTGTTTATCCTTTAACAAAAGTAAACAAAATTGATTATGATTTTCCTAAATAATTCATTTTGCTTGGTTAGCACTCACCATAGTAACATGTGTCTTACATCTGGTGTTCCCAGATGTTGTAGCTAATACCATCCTTGACCCATCTATATCGGTTCTCCCTTCTCATGAATCAAACATCTCGATATACAAGTAAGGATTACTGAAAACAACATCAAATTCATCAAGTGGAATAACATCTACCTTCAATACATTAATATACTGGGAATTGATCCAAAACTTGACCTTACATCTTTTTGTTACCTAAATTTCAACACCCTTCTTCACCCAACCCAAGGGATATGGGTGTGGATGCACGTAAGTCTCAAGACCAAGATTCTTTACAAGCTGCTTCAAAAATCAAGATAAGCGAGAACTAGTATCGACCAAAGCATTTACCTTAGTTCTCTTGATCTAGATTTTGATTTGGAACAGTCTACTCATCTCCTCTTCCTGGGTGTCCATGTTGGTGGTCGTGTATCCAAGCCTCTCATCTATATTAGAGTCATCTTCAATTTCCACCTCCCCTTCTATCTTTATAGCTATCATGGACTTCTTTGAGTCCTTGGTTTAGTTCTTCGGATGTAACTCTAGATGCAACTTCTGTGTAGCATCAATATGACTATTGATATCATAGTTCTTGCAAAAATTATTGGGATCTTTACAAGTATTTAAAGTAGTGGTAGTTTATTTACCTTTCCCTTTCCACTTACCTTTTACTTGTTTTCCCATGTTCTTTCTTATGCTGATTTGTTGACTACTTTGCCTTTAGCTCTACTTCTCCTTTCTTCTTCTCATCATCTATATAGTATGCCTGCACACATGCCTTGTTGAGATCTTAGGGATTCATGGAGATGACCCTTCTTTGAACGTAAGTGTGAAGTCCTCCCAAGTACTTGGTTAGAATTTCCTCATCCTCAAGTCCATATTTAGCAACATGGCCTGCCTCTAAAACTCCATAATATAGTCTTGCACACTTTTACCTTCGCCCTATCTAAAATACTACCATTTGATCATCTGAGTCAGTTTTTTGGCCAATAGGATAAATATTAGATCTAATAAATTCCTTAAAGCCCTCCTAATTACTGAAAAATTAGACATTTCTTCTTTTCACAAGTAGCTAAGAGGGTTTTCCACCTAACCATTTCAGTGCATGACCCTCTATTTTGAGATGTACAAGGGTAATCCTTTGTACCTTAGTAACATTATGGATAAAAATATTTTTACTTGGTACGGTAATATCTAACACCAACAACCATATTGTTGTTAAGTTTCATGTTATTGATAATAAATTTACTTGGATCCTTTCAAACATTTATGAACCTAATATGTAAATGGAATAAGGAAGCTCTGGAATGATCTAAAGCTCTTTAGAATTCATCAAAAAATTAAAATTAGATAGTTATGGGATACTTCAACTCCCATTAAATCACGGAGAAAAACAAGGGGAAATTCGGGTTTTCAAATGGCATGGATGAATTTGATGATTTTGTTTATGACTCAAATCTCATGGATGTGGAACTTCATGGTAATCAATACACTTGGAAAAACATAAGAGTGGGTAGTGACATGATTCATGTTAGACTGGATAGAGCATTTATCTTTTCCAATTGGATTTTACATCAGGACTTCCATCTTTCCTCTCTACCAAGAATTGGATCTGATCATAATCGATTGTTTTAAATCTTTTCAACTGGGCTAAACCAACGCGTAGCTCTTTTAAATTTGAAAATATGTGGATGGAGCATGATAACATCTTTAATAAGGTTAAATAATGGTGGATTTGGGCTGGGGAAGGAACTTCTCAATATAGATTAATTCATAAATTAAAAAATGTTAAAAAGCAAGTGAGAATATGGAATAAAGAATTTTTTGGTAATATATTTGTCAGAAAAAGGAATTAAAGCAAAAACTCCAAGAGCTGGAATCTCAAATTACTGCAAAGGGCATGTCATTGGAGGATCAATTAGTGGAAAAAAATATTTTATCTGAGTTGCATACGAGTCTATAGCAGGGAAGAAACTTTCTGGAGGCTTAAATCTAGGGCAATTTGGCTGAAAGAGGGAGACAGAAACAAAAAAATTCTTTCATATGACCACTATGAAACATAGATCTTGCAATAGGATAATGAAATTTTCAAAAGGAAATGGTATTGTCATCAAAGATCCTAAGGATATAAAGGATGAAGCTCTCATATTTTATGAAAATCTGCTCAAGGAGAATAGTGTGAAAAATGAAGAGGCTGCCTCTTTTCTGTTAGAGGCCATTCCAAATGACAGAATAGATGTGCAAAGATTAAAAAACCTTTCTAAAACAGTCACTTTGGAGGAACTACAAAAATTTTTTTCTCTTGAAGGGGATAAGGCACCAGGCCCTGATGGTTTTTCTGCTAATTTTTTTCAGAAGTTTTGGGAAATATGCTCAAATGACTTACTAAGGGTAGTGAATGAGTTCTATATAACTGGTAATCTCTTAAAAGAGCTGAATAACACCCACATTGTGCTTGCTCCAAAAAAATGGATGCTAAATATTTTAAGGACTTCCACCCCATTAGTCTGGTTAATGTTATTTATAGAATCTTTACTAAGATTATTGCAACAAGATTCAGACTATTCTTAATGATATGATCTCAAAGCAGTAGAGTGGATTCATAAAAGGTAGGATAATTCAAGATGGGGTGATCATGGTGCATGAGATCATTCATTCAATGGATAATAATAAAAGAGCTAGCATGGTTATGAAACTTGATATGAATAAGGCATTTGACAAAGTCTCTTGGTATTTTCTTGACAATGTTATGGCTAAATTTGGTTTTCATAATAAATTTAGAAGAATTATTAAGGCTTGCATTTCTACAACTAGATTTTTGTGGTGGTTAATGGTGAGCCGGTGGGCTTCTTTGCTAGTAGTAGGGGATTAAGACAGGGTGATCCTATATCCCCTTTCTCTTCATACTAATGGTGGATAGTCTTAGCAAATCCATTACCAAAGTCGTTAATGAAGGGCTTCTAAAAGGAATTAGGCCTACTTCTACAAACCAAACAACTTCACATCAACAATTTTTAGATGATACAATTCTTTTTTGATGGCCTCTATCCTTGAAGCTAAGGCTATTAAGTCTATTCTGAAATTTTATGAGGTTTCCTCTAGGAAAGAGATAAATTTTGATAAGAGTTCCATCTTCTTTTTAATACTCCTCTGGAAAGAAAAAACAATTGCTCAAATTCTGGGGTGCAAAATCAATTCCTTACCCACTACATATCTAGGTCTTCCTTTTGCAAAAAAAAAAAATATTCTACCATAGTTTAGAATGGTTTAATTGAAATATTTCAAAAGAAAATGGTTGGTTGGAACAGGGCCATACTATCTAGTGCTGGAAAATGTCTGTTAATCAAAATCACTCTACAAAATCTACCTATTTAAATTATGTCTCTATACAACATTCATGCTATCTTTAGCGACAAAATTGAAAGGATTGAAGCACTTCTTATTGTAGGGAATGGAAGAAAGATTCAGATACCACTTGGTGGCTTGGGATCAAGTTTGTACTCCTAAAAGAATTGGTGGGCTTGGCATAAAGGATATTATAAAAATGAATATGGCCTTAATTACAAAAATGGGTTAGAGAATGCTTACTAAGGAGCAACTTTGGATTGATTTAATTAAGGCTAAATATCTAGCTCAACAAACAAGTAACTTCTTTCCTTTATGATGACCAGCTACCTCAAGGTTCTATTTTTTGGAATAATTTGATACAAATTAGGAATTTCATCAAACAAGGCTGTAAATGGAAAGTGGGAAATGGTAGAGATATTCAATTTTGGAGTGATAACTGGACTAGCTTTAGTTTAAATGATAAATTTGGTTCTGTCAAAGATATTTTAGAGCAAAAGTATGGAACTAAAGTCAAAGACTACATTGAAATGGAGGGTAATAGAAAAATATGGAAGCAGCTTAAGGTGGAAAGGAATGAGATAAATCTCATAATCTCCTCACTTCAAGTGTAGTTGGATAACATACCCCTGAATCAAATTGAATTTAAGGATGAACTTGTTTGGAACAACTCATGTGATGGAGAATACATTGTCAAATTTGGATACAATTCCTATTTTGAAAACATCCATTGTGATTTCAAATGGAGTAGGATTTGGATGCCAGAGTTAACTCCTAAAATCAATTTCTTCTTTTGGCTTGTTCTCAGAGGAAGAATACTCACAAATCATTACCTAATCAAGAGATGCTTTATAATTCCAAATATGTGTTGCCTATGCAAAAAGAGGCTAAGGACATCAAACATCTCTTTTTACATTAAGTACACTTCAAAGATCTGGATTTTGATTTTTCAAATTTTAATGTTTGTTCGATAGTGCTTAAGGATTTTCTTCAATATTAGATTCAGTGGGATCCTCCAATTAAGCATTGTATTGTTAGGAGACTTTGAAAGGCGGTTATGCCCATATTATATGGAGAAATTAGAAAGACGAAATGACATAATATTTAGAAATAGTAGAAATCCATGCAAGAAAATATTTACTAAGATTGGTAATGCAATTAAAGAATATAGTGAAATATTTAAACCTCCCAAGAACAAGAAATATCCGAAGATAAATAATTTATTCTTTCAAATTGGAAGATTGATACTTAAAATATACATAAACAAAGAACTTCAAACATTGTGAGTATTCAATTCATTGGATCCCTCCTCCAAACTCTTAGTATAAACTCAATTTTGATGGAGCCTCTAAGGGCAACCTAGGAGAAGCTGTTAGTGGAGGAATAATTTGGGATCATAAAGGTTGTTTAGTTACTGCTTATCTTTGTGAGAATGGGTAATCGGACCAATTACTATGCTGAAATTTTATCAACTTTATGGGGTCTAAGAATTGTTAAGGATTACAACATTCAAAACATCCTTGTTGAAGGTGATTCCTTGAATATTATAAATCATCTTAATCAGATACACCCTCCAAGTTGGACTATTAAATATTTCATTCAGGAATCTATTAATATATGCATGTTGATCAGAGAACACTTGACAAAACTCACACAAGAATTCCACGTGGGAAAATAGTCCAGGTTCAAGGGCGCAAAGGGACAGGAAGAACCCACACATGAAGGATAAGTTATCATTCAGGACTTAGCTGTTTTTGGACATGAATATCTATATTTAGAAGATAGCGTGCAGAACCCACCAACGATGTAGAGACGTGCGTGTCACACATTGTCTATTTCTGGAGGACCAGATTCAGAGTGTTTTTGCATGGAGACAGTCTAAGAATAGGATTGTCACCTCAGTTAACTATCAGTAGTCTAAAGATAACACACTTGCATGTGTTACTATGCATGAAAATGGTGCATGGTTATTAATAGCATGCGGCCTATTTTTGAGATAGATAAGTGGTGAAGGGAAAGTCCCCACCCTATATATATGCAGTGAATTACCTGGTAGGGAGATGATGGATATAGATAGATAGATAACATAGTGTGTGTATGTGAGGGATACATATACAAAGACATGTGTGTGTTTTTGGATTACCATATCAGATCCATGCGCGTAATGACATAGATTTCAAAGTATTGTAAGAAGCTTATGTGTTATTGTGATAATTAAGTGATGGAAGATATTGAATGAACCTAAGTGTCATTCCTATGTGTAATTGGGTAGTGAATTTTATTATTTCTATCATTAGATTTTTCATGCACTTTATAATGATGTATTAGTTATGAATCTATATGTTTTAAGTCATTATCATGTTAACATTCTCACTACAAAGAACCCTACAGAGGGACCTAATACCTTTTCACACTTTGGATGAGTGCTTAGTCTAGGTTGAGTGATGTGTCAGTGCATCTAGGGTGTTATCTAGTGAATTCTAGGCTGCATCATTGGTTATGTTGTTGGGACCTCTTTTCGGTTGTTTTGAGGATGGTTCACGACGAAGACATCGGTTAACTCTAGCAAGTATTGAAGAATATATATGTGATCCGGAGGAAGAATATGCACAGTGGTTCAGCACTGGATCTGATTTTAACACACGTGTATGGGTGGAACATACCCGTATTTGTTTATATAAGATATTTTTCACCATCTTTCCAGTAGAATTATATGATTGGCTGATTGCTTATGCATCTAAGTGGAATTAGAGGTATTGTGTACTTGTCTGGACACATGAATAATTTTAGGACCTTTATGATGTTGATCGATTTGGACTTACATTGTGGATATGTGGTTTCATGGTGTTATATACAGTTATATTCAAGAATATTCAATTTCGACGCATTCTTTCCGGAGGTAGTTGAATTCTAGTTTTGCAGGTATCCTAGAGGAATGTATCTACAAAGTATTTCACTTTGGTGATTAAGATCTTGATGGTAACTTTTAACCTAGAGAGTAAACCAATGGCTAACTAAACCTCACCATGCATTGAGGGCAGGAATAGGTTTGGTGAAAGATGACAAACCTAGTGGTAGAAATGCGAGAGAGAGGAGAGGTGGCTTAAGTATAATGAGGTGTGCGAGAGAGGAGATAGAGAAGCAATGTACCATTGTAGAAATTTGCAGGCGTTGAGGAGAGATATGGCTCATAAAGGATTTAAATCTCATGTAGAAGATGTGGAGTAAGAGCATCAAGAAATACCCCATCTTGGAAAGCATGATAGGACCCCCTTAGCCTCACAATGAAGTACACCAGCAGAGACTATTTGGGCCGTAGGCACACATATTAATCCACCTTCTGACCTAGCCCTTGCGCTTGGTTTTCTAGTATCTAGTATGACAAGTAATCAGCAAGTGAATTTGGGAAACAGGAGAACCAGAATAAGTCAGAGAGCAAGTACATCAATGGAAGGACAAATGGCTTCAATGTTATTTGGAGGAACATTTTGAGGTGCATCATTTGCACAAAATGTTGGATTCACCTCTAGAAGTGGAACTACCACACAGACCGTAGGGGTTCAGTATAGTACTACTTTAGAGTAAAAGAGAGTACATCTACATGTCCTATTCCAGCTACAAATGGAGGATTAGGAGGTATATGTGGTTCTCGCCCAAAGTGGTTACGGAGGTAGGGGAAACATAGGGGGTTTTGGATCAGGTGGGAAAGTTTCGTACCAACCTCGGAATATTTATATGGAGATGTCTCTTCGTCTTCCGTGAGTATAGAGGCATAGAGGATACTACTAAGCATGTGCACATGTGTGAAATATTGTGGCTCACGAAAGGGATTATGACTTCTTAGTGTAATGCAATTCAATTTGCTGCTACATTACAGGACGTGCACACAACTAGTATAGGAAGTTTGACCCCGATAAAACTTGTGTGGATTATGCAAGATCTTGAAGGATGTTTTTGAAAGAGTTCTATATCCCAAAATTTGAGTAGAAGATTGTAAGTGCGCTCAAGGATATCAAGCAAGGCACTACTGAGAGTGTACGTGAGAGTATGATGCCCATTTTAAAACACTCCTATCTAAGTTGTCTTATGATATTCACGCAAGCCAACATGACCAATGGTTCATTGGCAGATTGATTACACCATTCAGAAGAGCACTGTCACATAAGACATACACGATCCGTGCAAAGCACTGGAAGCAACTTTACATCTTTGAGGCAGTTGAGAGAATTGACACCGGCATTATTCCATTCTTAGAGGCATGATTATAGCTATGGTAAAATAGTTAGAGAATCTATCAAAGCAAATTCAGCCCATGAAACACACTCAGGAATTTGGTGTACAGATTGTGAAGTGGAAGGTCACACCAAGGATAGTTGCCCTCGTAGATCTATACGCTCATTACTATTGGATTGTGAGATTTGTCATTTGAATCATGATGCTAGTCACTGTCCTTTGTTACAACACACGATAAGGAAGAATGTATCTTGTTACTATAAAATTTTCCGGTCCACGACCCATGATACTAAAGATTATTGGTTGATTGGTTAGATCCAGGATGCTATAGACATTGGGGTACAAAAGCACAAGCGTAATGGATAATTCTAAGGGTAAGAATGAGCACCAGGATTGGGATCATAATCAAATGCACTATGACAGAAATGAGGGGTGTTTTAAAGGAGGTCATGCAAGAGGACATGGATATCATGGTGGATATGGAAGACGAGGTTTTGGTGGAGGAAGAGGTGAGTTCCCTTGTGGAAAATGTTATACATGCGGATCTCCCGACCACTATAGGAGTGAATGTCCCCCGAGAATATTGCATGTTCTTTCTACGGAAAGACCTATATCTATGAAGAGTTCCTGGACTTATATGAGAATCTGAGTAAGCAACATAAGCAAGAAAACAAAGGCATCGGATGGTTAGAATCTAGCACATGGTAGAAGATTAGTGGATGCCCAAGATAACATCGAGACCTAAGGCATTAACAGTGAAGATTACTACACAATCTAAAGTAGTGTGTAAGAGAAGCATTACACCGAAGCCTACGATCACCAAGGAGGAGGTTTTACATGCAAGGTACCTAGATCCTACTCATTAGAAGGAAGTCTATCAAGAGACCATGGAGGTCCTCAGGAATCTTCAAGGTGAGATACAAGTGTTTAAAGGAGAAGTCAAGGAAGATGGAGCAGAAGAAAGAAGTAGAAAAAGTCCCTCGATATTGATGACATCATAGAGGTTTGTAAAATGTTACGCCAAGAGAATATTATTCCATTTCTAGGAAATTGGTTGAAGGGGAATACCCTACGCACAAGCACTAAGAATGAATGGAAAATCCTACATGTAAATCTTCCCCCGATAGCATTGACTATGACAAGGAAATTACTCTGAATGTTGTTGTGGATGGATGGTTGTTGAGCAACATATTGATTGATATAGGTGCGGAAGTGAATGTTCTTACATTAGATGCATGGGTACAAATGGGGAGGCCTCCATTACAGCCATCATCTAATGTGTTTTTTATGGAAAACCAGACTAAGGCCACTCCCATAGGAGTTTTGAAGGATGCATCTATAACCATACAAGGGGCCAAGTTCACTAGGAATTTTGAGGTATTAGCACTTGCGCAGAAGCAAGATAGTTTTCCATCCTTGCTTGGACACCCTTGGTGTTATGCGAAAAATGCTGACTTGAGATTCAATAAGGGGTATATCAGCTTTGAGAACAAGGAGGAAAGTGTTGTAATACCTTTGACAGATGGGAATTCTACACCATATGTTGAGCCTCTAAGTTAGGAGGAATTAAACAGAATCTATGTACACATTATTCAGGACCCAGAGGTCAATGAGCCATCAAAGGAAGGCATCCTACATTGGGAATATTTTCATTCTATTAGTGATACAAAAAGTATTTCTTGTGGCAATTGGGCTCATGGTACATATGAACTAGTAGGGTGTGAGGTAAAATGTGCGGTTACACACAAGAATGGACTTCATTCCATTTGAAAAATAGGTAGTGCAATACCATGGTATACTAGGGTAGAAGATATTCCTATATTTTTGAAAGCCATGGAATCATAGTGGACAGATCAAATTAAGAGAAGAGATATGTCATTGTATACCTTACGCGGGACAGAGTAGTGCGCTGGTGGGTAGTCCATAGAGATAATCTTATAGAATGGGAGGAGATTGGAATCGCCCTATCTACTAGGTTTTTACGGAGTAATGAACCTACGTAGATCTACACTTATAATGGTGATAAACTTGTTCAATGTCATATTTAGCAATGTGAGAGAATCTAGATAGTGGGATAGGAAGCATAACCACCTTCACTTTAGGTGCATAGATTGTATTCTACTCTACAAGGATGTGCACATCCTAGTATGTATATGCAGAACTACATCGAGAGACTAGGAATTGGTAGAATTTGACTACAGGAATGATTTAGAAATTTGACTACTTCTTGAATAAACCTCCAGTAGAATAAGAATTAAAATTTGTCAAGCACTTAGCTATGGGAGATAGTGCAAAGGCAGAAGAGCTTATTCAGGAAATATTTGGTGAGACAGAGTCTGGAGCACATTTTGAAAAGGAAGAAGAAATGGAATCCATACTACTTGAACATGCTTTCCTTGAGAAAGAAAAAGGAAAGATGGTTTACATAGTGGATGATGAGGAAGTTGAGAACCTAGATATTGAACATTCATAAGGGGTGCATGAGGTCTTGGACAATGTAGACAAGGATATGCACACCTATCATGAACCCATGAAGACAAAGAAGGTGAATATAGGTTTGGAGGCTGAGCCAAAGGAGGTCATAATTGGAGACTATTGGTTAGAATCGGAAGTGGAAAAGATCATTGAGTTACTTAGGGATTATCAGGACTTATTCCCTCGAGGGTATCATGAACTTAAAGGCATGCATGAATCACTTAGGAAATGAAGATAAAGATTAAGGATGGTGCATGTCTAGTTATAAAGTGACCTTATAGAATGAATCCCAATTTACTTTAAAAGGTGAAGGAAGAGATTGATAAGATGCTGAAATCTAGGATTATTTGACTCTGGATGAGTCATAATGGGTTAGTCCTATGGTGATAAGTATCAAGAAGTATGGTAGGATTCAAATTTGTGTAGATTACAGGGAGTTGAATGTTGTATGTGTCACAAACCCTTTTCCTGCACCATTCACTGAGAAAATACTTGGAAGGAGTGGTAGGGCGTGAAATCTATTCATTCATAGATGGGTTTTCCAAGTATCATTCGGTTAGGATTTCTTAGGAGGATCAAGAAAAGACAAATTTATGAATGGGGCAGTTTTTCCTATACTTGTGATGCCTTTTGGACTAAAAATGTGCCTGTTCTATTCTCACGGATAGTTGTTCAGGAATTCAAATATTTTATTCATAACTTCTTAAAGGTTTATCTAGATGATTGGACAGTATATGGGCTTGTGAAATATCATTGTGACAATCTACACTTAATGTTTGAACGATGCGAGATAATTGATTATATCTTTGAACATTAATAAGTACATATTTTTACACCTTTACAATCTTTGTTAGGACATATAATCAGAGGGAAGGTTTCATTGGTTGATCCAGCTAAGGTTGTAGTCATTCTAGGCCTAGAAGTGCCTACCGGTCAAAGTGAGGTGCTTGCAGATTTTTGGGTCACACGGGATATTATCAGAATTTCACCAAAGAGTGTGCCAAGGTTGTTGTGCCCTTGGGAGAGTTACTAAAAGGAAAACTTACATTTTATTGGGGAGAACCGCAACAACGTGTGTTTGACATATTAAAGGTGAAATTTACTACCACGCACATTATGTGCTTTCCTCATGGGATAAACCATTTCATGTGCATGTGGATGCCTCTGGAATGGCCATTGGTATTGTGTTAGCTCAACCTGATGAAGGTATTGTAGATCATCCAATTTTCTTTAACAAAGTAGGAAGTGACTCTGTTAAACATAATTATACAACTATAGAGTGTGAAGCTTTGTCGATGATCTATGCATTGTACAAGTTTCAACAGTACTTATTAGCAACACCATTTGTGTTTTATACATATCACATGGCATTGAAGTATTTGGTGAACAAACCTATCTTACAAGGGCACATATGTAGATGGGTACTCCTATTTCAAGAGTTTGACTTCACATTTGTGGTGAAGCCAGGGAAAAGTAACTCTGGACTAGACCACTTGTCTAGAATTCACTCAGGAGAAGAAGCACAAACAATTGAAGAAACCATGCCAGATGCACAGTTATATAGGTTACAACATGTGCCATCAAAATTAGAAGACATTGTTGTCTTTCTACGGACTAGTGTGGCACCAAAAGGAATGAAGGCATTAGAAAATAAATAGATTGCTATACGCGCGACACCATTTATGTTAATCAGTGGTGACCTCTATAAGTTAGGAAGAGATGAATTATTATGCCATTGTGTATTAGATCATGAGTGCAAGGATATAATGGAGGAGGCACATGGTGGTATTGCAGGAGGCCACTATGCAGGTGATGCCACCACGAAATATCCTACTTGTTGGATTATGGTGGGAGACATTGTATAAAGATTGTAAAGAGTATTGCAAAGTGTGTGACCATTTTCAACATCTAGGTAAACTAGGGAAAAGAGATGAGATGCCTTTGAGACCTATTACTAGTGCCGAACCATTTGAGAAATGGGCCATCAATTTTGTAGGACCTATTTCGCTAGCCGCGCATAGGAATGGGTCACGCTATATCATTACTTGTATATATTATCTCACAAGGTGGGTAGAAGCAACACCTACGAAGGACTGTATAGTAGCTAGGTTTCTATGGGAGAATGTTCTTACAAGATATGGATGTCCTTTAAGCTTGACAAGTGATAGGGGTACACACTTTTTGAATGAGACAATCAGGATCCTATTAGATGAGTTTATGGTTGCACACCATAAGAATACACCCTATCATCCTTAGGAAAATGGAACTATTGAGGCTTTCAACAAGATTTTGAGCTAGACATTGACAAAAATTTGTGATGTTAGAAGAAAGGATTGGGATGATAAAATGTTAGTTGTTCTTTGGGCATATAGAATAACTTATAAGAGATTGAAAAAAGCCACACCATTTCAATTGGTATTTGGCACAGAATCCATTCTCCCTATAGAATTTATGTTACCTTCTTTGTGCATTACGCACGCTAGAGGTCTAGCTGATGAGTAGGATTTAGAAGAGTGTATTCATAAGATGATTCAACTAGATGAATGATGAGGCACAACCCGATGGAGTCGAAGTATGAATAGGCCAAGAAGAAAGCATGGCATGACAGAAACATAAGGGATAAGAAGTTTGATATTGGACAAATGGTACTTCTCTATGACTCTAAGTTCTTGCACCATCCAGGAAAACTTAAGGTACATTGGTTAGGGTCGTATGTTATTACTTACATCCTTGAAACAGGCACTTGCTAGTTAGAAGCACTAGATGAAACTTGGCTACCTAGTTACTTTAACGGGAGTAGTGAAGACCTACTATAAATAAGTCTTCTTGGTGTTTGTAATAAGTCAAGTATTTCCAATTAGATTAGGTTTCCATTTTGTATTTCCTTAATGTATTTCCTTCCTTATCACTATGCTTTGTCACTTTCATTTTTGTTCTTGTGTAATAAGCATTCTTGCATGCATGAATCTAACAATGATATGGAGCATGTTGATCGTAGAGGAATGCACATGCTTTGAATGTGGGGTGGTTGTTAATATCCGAGGTATAATATGGTGGAATTTAGAGATGAAAGGAATAAGCTACTACGGGTGTTTGTCAAAGTAAAAAGATTGCTTCTCAAAAGTGACCAAGGATGGAGATGAATGAAGGAACAATATAACACGAGGTAAGCAAAGGCCATGATAACTACCAGGATAAGGTATAGTGATGAGGTACTTGGGTGCATGGGCATGCGCTGAAGAGAAGTCTATGACTAGAGGGTAGGAAGGCACACTAGAAGGTTATAGCTGGGGTGTGAATATGTACCATGCGGAAAGAACAAATTTGGTCAATAAATGAGAGGATATTTGGTAGGTGGAGAAGAAATAAATGCATCAAAATTTGAAAATCTATATAAGGATGGGATGTAAGTTCATTTTTACCATTGCAATTAAGATTATTTGAGAAAGAGCTAAGTGCGAAGAGCTAAGTAATCAATTTGAGGTGCGAAGGGTGTGAAACTAGATGTGACAAGTAGATATGTGCGTAGAAGAAGCTTACGTCCCCGGTGGTGAAGGGTTTGAGCAAAGCAAGATGATAGAGAGGAGCTAGGGCACGCAATTTCACCTAGGACATACTAACTCAAGCTAGGGTTTGAGTCGGGCATTATAGAGTTGAAGAGGCAAGTGTCTATAGAAGGATTACAAGGTAAAAATGGCACCCAAGAAATTAGTTGCATAGTGTGAACAAAGGGGAAGAAGAAGGTAGTTGTAGAGGAGGAAGAGATGGCACTTAAAAGTAATTTTTTCAGAAATGCAATATCTAGAGGGCATCATAGTTGGCCAAGAGTGGGATTTGCATATAAGAAAAAGAAAAGTGAGCGAGTATAACCACAGGACCACAGAGAACAAAAAGGAATGTGATGCCCGCTCAACAAGCGAGAGAAACAAATGCATGGTAGATGACATGCCAATTTATGATGATGTAGGTGAGAAAATTCTGAAAAGAATTGGAGTCTACCAATTATATGAGCTTCCATATTTCGGGAAGTATGAGCCTTTATACCGATGGCTCATGAGTAAAGTACATGAGGAATTTTTCTACTTTGCATCATGTAAAGTTAGAATCTCATCTATGCTAATCTCCACAATGATAGGTTTGAAGGCCACAGGAGAGGATATAAATACTGACCTAACAAATAAGGTTGTGATTCTAGAAACCAGGAAGGAGTTGGGATACTTGAAGGGTCCATGTGGTATGGACATTGATAAACTAAATAATTATCCGGTTGTATAAGCAACATCACATCTTGTTACAAATTTTAATGACCAAGAGAGGTGGTCATAGGTGAACACCATGTGGATGCATGTTACGAAGCGGATGTTAGAAGGAGTATTCTATAATATTGCAAGCTACATTGCAGTACAGAGATAGTTGAGGAAGCACGTACGGGAAGAAAAATCAGCTTTGGAGCTATTCTATTCACTGGTATTCATGGAGATTGGAGTACTAGATGGATTGAAGGAGAATATATGGGAATACCCCATGGAGAATAATTCACTAGCTGAAAGGTTCAGCAATTACCTATGTAAAGGGTCTATGATAGATGATGTCAAGAAAAGAGCGAGAGAAGTGGTATGATAGGCTCTATCCTACCTTTGAAGAAGAGTGGTGCGTCTCGAAGGACCTACCTTCGAGTAATAGGGAAACAAGTCCAATTTTTTGTATATCATCATTTCTACATCATGTGCTTCCCAATGAAAGATGGATCCTAGATCCCTTGGGTCAAATTTCCTTACACCTTCACAGTGAGGTACTTTCAAACATTAGTCTATAGATTCACAGACACATGCCACCCGGCCTTCAATGTAGAGAAGGTAGATGGTGACTACCACACCCTAAAAAAGAAATATGTGTATCCAGGGTGAAGCGCATATATCAAGAGGCTCATTTCAGAAGTATTGATCATAAAGCCCATGAGTCTAGCTATCAGATATATTGGTGTAGCACTAATGTATCTTCAGCTAAAACCCAAGATGAAAAACAATAAGTATGTGGAGAATGATTTCACACTCCCAGGGCCGTTGAAGGGGCATACTATAGAGAAATATATGGCAGCGCTGAAGCCCACAAAACCATTGACGTAGAAGATGAAGAAAAAGAGATTGAAGATAGTGGTGGCTTGGAGCATAGAAGGATGAAACCTTCAGATAGGAAGGAATCACAACGCACCACTACTCCACCATAGGGGTAGGATGAAGAAGATGATACGGGGTAGAATAAGGAGAGAACAGGTTCAAGAAAGTATTCAGACGCACAAGGACTCAAGGTGGAACCCCAAAAATGGTAAGTATATCACCTCGTCTATCTCTCGTATAAGGAGTCCACTTTGAGATAAAAATGAGAAGGAAGTTAAAGTTAGATGAAGAGGCCAAAGGATTGGAGGAGAGCACACCAAGATCTCCTACTCCACTTGAGTAAGAAGAAGAGCTAAAAGATGAAGAGATGAAAGATGGAGAAGAAGGAGAGAAGGAAACATCTAAAACTACACATGAGACTACCCAGGATACTACGTAGACTCCTAACCTTGAAGCTCAAGTTATAAAAGGGCCAAGGACAAAGAGAATGAGTGGATAACACAGTGCACCACTCATTGGATATGCTAAGGACATAGGAAATATTGTCCACGCCCACTTCCAGAGCATGATAGCACAGAAGGATTTATTCAGCTGGGAGCTAATGGATGAGGATATGGCGATTATGCGTAATCAAAAGAAAATATCATGGTCAATGCATACCCACATGGATGAGCCTTACTTTGATGTATGCAAGGAGTCATGCATGTCGAGACAGCTGAAGAGGTCACCTCAAGCCAGGCACATAACAGTAAAGCCTATTGTTATGTTAGATGAGCAGGTCAGCAATGCATTGGTGAAGGTTTCTACTGAAGTTGCAAGAAGAAACATGGAAAAAGATGCAACAATAAGAGCATTGCACAAGGAGTTGAAGACAAAATATGTAAAGATAGCACGCCTAACATAGGAGAGGGACTTAATGCAGAATAAAAATGTTGTATTTATCAACATCACAAAGGATATTGGTGAAAATTTCATAAGAGTTAGGCCACACTTGGAGCCAAAGGTACCACAAAAATTTCCCTCATTAATACATTATGTAGGAAAGATGGTGGACCTAGTACTTGAAGATGAGCCTCTGTGCATGCCAGCACCAAAGGATCTAGAAAAAGAGGCACAATGAGAGAAGGATTTAGTGATGAGGAAGAATGCATCCTATGAAGGATTGCTGAAAGCACTACAAGAAGAATGAAGAAAGCGAGACCAAACCTTGAACATATGCACAACTCTAAAGGAACTTATCAATGTAAAGACACGGAAGACAACAATGAGGTCTAGAGAACAATGGAGGAAGAAACAGTGGGCCATGCGAAATATTGTCAATGGTTAAGAAGAAGTGTGAGGCCCAGGCGCAAAAGAAAAGAAGTGCACAAGACTCGGCTTGAAGAGCTTGGGAAGCTCATTGCACATAATATGGATTTACAAGAGGGAAGAATGGCCTCAATGTCCAACATTGTGTTAGTCTTGCAAAATAAAAACGGGAGATTACGAGGGATTAGTCCAGTGTTGGGGACATTCTAGAAAATCAGAACAAGCACTCATGAATGGGAGGCCTTAGAGGCCGAAATAAAATAGGAGTATCCAGATTTGATCCTTCAAGATGAGATAGATGAGGCTTCCACATAAAAGAATTCTTTATTCATTCAAATTCTTTTTTATTCTTTCTATTTAACAATTTTTTTGGAGATACCCATTATGGGGTAATGTTCATTAGGGAACACTTGTGAGAACTCACACAAGAAGTTTGAGCAGGAAAACATGCCAAGTTCAAGGGCATGAAGGGACAAGAAGAAACCACATGCATAGGACAAGTCAGCATTAAGAACTTGTCCATTTTGGGCATGAAGATATAATTATAGAAGATAGCATGTAGAACACAACAATAATGCGAGAGATGTGCACACCACGCATTGTCTATTTCTCGAAAATCAGATTCTGAGTGATTTTACATGGAGATAGTCTAAGAATAGGATTATCACCTCAGTTAACTATCAGTAGTAGATAAATAGCACACTTTCATGTGTGTTTATGCATGAAAACAACATGTGGCTATCAATAGCATGCTGCTTATTTTTGGGATAGATAAGTGGTGAAGGGAAAGTACCCACCCTATATACGTAGTGAATTACCTAGTAGGGAGATGATGGATATGAAGAGATAGATAACATAGTGTGTGTATGTGAGGGATAAGTATATAGATAAATTTACGTATTTCATGATTACCGTATCAGATCCATGTGTGCATCGGCATAGATTTCAGTATTGTAAGAAGCTTATGTGTTATTGTGATAATTAAGAGATGGAATATATTGACTGAACCTAAGTGTCATTCTTGTGTGTAATTGGGTAGTGCATGTTCTTATTTATATCATGATTATTGTTTAAACCTATTCTTTCCTAGATCTAGATCATCATGCCTATATAATGATGTATTAGTTATGGATTTATATGCTTTAATTCTTCATCATGTTAACATTCTGCTACAACAACCCTAAAGAGGGACCTGGTACCTTTGCACGCTTCGAATGAGCACTCAATCTAGGCTAAGTGATGTGCCAACATGGCTAGGGTGTTATCTCGGTCAATTCTAGGTTGCATCAATGTCAAACCTTCAAAAATATTAAAATTGGTCATACATATAAAGAGGGCAAAAAGGTGGCAGACACCTTAGCTAATTATAGTACCCATAATAATTTTACCACTTGGAATAATGAAAAAAACACCCCTACAAACATACATAATGATATTACCAAGGATAATTATGAGCATTCACATCTTATTTAAAATCTATAATGAGATTACGTAGGATTTAATGGATAAGAAATATGGCACATGCGAGAGGAGTAATTATAATTACTACCATCAAATTTTGCATGCTCCTCAGACTGCAGTTGGATGCATAAAAAATGGTCTAGGAAAACAAAAAAACTTTTTCATGGGTGGTTTTGAGTAGGGTAATCACAGAAATAGCAGAGGAAGAAATATGGGGGAAGCTCCGTGTCAGTAAGTGCCTAGCTGCAATCCCGCTTGGAAGGATAACACTGAGTTGTGGAATTATATTAAAATGGGGGCATCTCCATCTTTATCAAGAAAATCCAAGGTCATGATCAACACATTTTACTGTGTTTTTGCACATATTAGAAGAATAGGAAGGTTAAGTATGGAGGGAAAAGAGTGTTGATGAATGACGAGCTAATTGCAGAGGCTACTGGTCTAGCTTTAAATGGCATATAATTTTTCAGCAAAAAAATTGACAAAAATGCTGAAGCGAAGAATTTTTTTGAAGCATGGGAGGAGCTCATATTTTATATGGCTAGCATTAAGGTAAGTTCCATACTAGAACCCTTTAATGAAATTACCAAAATGATGGTGCAATTTATCTCCCTTGAAGGTCAATACATTATTGTCCCCACCAAACACTTTATTTTCATTAATAACTTTAGGAGAAAATTTTTTGTTTTCTTCCCACACTATCTCCTAATTCTTTGGAGCACTCAATTCTTGAATTTAAAAATCATACTAGGGCCATCCCCCTCCACCTTGGGCTCATATTTCTCCTTTACAAGCATTTCCTCATCAAATTTCCCACCATTTTTGTTTCCCCCGATGCTCCGCCCATTCCCATTCACAATACTCCCACTGCCAACTCAACCAACTCTCCCAAAGATCGAAATTTCAAGTCTAAGAACCCTTCACCCTCCAAAGTGACCCCACCTCCCTCTAGTCATTTCCTTAGAGTAACAAGGATATGGAAATGGTTCACAATATTTTACACATCAGTAATGCAGGGCAAGACAATGTTTCTCAAAAAAGAGGGAAAACATTCTCCTCAGAATGGAAATGCTGGAAAATGAGGTAGAAAGTATTAAGAAAGATTTTCATCAGTTAAACAATAAAAAGAGGAAAAGAAAGATGAATGAGGATATGGGTTTTGGCATGATCGGACTAATGAAATATAAAAAATTGAACTCATAGGATAATAGATTGGGGAGGTCTAAGGATAGACACGATCACAATATGGTCATCTTCAAAGCTATAAGTGAGTTTCTTGAACAACATGTCAGAAGCATCACTATGATGAGTGGAATCCCTGAGGATATTTGGGGTACAAAAAAGGAGAGAAATCATATCATCTCTCAGTTGAACATTAATGATCCAACACATATCACCACTCTGGTGATTTTTACCTCCCTGTAGATGATCAAATGAAGGATTGATAGAGATTTGAAGAAATAATACCTGCTAGGTAGGTTGGATGAGTTCAAGTTGCTATTTTGTTTCAGAAAGTATGTTGCTTTTATGTTGTTTAGTTGTAGTTATATCCTTGTCTTGCTTTTTATTATTAGATTATTTTTAACTATTGTTGGGCTTATCATAATATCGGATTTAGATCCTTTTTTCTATTTTTTCATGTTGATCTAGTTGTTGAGCCTTTTTTCTAACAAGGTATAGTCCTTTCAAAACTATTTTCCTTTAATAAAAAAGCATTATGGATGCTAAAATAGACTTCCAACTATTTTAACCATTTATCAAGAAACTCTGCATCTACTTGTCCTTCAAAGATCTTAATTTCCACTTTGGTTTCAAATTTAAAGGGAGCATGATCAGATTTTACCTTCTCTCTTGTAGTTGAAGTCTCTTCTTCACATTCTTCCTCTTCATCTTCCTCTTCATGGCTCTTCCCTATGCCAAACTTCTCGGCCAACACTCAAACCACTGAGTCCATGGAGTCTTGTTTCACTGAAGCCATCTTCTATAGATCTTGAGAGCTCTTGTTGATGCCTATACATCCTATCCATCATGGTCTCTAGCATCTCGATTCTATGGACCAAGTTCTCTTCCTCCATTTGTCCCAGAATTATATTTTTGCACTTCCTTGTAGAAATATTTGGATCACAAGGTAAAACTTATTCGCCTTTAGATCTTGTCACTTTCATACAAATCCAAGAACGAATACCACAGTCTTGGATACTTGTTAGCTCTGATACCAAAATGATATGTAAACTCTCTACTTTGGAACTATCTATAGAATCACAATTATATGTTGTTGTTTTACTTTCAATTTGAAAATAACAGTTTAGAGCTAGTGAATAAATTGCTTGTGCTTTAGAACCAATTAATGCTAGAGAAATAAGACAATTCTAAGCTTATGAACACCAACAATTTTATCCTGGAAACCTCCAGAGGAGGAAAACTAGTCGGGAAGGGAAAAATGCTCTTTCTTCCCACTTTTATTGGCCAATTTGAATAGGAAGTTATAGAATTTACAATAAGTATGAAAGAGAAGTAGATAATATCTCACACTTCCTCCCAATTACTTGCTTGCTCTACCTTCAAGCTCCTTTCTTCTACAAACTCAATTCCAGCACTAAGAACTCTTGCTCACTTACTCTCATGTCTTTGATGATCCATTCCTTTGTTCTCCCCAAGTATTTATAGCCTCCCCCATGTCTCCCATGCACCTTTGGAAAATGAGAAAATTCATTGTATGGAAAGGACAAAGTCAGACGCTCCAAATTCGAGTCCTTTCACGCTTCCATTTATTTTTCTGTCCAAAAGTGACAAGATAGTCACCCAATGTAGACTTGAAATCATAGGACCCCCACCCTGGCTAGGCACGATTATAGGATCATTTCCCTAGTTAGGTTGTAGTTCGTAATCTCTTCTCTACACGAGTGGAGGTTCTGTTAAAATAGAAACAAAACTTCGTTTTCTTCATTTTCTCCTTCTGGTGCTAGCTGATTTGATGAAGTAGAGTCATATAAGATCCCTATGGATTACCTATATGGATCTCTTCTCACTAATTTCCACCCCCATGATGAAATATCTCACACTAGGGGTGTGAGACTAAGAATTTGATGTGGTTGGCAAATAGCATGGGCTTAAATTTTTTAAGATCCCATAAGATGGAAAAAACTTATTTTTCTAAATTTTTATACCTAAGCTCGAAGTCTTTCAATGTTTAGATAAAAAAGGCTATATATTGCTCCAAGTCTTCATTTTTCTTTTGGGTGAGAACCATGGTAACACTAATATCCACACCATTATTGTAAAGGATGAAATCCTCAAAGCAAAATTTGGATCAATGAATTTTTTGTTTTGGATATCATGGTTTTGATCTTGGTGAAACTTTCTTTTCCTTCTATGGTCCATTTGAAAGCAATATCTTTCTCAGCATCAAGGTGATATTTGTAACTAATCCTACAAAGTTAAGAATGAATTTCCTGATGAAATTGATCTTTCCTAGAAATGATTGAAAAGCCTTTTTGTAAATTGGTAATGACAAAGAGAGAAAAGCGAGACTCTTTTGAGTTTAGTTGTAATTCCATATTTTCAAACAACATGACCCAATATTTTACCTTGTGGAACTGAAAAGTACATTTCTTGTGGTTCAAGGATACTATAAACTCCCTACATTTCTGAAAAAAACTCTCCATATGCTTCATGTGGTCTTGGCCCTACCTTGAGAAAATTATGATATCATCTAAATATACATAAACGAACCGGTTGATGATTAAAGTGGAAAGCAATGTTCATTACTTTTTAAAAATTGGAACCCACATTTGATAAACCAAAAGGTATCTTATAATATTTAAATGTTCCTCATTTGGTTATGAACATGGTTTTGTATTGATCCTCCTAACCGATTTTTACTGATTGAATCTTGAAAATACATCAAACATGGAAAATCTATCATATCCCACCATTATTTATAGGATTTTCTCAAGGAAGGTAGGGATGATAATATTTTAATGAACCCTTATTCAAGTCCATGAAGCCCGCATAGATCCTAATATCTCCATTCTTATTTCTAACTAGAACCAAATTAGTGACCCAAGGTGATTACACTGATGGGGAATATTATTTTTCATTCAATGATTTTAGATAACTCCTTCCTCATAAGGGGATCGTTCTTGGGGTTCTTGACCTCTATTTTTGTCTAATCGGCTTAGTTGCAAGATCAAGATCTATGAAATGCTGATAAATACTAGGATCAAAATCCTTAATATATTCATAATTCCATGAGAATACATTGTGAAAGTTCTAACACAAGGAAATAAATACTTTATCCTCTCTTTGATCACACACCTTTCGAAGAAATGGATCCTTACCTTGTGTAATGGTGACTAACTTCCAATATTCCTTACCCATAGACATGATTTTATTCTTCCCTTTAACCTCATCATTAGGATTGAATATGTCTTCAAGGGTAACTAATCCTTTGGGTAGCTTTTTTGTACCACGCTTTGAATAATTTAATCACCCTATATTTTTGTAAACCAAATTGCAAGATAGAAGACAACTCAACCTTGTTTTGAATGAATTGAACAATATTCTCATCATTCTCAAAATATTATCAGTTCACATCAATATTTTGAATGTATGGTCTTACTGACCATATTAACATGTTGAATTCCTTGGATAAAGTATTTCATGGTAGAAAAATGAGAACCAATGGTTGCCATTTGATCTCGCTTCCTTATTCTACTTCTATGGCACTACTGAAGATTGGTAGCCTCAAATATTTATAAAAGTTCCAAAACTTTATTCCTATAAGATCTCAAAAGATTATTCAAATCCACACACTTTTCTCTAAATATGTGAATGACCGATTCGGTGTCACAAAATATTTATAGAGATTTGATTTTTCTCCTTTCCACAATCAGCAAACCATAGACTAATTCTTCATATTCTACCACATTATTTGATCATGTGAATTGCAACCTATGAGTATAAATGAATTTTTTGTCTGTTGGAGAGACAAGGAATACACCTGCACTAGCTCCATTTTTCTTCTAGAACCATCAAAATACATTTTCCATAATCCAGAAGTATCATTGTCTTCTTCCTTGTGTGGTGTGGGGATCTGAAGCTCTCTTCATATATGAAATAAGTTACCAAACCAATTTATAGGGATGTATCATAGGGGTCAAATTCATAGTGTTCCTCAGCCCATTTATCTATAATAACATCAGAATTAAAGCGATGAATACATTGAATCGATTGGTTCAAGGTCATTGTTTATTTCTCCTTGGATCATGCAATTAGCATTAACAAGAGTAGGATCATAAAATTCCACATGATAAACTAAAATAGTTTCATCCTTGATTGTAAACTTAGTACCATACCTTATCCTTAGCAACATATGAGACTAGTATAAGGAAATATACCCACCCAATTTGGTTGTAAAATCTCTAGAAAGGAAAAGGGTGAATAGAGGTGGCGGGTTCATCACAAAAATTTCCTACATTATGGTCATGTTTTTGAAATCATTCAAAGTTAATTTCAAACCCTTAGCTACACCCAAGACTTGCACTATTCACCCATCAAACTATAAAACACCCTTAGAATTTAAATTTTATTCAATCCCCAAGATGTCTATAATTTTATTTGGCATGAATGAGGTATCAACACCATAATATATCATGAAATTTTGAACAAGTTTCCTTCTAACTATCAGATACATGTAGATAGGGGATGTTTGATCATTTAACCTACTTTCTCATTCTTAGGATGGAAAATGTTGAGTGTGGCATCTGGTTTGTGCATGGCAAGTTCTGGGGAGGAATTTACTTCAAGGATGCTTACAATAAATCCCTTTGAGATGTGATGGACAAGGCATCCAACATTGTGACATTAAGATTTTCCCTTTTCATTTGCTCCAAAATTTTGAGAGTAAAATCTGTTGTTTTGTGTAATAAAGGAGTGATATGCTCTTTATTCCTATGCTCTACCCTTGGAAGCTCTTTGTTTGACATAATTTACACATCCTGTAGGTTTGTAATGTTACACGAGTTTTGTGAATTCTATGGAACTTATTCATTTTTAGTTTCTCAGGAACCCACATAAAATTGGATGAAGTTGGATTTCCCCTCAAGTCCAATAATTGAGTAGTATTAACATGAAAAGTTAAAGAAATAGGAAGAGGAAACCTTACATCCATTTTCCTTTTCTTGGACCTCGTGTTGTCTATCATATGAAGTCGTGGCCTATTCAAACTACGAGACTTGATTAACTACATATAAATCTTCAAGCCAAAGAACATGTAGTTAGGTTCAAGTGTGGCCTATTGAATCACATCTACATTATTTGTTGATGGATATGTGGTTTTCTCTTTCAAGTAGAATATATTTTTACCATGATATATTTCTCTCGTAAGGAGTTCATTACTGATTTCACATGTATATTGGTTATGAGGTTGATCAAACAGATAACACCATTCGAAACCTTAGGTCATGTTATTCGAACTGGAACAATATATTTTCTTAAGTTAAGAGCTAGTAAGGGCTATGGGTTTGAGTTTCATGGTTTTCATGGTGAGTAATTCTATGGAAATATTTTATTTGGGTATTGAAATCCTTATTGTGGATAGCCTTGAGGAGGGTTAGGATAATTTTTTAAAGCTTTATCTTGTTGCATTTTGAGGGAAATAATCCCATTTGTTAAGTTCTTAAGTTGAACACTAAATATTTTGATTTCATCTTGTTTTATGGAGGCATCAGATGTGGATGCATAAGATGAAGCAAATGGTTGAGGAGTGTGAGAAATGGTGGGTTGAACATTTTGTGACAATTCAGGAAAAATAGGTATAGGAAGTCTTGGGGATAACTTTCCTACTTGGATTAGACACTTCGCAACCCTAATGGCTATTGCATAAGCATTTAGTAATTGAATAGAACCCATAGATTGGATCATTATTGCTATATCAGAATTCAAATATCTAAGAAAGTATAAGAATGTACCTTAAGGGGTCATTCCTAGAAGGACTAGAATTTTATCCCATGTTTTCTTAAAACTAAAATTGAAGTTTTTCATGAGCTCAAGAAGAGAAATTTAATTTTCATTTTCATCGAATTATTGATAGAGAGTGATACCAAGTTCATCTCATGTGTGAATTGAAGTAGTTGGCAAGTTGTTATACCATTGCAAGGATTTACTTTGAGATATGATGCTAAAATAGGCATAAGAACATCATCTTCCATCACTGAATGTATTTTAAAGACGTTTGAAACAACTTGAATATGCTTCATGGGTGTGGTGGAGTTTTCCCTTGTGAAGAATGGAATGCCCTCCAAGGAAGCTATTTGGATATCATGTTGTGAAGCTAAGAGCAATGGAATTCCTCCACTGAAACTCATAAATGGAAAATTTATTTGATGTGCCATGAATGGAATAGGTCCAGAGATGTGAAAATGGTCTACCTCAAGGTGAAGTTGAAGAACTTCTTCTTTGAGAAGTCGAGGATCTATGTGGAGATTTTTGTCTTCTTCTTTGTGGGGAGAGTTGTAGATAATCAAATAGCTCACCTCGAACATTCTTCACCTCGTTTGCACTCTTCTCACAAAAAATAATGCTCAAATTTCTTGAAGAAAGAATGTTGAGAGTTGTAGAGTCACTAGATGTGTTAAATAATGCCTCGAATGTTGAATTCATTAATTCACGCACCAAAAATCAAAAATTATGAATTAAATCTCATCAAATCTTGTCTATCGGGCTTGCCAAAGCTGTTGGAGATCAAAATTTTACATTGCTCTAAATCATGGGAGGTTTATAAGTTTGAATAAAAATGGGATTGTCTCCAAGTGTGGGACTTACATCTTGAGACATACCTTTGGAGAAGGCACCTGCTTCCTCATTTTGTAGATTTAGAAGACCCATGATATATAACCTATTTATAGTACTAATACTTCTCATATAGCTAATCCTACTCTAACACTTATAAGAGACGAGAGAGAGAGAGAGAGAGAGAGAGAGAGAGAGAGAGATAAATGAAAAACCTAAACCTAAACAATTATCATAGCACCAGAAATAAAGTGGGACTTTCCCAATTATAGGTGACACAAATGCAAGTTCATGAGATGGGACTATGAGGATGCATGTAATTCCAATGCAAGTAAAATAATATGAAATACACAAGAGGGTAGAAAATTCACACCAAAAACATAGTATTTGAAAGAAAGAAATAAACCACACTTACATTAATCAATATTTTATAGTTTACATGCGAGAGCTAAGGAAAGAATATATCCATTTGTGAATTACAAAGGTCGAATGCATAAATGTTTTTAGTTTAAAAGAGAAGATCTCAAAAATTCAATAATGAAGAACAGGAGAAGACTTCCTTCAAATTACACAATCACTTGTGTTTATATAATTCATGGGAAGGAGAAAGAGTTGAGGTGAGAGAAGAAATGATAGTCATGATGGAATATACCCCCGAAGACGTGTTGAATGAGCATGGGCATCATAATTTATTGTATATTTTTCTTGTAATATAGACATGGGCAACCCCATATGAAATCCAACAACCCAACATGACCCCTTGAGTCTATCACACACCATCATTCTATAAAGAAGGATGTCATGCTTCATTAAACTTTGGTGGTTGGGGTGGGTGGCCTTCTAGTTCGAGTGCGGTGGGGCTTTCAAATATTCTACAAAATTTTCTTCTTTTAAGACCTCCATAGTTTTTCAATTATGCTTAAAAATTTTGGAATACCATCACCTTATACCATGGATTGAATTTTCTTTCATCAAGTAGACCCTCGTGGCTATCTCCTTTACTTTCCTTGATGTGCAAAAGTTCCTTGTAAACCCTATGAAGGCTTGGTCCTTTTATTTGTGGCTCTTGAACTTATCGATTCTCCAACCTCCCATGGGTATGTAAATTTTTGTATTATGTCGACTTCAACCCACGAGGAACTTAATATCCTTAGAATTGTGAAGGTTGGATGGATTCTTTGGAAAACTAATTTTACTAAATTTTTCATAAGTCTGAGATGCACATTCCTTTTGTTCCATGGGTTAGGATAATCTGTGGAACATTATGTTCCCGTATTTCATAAAAGGTCAAATTAGTTTTTGTGGCTTTTCCATAACACAAAATGGTTAAGTCCACTTTTAATAATTTGTTAAAAATTACATGGGGTGTAATTTTGGACAACATAACCTTGCACCAATTAGGAAAATTAATTTCACAAATATTAATTTCAAGAATTTTAATTTATTTCTATGAAATGGCCTATTATTATACCTATGGTAGCTATAATTTATTTGTATTTTAACTTCATTTGCATTGCCTACTTATCTTTGGAGATTTATGAAGTTTTGACCCAATTTTCTCACCATTATCCGAATTGAGTCCAATTCACCCTTAGAATTTTCTTGGTTAGGGGTTAGAGAAATGGTATTATTGATTGGGACTAGGGCTTGATTTTAATTTAATTGGGGGTCAATGAAAGGCATAAGATTAACTAGTTGATTTGGTGTCATGTAATTTATGGATAAAGCATTTAGAAGCTGGGGTTTGTATTAGATTACGTAGGTTTTGGTTAGCCTAGGGAAATTGGCTGAGATGTGGGTTTTGGAAGGTAGTGGAAACATATCCTTTATGATGATTTTTTTCATCAATTTGGATAGATTCATCATATGTAACTATGAAGGTAGTTATATTTTAGGACCTTACAGGAAAGACCGAGGTCATAAGATCTCGGTCATTTTTGTAAATTTTAAGTGCCAATTCATTTGTAGTTTTGTATGGTTAGGTAGTCGGACTAGAAATCTTCTATAATCTAACATTGAAAGCTTTGATGGGTTCTTATAAATCCCTTTTCAGGGTGGTGAACCCTTAATATAGGACTATTGGACTAGTGATTCATCCAGACTGGGCAAAAAAATATCATGGAAACTTTTCCAACTAGTGATTATGTCCTCTATTAAATTTAATAACTAGTCATATGTTGCATTTATGAGAGAAAATGGGAAGATTCTATAGGCCACATAATCATGTATTATATTTAAGAGTATTCGAGATAATTTGAATGTTCTAATATGCTCCTCAATGGAGACATTTTTGGTCGAGTCAAAGAAGAGAGGTATTTCTCTATATTTCTTGGCAAATCATGGACAAGTCCAAGGAAATTGATGGGAGATCCTATTAACCAAGCCACTATAGGAGATAATGAAGAAGAGGGGTTTGTAGTCTTGGATGGGATAGGTGTTTTAGTAGATTTAGGAGTACCTAAAGGGGCCTTTGAGCTCTTGGATTTTCCTTTTCTAAACTCGTTTTTACTGCAATCAAATAAATATGAAATAAACCCTTGTTAGAACTAGATATAGTCATAATTCTAGGTAAATCTATTTTATACACTCAAATCAGACAATTAAATTCAAGGAAGTTTTAATGAACAAAGTGTGTAAAATATGATTTATTCAACAAATTTGTCTAGAAACGACCCTCCTTATAGTGCCAAATTTTTTACCTCATTCCTCCTAATGCATAAAATTTACACATCAAAGGGAGGAATAATATGCTCTTATTTCCTACTTGTTTTAGGAACAAAAAGTGTGATTTAGTGTATGAGTTATAGGATATTGGTCATTTAAACCAGTAATGGGGTGTTTGCTAGACCAAATGGATCCTTCTATTGCCATTCACCTTCTTCACTTGATTTAACTTCAAAAACCTCCTAAAATAATATAATCTAAGAGGCGTTTCTCAAAGAAAAAAAAAAAGGAAAGGAAGAGCAGAGAGAAAAGAGATAACTCCTGAAACATATGTGTTTTAAATGTTTAATTCCTCATTATTAGAAATAACATGCTTTCCTTGTTAATTAGGAGCACAAAATATAGATTAGACTCAAATTTTAATGTGAATGATGTAGAAATTCAAAGGATATTAGAAACTTAGACAAATTGAAAGTAAGATTTACCAATTAAATTGCTAAATTACACATCTATTTGATTAATCCAATTTATAACATGTTATGGTGATTTACTTCATATTTTCATAGCACAATATAAATACCACCTAGGAAAGCAATGAAAGATACATCAAACATCAAGAACTCTCAACACATGAATTTGTAGTAGAAGAGGGAAATGAGACCATGACAATATCAACATACATGAGTTAATGTTTAAAATGGCTCGCATCTATTGATAAAAATATCATCCCTCCTTTTTACAAGTGAGGCATACATATTTATACAAATTACAATTACATTTCACTACATCTATCGTGTAGTGATTAAGATTCATCTCCTACATAGTTGGCTATGTAAAGCAATTATCTCAAACTAACTCAAATGAGAAATAATATGTGAAAATAACATTTTTCAGTTGAATAGAAGATTCAAAGCTTTTATCTTGATTTATTTGTTCCATGTATGTAAATTAGAGGGAAAAAGTTACCCAACTGAAAATATGCTCTTTTGATACTCCATGATATGAAAACGTGGGGAGAATGGATAAAATATGTTTCTAGGCTAACAAACTATTTTTTCTCTTCTACAACCATCATCATTATCTTTTTGCACCTCAAAAATTGTTTATTATGCCCACTCAAATTGTTTAATCCTTTTTGGAGAATAGAAAACCAAAATTTAAAGTGAGAATTGCAAAGAAATTTCCATGTCCTTTCCTCTAATTTTTTTATGTTTTTCCTTTGTTCCACGTTGGGGAACCCACAAAACACTAAGTCTTTGAAGACTCACGGAATACCAAGTTTCAAAAATTCTATGGAGCACTAGTTTTCTTTATTATGTGGTTTTCTAATTTGTATGAACTTAGGATTTTAATGCTTCACATTTATCCATTTCTTTATGTTATGTTGTAGAGGTCATCTTCCTTTGTTAAACCCATGATCATGATTCCTTTTGTTTCGTGGGCTAGGTGAACCCACAAAACATCAAGTTTTGAGAACCCATGGAACACCAATTTCTTTGAAAACCCATAGAATGCTAAGATTTTGAAAACCCATAGAACATCAAGTTCTTTGAAAACCCATAGAACACCAAGTTCTTTGAAACCCCACATAATACCAAGTTCTTTGTTTAGCAACTTCCAAAATTGGTTTCATTTGAATCCTCTTTTTTTACCTCACGATGCCTCATGGCTTCCATTGAGTAAACTACATCCTTTACTTCATGGAATTAATCAACTCCATGGAATTCCATTTTCTTTAGGTCTATGTAACACTATTTTGGGATTTCCACTTTACTTCATTTTTTTCCATTGTTTTTCCGTGGAAGATGAGAATTTTAAAATCTGTTAAAGACAAAGTTTTGAATAATGCTGCCAAAGACCGAGTTTTGACAATGCCACAAAAGACTAAGTTTTGACTTCCATAGATGTTCATGATTTTCCTTTTGAACCATAAGAAGAAGATAAACTTTCAATTAGTTAAGAAATCTAAAAAAATTAACTTGGCATAAATATTTAATCCAATTTTGATACAAAATTTAATCATTTCAAAAAAACAAGATGGATAATGAAAATCAAACTTCTTTAAAGGTATAAACTTGGATGTTATCAATCTGCATAAATATTAGGAGGTTTCCTATTTAGATTTAACCATTTAAAACAAGTGGGGGAGGTGTGAAAGAATAAGCTTGAGAAAAATTCAAGGCCATAGTCCCAGAAGACATTTCCTCATATGTGGAAGGGGCCTTACTTAGTCTACATGACATGGTTAAGGAGAGGATTGATGCCACAAAGAAGGTGCAAACATTATCTATAAAAACCAATGTAATCATTAATAAAATAAGTGTCATACATAGGATGCTAAGGATCATGGTTCACGATATCGATGAAGGAATTCGTAAAATTCCTACTATATTCATAACGAAAGATAATGGCCTATGTCAAATGTATGACAATGTATACGAAGGAATCCTTGAAGGAGTGGGAAGAATATATTAGTAGACTCCCCCACATTTATATTATGTGATCTCAAGGAAAGTCAACTATTTTAAGAGGAAACTCTCATTGGAGTCTTTAAGGAGAATCAAGAGGTAATATCCATGGCAAAATTTATTAAGTTACTCAGCCAATTCATGACACATTTCCATAGACATATCACATAATCCAATGAGGAAGAGGTAGCGGGGTCATTGAAATATTTTCCCAAACTTAGGCTCAAAAGGTCCAAAAAAATTGAGACCTTAAAATAAATTATAGGAAATTTCATGGCTTCTCAGAAGACCCTACTAGATAAGGACCCTAAATTCTTTGAAGCCTATTCACCTCACAAATATCAATGAAGATTATAAAATTTACAGATAATATTTGATAGAAGTAGGAAAGAGGCTAAAAACATCTGATCTAGCCCATGAGGGACCCACATAAGCTGGCCCAATTCAAAAATGACCCGTAGCTAAGCAATAACATGATTAGTTCTTGAGAATATTGTATACTTCTAGTGGCATGTTGGCCTTACTCTTGATGTAATCATCCTAAAAAGAATATGTTAGGATATTTTGTATAGGGCTAGTTGTCTTTGTAATATTCCTTGATGTTATGCAATCATTACTTGGACAAGGTAGTGAAATGAGGCCTTGGATTTAATAAAAGGTATACTCCTATTTGTAAAAATGGAGATGAAATTTTAATAAATGAATGCAAGATGGTTCTGAAATTTGGCATATGTGAGTTGAAGTTGTCTTTTATCATCTCCATTCTAAACTATAAATTTTGTTGACAAATTGATTAGTATCGAATTATCATAATTCTTTTTATCTTTAAATTGTTCCATTTCTAATTTAAATAAAAATAATAATGGTATACTATGTATTGGATTGATCAAATAAATTTGCATCACAAAAATTTAAATGATATATTCAAGTTACAATTTTCTTATTTCAAATTCCTTTGAATCTCTACATCAGTAATATGAAAATTTGAGCATTAGCTAGGTTTGATGTTCCTAGTCAATAAAAGGGAAGCATATAATCTCTCATTGTCATATATTAGTTTCTCAAAATACAAGTTTACAACATTTTCTTTTTCTCTTCCCTTTTTGGTTTATTTGAGTAACACCCTTAGATTATATTAGTTTAGTAGGGTTTTCAGGTGAAGAAATTCAAGGAGTGATGCTAAAAGGACTGATAGTCCAAAAAAATGGTTTAAACGACTAATACCCTACAACTCATGCACTAAATCACACTTTTTGTGGTCCTAAAATGAGTAGGATGTACATAAGAGCTGTCATTTTCCTCCTTAGTGTTTAGTTTATATACATGAATATGAATGAGAAAAAAGTGGGCATTAGAAGGAGGTCCAAATAGAAAATTCTAAAAAATAATAAATTCCTTGTGTATTCATTAAACATCATAGTTTGCATACATTTTCACTAAAATTGTTTTGTACTTAGTCATTAATATTGTGCATATATGTTGGACTTACTAAAAAATGTGACTAGGTCTTTCTCGTATGTTAGGTTGACCCATATATATTTAAATTTTTATAGGAAGCCACACTCTAATAGAGGAAAATCTAATATTCCCAAGACCTTTCTCGGTGGTTTCGAGTTGGTAGGTCAACAAGTCCTCCTAAATCAAGTAAACTTGCTTCTCTTTGTAGTGACTATAATTTCCTTAATAGCAGGATATCCCATTAATATCCTAGCATTGTCCATGATTTACCAAGAATTCTATATAAATATCTTCCTATATTTGACCCGGCTAGTAATATCTACATTGAAGAGCATGTTATGATATTTAAGTCATCTCTACGAGACTGCTAAATGTAATATATGGGGATGTGACTTGTATGATCTTACCATTTTCTCTCAAAAATTCAACATATAACTGGTTCTTAAATTTATCAAAGGATGTAATCACCCGCTAGAAACATTTCCATAATTTATTTGTTTCTCATTTTGAAAGGATCACTAGTCCAACAATCTTATATCATAGGTTCTCTCCCTATAAAGGTATGTCCAAGAACCCATCAGATATTTCAATACTAGATTCTAAAAGATTTATAGCCTGACCACCTAACCATACAAACCCACAGGATGACTTGACACTAGAAATTTACAAAAATTCCTTAGATCCCATGACCTCGGTTTTTAGAGAAGGTACTCAAACATCACTACCTTGATAGTTACATATGATGAAGATATCCAAATCAATAAAAAAATGCACCCTCAAGGGTATATGTTCACTCTTCCATCTATAATCTACATCTCAATCAATTTCCCCATACTAGTCGAAAAATTCCAAATCCCATATAGACACTAGTTCTAAATACTCGCATATCGATTACATGCCCCCAAATTAGAAACAAGGCTTAGCTAATCCTACACCCTTTGTTGATCCAAAAATAAATGATAGTTAAGCCTTGGTCCCTCTTAATAATACCAATTCCCAAGTACCAAATCAGGAGAACATAAAAGGAGAATTGGATTCTATCCAAAGGATGGTAAGAAAAATAGGCCAAGATTTCTTAAGTATACAGAGATAGATAGGAAATAAATGGGAAGGTATCCGAATTAGGAATTATAGTTATCAAAGGTATAATAATAGGACCTTCAACATGAATAACAAAAACCAAGCAGAATCCTCTCAAAATAAAATTCCAGAAATAAGTGTATGTGAAATTACATTACCAAATTGGTGTATAATGCATAACACAACTAAACATGGTGAATTGAATTGTGTTGAGTTTTTTCATGCATTTGAATTCTTTCAAAATGAGTTAGATAACTATGAAATAATTCTAAATACAAATGACATGGCTAACCCATCAAGTGATATGAATTCACCAAGAACAATCATGATGCTAGAAACATTTTTATTTCCCTTACAAGAGGATAATGAGCTAGAGGAGAACATGGATGAAGTGTGTGTGTTTCAATAATATCGAAGAGAAATTATGCATTGAGGAATAGGGCCAATAACACCACTTCAACACCTCCAAATGTTAGTACAAATCCACAAAAACCAGAGGACAACAATGTTACTTCTCCTCCAAAAGGAAATGATCCTCATCCATAATAAAATGCTTTAGGTATTTCTAAAACTAGTTACAATATTGTAGAAGACATGAAGAAGATTAAGGAAAACATTATTTTGCATGAATTAGCTCAAATTACATAACATAGATTTTTTTAAATTCTTTAGCTAACAAGACTACTAAATACCCTCAAAATTCCTCTCATGCCAATGTTTCCTTATACAAAATCAAAGTAGTTCCTCCCTTCCTACTAACTGTGAGGATGTTTGGAAAGAACTTGCACAATTAATGGTTTGACTTTGTGGCCTCCGCCAACATTATGCCTTAAATTATATGGAATAAAATCAGTTTTACCTCAATTAAATTAGAAATTGTAGTGGTCTAATTAGAAAAATCTAAGGTATAAGTAATAGGGGAACTCCTCAATGTGCACATGCAGCTAGCCTCTGAGCCTAGGATTCAATAGTTCATAGATATACAAGTTATAGAAATCCCATAGGCTTATGGCATGTTATTAAGTAGGGATTGGTCAAAAGTATTGAATGGTTACATGTTCACCGATTGTTTTCATATGTGGTTCTCATAGAGAGGTGTCCCAAATAAAATCAAGATAGAAAGAGGTCCCAAGATAAAACACATGATTATTAAGTATAATACTAAAAACGAAGAACCCAAGTTTTTACAATGGATTTTGGGGTATATACTTATGTAGAAGATACAAAAAAAAATAGAGGAAAATCGGGATGCCTTGAGGATGTGGTCCATGCATTTTTATGGAGATTTTTCTAAGAAATTATTTGAGGTATGAATTATCTTAACTGGTCCAAAACAACATCAATATTCATCATCCTACGAACTATAGTTTCCTTGCACCAACTTAGCCAAGTATGAAGCTTTAGTATTAGGATTGCAATTTGTCATCAAACACAAGATCAAAGAGCTAAAGGTTTTTGGGGACTTAGAAGTTATATTCAACCAAGTTAGGAGAAAGTATCAATGTAAACATTCATATCTCAAGAGGTAAACAACCACGAGTTTGGAATCTTATTGAATATCTTAGTGCATTTAACATTCTATCAGTCCCTAGGAACAAAATCAGAAATCCGATACATTGTTTACTTTATTGCTACTCTCATACCAGCCCAAGATCTGAAGAAGGAAAGGATGTTGGTGGAAATGATTCATGTTCCTTAAATACCAAACAACATAGACCATTTTAGGTATTCAATGATGACCATCAAATTAGTTTTATTTCTGAATAGTTTGGATGTTTTTGAATCTTAAATCAGTGATGAAAATGATATGAATAAATTAAATGAAGAAGGAATCATAAATATTAAAGAGAACATGATTCCTAAAGGAATGATAGATCTTGAATGAATTTTTGATCCAAATTAGCAGACTCAAAACACTGCTAAATCCAAATCCAATGACAAGGATTATACTCAAATAAACCTTGGCACTAAGGAACAACCCAAGTTTGTAAACATAGGCTTAGCATTTTTTTACAAGGAGAGAAATAGAATAATAACACTCCTAGGAATTATACAGATGCCATATCCTAGTTTTATGATGAGCTTAAGATTTTTAATCCTAGAGTTATCACCCATACCATACCATTGATGGAAGATCACAAACCTTTTAGGAAAAGGAAAATACTAGTAAACCCAATTTTAGAGCCTTTGATTTACAAAGAAGTGAAAAAATTGAATGTTGGGATAATCTTTCCCATTAGACACTTAACTTGGGTGGCTAATCTAGTTCCTTTCTAGAAAAAGAGTGGAGAAATAAGACTGTGTGTAGATTTCAAGAACCTAAATAGAGCCTCAAAGAAGGATAATTATCCTCTTCCCTCTCTAGATGAAGTCATACAAATAGTAAGTGGATCGAGATGATGTATTTTCTTGATGGTTTTTAAGATACAACTAGGTGCTAGTAAACAAAGAAGATATAATGAAAACTACCTTCACTACCAAGTGGGGAACATTTGCATACAAGATAATTCCCTTCGCCTAATCAATGTTGGGGAAACATTCCAAAGGGATATGGATCATGATTTTTAAGGTCTTAATGGTAAATGTATCATCATTTATATGGATGATCTAATTATGTTCTCTAAAAATAGGTTGGACCACGTTAGGCATTTGTAAAAAATTTTTAAAGGTGTAGAAGGTATGACATCTCCTTAAATCCAAAAAAGAGTATATTTTGTGTTACAAAAGGTAAATTACTTAGTAATTTTATCACCAAAGAAGGTATTGTTGGACCTCAAATATGCACCGTGCTCAAATCATATACAATCCAGGATTTGAGACAACATAGTAGTGTCTCCAAGTTGTGGGACTTGAACTAAGACAAACCTCTAGAGAATGCAACATTCCTCTACTTACCTCTAATGCCAAACTACTCCCAGGAATTGAAATACAACTTTCTAGATCTACTCTAACTTTCCAAGGAACAGAGTGATAAGGATATGCATAAAACATAAACCTAAACTAGATAAGGTGGTAGCACTAAAAATAATGGGATGAATACTCGGGAAAGAGAGCGAATGGGAGACTACGACGATGAGGAGGGAAAAATGAAAGCCACAGATAAAAATAATGTTTCGAGTTCCACCTCACAATGCACAATAGACACGAGATATTTGAAAAAACACATAAAACACACCTATGAATGAATGAGAGGAAAGAGAGTGCAATAAAATGATAGCTAAGGATGAAATTATCCACAAAACCAAATATTTTATTGCTTAAATATTATGCACAGATCATCACGATACATGAGGAAGATGTAAAACATTTACGAGAATATAGCCCAAGGCATGTGACTCTTAGAACACTTGTGCAGCATAAAATTATTCCCTCATATTCCCAAAGTATCCAACATTAAAACAAGGCATCACTTTACAATATATAGAAATAAGAAAGAAAGGAGAGAAGAAATAGAGGGAAATTTTGAATTCTTCTTCCACCAAACCCGACTAGACTCATTTAATTTTCTAAAAATATTTGATTATCTCTATAAATTAGGCCTCCCCACGCCACTTTTCTTATTGAAGAAGGAATGGATACCATACCGCATTTAATTCTTGTAGTTGAGCTATCCTGAGTAGGCCTTTTGTGTGTTTGGGGAGATTTTCCTTTACTTCACTCACCCTCCTTCATTAAATTCATGAAATCTGATTTTATATTGCATGGTGGAGGCTAATATTTCTTCAAATAATATCATATTCTCAAAGATCAAATTATATTTTAAATTCATGTCCATTTTAATAATCCGCAGAAAACTATTGTTTTCCTTCAATACATGGATTTTAACCTCCATGGTTTTATCTCCTATATTTTGTGGTTTTACCATCCTTTCCACCTAATACCATGACATTCAATGTAGCTTGGTTTTTTTTACAATCCATAGATCTATTTTCCCCTTTTCTCAATCCACATTCTATCCACTTGTCATATGATTTATATCAATCAAACCGCACATTCTTGATTTTCTTTTACCCACGATTTTATGCCTTAGTGTATTGTATCTTGCTAAGCCATCCAAGGCCTCTCTCTAAAATTTTACGACACACTTTAGACACTAGAGGTCCTTAATTTTCCCTGATTCATCAAATCAATTCCTTTATCCCATGGTTCTCCCTCCTAGCCATGGCATTTCCTTTAAATCCACGACATGCTCAAACTTTTACATGAGCAATCAATCCAAGTCCACAACAAACCAAGTTTATCTATTTTATGAGGGTGTAAAAATAGACAACAAGTATATCTATTGACCTTGAAATATTTATTATAATTTCCAAATTTATCCCTCTTGAATAGCGAGAAAGGAATTGAAGTATCTTTTGTAAAAATAATTTTGTGAGAAAATGCATTACTAGTTTTGCTAAAATTTTCAAGCCATTTTATGTAATGCTAAATAAATTGATAAATTTGAATGGAATAATGATGTTGATAAGTATTTCCAATATATTTAAGGAGTAGTAGCCCAAGAAATTTTTCTTATCAATCCCGACTTCACAAGGACTTCTACTTGTATTCATGTGCTTATTAACATACCATCACGATTGTACTCACTAGTTTATTGGAGACATTAAACATCCAATTATGTTCATGAGTACGAACTTAAAATATGCACAAATTAATTATTTCATGATGGATAAGAAATATTTTCACTAGTCAAGGAAGTAAATAAGTTTATGAATTACATACTCATAAATAAAGTGCATGCAATTATCATGATTTGGCCATTAAGTTGATGTTGGGGAAAATGAGTTGAGAGAAAGAAAATGAAAATTTATGACAAAGTTACAAGAATTTTATTTATAAATTAAACCTCCCAAAAAAGGATTATCACAACTCGGGGATATCTAGATCAAGAATAGACATAATATAAGTGGATGAAAGGAACATGCAAAAAGATGAATGGTATAACCATAGTATCCATTATATAATGTATGGTACATGCCCATTTGAATTAAAAAGGTAACAAAAAAGAGAATTGAGATTGAAATCCTCCCATTTTATGATCGAGAAAAGGAATATTATATGGAAAAAATCATGAAGGCATCTACTTAAGATGTGTTTCCAAAGAATTTGTTGTATACATTATGCATGATTTTCATGAGAGGCTAGGAAATGGTCATCCATCAGGAAGAGAAACTACTCATAAGATTATGAAGGTTGGTTATTATTGGCCAACCATATTCAAATACGTGAATTCTCATGTAATAAGTTGTCATCAATGTCAAGCCTTTTTCAATAGGGAAATACATACTGCTATGTCATTATAACTAGTAGTTTAGAGAAGACCTTTTAAACAATGGGGCCTATATTTCATTGGAGTCATTAAACCAAACTCTTTAACGGGATACAAGTGTGTACTAGTGGCCACTTTGATTAATACATAAGGTGGAATGAAGCCACAACTACTAAGAATTTCATGACAATTGATGTTGTCCAATTCCTTGAGGAAAACATTATAACCATGTTTGGCTACCCCTTTTATCCTATATGTGATAATGAGCCAATATTTTCTTCTACTGAGAATTCACTAAATGGGAATATGATAATCAGATAATCATTAATTTTTCATCAAATTACTATCCACGAAGAAGCTGGAGTAGCAAAATCAATAAACAAGTCATCAACGTTATCAAGAAGTCAACGAGAAAAAGGACAAGGGAATGACACTCTCTATTAAAATATGTTGTATAAATTTGAAAGAACCAGATACAAAAATATTTAAACACTTCCCCTTTTTTATTGGTGTATGGTCAACAACCAGTATTCCCAATCACCCTTAGATTTCCAACATATGAATTCATGCAAGAATACATGGAGGGAGAAGACAAGGTTGAGACCAAAATCCTAGACATCCTTGAATAGAAGATGCAAGAGATAAAAAAATTTGCATAACTTGAGAAAACACAAAGACATTTTCAAAAATATGGTTTAACAAAAGGGCTAAAGTTAAAAAATTTAAAATATCATACCTTGTGCTACTATGGGATAAATCTCATGAGAAGAAAGGTCAGCATGGAAACTTCACACCATTATTGATCGGGCTTTACCAAATAGTGAGATATCGAGCTATAACACCTTCAGAATGAAGGACCTAATAGGAAAGGAGATGATGCTACCATTCAATGGATATTTCTTTGGAGCATTATTTTTCTGCAACTCCGTCTCAAGTTCCACAAGAATAACCAAAATAGGGAAGTACATTAGTTTTCCTTATTGCATTTTCCTATTTTAGTAGATTAAATTTCCTTATTGCATTTTCCTAATTTAGTAGATTAGTTTTTGTTTTTTTTTTTTTTTTTTTTTTTTTTTTGGATTACCTTACATTTGATTATTAAAATTGAAACAAATTGAGTGTTTATGCTAAGGAAGGTATTATTGTGTTAGGATTTGAAGTAACTCAAAGAAAAAAAATTTGAATAATTTGAAAACTAAACCTAGTATCCTTGATTCAAGCTACCTTTAAAGGATAAAAATTCCTAAATTACATGGTGAATCCTAGAATGTTTTTAGTCATTTAGTAAAAAATGAGATGCACTAAAGTATACAATAGAAAATTATTCTATTTGATCATGATTGGTTTCAAAGAGGAATTTCCTAATGATTATATTTTAAAAATCCTCAAAACCTGCCAACTTGGTTCCTAAACCTCTAAGAAAAGTTTGAAAGACATTCAAACTTGGATGAAACCAAAATAATTTCTCTAGTAGGTGACTGCTGGTAAACTCCACGGGGCTATGGACACATGATTGGAAGTAGAGGAAGGCCATAAAAGGAATCGGGGTATCACTTTTGGGGCTATGGATGCTGGCTAGAAATAGAGCGATGTCCAATAATTCCCATAATGGAGCCATCCCATATCAAATTTAGAAGATAAAATCAAACTCGATCAAAAAATTCTCAAATGGGTTTCTTGTCCTAAGATGACATCTTGTTTTGAGTAGAACAAAGATTAATGAATTTACAACACCCGCGGAGCTTATTTCCTCTTAATAGTTTGGACTCTAGACTTAGTATGGCACTAATTATTTTGAGTCTTTTATTTAAAAATTCATGCTTTAATTAGAGATGCTTGGTTTTGAATTCATAATCTTCCATAAATGCTTCCAAAGTCCAAAGATCATGAGTTACAAATACTTGGCATTATTTTTCCCTTTAATTCACCATTTGTTATTAAATAATACCCCCAACTCGAAAATGGTTAAATTTTAAAGGTAGGGACCCTTTTGAGTTAAAACAAGTTAGTAGCATTCAAATATATACCTTTTTATAATAATAGTCTTTGGTTAGGTACCCTTATGTTATAATTGATAGTGTTTGCACTAAATTGGATTAAGTATTTACTTAGTTAAAAAAATAAACACTTGAACTTCAAAATTTTGGTACTCACACTTATATGTTCCTTATTCCTTATTCCTCACACTCGCACTTCAAAATTCTCTCATCCTCACACTTCAAAAAGTCACTCACCTTTCAAAATTTTAAATTTTTCCTAACCAAACATTTCTATTTTTCTTGCAGTCAAAGAGTAAGAGCTTGCACTTGCCAAGTGTGAGAAATTTAAAAGAGAGAGATCATAGACATGAGTATTTAAAACTCACACTTTTCAATTCGAGTATTCAAAGGATCTCTCACCAAAATGTACATACCTAATTTTTCAATCTTGCACCGCACACTTCAAGCTTAGATCACCTTGCGCTTCCCAAGTATGAGAATTTTCCAAAGTCAAATAAATTCAAAAACGTGTCACAGCGAGTTGAGAGGGGCTAACTAATCCTAGTGTTACATGTGGCATCCCACATGTCATATACATGGCTTCCATGCTCCAAAAGGGAAAAGGCTAGTTAAAACTGATGGTTGTAATTTATCCTAGCTTGCACATGTGTAAGGCCCATATTCAAAAGGCTAATTAATTCAAAAGTAATATTCCCAAAGTCGGTAAAACATCAAGTCACACATTCTAAGCCATTAATACATAGCACACCATTTTAGATGAAATATTTCCCAATTTATAATTATGTTTTTTTAACCAAGATGATTCATCAAGTTTCTAAGTTGTTGAATTTTCTAAAAATATTAATATCTCTAGCTCATTATCAACTAAATTTATTTGGAGAATCCTACAATAACCTTGTAGGATAATTATCCTTAAAAATGGATGGAGAAACAGGTCCTTCGAATGTGGATGTGTTCTTATATTCTTTTTCAAACACAATTGTACTAAGGGATACCATGTTCAACTCTCTGTAGCACTCAATCACGAGTTTCAACATTATTTATCCATCTTCTTGACCATTCAGAGGTAAAGGCTTGATGCAAATGCCATATATGAATAAGGAATGTCGAGTTGACCAAGCATAAAGAGCCACAAATATTAGAGCATTAAACAGGATAACCTATATCAAATTGTAGCCAAACCTAAGGTATTCACATGCCCGAAATTGCTCTCTTTTCTTCTCATTCATGCTAAGGCCAAGAATTGGGATTTATTTTCCCAAAATAAAGAAAATAGGATATCTTTCTTTGTTGGACGTGCTTTTAAAACTTATTATGAATTTCCACAGTCAATATTGTTTACAACTCAACTACCATTGAAACATGGATGGCCACATGGAAAATAAGGACTATTTTACAAAATTTTGCTAGGGATCCAATTGACAATATGGATTATCCACATTTAAATTATATCCTTATTCAAAGGTTTAGGCCTAGAATTCATATTAGCATAACATTGATGAACAAACTATATGGGAAACCCTTCCATCACAAATATTTATGTATCTTTGATTCCCTTACTTTCCATGATTATTGATGAAAACAAGATTCCTTCTTTAGGGTAAGTAGTTACATCTAATTTGGTATCCCAAAGGGCCTCTTTTGTTGATCACAAGAAACCATTTTTCATGGCCTCTTACCTACTTTGGATGCGATTTTGGAGTCCTCAAATGTCTTAAATTCTATGACCCTTAGCTCCCCTCATGCCCTTTAGAAGAAAATGAAGTATATTTAGATATGTATGCCCATAAATTTAGGGCTCATATTGAGGACATTTATACTTCCTTTTACCCTCCATTGTATAGAGAAATGTATGAAGCACAAATGTCAAGGATTTCTAAAAATTTGTTCAATCAATTAGGTGGTGGGAGTTTTTTTCTTTTACCCTGGATATAATGTTATAATGGTTGAGGATTCCCACACCACCATTACGATTACCTTACTATGTTCCTGATAAATTATCTAAGCAAGAGATTTCTTATCAAATTGGTAATGACATAGTTGAAAAGTGTAAGGATAAGAATCTTAGGATGTACCTTCCTTTGTCAATAAAAATGGGATGCATGGATTTTAAGAGATGGATAGACCTTAAATTTGTAAATTTCCACCACAATTCTTTTAACTTACCCTAGCGCCCCTTGAGAAAATATTATTCAAGAAGAAGAGTTATAAAACATTTAGAGTCACTTAAGGGGGCAATTAATTTTGCATATTCCCACAAGGTTAATGTTAATGATTGGGTGTGGATCACCCAAACATGTGGAAACTTAACCATAGAAAATATGAATATCATAAGATAAATTCCTCCCCCAAGAGGAGTAATTAGAAGGGATTTCATAAAGAGGGGTGCACCTGCTTATATGGAACCATCAAGGAAATCTCAAGAAACTATTTATCCTACTCCTTCTCTAGGACCAGTAGAAACATGGAATATCCCAAAGGTCCAAAAGTTATTCCTGAACCGACTGAAGGCCCCTCTTTGGTATAATATGACTTATACTATTAAAATGATGAATCTATCCATGAGGTGTCAAGAAAAATATTGTACCACTGAGTTGTGCAACAAGTAAAGCAAGTCGAGAGAAGAACCAAGTCAAGCATCCCACAGTAAATGTCACTCCACCAAATCCTCGACAAGACTAGGTTGAGTAGGCCATGACCATCCACGGGAAAAATCGGATTAGGTAGCTCAATAATAACCTTAATCAACATATAATTCAATCCAAGGATGAGGACTTTATGAAGGGTGAGAAGAAAAATAATGTGCACCTTTGAATAGGCCATTATAAGGCATGACAACATCGAGGACCTTTTCTCTCTCACCAAGAAAAATAAATTGAAATGTTATGAAGTGGAACAATACTTAGAGGACCCAATATCCTACATCAAGGCCTAAATAGAAGTATCAATAGAAATGGTGAGAGGAATTTAGGATAGGAATAAGGAGATTGAGAAACAAACCAAGGCCACGATCCTAGAAAAAAATTCCTTAGATGTGGAAGAGGCCTTAGTATATATGGCGTGTTTGAGGATAGAATTTATGACTAAAAGAAGGAAAATCCTTCTCCATTAAAACCAACATATTCATTGATAGGATGAGTGTCATTCAGAGGATGTTAAGGATCATGGCTCAAGCTATCGATGAAGGAATTTACAAAAATCTTGTTATAGTCACAATGGAGGATATTGGCCTATGTCAAACATATGCCAATTATACGAAGGAATCCCTAAAGGAGTGGGAATAACAAATCAATAGAATCCCCCTAGAACTAGATGATGTGATCTTAAGGGGAAGTCAACTATTTTCATAGGGAAATATCATTGGAGTCTTCAAGGAGAATCAAGAGGTAATATCCAAGGTAGAATTTTGAGTTACTATGCCAATTCATGAAACAATTCCTAGAAATATAACATAATATAATGAGTCGAGAGGAATATAGGGTCATTTAAATTATTTCCCAAACTCGAGAAAATTTTCAGAAAATTGATACCTTAAAATAAATTATAGGAAAGGTCATGGCTTCTTAGAAGAATGTGCTAGATAAGACCCCTAAAATATTTACGAAGCTTATAATTTTTTTTATTAAGGATAAATAGTTTTGAAGGGACTATACCCTGAGTACAAAAAGGCTCAAGTAGCTAGATACCAGAAGAAGAAAACCCAACTAAGAAAGGCTAAATGCCTTAAACATGTAGGCTCAAAAGCCAGATATATCAGTAAAGTGAGTACAAAAAGATCTATCCAAACTGAGATCCGAAGAAGAACAAAAGGACCAAAATACTTCAAAGAGGGATCCAAAACAGGGCATCCCAACAAGAAAACAACAACAAAACCTCTAAAAAAACAACTTCACAGCAACTAAATGGCACCTAGGCACTGCACTATTTGACTGCCCTATCAATCTTGACCTTAATTTTCTGAAGAGAGGTGAATAGCACAATGGCCGTGGCATGTGAAGGATCATTCATGTCCACCTGAGCAAGGGAAAGGTCACGAGTCTCATTAGAATCCCAGATGTCATCAGGAATGCCACTAAGGCTGCAAACACTTCTCACGTGCTGCTCCATAAAATTATAAACATATTTTAGTGTAGAGATGATGCAGTCGTGATGGCCCTTGGCATTTCCTAGCCTAGCATCAAGTGAAAGGAGCTTCTTAAAAATCTCAGCAGTAGTATCATTGTCCTCAGAATTTTGTAACTTCCTCTTTCCTTTTGTTTTTTCCAAATTTTTAGGAGCATTTTTGAGGTCTTTAATCTCCTCTTCAAGCTTTCCAACCCTGGTAAGAAGATCCACATCTCTGCATTCTTCAACAGGTTTACTGATATGCAATAAGTTCTCAACAAGTTCAATATCCCTATGGCTATACGTAGAATCCTTTGTGAAGAAGGCAGGGAAACCTTAGCCTTTTTTCCTTTCATCTTTCTACTAGAGGTAGTAGAGTCCAGACCTTTTCTAGAAAGGATAGGGAGAATAACAGGGGGAGTAGGTAGAGGGTGAGAGCAAGAGATGCAGTGGTGGTGGATGAGCAGAATCAGACCTTGGTGTAGGGGAACAACCTGGGCATGATTCTAGACTTCTAAAATAGACCTCTCCAAGGAATTCAACAGATAATGTGGGAAATTGATGGTTAGATTCCTACGAAATGATTGAGAAATATTAAATGCTTTAGGGGAATGGTGCCATATCTTCCCTCAAGTGTGACGTACCTAACCATCATTCATGCTATCTCAACAAAGGGCTCAGGGATAGAGGCCACTTTTATTCCAACCATGACAAACTCAAGGTGCTCCCCTTCCTCGAGAAAATTTTTAGCCTCAACCTCATGGTCGAATCTTTTGTTGAAGAACTTGGCTCCATCTAGGTTCAGCCCCGTGACCTGGGTGATGAGTTCCTCAGAGATCTCGACCCTGACTTCTCCATACTCAATAGTATGTTTTCTCCAACCATTTGCAAATTTCACCAAGATGTCTTGATCAAAACCCTGCATCTTTTCAATGAGATTTGAAATACCCCCCATTTGTAGATAATGCCAAAGAATTGTGTCATTTTTCTAGGAGGGTCGTGAATGGGTTCGGTCTTACATGGAGGCCCCCCATTTTTTTAGAATTGTTACTACTCTGCACAACGGTAAAAATTTTAATTGCAATTCGACTTTATAATTGAGGCCCCCATTTCCCAGAATTGTTAAAGTTCATAATTGACGTCCACAAAGCTCGATGAATATTATAAATTTGTAGATAATATTTGATAATATTATGAAAGAGGTTAACACCGAGTTAATCTAGCCTAAGAGGGACTGCATAAGTGACCCAATTCAAAAATGACTCGCGGTTAAGAAAGAGCATGATTGGTTCTTGATAATATTATGTACTCCTAGTTACATGTTGGCCTTTCTCTTAATGTAATCATATTAACAAGATTTAGTTAGGATAATTTATATAGGGAAAACTATCTTTGTAATATTCCTTGATGTTATGTAATCATTACTTGGACGGGGTGGTGAACTAAGGACTTGGATTGTATAAATATGTATACTCATGTTTGTAAAAAGGAGGTAAATTTTTATAAATGAATGAAAGTTAGATCTGAAATTTTTCTTATGCAAGTTGAAGTTGTCTTTTATCATTTCCATTCTTTAATATAAATTTTTTTGGTAAAGTGATTGGTATTTGAATTATAATCATGCTTTCTTTGTGATATTTAAATCGTGCCATTGCTAATTTAAATAGAATAATTATGGTAGGTTGTGTATTGGATTGATCAAATAAATGTGCATCACATCAATTTAAATGATATATTCAATTTACAATTTGTTTATTTCAAATTCCTTCAAATCTCTATATCATCAACATAAAAAATTTGAGCATTAGATAGGTTTGATGTTCTGGTCAACAAAAGGAAATCATATAATCTCTCTTTGTCATATATTAGTTTCTAAATAATTTAAGTTTACAATATCTTATTTTCTCTCTACCCTTTCTCTCCCATTTTTGGTTTACTTGAGCAACACCCTTAGATTATATTAGTTTAGGAGGTTTTCAAAGTTAAATCTAGTGCATAAATTACAAGAGTGGTGTTAGAAGGACTGATAGTCTAGAAAAAAGCCTTACTATTGGTTTAAATGACTAATACCCTATATATCATGCACTAAATAACACTTTTTATGGTCCTAAAATGAACAGGACGTATGATCCTTTCATTCTCCTCCTTGGTGTGTAGTTTATATACATAAAAACATAACACCTCACTAATCATCTTCTCACATATTCCATTATTATACTTAATATTTGTTCTTTGGAATATTAATTGATCATGACACAACTTGGGAATCTTACTCGAGGGTTCCCCTCATGCTTGTATTCCCTAATACATATCTTCCACCATCCATTGCTCCACTCAATTAGTCCCTTCCTTCCTCATCATCATCTCTTTTAATCAATTGTTCCATTCTCACAAACATCACCTCTTCTTTTCCCATCATTCATAGTATCCATCTTCTGCTTGGTAATCTTACTTAATCATTCCTACATCATGGTAATCTTACTTAAGGGTTCCCCTTAAGATTTTATTTTCATCCTACACTTCCCCACCTACCCATGTTCCATCCTTTTCATTTTTCCCCTCCTTCCCATTCATCATCTCCTCTAACCAACCATTACATCACCACGAACATCACATCCTCATCTCACATCCTTTATCATCACCATCCTCAACTTGGAAATATTACTTAACCACTCATGTAGTATGGATAAATTACTTAAGGGTTCATCTTAAGATAAAATTTTCTTCTACACTACCCCATCTACCCATATTTCACCCCTTCATTTGACCATCCCTTCCTCCTCATCTCCCCTCCCAACCAACCTTTCCTCCACAAAATTATCTTCATCATCCTATCATATCACAATCCATGTGAACCATATTCAGCTTGCAAATACTATTTGACAACCCTCCTTTTACCACTTTCCTTTCTCCAACATTCCCTACAAGTTTATTTCTCTTTCCACTCCCTTATTTTCCCATTTTCTCATATATTTTTATTGATGTTCTTTCCATTTGTACTCCTCTACATCGTTCATTATTTTTCCTTTTCTTATGTATCCTCACTCACCTCTTCTTTAACCACTGATCTCATTCTTCTCTCATCCTCCCATATTTCCACCCTAGTTACCCAACCCCTAATTGTTTGTATCTCCCCTAACATTATTTCATCATCATCTTATGTTTCCTCTTTCACTCTCTTTTTCCTTCTCCACTTTCTCCCCACCTATACCCATTTTTTCTTTCCTACTCACATCCTCATCCTACATCATTCCCTTCTAATATATTTATCATCTTCATCCTCCATTTGTTTTATTTTTCACCTCCACAATATTTGCATCCTCATCTTCATCATTATCCTCATATGCAAATTATCTACCCTTTTACACTCCACACTCCTCCTTTCTTTACTCTTGTTACATTCCTCATTCTTCCCAATCTCAATTGAATAGAATCACACTTGATTCCATATACATGTACCCTTTCTCTTCTCTTCCTCTACTTTCCCCATATTCCTCACTTTCCCTATGATCTCTTTCTACTACCATCATCAAAAACTCCTCCACAACATCTTGGTGAATTATGTCTCTCCCCATTTCCCTCCCTTATTTTCTCTATCATATTATTTTTACACCATCATTCTTCATCTTCCTCATCCCTTCCATCTTCTTACCTATGCATCTCCATGCAGTCTATTCCATATTCTTGACCCTTACAACTATTATCTTGATTCCATGATTTTTATTTTCCACATTTCTTTCTTTCCCCTCTTAACCTCTTCCTTTCCCATCATCCTCTCCTGAAAAAAACTATTTCATCCTTTATACTTTTTTCCATCTCCCACAATCACCTTATATTTCCCTCTATGTAGATTGTTATCCACTCACTACACCATCACCACATAATCACTTTTTCCATTTCTTTTATATCCTCTCCCTCCCTCAACTTCTTATCCACCTTAAATTTTCTTTTTACATTTCCTCTATTTCTTCTCTTTTCCAAACCACTTTACTATTCCTCTCACTCTTAACATCAAGGATGATCAAACCTTTCCTACCATGCTTTATTCCTTCACCATATCATCACTTTTTTTCATCCCATATCATTATCCCACCACATCGAGGAAAATTATCTACATTCCCTTTCTAATCCTCATACCTCATATACCCATCACATTTACATTATCTTCCTTATCAACTAATCACTTGACTTTCCATTGTTAATAATATTTATCTCATATTTTTGAGAAACCAATCATTCCATTTTTCACTTTCATTGACCCTTTTTGACTATATCCCCTTCTCTCAATTCACCTCTATTTAAGTCCCTCAAAACATCATCACTATTATTATTCATGTTCTTCCCATATCATTCTCACCTCACACTCAAGGTTGATTGACTTCTTTCCCCCTTCTTCACCCATCATGTTACATTCATCACCACCCAATTTTCTTCATCATCTACTAACCATTTTTCTCTCACCTTTCCATCCTAAACAATCACTACATTTCACTTAATAATTCCCTTTCCATTATATTCCTCATAAACTAATCCCTTACCCCTCAACTCCTTATGATATATCTCATATTTTTGAGAGACCAGTCATTATTTTCATCCTCACAAGTTCTCTTGATGGGGCATCATCATATCCACCTTTAAACACTTTATTCAGAATGGTTTTTTAGAGGTTATCATAACACTCATCATCCATCACCATCCATTCTCAAAAGAACATTTTTCTTCTTATTTTTACGTAGAGAATACTCTTTTCTTCATCTAATAACTTATCTATCACCAACCATGCCACTAGGGAAAAGTATCTTGAAATAGTCATATATTGGGAAATCAATCTATTGATCCTTTCACAATCCATTGAAGTGGCCCATTGATCATCATTTCCAAAAAAATATCCATCTTGTGAAATCATCCTATCGATCCCTTCATAACTTGATAAAATGGTCCATCGATCATCATTCCCAAACCCTTTCCTATTTCTATTAAATTCACTACTAGGGGCATCTGCATTCATAAATATATTTTGTATAATTTATTTTAAAGGGAACCATGGTCATAACACCCTTTCTAAAGGGGAAAATATCAACACCTAATTCTATCTATCTTGTTCCTTACATCATTCCCAAAATATCCATGAGAATTTAATTGATTTTTTATTAGATTAGGTAATAAGTAAGGATCAGCTCCTAGAGGCCTTACAAAGAGAGATACATCGTGAAATCATCCAATGAAAAAAAATAATTGGAAGAGGACCAAAAAAATAGAGTTAAAAATATTAACTTGAGAGAAAGCGAGATCCACATAACCTTGATAAAAAGATCAAACAAAAACAAAATGATACTGACACAAGTAGACACGGTTCGTCTACTGAGTTAGAAGAAGACCTAAAAAATATAGCAACAAAATATTTTTATTGATACAATTGGAGGGTCTCCCATGAGTACTAGTGGATTATTTATGTGGATGATCCTAGGCGAGTCCTTTTGAAGTTCCTTCCCTCCATCTTCTTCATTTGAGTACTTGCCTAAAATAATATTGAACTTCCTCCTCTTCCACCTCGATTACATCGTATCCAATCTTCTCTACAAGATTTTAATAGTATTCTCCAACTCTGTCATCTCCCCTCTCATCATCCTCTGAGAAATACAAATATTTTTAGAAGATTGATACGATCAATCATCTTTTCCCTCATAACAGAGCCAGTTTCCTCCATGGTTTCCACAATCGTTTCCATCTACTAAATTTTTTGATAGATGAATTCCTTGTTATGCTCCCCTTAATCTTGTCTTTTACCCTTTCCCTTAGAGGTTCCTTATTTGCTACAATCCTCCCAAACCCTAGGCTTTAGACCCTCATCCTCCCCACCCTAGTTTTGGGGTTCCTTACTAGTATGCATTTTAGCCAAACACTCCACAAGAGTAATGTCATCTTCAAGTTCATCCCTAGATGAACCAACCTCCTTAGAAATAAGGGGTTTACCATTCTAGTAAAGGAGGAGAATAATCCCCTCATGAATGGGGAATCCAGCTTCCCATTTTGAAAATCATTAACAGAAATAGAGAAGCGATATGTACAAGAAGAAAGGAATTCTCATCATAACATGATGCCTAAACATGTTTAACAGGGAAAAATGGTGCATATATATCTTATGAAACTTTCCCTCTAAAGTAATATACTACATAATGTAAAGGCACACTTCATTCCAAACACAAGCAATACAATACCTCTCTATGTCATCAAGAAGGGAAAAAAAATTCCTTACCTTAAAAATAAGTATGATTTTCATGACTCCTATGATTGCGGTCCTTGAAAATATTCAAACCATTTGTTTCCATGCCTATGACTTCTGTAATAAACTACTCTGAGACTTCCAATTCCATGCCCTAAACCACAACTCTACCTTTGTCCCAAGCCTTCCCAAAATCCAAGGTGAGAGAGGGATCATGGCCTATGAGCCTAGATATATAGTTCCTGAAACCACAAAATCTGAGAATGTGCCACATCGATTAATTTTTGATTAATGCCCCATGACTAGATAGCTCAACCCACGATCTTCCACCTCCCATTTTTTCATCGTTAGCAATGAAATACCATTCAGATGATATAAAATCATAATAGCCTTGATATGATTGAAAATCCCGATGAGAATTCACCCCACTTAATCCCCATGCCTTGAAAAATAATGATGAAAATCTCCCACATGTGACTCAAGATATAAAAATTATTTCCTGTCATGGGTTATAAGATTATTAATTTGAGAAGGTACATCCTCACCTTGCTCCCAAAATTTTAGATCATTATAGGATACCCCTAAGTTATCCAAACCATCGGCACATTTATTACCACTTCGGGGGATATGATTAACACTATAACTATCAAAGGCTTTTAGGAGTTCTTTAACATCTGGAGAATGTTTCCAAGTGTCCAATTCAGAATGACATTCTTATTTAGGGAATTTATAATGAGAAATGAGTCACCTTCAACTTGGATATGTCTCACACCTCTCTCCTTTTCTATGTTACACCGCATAATAGAGCTCTTGCCTTAGCATCATTGTTGCTTTGAATTCCCAAGAGACTAGCATAAGCAAGGATCCAATATCCCTCATGGTTTCTTAGGATCCCCCTCCCCCTATCGGGCCCGGAGTTACCCTTTGAAGCTTCATCAAAATTAATTTTTAGGCTTTTCACCTTCGGTTTAGACCATTTGATCATCGGTTTAGGAGCTTTAATAAAAGGATGACTAAAGGTGAACTTATAAAAGACTATAGTCTCTACTTAAGAAAAGGGAACTTTAATATTTTCCTTAAAGAGTCAAACATTTTCCTTGATGGATGAGCCCAATCGAGAACTGACCTTCTTATCATTATCCTTCTACTCACGAAGATACAGACATTTCTTTCCTTCCACAAACTCCAACAAAAGTGAGGAAATGTCATCCTCCTGGTAGCAACCAGGACATGAAACTTGAAAGGAAGACCCATTGCATATAAAAATCTTCCATGGTGTTAGGTTGTAATCCTTTGGACATTGAACATATCCATCACCTCTGAAAACATAGCTTTGAGTGAAGGAGCGATGAATAAAAATGTGATTAGCACTTTCCTCATGCATCTTGCATAAAGTACACCTTCTAGGGATGATCATACCCCACTTCCTTAGATTCTCAACCGTGAGGATCTTATTCTGAGAATTCAACCAGTAGAAAATATTGACCTTAGGGTTAAGGTCCTTAACCCAAATCAAATTGCATTACTCCTTTTGGTCAGATTCTTTTAAATTTAGAAGATAGGATGATTTCACAGAGTAGTGTCCAGACATCTCTTCTCTCCAAATGACAAAGTCCTCTTGGGATTGAAATCTAGGAATGTGGAAATTCTTGAGTTTGGAATTTAGCTCTATGAAGGGTTATAGAGGCCCCCTAAAGTTGCGGGGTGAACCAATAACAAGCCAATTAGGCCCTTCATTATTCCATATCCAATAGTCATTAATATTTTTCTTACCAAGTTCATCATCAGTCCGAGAGACAACATTTTAGGGTTCTATCATAGCCAGAGGTTTATCCTCAATCCAACAATCCTACCAAAATTGAATTTTATTACCCTTTCCAATGTTCCATTTGATGCCCTTACCAAAAATATCCTTAGAAGCCACAAAGGACCTCCAAAACATAGATCCATTGGGAAGATCATTTTACCATAAAAAAGTCTCCATTCTACCTATATTTCATAGATATTTCTTTTTAATAATATCAACTCATAGCCCTTCTTCTTTAGTAATCTGCCACCTAGCTTTGGAAATCAAGGCCTCATTCATTAGTTTGATATCCTTCAAACCCAATCCTCCACATAATTTTAGTTTTATAACTTTATTCCAAGCCACAAGGGGAATTTAAAATTTTCCTCCGCACCTACCCATAAAAACCATATTTGGATCCTTTTCGGAGAGTCAATACTTTTGCAAGAAATTGAATAAAGACATAACATATATTGGAATACCTTGGAGGGAACTTTGAAGAATTTGAATCTTACCATCCTAGGTAAGAAGATTGCCTTTCCAAGTAGTTAACTTCTATTCATTCTTTCAATAAGAGAGTTCCAAATAGATAGATCAGGATTCTTATGGATGAGGGGCATCCCAAGGTAGGAATCTGGAAAAGATTTGATTTTACATCCTAGAATGTTTGTCAATCTAATCTGAAACTTCTCCTCCACATTAATAAAGAAAACAACACTTTTATGTAAGTTGACAAACTACCCCGATTCCATCTCATAGTCTTTCGGCACATTCCTATAGTTTGAATCCTCTTGGATAACATCTTTCCCCAACAAGAAGTTGTCATCCACAAATTGATTGAGACAAATGGGAGTTAGACCATTAGAAATTTTGATCCCTTGAATAATATTTTGAGATATAGCTTGATTACATTTCCTACTCAAGGTTTCAGCCATAATGATATAGATAAAACGGGAGAGGGGTTCTCCTTGTCTCAAACCCCTACCGAGCTTGGAAGAAACCCTCTAGATTACCATTGACAATAATAGAAAAACAAGCGGTGGAGATACTGAGTTATTACTATATTGATGAAATGTTCATAGAAGCCTAAAATGTTTTGGATAGCTTGGAGAAAGAACCAATAAAATTTTTCATAAGATTTGTGCATATCTAGTTTGACTAACATGGTAGATCTCCGGAATTATCAAATGAATTAATGACCTCTTGAATAAAAATGATACCATCAAGGATTTTATTGCATGGAATGAAATCCCCTTGATTGGGAGATATGAACTTGGATAACACATTCTTGATTCTGTTTGAAAGAATTTTAGTGATCAATTTACAACTAGTATTGCATAAACTGATTGGTCTAAAATCCTTGATATCCTTCACTCCTGTCATCTTGGGAATAAGAACCAAGAAAGTGTTATTATTTTTTAAGATATCCCTAATTTGAATAAATCTTGAACCATTTCCACCACATCCTCCTTAACAATTTCCTAGAAATGATGAAAGAAAAAAGCTTGAAAACCATCGAGTCTGTTGATTTATCAGTTCCATTTCAACCATAGAAAATATTATTTATTCTTCCCCGGGTATGAGAGACAAAGCTTTTTTTTCTTGATCCGTGATGAATTTAAGGAACAGTCAACAACCATATTCCATGTAGTAGCCTCAGTACCAGACTTGTGAGGAAAAGATCCTTAAAATAGTTTATCACTATTTCATTAATTTCACTTTCATCCTCGAGTTATTTCTCCACTAGGCTATGAAATCAAATATCCTAAGTAGTGATTTTATTAGAATCCATGAAATCAAATAGCCTAATTTTGCATGTGGTTGACTCCTTTTCCTTTGATTGTCACCAAGATGGATTTGGAAGCAGCTGAATGTGATTTTTCTTATGGGTGTTGCCTCTGACATGTCTTCCCTCTTATCCTTGAAGCTTTTGTAGTTCTCCTCTAGTACGTGCACCAATACAATGTTTGTCGTAAACAATTTAGACAAAACTCATCATTTTTATTTTTAATTGCATATGAGCAATTTTAAATTCCGGAAAGCACTCGGGTGAATGAAAATACAAGTAAATTCAATGAAGGCTTCAACTAGAAGATTGGGAGCACATGCACAAGATCCTGGAAGGAATTTTCCATGCACTAACTTCTACATGGGTTACATTAGAAACAAGAGGATGAATTTTTCAGAAGCCTTTGCAATTATGAGATCTAGATCTATCAATTAAATCAGTGATAGGTTCAGGGCCTATGTCTGTATCATTGACTTCAGAAAATCTAGAAGCTATGCATGATTTTATTGATCATTTTCTTTCATCATGCTTCATCATGGCTGGAACAATCTTTGTCTAAGCTCTTTTTCTTTTAATTCTGTTAGAATCCCTTATAATTGGATCAATTTATGCTGATCTAGAAACTTCTTCAGATTCAAAAGATATATTGATGTGCACGACATTTATTTGAGCACTGTAATGAATACTTGTAATTTATTTAGAAAAATATGGAGTCTATGGCTTGAATACTTGATTAGTATCACCAAAATCTGCATAAAAGTCTTACGCCCTAAAATTTGAGGTTTTTCTTGCATGCAAAGAAATAAAAAATATGATTTAATTCACCTTGGAACATATACCAACATGTAGACACCCATAGTGAAAAACATTAGGTTATTCCAACCCTAAGCGCTAAAGCTGGAAGCTTCTCGGCAATGGAAAATATTTATTAATGCAACATCCTCCTTCTTTTGGCACCAAAACACTTCGGGCTGCAATATTCATTAAAAAAATGAATGCTTATCCTTTATGGCATCCCATGCTTATATAACCTCAGCATGCTATTTTTAATAATTGTCTCTTCCTATTTCTAGCGATTTAATTAATTAATAGCCATGTCTATTCATCCAATTTGTGTGCCCAATTATGCATGTTGTTGGTTGTTTTTTTATGAATTTATTTTATTTATTTTTATCATGCATCCTTGACTTCTCTTGACTTGTCATTTTGCATTAAATTTCTCTCCATACATGGCACCAAAATTAGATCAAAATTCCATTAATAAATAACATTAAACATATTTTTAATACCAAGGTGGGTTGCACTTTTGGCGGGGTAGATGCTTAAAAATAGGAAGTCGACTTGATGGGAATTTCCCCACTGCACTCTGAGATCAAAATTCCCTCTTCTACTTAAGTGATTTGTCCTTCATCAAGAGGAATTTTCACCTTGTAAGACGGGTAAGAAATTCCCTCCTGTTTGCCACATCGCTAAAAATTCCCTTTGTGACTTAAACCATCTCCCAGAAAGTGTGACTTGTATGGAAAATAGCCTTGTTTGAAAAAGTACAACTTGCATGGGTGAATAACCTCTTTGATGGGAAAATTTATCCTAGCGGGCATGCAAGAAATTCTCATCGGTGCTTTAAGTGATTTTTCTTTTCTGATGGGAATTTTTACCTGTAAGCGGGTAAGAAATTTCCACCTCCTTGCCACCTCTAATATTCTCATTACAACTTGAGTGACTTTGACTTCATGGGAAAAAGTACCCTGCAAGGTAGGTAAGAAATTCCCGCTTGCCTACCACTACCAAAATTCCCATTGCAACTTAGATCTATTTATTCCAAAAAGTGCAACTTGCCTAGGAGAGGCTTTTTCTACTTGACTTCATCTTTTTTGGTCAGAAGTTTTCCTTTTGAGACTAATTCCTTCTAGTGTTGAGGTCTTAAATGATATCCAGATGTTCCGGGTAATTAAATGGACTATCCGAAAAAGAAAGCAGGACCTAGGGGATTAAATAAACGATAACGAGGAAAACTAGAGAAAAATGTAAAAGAAATAAATAAAAACAAAAAATGTTGCCAGAAGTTGCAGATAATGCTCTGAATTCATTCCTGGTGAAAAACCTGTTGAGATGTGTGAATATTGGCATGAAAAACTTGTGAGAATTCAACCGAGAGACCAATTTACTTCAAATGGGGTTTTATTTATTTAATAAATAATTAAATAAAAATTTCCCTCAGACAAAACTTGGCGAAGGGATAAAATGAGTTTCAACATCTGGGTATTTTTCGAAATTGGCTCATATGATTCACTGGGAATATCTTAACATAATATAGACATCTTCTTACAATAAAAATTCAAAAATACCTATTATTCTAAAAGAAAAAAATTTAAAAGGGTAGTCCTAGATTTCAAGGTGAAATCTCGAGGACATCAATCAGCTCTGTTTGTGGACATCTTTACCTCTATCAAAATGAAAGGAGTGAAGATTATATCCCATCATCTCTTGTTTCATGTCTTGTCTATTGGGTTTGGGGTTAGGCCACATAAACAAAAGAAAAGAAAAGAAAAGAAAACAACAACAAAATTATTTAGATATAAAGCAGATTTTACCCTGTATCTCAGTTCTTGAACAACTTCAGGTGTTTCCCATTGAAAGCAAGTGGTAACTCGATTCCATCCAAGTAGGCAAGGAAGAAAGTGTGAATTCCAGATACTCTCTTAATCATAAAGGGCCCTTTCCAAAGTGAATCATATTTTTCATGCATGCCCTTCGATTCATGTCTCTTGTCCCACCGAAGTACCCAGTATCTGATCTCAAAATTCCTTTCTCTGGCCTTCTTATCAAACACCTTGGGAAATTATTTATCAACTTCATCTTGTGGTGGCTCATCCTTTCTTCTCTCTGTGGTGAGTAAGTCTTCATCAAATTATTTTGTTCCAATATTTACCGACTACATTTCTGAGTAAGAACTATCACTATATTCTTTGTTCTTCTTGAGATAATGATCATGCTTGTAGAATGTCCCTACTAAGGAAAGTAATTGTTATCTTTCATTTGGATTACACCATTATTGTCACCATAATCTGGATCAATTATGTTTGTGATTATTTATCATGGTGGTGATATACTACCTTTAACACACAACTTGTCAAAGTTTTCTTGTTTCAGACATGTGGATGTTTGTTTTTCATCATTAAAATTTCACCACTTTTCAACATTATCAGGGACTTTGGGATGGTAGACCATCTCCACTTTATATTTTCCTTGTCTTAATATGGATGGTGGTCTGTCCAGATTCAATAGTGTAGTTGTGACCACCAAAGAGTCTTCCTTAGAATTCGATTAATTGGAATGAAGTCGATAGAGAAGGCTACAAAATCGAGTGTGGCAGAAAGCACTCTATCTCTGTAATGCTTCATCTTATCTCTTTTGACTTGATTTTTCCCTCAAACCTACTTTACTATAATTTCAGCATCTCCTTGGGATTTGACAATTTTACTCCTTTCTTTTAGCTTGATCCATTCCTAGTAGAAATTTTTCATACTCTGTCATATGATTGGTGTTCTCAAACATCGGGTTGTGGGATTATGGGAATATCTCATGATCTAGAGATATTAATAGAATGCCCACTTCGATCCAAAAGAAAAACCGGTGCCTTCTCGAGTCATAATTTTTTCTTCTTCTTTTATTGGCTCTAGCTCTGGCGAAGTTCTAGTTCTTGTACATTTTTATCCATTTCCAAGAAATAGACCCCATGATCGAGTTCACGAAAAGAATCTGAGATCTAGGATCCTCAAATTTTGTAACTATGTACTTGGACTTATTTTGTGGCTCCATCTTCTGATTTATTCCTTTGATGATAATATGAGCATAGGACCAATCCATCTTTACTTCTTCTCCCAACTCTTTACAAAAATTTTCTGCTCAGCAACATCTCGTAGGAAACAGGAATATTTGCAGCTAAGATTGTCATCTTTAATCTTTTGTTAGGAAAATCTTCGAGAATAGTTTGTGCATATTTTCTTTGTTTGATTAAAGGGACTTATCTCTCCATGTAATTGTAACTTTTATGGTCTTTGTCAAGGTAATCCCAAGAGCATCTACAACTTTAAGCTGGAATGACATTGTCGAAGCACTCAAATCTAGAATGTAATTTGCTTAACTTGAAACCATTAAGCAATAAGGATACATAGAAAGGTTCCACTCTTTTAGAAGATAACGAGGGTTTAACAACTGCAGTGTTGTTATGGGGAGGAGTATCCTTGGGATTAGGTAAAAGGATTTTTGATGTATTAGATTGTCTTGGTGATTGTACATATTTGACTAGCCTATTTAAATACTCATTAAAGGCTCTTAGGCATTTAGCTTCTGATATTTGAATCCTAGTTTTTTTGACATGATCAACAATGTCAAAGGAAGGTATAGATTCAGATACCAAAGTTACTTTTTGTGGTTGTGATGAAGAACTCACATTCTTATTTCTGGGAGCTAAGGAAGAAGGTAAAGGGTTGTCCCTTCTTTGTTCATCGGCTAATGCCTCAACTTGGTGATTTTGTGGTTGTGTAAATACTGCATATGCATGACCATGATCATCTTCAAGAATCTCCTCATAGTCATGTTCAGATTTGTAGTTTAGGTAATTAATGTTGGAGTTGCCAACATGACCTTAAAAATCATCATTCTTGAGTAGATCGATTGCCGTCTTCCTGGTCTTCTTCATTCATCTCCACATTTTTCTTAGAGCATCTTCAATTGCTAATATTTGGGAAATAGTAATGTAGTTTCGGTTATTGTTGTTGAAATTCGATCGGGAAGTGTTGTTTCCTTAAGCCATTTGAGCCATTTGTTTCTTCATCTGCGACATCTCATTTGCTAACTTTTGCAATAGTGAATCGGATGTAGTAGTAGAAGATGAACTTTTAGCTCTAGAAGTGTTGCTCTTTATTTTTCCAGCCATGATGAGGTCATCTTCAATTTCAACCACCATGTTTTGGGTTGTTAACAAGTCAACAGGATGTGCTCTTCGCAGTTGATAGCTTACTTTAGGAAGTAAAGCATTGATGAAGAATACCTTTTGATTCTCATCATTCAGAGAAGCAGATGCCAGAATTTTGTAAAGTATTCTTTGGAATTTTGCAATAAAATCTTGCATGTGCTCTTATGGCTCCTTTAGTTGAGTTAATTGGATTATTAATGTACTAGAATCTTCAACTAGCTTGAATATTTTTAGGAATGCATCTCTCATAGTGACCCGATTAGTTATGGTGCTTTAGGAGCTAGTAGAACCATTCTCGGCCAAGTCATGTAGAGTCTATATGAATAGATCGATAGACACATCTTCATGTTTGGGTGTAAGCACTCGGACAGGATATAAATAACGCAGCCAAGTGTTCATATAGATTCTACTTTCCATCTCCAAATAATTTTGGAAAATTCTTTCTCATCCTTTGATAGATCATACATAGGAGGATTGATTTAGATGTCAAAGCGCACCCCATGGAAAAAGTGTTGCAGGGGTAAGTGGTTGATTTTACATCATGAAAGGAGCATGTCCTCTTTGAGAATAGACTGGATGAATAATCCCAGCTGTTGGATTATGCTGGACACAATCCGGATCTGGAGGAGTTTGTACTCTTCTTCCTGGTGAAAGACTAGATATGCGGCTTCTAACTTGAGGAGGAAGACTGAAATTAAAATGCTCCTACAATCTATAAAAATGGTTAATCCTTCCTTGAGCTCTGCTAGACCGTGTGAATGGATGTTCTTCCAGGTTGAGGTTATAATATAAAAGGGAATTGGCAAGAGAAATCTCATGTATGCTAATTTGTGGTGTTCCCCATCGGAGTCACTAAAACCTATTGGCAAGATGTTTGCATAGCTGAAAACCTATGTAGTCATTAGATAAATCTCCCTCATTTACCAATGAGGCTCCTTTGTAATATTTTTCAATTATCTATTTGTTGGTTTTACTTTAACTACGTAGCTCATGAACCATAACTAGGCAATTTTACAACAAGCGCTATAAGCAATATGTGTAGGAAAGGAAATAATTAGATACGAGAAGAAAGGAAGGGAGATGTGCAACCTGACGACCAATAGTTGAGAAATTTGATCACATGCACATAGAAAAAATAAATAGATCTTGAAATGCATAATTTGAAGCAAAGGAAAGTTTCGAGATCTAGATCTAAGATAACAAAAAGTTTATGCATATATCTAAAAATAAATGAGAAATAAATGCACCATTGACACAAAGTTCTCCAAAAATTTTCTTCCTCTCTATTCCTCAGCTTTCAGAAAGCTATCAAGGGTTTCATCTCAAAGTCTGGAACACAATAATGTTGGTTACAAATTATGATCCTTTAACCCATAGGATCTTCCTCTATTTATAGTGTATCGAGGGTAGTTACAAAGGAAGCTTTAAATGAATTACCGCATGCAGAATGTATGAAAAGGGAAGAAACTAGCAATCTTCCTCCTGGAATTCCTCTTTGCATGACATGCATGATTTATAACTTAAAATAGAACCTTCTATTTTGCATGTATGTTACCTATTTCCAAGTAATTGACTTCTTCAAGTAACGGATTTTAAACCAATCACTTAAGTTTTATAATTTAATTGATTGCTCAATTAATTTGTCGGAGAAAATAAGAGAAAAAAGAAGAAAGAGGAAAATAAATTAGAAGAAATCTGCAACACTTCCAGTCTTGTTCTTTTTCCATATTCTGCATGTGGTTGAATCTTTTGCCTTTGATTCTCACCAAACTAGATCTGGAAGCAGCTGAATGTGATTTTGATTATGGGTCTTACCTCGTACATGTCTTCCCTCTTATCCTTGAATCTTTTGTAGTTCTTCTCTAGTACGTGAACCAGTGCAATGTTTGTCATAAACAATTAAGACAAAACTCATCATTTTTATTTTTAATTGCGTATGAGCAATTTTAAATTCTGGAAAGCACTCTGGGTGAATGTAAATACAAGTAAATTCAATGAAGGCTTCAACTAGAAGATTGGGAGCACATGAACAAGATCCTGGAAGGAATTTTCCATGCACTAACTTCTACACGGGTTGTGTTAGAAACAAGAGGATAAATTTTTTCCAGAAGCCTTTGCAATTATGAGATCTTGATCTATCAATTAAATCGGTAATAGGTTTAGGGCCTATATATTTATTATTTACTTCAAAAAATCTAGAAGTTATGCATGATTCTGCTTGATCCTTTTATTTATCATGCTTCGTCATGGCTAGAACAATATTTATATGAGCTCCTTTTATTTTAATTTCGTCGGAATCCCTTGTAATTGGATCAATTTCAGAAGATTTGGAAACTTCTTCAAATTCAGAATATATATTCAATGTACATGGAATTTATTTGACCACCCGTGATGAATACCTACAATTTATTCAAACAAAGATGGAGTCCTTGGCATGAATACTTGATTTTTATCACCAAAATCTGCATATAAATCTTGTTGCCCTAAAATTTGAGGTTTTTCTTGCATGCAAAGCAAGAAAAAATATTATTTAATTCACCTAGGCACATATACCAACATGCAAACACCGGAATGAAAAAAATAGGTTATTCCAACCCTAGACACCAAAAGCTGGAAGCTTCTGACATTGGAAAATATTTATTAATGCTGACATTCTCCTTTTGGTGCCAAAACCTTTCCAGGCTGCAATCTTCATCAAAAAGAAATAAGTGCTTCTTCTTTATAGCATCCCATGCTTATATAGCCTCCATTATGTTAATTTTAATAATTTCCTCTTCTATTTCGGAAATTTAATTAATTAATAGCCATGTCTATTCATCCAATTTGGGTGCCCTATTATGCATGTTATTGGTTGCTTTTTATGAATTTATTTTATTTATTTTTATCATGCATCCTTGACTTCTCTTCATCTTGTCCTTTTGCATTGACTTTCCTTCCATACATGGCACCAATATTAGATTAAAAAATTATTAATAAATAACATTAAATGCATTGTTTAATGCCAAGGTGGGTCACACTTTTTGGTAGGGGTAGATGATAGAAATAGGAAGTCAACTTGATGGGAATTTCCCCCCTGCTGCAGCTCTGAAATTCCCCTCTTCTACTTAATTGATTTGACCTTCCTCATGGGAATTTTCACCTGAGGCAAGTAAGAAATTCTCGCCTACACCTTGCCACTGCAAAAATTTCTGCTAGAAACTTAAATCATCTCCCTAAAAGTGTGACTTGTATGGAAAATAGCCTTCTTTGAAGAAGTACAACTTGCATGGGTGAATAAACCTCTTTGATGGGAAAATTTATCCTATTAGGCAGGTAAGAAATTCCCATCGGTGCTTTAAGTGATTTTTCTTTTATAATGGGAGTTTTTACCCTACAAGGCAAGTAAGAAATTCTCGCTTGACTGCCACCTCTAATATTCCCATTGTAGCTTAAGTGACTTTGACTTCATGGGAAAAATTACCCTGCAAGGTAGGTGAGAAATTCTCTCCTACCTGCCACTACCAAAATTCTCATTGCAACTTAGATCTATTTATTCCAAAAAGTGTGACTTGCCTAGGATACACTTTTTTCTACTTGACTTCATCTTTTTGGTCAAATTTTTTTCCTTAAGAGTGATTCCTTCTGGTGTTGAGGTTGTAAATGATCTCCAGGTATTCTAGGAAATTAAATAGACTATAAAGAACAAAGAACATACCCTAAGGAATTAAACGGATAGTCGATGGGGAAAACTAGAGAAAAATGTAAATGAAATAAATAAAAACAAAAATATTTCCAAAAGTTACTGAGACATAATGCTCTAAATTCATTCCTAGTCAAATCCCTATTGAGATGTGTGAATATTGGCATGAAAAACTTCAACAGGATTCAACCAGAGCACAATTTACTTCAAATGGGGCTTTATTTATTTAATAAATAATTAAATAAAAATTTTCCGGAGACAAAACTTGGTGAAGGGATAAAATGAGTTTCAGCATCTGGGTATTTGTCAAAATTGGCTCATATGATTCACTAGGAATATCTTAATGTAATAGAGACATCTTCTAGAAATAAAAACACAAAAAGACCCATTATTTTAAAAAGAACAAATTTTTTAAAAGGGTAGTCCTAGATTTCAAGGTGAAATCTAGAAGTAACATCGATCGACTCCATCTGTGGACATCTTTACCTCTATCAAAATGAAAGGAGTGAAGATGATATCCCATCATCTCTGGTTTTGTGTCTTGTCTATTGGATTTGGGGTCAGGCCACAAAAACAAAACAAAATAAAATAAAATAAAACAACAAAAGTTTTATTTAGATACAAACAGGTTTTACCATGTATCTCAGTTCCTGAACAACTTCAGATGTTTCCCATTGAAAGGAAGTGGTAACTAAATTCCATCCTAGTATGCGAGGAATAAAGTGTCCATTTTTGGCAACTCTCTTGATCAGATTTTTCATGCATACCCTTCGATTCATGCCTCTTTTCCCACTAGAGTACCCAGTCTCCAATCTCAAACTTCCTTTCTCTGACCTTCTTGTCAAATACCTTAGGCAAGTCCTTATCAACTTCATAATGTGGTGGCTCATCCTTTCTTCTCTCTATAGTGAGTAAGTCTTCATCAAATTCCTTTGTTCCCATATTTACGGTTGCATTTCTAAGGAAGAACTATCACCATATTCTTTGTTCTTCTTCAGGTATTGATCATGTTTGTCGAATGTCCCTACTAAGAAAATTAACCCTTGATATTTTGTTACCTTTCAATTGGATTACTCCACTACTGTCACCATAATATGGATTAATTATTCTTGTGACTATTTTTGTGGTGGCGATTTACTACCTTGATACACAACCCGTCAAAGTTGTCTTGTTCTAGACATGTGGATGTTTATTTGTCATCATTAAAATTATGCCACTTTTCAACATTATCATGGACTTTAGGATGGTAGACCATCTCCACTTTATAGCTTCCTTGTTTGAATATGGATGGTGATCTATCCGGATTCAATAGTGTAGTTGTGACCACCAAATAGTTTGTCTTGGAAGTTTGATTAATTTGAATGAAGTTGATAGAGAAGGTTGCAAAATAAAGTGTGGTAGAAAGCACTCTATCTCTGTAATGCTTCATCTTATCTCTTTTGACTTGATTTTTCCCTCGGACCTACCTTACTAGAATTTCAGCATATCCTTTGGATTTGAGGAGTTTTACTCCTTTCTTTGTAGCTTTCTCCATTCCTAGCGTGCAATGCTTCATACTTCGTCATATGATTAGTGTTCTCAAACATCATCTTGTGGGAGTATGGGAATATATTGTGATCTAGAGATATTACTAGAATGCCCGCTCGATTCAAAAGAAAAACAGTTCCTTTAAACTCCGAGTCCAAAAAAAATTATTATTGTGAGTTAAGTGGGAAAGCATCATCTATGATAGGAACTTAAAAAGAGTGAGTGGACACGAGACATACATTCATCATAGAGCTCAAAATGGCTTCTAGATCAATGCAGTCATTCCAGACAAAAGGATACTTAACAATTTATAGAACTGAACTGAAAAGGAAATGTATAGGAGTTTATATTCATTCATATAACACATATGAAATAGAACTACGTAGATATATGTATAAACCAGAGTCTATTATATTTATATTCCATCATATCCGACAACCTCATCACATGCATTAGATCCATTACAGAATATCACAGTATGGCAGACCAAAGTCATACATCATAACTGGATTAGAGTCCTCCTAAACATGAAAGGAAAATTTCATACCCAAACCCCTTGATACATCTTTCCCTATAGGTCATCTACCCAACCCAATAGAGTTCCTCACAACATTTCTACATAGAGCTCCACTCTCTATTGATCTATATCTCAATTCTTCTATGGGCGCTTGTATTTATAGGCCTCTTGAACTGCCAACCCACCTTTCTGAGGCTTCAGATCCATCACCAAGTGTCCAAATGTGGTCCTCCATGGGAGCATGCTCCTCAGGCCTGAGCTCTCCACTCCTTGCCATGATGGTCTTCTAGAAGCTTCCATCACATGGCATATTCCTTCCTAGGCCAACCTATCACCAGTTGGCACCTTATCCACTCTACATGTGCATTTGGGTCATGCTTTTCACGTGTCCTGCCTGATATGCCAAATATGGCTAAGTCCCAAAATCCTACTTTTCCTTGCATGCACGTGCACTACTTGTTCTATTAAACCCTCCTAGAACCCTATCTACACACTTTCTCCTTACACGCCCTTCTTTAACAAGGCCTTGTGCCCACGTGCCTTCTTGTACTTAGCCAATAAATCAGGGTCCCAACATCACCCCACACTACGCCTGTTCTCCATCCCCATGGGAACATGTCTTCAATGAATAAAGAATTACAACAGATACCGGAAGAAATAATGATTTGGAAAAGAATAAGGGAAAGAAGAATTGGGAAAGATGAAAGAATGGGGAAGTGTTGTTACTACTGCAACAGGAGAGGAAAATATTTCTTCAATTCGGCCTCCAACTTATTCTAGGCATCAACTTCATTTTGTGCTCTTTAGCAGAGGTCGCCGACTAGGGCGCTTACCTCATCAAAACCCAGTCCATCTCCTTGAGTATTCATTACCTCAACCACCCCTTCCAGTTTGCTTTCCCACATCCTCAAGTGCATCCATCCCCCTTGTGATTTGTGGGTACAACCCTTTCATCCGGTTCTTGACTAAACCTCGTAGGACTTCAATGGCTTTGGACTTCTTCTCAACCTCGGCTAAGATCCTATCCCACTCCGCTCTATTCCCTTTGTTCTTCTCTTGGAATTATTTTGAGCTCTGCCTCGTGAGTGGCAACAAGAATGCTCACCACTCTATCCCTATCTACACAGTTTTCATACATGGCCTCAACAACTTTGGTAGCAATTTTTACATCAGCAAGGACCTTGTTGTACTTGGCAATGATTGCTACAACCTTCAGTTTGTCTTCCCTTTCCAGGCATGCTTGATACTTCTTCCACGTGGACTCTAAGGCCAATGGCTACCTCTCCATGGTGAGGATACGTGTTAAGTCTTTATAGGCACTCTAAGGAAGATCCATACTTTTTGTGGGTGGTGCTAGGTTTGGATGCTTCAAAAAAATGGCATATGTGATGGATTCTACCTTCTTATATACCTCGTGCACCCTTGCCTTCTCTTCCCTTAGTTCATGCTTTAGTTATGCACTGATTAGTTCCTCCTACTTTAAGTCCTTGGTCCTTTCTTTGAGCTCTTCTTCCTTCTTCTCTAGCTCTACCTCTAGGAATTTTACCCTGTCATTCCTCCCAAATAACCTAGCTTCTAGTTCAACCGAGACCTTATTCAACACATTACAGACTTGTTCATCAGATAGTTGTTGAGCATTCACCAAGGGGTTATCTCCTTTTGACTCTGCACACTTCATTATTTGCCCCCTTGGCTTACTTCAAATTTGGCTCATCGATGTGGGACTCAAATGCCCATGAAAGCATTTTCCTTTCCATGGGTATGCACCTTCCACATCAAATGATGTCATGGCCATGAGCTACTCTGTTGGAATGGTGCCTTGGAAATGCATGTGCAACACCTTGTTTGGATCATCAAAATAACCCATCCTTGGTCTTTGGATCTCTGTGTGCCTTCCTCCTGTGCGTGTGCCCTTAGGAACAATTACCATCAGACTGGGGCCTCCTGCGCTGCCGTGATCTTTTCCCATGCTTTCTTCTTTATCTTCATTCATAACTATTTAGTGTTGCGCTCCAACTCTTGTTCTACTAAGGCTTCAATGATTTTCACCTGCTTCCTTTTCTACCACCTCATTTACTCTGCTCTGCGTGGGCTTGAGTCTGATTTTTTGTACTCACTTCTTCTCTTCCTCCCTTATCTTGGCGCCTTCCTCCCTCCTGGCTACTACCCTTCCTCACACATGAAAGAAACTCATTTTCCTCTTCTCTTCCCTCTTCCTTTGAATCATGCACACTGAAAACAAGTGGTTATTGGGTCCCTTCAAGTTCATCTTCTTCATCATCATCCCTTTCACCTTTGTAGGCCTCTAAGCTCTCTGTGTCCTCCGAATCAGCCTCCTCCATCACCTTTTGTTTCTTCCTAACTAGGTATTCAAGTATAGGAGATTCAAATATTTCTTCTTCCTCCTCTTTGTGACTTCTCCTTTGTGATAGGATTTTCTTATTCTGATGCCTTTTCTCTAACTGGAGACTTCTTCCTACGCGTGTGTAATGCTTTTCCTAGCGCTTGTCTCCAGCGTGCCCCTTGTTGGTGTATTTGGACACTTGGTGCCTCTTTCCCTTACACCTCTTCTTTTCCTTTCTTTTTTGGATGTGGGCTTCTTTCTTCCCATGGGGTCTTCTGGGATGGAGACATCACATTCCAAGTATGCACCCTTCTCAAACTTTGGCCTTATGTGTAGATATACACTTGCGTCACGGTCCTCTCCTCGCTATTGGAAAATTCAAAGGCTTTGTCATTTGAACTCCATGGGAGACATACTCTCTCCACGTACATTTGCTTTTGGGGTAAACGAATTTTCTATGTAGCTCCTGTGGTCTTGATCCACCTCACTAAGGTCAAACCTTAGTCTTTTTGCCTCTGTAAACCGGTTTACCCCTGCTTGGAAATATAAGGCTGTGAAAGAGAATGGGAGTTTACACCATGGGCTCATGGTTTCATCCACCAACTTGAATCTGCCAATGCAGAAGTGTTGGTACACTAAAAATTCAGCTTCTCCCTCTATAAGTGTAGGAAATTGCTTTGGGATCCTCCACTCTACCCCAAATGCATCCCTTAAGTGCTTATACCATTTCTCAAGATGATGCCTTGTGAATGCAGCCATCATGTATCGCAAGTGTACTTTTGTGAATCTTTTCGGGTGATGGATCCTCCGCTAGGTACTCCCAAATAGCCTTATCTAGCCCATCGGCACTCGATCTCTAAAAACACGATGGTCAAGAGGACATTTCAAAGAGTATCTTGTCACCTTCCTACGCATTGCTGATAATATCATCTGCGATGTACGTGGACAAGTTGTAGATGGTGCCTTTTGATATCCTTCTGCAAACATTTAACCAAGACTTGTTCACTTGTGTCCACCTCTCTTGGTCATTTAACTTGGTCACCAGGTGCATGACCATTTTCATCACTGGGTCTATGATGTCCATGATATCAAAGTATCATGACCCCTTCTTATAATCATATGCGGTCACATTTCTTTGATGGCTTCCTTGTCACTCAAGTCATCATCTATACTTTCTCCTTCAGATGAGGCCTGTGAATTTTGAAATCAGCTGAGGAGTTATGTGCATCTTGCACCCTATGAAGTAAAAGTGGTCCTCGTGCATGCATGACATTAACCATTGATAGAGGTGCTTAGGTTTTCCAAAATAAGGCAACTCATAGAGTTGCAATAATCCCACCTTCTCCAACTTCACTTTTACCTCATCGCTATAAATAGGCAAACCCTCTGGTGTCCTTTTGTTTTTTGGGTGCACCAACTCCAGTGCCATTTCATTTTTTTTTCCATGTTTTGTGTGATGGTTGTAATCACTTATAGCCATTTTCCTTAAATGGGACTCCCATTCCATCCCGAGAAAAACCCCATCCGGTACTACATTTCAGCGTACCATTCTTCATTTTTACTTTGGGGTTTTGTTTTTTTCCCTTTGCCTTTTCCCTTGCCCTTTCCTTTGGGATTCTTAGGTGATATAGTTGGTTTCTTAGGTGCCATGGTTTAGGTTATCTTAGCACTTCAACTTCTCTTACTTGCTCTGCTTTTCTACCTCCTCTAGTCCCAGATCTCAAACTTGTGAAGAAACCCTTTTCAGCCCGTGCCCTAGCTGCCAAACCCTAACTGGAATATCCTCTTTCACAAGATGACGCTTCTCCACAACTCTTTTTCTCTACACCCGTGAACTTCTTTCCTTCTAGTTTGTAGATCAAATCTAGTCACTCACGGTTAAATTTCTCAAATTTTTCTTCACATGGATCAACTCTGGAAACCCTAGTTCGCAAGAGCTCTTCTTTCTTTTCATATTCGCAAATGTTGATAATGAAGTGCTCAACCTTCTATTTATAATTTTTCCCACTTTTTAGCATTAAATGCTACTTCACCTACCACCATACTTCAACACTTATTACGGATTTTTCCACTAAGTCGACTCTAGTGCCCTCACTCATGCACCCATACTTGCACGTGGATAATCCTACAACCTTCTTATGGTGCAAACAATCTATCTCGATGTAAGGCTCTTACACACATGTTACACAAGTGCCAAAGGTACTTCTTCCGTCCTCATGATTTTTTCTCTCACCTACCTCATGTTGTTTTTTGCGCTTCTTTCTCCCTTGTATACGTGGAACCAAAATGTAGCCTTATCCTGATACCAACCATCCTCATTCACCTTTTCTCCTATGTGCTTTCTTCCACAGGGCCATTCAACCGGGATTTCCAATGCAATCCTTCTGGCACTTCACACTTTGCACTTTCCTTCACATTATTCCACCCCACACTAAAATGATGTATGGTCCTCTGCACATTCACAACCTTTAAAAAGTAAAGAGGTTACCGGTGCCCAAGGCACAAAACAAAACAACAATGAGAAAGGGAAACACAAGAAAAGAAAAGCACTAAAGGAAATCCTAAACTATCTGGCAATACTACCTTATTACAAACACCAAGAAGACTTATTTATAGTAGGGCTTTCAACCTACTCCCATTAAAGTGTCCTGGAAATCTCATCCCATCCAATGCTTGTAATTGGCACATGCCTGAATCAAGGATGTACGAGATGATGTAGGGACCCAACCAATGGAATTTTAACTTCCCAGATGGCACAGAAACTTGGAATCATATAGTAGCACCATCTTCCCAACCTCAAACTTTTTGTTCTTAATGTGATGATCATGCCATGCCTTTTGTTTTTATTTTTTAGTCTTCTAGCTCCACTGAAGTGAGTGATCATCTTTCATCCAATTACATTAACTTGTCAATTCTTTCTTCCAACACTTGTTCATCTACTAAACCTCCTGCGAATGCTATATGCAGTGATGGTAACATGAATTCAACTGGTAGGAAAGCCTCCACGCCAAACACCAATTGAAATGGTGTGGCCTTATTTAACCTCTTGTAGGTTGTCCTATATGCCCATAGAACTACTTGATACTTTTTCATCCCAATCCTACCTACCAACATCACAAATTTTGGTTAGGGTATGACTTAGTATCTTGTTAAATGCCTCATGCGGTTCCATTTTCTTGTGGATGGTAAGGGGTAGTCTTGTGATGAGCCACCATGAATTCTACTAAAGAATCCTTACTATCTCATTTAAGAAATGTGTACCCCTATCACTAGTCAAACTCAAAGGGCATCCATACCTTGTAATAATGTTTTCCCATAGGGAACCTTGCTAGAAAAGTAGCTATTGTACAATCCTTAATAATGCACCAAAGTAGGTGCTTCTGCCCACCTTATCAAGTAATATGACATAAGTGATTATATAACGACCATATGATCCATTTATAAGGATTGATCTTTTTCATCCCATACTATCTACCAACATCACAAATTTTGATTAGGTATGACTTAGTATTTGTTAAATGCCTGGTTCAATTTCACAACTTGTGGATGGATAGTCTTGTATGAGCCACCATGAATTCTACTTTGCAAAATGAATCCTCATCTTTGTCTCATTTAAGAAATGTGAACCCCTCAGGGGTAGTCAAACTCAAAGGGAATCAAAAATACCTTATAATAATGTTTTCCCATATGAACCTTGCAGCCATTCTTCATTAATACGGTGGTTAGCTACACATCCTTGGTAGGTGATGCATTTTACCCACCTTGTCCATCAAAAGTGAAAAAATGTCTAAGTGATTATATAATGTGACCCAATCTGATGCAAAGTGGTTGGTGCAATAGGTCCATAATTCTATAGCCCATCAATGTTTTAGGAATAGGTGCAGAGGCATTTCATCTCTTCACTGGTTTTCTAATGCATTGACAATGATCACACCTTGCAATATTCCTTACATTATTGATATAGGGTCTCCCACCATAATCTAGCCATCAATATCTTGCGTGTGCAACTCTAGGTGGTGTGCTCACATAGGCCCCGCACTACCTCCATGTGCCTCTTCTATTATGGCTAGGTGCTCATGTTCTACACACACAGAAGGTTTTGAGTGCATAAATCTCATCATGTCCTAATTTGTATAAATCCCCACTAATCAACATGTAGGGTGCAGAGGATATATAACTAACTATTTTTATCCAATGCCTTCATTCCTTCCGGGATGCTACACCTATCTTGAGAAATACTGCAATATCTTCTAAGTCTTTGAGGGCACGTGCCACAACCTAAATAGTTGTGCATCTAGCATGGTATCCTCAATGCTTTGTGTGTCCTCCCCTGAATCAATTCTAGACAAATGATCAAGTCTAGAATTACTTTTTCCTGGTTTGACAACCACCGTGAACTCAAATTCTTGGAACAATAGTACCCACCGACATATGTGCCCTTGTAGAATGGGCTTATTCACTAAATATTTCAATGCCATATGGTCAGTGTAAAATATAAAAGGGGTTTTTAGAAAATATATGTCTAAACTTGTGAAGTGCGTAGATCATTGACAATGCCTCGCACTCAAGTTGTAGTATAATTCTCTCTCTACTGGTGTCAACTTTCTACTTAGCAAAGCATAAAGGATGATCAACAATCCCTTCACCAAGATGTGCAAGTACTACTCCAATGGCGGTTCCTGAGGCATCAACATGAACATGGAAGGGCTTATCCCAAGAGGGGAATCATAGTATGGGTGCGGTGATAAGCCTATCCTTTAAAGTGTCAAATGCCTTCTGCTGCGCCTCTCCCCAAAGGAAGGCACTCTTGTGTCTAAGTAACTCTTCTAAAGGTGTGTGATCTTGGCATATCCCTTGATGAACTTCCTATAGTAACCCGTGTGTCCAAGGAATCATGCACATGCATTTTGACTAGTAGGTCTCCCCAATCCCACAATTACTACAACTTTGGTGGGATCTACTAGTAAGCCCTCCTACATATGATGTGCCCCAATAATGTTCCAAATGGGGTAGCAAAGACACATTTCTTAATGTTGAGGGATATCCTCAACTGCCGACACCTTTCAAACATTAACCTTAAGTTGTCACAATGGTCCTTCACTAACCCATATACTATCCAATCATCTAGGTAAACTTGAAGAAATTTATGGATGAAGTCTGGAAATCTTGCACCACAATGCGTGAGAACACAACAGGTGCATTCTTCAACCCAAAAGGCATGATTGTATAGGAAAAAATTCCCCACTTAGTGGAAAAATTCATCTTCTCTAGTCCTCCCTTGCAATCCTTACCTGGTGATAGCCGAGAATCCATCCGTGAAAGAGTAGACCTCGTCCTGCCACTCCCTCTAAGATTTCTTCAATAAATGGGGTTGGGAAAGGATCAATGACACATACTACATTCAGGTCCCTGTAATCAACACAGATCCTTATCCTCCCATCCTTCTTGATACTAATCACCATTGGACTTATCCATTCCAACTCTTCCACAACCTCAATGATACCTGATGCTATCATTTTTTCTATTTCCTCCTTGACCTTTACGCGTAAATTGGGATTCATCTAGTATGGCCTCTTCCTGATTGGGCGTGCACCTTCCTTCAGCTTTATCCTCATCTCCCTAAAGAATGGTGGACACCTTTAAGCTCATGGTACCGCACGTGGGAACAAATCTTGGAATTCATGTAATAGATCAATGATTTTAGAGACTTCTTTTCTCGACCAATAGTCTCCAATGATTGCCTCCTTGGGTTCTACTTTTGAGCCGATGTTAACCTTTTTCATCTTTAAAGGTTCATGGTAGGTGTGCCCATTCATCAACACTATCTATGACCTCGCATTCCCTAGAATGGTTAACATCCAAGATTTCCACTTCTTCCCCATTAATGACATACACCATCTTCCCTTTTCTTTTTCTATACACATGCTCAAGTTGTATCTCTTTGTTTCTTCTTCCTCAAAGCACACCTCCAAGGCTAGGTTCACCTAGCAATTCTTGTATTTTGTCTTCCACCATAGCACTATCCCCTATTGTAAGGCACTTGACTACCTACAATGCCTTATGTACTGATGGCTTTGTACTCTGATACTTGAATGTTTGAATGAGATCAGCCACCAATTCTTTCCAATTACCAGTTTGATGACGCATCTCTGAGTGGATATACCATGTGCACGTGCACAACCTTGTAGGTGGAGTATAACTTGTGAACCCATAATGAAGGTGGTAATGCTTTTGCACTTCCCATCCAGGTTGTCTCACATGCTTGGATATGGAAGGAAGTAGTCTCTTTACCATGGTAGTCTTTTATAGCCGTGGGCATGTTGCTCCTGCAAAACCTTATGGAGAAGGAAATTCTCACCTCACGCCATTCCAAGAGGTTCTCCCGATGTGTCACCCACCAAGCATGCAATAGTTCCGAGTAGGATGTAGTTAAACATTTTCCTCCTTTCCTTCTCATTTCTCCAATGGGCCTCCATTTCTCACAAGAAATCTTCCAGATTATCCCCTCCCGAGTAACTTGGTATTTTTCTTCCTCCAAGTGCACAGACTATACGTGCTTTTTTCACTTTGGTTACCGATCCTCTTAAATGTCATCCGATCAACTCATAGGTCCCGTGTGCCCAATTGTCACATGCCATGCTTGTGGTATCACTCACAGACTGGGCATCCTCAAATTGGATAACTCCTTCTATAGGGTGAATTATCTTAGGATCTCTGATTGAGCGCATGTATATTCTATCAAGGACTTCTTCTCCCAATGGCTCTGTGTAGGGTGCCGACTTCCCATCTATCAAAGGGATGATCACCCATTCTTCCTTGTTTTTCAAAACTGATATATCCTTTGTTAAACCTTATGTCAAGCATTATTCTTGTAACACCATGGGTGCCCAAGCAATGCTAGAAAATTTTTCTCCTCTCGAGTGAGCACCAAGACTTCAAAGTCTCCCAAAACTTGGCCCTTGAATGGTGATACCGCATCCTTTAATACTCCAATGGGCATTGCCTTAGTTTTTTTTTCCATATACAACACATTTGAAGATGGCTGCAATGTGGGCCTTCCCATCTGATGCCAAGCATCTAAGGTAAGAACATTCACTTTTTGCTCCTATGTCGATGAGGATATTTCTCAAGAGCCATCCATCAACAACTGCATTTAGAGTAATTTCTTTGTCATATTCAAGGTTGTGTGGAGAAAGGTTTGCATGTAAAACATGTCTCTCATGCTCTCGCCAAGTGTGTGGTACCTTCTCCCTTAGCCATTCTCCCAGTAAGGGAATAATATTCTCTTGCCTTAACATTTTACATACTTCTTTGACCTCATCCAGGTCACTTCTTGGAACCTCATTATCCTTCTGCTGCCCCACCTACCTTGATTTCTCCTTGAGACATTGTATCTCCCCTTGTAAACTTTGAATTACGTCCATAGTCTCTGGTATACTTCTTTTTGATGGGAAGGGTCCGGGTACTTTCCATGTGGTACCTCCTCTCTAGAAACTAATGTCCTTGGTTTGGGCATCTCCTTGGCGTGCATGGCCTCTGCACGTGTTGTCACCAGTATAGGTTCTAGCTCTGACTCACATGCCACTCTTGGCATCCATTGTGAATCGGCCCTTTTACGCTTACCATAAGCAACACCCTTATCTTTCTGGTGTTGTTGGTTCATATGCTCATAGAGTTCTGGACACTCTTCATACTTGTGCTTCTTCCCACACCATGAGCATTGTAATAGATCAGGACACTCTCATTTATAATGTTTGTGGATCCAAAATTATAACATGTTCCCCATGGGAACTCACTTCTTCCTCCTCCATGTGGTTTCCATGACCCTGAAATCCTCCGTGAGAACTTCTTCCATGCGTGCCTCCATCTGTGCGCTCCTCATAATGGTGGTCATCACCCTTAGAACTACTGGCAAGGCTGGTCTGGCACACACCATGATCAATGGCCTCATGGATCTGGTCAATAAGCCTACAATCCTTAGTATCATGGGTTGTAGAGGTGTAGATCTTATAGTAGCAAGATACATTCTTTTGAATTTCACATGCAACAAGGGACATCTACTCTGCATCATGGTCCCCATGACAAATCTCACAATCTACTACTATGGTGCATACTATCTTCTGGGGGAAACTATCCTTGGCATGCCCCTCTACTTCACAATCTGTACACCACATTCCACTACGAGTCTCATGAGCTGAGTTTGTAGATAAATTTTTTCCAGCTTGCTTAGCCATAGCAGTGATTTGAGCTTCCAAGAATGGGCTAACACCAAGTATCAACACTTCCAATAGCTTCTTGCGCATGTGCAGAAACTTCTAATGCCTCACGTCGGGTCTGTGAAAGTCTTATGAGATAAAGCTCTTCTAAATGGTGTTATCAACCCTCCAACAAACCATTGAGCATGTTGTGAAGGGTGAATGTCATATGACAATTTTGACAAGAGAGTCTTAAACCACATCATCATACTCCCACACACTCTCCACCATTCCCTACTAAATCTCCTTGAGGTGTTGATGCTCTTTTGTTCAAACTCAAGGATGTGGAATTCTGCTAGGAAGGCATTTTTCAACATGGTGTAATCTACCACCATCTGATGGGGTCATACTTCCTATACCAGCTATGTGTTGCCCTTGCAATGTCATTGCAAATTGACTGGCCTTCCGTTTTGAGGTTGTGATCCCCTTTGCACACCATAGCAATTCACACTTGTGAACATGCTCCGCAACATCCTCTATGCCCTGGTAGTCTAGAAAGTGTAAAGACATTTCAAATTATTAAGGAGGTGGTTGAGGCCCCTGTCCTCCTGGTCCAGATCCTTGGTTTCATTTGGTGTTCCTCTCGGTGATTTTTCCTCCACTGCATCCACTAGATCCACTAGGTCTTGTGCCTCCCGATCCACCAGTTCCACCTCCAGATCCTCCTATGGCCAATAATGGGCCTGAAGTGGTCGCACCTAAGCATCAATGTCCCACTGAACTGTGCACCAATGGTCTGTGAGATCATTCCACTACTAGATGTATGCCCCACGTGCCACTCCCTAATGCATTACCCAAACCTTGTGTATTTTCACCTTGTCCAAAAATTCCTCCAAACACTGGAATAGAGTGTGCAGCCATAGAAGTTCCAAATGAGAAATTATACCTCCTAGGTGTTGATCGGTCACTCCCACCGATACCAACTATGTTATCAACACTCCTGATTTGGAAAACCAAGTGCCAAGGTTTGGTCACTAGGTGGGTTTAGATGCATGCCAACAACTCTTCTCTCTCCACGTGATGAACTCTCATCAGAAGCCAAAGGGGTCTCTCTCCCATGCTTTTCCAAGATGGGGTAGCACAGACTACTCAGGTTCCACATCCTCTGTGTGAACCTCAACTCCTTCCCACAATGTCTACCTCCATAGATCCATCACACTTGTAACCTCATGTTGTCTAGCAATCTCCCTTTCACGTGCTTCACTATACTTGAGTCGTCTCTCTCCTCCCTTTCTTTCTCAGTCACAATATCTGCCATCTTCCTCCACCCTAGCTTCCTCGCCCAAACACTCAAGAAGGTTTAGCCGGCCATCAAAATGCCTCTAAACTCAAGGTAATGATCAAGATCTTCATCCAAAGGAATAACACGTAGAAATGATCCTCTGGGCTCCCAGAAACTCAAACTCAAGTGACTTCCGGACAAGAATATGTAGAAATAGCATATTCAGAATGTAGCTAGCTAGTACTCCTTTCCACCAATGATCCACAACACGATTCCACGTTAGATCTACATCTTGAGCCTCTGGTACTCTTCTTGGGTCCACATGTGTGATCTATAATACCATCTTGATCTAGATGCATATGCTGAGAGCCATTCATACAGCTCTACTGGAAAGAAACAAAAGAAAGTTTCATACAACTCATGGTAGAGGTTCTCTTCTACCCATCTGTGTGCATCAAACTCAAGCCCAAGTGTTGAATCTCTGAGAAAATTCTTCCTCCATGCTCTTGAACCATGATTCAATACTTTCAGAGTTAGGTGTTCTATCATCACTCATTACACAGATCATGATGTATGTTATTTCCCACTACAACTTTGAAAAGAGGTCCCAAAAATGGAACCAAGATGTAGTCATTTTTACACCCACCAAGAACAAGGGAATCCCATGCACGTTGCCTATCACCCAGTGGGTGTTGGGTGCTCACCGAGGCACGCGCGGGCACCGAGTCTCTCTTTTATGTGAGTTAAGTGGGAAAGCATCATCTATGATAGGAACTTAAAAAGAGTGAGTGGACACGAGACATACATTCATCATAGAGCTCAGAATGGCTTCTAGATCAATGCAAGTCATTCTAGACAAAAGGATACTTAACAATTTATAGAATTGAATTGAAAAGGAAATGTATAGGAGTTTATATTCATTCATATAACACATATGAAATAGAACTACGCAGATATATGTATAAACCAAAGTCTATTATATTTATATTCCATCATATCGATAACCTCATCACATGCATTAGATCCATTACAGAATATCACAATATGGTAGACCAAAGTCATACATCATAACTGGATTAGAGTCCTCCTAAACATGAAAGGAAAATTTCATACCCAAACCCCTTGATACATCCTTCCCTATAGGTCATCTACCCAACCCAATAGAGTTTCTCACAAGCATTTTATGCAGAGCTCCACTCTCTATTGATCTATATCTCAATTCCTCTACGTGGGTGCTTGTATTTATAGGCCTCTTGAACTACCAACCCACCTTTCTGAGGCTTTAGATCCATTGCCAAGTGTCCAAATGTGGTCCTCCATGGGAGCATGCTCCTCTAAGCCTGAGCTCTCCACTCCTTGCCATGATGGTCTTCTAGAAGCTTCCATCGTAGGGCATATTCCTTCTACTTGTTCTATTAAACCTCATAGAACCCTCGTTCCGCACACTTTATCCTTGTGTGCCCTTCTTTAACAAGGCCTTGCACACCCACACACCTTCTTATACTTATCCAATAAATCGTGGCCCCAAAACTTGTGCATCTTTGATTTTTCCAATTAAAGGGACTTGTCTCTCCATGGAATAACACCATTTTATGTTCTTTGTCAAGGTAAGCCCAAGATCATCTACAACTTTAGTTGGCATGAAATTGTCAGAAGCATTTGAATCTAAAATGCGATTGCTTATCTTGAAACCATTAAGCAATAAGGAGACATAGAAAGGTTCCACTCTTTAATAAGATAACAAGGGTTTAATAACTATAGTGTTGTTATGAGGAGTATCCTTGGGCTTAGGAAAAATGCCATTTGATGTATTGGATTATCCTAGTGATTGTACATATTTGACTAACCTATTTAACTACTCAGGAAAGGCTCTCAGGTATTCAGCTTCTGAAATTTGAATCCTAGTTTTTTTGACATGATCAATAATGTCAAAGGAAGGTATAGATTTAAATACCTGATTTTCTTTCTATGGTTATGATGAAGAAGTCACATTCTTATTTCTAGGAGCTAAGGAAGAAGGTAAAGTGATACCCCTTCTTTGTTCATTGGATAATGCCTCGGCTTGGTGGGTTTGTGGTTGTGTAAATATTACATATGCATGACCATGATTGTCTTCAAGATGCTCCTCATAGTCATCTTCAGATTTGTAGTGTAGGTAATTAATGTTGGAGTCATCAACACGACCTAAAAATCATCATTCTCGAGTGGATCAATGTCATTTTCTGGTCTTCTTCATTCATCTCCACGTTGTTTCTTATAGTAACTTCAATTGCTAATCTTTGGGAACTAGAAATACGGTTCTAGTTGTTGTTGTTGTTGTTGAAATTCCAAACAGGGGCATTGTTCTTTCCTTGAGCCATTTGATCCATTTGTTTCTTCATCTATGAAATCTCATTTGCTAACTTTTGCAATAGTGAATCGAATGTAGTAGCTGAAGATGAACTTTCAGCTCTAGAAGTGTTGTTCTTTATTTTTTTAGCCATGATGAGGTCATCTTCAATTTCAACCACCATGTTTTGGGCTGCTAACAAATCAGCAGGACGTGCTCTTTGAGTTAATAGCTTACTTAAGGAAGAAAAGCATTGATGAAGAATACATTTTGATTCTCATCATTTTGAAAATAAAATGCCATAATTTTGTAAAGTATTCTTTGGAATTTTGTAATAAAATCCTGCATGTGCTCTTGTGGCTCCTTCTTCAGTTGAGTTAGTTGGGCTATCAATGTACTGGAATCTTCAGCTAGCTTGAATGTTTTTAGGAATACATCTCTCATAGTGGCCCAGTTGGTTATGGTGCAAGGAGCTAGCCGCAGAACCATTCTCCATCCAAGTCATGCGAGTATTTGTGAATAGTCCTCGAAAAACACATCTTCATGTTCGACTACAAGCACTCCATGGGATATAAAGAATACAGACAAGTGGTCATTTGGATTCTACTTTCCGTCTCCAAATAATTTTGGAAAATTATTTCTCATACCTTTAGGTAGATCATGCATAAGAGGAGTTAGATTCAGAGGTCCAAAGTTTGTACCCCATGGAAAAGGTGCTGCAGGGGTAAGTGGTTAATTCTACATCATGAAAGGATAACATCTTATTTGAGAATAGACTAGATGAATAATCTCATCTGTTGGATTACATTGGACACAATCAGGATTTGGAGGAGTTTGCACTCTTCTTCCTGGTGAAAGATTGGATCGTGGCTTCTAACTTGAGGAGGATGACTGAAATTAAACTGCTCCTGCAATCTATAAAAATGGTCAATCCTTCCTTGAGCTTTGCTAGACCATGTGAATGGATGTTCTGTCAGGTTGAGCTTATAATATAAAAGGGAACTAGAAAGAGAAAGCTCTAGTCTGCTAATTTGTGTTGTTCCCAAAGAAAGTCACCAAAAGCTGTTGGCTACATTTTTACATGACAACTAAAAACCTATGCAATCATGAGATAAATCTCCCTCATTTACCAAAGTGATGATCCTATGTAATATTTTGTCAATTATATTTCCTAATATCTATTTTTTGGTTTTACTTTAACTGCGTAGCTCACGAACCATAACTAGGAAATTTTGCAACAAGTAAGAAGTTGTAAGCAATATGTGCAAGAAAGGGAAATAATTAAATATGAGAAGAAAGGAAGGGATATGTACAACCTAACCAATAGTTGAAAGAGTTTATCACATGCACATAGATGAAACAAATAGAACTTGAACTGCATAATTTTAAGAAAAGGAAAGTTTCAAATCTAGATCTAAGACAACACAAAGTTTATGCACATATCTAAAAAAATAAGAAACAAATGCACCGTTGACACAAATTTCTCCAGAAATATGCTTCCTCTATATTCCTCATCTTGCAGAAAGCTATCAAGGGTTTCAGCTCAAATTTTGGAACACAAGAATGTTGATTACAAATTCTGATCCTTTAACCCGTAGGCTCTTCCTCTATTTAAAGTGTATCGAGGGAAATTACAAAGGAAAATTTAAATGAATTACCACATGTGGAAGCTATGACAAGGGAAGCAACTAGAAATCTTCCTCTTGGAATTCCTCTTTACATGACATACATGATTTATAACTGAAAATAGAACCTTCTATTTTGCATGTCTACCACCTATTTTCAAGTAATTGACTTCTTCAAGTAACGAATTTTAAACCAATCACTTAAATTTTATAATTTAATTGATTTCTCAATTACTTTTTCAGAGAAAATAAGAGAAAGAAGAAGAAAGAGGAAAATAAATTAGAAGAAAGCTGCAACACTTTCAGTCTTGTTCTTTTTCCATATTTTGCATGCGATTGACTCTTTTTCCTTTGATTCTCACCAAACTGGATCTGGAAGCAGCTCAATGTGATTTTTCTTACAGGAGTTTCCTCTGACATGTCTTCCCTCTTATCCTTGAAGCTTTTTTAGTTCTTCTCCCATACATGCACCAGTGTAATGTTTGTTGTAAATAATTCAGACAAAACTCATCATTTTTATTTTTAATTGCATATGAGCAATTTTAAATTCTTGAATGAAAATACAAGTAAATTCAATGGAGGATTCAATTGGAAGATTGGGAGCACATGCACAAGATCCTGGAAGGAATTTTCCATGCACTAACTTCTACACGGGTTGCGTTAGAAACAAGAGGATGGATTTTTTTTTTGACGCCTTTGAAATTATGAGATCGGATCTATCAATTAAATCGGTAATAGGTTCAAGGCCTATGTCTGTATCATTGACATCATCAAATCTGGAAGTTATGCATGATTCTGTTGATCCTTTTCTTTCATCATGCTTCATCATGGCTAGAACAATATTTATTTGAGCTCTTTTTCTTTTAATTCCTCTGGAATCCTTGCAATTGGATCAATTTGTGTAGATCTAGCAACTTCTTCATATTTATAAGATATATTCAATGTACCTAACATTGATTTGAGCACTTGTGATGAATACCTATAATTTATTCGAAAAAGATGGAGTCTTGGCATGATTACTTGATTTTTATCACCAAAATCTACATATAAAGCCTACTTCACTAAAATTTGAGGTTTTGCTTGCATGAAAAGTAGAAAAAATATTATTTCATTCACCTAGCACATATACCAACATGCAAACACCTAGAATGACAAAAATTAGGCTATTCCAACCCTAGGCACTAAAACTGGAAGATATTTATTGGTGCAACACCCTCCTCTTTTTGGCGCCAAAACTTGTCAGGCTACTGATCTTCTTCAAAAAGAAATAAGTGCTTCTCCTTTATGGCATCCCATGCTTATATAACCTCCAGCATGTTATTTTTAATAATTGCCTCTTCCTATTTCTGGCAATTTAATTAATTAATAGTCATGTCTATTCATCCAATTTGGGCGCCCAATTATGCATGTTGCTGGTTGCTTTTTATGAATTTATTTTATTTATTTTTAGCATGCATCCTTGACTTCTCTTCAGCTTTTCCTTTTGCATTGACTTTCCTTCCATACATGGCACCAAAATTAGATTAAAAAAATCCATTAATAAATAACATTAAATGCATTGTTTAATGCCAAGGTGGGTCGCACTTTTTGGCAGGGGTAGATGCTAAAAATAGGAAGTCAACTTGATGGGAATTTCCACCCTACACTGCAGCTCCAAAATTCCCCTCTTCTACTTAAGTGATTTTTTCTTATTCATGGGAATTTTCACTTTGCAAGGTAGGTAAGTAATTCCCGCCTACCTACCACTGCCAAAATTCCCACTGGCAACTTAAATCATCTCCCAAAAAGTGTGACTTGTATGGAAAATATCCTTCTTTGAAAAAGTACAACTTGCATGGGTGAATAAACCTATTTGATGGGAAAATTTATCTTGATAGGCTGGCAAGAAAATCCCACCAGTGCTTTAAGTGATTTTTCTTTTATAATGAGAATTTTTACCCTGCAAGGCAAGAAAGAAATTCATGCCCACCTGTCACCTCTAATATTCCCATTGCAGCTTAAGTGACTTTGAATTCATGGGAAAAATTACCCTGCAAGGCAGGTAAGAAATTCCGCCTTCCTACCACTACCAAAATTCTCATTGTAGCTTAGATCTATTTATTCCAAAAAGTGTGACTTGCCTAGGAGAGGCTTTTTCTTCTTGACTTCATATTTTTTGGTCAGAATTTTTCCTTCTGATACTGATTCCTTCTAGTGCTGAGGCCGTAAATGATCTCCATATGTTCCAAGAAAATAAACAGACTATACATAAAAAAGAATAGGCCAGAGGAATTCAACTGATAGTCAGGGAAAAGCGAAGAAAAACTCAAAAGAAATAAATACAAATGAAAAACGTTGCGGAGAGTTACAGATAATGCTCTAAATTCATTCTAGGTGAAATAACTATTGAGATGTGTGAATATTGGCATGTAAAACTTCAATAGGATTCAAACGGGGCACAATTTACTTCAAACGGGGCTTTATTTACTTAATAAATAATTAAATAAAAATTTCTTGCAAACGAGAACTTAGCGAAGGGATAAAATGAGTTTCAGCATCTAGGTATTTGGTGAAAATGGCTCATATGATTCATTGGGAATATCTTAATGTAATAGAGACATCTTCTAGCAATAACAACACAAAAAGACCCGTTATTCTAAAAAGAACAATTTTTTTAAAAGGGTAATCCAGATTTGTGGTGAAATCTTGGGACACCAAACCCCCACCATTCCTTTATTTTATTATAAATATCTAAATTCCCTAACCACATATTTTCAAACTCGAAAGGTCTAGATTTCTTAGGCAAGCCTATTCCCAACTTTAGAAGGATGATATTTTGATCTAAACCAATTCTTGGAAGTGAGGTAAGCGTATAAATTTAATTCAACATACACTGGTGAGTGATCAAAAATCTATCCAATCTGATTTGGATGAGATCCTTCCCATTTCTTCTATTGGCCAGGTATATTTGGATCCTCCAAGATCAAGGTCAAATAAATCATTCTTCATCAAAAACTCAGATAAGTCCTCCATACTATCAATATAAGAAACACTGCCTCCTTTTTTATCTTCCAAGGAAAGTGGCATATTAAAGTCACCTCCAATGATCCAATCAACATCTTTAAAGAGAAATATGAACCTAGAAAGCTCCTCCCATAAGCTCCTTCTCCCACCAGCTGTGTTTGGGGTATAAATGTTAGAAACAATCTAGTTTTTTTATTTAATTTTAGTGAAGCAAATAGCTACATGGTTAGAAGAAGAAACCATAAATTCTCACTTTACATTCATAAGATTCCAAAGGCTTACAATACCCCCTGAAGCCCCAACTGATTTTACCCCTTCCCAGAGCCCATCTTTCCAAATCATCCTACTAACATCTTTAAATCTATCTAGACTCATCTTGGTTGCATGCATTAATAAAATGGTTGGTTTATGTTTTCTTCTTAAATCCTTCATAATTCTATGCTTGGCATGAGTGTTCAACCCTTTAATATTCCATGATAATACTAACATTTATTCTTGTAGGCTTGGGATAAAATTTCTCCCAATGATTTTTGACCCCCTTATCCACCTCCTTCCTTGTTGATGTTTCTCTTTTTCTTTGTTTGTCTTCCTTCCTTTAGACATTGAGTCCTTTCCTACATCTTCCATGTTATTTCTTCTTGTGTTTGGCTTGGATCTAGTAACTAGTGTTGTTGGTGAAGAAATCACCTCTAGAGTATCTAGAACCACTTCTCTCATTAATACCTCAAATGCATTTTAAGTTAAGATATCCTCCTTCCTTTGACCAAAGGAGCTTTGTCCAATGGAAGAGACCTCCTCAAGAGAGGGTTCGAGCCACCTACAAATCATATTATCCATCGGATTAAGAGATGAAATTTGTTTCTACTTTTTCCAGATCAAGAGGAAGTGCCTTCTCCAAGCCCCTTATCTTGCATCACATTTTCCTGCTCTTTCTTGTTGGGAGAAATTTTTCCTTTAGTCTCTGAGATTATTGAAGAGGATGGATTATCTTTTTTGGGAACCTCCTTCTCAGAGATCTTTTTGGGACTAACAACTTTTCCATTTTTCCTGGCTTGCCTCCATTCCTAAGTTTCCATGTTATTTATCTATGGAGGAGGTTTAGGACCTGATTCCTTCTTCTTTGAGAGATGGAAACCCACCGAAATCACGTCCCGTAGATCTACATTTTTTCATGCAAATGGGGATATTTCATATTGAAATATTTGAATCCAGTCACTAAACTTGGACAGAAGTTTAATGCTACCTTCCATAGTTTCCTCTTGTTTCATGTTAACATAGAATCTTGTGTGAGTTAATCTAGTCTGAGCCTTGGTGACCAGATCGCTCCTTATAGGAGATCCCAAGATTTTGGCTATTCCTATAAGGACTTTCAGTTCTCAAAACTCCTGGGGAAGCTCCGGGAGGTGAACCTAGATAGGGAACTCGAAACTATTTTTCAAACAAATTTAAAGGGTTCCCATTTCTAGACAACCACATGAGACTTTCCAATAAACCAAGGTCCTTAAGAAAATATTTTGACCACATGTTCTTTTCTAGGAAGGGATACCAAAAAAATCCATTATCATACGCAATTACCTCTAAAGCCCCTTTGGTAGCTCATCTTCGCTTGGCCCAGCTAGCGAAATCAATTAATTAAATTTTATTACCACCTAATCAAATCATACACCTCACATTTACATATCACTATCTATGTCACTCTCCATATCATCATTCACATCACATGCCACATCAATTTTTCACTACCAAATTAAATGTTCATATTCATTTTCCATGTCTCCCACTTTTGAATTAAATATTATCATCCATTTTACAAGTCTTTGTATTCATTTTCCATGTCTCCTACTTCGACTAAAAATATTATTATCAATTTTCCAAGTCTTTGAAACATTTTCCATATCTCCCACTTCTAAATTAAATATTTTTATCCATTTTTCAAGTCTTCGTATTCATTTTCCATGTCCCCCACTTCCAAATTAAATATTATTATCCATTTTCCAAGTCTTTGTATTCATTTTCCATGTCTCCCACTTCCAAATTAAATATTATTATCCATTTTCTAAGTCTTCCATTATCTAATTAAATATTATTATCCATTTTCCAAGTCTTCATATTTATTTTCCATGTCCCTCACTATCAAATTAAAAATTCTAATTTAATCCCCCATTTTCAAAGTGCATGACTATTTTCAAATCTCAATTAATTAAGTTACCTTAATTAATCTCATCCCAAAAAACTATAAATAGAACCTTACCCCTCCTCCAAAATGAATCCATGAGTTAAGTAAGCTTCCATTATGCCCCTTTGTTATTCCCCCATTTAGATCCCTTATAATTCTCGTATGAGTTCATAATCTCATTTTGTTTATCGAATCATCACCCTCTCATATCAAGCAAAGTGTAAAGTTATCTTGTTGGACCGATTGTGCATCGAGGTTTACCACATTGGAGTACCTACAACATCGCCATATTTTGGCTTATCCACTTCATTTTCCCAATACGAGGTTTATGGTGAATTTTTTGAGGTAATATTTTTATGTTTTTATTATAAGCATTTCCTTTGTATTATTTCCATATTTTTACTATACAGTAAGGTCTCTAGCTTGGGAAATGTGACTTTATAACCTAGTTAAGTGTGCTTCAAACCTATGTAATGGATGCTCGTATGATATGGTGTTTCTTTAAAGGGATTTAGGAGATCTTTGAATGCTTAAGGAATGATCTTGGATGTATGTAAAATTAATCTAAGTTAATGAAATGAACCTAACACCAAGTAGATTCATAACTTAGCTAATCACATAAAAACATCATGATAAAGCATAAAGAAACACTTTACTAATTAAGCATAAAACATTAAATCAAACATCAAATGCAAACCTCATTTCATTGTTAGATGTGATTTTAAATTGTAGGTATTTCCTTTGCGTAGACATAAAATAATGCACATACTACTATTTTATTATCTTTTGCCAAATATGTTATTTTATGTATGGATCTTGAGTAAGAAAAGTAATCACTGACGACACACTTCCTAGTCCATCCACTTGTTCTAATTGATTTTGTTATTTTTATCTCTCACATTTGTCAATTATACACCCATTCTGGTCAAGTCACAGGGATCCTTGTTTGTCAATCTTCTCACATTTTTCGTCAATTGTCTTAAGACACTAGCACCCATGCGCTCTTGTCCAACCTGGGTGCTCCTATCCTCTTTGTTTTTATTCACATTTTTGACATTTTTGGTTAGCCATTTTGGTTTTAGTACTCCTATCCCGAGGTCTTAGTCGGCATGTCATGTCACTAGTGTCGAAATTCAAGCAAGAGATCCCTATATAAACACAACATACATACCATTATAAGGGAAAGAAATTTTATTAAGGGCTATCTATCTACATACTATCAAAGGGACTACATTTTGGGCTTATTACTTTACATACACTGCATAAGAAGGGGAAGTTTGAATTCCATCCCACACATTTACATTCTATCTAGCTACAACCCGCTATCTTGGCATCATCGGTGTGAGGGAAACCTAGGAGCACTATTGCACACACAAGCACATAGAACTACATGGAGTCTAAGATGTAGTGTAGCACTGAATTAGAAATTCACTCTGTCGTGTGACATTTGGGTTCGATCGACTCCCAATTTACATCTTTCTTTTTAGTATTTGATGTATTTTGGTTTTGTGGGATATTATCCATTGTATATGTTACCAAAGAACCTATAGGTGATCAACGGTGAATGATAAAGAAACCCTAGTAACACCAAAGAAATCAGGTTTTGACCCTCGTGTAGTCACCGGTGCTCTGAAGGTCTCGGGCACCCAAACGCCCTTGCCCCTACCCAAGCACCCCTATCCAGGCTATTTTGCAAGTTCCAGAATTTATATCGAATGTTCTTAGGCATTTGCCCAACCTTTTCATCATTTTCTCCAGTTTGGGTACACTTTGGGATAAGAAAAATTAGATAAGTGTCATATCTCTTTCATTTGCTTACATAATTACCTTTTTGAAGTTCTTAACATTTGTATCTTATTGTATATCATTGTAGCATTTTTGAAATCAGATTTTCATAAAATATTTAGATTTTATTAAATCATTTGGTGAACCCATTTATTAGAAATCCTTTCCCTAGTATCCACTAAACCCTAATTGATAAAATTAGATCTTCCTCTCCTCGGAAATCCATGCATCATGAGAGTGTTAATCCTATCCTTGATGATGTTATTAAGGATGAATTTGTTGATTTGTATCATTGTGCTCGATTTTATGTTAATGTTCAAATATTTCTTGATGTTAATGAACACAAAGTTCCTACTAGTTTTGAACACTCTACTCTTAGCATTACTCCTAATGCTCGAAGATTTTTTGGATGTAATCCTTGTTATTCCTTTAGCATCAGGACTACTCCACCTTATTCTATTTTTGTTGAAACTCTTGATGATGTTATTTCTCATACTAGTTACGATGAATGTAAAGTTGTATCTCATACTTCTTCTATTTCTGAAAATGTTTCTAATGATTGTAAAGATAAATCTCATGATATTTCTTCTCTGTTTCACTATATGTTGATGACGTGACTTGATGAATTACTTGCATGTGAAACTTTGTCTGATACTGATGATATTTCTAAGCATGAACATGTTAGTAATGATTCTACTTCTCTTAAGACTGTTGAATGTGAATTTTCCACTCCACTTTCATCTACTTCTAAGGTTTCTTTTAATGGCATTCATGATGATTCTTCCATTCCTACTAGCTCACTTGTTATGGTTTCTTCTGATTCTATTGCTAGTATTTTTGCTAATATTCCATTTTCTTCTCCGCTTCTTTCCTCTTCTTCATCTCTCGATGATGTTCATGTTACTTATTATATTTCTCCTAGTATATCACCTCTCATTTCTTCTACATCTACATCTAGTGTTCCCATAACATCTTCATCTTCCGCTTCTTCTTCTCACATTCTTATGATCACTCATAATGGAAAGATTCAACCTCTCAATGTTCCTCTTACATCTTCTATGATTCCTCCAAATGATATTTTGTTGTTCATGCATGTTGTTGGCCAGTTACAATCTTAGTTTCAATATCTCACTCTTGAAAGAAAATCTTATTATGCTTCTATTGATAATAACTCTCTTCATGGAAATCATATTCCAAAGAAAATTCACAATTCAAAATTTCCTAAGGATTTCATCATGCCTACATTTTTATGCTTCAATGGCACTGAAAATCCATATCTGCATCTTAAGCATTATCATTTAGGTATGGCTTATTATTCCAATGATCAATTATTGCTAAAAGCCTTGATCATAGTCTAGTTGATGAAGCTCTTCAATGGTACACTTATTTTCCTTTTAGATCTATTAGTACATATTGTGAAATGGAAGATGTTTTTCTTAGATGATTTATGCTAAACAATGGTCTTAGAGTCACATATGATTTCCTTCCTAGCTTGTATCATGGAAATAAAGCCTATTCTTGATTACATTTTATGCTTTAATTATTGCATGCATTATTTAGTATTTCATCCTAATCTTGAGAAGCAATTTATCTTTTGTTGTGTCTTGATTCCTTCTTTAAAATAATGATTACAATATGATACATGTGAATTATTTACACTTTTATGCTAGAAGTTCATTGATCTAGAATGGATAAAATTGCTACACATGTTATATATATCCTCCTTCTACTTATTCACCTATTTCATATGTTAAGTGTCCTCTAAGGTTTCCATCTCCTCCACCTTGCAAGCATGTTCCATCCCTCCATCGCATAAGTGTCCTCCATCTCGCCACCTCATCACTCTCCACCTAAGTATTTTCCATCTCTTACTTGGGAGCTATTACATTTTTCACATGTTATTAGGCCTCATGATGTGTTGTGTGCTTTTCTTGATAAGTACTTAATTTGATTGCCTTCTAATCAATATCACCCTCCACATCGCTTGCATTTCTAGCTTGATCATCCTTATTGTAATTATCACCACATCAATGGCCATCATGAAAATGAATGTTACACCCTTCAGGATACATTACAATAATTAGAAGAAAATGGTGTCATTACCTTTAGCTCTCACTCTCATGAGAAATCGGTTTCACCAATTCCGCACAAGCATGTTTCTAATTTGGTTCACTTATCTCTTCCTCCCACTTCTAAGGTCATCATTCATCCACCTCCTAAATTCATTATTCATGCATGACCTCCACCTTGTTCATCCACTATTGCATCATCTCATCCACCGTATAATTATCCTACTTCACATTGGCTTCTTAAGCCATCAACATATGTGCTTCCTACCACTGCATCTCCCATCATTGGAACCATCTCATCTAACATTCAGTTTGGCTCATACACTCATATATATCATACACTATCAACCCATTTCTTGATGATTCTTTCTTGTTTTATGTTTCATTCTTGATTGTTGAGGGATATTATATAAATGAACCTCGTCTTATTACAAATGCACTAGGGGCATCGGTCTTTTCACCCTTATTTATTATGATTGCATGTGATTACATATCATTGTTATCTCACATTATTCATTTCATATATACATCTACTATTATACATTTATACATACATCATATATTACTATCATAGATTATCTATCATCATTTATACATACAATCCATATTTCAAACATTGTTCATCTACTTCCTAGCTCCATTATCATTTATTTCAAATCTACATAATCATTCACACAATGCAAATCAATCATCACATGACCAACATATGAACAATAATCATCGCATCACATATCGATATGACATCAACACAACACAATAATGCCAACCAGCTAACTATAATATATATATATATATATATATATATATATATATATATATATATATATCGTCAAAAATAAAAGTTACAAAAATACAATCGATGAGGGGAAATCCCCCATACATTTATACATCAGTATTTGACATACATCATCATCTTTGTCATTATATAAAAATTTGGGAGCTCTAGAACTATAGGTTTTATCACTCAATCTACGATGTTGGTCGTGTCCCCTATATCTCTCAAACTTCCTCCATGATAACACAAACTCGAGTGACTACTCCAAAATCATCCCTGCAACTCTACATACCATATAAACACATCCTACACTAGGAATTCTCCTCTCACATCCTCCCTAGCCCATTGAGTCTCTCGCATGTGCCTCGTCATGCTCACTCAATAATACGGTACATGTCACCGCTATTATTTCTAATGGCTCGGACAAGTGGGCATGCTCACCCACAATAGTATTTACTCACTCCAACATCCAACCTACCATGAGCACATCTGAAGGTGCATTCTACATCAATGTGCATATTGGTGAATCAATGATCAATGAGTAATACACATCACCTACAACCATATAAAACCAAATTAGTTACTACACATGATGACCGTAATCAATTAACTAAGGGACAATCAACAACTAATAATAAACAATACTCACGCTCCACTATCACTACCACTATACCATCACCATCGGGGGACAGTGCCTACCCCTCCGCAATTCCAACCTGGTGGTGCTCTTTCCGCATCCACGACAACTATAAATAATATCACTCATCAGTGTGTTTCCAACCATACACTATATTCCTTGGTACATCCTACATCATCCACCTATATTATCCATATAGCCACATCAATATCATCTGCACCAGGTGGCACTAGCTATGCTCTTTTAAGTATTGTTCTCACTCCTAGTAACCTAGAAAATCTTGTCGCTCATGACCATACATATGGCTGCGGGGAACATCCTATGCCATACCAAAATTTCATGACACGCCCTCTACTTGAACTAGCTTGGTCACTCTAGGAAATTGGTCCTCTAACCACAAAGTATGTTGGATACATTGTAGCTCTACTTCATTCTCTAGCCACCCTCCATAGGCTCGATATAGTATCCATATAATATCCTATGGTGTCATATGATCTAATATAGATCTATATGTAGTATTAACTATTCTCCTACTATGTGTTCCTATCCACCTTTCTATGAATATCTTGTGCACCTCACCCAATCAGCTAGTGGCCCACTAAGTGGCCTCACTATTACAATGTTATCATATGCCCATACATGTAACAATGTGGTGGATCCAAGTCCACAGTCATGGTCCTCTTACATGAACCGGTATAGATATTTGTATAAATTTTCTAGTACACATTGCACCCATGCAAATCCAGTCCCATCATCTTTTATATGCTGAAATATAGCATGCATCTTATATAAGATTCCCACACCACCACCCTCCACTACCACTGATGAAGTAATAACTATAGAAATGAACTTCCACAATTGTGAAACACTGATCTCAATATGGCATCTAGACTAATGTGGATCTCTTTTTGTACCCGTGTTAGTGTAAAATATTTCCTATCTACTCTCATCTACCTTTGAGCATCCTCTACAACCATCACCTGTACTCTCTCACCCACAACTAGTAGTCACAATATGCGATATACATCCTCTAGGGTCATGGTCATCTCCCTAGTAGGAAACCAAAAAGTACAAGTGTCTACACACCACCTCTCACATAATGTAATGATCATTGACATATTATGGGGTACCTCCCCCAACCTCGCTATGTGATACGGGTTGGCACAATCTGTTATATCCCACTCGGTGTTGGATAGAACCCGAGTCAACAACGTACTCAAGTGTCGACCTCCACGAAACTCCCTCAAATGAATATCCCTTTGCACAACACAAAACATCAAAAAAATCATGACATTAGCACCTCATATATATTTAAATACAACTCATACTACCAAAAGGCATCAAATTTCACATTTACTACATTACGAGGTCAAAAAAGCCTCACGGGATGTCGGTGCTAGGAGTAGGATGCGGGCACCTAGAAACATGTCACTAAAACTTGGAACTAGGTGTTGGCATCTCGAAGGATGTCAATGCCTTGGCCACTCTTTCCCAAGTCGAAACGCCCAAAACTCAAAAACTCAAATTTTACAAAAATTGACAAAAATGAGAAAATTTCATCAAATTCTTTGAAAATAACTACACTTACCAACTAATCGGTCGTTCGTGTTGCCATGACCATCGTCCTCATCTCGAATATTTTCAATCTCACTGCTCTAATCTATGGCATCCTCACAAGCTCAGAGCTCAAATTCTCCATCAATCAAGGTTCAAATGAAGTCACTATTCACTTTTTACATTCTATATATATATATATATATATATATATATATATATATATATATATATAAATATATATATATCACTTTTTGTAGTTCCTAATTTTCTATAGTTAGTTCTCATTTTCCAACTAATACATGCCACACGGTTTCACTCATATATTGAGCTTCATTACTCCATTTTCTTCCCCATCTATGCCATTTGGTTTAGAATTCCTCCTACTATCATATTGTACACATTCCATAGTGTTATATTCCAATCTGGAATTTGTTCAACTCGATATACACACACTTTTGTGACATCTACTATACTTCATTTTTCTCACTATTACATCATTTCACATCTACTTTCATCTCACCGTTCACTTTTATTAGTACTAACCCTTTCGCCGAAAGGTGGGAATACAATCGGGATCACCCTATGATCCATCTCTACCTACTATGTGATCACTACATGCTCTTAATACATCGTTATAGAAAATTTTCTCATACAATATTCAACATTTTCTACTACTTTCTATTTATCCCCCTTAATGACCTAATGGGGGCAAAAAGTGAAAAATATCTCCATGAGTAATCTATCGTATACATTCAATCTCAAAAAAAGTGTTCAATATTCGAATCAAGTCAATCAATTGGTACAAGCATCACTTCATTATTCCTCCCAAATGACCTAACTTGGGAGTTACATCACTATTTTCCTGATGACCTAACATGGGAATCATTTTTACATCACTTCTAGATGACCTAACATGGAATCCATCTAGAATTATATATATCATGACACCTGTGGAGTGGGGGCAATGAGACGTCATTGCCTTTCCTATACTACTCCTATATGGGTTATTCAACATGGATCGAAATGGAACAAAATTTGGTCTTTATCCATCTACAACGGTTGGACCTTTTGAGGATGTAGTCATAGTTGGAGGGTAAAACTAGACCTCTCTCCCTAACACTCTTCCTCTAGTGGCAGGACACCCAAATCCTTCAATTTTTCAAACATACAAAATCAAGTTGGGAACTAATCACTCCCCACCCCTTCAAATATCCATCAACAACAATTTGAAATATCCAAATCACTTAAAATCAAATCATCAATTTCTCCAAGTGCTCCTTACAATAGTTCGCCATCTCTATTTATGCCACATGGATTGACACATTGATCCATGGTTCACCATGCTATATGTTCTCATATTTTGCGTCTATACGTAATAGGGCTTATGCGGACTTTTCATGGGTATGATCCTTACTTCATTTATACAACTTGAATTTCATTCAAATAGCATAAAGGGGTAACAAATTTAGACAACTAAATAACGCACATATTACTATTCTATTATACTACTAAGTATGTTGTTTTATGTATGGATCTTGAGTAAGAAAAGTATTCACTGGTGACACACTTCCTAGTCCATCCACTTGTCTCGATTACTTTTATTATTTTTATCTCTCACATCTGTCACTTCTACACCTATTTCTGGTTAGGTCATAGGGATCCTTTTCTAAATGTATTCTCACATTTTTCATCAGTTGTCTCAAGACACTAGCACTAGGATTGGACACTAGCACACTAGGCACTCATGTCCTCTTTTTTTCTTCACATTTTTACATTTGTGGTCGGCATTTTCATTTTTCTTACTCCTATCCGAGGTCTTAGTCAGCATGTCATGTCATTAGTGTCAAAATTCAAGCAAGAGATCCCTATATAAACACAACATACATACCATTATAAGGGCGAGAAATTTTATCAAGGGCTATCTATCTACATACTATCAAAGGGATTGCATTTTGGGCTTATTACTCTACATACACTACATAGGAAGGGAATTTTATGAATTCCATCCAACACATTTTCATTCTATCTAGATACAGCCCATTATTTTGGCATCGTCAGTATGAGGAAACCTATGAATATTATTGCACACACATGCACATAGAAGCGTATGGAGTTTGAGATGTAGTGCGATGCTTGGTTCAGTGAAGTCCACTCTATTAAGTGACCATCATGGTCATTCCAACTCCCCATTTGTATCTTTTTTTTGGTAGGATTTGTGATTTCGGGGTTTTGTAGGATATTATCTATTTTATAGGTTACCAGTAAACTTAGCAATCTTCCAGTGATCAACAACGAAGGATAACGAAACCCCTGAAGACACTAGAAAAATAAGATTATGACCCTCTAAGCAATCACGAGGCACCTACGGAAGGTCTCGGGAACCAGGCACCCTCGCCCCTTACCGAGTTCCTTTTTCTAGGATATTCTACAAGTTTTAAAATTTATATCAAGTGTTCCCAACATTCTATCCATCCTTTTAATCAATTTCTCTAGTTCAGTGCACTTCGGGATAAGCAAAAATCAAATAAGTGCCCTACCAATTTCATTTGCTTACATAATTACCTTTTTGAAGCACTTAGCATTTATATCTTATTCTATATCATCGTAGAATTTCTAAAATTATATTTTAATAAAATATTCATATTTTATTAAATCACTTTGTGAACCAAATGCAACTATGCATGATCAAGAAATTTATCCAAGGAAGAGGAAGAGATCTCACTAATTTGGCTTGATTTCCATTTTAGTTCTTCTCTTAGTACTCTTAGTCAAGTAGAAAGGGGAGATTTACTTGAATTTAATAATCTTTCCAATATGAAATGATCTTTTCAAGAGTATCAGGTGTTACAAGGACATAAAGGTGTAAGTTGAAACATAGTGTACTAGGTTCTTTATATAGCTTTCCAGTTTTGGAGAAACTTGTAACCTAGTGAATGTGGGATAAAGGTAAAGTAGAATTAGAAAGGGATAAGTATGATTAGAAGATATTAATTAAATATTAGCAACTCATGGTAGTTGGGGGTGATTTACTTAATAAACTAGGATTAATTAATAAATCAAGTTAAGCTTATAGGAGACATTTGGAGGTGATTTAGAAGGAAATTAGTAGAATTTGAAGGGTTTAAAAGGGGGAATTTAACCAATAGGAAGGTTTGTTAATTATATGATAGATTGAAAGGATTAATTAAATAATAATAGTTATTTAATTAAAAGTGGATTAGAAACTAACAATGTGTTGTTAATTGATTGAGACGAAGGTGAATGTTAGCTAATTAGTAGGAAAACACTAATTATAATGAAATGATGAGAAAGAAGATAAATAAGGTATTTTAGCATTAAAATTTTGTAGTTATATTTACGTGTATACATTTTCTCCTCTTTGATGTGGCATAGCAAAAGTGACACCATTTCAAAGATAGTAGACAATTTTAAACAATTTGGAGTAGAAGAAAAATTAGTAGGATGGACAATGCCCCCTCGAGTGTCGATGGGGTGATAGAAGATGTCAATTGTTACTCGAAAGAAGAGAAGAACAATCATGCTAGAAGACAAGTCGATCGTGAAAACAAGATATGCTTTTCTTAATAGATCATATGGAAGAAAAACTCATAGTGGGGGAAGGGATTCAAACTTGGCTTGGTTAGCCATTGTTGGAATCAATAAAAAGAGTTAAATTTTGTGCCTCAAGTGGAAGAAGCAAGGGAAGGGGGAGGGAAAAATGAATCACTGTGATAATTATGTCTCAGAGGAATAGGTAGAAGAATTGGAAAATGATGGGTAGAAATTTAGTTAGAATGGAAGATAAGATAGATGATAAAAGGGAAGATCGTGACATAGTATATGTACCATCTTGGCTTGAAAATACCTTTTATTTTATATAAGCATACAAAAAAGGGTAAAATGACATGAAGAGCCATAATACAAATTTTTGTTGATTTTTAAAGGACTAACTCAAAGTAAAATATTTAAGAAAATTATTGTGAGAAAAATAACAAGCGGAAAAAAAAAAACAAGCAAAAACAAACATACTCAAACAAACAACGTTCAAGAAAGTTGTACCAATGTTTTTTTATCCGATTCGAGTTCCCAAATGTTTTAGTTATATGATGAGGGTTAAAGCAATAGAGTAGATGGAGGAGACAAAATTCCCATGAAAAGCAACATGTACTATGAAAATGCCCCGAGAAATGATAAATGTCGGGAAGACAGACTCAACAAGCAAACTAGCTTTTTTATGAAGGAAGGTCACAATATGATCCACATGGTGTGCACAAGAATTAGTAAGCACTGAGGTAGGATGTTTTGTAGGATAGTTTTTATTTCTATGATTTTGTGTTTTGTGAATGTTTAGGATTTTTGATGTTTTACCAATGTTTTGGATTTTGATGTTTTACCAATGTTTTTGTATTTTGGCGGTTTTACCAATGTTTTTGGATTTTGAGGTTTTACCAATGTTTTTGAATTTCTAGGATTTTGTGAATTTTTGGTTTTTGAAAGTTTTCCGAAGTTATGTACATGAAAATGAAGATGAAAAGATGTCCCTAGTGAGAGGTGATAATATACAAGGGAAAATTCCACATCTATATATAAGAAAAAGATAAGACAAATCAAAACTAGGAGGGTTAGGCTCAACAAGATGATGGACTCAAGATAATGAAGTGGTAGGAAGGAGCGAGGATGCCTTCGGTGTGAGATGGACAAGAAAAAATAATAGAAAGAAGTACAATATTGTTTATTGAAAGGGGACAAAGTTTCCCTCAAACATGGTAAAAGGAAATCTTATACACATGAATGTTCTAAATGAAGTAGAAGAATAGTGTGGATGATATAGAAGGATATGTAAAATGCAGCTTAGAAGACTCACAATGAAAAAAAGTGATGAGCCAATAGGCACAAATCATGAGACAAAATAAGGACTAAAGAAAGAGTCTAAAAAAGATCCAAACATCCCTTGGTAACATATTACTCTTGTTTTCTCATTGAGATACAATGTGTGCACATGGAAATTAATTACCTCTTGAAGTGAAGATTTGATAGGTAGTAAGTGAGGATAAACTAGCCAATGTGTAGGAATGATTGATTTATAAATTTGATTGGTGAATGGATGGTGGAAGGAGAGCCATACATATATCTGCTACCAGTCAGGCATCCATAGCCCCGACAGAGATGTATTTGATTCTAGTCACAACATTTCTCTACTATTATCCAGAGGTCTATAGCCCCTATAGAGATATTGGAAATACCCACAAAGAGAGTTTTATATTGTTTTGATTTTAATTTTTGATTGTTTTCATTAAAAATTTTCTTTTGAAAAATTATTTCAATTGTTTTGATAAGGGGTTAAGAATCACTTTGATGGCTTTATGGAAGGATATGGAAGTGATTGTGATGATGACATTGGCTAGTGTCAACAAATACACCCAAAAGTTCTTCACAACAAGTTTATTAAATGTATGATAGTGATAGGATATCTAAGAGGTCAGTTGTTCTTTAATTTACTAAGGTGATGAAATACCAAGGTCAAAATGGATACTATAAAGATAAATGTTACACAAAAGTGCAAATAGACCAACCAAAACATCACTAAAGGGATGAAAATGTTGGGTGACTTACAAAGGAATGGAAAGAAAGGAAATAACATATATGTGTATGTAACATCTAATTGCGATGTTTGATCTTTGTACCTTTTATTTTTTGTAATGTTTTATCATTTTTTGAAGGATTTATGAATTTATTAGATTTTTATGGTTTTGCAAAGGTAAAATAGTAAAGAGAGAAGATGGAATTCTCAAGAATCAAGGAGACGATGGAAATGGATGAGATGGGATGGAGGAAAAAGATCCATGATTGGGTAGGAATAATAGGATATGATGGGTTAGAGAGGTTAGGACCAACAATGTCACTTCGTGTGATAGGATCCAACAACAATGGTTGTGATTTCTTTAATAAGGAGACTAGGATTTATTTTCTTATCAAGAGTGATACTCTCTCGAATCTCAATGATTGTGGTGAGATCATACTCGATAAGTGATTGTGATTTATCAAGCGAGATGGATTTTGTATGTAGGAGATTGAGTTCACTCTCCATATATTTTTGCACTTTACGTCATATTTGGCGTTTGCATTTGGTGTATATTTTTGAATCGCGTTTTATTTTTGGATTTGTGGTTATTGATTTGTTGGGAAATTTAAAGCTATTTGGGATTTTGATCTTATCTTGATGAAGAAATTTTTGTTTCATATGGGCTAATGTGTGCTTTGTTTGGTCCCAAGAAATGGGAGAAGAAAGTAGACGTTTGGGATTAATGATAGGATTGTTAGGGATGATGGTGGGCTTGTCACATTTGTTGATAGAGGGATGATATGATGAACTAATAAGATATGGTCCAAGTATTAAATAAAATGAGCTAGGAGGTGGCCCAAGAATAGAAGATGATGGGCTACTTGGAGGTGTCTCATAGATAACAGATGATGGGCTACCTGGAGGTGTCCCATAGATAGAAGATGGTGGGATACTCAGAGGTGTCCCATAAATAGAAAAAAAATAAGGGGTACCAGAAAGTGTCCCATGAATAGAAGAAGAAGGGTTCTTTAGGACATGGCCCATAAATAAAAGAAGAAGTGATACTAGGATGTGGCCCAAGGATAAAAATAATGGGCTACAGGAGGTGACCCATATATAAAAGATGATGAATGGTTATTGGGGCGTGGCCCAAGAATAGAATATAATGATGTGATCTTAGGAGGTGGCCCATAAATAGAAGATAATGGGCTACCCATAGGTGTCCCATAGATAGAAGATAATGGGATACTCGGAGGTGGCCCATAAATAAAAGATAACATGCTCTTATGAGGTGGACCACATATAGAAGATGATGTGGAACTAGGAGGTGACCCACAGATAGAAGATAATGGGCTAACAAGAGGTGGCCCAAGGATAGAAGATGATGGGATACCAAGAGAGGTGACCCCTGAAACAAAAGATAATGGGATACCAGAAAGTGGCCCAATAATAGAAGATGACCCAAGGAGATATTATGATTGAATAGGTGTGATATGTAAGGAATGATTAGGTGATGAGAAGATAGGCCGAGGATCAATAGCAGGACCCATGTGTTTCACCAAATAATTGAGAATGTGATGAGGGACAAACAAGAGGAGGATTAATTTTGATTATCTTATGTTCTTCCTCTATTTGTTGACCATAGGACTCAACCTCTTCCCCACAATACGTGGATGCATCGAGGTAAATATATAATCCTTTCATGTGATCCTCTAGAGGAATTTCATCATGTAGCCCCATGAATTCTCTGATTGCTTCTTCATTCTAAAAGAAATTGATCAATATGGGTCATTGGTCATCGGTGATAGTAGGTTGATTGGAAGGAAGGGGTCTAAAAAGTGTTGAAGATTTAGAAGATGTTTGATGGTGTAGATGATGGGAAGGTTTGACCTTATTTCTCTCACAAAGGAAATTGATAGTGCTTCGAAAATATATCTTAGCACATCATTTCTTTTGACTTGTTCAATGTGGATGCAAACATTGGTCTTTAGAAGATTGATAAGGATATGGTAATATATGGTTGAAAGGGATTGAGGGCCAAAGAGAGATTGGATTTGGATTGATAGAAGAAGATGACTCAAGAGACAAAGTAGATTTAGATTTGGATGTCTTGAGAGTTGAATTAGATGTGATTTTGGGATAGTTTAGCATTGGGTTACCTAGAAATCGCATAATGTAGATAGAAGAAGGGAATATTATGGAAAGATGGTGGATTACAATGCAAGGGTCAAATTAAATGGTTGATTAGAGGAATTTTGAGTCATACGGATCTTCAAAGGAGGAAGATGTCATTTATGATCCATAGGGATCCAAAATGACTCTACTTCATCAAATTAGTTAGCACGAAGAAGGAAAAATAACACACGGAGGTTCTATATTTTTAGTAATAGGACCACTTTGCCCCACTAGGGCAGCGGTCTAGGACTACCGATCTCCATTGGGTGGCGGTCATGGATCTTTTGGATAGAAAACAAAAATATGAAATGAACAGACCCGAGAATTTGGAAGGTTGTTTGTGTCTCTTCTCCTCCATGAATTTCCCCATTCTCTTAGTTCACGGGAGGACATGAGAAAGGCTATAAATACATGTTTATAAAAGAGAAAAAGATCATTGAATCATGAAATCAAGTGAGTAAGAATTTCTTAGTGATGGAATTGTGTTTTGGAGGAGAAAGGAGTGTTGGGACAGAGTAAGCAAGTATTTGGGAGGAAGTGAGAGATATTATCTACTTCTCTTTCATAGTTATTATAAACTATGTACTTCTTATTTTGAATTGGCCAATAAAATTGGGAAGAAAGAGCAATTTCCCTTCCTAATTGGTTTTTTCCTCCTCTAGAGGTTTCCAGGATAAAATTTGTTGGTTTTTATGAGCTAAAATTCTTTCCTTTCCTGTAATTGTGGATTCTAAGCATAAGCATAATTCATTCACTAGCTATCTTTGTCATTTTCTAATAGAAAGTAGAACAACAACATTTTTTTGTGATTCTTGGGATAATTCCAAAGTTGAAGAGTTCTGAGATCATTTTGGTATCACATTAACAAGTATCTAGGATTGTGTTATTTGTTCTTGGATTTGTATATGTGTGACGAGATCTAAAGGTGAAGAGGCTTTACCTTGCGATCCAAAAATTTCTACAAAGAAGTGGAAACAGAGAATTCGGGGACAAATGGAGGATGAGAACTTGGTCCATAGAATCGAGATCTTTGGAAACCATGATGGATAGGATGTTCGGAAGGAAAGAAGAACTTGCATATTTGTAGAAGATAGCTTCTGTCAAGAAAGACTCCATGGACTCAGTGGTTTGGGGCTTAGCTGAAAATTTTGGCACAAGAACGAGCCACCATGAGGAGATTTATGGGGAAGAGCATGAAGAAGAGACTTCAAACGCAAGAGAAAAGGTAAAATATGATCATACTCCTTTTAAAGTTGAGACAACATTTGATATTAAAATATTTGAAGGACAAGTAGATGCGAGTTTCTTGATAAAGGTTAAAACAATTGGAAGTCTACTTTAGCGTCCATAATGTCACTAAGGCACAGAGGATAACCTTTGCATGTCTCAAAATGGAGGGTTATGCTCTGGTTTGGTGGGAAACCCATCTAACCACTTGTGAAAATAAGAAGCATCCTATTTTGAAATCTTGGTATGAATTTAAAGAATTACTTAGAGTTAACTTCTATCCTATTGGCCAAGTGACCAAATGATTAAATGGTAGTATTTTAGATAAGGAAGTGGTCAAAGTGTGTAGGACTATACTACAGAGTTTCAGAGGTAGGCCATGTTGCTAAACATGGACTTGGAGGATGAGGATATTCTAACTAAGTACTTGGGAGGACTTCACACTCACCTTCGAAGAAAATTCATCTCCACCAAGCCCAAAGATCTCAATGAGGCGTGTGTGCAAGCATACTACATAGATGATGAAAATAAGAAAGGGGAAGCAGATCAAGGAAAAGCGGTCAACAAATCAAAAAAAAAATTATATGGGAAAACAAGTAACAAGGGTAAGTGGAAAGGGAAAGGTAAATAAGATGCCACTACTTTAAATACTTTTAAATATCCCAAGAATTTTTGCAAGAAGCGTGATATTAATGGTCATTCTAACGCTACATGTTGAAGTTACATCCGGAGTTACATCAAAATAACCGAACCAAGGACTCAAAGAAGTCCATGGCACAAACTGTAAAAATAGAAGGGGAGGTGGAAATCAAATAGGACTCGATGTAGAAGAAAGTCTTGGATACACGACCACCAACATGGACAGCTAGGAAGAGGAGATGGGTAGACTATTCCGAGATCAATATAACTAAGGTAAATGCTTTAGGCGATACCAGTTCTCATTCTAACTTGATTTATGAAGCGGTTGTAAAGAAGCTTGGTCTTGAGACTTACGAGCATCCACACACTTATCCTTTGGGTTGGGTGAAGAAGGGTGTTGAAATTCAAGTAACAAGAAGATGTAAGGTCATGTTTGGGATAAATTCCCAATATATTGATGTTTTGGAAGTGACGTTATTCCATTTGATGCTTTTGATGTTGTATTTAGAAGTCCTTAATTGTATATTAGGGATGTTATATTTATGATAAAGGAAAACCGGTACGAGATGGGTCAAAGATGGGATCAACTACAACATCTAGGCACACTAGCGTAAGACACGGGTTACTATGGTGAGTGCTAACCAAACAAAATGACTTATTCAGGAAAATCATAATAAGTTTTGTTTACTTTTGTTAAAGGATAAACAAGATGGGGTAGAAGTCTCGAAATTTCTAACCATGGAAATCATGATTTGGATAGTATTATTCAGTATTTTCAGGAATTTTTCAGGCTCCCAGTGGGTTACCACCAAAACGGGAAGTAGAGCATGAGATTCAGCTATTGCCATAGTCCCCTCTACCGAACATTGGGTTGTATAGGCAATCCTTGCTTGAGAGTACTGAAGTAAAGAAACAACTCCAGGAACTACTAGAACAAGGGGTGATACGTCTGAGCACCTAGCCATGTGGTTCACCTATTGTGATAGTGCCAAAGAAGGATGGTTCTTGGAGAATGTGCATCGACTACCACACTTTGAACAAGATCACCATAAAGAACAGATATCCACTTCCCCACATAGAGTATCTCTTGGACCAGCTTCAACATGCCAAATTCTTCATGAAGTTGGATCTCAAGTCGGTTATCACCAAGTCAGAATGAAGGAGGAGGATATATGGAAGACTGCCTTCAAGAAAAAACATGGTTTGTATGAATGGTTAGTACTTTCTGTTGGGTTATCATGCAATGCACACACTACATTTATGAGATTGATGAATGATGTATTGTGGGATTTCATATATTCATGTGTCATTGTATATCTAGATGATATCTTGATTTTTAATGCCACATGGAAAGAACATCTAACTCATTTACACAATGCAAGTCTTGCAAGTTCTAAGGAAAACCAACTACTTTGTAATATGAAGAAATGTGAATTTTCCAAATAGTAAATTGTCTATCTTGGGCACGTGGTTGGAGGAGGAGAGCTACGAGTGGATCCAAAGAAGGTGGAAGCCATCACTAATTGGCCAACACAACCAAGAGCCACAGAGACTAGGATTTTTGTGGCATCAGTCCAGTACATGCGGAAGTTCATTCTAGGCTTCTCCGCGATTGCAACACCTCTACACACAGTAACCACAAAGAGTAAGGGTTTTGACTGGGGTAAGGAACAAGACAAATCCTTTGAGTTATTGAAATATAAGATTAGTCATGCTCCAGTACTTTATTTTTCTAGTTTTTAGCATCATTTTGAAGTAGAGACATGTCAGTGATTACGATATAGGTGCAATGTTGCTTCAAGGAGGTAAACCTGTATCCTATCATTCTGAAACTTTTACTTCAACATTCAAATGATATGCAATATATGATAAGGAAATTTATGCACTCATTCAGGAAATTAAAAAATAGAAGCATTATTTGTTGGGTAAAGAAACTATTGTGCACACCGACCACAAACCTCTCCGAGTATTTGCAAACACATTCTAAATTGCAGCGGGTAAGGCACTATAAATGGATGGGATTCCTTGGTAGTTCCATATGGTGATCAAATACAAGAAGGGTAGTACAAATTTTGTGGTATACATGTTGTCTAGGCCAACCACATATGAGAATTTTTCCTTTTTGGCCACTATCTCTCATATTGAGCCCTTCACGAAGGAAGCTTACGGAGAGGCATATGCCCAGGATAAATATTTTGGGGTGACATTTTACTAGTTGCAGTCCCAAGGGACTAAAAGGACAGGGATTGAAGATTTTTATATCAAGGACGAGTTGCTCTACTAATGGGGGAAGCTTTGCATGCCTAAAGAAGAAAGACTTCTATTGATGAGGGAAGCACATACCTCAAAAGTAGCGAGACATATCGGTGTTGGTAAGACCCTAGCCCACTTGCAAAGGTATGTGTATTGGCCCAATATGCAAGAAGAAGTATCAAAATTTATACATGGATGTAAACTTTGTTGTACCAACAAGCCTAAGACTAGGAAGGAGGGTTTGTATATGCCTTTGCCAGTACCTACTCGTTTGTGGGAGGACATTTCTATGGATTTTGTAGGAGGATTACCTATGTCTAAACATGGCCATGAATATCTCTATGTTGTTGTTGATAGATTCCGTAAGATGTGTGTTCTTATGGCATGTAAAAAGATACTAAAATCACATGAGGTAGCAAATATTTTCTTTGCTAATGTATGGGTGCATTTTAGTTTTCCAAAGTCTATTGTTTCTGACAGTGATTCTAGGTTCTTGGGGAAGTTTTAGACTACTTTATGGGACAAGATGGATACCAGGTTACAGAGAAGCACAACTTTCCATCTACAAATAGATGGGTAGATAGAGGTAGTGAGCAAGACTTTGGTATAGTTGATTAGAGGGTATAACAACAAATACCCAAGGACTTAGGATGAGTCCTTAGCCTACATTCAACATTCCTATAACTGGGTAGTACACACATCCACTATGAAGTCATTGTTTGAAGCATGCTTGGGATATCTACCTACAAATCCATTGGACATAGAAGTTGGGCAGTAGGATGACGAGGAGACACGAGACACGGGGGTGACTAGAGCAAACAAACTCATTGAGAGGATCTAGAAAATCCATCTCAAAGTCAAAGAACAACTAGATAAATCTCAAGCCAAGTACAAAGCTAGGCACGATCAGCATAGGAGGGAACATAAGCTTCATGTTGGAGATAGAGTTTGGATTTACTTGAGCAAGGAGAGACTACAAGGTCAAGCACGGAAGCTCAAGCCACTACGATATGGACCCTTCACCATATTGGAGCAGGTTGGAGAAAATGCTTTTCGACTTGATTTGTCATCATTTATGAGGATTTACTCGAGACTAAAAGCGTGAGAAATTACACCTATATGAGCCATCCATGCTAGATGAATATGAAGGACTAAAAATGCTACCTTCCATTGAGGATTGTGTCTTAGACAAGGTGAATTGAAGGAGGATGTAGTGTTGAAGCAAAAGGTCGAGAGACTATGAGAGGTCTAAAGGAGTCTTGGTAGATTTTACTGAAAGGAAAAACACCAAGGTATGCCCAATGGTAATCGAAGGAGAAAATCAGGGAATTATTTTCTCATCTACTCCCCACTAAGATTTTTTTGGGACCAAAATCCTCCTAAGCAGGGGAGGTGTGATCCATATGGATCCAAATGACTCTACTTCATTAAAGCAGATCAACATGAAGAAGGAAATATGACAGCGAAGGTTCTATCTTTTTAGTAACAGGATCACCGCTCTATGCGGAGGGGCGGTTATAGAACCACTTTGCCTAACTAGGGTAGGGGTCCTAGGACCACTAGTACGCATTGGGTGGTAGTCCTAGTTCTTTTGGACAAAAACAAAAATACAAAAACGAATAACCTAGAATTTGGAAGGTTCTCTGTGTCTTTTCTCCTCCATGACTTTTCCCATTATTTAGTGCATAGAAGGACATGAGAAAGGCTATAAATACATGTTTGTAGAAGATAACAAGATCATTGAAGCATGAAAGCAAGTGAGCAAGAAGTTCTTAGTCTTTGGAATTGTGTTTTGTAGGAGAAAGGAGTGTTGGGACGGAAGAGCAAGCAAGTATTTGGGAGGAAGTGAGAGATATTATCTACTTCTCTTTCATAGTTATTGTAAATAATGTACTTGTTATTTTGAATTGGCCAATAAAAGTGGGAAGAAAGAGTAATTTCCCTTCCCGATCAGTGGTTTTCCTCCTCCTGGAGGTTTCGGGAGGTAAAATGCGTTGGTGTTTATGAGCTTAAATTATTTCCTTTCTATGCAATTGTGGATTCTAAGCATAAGCATAATTCATTCCCTAGCTATCTCTGTCATTTTCTAATAGAAATTAGAACAACAACATTTTTTTATTCGTGGATAATTCCAAAGTTGAAGAGTTTCTGAGATCATTTTAGGTGACTAATTAAGGGGGTCCTATGGAAAAAGAGAGGACTATAACCAAGGAGTTTAATTGGATGTTTGATTAGGAGAATTTTAAGTTACATGGATCTTCAAAAGAGGAAGGTGTTGTTTGGGAAACTGATTGTTTCTTAGAAGAAATTCTATTGGATCAGGCTTAGGAGTTTAAGGAGAATCAGAAAAATAGAAATGATTAGGAGAAACAGAGAAGAATAAAAGCGGCTAGGAGAATCATAAGAATATAAATAACTAGGAGCATGAGAATAATAGAATTGATTAGGATATGAAGGTGGGGAAGTGGAAAATAGAATAGGTTCCTTATTTTCAATAGTGTGAGGAACCACCGAGATCTAATTGTGATTGGAATTGTTTGACGTGGATTCCTAGACCTAATTTTTTAATTGAAATCCTTCATGGAGAATGAAGTTCTATGTCGGTCGAGTAAGCATGTGTAACGGTGGCCGATTATGCATTTTGTAAATATAGGGATGCTTGTGTGATTTTCCAAAGGGAATTTAAGGAATACCTATAGTGTAATAATGTAAATTCGAAAATCAAGAAATATTTGGAAAACAAGTTACAAATTTGAATGTCAAAATAATTGATGAAAAATTAGCAAAGTAATGACTACGAATGAAGATTTTCCTAGGTGTGAATGTCTCAAAAGTTGTTTAATAGTGCAAAAACACAATTTCAACACTTAAATCGAGTTTTGAGAAAACAAGATTTAAGTATTAAAAATGGGTTGATATGATTTTGGTAGCGTAACAACACAAATTTCAACACTTAAATCAAGTTTAAGAAAACAAGGCTTAAGTATCAAAAATGGTTGATATAATGTGAGCAGCGTAACAACACAATTTCAAAACTTAAATAAAGTTTAAGAAATAAATATTTAAGTATCAATAGGGTTTGATACAACGTGGGTAGCGTAATATTATCACTTTCAACACTCAAATAAAGTTTTAAGAAAACAAGGTTTAAGTATCCAAAAATGGTTAGTACAATTTTGCAGCACTTCAAATAGTGCACTTTTGATAAAAGGGGAGCCAAAATTTTGTGAAGGGGATGTGTTAAAAATGTTTCGTAACCAAAAATACGTGGCACAACTTTGGAAAAGTTTCACCTTGTTCTAAAACAAGGTGGAAACTAAGACAAAGTTTTGCTTAGTAAGGATTTTGATACCAATGATAATGGATATGGAAAAGTTGGCCTCGATGCCAAATAGCTTCCTAGGGATTTTGTTCTCAAAAATCACCAATATTTTTCTAAGAGAGGTATGCTATATTTAGAATAAATTCTAAACAAGGACCATTACCCCACAATAAAATTAATGAAAGAGGCCTCATACAAACAACATTTGATATTCCTCATGGGTTTTACTAGTCAAGTGGGTAGTTGGGGCACTTCCCGTTTCGTCATCCAGTTCCCTCAATGTGCCGACTACTTTGGGGTTCTTGTGGTACTCCTCATAATGAGTTTTATGGCTTAAGCCAAAGCACTTCTCACAATTTTAAGAAAATGGGTTTTAACCCTTATCCGAACTGCAAATAGAGTGCGAGTTTTCATTTTTACCTTTGTTTAAAATGTGTTTATCTTAAATGTCATTCTTTGACCAAGGAAACCTACACACAAGAGATTAGTAATTTTTTCAATTTTGTCTTCAAAAAACATAGATGGTCCTATACTCAAAGGTTTAGTAGGTTTCCATATTACCACAATGTTATAAAAATATCAAGGATCTTAACCATTTATGTTTCTCAAGGTCGCTCAAAAGTGCAAGAGAAGAGCATATGTGGTGTTTGATCAAATTAAACCAACATGGAAATTTTAAACCATGATATCAAGTGTTAGCCATATTTTCAAATGACAATCAAAATGTTAGAAAAGCATCCAAAATTGTTGTCATTTCTGATTCTCAAGATTGCTCGAAATCACAAGAGAAAAGCATATGCGTTTTGATAAAATTATAGAAAAAGGAGATTTCAACAAATATTTAAAAATGTTAACACTAATTTAGACAAAAACCTACATATTAGAATCAAAAACATGTATAAAATTGTAGGAAATTAAAAATCAGCTTTGAAACTTTCATAAATTTTGAAAAAAATTACAAAAATACCATAGGGAATGTTAGCACATACATAAGAACGTTAGTGTAGGGAGATGCATGCTAGCGCAGGAAGTAAAAATTTGAAGCGAGAACATAGGCGTGTGTAAATCAACGTATAAGTGTATAGGTGAACACTAGTACGTGTAAGAAAAATTTAGTTTAACACGGGCACATGCAATGTTACGGAAAAGAAGATAGAAGAACAATAGCGTGCACGTCGGAGGAAAATAGATAGAAATGCTAGCACATGCAAGCAAAATTTATTGTAACACCAATGCATGCGGTGAGATGCAATCACATGTAGATGAATTCATATAGGCGAGATGAACATAGGTGCATGCAATGGTACACAAATGCATGGAAAATGATACGATAGCATGCTCGGATGAACACTAGCACAAGGAACTTATACTGCGTAGAAAAATGTCAAAACCGAGCCAAAAACAACACAAATCTTAGATTTTTCTCATCAAGACTAAAATTTGATAGCATTTTTCCTCCTAACTATCCATAAATAACACTCAACACTATCAAACATCATTAAACACTCTTTAAAACCAAATAATTTCAACAAATTAAATCTTATGCATGGAATTGATGTCTAAACTAAGAAAACATAAATAATGTGCATGAGACAAAGGGAGTCCCATTGGACATGCCATATGTATGCATGTGAAACTAATCTAAGTTAATGAAATGAACCTAACACCAAGTAGATTCATAACTTATTTAATCAAACAAAAACATCATAATAAAGCATAAAGGAAATCTTAACTAATTATACATAAAACATTAAATCAAACATCAAATGCAAACCTCCTTTGATTGTTGGATGTGCGTTTAGTTTCTATGTATTTCCTTTGTGGAGCGACAACAATTATGCATGATTAAGGAATTTCTTGAAGGAAGAGTAATATATCTCACCAATATGGCTTGATTGTCATTTTAGTTCTTCTCTTACTAACCTTGCCAAGTATAAATGAGAGATTTACTTGAATTTGATAAGCTTTATAATATGAAATTCTCTTCTCAAGCAAATCACATGTTAGAAAGACATGAAGGTGTAAGTTGAAACATGGTGTACTAGGTTCTTTATATAGCTTTCTAGTTTTGGAGAAACTTGCAACCTAGTGAATGTGGGATAAAGGTAAAGTAGAATTAGAAAGGGATAAGTATGATTATAAGAGATTAATTAAATATTAGCAACTCATGGGAGTTGGGGGTGATTTAATTAATCAACTAGGATTAATTAATAGACCAAGTTAAGTTTATAGAAGCCATTTGGAGGTGATTTAGAAGGAAATTAGTAGAATTTTAAGGGTTTGAAGGGGAATTTAACTAATAAGAAGGTTTATTGATTAAATACTAGATTGAAAGACTTAATTAACTAGTAATGGTTAATTAATTAATTAAAAGAGGATTATAACTAGCAAAGTGTCATTAATTGATATCTAAGATAGGGGAAGCTAGTTAACTAATGATGTGTCGTTAATTGAACGAGACAAAGGGGAATGTTATCTAATTAGTGGGAAAACACTAATTATAACGAAATAATTAGAAAGAGGATAAATAGTGTAATTTTAGCATTAAAACCATGTATTCATATTTAGGTTTCTATAGATATGAATTTGAGAGATCTAAGTGATTGCCACTTAAGGTGTTGTCTTTATTTTTATACTTAGATGCCTAGGTGCACTAGAAATTCACTCAAATAGATTTGATCACTCACTTGAAGCACGTGAAGCCTAAGAAGTCCGTCTTTGTTACTAACTTGCAAGGTGTTAGCATGCATGTTCATAATAACCATAATAAAAGGATATATTACATCATATAACCACATCCATTAGCTCACTTGGAAACACACATAATAAGGAAAACATATAGTTCACATAAGGATCAATATAATATTTACCATATAATAGACATTAATGACCAAAATCCATCCACAAATATCCATCATATTAATTCATCACAAAACAATAGTTTAATGCATTATAATCACCGTCGGGAAGTCATGCGCGCTCATAAACCAACAACATAACTCTAATACATCTAGTGATACTAAAACCATGCAAATCAAACACGCGCACACACACACACACACACACACACACACACACACACACACACACACACACACACACACACACACACACACACACACACACACACACACACACACACAAGGGTGGGGACTTGTCCTTCACCACATGTCCACTCTCAAAATAGGATGCATGCTCAAAATAGCCATGCGTCACTACAAAGATAACTAAAGAAGCATGCAAGATTTTCCTAATAATAGATTATCTATAATTAATTCAAGATATAATAATATTATTAGCTCAAACTTTGCATGAATCTTTATCTTCCACATGCTCCCAAAATAGCCTTTACGTAGACTTGAAGTCTTCTTCCTTGATCCAATGTGTGCTCCACACTCCAACCTATCTTTATCCCATAACATGCAAAATGACTAAGTCTCAAACTCTGTCTTTCCCAGCGCGCCCTTCGTTCACCAAAATTTCATGCGCACCTACGTGCCCCCTCCTATGCACCCTTTTCCCATGCATCTCTAATACTTAGGTAATATTTTCTTTGGGTCAACATTACCCCACATTAATTTCATTTTCACCCCCAACAATGGGTATGCATACCTTATCACTCCAAATAATAAAGATAAAAGAAGTAAAGAATGAATTTACAAAATAAATGAAATAATGTAAGAACACTTGATAATCAATGTGTTATTCGTCTATAAGCAACAATAGCTTAGGTATTCATTCTTAATGTCTCCTTCCATCTTGGTCTAGTCAATGAGTCCCTTTTTTCCTTGAAATACGAATGTCATCAAGTAACCCGTCCATTTCGGTCCAACGTCATGTCTTCCCCTTATGTTTTAAAACCTTGATAACATTCACAAAATATGAAATCATGTCTTACATCATGTCCATTATTCGTGCTATTAGTTTCCCAATTTCCTTTATTCTCTCATTATGAGGATCCCGGGCTGCTTTGAGTGCATTGCACTTTTCTGCAAGTAATGTCAGCCTCTCCTCACGTCCCAGAGTTTCATTTTTATTTGTAACAAGGACCTCATTCTCTTCAATTAATGTCCTTATTTTTATGATTGGATCTGGATCTTCACATACCTGTAGCACCATATTTTCCCTCTTCGATTCATCTTTAAAGGTTTATAGTAAAGCATCATACTCAACTATTCTGTGCATGACCAGCTTCTTTGTCCTCTCTTTCTCTCTGTTATAAATTTCTTCTCCCTCAGGAATCCATCTCCATGGTTTCCTTGGGTGCACCTAATTTATTTCCAAGGAGTAGGTGTACACAGTGCTATAAAAAGTGCAAGGAAGAAGAGTATGTTTGTTCGTGAGCACGTCAAATTCTGGATGTGCCTAAATGATCTCTCCTCCAATCTCCATGACAAACCCCAGAATTTTCTCCTTATTCTCCTTGTCCTTCTCCTCGAGAAAACCCCAAAATTTTCTTCTTCTTCTCTTTTTCCTTCTATGTGGAAAACCCTAGAATTTTCTCCTTCTTCTCTTTATCCTTCTTCCACCCATCAATCAATTTCTCTATCTATTCCTTCAAACTCTTATTATCTTCTAGTAGCGCCGTAAGTGCAACTTCCTTGTCTATATTCATGCACACCACTTCATTTTCCATCTTTTTTAAGGCATTACTTGCGTATTCATTTGTAAATTTAGTTGGCTTAATTGTCTAGTGTGTGGCTTGAGCTTTATTTTTCATCTTCCTTCTTATACATGTGTCCTCCTTCATATCGAACTTAGGCTCATCCGGTGAGTATGCATGCTCCATGACAATTGCTTCCCGTGCGCATGTTTCTTGCCTCTAGATCCATTAACTCCCACCCATATAACTTCTTAGGCTCCAGAGTACTACTCTGAAACCTAGCACGAATGATTTTAGAGGGGTCGTCAATGTACCCAAATGTATGCATCTTATACATATCTCCATACTTATTTCTCCAAGAATGACAACCCTTAGGAATGTGTACTTCAATATCCAAACTCGGGCCTCCACCTACCACACCTACATGTTCACCAGTAGGCTCACTAGATGGTTCTCCCTTATCTTTTTGTTTCTCTTCTCCTACGGAACCCCCACCTCTTCGCACTCTTCGTATGCCTTTGTATCATGTTGCATCTCTTTGTATTGAGGATCCTCTACATCCACATCAATAACATGAGTCTCCTTTATGATATGCGTGCTTTCATCTGACTTCTCCTCCTCACTCTCCTTAGTGGGAAAATACTTGCACCTATTCTTTATTGGTTCAGGCTTGACAAGAGAGGTTTTGGGTGATCTCCTCGGTGGATGTGAGGGTCCCACCCCTACACTTTTTGTTTTGGTTCTCCTTAGTACTCTCTTAAAATCCTAATCTTTAGGGCCCTCACCTTTCTCCATCTCCATTGTGCCCATCTCCTCTCTCACTTCTCCACCTTCTTCCTGTTTGGGAGGAGTTGTCTTGCACATTCTCTTTTCCCCTATAGTTGGTTGCATGATTGAGCCATGATCCAGGCTGCCAATTTCTTCCTTCATTTCTTCCTCCTCAATCTCTTCCTCATCTGTGAGAGGATGATTAGGCTCATCATCTTGCAAGTTCCCCACAGTGTAATTCCCCATAGGTAATTCAGAACTTTGAAATCATTTTCAATATACTTCCTATCACCTAATTTAGGTTTAAGGTAAATGTATACCTTAACCGCGCCAAGCTTCCCAACTGCTAGACTCATAGAACTTATATTTATATCAGCGAGATCAATTTTTCAATATAAGCATATTTACGTGGATGTGTGTGTATGTGTGTTTTCCTGAGAGTATGATATTCACAGTCCACCGTGTCTGCATCAAATCTTAATATGCATGTGTTTTAAAATATGTTTACCAAATCTTGGAAGTAGTACGAGGTGAAGGCGCGGTGAAGCTTACACCAAGGGCTCCACTTCCCATCCTTCATACCAAATCTTTCAATGTAAAAATGCTGGAAGACTATAAACTAGGTCTACTTCTCCAACACAACAAGTAGGTCCTTTGGGATTCTCCACTCATGCTCGAAGGCCTTGTGCATGCATCTATAGCAAATTTACTGACCTCTGTTTATAAGTACCACTCATAAATACATCACATGTTTACTTTTCAAATATGACTTCGCCAATGATTTCTTCTCCTCGGGAAATTTCCAAATCTTCTCCTTTAGCCCATTGAGCACCCCAATTTTCACAAACACAATAGATAAAAAAATAGCACCAGAACTTATCTTGTCTTTTTGGTGCACTTCTTCAATTATAGTCTCGAAATGAAAGTAGAAAAGTTATATACCACTCCCTCGGACATCTTCTTATCAATATGGATCCATTTCTTATTTACACGGCTCTAGCACTCCTAGTTATTCAACTTAGTGGGAGGTGCGTAGCAGCCTAGATCACAAAGTGATCTTCCAAGTTATCAATATCCATAGTGCACCCTCCTTTTGCATATGCCAACGTAGAATAAGTTGCTTTTATGGCCTCATCATGATTGAGATCATTGTTAATCTCAAAGTGCCCAAGCTCCTCGAAACCGTCAACCTTCTAATAAATGGCGCGGTGAGTCGCATCCCACCGCCCTGCAAAATAGAAAAAGTACTCATGGACTCGGGATATCAACCACTCGATATAATTTTTGGGTTTTCTAAAATATGGTAGCTCATATAGCTGCATGACTCCAACAACCACTGTCCTACATCGTCATAGATGGCCATATCATTTTATGTTCAAAAATCTATTTTTATTACCAGGGCCTTGTCCAACTCATCCTTGTTAATTTTTTTGTTGTGATTGTAATGGCTCACTTTGCTCCATCTAATATGAGAGTCCCAATCCAATCCCATTATTACGCCTTCAAGATACCACATCTATGAAAAATGGGACTCAAGTGCATCCTTCATTTCTACATCAACTTCATTTTACTTCTTACCTTGGGTAGCTGCTCCAGATGCTCTCTTAGGTTCCATTGTGATGATTTAAAACACTTCTTGTACTCTCTTTGGTCACTATAAATCAAAATTCATGTGCCCTAGCTGTATTTTGTTTCCTCAAACCCTAGCTCCACAAATATGCTTCCCACACACCTTTCCCTCACTCAAACACCCTTCCGATGGAGCTCCTTCAAAGGTTGTGCATAGATAACATTGGTTTGATGCCTGTAAATTCTCTTTCATGCACTTTCATACTCAAATCACTCTCTACAGCTCAAACGCTTCAACATGCAAGGTAAAAATGACATCGCAAGCCTTCCTTATATAACTTTTGTAACTTTTCCCACATTTATTACTCTTCACCTACCACCATACTCAACATTAATTACATTTCCTATATTTTTCCACTCTTTCGTTATTTTTTTCATGCCCAGTCGTAACCTTACGGTGTGCTCACTATTTTTGGCCCACAGACCTCCTTATGCGTGCTTCCATGTTCCAAAGTACAAAACCACTACGCTTTATACCAAATAGTTTCACATGTTGTTTCCTACCTTGCGTTACACTGTGTGTTCATCCTTCCATTTTCAATATGAGAAATTTTCTTTAAAAATACTTCCATACTAAACACCTGTGATATCTTTCTTCTATGCATACCAATCTTCTAGAGGATGTTCATTGATATCTATATAACCACCTGCATTTTGAATTTATTTCCAAATTGGCCCATTTTATTATATCTGCTCCACCCCACACTAAGAGTAGGTGTGGTCCTCTACACATGAATCCAATAGATAGTAATCAGCTCTCTGGTATGCAAACGCACTTATTACAACAAAAAAATGAACTCAATTGATTAAGCATAGCAACAATCAAAGGAAACATATGAAAATAAAATTCATGAAAGGGAAAGATAATCTAAGTGGAAATACTACCTTATTACAAACACCGAGAATATTTATTTATAGTAGGGCTTCATCCTACTCCCATTGAAGTAATTGGGTAATAAAGTACCATCCAATGCTTGTAACCGGCAAGCACATGATTCCAATATCTCTATTACTACAAAGGGTCCCAAACAATGAACTTTCAACTTCCCAGGGTGGTGCACAAACTTTAAATCATACATAAGAACCATCTTGCCCAACTCAAATGATTTATTCTTGATATGCCTATCATGTCATGCTTTTGTCTTCTAGCTCCATTGGGAAATAGTGTGCCACTCATCCAACAGCGTCCATTTTTCTATGAGCTCCTCAACAACTTGTTCATCATCTAATATTCATGTGTGTAATACGCAAGGATGGCAACATGAATTCCATAGGTAATACAACCTCTGTGCTAAAAATCAACTGAAAGGGTGTGGCTTTATTCAAAATCTTGTAACTAGTCCTATGTGCCCAAATTACAACAAAAAATTTATCATCCCAATATTTTCTTCCAACATCAAAAATTTTTGTCAATGTTTGTCCTAGAATCTTGTTGAAAGCTCAGCAGTTTCACTAGCCTATGGATGATAGGGTGTTGTTTTATGGTGTGCCACCATAAATTACGCAATAAAATTTTGATGGTCTCATTCAAAAAATGTGTTCCACTATCACTTGTTAGACTTAATGGACATTCATATCAGTTGATAATGTTCTCCCATTAAAATCTTGCTGATTTAGATGTTGTGAAATCCTTAATAGGAATTGATTCTACCCACCTTTTCAAGTAATCAAGTACAAGTTATAATGTAGTGCACACCAGTCCTACGTGCGGGTGGGGAAATAGGACCTACAAAGTCAATTGCCCATTTCTCAAAAGGTTTAGCACTTGCAATAGGCCTCAAATACATCTCATCTATGTATCCAGGATCCCAAGGCGCTAACAATGATCACATGACTTGACATATTATTTAATATCCTTGTATAAGGTTTCCCACCAAAGGCCAACCATCAGAATATTGTGCATGGTGGCATCTCTTGCATAATGACCTCCTACAATTCCACCATGAGCTTCTTCCATTATTGCCTCACACTCATGCTCCAGTACACACCGGTGTAAAACTTCATCACGACCTAGCTTGTATAAATATCCTCCTTTCAACTAACAAGGTACCGCATGTATTACAAGTTGTTTCTTCTCAATGTCTTCATTCCCTTAGGTGTTTGTCTAGTATGCAAGAATATTGTAATGTATTCTAGTTCATTTGGTGTGCGGTTCAATTTAAAGAGTTGTGGATCTTGAATTGTGTCCTCAATGCTTTGTGCATCCTCACCAGAATTGATTCTCGAAAAATGATCAGGCCATGAGTTACTTTTCCCTGGTTTTACAAAAAATGTAAACTGAAACTCTTGAAATAATAGTATCCACCTTTCAAATGCACCCTTTTAAAACATGCTTGTTAAACAAATACTTAAGTGCCATATGATCTATGAAGAAAATAAATGGTGTAGCCAATAAGTATTTTCTGAACTTGTACAGCATGTAGATCATATACAAAGCTTTGTGCTCAGTAGTTGTATAATTGTGTTCAGCTAGTGTCAACTTCCTTCTTGTAAAACAAATAGGTTGGTCTACAATTCCTTCTTTTGGTTGCACCAATACTACGCCAATTTCCATCCTAGAAGCATTAACATGAACATGAAATTGTTTTTCCCATGAAGGAAAACAAAAAATAGATGTAGTGTCCAACCTTTCCTTCAGTGTTTCAAATGCCTGTTGTTGCACCTCACCCCAATAGAATTTTCCTTTAGCTTTCAGCAGTTCTTCTAGGGGTGTGTAAATCTTTTCACGGCCCTTAATGAATTTCATTTGATACCCTATATGTCCCAAAATCTACGCACCTCACTGATTGTTAGGTTCTTCCAAACCAAAAATTAAAGTGACCTTGGCTAGTTATGCCAATAAACCTTCTTTACAAAAATATGCACTAGCAAAGTGCCAAAAGGTGTTGCAAAGATGCACTTCTAATATTAAGAGAGATGCTCAATTTCCTGTATCTCTCAAACATAAGACTTATATTCTCACAATGGTCCTTAACTAAACCATAAATGGTCCAATCATCCAAATACACCTGTAAAAACTTATGAATAAAGTCCTAAAATTCTTGTACCACAATGCGTGAGAACACCGTAGGCGTATTCTTGATCCAAAGGGAATTACTATGTATGTAAAACTTCCCCACTCAGTGGTGTTTTTCTAATCTTCCTTCACTATGCATACTTGATGATAACCTCAAAATACATACGCAAAAGAATAGATCTCTTTTCGTATAACTCCTTGAGGATCTCCTCTGTAAATGGGGTAGGAAAAGGATCAATAACACATGAAGAATTCATGTCATTATAATCTACACATATCCTTTGAAAGAGGGTTTAAAACTCGCAAGCGAGGATCACGAGAGATGACATGCACATCAACAGACGTGTGAACAGCAGCATGAAGAGATCTTGGGAGGAGTGAGCATCAACCGAATTTGCATGCAAAGATTTGAAACATGGGCAGAACCTGGTTAAGCCATAAAACTCTCCTCTATCTCATAGATCAAATGGGGTGTACATATAGGAGGTGTTAAGTAACCCCCAGTGCTGCAATCATGACAACTCGAGTAGAGAGGGGGAGTTACATTCCCAGAATAGAAGTGTAACTCCCAATGATGCATATGACATACTGACGCACTGACGCGTTGATGCACTGACGTGTAAGGGAATCTCATAATGACCCCTAAATGACACATGGACCTATGATCTCACCTAAGTGAGATGACTTGCCTAATGATGTGGAAAATAACACACACCAACACCCCCCTTCATTGTAACTTAGGATGAGGCGCAAGTCAGAAATGAGAAATGGGTCCCGACACAAAGCCTGATGAGGTACCCATGTATAAGAAAGAAGTCCCAAGTAGTGAAGGAAAACCCAGTGGGAAAAACATCCACCACAAGAGAACAACACACTCTCTAATCTAAGAAAGATGCCAAAGATGGGTCCCGGCCATAGACGAGCCTGAAAGGGTACCCATGTACAAAGAGGCAATCTCTCAAAAAGAAGAAGAAGAGAGAAGAAGAGGGAGACAAGAGGGATGCGAGAAGATGCCATGGATAGATCTGAACTCTGTAACTCTAGGAAGTCTCCTAGAAGAATGTCGATGATGAGATCCTCTACCTCTGGACTGAAGAAGAGCCACCCATGCACTGAACTGCGTGTGTCCGCCTTAGGAAGGATAGAAATTACGTGCTTAAAAGTCTGCCCACTCCACTAAGGAAACCAAAGGCGTAACACAAAGAACTTTGAGTCAGTGCATTTGAAGTGTGACATAGGTCTAGCGAGTGAGTGCTAAGGGCTGAAGGTAATTCCACATGTGTAGAATTTTCAGAGTGAAAAGAGTGAACATTTGTAGAAAGTATGTCCACATGATGTGAAGGCAACAAAACATCCCCCACAATAGAAAATGGATCCACAAGCAAGGGTGGATCAATGAAGGTCTCCAGAAAAGTGGAAGTGGTAAGAGTCCCAAAAGGGGCACTCCCATCAACGGAGATGATGGACTCCTCTGAAACACTTGTAGATGGATGAGGGACCTGTAGTGCATCACGAGTAGACCTGAAAAGATGACTAAGGTCAGGTAGATACTCATCCCAATGAGGGGGCTCAACAAATAGAAGAGCGATGTCAAATAGGTATGAGTCATCCAATGAAGGTAGAGGAGTGAAGTGGGCCTTGCACACTAGAAGTGGAAAGGAGGCTGGTGTAATGATGGTATGAGACTGAGTATGAGACTACTCGATATCTGATGAGATGTGGGAAGTGTCAACACTCTCTAGAATAGTGAGAGAAAGAGGAGAAGAGTCCTCTATAGTACTCTCAACATCAGAACTAGGTGCACAATCCTCGTCATCAAAAGTAGAACCAAGCGAGTCTATGTCAATGGAACTATCATCATATGAAGAAATAGAGGAGACAATTGAATCAGCAACAACAACAAAGGTGACAGTATGTGAAGGGTCTCCATAGAAGGACTGAAGAATGCTCCAGACATGGTGGGGTGGATCTGAGTCTGCCACATGAAACCAGAGAGATCGAGAGACATGCATCATCATGTGACCAAAGACATGGTCACAAGTGTCAAGAAATTCCTCTAGATGACAATGATCAACGGGTGCAGGAACTGGCCCAAGCAAGAAGGGTAAAAGACCCTCGTGGGCGAAGTAATGTTCCATGGAAGCACGCCAAGCTGAATAGTTCCCTCTCTTGGTGAGAAGTGGCGGAGGCTATAAGGTGATCCTACGATGCTCAAGTCTAGAAAGAGAACTCTCCATGATGTAAACTTTAAGATGCACAAAAGCAAGACGTTGAACTCGGCCGATAATGCGTCTACGTGTGAAGGCCAAGAGTACAATCAACCCCCCAGAATGCGGCACTTTATAAAGTAGTGTGTTTACAAAACTGATAATCCCATCATGTAGAATGCGAAAAAACATGCAACTTTGACTAAAGAAGTGCTTAGATCAAGCAACGAGTCAAAAGTTATAACACAAAACAATTCCCGCAACTGATGAGAAAATGCAATAAATGCTGCAAACGCATTAAAAAGTGCCCAAAATGGGTGCAAAGGGTATCGTGTGGGTACCCATTGGAAACGGCATGGAATTTTAGTAGGGTTTTTTTTTACTGTGAGGGGGGATTAGCCTCGTGCCAACCTCAGACCTCGCCCTCCGTCTCGACGCCATAGGAAGGAAAGCAATACAAGCCAAAAACCCAAATTTTAAAATGTTACAATGCCAAATGAATGTTTTGATTTTTTAACACCTTAAAACATTAAAAAAATGTGGGAAGGAGTGTGTGGGGGCCCACACGACCAATTTAGCTATCCAAGGAAGAGGAGAGGGGTCCACGTGCTTGCAACAACCAACGAGCAGTGGAAGATTTTCCAGCCTGCAACAAATGCACAGGGGAGATTTTCTAGCCTGCAGAAGTGGAGTAAACACACAGTGCCATGAGAAAAAATCAACCAGGTGCCACGAGCCAGAAGGTCAAGCCAAACGGTGGAGATGGAAGGAAACACCGGGTTTGGTGAGTTGTGTCGCATCTAGCTAGCAGGGAAATGGTCACCTAATCAAGGTCAATGCCACACATGCCAATGTGCAGAGTTGAACAAGGAACTGCTAACACAGATTTGTAGGTGAAGTAACATCCAAGCAATGGAGGATTCCAACATAGGTACAGACTAGGTTGTGGAGCTGGAGTGGTGGAGGAAACTAGAGCCCAACATAGGTGTGCAAAAGGGTTGAGTAGGTGCAGGTTGGTGAAGCTATGTAAAACCATGAACCTAGAACAAGTGCAGTGACATAGCAAAGTTGGAAGAGCACAAGTCGATGTCTAATGGCCAAGGTGCCATGAGAAACAAAGCCAAATTACAGAGTGTTGAATCGAGAAAAAAGTGAATCTCGTTCGAACAGGGAAAAGGAACACGGCAGTGGAGAATCACGAGCCAGCGTGAATGTAAAAATCCCTCACTCAAGCAAAGACAACATAGTCCGAGTAGAGGACGACCACGTAAGCCAAGTCTGAGAAAAACCAAAACCCAAAAATGTCGAACCAGAAATGAGTGAGATCACCACTGTAAATGAGTCAGCATGCATAAAATGTCCATACACAAGCAACCTCGAGCCAACAAACCAAGCACAAAACCCTTGAACAATGCACGCATTTGAAGTCGCTGCTCCAAAAATTATATGCAAACTTGAAGAAGCCTGAAAATCCGCAAACACCAACATGATGAAATGAACCACAACAAACCCAAACAGAGGTATGAGTCCCGAAATCAATGCAAGTAGAGCACGGTTGGAATATTCATTATGACACATGCATGAGTATCTCGAATATCACACTGCTGGAAGCCGGAAAATGTGCATGCGAGTAAAGCGTCGATGAGTGCACGGATCCACAAGATCCACTCTGATACCATGAAAGATGGTTTAAAACGCAGCAAGCGGGGATCATGAGGGATGAAATGCACATCAACGGATGTGTGAACGGCAGCGTGAAGAGATTTCGGGAGGAGCGAGCATCAAGCGAATGTGCATGCAAAGATTTGAAACATGGGCAGAACCTAGTTAAGCCATAAAACTCTCCTCTATCTCATAGATCAAATGGGGTGTACATATAGGAGGTGCTGAGTAACCCTCAGTGCTGTAATCATGACAACTCAAGTAGAGAGGGGGAGTTACATTCCCAGAATAGAAGTGTAACTCCCAATGACGCATATGACGCACTGACACACTAATGCATTGACGCGTAAGGGAATCTCATAATGACCCCTAAATGACACATGGACCTACGATCTCACCTAAGTGAGATGACTCACCTAATGATGTGGAAAATAACACACACCAACATCCTTATCCTCCCATCCATTTTAATATTGATGACCATGATACTCACCCACTTAGATTCCTCAATGGGCTCAATTATTCTAGACTTGAGCATTTTATCAATTTCTTCCTTTACCTTACACACAGATTAGGATTCATCATGTATGGCCTCTTCCTAATTAGGTGTGTGCCTTCTTTAAGTTTGATTCTCATCTCACCTAAAGAAGGGTGTACTCCTTTTAACTCATGATAGCCCCTCGGAAACAAATCCTAAAAGTCACATAGGAGTTCAATAATCTTAGCCACTTCCTGCTCCAACCAGTAGTCACCAATAATGGCCTCTTTAGGCTCTGCATCTATTCCAATGTTAACCTTCTTTATTTTCATAGGCTCATGATATGCGCGTGCCTTCTCATCTATTGTGTCCATCACCTCATGCATACCTTCAGTGTGGTTAACATCCAAGTTGTTTTCCTCATCATCATCTTCATTTATCGTGCATACCAGTTTACCCTTTTCTTTTTCTTCCCAGGAATGGACCATTTCTTCTTCTTCAGTCTCTTCAAGGTCAAGATGCACCTCTAAATCCATCTCTCCAAACATTTATAATATAAGTTCCTCAACCTTTGCATTATCTCCCAAAGTAAGGCACTTCATAATTTGCGAGTGATTCATTAAATGGAGGTTTAGTAGAAAAATAATCAAAATTATGGATCATACCTGAGGTCATCTCCTACCAATTAACTATTTCCCATGTCAATTCCACATGGACATACCATGTGCACGCGCAACCACTCATGATGGTGTAGAGCTTATGTACACAAAGTGATTGTGCTAAGGCATCCTACCCCTTCATCCAAAGTCTCTCATATTCCCGGATGTTGTGCGAAGAAGGGGAATTCCCATGGAATTTACATATCTAAGAACATACATTTCTCCTTATAAACCTAGTAGAAAAGGTGATTCTCAACTCTCATCATTCCAATAGGTTATTTCTATTTGTATTCTAGTAACACGTTGTTGTCCCACGCAAAGTATAAACCATCATATTTCTTTTGTCGCCCCCATCCTTCCACTAGGATTCCATGGAGTGTAAAAACACATTAGGGTTCCCTTCACCAATGTACCGAGGTACCTGGTTATGACTTAAGCACTGAATGTTACACGACATGATCATGCGAGTAACAATATTGTTGATCTCTCACCTAACTACTTCATACGTTCCATGCACCAAGTTATCACAAGAAATATTTTTAGTGTTACTAATTGAATGAGCATCATCCCATTGTATCACTCCTTCCTTAGATGGCTTAGTTACCTCAGGATCTTTGATTTTGCATGCGTATATCATGTTCAAGTCTTATTCACTTAATGGCTCAACATAAAAAGTAACCTTTGCATCCATAAATGGTATAATTATGCGCTCTTCTTTATTCTCAAAGATAATGTATCCCTTGTTGAAGCACAAATTTGCATTATTCGCATAACACCATGGGCACCCAAGTAACGTTGGGAAACTATCTGCCTCTGCGATCTCCAATACTTCAAAATCCCTAGTAAACTTGGCTTTGTGAATCATAATAGTCACATATTTTAATACCCCAATAGGATTAGCCCAAGTTCTCGTTTTCCATATACAACACATTAGAAGAAGGTTGTAATGGTGGTCTCCGCCAACTGATTCCATGCATCCAACGTGAGTACATCAACTTCTCGCACCTATATCTATCGAGAATATTACTCGAAGCCATCCATATATGACCCCATTGAGTGTAATTTCCTTATCATAATCATGATTATGGGGAGGTATATTTGCATGAAGAATATTCCTCTCGCGCATTACCTACACGCGGTACTTTCTCTCAACCACTCACGATAAGGGATTATGTTCTCTGACGCAATATTCGACATACACTCTCTCAAATCATTTATTTCCTTCGTGGGAGTTCAACCTTATTTACTCGCTCCATCGCATGTGATTGCTCCTTCAAAATCTAAATTTCTCTTGCAAATCCTCGATAACAACCATAGATTCCTGGTAAACCTCTTTCTGATGTGCAACATCAAGGTACTTGACATTAATCACTTCTTTCTTTGTTATATTCAGCTTATACTTCGGAGGTTCACGAGCACACGTAGCATCAACGCATATAGTGACTAAAATGGGTTATAATTTAGAACTAATTCCAACCTTTGGCATCCATTAATCCCCATCTGCATATTGTATCTTAATCATAGCTTCTCCCTTGTCTTGCTTATGATTCTTGTTCATATGCTCATACAAGTCTGGACATTCTCTAAATTTTTTTGTTTCCCACACCATGAGAAAACCACATTTTGAGGGCATTCGTGCTGATAATGATTAGGAGATCCACAAGTAAAACAAGTTCCTCTAGGAAATCATCCTCTTCCACCGCTGTGACCTCGACCTCTATATCCTCTACATAAGCCTCTATTCTGGTTATCCCCATTATTATGCCCTTCATTATGTTGTTCACACTACTCCTTGGATCCAATTTCTACATTGGTCTAGCGCACACTGTCTTAATAGCCTCATCAATATGATAAATAACTTTGTAGTTAACAGTATCATGGGTATGAGTTTTACAAATTTTACAATACATAGATACATTATTCTAGATCATGCGTTGGAAAAGGGGACATCTACTCACATCATGATCCAGTTGATAGATCTCATAATCCAACAACATGGCGTGCACCAAATTGTGATGAAAGTTATCCTTGGTATGTCTTCAACCTCACAATTTGTACACCATATCCCACTGCACATCTCATGATTTGAATTAGCAGAGAGCTTCTCTAATTGTTTTGCCATAGCTGCAATCTGCACCTCTAAAAATGGACTCACTTTGGTGTCCACACTCCCAACTACCTCAACACATAGATCTTCGTCTAAAGCATCACGCGGATCCACAAATGTCTTATGAGATAGTACCATTTTGAATGGAGTCAACAACCCACCAACAAACCATTGTGCATGTTGAATAGGGTGTATGTCATAAGACAACTTTGACAACAAAGTTTTAAAACATGTGTCACACTTCTAAATGCTTTACGATAGGCCCTACTTTATGTCCTTAAGTGCGCTGATAATTTTCTCTTCAAACTCGGAATATGAAACTCAGCCTAGAAACACGAGTGCAAAGCATCATAATCTCTGCCATCTAATGCGAGATCATACTTTATGTACCGAGCTTATGCATGCACCCTTGAAGAGTAGTACTAAACTGACTCGCCTTCCTATCTGGGGTGGTGATTCCCTTAGTGCACCATAGTAGCTCGCACTTGTGCACATGCTCTGCAACATCTTCAATACCTCTATATTTTGGAAAGTGGAGGGACATATTGTAATAAACTTACTGAGGTTGATGTGGGGGTTGCTATGGATGCGGGTCTTGTCCTTCAGATCCAGAACTAGATCTCGCCACCAGTATTTCCTCCACCACCAGAACCACCTGATCCACTTGATCCCAACCCTCCTAATCCTCTAGCAGCGGGCGTCGGACCAATGGATGTACTTCCTTGTGTCCCAACCATAGTACTAAAGCCCGAACTCCCACAGTCTGCAAATTTTTAGGACTTCCGGGCATGCTCCTAATGTTCTACGTGCACACACTCGCCCTAATGACGCGTGAGAAAATATTCCTCCAATCGGGCCCCCAAACAAAAAGATGATTTTTGTCTTTGCCATAGATGAATGTGTTGTTTAATGCACTTTTGTATTCAAAGGAAAATGATATCTACCTGAAGCTATTGGATTACCTATACTTGCATGTTGATTAATGATTACTTTTGGAATTGGAACACTAAGCGCAAGGGCTAGGTCACTAGGTGGGATCAGATGCATGCCTGCGGTCCTTACTCTTTCCTCCCGACGCGCACTCATCGAGAATCCGAAGGGGATTCTCTATTGCACTTGCCTAAGTGGGGGAGATCCTAATGCTTTGACTCCACATCTTCCACATGAGCCTCAAATCCTTCTCGAGAAATCATCCTCCATGCAACTCCACAAACTCCTCATTATACTTAAATCACCTTTCTTCTCTCTGTCATTTTTCCGCAAGGTTTGCCATATTTTACCACACTTGCTCCTCGCCCTACGCGCGGTGGTATGTTTAGCTATCCATAAGTAGGTTCTCTAAACTTAGCACCACCATCAAGATCTTAATTACAAAGGAATAACACGGATGTAAGATCCTTTGGGCCCGCATAAGAATTCAAGTCAACAACTTCCAGACAAGAATACGTAGACACCTTGTAATCCAAAGTATAAGCTGCGTATAACACCAACCCACTAATGATCTACATCACGCGTCCAAGGTTCATCTCGCATCAAACAAATCATGGTATTCTTCTTGCGTCCAAACCCTTGATCTGTAACTCCAACTTTTCTTTGATGCATAAGATGATAACCACTCGAACAACTCTATTGGAAAGCAGAAAAATAACGTTTGATAAAGCTCATGATAAATATGTTCTTCAACCCATGCGTGCACATTGAAATCAGGTCTAGAACCATATCTATGCGCAAATTGATCTTGTCCATCAATTACCCAATCTTTAATGGCCACAAGAGTCAATCGATACGTCATCGACATGTAACGTCCTGGAAAATAATTTGAAAAGAGGTCCCGGCAATAAAACCAAAATGTAGTCTTTATTTTTATACCCAGATGCCTAGGTGCACTGGCACTTCACTCAGATAGGTTTGAGCGCTCACCCAAAGTGCGCAAAGCCTACCAAGTCCCTCTTTATTACTGACTTACCAAGGTGTTAACATGCATGTTCATAATAACCATAATCAAAGTATATATTCCATCATAATAACCAGATCCATTAGCTCAGTTTGGAAACATACATAATAAAGAACATATAGATCACATAAGGATCAATATCAGATTTACCATACAATAACCATGAATAGAGACATCAATGACCAAAATCCATCCACAAAGATCCATCATATTAATTCATCACAAAATAGTAGCTAAATGCATTACAATACTATCATGAATTCATGCACACTCATAAACCAACAACATAACTCTAATACATCCAGTGATACCAAAACCATGCAAATCAATACATATATATAGGGGTGGGGACTTTCCCTTCACCACCCATGCACTCTCAAAATAAGCTGCATGATCAAAATAGCCATGCCCCACTACAAAGATAATAAAAGAAGCATGTAAAGCACTAATAATAGATTATCTATAATTAATTCAAGATATAATCCTATTATTAGCTGAAACTCTGCATGAATCTTAATCTTCCACATGCTCCCAAAATAGCCTTTGTGTAGCCTTGAAGTCTTCTTCCTTGATCCAATGCATGCTCCGCACTCCAACCTATATGTAGCCGTAACATGCAAAAGCGACTAAGTCGCGAACTCTGTCTTTCTCGGTGAGAGCTTCATTCACCAAACTTCTATGTGCACCTATGTGTTCCCTTCTTGCACGCTCTCTCCCCATGCGCCTCACGATACGTAGGTACTATTTTATCCGATCAACATAAGGTAAATATGCGAGTTAGAATTTCTTATATAGGCTTTAGTAAGTAATGTTTTGCATTAATGCTAGCTTATAGTATATAACAAGTCCTATAGAAATATATCAAATTGAAAAATGATCGTTGGGTGGCTAGGAATGAAACCATCAGATTTGGACCAAGGAGTTGGACAACTCGGTCCCAGATGGATGGTCGCATATAGCTAGTTTGTGGGATTCTGTAAAATTTTGGGAATGATGCCTTGGAGGAATATACTATTGATGCAATTAATTATGTGAATGGTTGAGCAGTGTGAATAGACAAACAAGTCATTGAATAGTTATAAGGATAAGTCACCTAGGCTTGGAATGTGTGTGTAAGTCATGATCTAGGGATGAAGCCAAAGTTGCCATTGCCAAATGATAAATTGTTGAATTTAAGTGTCTACGAGTTGTTTAGTTATGTGTAGCTTGAATTGTTATTAAATTTTTGAGCCATGTTTCTATTATCATGGATATTGAGTAGTGAATACGAATCGACACCTTTTATTGTAGCCATCAATAATTTATCTTTTTTATTAGTTAATATATGTTAATGTGCTTGATAAAAATCTAATTACAATCAAGCTTCCATAATCCATACTACGGGACAAAATATTTTTGAAAAAAACTATGTATAATTTTGATGATGATGTTTTAATCTCGAAATCATTAGGACAAAAAAAGATGTAGAAACAAAAAATAGAACCATTTATGAAAATGACACTATTATGGTACCATGGTGTCCAATGTCACCCACTTGAGAGAAAATTAAATCTAGAAATCATTATCACAAACGTTATTTGAGAGAAGCCATTACGATTAGAAAATATATTTACAATTAGAATTTGGGTGATGGCTTAGGCTTGAGCCATGGAGGCTACTTATTTATACATTAACTTAAAATAATTTAAGAATTAGATATTTATTAAGTTAAAGGTAGACGAGAGATGGCAAATGAGTTTTCTCCTAAAATTAAAACACTTTAATAATTGGCAATTTATTACTTTAAAATTTGTTGAGAAAATATTATATACATGTTGTAAAGGGATTTATTAAATATTTTGATATTATAAGAGAGTCATTTATATAATTGGTTGACATTAGAATGGAAGTGACCTTTTTATTAACATTATAGTTGATTGATTATAGGATGATTTTTTTTTTTACTTATCTCCTCCCCTTTGCTTTTATAATTTGAAAACAACTTGTAAAAATGTCTCTACATATATACTCTATCATCAAAATTATACAAACATATCTCAATTTTTTTTGGGTAGTCCATAGTGATTAATGAAAACTTAATGATCCAAAATTACAAAGCTTTAAGATAAAGGGAGTACCACCTATCAATCTCTAAAATGGTTTGCGAATGTTCCCCTCCACACATCTTCGATTAGCACCATAATAACTTACTCATGTGGCTCATCCCACAATAAAATTTTCCTAGATGTGTTATATTATTGATTTTTTTCTTTTTCTTTTTAATAGATGTATTATATTATTGATTTTAAATTTTTTTTTTTGAAAAGAGTGCATTTACTACTAAATTTTAATTTATAATTTTGAAAAAAAAAAACATATAGTTAGTCTCATTTAAACATATCTCCGTTACTAAGACTAACGGCCGTTTAGATTTGTAATCCGAATCCCGTTTGCCATTTTATCGTATTCGTTAAGGTAAATAAGGAGTTTATCCTCCACCAAACTCTTGTCACGTCAGAGTGCTCTGGCATCTCTATCTAGATTCTATGCCTTGGTAGAATATTCCTCATTTCCCATGTTTCATGTGGCCTACAACACTATCTATATATGGGTGTTGTTGGAATTGGTATTGGCAATTGCTATCGCTATGCTTCTTCCATTCCATTCCTGGCTCTCACAATTCTCTGGTTTTCCTTTGGCACACTTGGGTAATTGTGTTTCTTCACGATTCAATAAAGGATTTCTTCTCCTCTAAGTAGGTGTCTAACATGATTCTTGTTGCTTCACGGATTCAAAACCAAAATTTCATTTGCAGGTCAGATTTTTGTTTCTTGCCTACGATTTTCTAGTTTCTTCATCAGGATTTTGATTGAAATGAAGAGGAGACTGTTGTGATACACCTAATTGCTTCATTTTAGGCTCTCCATATCTGCTCTATTGTTTTCTGTTGGCAAAATTTAATGGGTACGGGCTTGTGAATAAACCTGCCATTATTGTGTTTTAGGGTGTGTGATTCGTTTGTCACTGGCTTCTGATTGGGCCTGTTTCGTAATTGGTTTGAGATCTTGTGTCCATAGCTAAGAGGCCTTAAATTCTGAGCTGTTGCGGGGTTTCTGGATCGCCATAATTACTAGTCAGGAGTCAGAGGTCTCCATCTTCTTTAACTTCTTACGTATTTTTGTTTAGCGGGGGCGAAGAGTTGATCAGAGGGGAAACTCGGTTCATATAAATAATGGATGTCCATGAGATCCCATTTGAAGGGATCCATGTTTTCAAGGATGCGCAGATGAAGAGTCTGTCTGCTGAGCCTCTTGTTTTCAGAATCCTGCAGATGATGGGATCTGAGGAATCCATATTGCCCAATATCTGGGCGTTAGGAGGAATTCTAATGGCTTTGGTGGCGACTGTTGCAAGCATTATCACCGGTGCAAGGATGATTCGGCTCAGATTGCAGGAAAAGAAGGCAGAAGAAGAGGAGTTTTTCAACAATGAATTGGTAATCTTCCCCCCTGTTTGCAACAATGAATCCAACGATGAAGACGAAGAAATTGAGTTTAGTAGGTGTTCCTCCTCCTCCTCCTCCTCCTCCTCCTCTTCTTATCTGTTTCCTTCTCAAGCGACCATGATGAAGAGGAAGAAGCATAAGGAGCAGGATATGGCGTGGGCTCTGCAAAATCAACCGGACCTTTTTATTGCTAGAGAGTCGGATAATTGGGCCACTGAAATGGACTATGGCATGGAAGTTTGGGACAGCCACAAGAAGAAACGTAATTGTTTTTGGCCAGAGTTTTCAGTTTTAGATGAGAGGAGGCCAATTCCTGCTTTGTTTAGGCCACTCCTGGAATCATTTTCTAAGATTGAAGAATTCTCTCAATTTGAGAGGGAGGAAATCTTGAACATGAACTTCAAAAATGCATGGGAATTGGGCCAATCAAAATTTAGGCAATGGCAACAGGAGAATTTGGCCTATAATTCATTGTTTGGCAAGGAAGACGTGGTAAAATTGTGGGACAATCTGAAAGGGCGAGCCCTCAGAACATTCTATGTTCAGCAGGGCTTTGCTTCCGCTCTGAGTCTGGATTCAAGATGGATGTCAGGAATTGCTTCATTAAACAACACCTCTCTTTGGGATGTTGCGAGCAAAATGTCGGGAAACATGGCTGAAATTCAAGGCTTGTATATGGAATCCTCCAGTACTATTATCACAGGAGGCCCTGATGGAGCCTATGGAAGAACAGCATTGAAACTTTGGGATACCAGGATGGGGCCTAGACCTGCAGCAGTGAATGAGTCAGATCTCCCACTCCCAAGAAGAAGAATCTTGGACATCAAATCTGGTAACCTCCATAAGCTATATGTGAAGCATGATGCAAAACTAGTGTCCATCCATGAGCTGAGGATGCTTGGTGGGGGCCCAATCACAACATTGACTCTTAAACAAAGCACAAAGGTAGGTCACCGTCACCACAATTTATTATCTAATTCTTGTTTTGCAGAGACGGAGGATGAGGAAACAGAGGAAAGAACATGGTGGGATGAAGATGCTGTACTTGTTAGTGAGGAGGAGTCGGAGAGTGAGGAGGACATTATTAACAAGAACAATTCTGTTGTTTCTTGGTGCCTTGGTGCAGTCAGATCCTTGTCTTCCTCCATGGGAAAAACAAGACAAGTGTAAGTGGGGAGGGTCCTCGTTTTCAATGTTTTCTTCCTTGTCGAGATCTATAGTAGAAGATTTGACATCGAAAGAAACTTGAAAATGGTGGTACTCAAAATCCCTTACACTGCCTGGTCTCGTGGACATCATTAAAAGTCTTTCATTTCATTTCACTCCCTATTCAAATTTAATGCAGTAGAATAGGTAGAGCAAACAAACTCCTGTCCAACCTATTCTAATTAACTGCAATAGCTACCTATGATGTTTCATTCATATGTGGGCACTGGGCACTGGGCACAGGGTACTCTTTTTATTCTTTTTTGGATCGGTGTCGTGTGTGGATGTCAAAGGTACTTATTCGTTCCATCTGCATCGCAAAATATTAATAATTTGCAGGTACCTACCTAGTGTATAAAAATAATGTGTGGGCCAGTGTGAAGCTAAAATACAAATAATGTGACTGTAAATAAACCAAGATGACATGTGATTGAAAATAAAAGAAAACGAGAGATCATTCATTATTATACCCAAATTGCGATAATAGATACTACAATTAACCCACTTTCAGGTAGATGGATGGATGCACTTTTCATTTTTGATTTTTGATTTGTTTGGGCTTTTAATTATTTATTATTGTATAATTTTAGTATGTTAATTATAAATTAGTAAAAGTATTCATATTCAAATTGAGATGATAGATATTAGAATTTACCCATTTTCAAGTAGAATGATGTATACACTTATATTTTATAAATTGTGATTTTCAGAGTTGTTTGAGCTCCTAATTATTTATTATTGTATAATTTTAGTATGTTAATTATAAACTAGCAAAAGCATTCATATGTGCTTTTAAAAGGTTGATAGGCACTTTTAGTATAATGTTATATTTCTAAAAATTACATTGACATTTCATTAAATAGGAATATAATGATAATGGATGTTTAGAAATTAATGAATTTTGTAATGCGTATTTGATTCAAAGTGCATCAAACTACCTCATAATTTTATAGGTTCTTACACCTTTTCATTTGTAAATGGATATGGCTTTCAAAATAGAAAAATATGTTGGCTCATAAAATTGAATCATAATCCAATTCCTGCAATCATAGGTGACAATATATATCATTTGTGTTTAAATCTATTATTAATTGTTTTCAACAAAAATATTTAGAAATGTTTATTTAGTAAAATAATTAGTAAACAATCGATATTTTATTTTCTAACCCCTTTAGAAGCATCAATTTTAATTTGGTAGATAAAAAAATGACTTGAAAATTGTGGAGACCAACTAACTTCCATAGTTGAAGCAATACATGCTTCGAAGTTGGAAAATGAAACATGAGCATATTCTCTTGCAAGTGCAGTCATTTATAATGTGTCATAAACTAAGAATAAAATTACAACACATTAATCAATTTAACATGCTCATCTATAATAATACATAAAAATGCGAATCTCTCACATCGGCAAAAAGTTACAAAATTTTGGTATCATTCTATATGTAATTTGTATCAACCTTAACTTTTTGATTAGTTTCAAAGTGATAATAAATGTAACTGGTTTTAAATAAAATTTAACATTGTATGTTATAGCTTGTAGAGATGTATAGTCATTTACATATTTACAATGAAAATTAAGCTACTTGTAAGCATACCTAACTAATATATCAATTAAAGGAGGGGTTAGAGGAACGAATTCACCGATTTCATAGACGTTTTGGATTCTGTCATGACCAAAAGTGAGAACTACGTATGGTTCTAAACGAACCCAAATCAATTGATTTTCGATAATATTCTTTGGGTGAGGACCGCATACGAGAAAAGCCAAGACCAATTTATACAAACCAACCCTTAACTACTATCTTGGACCGTTAGCTCTTTGGAATCGATTTTTATGGGTTCCTTCATTGTCACTTATTTCACACTTTTGTATGTTTGGATTCACCTGTAACTCTCAATTTCACAAATGTAACTACAAAACAAACCGTAGCTATCACTCAACACACTTGAGCAATCATTAGATCTAAAAATAAAAGATACAAATGCTTGAGTCGGACTAACCTTGACCATCACGTTGTTTGTGAGTTACCAAACATTGCACTACATTTCAGACTCCATGTAGTTCTCCTAATTATTTGTGCAAAGGTGCATGCAACTATCCCTTGACCTAGGTTGGCCCTTATGCCTCAACACCGATAGTAGGATATGCCACTCCATCCCAATAGAAAACCTTGTGTACAAATCACAAATTCAAATTTATGCCCTCTTATGTTGTGTATGCAATATGTAGATGTATCTCTTGCTTCTTTAGTTCAAGTAAATGGTAGATATATAGGTACTTGCTAGGTAATATATTCATGTATTGAACTTGTATATATATACGAGTTCCTACTTTGAATTTCAAACCTTAGTGATGGGAAAGACAAACCTAGAACATAGAATCCGAAAGGAAAAGAGTAACAAACATGCCCATAAAAAGAAAACAACTAAAAAGTAAAAGGGGCCAAGATCATATAGAAGGGTTAAGACCATAATATGGCCCGAGACCTATTGTATGGTGTTGAACAGGTCAAATATAAAATAACAATGAGTGGAAATTTCCAGAGATATCTCGTAAGATGGCTCAAAATCAAATCAAATAGGTAAAACAATAAAACGCATTCAAATCAAACAATAAATAGCAAGGCAAGAAAAGCCTCATGTCATTAAGACTGGTTTCATTGTTTAGAACTCTCACACATATAAGCCCAATAAAAGTATAATGTAATAATGATTTTGTGTAAATATGGGTGTCTACGAATCATAGAAGTCTAGTCTTTGATTTGAATTGTACAAACTTCTAGGGCACTAATAAGAATCAAGCTAAGTATAACAATTTTCTAGATATTGTTGTTGAATTTGGAAAAACATTATTTCTATTTTGTAGGTGATCAAAGTGAAAGTAGATAAATTTTTAGGTGAGCAAGGTTTTTCAATCCCTCAATCACAAAAATATAGTTGTCAAAACAAACTTTATTTTCCTAAAATCAACCAAAAACATTACTTGATGTTTATGGCATTACCATTTGGATCTTAACTAGTTTTTATAGTTGATGAATTACAACAATTATAAGAATCTTGTCTTTAATATTGTACAAACATACAGGATTTAATACGAGCAAATCTAAGTATAGTAGTTTTCTAGACATTGTTGCTCGATTAGGAAAAGACATTGTTTTCTTTTTGTGGGT